>OX101738.1:4102280-5390657 GCA_944452665.1 Stenoptilia bipunctidactyla | reverse complement strand
ACCAGTCAAGAAAACCGTGCCTACTTTGTTTTTATGTCGACATTTTGGACGTACTTACTCTGAAACTTAAATCAACTGACGGCATTCACGTGATGGTTTCTTTTTACATTTTGTGGGTACTACGAAATTATAGACAAATATTATTAACATTCACACTAGGCATTGACTAGCTCAATTTAACTTGTGTTAAGATAACTGACAAAAATATTTTGGAAATATATAAACAAACATAGGTAGGTACTTACTTATTGAACATTTAAATATTAGAAATGTATAGCTTGATGGCTAAAATATCAACTTTTTACCTTTTTTACGTATTGCTAACTACGATTCTAGGGCAACATAGGTACATAACAGCATTAAAGCTTGTAGGTAGGGTGAATTTAACAGGATTTTCAAATTATCTTTGATTGACGTACGTTTTTCACACCTAAACAGTTTATTTCGGGTCCATGGATTGGAGTTATCCTATTTATTATAAGGTACTCATGATTGACAGAGGTAAAGGTAGTTGCAGTATTTACTGACTGAAATTTTGTTTTGTAAATGTCTACAACAAATGCTGAGTCAATTTGCTGTATACAGCTTATATTTTGACTGAATTGTTTGATCTTCAATATTTCCTTTGGGTCTTTTACACCTGCTTATAAATTCTCGTCATCTTTCGCATTCTGAAATTGGTTGTGCTTCATAAGCGTTCAATGTCACAGTCAGTTATCTACTAGCCAGTTAGCCAGCTTGGAAGATTATGGCTATAACCTCCTCGTCACCCAGGAGTCAGGAGGAGACAAACTCAAGGCTCTGTATCAGGCTTATTACAAAAGGTTGCAAAGATGATGAACAGTCAATCCTGATGGATTTAACTATAATAGCGAATTAAAGTTAGACGTTAGCAAATGGACACTTCATTGCTAAAGTAATAGCCATGATGTCATTAGGGGACATCCGAATCATAAGAATGGTATGTGACATGTAGTGGCCGCATTAACTAGGATAATTAACATGTGTTAACTGAAAAGTATGGGATTCAATTAATTTGAGTACTTCCGAATAGTTCATAGCTTGTCTTTTTTATGTATTCTCGAAGATATAAGATATAAAATAACACGTGATTCACGTTTTAAGCGCATGAGCTCCGTCTATATCCTCGTGCTTACTAAGCAGTAATTACGATCGGTACTTACAATCCTCAATGAAATTTCGAAGTACCTAACAATGATCGTTTGCTAAAACAATCGAAAACGCATACACTTCTCGATAAAACAGTAAAACATGGTCGAAATCTATAAGCATACGCCATCAGTCAACAATCAATGTACGAAGGTCACGTCAATTTCGACAGCTGTCAAATTTTCCCGCGTATTGACCGTCAGTCGTTTTTTTAAGTATTACGATTGTGAGGCGAAGGCGCGCAGAGGCACAAGGCGGGTGGCGGGAAATACCAGCGCGGTGGCCTTGGCAGCGAGACGTCGAACTCACTGCGGAATGCAAACACGACCCGCCACTTGCCGAATTTGTACAGTACGCGCGTAATTGCCAGATAAAACAGTTTCAGTTAGATGAATTCTGCTAAATTGTGTTTCAATATTTGCAGTTGTAAAATTAATTACGAACAATGTGGCAGTGCTTGCCTTTTCTATACAAACGAAATTTAATGTTAACATTTAGTTCTATTAAATAGATTTTACGCTATAGGATTATACGCAATTTGCTGATAATCAGGCAAAAGATTACTAAACCTTAATACTTAGCCATGATATAACTTGGAAAAAAAAAACACTTAAGCAAAAAACTACTTTGCTCGTTAAATTAGTATGATAACATTTAACAATCCTTCTAGTTAAATGAAACTAAATGCGGCTAAAGGAAACGTTAAACAATTATCACGTTGAGATACCGTCCGTTAAAAATCTAATTAAAATTATCAAACAGGCTTTAAGTTTCATTATTTCGTTTCGTTTGGGTTGTCATTCATTGATTAGAAAAAGCAACCGAATAGCGTAATTAACAAAGGAATGGGTGTCTAATAAACTTGACTATTAGCACGCGCACTACCTACATCGTTTAAAAAATTTATTACTTTGATAAGTTATCGAAAATTACATGCGTTTACTTCGTAAATATTTGCATTGGTATAAAAATTTACATATTTATTGAAACTCTACAATACGCTACTTCTATGTCAAACCAATCTTTGGGGCTTTTTAGTAAAAAAATTGTGATAACTTTACGGTGGTTGCAATTTTATGCGATTTAACAATTAATGTCTAATTATGCCTATAATTAAAAAAACTGTCGCATAGACGCTATTTAAATTGTTCGTCGAATTATTTATTTTTCATTACTGATGTTTTGTGTAGCGTGCCTGTCTGCGTAGGTACAGAAGGCAGCTGGTCAAGCGTTACAAACCTGTCAAATTTGCCCAACCAATTGTTAACTTAATGTCGAGGGCATAGAGTTCAGATGCAATTACATTTTTTTGACAGATTTGTAACGCTTGATTCTGTAACACCATCTTGCATGTTTCCACTGATAAAATATAATTTTGCTATGTGTTGGATAGAAGGGAAGGATAGGCAGTGTAATCGGCAAAATTTGTGGACAATTGTAATTGATTACTTAGTAATTTTTAGTACAAGCGCGTATTTATGAATCGCTATAGATTAGTTACAGTGTAAAGTTAAAGATGTATACCTACTGGTTACAATTTAGGTACGGATGGAAATTCATACGACATTGTTCCGCATTCTTGCTTGATATTGAACACCAAAACTACAATAGAGAGGTACACCAATGTGAACTCATCAACTTTTTTATGGAAACAATATTATGTCCTCTTATTTAATAGTCATCTTACATGAAAACATCTTCGTCGATGTTTTCATGCTTGAGGGAGGGAGGGCGGTGAACTTACGCATGAAAATCCTGCATCACAAGTGCAAGTACAAGTCGCGGAATTAGCAAAGTAACTTTTTATAGTAGTTGTCATGGATTTCCGTAAAGTAACGCCTGATTCAATCAATTATATCTTCGTCGACGTGACGTTAATATATTCTTCAAAAATAATGGACTTTAATACACTCTCACAACATAGCGGATTTCAAAATGTCTCTTTTATTTGATTCGGAAACCCTCACAAAATCCCAAGCCAATAGATCCAGCAGTTTAGAATTAGCGATGATAAATAAGTTACTCAGTCTATCTGTGTCTTAATTTAGTTCTGTATTCTAAAATATCGTTGACGTCGTATAATCGTTGACAATTCTTCAAAGGGAACTGTTCAAAATCTATACTAGCCTATCTATAAGTAGTAGTCTCAAGCCTTAACTACATAGTCTTATTAACGACGGCCACTTTGGCGATGGGGTTAAAAAAGAAAAAAAAATGTTCCGGACCTGGGTGTTTATGTGTATTTATATTCTAGGTTTCCCCCTAGTTCGCTACATGGCATCCCATAGCACAAGCTATGCTTACTTTGGGGCCATGTAGTTGGTGTGATTGTCTGGGGATTTTATTTATTTATAGTTACAAATGTTGGTAATACAACGAGAGTAATAAAAAGGAGAAGTATTAAATCTATAAAATTCTTTTCGAGTAAGGTTGAATACAATAAAGTTCGGAAAAAAAGTTTGTTTTTATGAAAATTACCTATAAAAAGATTGCATAGGTATTTTTGCATGAGACTTAACCCATTTATCTCTACTGAGATTCTAGATGGTTTTACTAGCTCGAGAGTAATTATATTTAAAAAAATTGTCCCTGCCGGATTCTATAAAATTTTAACAAAGCCATTCCGTATTTCATGTCGTGGTGAAATCAAACTTAATCATCATCATAAAAAACAAAACAAATACTTATTCTATTCCAGATTCAAATGGTCATCTAACAAGTGTTTCATCTGCACATTTTGCCACAACTGTGGCGACACCGACCTCACCGAAGGCTGCAAGACGTCCCACGATTATATAACTGTTGTATAACTTTGTAGACAAACTCGACCATGCTCTAAAAACCATTATCAAATCCTAATCACCTGAAGAAGTCGCCAATTTCAAGTTATACACACCTTCAGCAAGTTATCGGGTATGAAAGTGAAGGACAAAATATTTGGTGGCAATAGGCCCACATTATATTAGTTGTACGATTGACATTTAAAAAGTAGGTACTTACTTTTAATGATTCTAAATGCCACATAGCTTCCTAGTTATTAAAAACTGTACCTATCTAAGACAGAATCAACTTACAAAAGGTAAATGTAGTCAGTCTATAAGTGATTATAAAGATAAAGCTAAAGAGTTTGAATAAAACACTATTTAACCGGATTAATCGCGTATAATTTATATTTTACATTTTAACTCGAGGTTTCTATGTCTTTGCAGAACCCGAGAGACTGAGATGTCAGGCGTCAGGGATGAATCGTGAAAACAATATTATAAGAGTTTGTTTGTTTGTATGAACGCATTTCATATCCCAACTCCTGGAAAAGGTTATAGGCCAGATGTTATCAAGAGATTCCTACAGCATCTAAACATATGCTCGGGGCTAGTAGGTAGAAATAGTCGCAGACAGTTTTACAGTAGGCTGTAGATAACGCATACCTACCTTATTACGTAGCAGTATAAAGTCAACTGTGTTTTTTTTCCTATCCAGCTATTGGCAGCTATCCAGGGACAGTTATGTAGAAATCTTCTATCTTCTTTTGTTTTTCATGACATATAGGGGTAGGCAGAACACTATAGGCTGTAAAACCATCTGATATCACGTTTGACAGATTTGGAGGTATTATATATAATAGAGACTATTGTAGTGACTCAGGTCAGAGTATCGTCCACGAGATGCCAATAAAACCTCTGTCCCTTAACTGACTTACAGTATGCCCGGGAAGAGAATCAAATTGTTTTCACCTATGAAAATAATGGAGTGTAATAAAACTCCTCACCGTATTTCCTACATATAAGTACCTGCTGAACATTAGAAAACTCTTGGAGAACACCCATTTTTTCTGGATAAATTCGGGTAGTAAGTAACTATTTAGTCTTTGACCAGCTAAAAAGGCATATATGTCAGCACTATTTCTATCGGTAACTAAACCCCCATTTGAGCTACATCAGGCCTGATGGTCACTGAATATGAAGTCGGGAGATTACAGCACACGGGTTAGAGCAACCAGCTCTTCAAAACATATTCCTGGAACATTTCCCTGCAGTATAAGGTGGTCGCATGTCAGGCGAATGAACAGGACCTACCACCTAGAATTAGTTGTCTTTTACGACCCCACAAAGGAGCAGTAGTGCTTCCAAGTTGACCACAGACAACAAAATGCTACTCACTGGCAATGAGTTCCAGTCCCCTACATGACTTTATTTAAAAATAAGTCCTTTTTATAAGACTTATCCTACGACATTATGATCTCTTACATTCAGATGAGAGCATAGTTTACTTTAGCTTTTATGTATTCTGGCAATATTTTATGAAGAGCCAGATCATTCCTAAGTCCGTATGCTGTCATCTTCACTTCAATTGTAAGAAGATGTTGAGGCCAAACGCGGGCTATGTTACTAATTATAAAAAAATGTTTAGGCTTACCAACTAAAACACAAACATAAACAAACAATTGTCAACATTTGCTATAGTTTATTTTTGTTGATTTTAAATTAAAGGTAGCATTACAGGAAAAAACATTACGAAGTAATAAACCAGTTTAACAATAATATTTACACTACTTATAGGCTATTAAACATTACGAGACATTACCCGATTATTGCCAACCGTTAAAATTTAAATTTGAAAAGACTGCAACAACTTAAAAGCAAACTGCACTCGAGCGGAGCCAGGAAATAAAGCTAGTAAATATAAATGTCGTTTTTGCAGTTTTCGAGCAGGGCTAGCATGCAACCATCGATAAATAGTCGAATCGACAAGATAAATATTATTTTGTTATTTTATCCTATTATGTAAGCTAATATGCGCACCATAATATATAGAATTACTCGATTTGATACCATGATTAAGACCACAGAACCAAATATGTCATAGTCTTAATAAATTACATACACTAAATACCATATTCTAAGAAAATATCGATAAAAGGCCCGATTTATCGCTGTCCACGGTAGTATGCTGGCCCCTCTGATCCACTTTTTGATACATTCTTATTTTATTTTAGATCAGCACGTTCGCAATTTCGATTCCCGCAGAAATATCGGGATAAACAGTAAGTTCCTTCAAATCTGTTGAGCCGTTGTGCCGTGTTTGAACAACAAACATCCATACATCCAAACTTTCACATTTATAATATTACCCAGTAAGGCTAGATTTACAAATTCGGAAGCTTTAGAAATATTTAATAATGTATTAGCTTGGACTTGGTTAAATTAATTTCATAAAAACTACTGACCAGTATAATTTTTGAATCAACATTATAATCTCTTGTACAAGTCGTTTCTGACATCTTGAGCTTATTTTGTATGTTGTTCATACTACATAATTTTATACTACATACTTAGGTATACCTACTATATTTATTATTATTATTTAATAGTTCATTCATTCAATAAACCTAAGGCAATGTTTTTCTTTTTGAATAAGCGAGTTACAGATAGTCATAAATAATTGGCTTGCCCAGCCCACAGATTATTTTGAAACAAGCCGATAATTGAAGTTTAATAACGGCTTTATTCAGATTAGGCAATAACTTAGTGTAGCTCCATTTAACTTTACCTTTTTATAATGGTGATATTTTTTGTTTCAGTGGAAAGTCATATTCAAACCTATGGATATTGTTTAAATTGACAAAAAAATTACTGTTGTAAGCAAAGCTTACCTGTCAAGGTAAAATAAAGTAAAGCCTACACCAACTCCATAAAATTTTTAAAATACTCCTCACATTCATATGTGCCATCTGTAAGATTAAGAGAACCAAAGAACATTTTATTAGAAAGCAACTTGCAACAGTCATGCAAACAATTCATTCCATGTTAATGGTGGTTTTTTTTAAATTCACCAAATTAATTAATAATTCAGATTATACAGCGTTATGTTGGTAAGTTATTCATATAAATAAATTTTGGTATTTATTTCCTATTTACTAGTATACTTTAAAATAGCTTGTTCGGAAAGATCACATACTTATTTTCATTTATCATTCTATCATCGTAAGATTATTTTATTTATGAATTAAACAACCCTAAATAAAATAAATATAAATAAAATAATTGTTACATAAGCTGGAAATTATCCTCCTGCTCAGCGGAGGCCTCCATCAAATAGTTTAATAAGGTAGATATCCTAAACACAATCAGTATGTTACTCGGCAAAGATGCCTAGTTTAGGTTTGGGTCATGATGGTATTTATGCATTTATTATGAATTGAAATGCAACTTCTTGGGAGTATTTGATTAATATTATTAAAATTTATTATCAATGATTTCTAAAAATTTTAAATGTTTTTTGATTTATCAAAGTTTTTCTCGAAGGAAGATAAACATCATATTTATAATAATGAAATATTAATGTCCAATCAATAATTTATTTTATTAACATTATTTAAATAGGTACATAAATGTTTTAACTACATAACATGAAATTCTAATAAGAAAATTAATTTATTTTAATTGCAGCCAGCGAAAATAACCATTGCTTCATAAATAAGTTTAAATTATAAATGATTTTTAAATGATAACTTTATGCAACAAGATAAGCGAATAGAAATAGATTGTAGTTTATTGTCCGCAGGATTGTTACATGAAAGTTTATGATTATGTCATCCCATTACTTATTGGCTATCCCCCATTTTTATATGTTCAACTAGTTTAGAACACAGTTTAACAAAAAATAAGATAAATAAATTAATGAAATAATTTAGCTTCTTTCTTGAATCATGAAAAAATTTTTTTTTAATGCGTTTTATCATAGTAGAGTACAAGGACTGACAAGATAAGGCAACCGATGTGGACTCACACAATAGATCTGTGTGATGAGCAGAGGAGACTCGTCAAATAGTCCCATACCCTTCCAAATAATAATAAGGGCATAGGGTTGTTTTCAAACATTACACTCACTTATTTTAAGTCTCTCTTCTATCCAACTTACAGGCTTCCAAATCAGTTTTTGTTAGATCCGTTAAATTTTAAGTATTGTAAAGTACTTAAACTTTAAAGAAAATATATTTAAAAAAACATTCTTAGTCCACTCTTTTTTTGTTCTTATAGTTGTTGTGTATGTTCTTAATTTTTATATCTCACTGAGTCTTTTCTTGTGTATTACATGGGGCCTTATAAGATGATTATATCAAATATTTTTTGAAAATGTAACAGATGACACTACTACTATACTGTATAATATAACAGATGTAAACTTTAAATATTTTATACTCATCATATTATTTTCAAATAAATTTAGAAAATATCAACTCATACAAAATAACAACTACTGAAAAACTTCAACAAATAGCGAGTTGAGTAACTTTGCCGTAGAATCACAGAAACTCAATTTCTTTATTTATATTCCTACATTTATAATAATAGAAGTACTGAAATTTATTGTAATTAATATAAAATTTTATTTATGTGTCTTCAATAAATCAAATATACTTGATACTAACAGTTTCTTTATGAACCTTTAACTTAGTTTGAAAATTACAAATAACTGCTTCAGTATCTAAATTTGAATTTAAAAAACATGTAAGTAATAAATAATCAAAGTTTATATTTTGCATAAATTGATTTAGATGAACTAAGTTTAAACAAGCTACATGTTTTACTTAAATGTAGCTTTCCAATAGACATAAAAGTTATTTTTTTATATTTTCTTAACAGATTTGAGGTTATGTTGATATTAAATACTACTTACTAGTACTCATATCATAAGTAAAATTTAGCTATAAGAGTTCAAAGATAGTTACACCATCAACATATACAACTTTTAATTTAATATTTAAGTTTTCCACAACTGACATTAACATTGAGTAAGGTTATATTTACAACTTTTTTATACTTCTAGGTTACCTGCATTGAATCTGCACTTATTATCTCTGTTTCAAACTTTTGTGCTAATTCTACACCGAGTTTTGTCTTTCCGGTTCCTGTAGCACCTAAAACAATCACCATTGGTAAACGCGAACTCATTACGGATCGGAAAGCCTGCATAATAAAGCAAACACGCGAACTTCACTATTGTTTTGATTTTTGACGTTTGTTTGTATGACATTACTGACTTCAGTGCATACTGAGACTGACGTAGGTATTGTAAACACTTGTTCCGTATGGGCACAGTTATCTGTAGTGTGGTATGTATGGTATGGGTGTAGGATAGAAAGCTATATTTTTTATCAACTGTTTTTCAAATAGGGTACCCAGGTTCATAATAATTTAAGTACCTATTAAGTTATTTTAACACATTGTTATCTACATGAAAAGTTTTGAATCTGAGATATTATACTAGCCAACAGTTTGCTATAATAGGCAGGTAAGAGACCAATAGAGTTTCAATAATAAGTTAAAAAGCTATTGAGAAAATGCAAACAAATTTTAACTACATATTGTATAAAATATAGGACCTAAGCATCTGTGTGCCTACATTTTGATGTCCTGTAGCTACATTTATTATCGCCGCTTATCCTTAAAGGGTTTTTTTATTTCTAGTTAGATATTATTAATTAGTCTTTCTTGATAAGGTTTCGTCATAGACGCACAACATTTCTTCGCACATGCATGATACATTCAAGGGTAGAATATAAGTTTCATTTATTTGAAATAGAAGTAATTTTACTGAAAACTTCTGTTCACTAAAGGATTATCAGTAAATAACATATGTCGATTGATAAAAACCATGGTCCATATTTATCTACCTACTACACGTAGATTAGTGGTGTATTATTTATCTGTCAGCCTTTATTTATTTTAAATTTAGATTATTAAGTATACAAATAACTTACTGTTTTAGTAAAAACCTAGGCTTTGCTATAATTATTAAATAAATAATGCTAATAAGCGTGAGGACGCATATTCGATTTCCATTGCATTATATAGGTACTTACAATTTGTTTGGAAGATTTGCAGTAATTTTTCTTTGTAGGTATGTACTTTACTTATTATACTTACCTAGGTGCCTAAAAACTTTGCCATATCACATTGCTCCCATAATTACTTTCAAATATTGGATCATGTATGCGATGAAACATAAATAGTTAGGATGCTATGTTATGGGAAATCTTCCATGTCTGGGTGAGCTAGAAATACATCTTCCTGTTTTTTGTGGTTTTACCTATCCGATAACATGCTTTTATCGTCTCGTTTCTTAAAAGTTTATAATAAGACTAGCCACCGCGCGCGGTTTTACCCGCGTAAAGAATCCCGTGGGAATTTCGAGATAAAATATAGCCTATAACCTTCCTCAAGAGTTGGGCTATCAAATGCAAAAATAATTTTTCAAATCCCACTTGTAGTTTCTGAGATTAGCGCGTTCAAACAAACAAACAAACAAAATTATTGATTATTAATATATAAATCGTGAAGTCGTCGTGGCGCCGTGGTTACTGTGTGTATCATACGATATCACAGGTTAAGCAACGTTCGGCGCGGTCGGTACTTGGATGTGTGACCGCCGACCATTCATATCTCACGACGAATTCCGTGCTTCGGAGGGCAGGTTAAGCAGTCGGTCCCGGGTGCTGTATACTTGTATACAGTAGTCGTTAGGGTTTGTCAAAAGCCATCTAGGCGCCCTAAAAATTCTGGCATCCACCACCCAGCACTGGGCCAGCTTGGTGGATTATGGCCTATACCTCCTTGAATATATAAATCTGAAGAATTAGTCTTCAGATTTATATATTAAGTAAGTACCTATAGATAAAGCTAAGGGTTCGTCAGTTTCTTTGGTGGCAATTCTCTAGGTAACTATAAGTCTTATTTGAATATTTTTGCATTTAATAGAAGGTGATAGTTTATCAAAAAATTCTTTTGGTACTTAGGTACCTATCAAAAGAAGCACGGGTCAAGCTCAATGCTTCTGTGCTCATGGACTCTAAAATACTAACGTATCTTATGATTTTTTTTGTTCCTGTACATAGATAAATGACACAGTACGTACCTAGAAGCTTAGCAATGTACTCAGGATCATGTTATGATCGTGATCTCTTATTACCTGCACTTTTTTTTTTGGATGACGCCCTACAATTTCGAGTTCGATTTTCAACTTATCATTAACCAACTAGAAAGCTTTTCACACTTCCTAATAAGCCTTGTTTTCCAAAAAATCTCATCTTATGGCACAGAAGGCAGCCGATCCGTTACAAATCTGTCAAAACCAATAACCTAAAAATGTCGAAGGCATTAAGGTTCTGATTCAACTACAATTTTTTGACAAGGATGAGGTAGCAATAGAGCTATAGGAATGAACTGAATCTTTATAGAACATTGCCGAAATCGCCACCAGCTGATATTCACTAGCAGGTCAGCTGTGAAGGATCAATTGTAATGGCGGCCATACAATTACTATAGGAATGAACTGAATCTTTATAGAACTTTGCCGAAATCGCCACCAGCTGATATTCGCTAGCAGGTCAGCTGTGGAGGATCAATTGTAATGGCGGCCATACAATTGACTGCAGACTTCGTTTTCAGAGAACATTTCTTGATTTTATCAATCTACTAGACAGACCCTACTTATAAGAGATTTGTTCTTTCAAAAGAACTATTCTACATTTATACTCAGAAAAAAAATGATTTCCTAGTCAGCAGTTGCGATCACAGAACTTTATCGAATCGTATATTAACGAATGTTTACGAATGCTCGTATAGTATGGAGTCCGTTGCAAGTTTTGCGTAACATTGTAATTTTTTATTTTACAGACATTTATGAGTACAACATGTTTACAAACATTCAAAATTAACAAGGCACACATTTATTCAAGCGGCCTTGCGGCAATGGATAAATTTCAATTTTTTCTTAAAAACCGTCTCCATACTATACGAACATTCGTTAACAAACGATTCGATAAAGCTCTGTGCTCGCACTGCTGCCATTCTAATTTAGCGAATTTTCAAAGTGAATCTTAGATTTTTCAATCTATATTTCCATGGATTGAAAACATAGATTCCCAAATCTTAGAAGATTCTTTACGACATGGAAAGACATGTTCGATCTTAGCCCTCATCATCACTGTCCATCAGATAAGCTAAAGAATCAATCTAACCATCAATTTCTTACAAAAAATATACATTTAATTCCTCAATTTAAAAAAATATTTCAATGCTAGTTCAGAGATAAAACATTATGGTTTAACGGCTAACATTTAGTCGTTAAACCTAAATGTCTTAGCTTAGGTATGTCAAGGTAAAGGGTGTTCAGAAAACAAAAAACCAAATTTTTTTTTTCGGCCGGTCCAAACAGAGCTTTGGAAATAACCCGGTTAGTACCTCAGGTACTAAACTAATCACAGAACACTTAGCCTTTAATCACCCTCCCCTTTCTCTAAAATATAAAACCCAACAACAAGCCCACTGTTTCCAAGCTCTGCTTAGGTCCGACCTTATCCTTTATTTATATTTAATGATTATCTTAAAGTGTTTGATACACATAATTAAGGAACAAAAACCAAAAAAAAAAACTTCTCGTTTCGTAATAATAGTATCCAAAAATTTACGTGGTAAGTACACATGTCCTTAGATATAATTTGCACCGCTTCAAAGATTGCAGAGTGAAATATTAATATTAGGCGGAATCTATGTTGCACCCTGCATTCTTTGTAGCGACGCCGCTGCACCGCCGCCGACGGCGCGGGCGCACTCCCGCGACGGGCGCGCCGAGGCTGCCTCACTGCCGACGACAGTTAGATGTTACGCTTACAATAAAAAGGATACTATACAATGAAAAAGTAATAAAATTAAACTATAACATGACTTAATCGTTCCAACCTTATTTATATAATTTACAAACCAACTTTCTATGTATTTTTTTTATCTCTATTTTTATTTGGCAGTGGTGGAAATGTGCCTTGTCAAAAAATGTGCAGTTTTGTCTTGTATCTCGATTTGTCTATAAATTAAGCTGTCAAATCCTACTTTTCAACTACTGACTTTTTTATACTTTAGTGAAACTCTAATTTTTAACTTTTTATAACACTGTTATAATATCACCACAAATAGAAACCGATTTCACTTTAGAATAACTAAATTATTACATTATTATTTATGTCAAGATTAACAAAAAAAAAACAAAATAAATGCAGGTACAACATTCGAGAATTCGCGACTCTCCAGTTTAAGAAAAAACACTAAACAATTACAAAAAAAAACTTGTTTACAAAAGTTGTATTTATACCTATTGTCTATTCCCTATTATGTACATTTAACGCCTAGTGGAAGATAAACTGCAAATCTTTAACACGATAACTATAACCCCTCGTGTACCACTCTACATACATGAACAACGCTATGTAAACGCTAGTTACTATAATAATTTTCACAAAAAATATCCTTTTTGCGACTAATTCGAGTGTAAACCTAATTATCTATATATTATTATGTACATAGCAAGGCACATTCCGCACTCAATTAAAGCCTTCGAACATACACGACCGCCGGTTGGTTTCAAAACAACCAACAGCCTGTATATATCGAGCCAGAAAAATGTACAACATTTAAACTGCTCATAGCAAATACAGAAAAATATCAAAGGCGGCCAATTTTTTACAATAAAAACTGCACATTACAATATAATATACGTTTCTCGCTTATGACTTTCTGGCACACTAAAACCAAATGTATCCAAGAACGTCCCTAACGTACTGCAATAAAAAAATATAATAAAGAAAATGCAAATTTTCTATAAGTAGGTACTAGGAGGAACTATTTCGTGGTTATTATTTTTATGTTAGAGCATCGATATAATAATTTTTAAAAGTACAAGATCTATATTTAATCAGAATATTGACTGTAATTATGTATATTTACTAAAAAGTACTACAAACTATACAGTGTATATCCTCAAAATCAAACTGAATTTGAATAGAAAATGCATTTTTTCCTGCACAAAACGTGATCAAAGTACAACTTTAATTACTATACCGATGTTTGAATCCCTATTGAGATTTATATTTTAAATATTGATCGTTTCTGTTAATCAATACAGTCCATTTCATTTTATTTCTAGTCACTGAGATTATTCACTGTGCTGTACGTCAACTGGACAAATATACTTGGTGCATAATTTTATTAAAAACGTATTTTTTTTTAATATAAAAAAAAACATCATTATGTTATGATGCCATATATCCTATTAATTCAAATGCAAAGCGACGTTAACGATAAAATGCAAATTAGTTTGCTTGATCAGGGTATTTATATGACATAAGATTTTGCGCTCTCCCGTCGCAAACGATGTACAAAAATATATAAATTATGGAGAAAGGCTTAAATTTTGTCATATACATACTTACTTACCTTTAAGATGATAAAATTACACAATATATTATTCATCAAGTATTAAGTATATTGTTATTGTATTTCATATACAATCGGCGTAAACAAACTATATAATTATTGTATATATCAATGCAATCAATTACTTCTAATAATGGTCCAATCTATCGAACAATTCCGAGTTACATATTTAAAAAAAAAAACGACGCATTATTCCGTCTGATCAAAATATATAAAAAAAAAACATATTGATGAGTTAAAGATAGAAAATAACAAAACACTACAAAACCGTAAGCCAATTTAACCTAAAATGAAGTTATAAACTTATAATAATATCGTATTACACATAACTGATATCACTGCCTTGTTCATAGAAAAACTAGGCGATTAGTAGAAACCTTTCTACACACTGGGCCGAAACATATAGGTGGCCGATCGCGCCGGGAACGAACCCGCGAGGCTCCGCAGCGCGAGCCCCTCCCTCCGCCACGCCGCAACCCACCTCCCTAAGCGCAATCTAAACACTATTTACAAGACGCCCTTAAAACTAAGGTCCAGTAAAAAATCTTTATCGCTGTTTCGAAACAATACAATAACCAACATCATAACTTTTCGATTAATCAACACGGAGTAAATCTGTTAAGTGCTATGTCAACTATTTTATAATTTTATTGATAGATTCAAAAAAAACATTTTTAGATGTATAACCAGTCTACGAGTTCACGAAGCAGTCTGTGACTATCAAGATAATTTACTGAAGACCGAGGATTAATGGTTAACAACAGTTTTATGGCTCACTTTGGCACTGCAAAAATATCGTTGAGCAAAACTAGCCGACAGCGGCCGGGCGCGGCGCGCCGGTCTCACTTCGCCACAGAAGCAGAGCGAGCCGTAAAAGCTGACAGGTCGGGTCGGGCCAGGCCGGGCCGGCCGGCGGCGGCTCAGTACGGGCGGTAGCGCGGCGCCAGCTGCGTGCGCAGCTTCTTGAGCTTGGTGACGAGCTTGCCCTGCTGCCGCCGCAGCGCCTCGCGCTCCAGCTCCTCCTCGCGCAGCCGCCGGCACAGCGCCGCCGCCTCGCGCAGGATCACCACCTTGGGCGCGCGCTCCTTGTCGCGCGTCGCGGGGATCTGCTTCTTCAGCTCGTCGAACAGGTTCTTGAGCCCTATCCGGCGCAGGCGCTCCATGTCGTTGTGGATGGAGCGGCGCTCCAGCTCGGGCGTCTCGGCCTCCGAGTCGCTGTCGGAGTGCGCGCGGCGCGGGCGGCGGCCGGGCCCGCGGCGCCGGCGGCCGCCCAGCCCGGGCGGGGGCACGAGGCGCTTGCGGCCGGCCGTGGGCCGCGCGGGCGCCATGGCCGTCTCCACCGTGCGCTGCAGCTGCTGCCGCTCCTGCGAGGACGGCGAGCGCGGCAGGCGGTCGGAGCGCGCGTCCCGCGCCATCGACAGGCTGGGCGGCGTCGTGTTGCCCACCGACACCACGTCGATCTCCTCCTCTGCAACAAGAGATAATACATTCAGCGCGCTGGCCCAGAGCAGAGTCGCGGTCGGCCGCTCACGCAAATGAGCGCGCGTAATCCCCGCATCTGTCGTGTCATTCCTAGCATAGTTTCATTCACGGCGTTCATTACGCTCGCATCGCCATAAAAGGCGGGCGCCGATTGTGATCGCGTGTGCATCTATAGGCGAGTGGGTGAGTAGGTACCTAGTGGAGATGCGACTGCAGTAGTCAGGTGCGCGGGGCGCGGGGCCGGGAGCCGGCCGTCGACCCCGGCGTACTACCGCAGCGTCTGCCGCCATCGATCCAGACGCCTGACGTCACGGCGCGCCATTCGCGCCAAAACTACCACGCGTGCGCAAACCGCTGCCGCAACATCCGCACTCAATGGACGCCGGATTACCGCGCGATGGATACGCTTTCCTCTGCCGCCGTTTAACAAAGCTGCGCTCGTAATGAACTGTCACGCGAGCGCAGCACGATAACGACGCCCCGTCCGGCTAACACATTTACCGATGAAATTGATATTCCACGTTAGGTAACTCCCGTCGGACCGGTATGTCGCTAGCTGCATAAACCCGTACTACCGGTCAAGGTGGGACTGTTGCTAACTGACTTGATCGAATACTTTTGTGAGAGACGTACGGAGTTGTGTGGCGTCAACTGTAACTGCCTCAACACGGGCGCCTCTCTTATATTATAATCTTCCTGCTTTTTCTAGAACCGAGGCCACATGGCACAAGATTCCCAAATGTACAGGTTCCTAAGAAAGTTATTACGAAGAAAAACTGTATTAATGTATAGCATGTCGCCGGGTTGATATAGTTAAGTTCGCGTTGCGGAAATGCGGCCTGGATTCCGGGTCGTTTTGCAATAACTGCAATACGCCGCCGACGTAACGATCGCTGAGTGCGCGAAGAGGCACTTCTATGAATGAGTTAGGTAGGTGGGGTCATGTTCCTGAGATCACGTTGTACATATTTACGACGACGCCGGCAGCTCGTGCTTGTTTACCTACTATGCACGTTTCGTGGAAACCATCGCATGCCACCTCGCACTCCGGTTACACTAACGAATAATTATGTCAGCGGTTCATTGTGATTAAAGGTTAAATACCGGTTCGATGCTAATCCATAATACGACATGATTTCTAAGCGGGCCGTCATTGTTGTTATACGCACACACCTCTAGCTCTAGAAATAGTTTCATCGGGCCGGCTGTTCGATAAAATTATAACTGAACGCCTCTCAGGGACGTTCGTGTTAATATATTCACGCTTCTACGCAGTTTTAGAGGAAAAATGTATATCAGACACATTATCGAGCAGAGCGACTATAAATTTACGACGCCAACGCAATCTTTACGCCGATTTCCGCATAGTTACAATCGGTTATCGCGGGTGAGCGAGTTTCTAATTCGGTTGGAGTGGCGGCAGCGGAGGCCCGGCGCCGCGGCGACACATTGTGAAGGGCCGCTGTCCGCGATGGTTTCTCCGCCGCCTGCGTGTAAGCGATACCGCGTATTGTCGCGGCGCAGCCTCGGTCTAGTGCTTATCTATTATATCGCCATCTACTCTGAGATACCGTCCGTTCCAATTTCCAGCGATACGCCGAACTCCAGAAAAACTTCAGAATTATATGCCGCGATCGGAGAAACGCCATGAAAATCTAAAGAAATGCTTTCCTTTTAATTGCTGTAATGTAACATGCGATATTACAATCATCTGTAACCGAGCTACGTCCGTTAGCTGCCTACGCTAGATGTGATTACTCACTATTTCTAAGTAACTTGTATGTCTCTCCCCGTGAGAAGCGAGGTGACTCATCGGTTCGCGTGCATAATAACTTAATTTAACCGACATTATTATCTTTGCAGATCATTCAAACAGAAACATGAATGAATCGAAATTTAGACACGTTTCCACGTTAACCCATATTTGGTCCTACCAGTAGCGGTTCTAATTTAATACATGATATTTAATACATGATTATATTACAGAAAGCGGCGCGAGATCACCAAACGGATTTGGTATCAAATAAGAAAAGTGGACAAAATTTACGGCCGTGACAGGTGTCAAAACAAACGCATGGTGTTATATCAAATAGTATTCAATTAGCGTCGCTTACGCAAGGGAGTTTATTCTTTATTTGGTTGGAATTAGATGTGAAATTAAGGTGTTGCGCGTCGTCAAGTGGATGGTTGAGAGTCGTCAGGTATGACCTGTTAAGTCGGGGGCCTGGCACGCTCGGCTGGCTACGGCCCGGCGAGGCCAAGTTCACTGCCATTTGAGAGCGATAATTAAAAATTATCGTGACGCGCCAGCCGCGCACGCCATCCAATACAAGGTGTTATAAAATTACCAACATTCCACACAGCACTCCATGTACGCTACTTCATTCTTTATTTAAAAAAAAAAAACTGCCCTTTGAAAACATCGCAAATAACCGTTGATGAGTGTTTAAGATTAAAAAGTACTCGAGATAGATATTTAGTTCGTAAATCGAAAACCCGTTATCATTTTTATGACAATGTTAGACAATCGATTTAGTGTATAATCATTATCATGATAAATTGCCCTTAAGCTTTCTATTAAATCCTTACTATAAAGGGCTTATAGGTGCACACCTTAAAAAAAATACGTGACTAAATGTCGCCGGAAACAAAAAACTGTACATGGTGGAACTTTTAAAAAGTTAATGTTAATTAACTTGAACGAGGGACGGCACGTCATGTTACGTTTTATTTAACATATTAATAAAACTTTCTATTACAAGTATGACGCGAGATTTTCTTATTAAAACTGTGAAATTAAGCTTCCCAGGAACCAAGAAATAATTAACTACGAAATAGGGCAATGGGTTATTTCTAACGTATTACGCAACATTCAGTTTAGTTTTAAACTCGGTCGGTGGTCGGTGACTATACATATATACATTATAGAGTAGACGTGGTCCACGAAAATAGCCGGTGAATTTACGAGCGCGGATACAAGGCGCGCACTGGGTCGATTCCCACTGCGGCCTTCAAACCGCCTGCCACGTAGTTCACGGCCGATCAAGTGCTAAAAAAGTGACGCAACCACATTCAATAGGCTTTATTAATAGACTATGAGAACTCCTAATACTTTGAATAAGGAAACGTACTATAACGCGCCGTGTGAAAGCTCACCTGGCAACGAGATGCTGCGTTCTTATACGTTCCAATAAGAATCACCAATTAAGACACGTTTCTTCTAATTAAATATTCCGTATCAATTTATTTATTATGTAAATCGAGACTAATTATGTAAAAGCCCGTCATTTCTAGCATACCTTAAGGACGTATCGACAGAACTCGACTTCGGTTTCTCAACATTTTAGTGACATAAATATCTAATAAATAAGGCCTTCGACCCACCGAATACGTCATGGAAAAATTACTTGAATTTGACAATATAAGAAGCACACAGATCATTCATATGAAAATGAAGACCGCGGTCCGAGCGCGATTGTGAGATCAAAATGTGAATAATGTCTTAAAAATTATCTCGTTGCCTAGCAAGTTTATCACTCGTCAGCTTACTTAGGTATTTTCTCGTTGATAAGACAATACAAATTTATGTTACGGTGTCACATTGTATTTGTTATCGGCATTGATAGTTCGCGAAGGCCGCCCGGAGGCCACTGAGGCCTATCGTACGATTTATAATATGCGTAGATACCTGCGCTATACTTTTTTATATCTGCTAACAAAATTTATGATTGTTTAAATACATATCTAAATGCACACTGTATAGCGATAACGCCAAGGCCGTATCCACTACTTATGTAAGTGCTTGTTGGCTTAGCTACTCTACAGAACGAACGGAAAGTACTCGCTGCGTGATGAATTAAAAAATCAATTGCTGCGATAAAGAAACTCATACGGCACTTTATTAGTAAAATATATATCTTATGCGGCGGAGTAGCATGCGGTACTAATGTGAAACGGCGGGCCGAGAACGTAATTATACATAGTTGTGTTCCTTAGTGTGGACCAAGTAAAAGTATGTTGATAACAGCGAGTAAGGCTGACCGGTGGCATTTAGGTCAGCGCTCGGCTCCATGCGGCGCACTACACCAATACTAGGCTATAACGTGGTAAATCAAATTATACCTATCCGAGGCCGCCTTCCTATAATACCATGGCAACCACGATTAAAATTATAAAATATTAAAATTACACATTAAAATGGGACTGGAACGAAATCATATGGAAATTAACTAATACTCTGATAAAAATTTACATAAATTAGTACTTATCATGAGACCACACCTTAACACACGCAGTATATTGGTACAATTTTATCATTATGTTTAATTTAGAAGTGGCCCCCAAAAATATATGTTACGTGTGTAAATATTTAGACAAGAGAATCTGTTTCCACGTTTCCTGAAGCCGAGCGACGAAATACCGACAAGAATGAAGCATAGTTTTGGAGCCGCATTAAATATCTCCAACTCGGGCCGGAATGTGCGTGAACTGTGTTTGCGCAGCCTTGGCACACTGTTTAGTGCCCAAGTGTTAGTTAGGGGCCTAAGTAACCGGATTCTGTACCCTGGTTTGCCCTTAAAGGGTATACAATTCATACGCCTCGACCAATTGGCCCACTTTATATTTAAGCGATTAAAACCAGACACCGCGTTATCTTTCAAAACCTTAGCGCCTTAGTGTATTTACTTACTGACGTCTATTCACTAATACATACACCTAATATCTATAATCGGAAACTAGTGTTGGGAAATAAACGCCGCCCATGTTTTACGCCCGGCAAGTACTTAATATTGTCTTGCAAGTGAAACAATAAAATATGATTTATTGTCTGAACGCACTAAGGACGGCAGTTTACGATTAGCCCGATAATAGCTACAATTGAACATGGCAGCGCAAAAATTATTGGCGCGAAAATTATAGCTTCACCTACATTTTTTTCAGTGCTCGTACATCGATAGTAGAGTCGTGTATGCGTAACTGTCTGCAGGTACCGCGTATAGGATTCATAATGGTGGCTGAAACAAACGCCCATCAATCACTTCGTGTACAAATTCGTTGCAAGTAGTTTTAATGATTGCTTTTAAACACGTCATTACAACCGGCATAAAAAACTTGAGTACATCGAATGCTAAGCTAAATAGTTTTTAGAGATGTACCGATAAGGTCCACAAAAAGTGATTTCCAATCACGCGGCTGTCTATCAAATTGTCATCTGAAGATAGCCGGACGTGGCTCGTTCCGGAACCGGTTTGGAAGCTAGCTCCCTTCAATGAGATTCCGATTCAGCCCGCAGCTGCATTCTTGTTCGAATAACGGACTAGGCGAGTCGCCGTCTACGCCGCGCCTCTACTCTTACTTACATTCTACATTTTAATGCACGACGACGTAGCCGCGGCGAATAACCAAAATTCTCAATGTTTATTTGAATACAACCCGCGCAACAAGTAGAACAGTAAACAATCCGTACAGGGTCAACACATGCCCATCGCGACCTCACCCGCAGCTATCGAATATAGACTAAGTGCGAACTGATAATAACATTGTGCCTCACGACATCAATTAAAGGTCGGCTAGAAATGACCTATTAATATTATCTGCATAAATTGTTGCGCTATCACTCGATTTTCGAGTCGGATTCAACTTTGGGACCGCGAGCGTAGTAGACCGCATTCATCATTGTAATGGGTGTTGGAGGATGTTAACCCTGTGGGGACCGGCGGGAGCGGCGCTGAGGATGCGTCAAGGTCGGGACGTCTCGGTCGCGGCGCCCGACCTCCGCTTGACTTCGGGATCGTCAGCGAAGGACGACCCTGTCACCCGCCGCCCGGGCTCCCGCGCTGTCCTAATCACCTCAGCTTTAAATCTAGGAAACCCAGGAGATGCGCAAGTTTGTTAGGGAAGGTTGAGACGTTCAAGGTCGCGATAGACGAAGGTTCCGCGAGCGCGGGTGCGTCTAGACGCGGCGGGGGCGGGGGCGGGTGGTCGATACGCAGTTTCCCGCGCTCCGGCACGCGCCTGCGTCATCCGCAGCGATAACTTCTCTACACAGCCTACTCAAGACGCCCACTCATCCCGTAGGGATATTTTCCGAAATGCCAACTGGGAGTATACCGCGCACGATTCGGCGGGAAAATTCTCCGGGTAATTAGTTAGGCAAGGCGCTCGCAAAAAGTTTACGAAATTAGTGTAACTTTAGCACGTGAAATGAAATGCGTAATAGCATTTCAAAGTCGTGATAACAAACTCTTGATAAAAACAATCAAATAAAAGCAAGTTGAATTAACTAACCTGATTCACAAGAGTCGGAAGGTGTCTGCACGCCGAGGTAGTCGAAGTTCTGTCGTGCGAGCGTGTAGGAGTGGTCGGCGGCGACGGCGGCCGAGTCGCGCAGCAGGCGCAGCGCGGTGCCGGCCACGTCCACGGCGTGCCGGAACTGCGGCGGCTCGTCGCCGTCCAGCGCCGGCGGCGTGTCCGGCCGCGCCGGCGACGCCTCCCGCCGCAGCAAGCTCTGCCCGCCCGCCGCAGATATCAACTCTGAAGGCACCACAAACGTATTCCCAGGATGCACAGAATCCCCGCAAGACCCCGCCCACATGCAATCGTGGTGCACTATATTCTCTTTGTGCTCCTCCGGCTCTTCAGGAGGGTCTGCTATCCGCCAGTCCTCCTCGCTGTCGGGACTGAGCGGCATCGCCGGCGGCACCAGCTCTAACCGATCCGCCTCGTACTGGACCTGCGTCCAGAACTCTGAGGTCTGAGCTAACTCCATCGTCTCCTGGTCCAGTGTTTCCCATATGTCGAATTGGAGTAGAGTGTCGAGAGGTGGCGACATTTTTATTTATTTCTAATTACTAACTACTAGTTTTAAAGCTAAGACGAATTCGTCGATATCACAGGGCCCTCTTATCACAGAGACGATGCGCGGTTATCTTCAACGCACACCGTCTGAAACAACGGAGAAACGAAAATTAAAATTAATTCTGTAAAGTAAGGTGAAGATATCGGTGTATTTATTATTGCGTTCGATTTCCTCGGTCAAGGAAGGAACTACATTAACGCAAGACTCGAGTCTTAAAATAAAACTGCGATCTCAAATCTTTCAGAATTAGGAGTCATTTGTAAAAAGACTCGAGTCCTGCAATAAAGAACTTAAAGACTGAGTCTTTTTAAAATACCTCATGACTGTGTCCTCTATATAGTTTAGCAATAAAACAGCTTAATTAAACAAGACCAAATTAGAAAGACACAATGTTTCAACACAACTTTTACTTTAAGGTCAATTTAATTTTGATAAAATCTGACTGAAGTGAGTGCCGTAAACAGTTTTCGCGGGTTACGTACTAACTTTTGAGTTCACGACTCAGTCAAGCTCAAAGAACTTAAAAGACTCAAAAGGACTCGGAAAACTCAGAAAACTCAAGGGACTCGGGGACTCGGACTCAATGTGACTAACGAGTCCTAGTCTTGAAACGTCTCAAGTCTCGAAATTTAGACTTAAAGACACGAGTTTCTTACAACAATACCTTCTCACTACCTACCAATAGATAAATTTGAATACAGTGGAATCCGTTTATAATGACATCGAAGGGAAATAAGTCATACTAAAAAACGGACGTCATACAAAGCATAGGTACTGTTTAAGTTAGTATGTGATTTATTTAAATAGAAAGGAATTAAATAGTAATAAATCAAAGTAGATATTAATAAGTAGACTCAATAAGTAAATCTACGCTCTGAGACTCGAACCCAGAAAAGCCTTACACGCGCCGAAAGACTCTCCCGAACACTGCCAAAGGTGTTAGAAATCATACGGTCGGTCACTATAAGCGGACAAAATTTGCTAAAAAGGGTATAGGCGAAGTCATTATATCCGACTTAGTTATATTATTTATATGAAAACCAAACTTCACTGTGTAAACACGTCATAATAAGCGGAGTCATAAACGGATTCTACTGTATATAAAAAAATATATATAGGCACTAAAATAATTAAATTCATTAGGTTAAGGCAGTTACTTAATATCAAAGTAAACACAATAAAACAAATAAATAAAATATGGAAAAAATAAATTCCATAATAATACCTATCTAAGGTACCTTTGCTATCACACACACACACAAGTCCTTTGGTCTAAGAAACTGAAGCACCGATTTCACAAAAAAAGTCCACTAAATATTTTAATTATAAACGAAAATAAAATAATTAAATTGCTTCAAAACAATGCATTAAACACAAGGGGTTATGACCCCTTGTATTTACAAACAAATCGCAATCGCAGCGCTCAACACCCGCCAGGAAGTGTTCGCACTGAAGTTCAAATCTAAACTGAAGTCTGGAGCGAAAAACCAACAGTTTTAAAGAGTACATCGGCCTTGGGATCTATTCCTCCTTTAGCAACAATTAACTTTTGTCCTGTACTGTACTTGCACACCCGTTTTTTTTTACGCCGAATTTCTCTACCTGCCAGCAGACAAAAGGTGCCATCAAATTCAACAGGACAACAGATTTCAAACTAAATATGAATAACTCATTTGAATCGCTATTTTTTTTTAAAACTTACAGAACTTGGATTTTACTATTCTTTAATCTTACGAAACCCATGAACTATTGTTTTTCCCTTTGTTGATTTTATTTGTAGAGTAATCGACATTTTAAAATCACTCTGGGAGTCAATCTTTAACTTTTTACCAACACCCTAAATCATTTTTACGAAACGTAATTTAGTTAATTAATACCTACCTACGCACACTAAATCTCTTTTCAAGTGATAATCGCAAAACAACTAGGTACTTTATTATTTACTTAACATAATTTAGTACCTATACGAGATTTTTTTCTGAGATGAAGTTGCGAAGTTGCGTGCAACTTTGAATTTTGAGATGACTCTCGTATCTGTTACACTGCTCTAAAATTAATCTTTTCATACCTGTGCAGGTAGACAGTAAAGAAAAGTGTTTTTGTTTACAAGTCGGGAATGGCGCGAAATGAATGTTTACCAACTTGCCACTGGCCGGAATCGTGACCGATATTGCGATTTTAAAACAATAGATTTTTATGAATTCTTGTTCTTAACTTGTTTCAACTAAGAGTTTATAGTCTATTTTACATTTAAATTTCGCAAATAAAATATTTAATTTGTGATAATTATGATATGTAACTGAACAAAATACTTTTACGTACTTACTTAATAAACTTTTTTGTTATTTATCTTTTTTGGTATTTTTATTCTCAGTCACTTAATTGAATGCCATCTGACCAATTTAATTATGCTATTTGAAAAAGATTACGATCAATTATTGACACTATAAGTAACTAACTACTCCTAAAACTAATTCAACTGTTCGTCTCTTATACCTTCCTAGGTATTGTGGACACCTAGATAATACAATTAATTATAGTTAGTTAAAAGGTAAATTACTGTATAGATAGAAAAGTTATTTCAGAACGAGTAACATAAGTAAATAATCGACTTCGCCGTGAAAAAAAATCACAATAATAATAGAATTTAGCGGGTAATGCTTTTTAAGTTAAGAAAACTTAACATTTTGTGACAACTTTTTTCTTCAAATAACATTGATATCGTGCTAGTGATAGTCTATCATATTATCGTCGTGTGGTGTAAGTCGACCTCTTTGGAGGTGTTTAGTTACTCCGAATACACCGCTTTGACTGGCCAGTAATAGAAAATAATATAAATGTTTTAAATAAAAATTTGAAAGGTCCATATCCTGCCTGACACAATTATGTTTGTACCTATGATGTTCAATAAATCCACCAAAATTAAGTTTTCAAAAATTATAATATGAGTAATATTATTTAAATTCTATGTAGGTAATTATATGATTTCGAAAAACCCTACGAATTTTTGACAGTTCCTTCTGTATGACAATGTTTACTCAATATTTACATTACACGATCTTAAAGTCAAGCACTTGATAAAGTATTTGATAATCTCTAAATTACGAAACTATTAAATGTTTTCTATACACTCGCAAAAAACTCATTTCGGTGCGACAGACATGCATATTATATAGTTCGCCGGCCGGCAACGCCCAGCATTGGCGGTAGTGGCGGTACGCGACCATTTCAACAAAATTACCCGCAAATTTTATAACAAAGTCTTTTACTACTATCATACCCACAAAATTAATTTATAGCAATAGGTAGTTGGAGAAAAACACACTATCACTTACCGTTTAAAGTTTGTGCAAAACGCAATCCAGCCGCAGCCGGAGAATTACACAATTTTACACAAGATTCTTCAGAATCTTCGACAAAGTTTTTTTCGCACACACTGCGTAACACTCACTGACAATATGTGGTTGGTTATACAGTGTAAATTTATAAATACAGTACTTCTTCCGAGACCTCCGATTGAGTTTGGCAAACACTGAAACATTATTCGGGAGCCGGCCGGTTCTAAAAAGAGCCGCGCGTGTGTTTCGTGTGACGCCGTGGACACGACTAATGCGAGTACGCGGCTGCGATGCAGCGAGGAGCGGTCGCGGTTGCCGCCGAGTTGTCGCCCGTCCCGCACCCCGCACCCCGGCTATTTGATGCCATTCACAAAATTCTCTGAAAATACGCGCCGTTTTGCCTATTTTACACAAATATATTATTTTCTAATGTATTATACTATAAGTTGTATTAGTTTGTAAAAGCTAACAGTGAGTATTAAGACAGAAATATCGCAAATTGTCCGGCGTCTCGCGGGGAGGAGAGGGGCTGCTCGAGGAAGGAACAGCGAACAGCGGGCACCGCACCGGCATTCGAAGAATACGGATGGTAGATTTGTTTCTAGGTGTGCGTGGCGTCTGTTGAGTATGTATGTGTAAAGGCGCGGTTTTGCCTATAGAGGAAAATCGAGGAGGCAAAGTAGGTACCTACCGACGAGTATAATTTCGATGCGGAGCTGGCTGAGTGAGCCGAGTACAAACTACAAGCGCTCGCTTGGTATCGTTCATTTCGTTTCGCGCGCCGCGCCCGCCATTCTGCCGGCCGGCTGCGTAGCGATAGGTAGTGCTGTCTCGCTGAGAGTTTTAAGAATTGCGAATGACGATGTCGTATTCAGAGCTCGTTGGTCGACATTCCAATATAAAACAGGCGCGAAGCTGTTCCTAAATAGTTGGGCATTTGTTCTAATGAGTCGTTGTTCAACTTTCTCATTTTTAAAGAACTAAATAAAGTATTTTAGTTCTTTAAATATAAGTAGGCAAACTGACATTCATAACTAGGTACCTAATTATTAAATAATACCTAGATAGATAGGTACCCAAAGTTTATTTTTATTTATTAATACTCCTGTGCTAAGCTCCTGTGTTGTTGTTACACATTTTTGGCATTGATTTGTTGACAAGTTAAAAGTTGCAAGTTTGTCCCGTTAATTGTTGGAAACTTAGCTAGATCAAAGATACACATGACGACCGGCTGGTGTAGGGGTAACGTACATTGCCTTCTATGCCAGAGGTCCTGGGTTCGAATCCCGGCGGCGACGGATATTTGTGTGATGAACACAGATATTAGTCGTCAAGTCATGGACGTTTATATGTTTATTTAAGTTTATTCTAATAAAAAATATGTATTCATTTAATACGTATGTTTATATATTTCTTAAGTATATCAGTTAACTAGTATCCATAACATAAGTTCTTTAAGAAACTTAATTTAGGCTAGATAATGTTGTGTGAGTGTCAGAAATATTTATTTATTATTATTATTATAATAACACCAAAGTACAATACCTACCTACCTACCTATTTAGTTATCATAAGTTAGGCAGTTTTCTAATCTTACTTAAAGTAGGTGGTTACGTATTTATTTATTCTTCATTTTCCTACACATGGCGTAAGACATAATTTTATTAACAATATAATAGGTACAGTGCACAATAGGCGGCCTTATCATCTACAGACAATCTCTTCCAGACAACCATACCTACCTAATACACGTGTAAATACCTAAGTAAAATAAGAAACAATATGATTGTCATGGAGTTAGATTAGGTCAAATAATTGTAATAAGTAGGTACCTAGGTAAGCAGGGAACGGTCTCCTATTCGCCGCCGCCGTCCGTATCATTTTCTCATGTTTTTATTTAATGCTCACATATGCGCAAATAAAGAATAAATAAATAAATAAAGGTGAAATTCTTAAAAAAAAATAAACGCGCAGCCTCAAAATTCGCGTTAGGGTTTCTATGAATATTTTATGTCAATATTTTTTTTTTTTTGGAAAGTTTTAAATAATCATCACGATACATTACCTACCAACGACCCATGTTAGCGCGGTTTTTGAATTTTTTTCGAAAATCATGAGTCAAAAAGATTTTAAGTAGGTAGGTAATGAAATGAAATGAAATTATTTTTTTTTCTTATTTATCATAAGACCATCGAATGGCCGCTTAATGACGTCTCAGTTTTGTACTTCGACTTTTAACAAGGTGTTGATAGTTATTGAATAAGATATTACAGTAGACCAAGAGACAAAAAAAGCCGGCGGAAAAAAACTCTTGGCACTCTTTTTCAGTCAGGATTATACGAATTAATACAAATAGGTACATACAGCACAAATTCATCGTGACATGAAAAAAAACAAACGCAAGACAGCTAATTGTGAGAGCCAATGTCATGCCACAACCAAATTACAGAAGGCAGCAGATCAAGCGTTACATTACCTGTTAAATTTTCCCAACCAATTTTAACTTAATGTCCAGGGCACAGAGTTCAGATTCAAGTACCTAACATTTTTGACAGATTTGTAACGCTTGATGTGCTGCCTTCTGTACCAAATCAACAACAACTTGAAGCCAAACTGCAACCGATTGGAGTCAGGTACTACAACTAATTATAAAAATGAGTTTTTACAGTATTTTGTCGTATAATTAATTCGCAGACCTCTATTTATTTAAACTCGGTCATTTCATTAAATAAATCACGAGCGACCACGGGGTCTGCAAAGACACCGAAACGTCGAGTCAAAATTTAAAATGTAAATATACGCGATAAATCCGGTTAATAAGTGTTTTATTTAGTAGTATGAATCGCGAAAACTTAAGACAATATTATGTGAACCAGTTCGGTCAATTCAATTTTGTTAGACATCATGGTATTCTGAGTTCTTAAAGGAACTTTCTTAGATAATGTTTAAATTTTAGTAAAACATCTATTTTTTAAATAAGATTTAATACAAAAAATCTGCTGTTTTATCATTCGATAAAACTTTTTTTACTAAAAAATTTGTACTAGTAAGAATGGCAATAAAAAGAATATCGTGCAACATGGCCTAGATATGTACCTTCCTAAGTAATCTTTTTCTCCTTATATCATACCTAGTTATTCAGCATCATTCACAATCATCCGCATAACATATAAACTACTATCTTATCTATTGTATTAAAATATGCAACTTAAGGCTGCAAACTGAACGGCAGCGACAAGTAGAGCGACAGCGGTGCGGGCAGCGATTTCCGCGCCACGATACAAAGTATTGAGTTTGTTTGAAACCGCGACAAATCGCTCTCACACCCGCTGGCGTCGAGAACGGCCCAGATTCCCCGCGTCGCTGCCCGCGCGCCGTCCAGTTTGCAACCTTAGGATCAAATAACGAATAAAGATTAGGTTAGGTTATAGCATTATATTTGCAAACACAAAATTCTTATTCAGCTCTATGAACACCTCTGAGTACTTACCTAATTTGATTTTATTTCTTTGAATGAGTACCTATTGACATTACTTTCTTGTAACGAGTAGAGTCGTTTGTTATAAATAAATAGATTTGTAGGAGCTTTTGGATACAGACATTTTCCTATCATAAGACTTCACAAAATACCTATCAACACCTACCTACCTACCTACCTACTAATATATCTTCGCTTCGGTGTAGATGACTTTTCTGGAAGTCATTATTTTTTAATAAAAACCACTCTAAGACGCGTACTCTACATCTTACTTCGGTTTTTATATTCAATATTATGAATGTCAGCAATAATAAAAAACAACTTAAGTAAATATTAAAATTAATACTCAATAAAGATATCAAATGAATTATTTAAAAAGCAATCTGAACAATAAAACTTAAAGTCGTTGCGAGTTAACAATAAAAAAATAAACTACACGATCCCTCTGACTTTACAGACACCCTTTGCTATGCTTTTGTAATGACACCCTGCAATTAAAATCACATTCATCTATCCCTTTTTCTAAGAAAAAAAAAGATACACAACAGGAACTAGTAAAACCATTGACTGGTAAGAACATTATGTGCTGAAAAAAAAAATAAGTTGGGGGGCGCCAACTCAATCACAATTTTATGACATGTCACATGTCACTTTTCTATTATTTCGACAGGTAAGAAGTTTCAAGTTATGCTAAAGCGAGATCGTGCGGACAAATTGAAAACATAATCTTGATAATTTTATTATCGTATTAGACCTGATGAAATAGCAATAATGTAAGAAGGTAACCTACTTAGTGATGCCGAAGAGAGTTCAAATTGCGGCCTATTTCAAATTTATTTATAAATAGGAAAGTTAGTGATAGGTAATTCATGGTAGTCTGTAAGAAATCGCTCGTCAGCGATGAGACCGCCTAGTAGTACTTACTCAACACACGGTTTTTTTCTCTCATTTACTGTCTGTACTATATACTGAAGTGTAAATAAATAAAAAATTATAAATAAAATAATTACTTAAGTATACCTAGGATTTTATAGAGAAAAGATAAATAATAAAATGCATCAATTTATGAAATTTATATAAAACAATATTATTAGTTAAACTCTATGATACACATCAAAGAATATGAATAAATAACAATTAAACAGTACTTAGTCCTCGAAAACCTCCAGATTCAGTCTTTTGATTGTATGAACGCGTTTATCTCGCAAACTACTACGCTTGGGAATAATCTTTTCCGGTTATTAATAATTGATATATATTTTATCTATATTTTTATTTTTATCTATATTTTATCAAGAAATTCCTACGGGGTCATAAGCTGCGGGTAAAACCAAGTGTGCTTGTCATAGTTACAACTATAAATTATTTTTCATATTAGATTGATGTACCTACGATGCCTAAAACAAAATATATATATATATCCGTAGCTTAAGATCAAAGGAATGAGGTAATCAAGTACGCCTCCTAACAGATTTAGTGTTTAACCACTCGATAGCAAAACATCATAATAGGAAAAAAAAAACAACTTACCATATGAAGATCCCATCAAAATTAAATAGGGTTTGCAAACCATGTCTAATGCTATGTCAAAACGGAATTACAAAACGGATCACACCCCATACTTAAACGGCGCTAACTGTCAATTTGTCAAAACACGCGGGGCTTATCCTCATTATTTTTAAAAAGTGTACATAATCCCTTTTTTGTTTGACCCGACGGTTATAAAAGTCTGTGAAGTCATGTGTTCCAGTGATTATGGGTCGGCGGGGGGTCACCGCAGAATATAGGATTCGGGTGCTTAATTCATTGAATAAACATGGGTTATTGAACTTTCTCTTCCGTGTGCTTAATGTAAGGGGTACTTAACTTGACGGGCTTGAAGGGCTCTGCAAAACTACCTTATATTGCATGAAAAAATATTTGAGAAGTAAATAGTAATAGAGATAACTAGTTATAGCTGCATACGCTCTTTTACGAATGTAATTATTTATATATCTGATATGAAATCATATACATTCCCAAGTGATCTTTTTTGTCCGCCGTGACCACGTAAGTTTATATTAATTATCTGTAAAAAGACCGAAAGGTCGTATTAAAATATGAAATATTTGCGGTGAAATCCTGTGAAAAGTTTTTTTTATTAGCAGCTCTAGCAATCGAAAAAGGATAACATTTTTTTTACAGTCTGTTTTCCCGATCACAGATCCTATTTATTTAACAGTAGAGTAAATATCCCCATGGAAGGACACGTTACTTTTACTATTTACAAGTATCATCATTTCCTACCAAGTAAAGACAAATAAAAAAGTTAGTAAAAACGATCTTTTAAATTTCGATACAATAATTTACCTATTCCATGGTACCAATCCAGAATTAAAATTTCTTCTAATTGCTAACGTTTCGACTAAGTGTACGTCTTGGTCGACGCATTGTTAGCCGTAGCCACCTATGAGTTAGGCTCCTCATCTGAGGTCAATTTTTTCAAAATATTGTAAAAAAAGAGTTGATAGAGTTCAGAAAACACAACAAAACGACTCTACAAACCTTATCAACGTTTGTTACTTTCTCATATTTACTCAAAAGTAAATTAAACTACCTTAATGCTTTGTTGTCTACCTACACAACTTGGTGGCCTACACAACAAAAGCAAGATTATCCCGATACAACATGATCCATGCATTTACGTCAGGTGTTTCGCCTGCAACATTTCAAATTTCGCAACAGGCAACACACATTTTAAACCCCTTTTGTGGTACCTCGCATTTCATACAAACTTGTATACACCTTGCTGCTATTCCCACGGAATCACAATAGAGAAACACTTACAAGAGGATCCCGGGCATAATATTACCAATTAAATTTCCTTTTGACATGTTCATCATGTGTCGAATTTCGATTCTTGACACCTTCGCTAAGCCGGCATTTCAGCAATTTGAGGATTCATTGCAAGTTTATTAAAATCTAGATGCCATATTTTTTTTACATTTGGTAGTGGCCGACCTGAAAGACATGGTGTTGTCCAAATTTGATAAAAAAAAGTGTAGGTGCGAACAGGTTAACACTAACCTATTAGATTCTTTTTTCAAATTAATTTTTCATGACCACAAACATAACAAAAACAGGAATTAGGTACACCATACTCAACTTTGAAAGCGTGATATACGATTGCCATTGTCTTATTGAATAAATATCGATTATTACAAGCCAAAAACTTTCTATAATTGCTACAACACCTGAGGTACCATTCGTTTATTAATAAATTAATTAATTCTTATCCATGTAGCAGCGACATAAAATTACACATCTTTATAAAATATACGTAAGAGGATAGATCATATCGTAAACCAAGTTTAGGAAACACACAATACTCTTAGCTAAAACTATACAGCCCACAGGTTCCTTTCAATAACAGACTATACTCAAACCTGATTTAAAAAAAAAAAAATTTGGTAAGTAACCGTGTTCCTGGGAAGTGCGCAGTTAACAGCTTATTGTTACTGCGTACAATCAACGTCGAAACAATTCATCGACAGCTGGTTATCTTAATACGTTATTTGTACAGATCGCTTACACCAGGACAATGAGAAAGATTCGGGGAATTGTCTAGTATAATCTTTTCGAAATTATCTCGAAGCCTAATTACCTACCTGGCCGACGGCGTTTTCAATGACTTAACTGCCACCCATATTGTTTTTACCGGAAAAGATACTTTTTATGGATTAAGGTCTATTGAAAAAACAAAAAAAGTTTTAAAGTTACTCATTGTTTCATTCATTCATAAAATTATACTGCTTTAAAAATAATAATTGTGTTTATGATTTTAAAAAAAAAGCCGCTTTTTTTGGGTTTGCTAACAGATGTCGCTATGGTCGCGAAACTATAGCGCAATGAGGAAATGTTAGCACACATGCTTGAAAAAAGACATTGAAATTAATCTACCACCTCTTTGGAAAGTCGATCTATCGATTAGAAGTGGCAAGAAATAATCTTAACACACTTTACAACCAATGCTAATAGGCAGTACTATCTACCTACATGTACCTATTCATGTATCATGAATAGGAATATCGTTTCAAACACACTTTTCTTTTTACAGTATGTTCAATCAAATTCAAACACGGATAAATCTGAATAATTAAATAGATATCTTACGGGAGCTTATTTTAAAGTAGGCCATGTACTTTAGTAACCCTAGAAATTATTTAGCTACATTAGGAAATCTACGATTGTGTCCAGCTAGAACCAACAAATGTTTAAAATTAGAAGTTTATGATTTTTTTAACTCGAACCTCTTATTCGATTTTGAATATCGATACAGCTCGCTGACAGCCCGCGTCACCGTTCAAAAATATATAGAACGTTCCAAAATCAAATAATCTGCGCGCGTTTTCCCAGCGGAAGTTCTGTTGAGTCACACGCGGCTACGGCCGACCTTGATCCTGTATCGACCCTACGGTGACCTTCACTCGTTCGTTTCCGCCCTTCATATCGGGATACCCACACCACCAAATACCGCAGTACCGGAATATTAGGAGCTTTTCGAGCATTTGTATGTAAAGGAATAATATTGTTGGTTTATTCATTAATCATGATAAGTAAAGTATTGGTAATTAGGAATATGTTGCGGCATTTCTTTTGATAAAATAAAACTTATTATTTAAATGTTTTGGTTGCTCATTTCATGATTCCCTGGGTTGTTCCCACATGGGTTAACTTATTTGGGCGTGAGGTGGCGTCCTGTGTCCTTGATTTGTTCCTTTTTATTTATTTAATATGAAGTACGGTATAAATGTAAATATATTGTGAATAAACGTTATAAGGAAAAATAAATGTTAAAAATAGATACGGTAGCTTTGTAATAACGAAATTATTTGCTACTATATTTAAAGATTAGTAGGATGATATCCGATTATATTTTTAGTAGATAAATGACTGAATTTTTGTTCTGTAAAAGAATCTGTAAGTAATTAAATGCTTTTTTTACCTGTTTCTTTAGATAAAGAGCCGCAACAATATTATAACCTTCGTGGCGTAATGCGCTAGTAATGTGCATTACGCCTCGAAAAATTAAAAAAGTATTTTTGAAAAAAAAATTCAAATTCGACAAATAGGTACCTACTTTTTAAACTTTTTAAGATTAGCGCGTTCAAACGTACAAACACTTCAAGTTCAAGTTTATTTATTCACAAAACAGTGTACATTGCATTTAAATGTCATCAAAATAGTAAAACTAAAATATTTAATAATATAGTGTCATGGAATTAACGATTAATTAATATATTAATAATTAAACATTATTCTTTAATAAATGTGCTAAATGTGAAAAAAATACTGAAAAAATGTGTTATTTAAGAATAATTACTATTAGTAGATCAGTAATTAAATGAAAAATAGAATATAACAATTAAGTATTTATTTGACATTGTAATTTTTTATGCACTATTATGTTTAGGTTACATTATGAAAAATGTTATGGTTTACATTATATTTTAAGGAATCTGTTATTTTTTTTATATTTATTTGACATTAATTAATGATATAAAATATTTCCACACGATTGTAATGATTGTCATGAAATAAATGAAATGAAATAATTGAGCATTTTAAATGAAAAAACTTTAAATTAGATTATTTTTATAAAAATCGTCAATGGAATAGTAGCATTTTTACAACAAGATGTTTTTGAACTTATTTTTGAATAAAGTTTAACTCTCTATCTTCTTCAAATCCATCGGTAGCAGTTTAAATAACAATACTGTTTGATAAGCAAAACAGTGCGTACATACATACATACATAACCTCACGCCTGTCTCCCTTTGTGGTAGGCAGAGACAAGAGATCACCAATTGCTACGATCCGGACATTTCGCTTCCTCCACGTTCATTAATCTTTTCATACATGATCGCCGGTTACGGGTACTTTTACAGAACAGTGCTGAACTACATTTACACTTTTGTTTTTTTTTATTAACAACAACCTTACAAATAGAAAATTGCAGACGCTGAAGCATCGTCGTAAGGTTGCTTGTTTAACAGTATTTTATCGGCTACATTTTGGTGAGTGTGCGAGTGCTCTTTTTGACCAAATTGAACCCACCCCTTTTTACCACCGGACTACCAGACGCAGACAGAACTTCCATCCCTAAATAGTGGATATACCAAGAAGTCGAACAAAACGCTTCGATAGTTCCTTTTTGGTACGGATTGCCAAGGTGTGGAACAATCTGCCTGCATCTGTTTTTCCTGACCACTACAGTCTTGGAACTTTTAAGTGTCGAGTGAATAGGTTTCTCGTGGATGGACGTGTAACACCATAGTCTTCATGCGCACTTTCCATCAGATGGCATGGAAGACAAACGTCCTATCCTTACAATATAAAAAAAGTACTTTAAAATTTTTCCTTCTAGTATTAAATCGTGCTTGTCTTTCCTCGTTACTTTCATTCATAATTATGTTTTGACAAAGTCCGTTAAAAGTTTTTGAAAAAATTGGGCACCGTTAGTACTTTAAGAGTTTATTCGGCTGTATAATAAAAGATATTGTAGGTAGGTACCTACATTAAATAAAAACCATCGTCATGTATTTTGAATCCACGTCCTCAATGTACAGCCTCATAGTCTCTTATCATTTAGATATCAGGTGAGATTGAAGCCAACTGCGGGTCATAACAATTAAAAAAAAAACCGCCAGAGATTTTTTGATAAATTAAAAATAGAACTTTTCTCCCTAGCTTCGGTATTTCCAAAAATAAAGCGTATTCGGTAGTTACTTAGTTGACCAAAGTGACACAGATTGAATAATTCATTAGTTATCAAAAGATTATGATTTTACCTATTTCTATATGATAAAGAAATACTTACCACCAAAATAATTCTATTCTATAGGATGACTGGTTGGCCACTTTTGAAATTCAAGTGATAGTTTGAGATCATACATGAAGAGAAAAATAGGATAAAAAATAAATATTAATTATTTACTGAGTAAACTTAACCGAAAGTTAAAGAATTTGTTACGCAACGCATGGTTACGCTAGCGTTAGCAGCGATCCTCTAACTAGGTCACGTGCCGCGTTTGACTCAGGCGTAAGTAAAATAAATAGTAACATAGTAGTATTTATGTATAGGGAACTCTAGTGAAAAATTAAGTACCTACCTTTATAACATATTTATGATCAGAATCGAGTACAGAGTGCTCTCCTTCAGTATCTAAAATTTGTCACCAGTCACCCTGTATATCAACGCTTTATATCGGACTAGCTGCAGCACTCAGCTCCGCTCGGGTGCAGTTTAACTTTAACCGACTTACTACAAAAAAGTTAGACGCCTGTTCAATCCTAGTGTTTTTTTATTAGGACTTTTGTTAATAAACTAGGGTTGAACAGGCGGCTAACTTTTTCGGTTAGTTTCCATCTTCACAGTAGAGTTTATTGAAATCGATATTTTCACCGGCTTTTTGACTAAAACCGTAATAAATCATCTCGTAAGCAATGACTGTGTCTAGTAGCCTATAGTGACCACCAAGAATTACTCTTAGACTGTTGTCAAACAGATCTCCAGATATCCAGAAGATTGGCCCGAAAAACAGAAAATATATTCCCGTTTATACTCGTAGCACGTAGAGAAGAGATAATTTACTGTCCTAACTACCCGCATATTTTTTACATTATGCAATTCGGAAAATGATCTTTAGAACCACATTGGACCTGGTAATCAACCATGGATCTCATAAAGCATTAAGATTCAAGTTGAAAATGCTATAGTTTCCTACATCTGACCCATCCCATTATTTAGATACAACTACGCAACTACCATAGATATTTAACTACCATAAATATTTTTTTTTTTTTTTAACATGAAAGACGTTAGTAACCATTCAGGCATCGAACCGAGGACCTACTGTCGGTTAACATTCGATAACGAAAATTCGTCGGTTGCAATTATTTATATCGTTCGAGATATAAAACTGTGATAACGTGTTGCGCGACCTACTTAAAAATTACTACAGGTGTTTGGATATACTATTATTTAATTGATCGATGGATTATAAAAATGATTGATAAAACTGGACACGTGCAGGTTGATTCGGATGCAACGGGTTCCGTACATAGGCTGATATACAGGGTGACTGGTGGGTCACTTTTGAAATTCAAGGACGTGATAGTTTGAATACATGAATTTGATACATGAAGAGAAAATATATAATAAAAAATAAATATTAATTATATACTGAGTAAACTGAACCGAAAGTTAAAGAATTGATTACGCAACGCATGGTTACGCTAGCGTTGGCAGCTATCCGCGTGTCAGGTCACGTGCCACGATCAACTCAATTGTATGTTAAGTAAATAGTAACATAGTAGTATTTATTTATAGGGAATTCTAGTGAAAAATTAATTACCTGCTGTTATTACATAATTATGATCAGAATCGAGTGCAGAGTGCTCTCTTTCAGTACCTATCTAAAATATGTCACCAGTCACCCAGTATAAAGCAATCAATCATCCTTGCACCAACCACTCCAAATGATATTTAAACTAATATATCGAACACTATAAGTATCGCTCGGTGGTAGAACTACAGGGTGGGTCTGGCTAGCGTAACCATACGTTGCGTATTCAATTCTTTAACTTTCGGTGAAGTTTACTCAGTCAATAATTAATTTTTATTTTTTATTTTATTTTTTCTCTTCATGTATGATCTCAAACTATCACGTCCTTGTAATTCAAAAGTGACCCACAAACATAATATGATAACAAAGATTGACCTAGGAGTAATTTGGAAGCGACGTAGCCGACTTTCCGGTACGGAACCTTAAAAGCGACGTAATTCACAATAAAAACATGTCATGCTTAAATATACTTTAAAATGAACAAAGAAAAGAATATTTACTGTGACACATAGTGTACGTTATGCAAACTCTCACACATTTCCTGTAAACTAAGAGAAACTAATATTTTAAAAGTTTTATTTTACCTTTTATAATGATTTTATTTAATTTTATGATAGATAAAAATAACAAATAAAATAGACACCAGCTGGGACTCGTACCCAGATCTCCCGCATTCACAGGCACTCTTACAACTGAGCTACCGGGGCCTGGTACAGTAACATTTTATTGAAGAGAAACTGCCTACCTCTTTTTAAAAGAAGGATGGAAGGGTTAACCTCCAAGTGACCTGTGGTAGAAAGTGGTATGACCATGAGGTGCAACTTTCTTCCTACCACGATTTGGTGCCCTTACAGAACCCCACATCACAAGCGGCCGTATTAGTTGAATAATTTTTATGCACTCTATTTACTCCTACTAACATAGTTTCTAAGTGGGCCACAACTTCCCACAATAACATTATTATTATGATCATTTATTCAGAATCAAACGACATTTCTTTTCCAAAAATTACCATTTCGAATGTAGCAATGCTGAACAAATTCAAATTCACAAATTTATTTAGCACTAAACTACAAACAAGACAACACAATAAAAATAACACATACAAGAAGCAAGATTAAAATAAAGAAAAATAAAATAATAATTAAAAAAAAAACATTAAAGTACAAAATGCCAGATATAGTCAGCATTGACGCTGGAACAAAATTACACATTTAAAAAAAATATATATATAATAGCAATCATAATATAAAGTTATAACATTTTTTTTTTAATACTCTATATAATTTTATAAGTTGCCCTGTACTGCAGTAAGCGTGTTAAATAGGACACATCTCAGCATAATGCTGCAGCAAAAGCCACAGCGCTGATTTTCAGATGTGCCCCGAACAGAAGTAGGTATACCAACAGAAAACATTTTAAAAAATCTATTAATCACAGAAACTATGTACTCTAGCGGCAGTAGGGTTATTCTAAGTCAACGTTACACGAGTTTTGTATCTCTACCATAATCTTTTAGCGAGTAATCATAATATGACAGTATACAATACATTGCCTGCTCTCATAGACTCCAAAACTAGAAACGTGCTACCAAACGAGCAGTGGACGCAAAATTAGTACACCAATTTGATTATTAAAGTAATCTGCTTTTTTCTCAGCGACCTCCTTTGACTACCAATATAATTGTCTCGAACGTTGAATATATAAATAATTAAGATCAGTGTTATAGGGTACAATTTACTTAGTCTATTCTGTTTGAACAGTTGCCCGCGCGCTGTGAGGTTGCCACATGGCAACATCTAGTTTTATTTGACATTTCGTAATTATAATAAAAGTTATGTTTGCCAAAGACAAATCCAACTTTTTTTTATTTAAACAGTTACCTTTCCAATACCTACATATTGGTTTGTCTCTATGCAGTTTTTTGAGCAACGTCTTCAGTATGAGTAGGTTTATGCTTAGAATAATCCTGCTTACCCTGAGTGGTCATATCGTAAGAGATTTTTTGAACATTTAGCGTTCAGTAAGTATATTTATTTTGATAACTGGCAATATAGGTACTAAATTATTTCATCATCAAGAGTTAACTAAAATATGTTTATTTTTCGTTTAACATCATTCATCATAAAACGGAGATTAACTAAAACTACAAAACCTTACATCGCTATAAATATTAAAAATGCACATTTTAATTCCCCATTCATAACGTTTTTCAAAATCCAAACTTACCATAAAGTGTCACAGGGTGTTTGTCACGACAAAGACCTAAGAAAACATCAAAGCCGTTCTTTTTTCAAATATTCTGACAGATGAATGAAAACGTCGAGTCACCGTTAATCTCGGCGACTATTCGTCACGGGTGTTCTTCACTGTCTAATAAAAGTTTCGGTTTTAAATTAAGAATTCCGAACGTTAATTTGAAAAACTGGTTTTCGAATTTTACGAGTTTGAGTAAAAAGTTTTTACTATCTAAAAAGTTTGAATTCGCAGAACAAACGCCGTAGTACTAGTGCAATGCTAATGATGTTAAAGCGTTAACTATGATGTAATGTTAAAAAAGATCTTAGTTTTTGAGTAAAATGGACTAATATTGACTACGATAAGACTCTACACAAACAATCGCTGCCTACCTTTTACTTATAAATAATACTAGAGTACAACTTAAAAAACTTATTAAAATCAATTATGCAATAATTTTCTAACAGCCCCTCCCTAAGATTTCACCCTCGTTTTCTGCATTAGCCACTTATCGCGTTATGAAACCACCGACGACCGCAACACAACCGCAATCAGTTGCCCGGTGACCGAACCGGCAATTATTTGACAATCAACCGGCAATCACTCCCAACTTGCTTAGATCTCACGCTTAGGTAAAACGGGCGCTTTATTCACAAACCTTTAGATTACCTATTTAAGAAAAAAAGAAAAAAAAATTAAGCTAGGTCGCCAAAAATAAAACTGCAGCTTTACAACAAATGCGATAGTAAAATAGACAACAGTAGCCAGTTTCCGAAAAAGAAAAACTGCAGCAATAAATAAGGAAAACTTTTTCATGTTTAAAAGAAGAATACTATTAGGTATACATAGATAAATAAATAAAAATAAATAAATAACATCCCCAGACAATCACACCAACTACATGGCCCCAAAGTAAGCATAGCTTGTGTTATGGGATACCATATAGCGAACTAGGGGGGAACCTAGAATATAAATACATAAATAGATAAACACCCAGACACGGAACTTTTTTTTTTTGGTTCCGTGCGGAGATCGAACCCGCAACCACTGGCGTCTGAGGCAGATAGGTTTACCCCAACGCCATAGTGGTCGTCTATAGATATTTATTTATTTTGTATACATATATATTATGTTTTGGAAAGGGACTTTATAATATGTATTGCTTTAAGTAAGTTTCTTTAGCACGCTGAAGAGGGTGTAATTGAGTATGTATAACGACTTTGTTAAGTTACAGAAAAAAATCCATTGTGTAATTTATATGTAATTTATATGGAACACATTTTTAAAAGGCACATTATATAGGAATAAAGTTTTATATTAGTGATTTCGATCAAAGATAAAACACTCTCTGTCTGCGAGGAGATCAATATCCCTGCAGATTATGTATGTATCACGCGAAAACGAACTATGAATTTAATAATCAACGAATGCAGAGCATTAAAAAAACCGACTTCACGTCAACACTTTGGCCGACTAATAATGTCGGAAGTGCTCAACCGATTTCAATGAAATTTATATGTAACCAAGTATGAAGTATTCTCTATCATATGAATTAATATTTCGATTTATCGATTTATAATTGTCCGAAATATCGCGTACCAAAGTCAAAAAAAAAAACAAAAAAAAAACATACAGACGAATTGAGAACCTCCTCCTTTTTTGGAAGTCGGTTGATTATAGGTTAATTACTACTTTTAGGTTAATTAGTAGGTACCTAGTTAATTGTAGGTGTGTCAGTTTAGTTAATTTATAGATAAACTAGATGTTGCGCGCCGTTTTACCCGCGCAGTTTTCATTCCCGCGGGAATTTCGGAATAAAAAGTACCCTATGTGCTATTCCAGATTGTACTCTATAACCATGCCAAATTTTATTAAAATCCATTGGGTTGTTTCGACGTGATTGAGGAACAAACATCCATACATCCAAACATTCGCATTTATAGTAAGTATTACTAAGATTCAAAGGAGTAAGATTCAACACAAGTTCCTTAAGAAACTTAATTTGGGCTAGATAATGTTGTGTGAGTGTCAGAAATAAGTATCTGTGGCTCGTTGGAGAGTTGGTCTTAAACGGTTGGTCCTGGGTTCGATGCTACGTGGTAGGTACATACATAGCAAACATAGCCCTAGCTATAATTAAGGATATTTGCAGCGCATAAATGCATTAAGTACCTACTATTTATTTGAATATTTATCCATTACAATTAATAAAATAATTATTTTAGACCAGTTTTCTCACCAAATTACTCGGATTGTTTTGTCTTGATAAATAATAATGTCCATTTATACAATTATCTTTTTACAAACTGTTGAAATTGGGAACGTTTTACTATGCTCATAGTTGGCGAACCTCTTTGTGAATAAATAAACATGTGAATATTTATCTACAAATAACTAGATTATTTTAATATTTAATTGAAATAAATAATTTCATATTGCACGTTAGTGAGTAAGCCGCTCGGTTGTTCTCTTGTAACGCTGCATCGCAACAGCAGGGAATTAGCGTTCATTATGATTTGCGAACGCTGATTTCTCCATTCGAAATCGATAGTCAACTTTATTATTTGAATAACATAAAACATTTAAAAACCGATGTCAACCCCTTCTTCTTCTTCACATTTTATTTTTTTAATCTCGAAAGAAGGCAAAGATCTAGCCCATGCGGCCTTTTCAAATTATCATATACTTTTTTAAATAAACAATTCTGGCCACTGCCTGACGGAAAAAGTATTTTTATGTGGACTGGAATTAAAGTGAAATTCAATTGACACGGAAAAATCTGCATTCTCTATAAACTTCAATAAGTTACTCATACTACTTACACGTGTTACAGACTCAAGTAAACTTAAAAAAACTTGTGTGTGGAGGTTACACAGCTGAACAAGCAAGTATCCTATAAGGAAGTAAGTTAAGAAAAAAATTAGATATATCAAAAAATCTTAGTTTTCAAATCGATTGATAGGGGCGAAGTAGGTAACCATTAGGTTGATGCACCTCGTTTGTTTAAAAACAGGATAACGGTATTCTATATTTGCACTTCAATAAAATAATTATTTGTTTCCATTTTGAAAACCCGCATTCGTCACGATACAATTGCAACGTTTAAAAAGATAAGAATAATTATGCAAAACGTACTTATCCATTGAGGAAAGACAAACATCCAAAGCACCTGTTTCCCTCCAAAACTAAAATATTTTTCAGCATTGATTATCTTTTATGAGTGTTCCGTCGAAGCGGAGACAACGAGCTCTGAGCTCTGGGCGCTAGCCAACTAGGCCAATATGTCTCACAAGCTTCCTGCTATATGAAACAACATATCACTTTATTCAACATACATTGCTCATTTAACTCGACATACATATGTAGAATTCGCTTTTTAAAGTCAATGGATGAATAACAGACGATTTTTCCAGGCGCGGGAACTATTTGTTTCGAATTTCAAAAATCGAGCTGATTGTTATGTCTGGCCAGTTGTGCAACGGCGATGCTTCCGAATTCTTTTGAAATGTAAATACACACATATACCTAATTGTTTGTATTCTCTTGATTTTTTTAATTCAGTAGTTTGCACACTATTAAATTAGTTAATATTTATTTATTTATATTATAATAATTTTAATAGGTCGGCCATGACAGTCTGTGAACTTTGATAGAGTTATTATTGAAACCTAAATTCTCCTGTTGCTATGCGATGTGGACAGAAATGCAGACAATATTTACTGCAGGAAACATTTATAGTTATAAATAAAACAGATACGTTTCATAATTAGACGTTTAAGATGCTAATTTAATTACATGAGCGGATCAGTTGCCAACGAGACAGAATGAAATAATTAATTTCCCTTTCCACATAAACCAAATAAATTATTAAGTGCACGAAATAAAAAAGTAAAATAATCGTGTACTTAAATTTTACTGTAGTCTGCCTAGATGAATTTATATTTAGGCAATTTAGATATAATCTGAATACTATACAGGATGGATACATCATTTATTATCATACCATTATTTTAAAAATATATAGATACATATATTACAAAGGTTTGTCAATCAATAAGGAAGGCCAAAAAATTTATAAGCGAAAGAAAATGAAGTTACAAGGTTATGACAGCCGAATTAAAATTACATATTAGTTTTAGACACAGAAAAAAAATATAGAATCCACACAGAAAATTAAAAATCCTTACAGAGTTCTAAAATTAAAAGTTTGTCAGGGTGTACCTAAGGTTGTAACTGTTGAACTGATTTGGACGGAGTTTTTTATAAGTACAGCTCATCCCTATAATATGCCCCTAAAGGATAATTTAAAGATTTCGAGTTAAATTCGAAAAACGGGCGGGTGTCCAGTGTACGATTTGTGAATAAATGTGACAAAAACAGGAATCAAACCAGTTAAACACGCGGCTTAGACGACTATTCACTTACTGTGCCATTAAGTTCGTTCCGAAGACACACTCGTAGCGCATACTTAAAAGTAAAACAGTTTATAATCAAAAGTGAGCACCCTTTATTAAGAAAATCCGAGCTATAAAAGTTTTTAATAACAAATAAAATATATTAATGGAGGTATGCAAAGCAAGTTAAATAATGTTATTTGAAAGTATTAATTAAACACAGCCTTATGCAAGCTTCGCCGGCAAACGTCAGCCATGCCTGAAATAACCGCCATGATAACTTATAAGCTTAACTTAAAAGGTATGATACCGTGACTACTATATTATAATAAATCGCTTTTGTATATTGAATACCTGCTTTAAAACTCGGCTCCGATCGGGTAATTGTGCAAACGTTTTGTCTAAGCGATATTATCATCGACTCTTTTGACAAAAAAAACGTACTTATTAGCTTGACTAGTAGATCAAAATTGGTTTAGTAGTGTCGAAGATTGTCCTAAACAGACAGACACACAAAAGTTCGGTTTTTTAGGATGTAGAGACTCCGTTGTAATTTCTTATAAAATGTACTTATGCATAACATATGGTCCTCTCTCCCGATAATGTAGCTATCTAACTTTCAAAGATTTTTGTTAAAAATTTCAACCAGGCCAACAAATTATACCCTAAGATTGATGTTATAAGTTTGCTTATTGAAGATCAGCGCTTGAAATGTTTTAATTAATACGACGATGTCAAGAATTCTCTTACATGAAGTCACCAAAGGGTAAACAAAATATACTGTTAGTTTCCCTTTCCTAGGTAAAAGGACTGCGTTTAGGGATTAAGGGCTATATCGTCATCTATGCAACAGATGTCGCTAGAATATGAACATGGTCAAATATAATTGTATTCATCATATATTTACTTAACTATCTACGACTTGACAACTATACAACATAAAAGGATTAGTACACTGCTACTTCCATCTGCACTTGCAATACGACTTCAAAAACAAATCACTTACGTGTAACGAGGGGAGTGTTGCCAATGCACTAATTTAGCACATAATTTAGGGATTGCAACTGGCAGCCCCAGGATTCTGGGGTCAACAACCTTGCGGAGACCTAATCTCCTCTCGTTGCAGACGGCTTAGGGCTCCCGATAGTCAATTTAAACGTCCCTATGATAACAAAGGGCCCATACAACTCACAACGTAGGGTTTGTCCTGAGGGTTATAATAGTGTTGCCTGTTAGCACGCGTTTCACACTTTACTGCGCACAGACTATCTGTTGCGTGTGTAAAGGCCTTAATTTATTTATTTAAAAAGCAAAGGAAGAAGCCGATGGTCTTTAATGTTTATCGATAAAAAGGAAATTAAAGTAACGTCAACTGGTTGTTTCCTTACAGTATATTTTATATGTGGTTATTTTTTTTTAACTAGAAGGATTTGAACTGACTTCCGTTTCTTTTTTATGTGGTCTGAAATAAATAATAAACACAACCACTCAAATCCTGAATTAAAACAATAGAAAAATCTAAAAGGTTTTCGTTCTTTTAACAGTAACATTCACAACTCGATAGAAAGACAGGAAACGCTTAATCCACATTTGATGCAAATATTTGTATAAAAACATAATTTTTCGTAGAATCAAGTAAATGCAGAGTTTTGTATAATTCGATATCAACTACATACCGATGTCACGTTGCGAAATTGCTCTATCGCAGTCAATTTAACATAATATCGAATTATCAAAAGAACGCGCGAAAATTTGACACAAAAAGCCTTTATTTATTGAATAATAATACATTTTTAGTTCAAACTTTTGGACATGCTGGACTGGGAGCGAAAGAAAAACTTAGAATGTGCCAGCTGCTTCTCTTCCCGAGCATACTGTAAAAGTCAGTTAAGGGACAGAGGGTTACTTGTCGTTTTTGTGTCACACTACAATAGCCTCTCTCTATCTTTATAATACCTCCAAATTTGTCAAAAGCGCCTCTGGTGTTCTGCCTACCCCATAAAGGATACAGGCGTGACGTTATGTATGTATGTACTTTAGGACTGTGACTATATATATATATATATCTGTTTTAAGAACGTCTTTTAATGAAAAGAATTGTAAAACTTGAAAAGTCTATAATCTCCTTAATAATGTAGCTCTCTAATCGTATACGATTTTTAAATTACTCTAGTAGTTTTAACCATCATTACAAAAATATATAACTGATCGTCATTTTGTAGATAGTGTACAATCAAAACGAAAAGGTACTACGATTTTCTCAAACAACTGAATGCAGATTTTAAATACGTTTCCACTATGACCGTAGATCCACTCCAAGCGGTGTGTTCGTAGTAAGAGTATTTCTGTTCCGGTCGGTCCTGGAATCAATACTGCACTCCCGATATAATACTCTGAGTTATATTTTCGTTTGTCGGTTTTAAATTATTCAAATTAAGTGTTCGTACGACACAAGGGTTTTTATAAAGTATTGAGATAGGGATGGAAAAATACGACTCAAGTTTTCACAGTTAAGCAAAATAGTTTTTAGCCGGATTTTTATCGCGACCGAGTTAAAATGTAAAATATAATAAAACTCGATAACTTCCAGTTAAAATTATTTCATTTTATTTGAAAATAATAAAAGGATTTTTCAACATACCATCTACCTCAAATAAACAAACTATCTAACCATCACCCTACAATCACACAAACAAAACAAACCGTCCTTCCATTTCACAACCTTTACATTACTCCCTCACATTCGGTCATGCCACTGCCCTGGCACAAAACGCCACTACCAACATAATAATACCACGCTAAACACATAATGGCCGGTCGCCGGTAAACGGTCGCTAATTACCTAAAACTATGGCTGCCCTGTCATCAAAGACCGCGTTACTCTTTGTTACCAACAGAAAGTGACGGGGAAAGAGTATCAATTGCGGAGGTAACTACCGCCAATTGTTTTGTTGATTTCTCTGGTTTCACAAAAGCATATGTGAATAAAAGGTAATGTCCTGGCATTTGCTTCTAGCCCAAAATTAAGCGGAGCTTGTGATATAGAAACTAGAGTACTAGTTGAACTACACTTCAAGAAAATACTCAGTCAGAATTATGATAAACTAATATAAAAACTTTTCGTTTCAGTCATTGAAAAAATAATTTTGTATTTGATAGACGAACTGTAGGGAAAGAGAAAAGAAAAAATCGGTACTAAAACTATATTTCCCTGAAAAAAAACCAGTGACCCCATTGAGTAACCTTTGTGCGTCAGCAAACATCTCAAAAAACAAAAAAAAGTTTGAAAACTAAAACCCGTTTTATAAAACACGCTCTAAGAAGTTTTCGTTTCGCTTAGTTTTCGTAAAAGAAAATAGTTTACGCTAAAATATTAATGCAACCATTATGCAACATTCAAAAAATTAAAAACAAAAACATTCCAAATCCAAAAATTCCATTTCCCTCGAAAAAAAAACCCAGTGACCCTAACCCATTGAGAAACGCCTGTGTGTCAGCGAGCATCTTAAACCGGGGCCGTGCGAACTCCGTATGGAAACAATCCATTGTCTCAGCGCTTATGTGATAACTCACGTAAATGATTATGCCGCCCGGGAAACGCGGGATTAGCGACGGTCATTTTGTGTTGTAGTGAAAATCTGACAGCTGCTAAACGGTAATGTGCGTGGTTGGAGTCATCAGCGTTGAGTTGACGGTAAATGATGGTGCAGGCAGAGATAATCCAATGTCAGATCAAAATGAAAATCAGCGCTGAAGTTAATCGTACATAAATGCTTCAGTATGATGCTGAGTGCAAGCCTTTTTGATTTTGTAAATTTTTGTGAACTTTTAACTTTTTTTTGTTTATATTGTATGATTTTTTCGTCGAATTAACGTTTTAATTATCGCTGACGTAGCTTTACATTAATTAGTAGCAGCGGATTTGGGATTAACTGTAATTGTGTAATTATTTGTTTAAAGCTTATATTTAATACATATAGTATCTAAGCGATATCTATAAACATGTGTTCAACTGGATATAGTAGGTACCTAACTTCACAAATCACCAATGAAAACTCAGCAATACGTCAATTTAAAATGTGTTGAAAAATAAAATGTTATTAAAAACGTATCGAACGCGACCTCGTTTTTCTAATTTATATTCCGAAACAGAACAGAGTTTGAAATTTCGTTTTTTTTGTTCCGATAAAAATAAAAACCAGACGAAAAAAGAACTCGCACTATACAGCTTTCGACGGCTCATCTCGAACTGCACTGAATTTCGGAACACTCTTCACTGATGAAGGCTCTTATTGCTTTAGTTAGTGTTTCGTACGTTACAATAAAGATTTCAGTACAGCTTTTCTTTCCAAGCTTTTCTGCCCTGTTTTCACTTGTTTAATAAAGGTCATGCTATACAAGGCTTGGTGCTGAATCCAAAATGGCTGAATACCCGTGTACTATTAGACAGCTCAAAGTCTATATCGTTTATATCTATCATAGCACAGAAATCAAAGCTGTTATCAATCCAACAATCGCTGTTTGTCACCAAGCTGATAACAATACGGGACCTTCATCGGTTCTCTCATGGGTGGTGTGTGGTAATACCAGACCTAGGTACACTGATTGTATACAATCGAATAGCCGCACACAATGTCTGATTAGGCCGCGATCTCTAGGGAAAATTTTTCTTAAGGAAACTCCTTAAAGTTAGGTATTGTTAGAATTGAGGAAATTAAACCAATTAATTGAGTTCTCTATTTGAAATTTTGAAATTGCTTTTGTTTTATGAAGCTAAACTGATATTTTTTTTAGAAGGAAAGCGTGGCAATAAGCTCTTCATTTTCTTAACGGTAAATTGTATCAAGACCTTAATATTTTTTTTTTATCGCTGACTACAAACATGATTGATCTCATTTTGACACCATGGTAAGTAAGTGAATGGGATCGAAGATTCACCCAGGGTTAAGACGGAACTGGCTATTCAAAGAATATGTTGGTCAATATCACCGCTGGAACTGTGACATTTGGCGGCGGACTATCTGTCGGACAACATCACCGCTGAAACTGTGACATTTGGCGGCGGACTATCTGTCGGACAACATCACCGCTGAAACTGTGACATTTGGCGGCGGACTATCTGTCGGACAACATCACCGCTGGAACTGTGACATTCGGCGTTGGACTATCTGTCGGACAACATCACCGCTGGAACTGTGACATTTTGCGTCGGACTATCTGTCGGACAACATCACCGCTGGAACTGTGATATTGGCGGCGGACTATTTGAAGGGTGTTTGCTAGTTAGGCGATGAAGGAGCTTGCCAACTTTTACACCTTTGACGCTTATCTAGGGACAGTAGGATACATTCACGATGGGTTGTAAAGTACCAGTGGTTTTAAATATGACTACCGGTTGGTACAGTTCTATAAATTACTGCGTCATCAGCGAGTAGGTACCAACTTCTTAGTTGACCAATTTCTTGAATCAAAATTTACAATTTAAGATTCTTCTACACCAAATAAATTTCTGGATTTATCTTGTTATAGCTTCGCTCATACCATTGTTTGAGTTCTTACCAGATTTAACATTAGGTATTATCTACCATAAAAGACTTTCCTCCTCCGACCGCGAAATCTGTCGTCAATGTGGAACGAGCGAACTAAGTCAGGAGGACACACTTGACGCACTTTGAGCGACTAAATAAACTAACTCCACACAATTACAACCATGTACACGATTCGTCGCCGGCTGATCAAACATACAGGGTGACCTTAATTTTCACAATTAAGTCTTGTATCATATTATTGCTAAGCGCGAGGTTTTAGAATATTACTTTGACGTATCTTTTGTATTTGGTTGTGCAAATATGCTCCTCGTGGATTGTTTCTAAATGATTAAGGTAATACCTACTGACCGCACGTTCAACAATAGATACGATAATGTTATAGGTATTTAGGGTGCGTGCTCAAATAAACGGCCATATATTATGTTCGATCTTCCCTAGGGGTTGTAAATTTTTGCTCAGCGGATTCGTAAATATTCAGCGTGCCGAAAGAGTAATGTTCACGGTCCATACAGTCTCTGACCTGTCAAACTACTTTTTGTTAGGTATGTGAATGTATAAAGATAAAATTGTCATTGAAATGCTGCCTGTTTATATCTAAACCATTGGAGCAAACTTGATTTAATTTCTTAGAAATGATATCAGGATTTTCATTTCAAGTGTATGACACTAGTAGTCTATTGAGTAACTTGAGAGGGTAAAATAATAAAATTCTTGCTGCGGTTTCTAAAATGATTTAGAACTAACCGAACATGAGCTATTATTTGCACTATATGTTGTTTTAAAATTGTCAAATATCTGACAGGCTATGAACATTACTCTTTGAACAAACCCTAATGATAACAACAACGAGACTGGCTTTTTAACAAGCTTTACGAAGAACAGAAGTCGTTCTGATAAATTTGTGGTCAGCGCTTCCCTAAAGTTGTACCAAAAGAGCTCAACGTTAAGTAAGTAAAAAAGTACCCATCAAGACTAAAACGGTATAATTACAACCAGTAAAATTGTACCGGCTACAAAATTTTCTATTCTACCGAAAAAGAAATCACCGAAAATTACTGCAGCCCAATTTAGACCACACAAGTTCTCGTAAATACGAGAGACCATTAAAAATATTACCAAAACAGTACAGCCGATGAGCAGCTCGTGTATATAAAATATTTGCACCATCCTGCAATGCGGCGAGCTAACAAACTGTTATGACGAAATTTATTAACATTTTTCGGGTGAACCAACCTGTAGGCGGCCAGGACACTGTTATGAGTATTAGGTACTTGATTTCATGAATAAGAATATTAACGGCAATATCTTAAGATTTATGAGATCTATTTAAATCGCGTCTTTACCAAAACCAGTACTGATATATTCAAATCGGCAGTTTTTTTATAGATCACGGTTGCGATGACTTTTTCTAATTGAAGTTATTATAATGAGGAGTAACTTTCCTCTGAGCTGACGCTACAATAATTACGAAATGTGCAGTATAGGCATGCTTTATGGTTAAGTGATATTTAAACCTGCAACTGCATATTTACTCAAATAATTTAGAACAACAGTAGTTATTGAAAACAGCAATTTATTTTTCTTTTTTTGTTCTAATGATCAGTGCCTTTGAAGATGGCAACGCTGTACACAAGTTCAGTATGAGTGAAAAGGGTATCGATAAAAGGCCCGATTTATCGTTGTCGACGGTCGCATGCTAGCCCCGCTGAACTATCACGCTATTTACTGTGCGCACCACCCCAGCAACGGCACGAAAGCGCAAGTGCAACGGCAACTCGGCGAATACGGCGTTCGAGACCCTGCATTCATTAGCACCTCGCCGCTCATCATCATGTTAAGAATAATGCTTTATTTGCGAATAAATATCAATATTTATATATTTAATATCATGATGCGAGGAACGAGGGTTTGTCTGTTTGTTTGACAACTGCGCGCTGTTCAGTGCGAGGATTTTGTGGGAAAATTTAACTGAATTTAAAACGATGTTGAAAAATTCTTATGCAATAATCAACGAATGCAGAGCATTAAAAAAAACCGACTTCACGTCAAAACTTTGACTGAGTTGAGAATGTCATCAACGTAAATATTCTCCGAAATCACACATATTTTTTCAAAAGTTTGAAATTTTCAATGAAGTACTCAATCGATTTCGATTAAATTTAAATGGGACCAACTATGAAGTATCCTCTACCATATGAAACAACAATTTTCAAAATCAATTCATAATTGTCCGAAATATCGTGTAACAAAGACACAAAAAAAAAACATACAGACGAATTTAGAACCTCCTCCTTGTTTGGAAGTCAGTTTAAAAACGTATGACCTTAATTATATTGATTTTATAATTACAATAAAGATACATATTCAAGTAAAATATACGGTTTTTGTCAGATTTATCACGTTTAATTATGTACCATTTTCATTAGAATTTCGCGTGTGACAGTATAATAATTAATTAGGAATTTCTTGATACAGCTTATGCTACATTTACACGCTTGTTAAGGCAACCGTACCCATATAACCTTCCCCAACATATAGGCTATCTAAAAGCAAAAAATGCATTTTTTTAAATACGCTTGTCTGTTTACTTTAAAAAAGCAAACTCTTCAGCTTTATTTCGTACTAGCTGTTGCGCGCGGTTTTACCCACGCAATTTCGATTCCAGCGGGATTTTCGGGATAAAAAGTAGCCTATACGGATTCGGAAGAATCCCTCTAAGTAATGGTAAAAGAAATTTTTAAATCGGTGTAGTAGTTTTTGAGCCTATTCAATACAAAAATACAAAGGTTTCCTCTTTATAATATTAGTATAGAATAACTTAATTTAATATTACAATTTTACTAGTTAAGACGGCCTGAAGTTATATACAATTTTCGTCTCCGAATGGGATCCTCTAGGAGTTCTAAACCAGAGTAGCTACTTAATTAATGTAATTAAACTTACAAGCCCTCGTCTGATTAAGTTCTCATTAAGTAGAGGGTAAATCTCCCGATTGAATTTCTCCTCCAAACATCTCTAACTTTAAGCAACTTTAGCATTCAACGTTTAGCTCTCAACACAAAAATACTAGAAACAACATCTTGGAAACAAAAGACTATCTTAATTCAATCTGCACTCTTCGTACAGTCACGCGCATTAATATGTACGCACTTCAAGGTTCAAATTCCAATGAAAATGTATACATGTAAACTTCGACACTTGTTCGTAATATTTTATGAGATGTCGTCAAGGTAACACAAGCGATGATTTAAAGGTTCCGTGGTATCAATGGAACTGTTCAAAGTCCAATGAATCTACTTATTTTCAATCGTGAACCAGGAATTAAATTCGAAGGTAAATTTTTATCTATTCCTTAATATTATCCAGTTGTTTGTTTGTTCGTTTAGTTAGAGCTTCTTAAATGCTCTTTCTACAAACCGTAGGTAGATACTAAATTTAAATTTCTTTCTAAGGCCTATATTATGGAACTTTTCTTGAGCGTTAATCATGTCTCAATTCGCTGATCAATTCTCTATAGAGAAATGTTAAACGAAACACGCGGCTATAATAATAGGTAGGTATGTGTTTTCTTCAGTGGCACTTTTCGAAATTGAGATTTTGGACGAAATATCTGCCATGCTTGACTGGGAGCGAAGTAAAAACTAAGAATGTACTAGCTGCTTCTCTTCCTGGGCATATTTTAAAAGTCAGCTAAGACCCCCTGTCACTGCAATGTCTCCATCATAATAGTACCTTCAAAAGACGATGCATAACTTTGTATGAGATCTGGTACCCGCTTCAATGTCAATGACATGTGTGATATATCGTTGAAAAGAGTTCATCTTCCAGAACAAGAATTGGTATGGCATACAGGCGTGAAGTTATGAATGAAAGAATGAAATTAATGAAACAAAGTTTTGGTTAATGTGTTATCGTCGGAGGTCCCCGACTAGTTTCGAACTCTTATGGAGCCATTCATCAAGGGTGAGTGCAGTCGCGGCCGCGACACTGGTGGCGATATGTCGACGATGTGTTTGCTATTTTACCAGAAAGTGATTTTGTGGAGTTGCTGGACCATACAAACGGGATACACCCAAGGATACAGATTACTGTTGAGAAGGAGGAGAATGGGACTCTGCCATGTGTTTGTTCGACATACAAGAAATGGTCGTCTTACACACACAGTTTGCCGTAAGCCCACGCATACTGACCGTTATTGAAGAGCTGACTCTCACCGTCATCCAGCTCACCTGTCTTCAGTTCCACGAGCCCTGATAAACCGAGCTCTACGCTTATGTGACCCGCAGAGTATCAATACGGAACTAGATCACGTAAAAGAGGTATTTGATAGTAACGGGTATAACTGGAGACAGAGTGTAAGAATGGCAAACACGAGGGCACGACAAAAACCCGCAAGTGTAGAACGAACGCCTGCATACCTACCGTTTATTAAGGGAATAACCGATTCAATTGGACATCTTCATGCCCTGTCTGAAACTTGGTTCAAACCTTGTCTAGCGTCAATATCGTATGGTCTGCTAGGTTGCAAATAGGAGCTGGTGTTGCAATTTACCTGCACACGAACATACCGCCTAAAGTTGTTCTGAAATTCACTATTGACGCTGGCTCAAATATATGTAGAATACTTGTTTGTGGAAATTACTCTCAAGCACAAAAAGATACTCCTGGGTGTATATATACTTTTCTATATTCGAGCAAGTTTTGAAGGATTCCTTGCCAACATACAGCCACACTAAAATCATGGTAGGTATGCCAAAAAAAAATTCTAGGGCTAATAAATTAAGGTCTATTGTCCAATCCAGTAACTTGCACATACCTTCACTTAATGCAACGCATTTTTTCCCAAACTGTGCCTCTCTTTTAGACCTCATGTTTGTCACGTTTCAAAATAATATTCATAAACATGGCCAGTGTCGTGCAGACGCGTTTTCATATCAAGCTTTCAAGTTTTGGTTGATTCATCCAAAATATACCTTATTTTTAATGGCAAAAAACACACACACAATAATCATTAAAACAAAGGCTTTGAAAAGAGCCTTCGTGTTAATGATTACGCTATTATAACTCTTATCAATTTCAATTAACAAACGTCAATTTCATCTAATTGAAATCTGCAATACAATAAATCCTTTTCTGTCCGACTCGCACTTGGACATTCCGTGTGTTTGTCTGTCTCGCCACGTGCCAGCAGGAAATCCGCGGCTGACGGCTGCATAACTATCAACGAGGGTGGACGACCGCCCTTGTCTGCCAACTATCAACTCGGTGTAGGCAAGGCACTCTATATTGAAGGGAACAAGGTCCTACACGGACTAAATCACATGGAATTTATTTTATGGCTAGCTTTTAGGACGTATTTTATCAATTTAGGGCAAGTTATGTAAATAATTGAAGCTAATACAAACTTATTACATATTTTCATATTATCTTAAGGTTTCACGATTTTTAAACATACATACTTACTAAATAATGCCACAAATATAAACGGTATTTGGCCCTTCCTGAACACATCAGTTTATATGATACTAGCGACCCGCCCCGGCTTTGCACGGGTGCAATGCTGATACACGCTCTTGCCGCACCGGGCGGCCGGCCGGTACCGCTGCAAACGCTACGTCCCGCAATTTTTAAATCTGTAATATCTTCGAAAATATTCACTTAAATCATACGGTGTAAAGGGCCATATAGATCTATATTAAATGAATAATGTATTCAAGGTATTTAATTGGTTAAGGATTAATGCTGTATTGGTTAAAATCGCTTCGAAAATTAACCATTAATTGTCGTAAAAAGTAAATGACAAAAAAAAGTTATTGTGGGTTATCCATAAGAGATAGACATATACCATCACGGACTTTTCTGTAGACCTTTTCAATGTGTACAATATTTAGTACATTATTTTGATAAAACTCGTAGGGTTCCGCCTGCGTTTGCAATGTAAGCGGAAAAAACGTAATTATTTACGACATCACATTAGAAACCTCAAAAATAACAGTACTTGTCCACTATTTAATGTATGTTATTATACATATAAACCTTCCTATTGAATTATTCTATCTAGTAAAAAAAACCGCATCAAAATCCGTTGCGTAGTTTCAAAGATTTAAGCATACAAAGGGACATAGGGACAGAGAAAGCGACTTTATTTTATACTATGTAGTGATGATACACGAAATACCTACGGTCACCATGGTAACTACCTACAAGAATGAATAAAGTCTTGTCTCACATTACAGTTTATTAAATGACAAAGTTCAATTGCTTTGTGAGTTCAGTTTATGTTAGCTGAACATTTTCCGTCAATACAAGTTATTACCATCAAGCTACCTAATAACAAATTTAAAGGCCAGAAAGGTACCTACAACTTCACCTGCATTATTAAGTTCACAAAAACATACACGCGGCTTTTGCATACCAAATCCGAAAATAACCCTCAAACATTAACCAAATTTCACTCCTTGACCACCATCATCTTTCCCGAGAGCAATTTCCTTGCATCCTGCAGCCAGAGTTCAACGCTCCTAATTCCACCCTGAATATAATAACCTAAGTTTCCGACGCTGGTCACGTGTGTGCAAAATTTGTTTAGCGTGCGGAAACGGCCATTTTGTTTTTGTTTTGTTTTTTTAAATGCCCGACGCGCCGACTCCGACGCAGCTTCGAACGACGGAGGTCGCATTCAGGCTGCACTCTCGGTTTGATACTGTTGAGACGCTTTATATTTGCTCCAAAGTTCCTTTTGGTAAGGTTGGTAATTGAAAATAGCGCTTCGCTTATATATTTCGATGGGCTTAATAAGAGTATCTTACGTTTGAGTAAAAGAAGTCTACAGGATAGTCTAACAGAATTTACTCAAAATCTTAATACAGCTAGATAGGCAAATCAAAGTCACAAACGGTTGATTTCACCACTGAAGAACAAAACAACTTGTAGATCATTTGTCAGTTTTTTTTTATCGTAAACAAAACCCTCACCGAAAACTTACCGAAAAGTTAAAGTAAAAATAAAGATGAAAAATCCTACACTATTTTGAGCTCATGGGACAGATTTTTGACAGATTTGACACAAGATAGTATAGGAATTTATATCTTTACTGTTACTTAAACTTTTTGGTAATTTATTGAAACCGGCCAAGCGTTAGACAACAATAATGATTTCTTGCTTCACTGGGAGCACACTGAGTGAATTCATGAATTAAAAATATCACACGCCTCTGTCGGCTCCGGTGCTACCAGGCCCGGCACTGGGACACTCAGCCTGCTGTGTGTTTGCTTAATCAAACTTAGCTCTGAACTTAACAAGCTAAAGTTCTAGACGCTTCGAGCAAAGTCTATTAACGTAAAGTCACTTGGTCTATTAAACGCCCTAGAAGCAATTAAAACTGACGCACTGACATTGAGTAAAATGAGTATGATTTATAAGATTTCGGACAATACTACTAGTAAATAAGTAGTAGAATAAGGACTTTTTGTGTAATTAAAGGGTAGAAATACGAGATGTTATACGTGTTAGTTTTTCGAAGTTTAAATATAAATAGAAATAAAAACTCCCAATGGCGGTTACAGAATACAAATAATGGTTGTCTATTTTTCGAGGTTTTTTTTTTCATTTATTTAAGAGTAATTAATCATTTTAAACGCAAAAACTTTAAAATATTATTAAACATACAGTTGAATTAAGAAACTCCTTCTTTCTGAAGTCGGTTGAAAAGGCAAAACCACAGCTGCATCACCAGTCCCCAATGTCAACATGACCCACTCGAGACGTACAAAGTCACGTTTAAATCATATTTAAGCAACCATAAATTGGAGGCTGAAAAAAACACGTGATTCTTTGCGAAGGTCCCATGGTCATGACATGATGCGTCATAGTCATATGGCGTGCCAGGCTTTGGTTATTCATGAAGATGCAATTTTGTATGATTAAAATGATTTTTCTGTTGCCTGGAAGAAATCGCTTAAAAAGCGATAAGGCCGCCTAAATTGACATTTCTTTTATGTTATTGTGAACATCATTAGTTTAAGTTTCATGGCAGTAAAGTTTTTTTTAAAGTCGGCGTGTTTTCTGTAGGTACCTATCATTCGATATAACAGGATAAGCAACGTTCGGCCCTGTTTTACAAGAACGCTGACCATTCATTTATCCCGGAGGTTCGGAAGGGCAAATTAAGCAGTCAAACTCAAACTCAAATATTCTTTATTTCGTAAGTATTTAAATACATTTGAAATAAGTCAAACAATTTACAAATTGAACTGAATCTACCACCACTTCGGAAAGTCGATCTGTTGAGAAGAAGTGGCAAGAATCTCAACAGAAACTCAACAGTTGGAGTCGGTCCCAACTGCATATCCATGTAGGTATGCAGTTGGCGTTAGGGTCTTTTAGAGTTCATAAGGGCATCCTGAAAAAAAAAACAATGTGGAGAACCTTGGGGGAGAGCTATGTCCAAAATTCTAATATTTAGCAACTGACTTGTGGGCATGTCAGCTTGGTCGTTTACAAATGATGACTTAAAAACAATAAAAAATGTATTGAGCACTCCTTATTCAAAGTGCTGACATAAATCTAGTTGTACCCATAGATAAATTCTTCGGAGTATCCCAAACTGAAGAAATAAAGCTAGTTTTTCCGAGTTCCTATTAAAAAATGTACCTACATACTTACTTGTAAAATAAAGTATTTTAAACGCAAAACATTAATTAAACTCATTAAACGAAAACCAAAATAACAATTCCACATCGGCATTCTCTAGCATCAGCGAAAATGTAAACATAATAGCATTTCACAACATTATAAATTGATCAATGGAAACCAATCGAAACTATGCAACTACCTACGATTCTCGGAACAAAATGTCTGCAAAACCTATGTCTTGAACTCATTTTAGGGCAAAAAACAGGAAGCATTCATCGTGTCAGCGGAATTCACTGTTATTTACTAAGTTACACTTAGACCGCTCTCGGCATAAGTTATAGGCTGTTAGCGGGAACTTGGCCGTCTTATCTATCCAGCGGATTTTTACTTACTTACTCAATACTGTTGGGGACTGTGATTATTTATACATACAAAATATGGGATAACCTAATGAGAGACGTTCAGTTTTTAAGAGCTCCATATTCAGCCTATCAATACTTTTAATCAGACTGTGACTCTCTCAGCAATAAATAATTGTCTTTGTAGTCGGTAGGAATGGCTGGTTTTCGATTTGAATTTTTTCTAGGAAGCACCTCTGTTGGGAAGAAGTGACAAGAAACTCAACAAGAGTTTTGAGACAAAGTATCAGGGAGTGCAGTCGTCACCTTCGTATTGTTATTAAGATTCGTCCTTCCTTGATACAGACATAGTTTGACAGCCACAAGACAGCTCATCCTTTGCTTATCAATAGATATAGACAGAACGGAATCTAGGGGAACCGGGATTATAAAACTTCAACTGATCGTGTCTTATCTTCTCTTAATATTGATATGATTACCCGGGAATAGCGAGTGGTTATCCAATTGAAAATAAAGAAAGTTCTCAGATATTGAAGAATAAATACGTATAAAAAAAAACAATAACAGTTCCAACTAACTCTCGCTAAAAGCCGTACCTTGCACCACACATAAAAATAATCACACAAATACTGCATATTAGTTCAAATATCTATTTTGAAGTCATATCTAGGAATTCCACTAATCGACAGTAAATGCAGCCATGTTGACACGCCGGCGGCGCGGGCGCGGGGAACTTCAATATCGACGGCTCCGACCACAGATAATGCTACCACGAACATAAACCTGCATAAATACACTTCCATGAAACTATGATATCTTAAATGGGTTATCAGTGATAAATTTAACATATGTATTATACTTATCAGCGCGATTTCAGTAATCGATAAATACTTAAGTACCTAGAGGTTTTTCCTGAGTAACCTTTTGGAAATTTTTCGGGGGTTGCGAGTTAATGGACCCTTAAGTACATGGGCTGCACCTTGAAGTTTCCTCAGTCCCCTTTTTAACAATAAAATAATCCTCACTTTATTGACTTTATATATTCGTCATCTCACCTACTGGTGTTTAAATAAGTCATACATCTTCTCTTCAATCTTATTTAAACTGAAACAGATGTCTCCGGGTTTTTCCTTCATGTTTTTCGGTATTTCGTCGCTTTTTTTTCAGTGTTCAACCCCTCGTTTGACCTCAACCTCATATGATGGTAAGTGGTGATGAGATCGAAGTAACTACACGCGTTTATGAAGGAACTGGCTCTACTGACCGTCGGAGCGGTGATATTAAGCGGCAGGTTATACAGGGTGACTGGTGGGTCATTTTTAAAATTCCAGGACGTGATAGTTTGAGGTCATACATGAAGAGAAAAAATAAAATAAAACGGAAATATTAATTATTTACTGAGTAAACTTAACCAAAAGTTAAAGAATTGACTTGAAGACCGGCTGGTGTAGCGGTAACATACATTGCCTTCTATGTCCTGGGTTCGAATCCCGGTGGCGGCGGATATTTGTGTGATGAGCACAGATATTAGTCGTCAACTCATGGATGTTTATATGTTTATTTAAGTTTATTCTAATGAAAAATATGTATTTATTCAATATGTATGTTTATATATTTCTTAAGTACTTATTTTAGTTATCTAGTATCCATAACACAAGTTCTTTAAGAAACTTAATTTGGGCTAGATAATGTTGTGTGAGTGTCAGAAATATTTATTATTTATTATTATTATTTATTATCACTACGCAGCGCATGGTTACATAAGCGTACCATGCTTTGCGTAATGAATTCTCGTAATGGTGTGCGTATGGCGGGAACACTGCTATGTGCGTGTTGACTGAGGCAGCGCGTCGGAAAAAGTGTAGAAAGGTCTCTTTATTTATTCATTGGGATTTCTGATGAAAAATTAAATATGTACCTACTTTTATTACATAATTATGATCAGAATCGAGTTCAGAGTGCTCTCCTTCAGTATCTAAAATTTGTCACCAGTCACCCTGTATATGAATGATGGTCGCTAGCTAAACGAACCCTGTAGGGATCCTATCACCAAACGAGGGTCACTCGGATTAGTTCCTTTCACGCTTATCCAGCGGCGGTAGGGCTATTTTGAGCAGACACTACACGGCTTAATATTTCGAAGAGCTTGGTGTCTAGCCTATTGATTTTTCCATGCAAGATCAGCTAAGCCTAATTATAATAACTTATAGATTAGCTGGTCTAGGATAATCGTGCCGTAAATGGCCACTTCACACTTTAGCCACACCATGTGAAAAAAATCCCCAGATAAGAAATCATGCCAATTACATGGCCCTAAAATAGCAAAGCTGTGATATAGGACTCTAGGCATATAGACAAACACCCATAAAATTTATTATTTCTTGCTCTAGGTGGGGATCGAACCCGCCCGCGACCTCACGTAGTAACGTCTTATACCATTATGGAGGACATCTTTGTGGCCCTTTAGGATCCGCCTCGCTAGATATCAACAATTATATTTGCCCTGCCTTTATGAGGCACCTTAAAAAATTGAATATCTGATATTTGGCAAACACACAGCATTATAAAATCAAAAAAATATTAGTAAACACAAAAATATTGTACAACTTTCGATTGAAAAGGTATTGCGATTAATAGTTTTATTAGGAACTAGTCCTCATTTTGGCCAGGATGCTCCATCGCCGACCTCATAGTTACAACTGAGATGACTGCTGAATAACAGGTGGAATGGCTCATGAAAATGATTATTTTGTGGTAAGCCTATAAAAGCAGGACAATATTAATTAGCAAATAAATAATATTAATTTCAAAAATAGAATGGAATCTTTTTGGGATTAAGTCGCATTGAATGCGGATTTTCATAATGATAACTATGCGATACATTTACATCGATCAACTGCCAATTTATAGTACCTTATCTTTAAATATCTTTGCTATTGCGTTTTGCATGTTAAATTATTTTTAACATGCAAAACGCTTAGTATTTACTGATAAAGAAACACAAATTGATAAAATTCGAACACGTATATTCTATCAGATGATTATTTGCGCGGCATTTTTTAATCAGCACCTACTGTCCTTGGATAAGTCGGTCCTAAGACGCGACTAATTCAGGTGACTTCTGCTTATTGGCAGTATTCCTTTAGGAACAACCTATCCCATAAATACCCTTTACTACCCCAGGGTGACAAATTTTAGATATTGAAGGAGAGCACTCTGTACTCGATTCTGATCATAATTATGTAATGATATTACATACATTACATACTTACATTGAGGTACTTACATTTTTCACCAGAAATCCCTATAAACAAAAGAGTTCACAACTGCTTCACGGCTTGACGAATGTTCGTGAATTCGTCTATCAGAATACCTACGTATTCTGTGTTGATAGCACCATGCGTACGTCCGTGGTTAGTAGTTATCAGAGTTACGTAATGAATTCTTTAACTTTCGGTTAAGTGTAAACTCAGTAAATAATTATTATCAATATTTTATTTTATTTTTTCTCTTCGTGTATGATCTTAAACTGTCACATGCTTGAATTTCAAAAGTGACCCACCAGTCACCCTGTATAAAGTCTACCTGCAAGTATCTACATCCAACCGAGCAAGAGTATGAATATATTTCATACAATTTCATACAAAGAGACAGTCTACCAAGATCTTCAACCCAGCTATCTCCACTTTAGAGTTCGTGAAAGTGCGTTTAAAACTATGGCGTACCACAAGGGTGTATAATACGTCACGTTCATATATTTGAGTCATGATATTTCATGACATGAAATTTGGTCGCTGACTGATTAGCGGTAAATTAAAACTATTAAACAATAATTTGAATTAGATTTATAAACCAGATCGCCGAGTCGCATGTGACACGGATCGGGCGCCTTATCGGCGTACTTAAAGGTCTTCGATAGCGAAATTATGTGTTTAATATTATTTTAATAACGATAATAAAAATTATATGACTCTGATAGTGCTTTAGATTCTTTGAATGCTTCCGAAATTGGTGTATGTTGTTGCTACATTCGAGTTATGTTAGTATTGAGTATTGCAAATGAAAAGTATTGAGGGTCCATAGTAATTTCGGTTACTTGTAAACAAGATTCAGTTTTTTCTCGTATTTTATGGACCAGTAACTTATGACTTCAGTGCTTTGCAGTACACGGACAGGCTTCGATTCCCTGATGCAGTATGCTTGTAACATGTCATTTGGGTTTACAAGGAGCTCGCTTATTGTCACAAATTCTAACAACCACGAAATAGGTTAGTAGGTTTCGGTCAATAGCTTACGGTTCAAATCTCTTTGACACTCAGAAAAATAAATAAGAGTTGTTGGTTTTGTTACGGTTAAAAATATGTTTAATAAATTACCCTCAAGTATACCCTACTTATCTGGCCTAATAGTTCTAACATAAAATATATTTTTTCTTCAAAATAAGTATAACTCATTGTCGTTCACTATCAGTTAAGATTTAGGTCAAACGCGGGTTTCGATGACATAAAAAGCAGTTACACTTTGACATCAAACTATTTCATAGCCGCTACAATGATAACAAATTACTTAGTAACTCCGATAGTAAAATTATGAAAAACGCAAGGGTATATGTAATTACAAACTACATTTCAAATAAAGTTCAATATAACACGCAATATTCGCAGACAGAATCCTTTCAAATAAAAATGTTTACTATTACAAAATTTAAAAGGAAATGTTGCTGCTTAAACATCAATAAACAACTAAAACGATAAAAAAAGAACTAAATTCGAAATTTGAAATTATCTTAACCACCCTTTTAAAAATCGAATCACACCTATTCCCGCCAACCTAGATCCATGTCTCCGTTGACAAAGACTCCTCTAATCACAACTAGGAATCTTTTCCACGGAATTCAACCTACACATACGTATTTTCCGTGTGTGTGTGCGTGTGTTCAGGCCACGTTATCATGATAAGCGCTGGCGCCTCGCGGAAGGCGCCTGAATTGATAACGGGCCTAAACCAACACTCCTGCATTGTAATGTTTATAATCCGTTCATCAATTCGTCACAGAGCGGGCGCTGGAAAACCTAGTTATCGTGAAGCGAGCCTTTATCTGAGGAATTGTAATAAATTAACCGCGTCGCTATGAATGCGGCATTTTGCGATAGCCTTATCGGCCTAGATCGGAGATTCTGGCTTTTTTCCGATAGGTATTGATAAAACCTATATTATTTTTTTAATAATATAGTTCATGGCATCTAGTATTTTGCTGTGAATTGTTCTTTGTTTCTTTTTTGAAAACAAAATTTATTTGAAAATCGATTTAACAATTTAGTCAAAACATAATTTTTTTTTCTTAATTTGTAAATTATGATTTTGAAGTAGTGTTCAATGAAAAAGGTCTCACAAAGTAAGCAATGTATAGCACCTAATGTGTCATTAATTGTACTATATGAATATGCTTTTCATGATCGGTGAACTAAAATATTGGTCATTGAACAATATTCAGATATTTAAAATATTGTTAATTTTTCATTTTATATAACCAACATTGCTTTATTACATGCAGCCATCTTGAAAACATAAGTTAAACTAATCAAACCTTTTTCAATATACCTAATTATAACAAATTTGATTCCCACGAAATTCACTCACACTTTCTTAGACAACACATTCGTTTTAAATCTCAATTAAAAATGGCGTTCACAAAAAAGTTCTAACTGAACTAAGATCAAAGATAGTATCTTCCTAACTCCAACACAGACGCCATATTATCATCCTCGAATTATTGAATAGATTGCAATCTTTTCAGCAATTAAGTATTTCTTCTTATAGCCTTCATGGCTAATGATCTAAATTATCTACCTCGGAATCAAAATGGAGTCGTGGCCAGTTTTGAAAATTGGGTGTTAATTATGTGGAGTCCGTCAGTGTTTATTAAGTTGTTGTCTGTTGTATTGCTAATATATGTGCATTTTTAGATAGCCTGTTTCGACATCTCAGGGTAAACTAGTTAATATATAGGGTCACCTTATAATAGTCAATAATATTTTAATAGTAGATTAAGACTGGTGAGTGGGACATAATTAAGATTTTTTTGTAAATACGTACATGCATACATAACTTCACGCCTGTATCGCTAATGGGGTAGGCAGAACATTAGAGGTTATAAAACTATCTGATGTCACGATTGACAAATTTGGAGGTATTATTATGACTTTTTTAAATATTTTAATAATGTTTTTAAGTTTTTGCATTTAAAATGCTCAATCATTCTTAAATAAATGAACACGTGATAAATAAAAATTACCCGACCAGGATTCGAACCTGGGACCTCTCGTTTGCCGGATAAGTGCTCTTCCACTGAGCTACCGGGGCCTGGCGCTACGCCTCGAAATTACTTTTTTATTTATTTATCACATTTTTCATTTATTTTTGCAAATTTTTGCAAATTTTTTGACTACACAGCAAGTAATAAAAACGTTTCCATCTAATTGTATGTAGTCATAAAATGTAGATTAATTCATAACTTTACTCTCAGAGAAGAATTTTTTAATTATAATTTATGAAAAATATTTTTAAAAAACGAATTTCAGTCCTACCTACTCATAATTCCTAATCTGCTATTAACATATAATTCACTATTATTAGCGGACCCTGTATTTGCCTTATACATAGCCTGGTAACAATAGGTTACAATCTGGTGATGGCCTCTGAAAAGACTATTCGAAATTGTATCTAGAAGCGGTTAGCTTCCTCACTCGACATAAGATGATCTACGTGGTGCAGTGGTCAAGTTTCGCCTGTGGTGTGGGAGTTTCGAGTTCCAGCCGTGTCAGTTTCGGAAATGACCTATTCTTCAAAAAAACAAACTTATGTAAGCATATTTTGGTGCCACATACTTGAAGCATCCTTTTAGGTAATTCATCTATGTAGCATCACGTATAATTGAGGTCAACCACGGGTTCCTTGCTCGGTAAAACAAAAGCAAGTGATTTTTGTGACTTTGGAATTTCTTTTGTTTTTCTTTTTCCAAGTTGAAATGTGTTTGTATAACAGTCAAGTGATTGGCTTGGCGGAATGGGTCATTATGCGCATCACGACCCTATCGCACCCGGGCAAGAATTGATTAATAACATGATTTGATTGTTTACAGCTAATTATGCATCATAACATGCATACATACATGCAAATCAGATAACAATAACAAATCTATACTTTCGAGAAATTGCTAGCGATAAAAATACGGAAAATTCCAAATTTCAGCAGCTATCTTCATTTGCAATTAAAAGTTTTTTTCGTAGATTTTCTTTCGATTGGATCTTTTAATCGAGTTTTACCTATCATCGCAGTATCTTTAACGAATCTTACATTCCTAGTATCTAAGTTGCACCACGGTAAATTTTTAAAAAGGTTAAATTAACAACTTCACAGGAAGCTTTGGCCTTGTTTAATAGCAATATGGAGGAGTTTTTGCTCCGTTTTGTAACCGTGGACGAAACATGGATCCATCACAACACACCAGAGACCAAACAACAGTCAAAACAGTGGGTTTCTAAGGGTGAATCGGCGCCAAAGACGGCCAAGGTGGGTTTGTCAGCCAATAAAGTTATGGCGACTGTTTTTTGGGATGCACGCGGGATAATCCACATTGACTACCTTCAAAAGGGAAGAAAAATCAATGGGGAATATTATGCCAACTTATTGGACCGATGCAATGACGATTCTAAAAAAAACCGACCTCATTTGGCCAAGAAAAAAGTTATTTTCCACCAAGACAATGCAAGGGTGCACATAATATGTGCAGTTGCCATGGCAAAAATCCATGAATTGGGATATGAATTGAATTCATCCTCCCTATTCTCCAGATTTGGCTTCGAGTGACTACTTCTTGTTCCCAAACCTGAAGAAATGACTTCGACGAATCATATTTTTTGGAAAGGATAAAAAAATTGGAGAAGCCTTGTACAAAGTGTATAGAGCTCAAGGGAGACTACGTTGAAACATAAAATGATTTATTTATCAAAATATCTCGGTTTTATTCCAAAACTCACGCACTTATTGACCCGCCCTCGTATCTCCTCAGTGTCTGAATTAGTAGTTACGGTAAGACTGAAAGAATTATTGTGATTACCACTTGTGGTACCACCAGGTGTTATTGGTACCTGCACCGCTTAGTTTATTTCAATTCTACGTCAATTTCGAAATATACGATACAGATCACACTAAGTCAACTTACTAATTATACGACCACCGTATCTAATTACAAAGTAAATATCAATCCGGAACCCGGTGCCTACAAGGGCCCGGTCCCTAAGGGCGTAATCTCGTCAAGTAGAAGGAGCTTCTAGCTGGAGGTTTGACTGATTCCTTCGCAAACAAACTCACATTACGCCACATTCTTCAGAAATATATCACTTAAACTGGGTTAATCACATTCTCGATAAGATACCACGATAGACAGCCAACACCTGAATACAACCTTATCGAACTTACATAAGCTTGAAAATACTTCGGAGTTCGTCTACAGCGTTATCAGTTGTATATTTTATAGGTATTAAGTTACCAAATAAAACCGTTCGGTGATTACACACGTGAGAAAACTAAGTGTATTATTATTATGTCAACTAAAGTATGAAATATGAGGACCAGAGTATGCTGGAGAAATGGAGAATTCTTCCGAAATGGAGGGATAGTGGTACCTATAGGTGATCGGGACGCTTCGCAAGTTCTACGTTAGTATTTGGTTTAAAATTTTCGGCTCTTTTCTTAAGGATATATGGTTTTGCTATGTATTTGACAGTTTCGTTAGCGCAATGGCTCGAGTATTTGTTTTAGGGTAAGCCATGGTCCCGAGTTCATACCTAGCCGACTTAGGTTCAAATTTGTGAAGCTTCACAGTTTGTTGCTGGCCTTTACTGCCCGTAGCGAGGATGGAAAGAAAGTTCTATGAACTTTTCTTTCCACAAAGTAATTAAACAAAGCTTCAAAAATTTTTGTGCCCGATGCTAAGCCTTTTTTCCGTAACTTTTATTTTTTTAATACATAGGTATATCCCCAAATAAACTGTTGCAAACAATTGAAACCAAGAAACTAAACGCAGACAAACACACACCACTACAAAACCCCAAAATGAACGTAACTAATCCAATAACAGCCCGATACCCGGCAGTGTTGCCACACGGCAACCGGCGCGACAAACAAACAAACACTCAACAACTCAATTACCCGGAGTACTGTATTATTGCCAGCTACAATTAACACGGAGACGTCAGCTCTATCATGGCTCGAAGAAGCTCTGGATAGGTTTAATTCGAGTACTAAACTGCCTGCTGAGAATTGAAAAGGGATGTTACAGAAAAAATAAAACACCATCGTGACAATTTTGTCTGTAAATACACCGAGAAGTCGAATCAAAATATTTTACCAACAACACGCTATAAATCCGGTGAGAAAAGAGGTTTATTTTATGTTATGAATCGGTAAAAGTTAAGAGCATACTTCAGGATTGATTTTAAAGATGGTGGAAAATGGATTTATTACATCCGCACATGGATTCAAAGACATTGCATCCATTTCCAATAGGTATCTTTTTTTTAAAGAGTAAAGTCACCTGAGGGAAATGCGTGACTTTTTTCAATTGTCCATTTTGATGGCTCATAAAAATTTTTGATTATTCATTTTTGAAAACCTCATCAAGAATGTATTTTCTTAATATTTATGTTCAATATTTATTTAATTACATCCTTCAAAAGTAACGCAAAAAAAAGTTACGAAAAGTTTTTTTTAATGACGTTTTTTAACGCATTTACTCCATCTTTTGAAAATGAGTCTACAATGTATTCATTTAATACCAGACATTTTTTTGAGGCTTGCATCCTACTTAAAAAGATCTTTATATAATTACGTGTACGTGTATAAAAACTTTATATAATTATCTTTATATAATTAACAGTTTGTTCAGACTCGGTTTTTATACCATGTTAAAAATAACATGTCCTCTTCGTGTTATAAGGGGTTTTCCAAAATCATCACAATGTCGGAACCAAGCTTAACTTCCGAAATATCTTATCTAAAATTACGGGAAAATCTGGGTTTTTTGTATTACGAATAACTCTATATTTTTATACTTATGCATCAAATGACTTGCGGGGCTCGCATGCGACTGTGGACAACGATAAATAGGGATATTGATATTTTCTGAGAATGTGGCACTAGAGAATGTACTTTTTTAGACAAAGGCATCTTTGGTTCTGCGGGCTTAATCATGGTATCGAATCAAGAAATTCTATATATTATGGTGCGCATGTTAGCTAACATGTTACGTTAAAATAATATTTATCTGGTCGATTCATTCGCTTATCGATGGTCGCATGCTGGTCCTGCTGAACATCTTAACACTCAAAAACAACACAAAATTCCAAAGCTCATCCTATTCTCCTGCGTCCCCACACTACCCCGAAGCTCGCAAATGACATAACCCGCATATGTCATAACTCCGCGAGGCTGGCCACAAAACGACGACCAACAAAAACAATGCAAACAGTCATGTGCGCGCGCACGCTAAATTAGCGATGACGCGCCTGCGCTGCGCCCGCGCACCGTTCCCACCGATTCGCACTTTCGGGACAGTGCGCAGAAACATTCAAGTTTCATATTTGAATAATATAGACGGCTAAATGTTGCTTTTTTAAAAGGAAACTAAATAAGCGTTTGACTTCAATCTGAACTGATAGTAAGTGAATGTGAGTCCAAGATGACGGCACACGCGTTAAGTATGGAACAGCCTCTTCATACAACATTGCCGAGCGGTGAAATTTCTTCAGGGTCTCTGAGCAGACGAAACCTTTGACGACCACTATGGCGTTGGGGTAAACCTATCTGCCTCAGACGCCAGTGGTTGCGGGTTCGATCCCCGCACGGAACCAGAAAAAAAAATATATGTTCCGTGTCTGGGTGTTTATCTATTTATGTATTTATATTCTAGGTTCCCCCCTAGTTCGCTACATGGTATCCCATAACACAAGCTATGCTTACTTTGGGGCCATGTAGTTGGTGTGATTGTCTGGGGGTTTTATTTTATTTTTATTTTAAACCTGCAGGGCTTCTACTACCAAACGGTAGTAACTTGGAGTCAACAAAAAATAAAAGGCATATCCCGAAACGTCAAGGCTATGTTAAGACCCTGCAAATATACAGGGTTGATTTGTGGTCATCGGCCAAATGTTTTTTACACAATAAGTATCAGTTATAGAAACGATTTTTGCAAAAAAAAGTATTTATTTTTTTACAAGGAAATTAATATATTCGCTAACATGTTAAGCTAAGCATGGTCACTCTAAATTACGATTAAAATAAAGGCGACTACGCGCTACTACAAAACATCTCGTAGTACTACGTCGTACTATTAACAATGAAATGCCGCGTCGTAGTAGCTATGTTCATCAACAGCGACTATTTTTTTTAAAGTTTGTGGTTCCATATTTCTACTTTTTTGCACTGAGCGACGCTAAAGTAAATATGCAGGTACGTTTATATTATAAAGAAACTAACATTTAAATTTGGCTGGTGACCAAAAAACAACCCTGTATGTTATTCTTGGTTTTGTACTACGTAAGTGTAAATTTCGTCATTAATGAAAGAGTTGTTTTAGCCTAATAGAGCGACTAACTAACATCCATTCATCGAAACAACTTTTTACGTTTTACAAAAGCGGGGCTATCTCGAATAGAGCGCCCATGACATGCTATCCAAGGGCGGTAGGACTATTCGGATACAACGAAATATAAGTTTCGCTTCTTTTTGTTATTCAATTTCTTTTAGAGATAAAATGTCATTTCCAATAGTGTTAATTTATACAATTATCATTTGTCATATCATTATCATTCATTCTGTCGCTACCAACACGGGATGTCGCTTAGCTGCTAACTTAGCGCATTGCAAATAAAGTAAAACCCCCTCGAGTAATGAATGGCTGCGTCTCGCGACTCATGTGAATTTCTGCGTCTGCGCATGACCGAAACCCACCTTTGAGGGAGTGAGATATTCCTACAAACAATAGGTTTTAAATTAACCTTTTAAAGAGGCGCCTCGACTGGTGAAGGAATGCATTCTTAATAACATTCTTTGTTTTTTTACAGTTCAGTACGACATCCTTGTGGTCTGTAAATAAGAGTTTACAAATCCATTTAAAAAGCAACATCTTATTAGGAACAGATGGTATTTTAGTAATCAAATGATATAAATAGTCCATGTTTGCCTTTTTAAGCAATAACTAAATTCAACCGAATAAGAGAAAAAAACTCTTTTTGAATAAATTCCTAACTTCTTCCGTGAATTCTAAATTTCAAAATCCCGTAAAAGTTATTCTCTTTTCAAAATTAAAAATGGAAAATCAATCCTCGCGTGAAAGTTCTAAACTTCTAAATCCACATCCGCGTCGCGTCGTCGCTCAGCTGTCAGCCGTGTAAATTCTAACCGTCAGAACGCCGGTGCGGGCGCACGTTAGTTTTATTTAAACCGAAGAAAAACATTAAAGGGACTCTCCTCGTAGACGACATCAAACGCTGCCAAATACTCCTATACACTATTTATTTTTTTCCATGTTTCTGAGTCGTTGACCCCGGCGCAGCATCACTTACAGACTAAATCGACGGTGTCAAAGAGATTTTTTCTCGTTTAAAACTGCTACATGTGTAGGTTTGATGTTGTCATTTTAGATCTGAAGGGAACAATTTATTAATGACGTTTGAAGAATTGGCTCAGTGGTGGTGACCCGAGAGACTGTGCGCGCTTTTGCGGAAGAATGCAGATCGAAATACACGACTATATTAGTTTTTTTAAGCTCATTGATTCTCTACAAGTACTGGAATTGTATGAAAACACTTTTTTACCAATACCCGCGTTTTACCCCTAATGCACCAGACGGTAAGTGAAAATTAGTGGGAAGATGAAATCTACACACGGCATTAAAGAAAAAAACTGGCCTTGCCTTATGAAACAATAACTGAATATACAGGGTCGCTTTTAAGATTCAAGGCGTGATAGTTTGAGATCATACATGAAGTGAAAAAATGTCATAAATATTATTATTTACTGAGTAAACTAAACCGAAAGTTAAAGATACGCTAGCGTTGGCAGCTATCCGCGTGCTAGGTCAAGTGCCGCGATTGACTCAGTTGTATGTAAAGTAAATAGTAACATAGTAGTATTAAATACTACTAATAAATTTTATTTATAGGGAATTCCGGTGAAAAATTAAGTACCAACTTTTTTACATAATTATTATCAGAATCGAGTACAGAGTGCTCTCCTTCAGTATCTCAAATTTGTCATCAGTCACCAGTCATTGCGGTAATATTTGGTGGCTGAACATACTTTATTAGTCGTCCTTTCAGACACGCTTATCCAAGAGCGATATCTTCTAGATAATTGTAAAGACTGACCGGAGTATTCCGGAGTAAGTAGTCCTAATCTGTCTGGAAGAATTTTGTATTTTGTTTCTTACGAGTATGTCGAATGACGTCTATTTACGACAGTCATAACACCTCTTGTCAATGACTTTATGAGAAAACTATCATCAAATCAATGCAATCCTGCTTCATTAAGGCGAGGATTTTCGACCGCAGTAGGCATTAACGCTATATGGGACTGCGTGGCGGGCAGTCGCGTAAATGAACACGTCAGCGCACAGAAATGTCACAGTATAATTAATAGCAGTAATATAGTAGCCTATACCTATGGTGTGCCTTGTTATACGAAATTCGTTTCTACGATGACTAAAACTTATGTCAAGGATGATATAATAGAATCTATATTTTTTATTTATCTGGATTTAGTATTGCGATACCTATACTTGCTATTTTATTTTTTATAAATATTGTAATTGCCATTTTATAGATGAAATCTTTTTAAATTTATATCCTTACTGAATTCTGTTGTGAAAATCGTGCTATTTTGACTTGAAAGTATATCGTGACGTTCATTTATAACTTTCATAAATTATTTGTTCCAAAATTCATTAAAATCAGATAAGTAGGTAGTTGAGATCTTTTACGTAAGCTTTTATCTCTCTCTCATTCCAATCCAATAGGGCTGGTGTTTGAAAAAAAGTAGGGTTTGGGAGCTATTTTCATTACTAATTTTCTACAAATTGGTCGGATGGTTTGGCTGAAATAAAGGAACAGAAAGATAGACTTTCGCATTTATTATTTAGTATGGATCCGTTATTTAGTCACTACAACACGAGTTAATTTCAGCTAAATAATGTAGTGTGAATGTTACAAATAATTATTTTTTTTATGAAATGAAATTCAATCCACCCCTTCGGAATGTGCACCTGTTTACACGAAGTAGTAAATTTGTAGTAGTTAATTATATCAAAAAAATAGTAATGTATGATTATATTCTTAAATGTCTATGTATCGTCATAATGTATTAGCCGTCTAATCTATAAAGCCGAAGGGTTTGTCTGTTTGAACTTTGAACTAGATTATTCGTGAAAGAATATAATTTATATCTGATCGGTTCTTTCAAGATGTTACTAAGTTGATGTATAAAGGTCCAAAACACTATATTTTTAAAAAACATAGCATATGAAAGTTTAACCACAAAATACATAAAAGGTGACCAATTTAAACTAACTTTTAACACTGTGAAATTATAACTATCTGGAATCATAATTTCAACACACAGGAAAATTGGTGGTAGATGCCATCTACATTCCCTTTCAAGAACGAAGTAAGTACTTTTTATATATTAATAACTAGGTAGGTACATCAAAAGAATTGTAGGTGGCAGCATTACTCAAAAACATATTTGTTGAAATTATAAAGATACCAAACTAATTTGATATCTGGAACTTTTGAAATAGAGTCTATTTTACTCGTGACGAAAATAAATACAAGAAGGTATTTTACGGACAGACATTTTCAATCCATTATTTTATTTGACGTTTAAGTACAGGCAAAGCAATATTATTTGAACGTAACCCATTCAAACAAATTAACTAACAAATTAACTGATATTCTTTTCGATGTTAATAACTAATACCCATCTTAATCTCACCATCAGTGCTAATGTCTTATCAGCACTCATCAGTACCTATAAATTACCATTAGTACCTATCAGTAGTTACCCATCTGCACCGATAAACACCTATGAGAAGCCATCAGCACCTATCAGTACCCATCGGAACCCAATAGCATCTCTCAGCATCCTTCATTACCCATCAGCACCTATCAGCACATCTGAGCACCCAACCTATCAGTACTCAACAGCATCTATCAGCAACCATCATTACCCATCAGCACCTGTCAGCATCCATCAGTTACAATCGTCACCTATTAGCACCCATCAGCATCTATCAGCACACATCAAAAAGAACACCTCTATAATATACAACTTTGCATAGGTGTTCTTATATAATATTATATATCCCATAACTTTGAGGTTTTGTTCCTTACTTAAAAAATAATACTTTTTGCCAAAGAATATGTGGTTCAAAAGTGCATACTTTCCAAGATATCCTCGGTCTTAATATAATGAGTTCTAAAATATCACCCGTGTAACATCTCATCCACTCAATAGACGCGTGTCACTGAAGTCATACAATAAACAACAAAAACATTTTAAACGTTGAGGAAAGTTGCATACAATGTACACCGCAAAACGTCGCAAACTGTACCTACCTGTGCATAGCGATAAAAAGGAGTAGAAAACGCCACGTTGTCATACTTCGCATAAAGTTATTTTTGACTTAATTGAATTATTTTGCATGAAAAATAAAAACCAAAAGAAAATTTAAAAATTATTCACATGTTATTTGATTCTATTACATGGCCCCATCAAGACCCTAGAGTTATGGGAAATCAAGCAGAACATATTGTACATAATATACATGGCAATTTTTTTTAATGTCATTTGGGGGTAAAGTTTTCTTAATAATAGAGATAGCAAATTCTACTCCATAAAACATTCCTTTATTTTAAGAAAAATTAAAACTGTATTCAAAGAGTTTTCAAAAACTCTCTTCTTCACCCAGGAATCGAACCGACTTAAATCTAAAAATGAAGATTTCATGGTATCCTTTCAATGAATTAACCTAGTATGTGAGAGAGATTTTATTCTTGTGATTGGCTCTAACGAACCACACAATAAAATTACAGGGTGTCATTTTTACAGATTTTAGTCGGTTTGAATCCCAGGTGAAACGAGTGAATTCTTAAAAATCTTTGAATGCGGTTTTATTTCTGTTCAATAATAAAGGACAGTTTCTTTGGAGTAAATTTTGCTATCTCTTCTTTAGAGTACTTTCCCTCCAGATGGCATTAAAAATTACACCCTGTATATTTATCGATGTGCACCTATCAGTATCTACGTTGGAATTGATGTGGAGGGGCAACCCACAAGAGGTGATGCGTTAATATTAACCCTGTATACGTACGTATAGAATAATAATCCTCCTTTTGTTTTCGTCGGGTGATTACGTAAGAAAAGATTTATCGCAAAAAAAAATATATGCTTTTTTGCACTTGTTGTCTAATAAACTTAAAAAATAATATCAGAAACAAGTTTTTAGCTCTATATTCAGAAGTAATAATTGTTTATAATACTCCTTTAATTTATCAATCAAAATATAAAATGTGACTTAACAAAAATTAAATGATTAAATTGTCGTACTGTTATGTGTACGCTATGGTCAAAAAGACGATCAATTACGCGGGAAAATCGGGAGCAAAAGCGACACAGGTCCTACCTCCATGACGCCTCGCGTGGTACTGAATTGTATCGCACCGTCGTCTTTATTATATTATATTATATTAGAAAAAATAGAACGGTTTAAGAAAGAAATTATCCAAATAAATTAATTTTATGCTACATTACCAATATTATGACAAGTTTTTGTAAGTATAAGTTTGATATTCTCTTAGAATATCGGAAAATCACTTAAAATTTTCATCTTTTTCGTAATTTTTTATGATCGAGTAAAGTTTTCAGTATCGTGTTTTGATCCACAGATTTATAAAATATATTAAACAAACTTCAACATATATTTTTATCCGATCCAGAAAAACAATATTGGCCGGTTGTAATGAGTTTGAAAACGCATAGATTTCGCGAATGGGGCCCTTAAGGCGACGTATTTCGGGACTATTCTAGAAAGATTATGGTTTCCCCAAACCAGAATATCTAACTTATATCTTACTTAATATTATAAATGTGAAAGCTTATATGTATGGTATGGATGTTTGTTCCTCAATAACGGGAAAACGGCTCAACGGATTTAGATGAAATTTGGCATAGTGGTAGTGTACAGTCTGGAATAGCACATAGGCCACTTACGCGGAATTCGAAATTGCGCGGGTAAAACCGCGCGCAACAGCTAGTGATAGATGAACACCACAAAACTTACGTTCTTTTTTAAATATAAATAAAATAACGGTGTAAAAATTACGTCTATGATATGACTTGGCGCTTAGTGTGGGCGTTAACGCAGATATAACAATTACGATTCTAAGAGTGAAAAATCAAAAAAAAAATTTAGGTCGTGGCTCTCGTGACAGTTGTATTTTCAGCATGAGGTTACTTTTATTTTAGAGACACATATTTATTGATTAACACATTCCTATAGTGTTTCTGTGATACCGATAGGGTCTAAAAATACCGTGAGGTTTTGTCTCACTCGCTTGATCAAACTGTTTTTGTGAGTTTTTGAATCATCACGTTCCATAACATTTGAATCAACCTAAAAAACTGCATATTTACCATGATTTGTATGTATTTTGATGTCTGGATAATTCGGCGCAAGCGCCATGAACACGGCGATACCGATCAACTACAACTTTCAAAAGGTCTTGCTTGTACTGTTTTTTGTTCATAATAATTTAAGATCATATCATTATTATTTCCTATAAACAAACTAAAATAATAAAGGTACAGATTTACATTTAACTCAGTTCATAGTTGGTAAGGTAGAATAATAGTATCACTTATGCTGAGTAAATGCCTTTTCGGTGCTTTGTTATATTACAATTGTATGGTTTTTTATTTGTATGTTTATTTATGTTTTGGCACCGAATAAATTTCTTTTCTTTCTTTCTAGTAGATTATTAGCCAAGGGCTGTAAGGCATCAATTGCAGCCCGAGATATTTCTCGCTGCGCTCGTGCACCTATAGTTCCAGGGTGCAATTGATGCTTACACCCGAGCTCACTACTCTGCTTTAAATCTCGATTGTGAGGTAAGCAGAAAAAAACCGGCATTACAAGTTTTTTTTTAAGATCGAAATTGAGCTTCCCTGTTCGATATTTAAAATACGGAGACAAGGCTAAATAGCAAAGCGACCTCTTTGGTCATTGGGCTGAATGTATGATGTCTATTGCCAGTATGATGGTTAGACGCAAACTTTTTGAAAGAAATATGTGTTTTTTTTTAATTACTTACCGCCCTAGGGCTTTTCTAGCTAGATTTCACCCTAGAGCGTTAATTAGTCACCTACAAGCCCCATTTGGAGGTAATAAGAACCTACTTACCGAACATGAGAGATGTAAATTACAATGAGCTCATTTCGCTATTACTCACACCCTCTAACTTTACGTCTCACTTATTCCAAATTTAGGTAATTTCAAACTGAACAGTTGCTCAACATCCGATTTTTAAACCTTCAGGTTTGACACTAGAGAGACTTAAAATTTAGAAACATGTCAAATAGAACCCATTATGGCATTTACATACAACTTGACGACCGGCTGGTGTAGCGGTAAATTGCCTTCTATGCCAGAGGTCCTGGGTTCGAATCCCGGCGGCGGCGGATATTTGTGTGATGAACAAAGATATTAGCCGTCAAGTCATGGATGTTTATATGTTTATTTAAGTTTATTCTAATAAAAATATGTATTTATTCAATATGTATGTTTATATATTTTTAAGTATATCAGTTATCTAGTATGCATTACACAAGTTCTTTAAGAAACTTAATTTGGGCTAGATAATGTTGTTTGAGTGTCAGAAATATTTATTATTAATAATAATAATTATTATTATATACATAACTTCACGCCTGTATCCCTTATGGTGCAGGCAGAAAGCCATCTGATGTCACAAAACCTCTGTTCCTTAACTGACTTTTACAGTATGCCCGGGAAGAGAAGCAGCATGGCATTTAATGTTTCTTAAATTATATAAAAAACTCAAATGAGAAAGTTATCATACTAGCGACAACTTGTAGTAATATTTGATACAACTGTTTAGACTTATTAGCACCAAGTTGCGGCACGTTTAACTGTGACTCTGTATCTACAAGTCGACGACCTAAAGTTGCCTTCCCGACGGCAGCCTTTGTCCTACCAAATATTTTACAAAAGGTGAATACATATTTACAGACTCAAATTAATGAAATTGGACTAACTGGACGGCAGCGACAGGGTCGCGGGCAGCAACGCGGGGAAGTTTACAGACTCAAATTAATGAAATTACTTTCTGGATTCTTTCTGAATCTGGGCCGTTCTCGATGCCGAAGCGATTTGTCGCGGCTTCATACAAACTCAATACTTTCTATCGTGTCGCGGAAATCGCTGCCCGCGCTGCTGTCGCTCTCGCTGTCGCTGCTCTCCAATTTGCAGCCTAAAGCGTTCGAACGCTATAAACTCCAGAATTAGAAAACGGATTTTCGTACCGTTTCCACCAATTAACTAAGTGCTTCTTAAGATAGGTACTGCTGTATATTTAATTTAGGTGTTTATAAATTGGCAATTAAATAAATAAGTTGATGATTGCTGATGTAAAAATAAATCGTTCAAACTTGATTAACTACCTTAAGTAGGTATTAATTGATTGATTGATTACAATAATTGTTTGAACCAAATACTTTGTAATGCCTCGTCAGCTTTTAACAGGAAGTATACAAAGAAAAATAGAACTATAAACACCTATATAACGCAAACTAAGCAACAGTATTTTTCGCGGTCGAAACAAAAATCCTTTCTCACATAGCAACACATCTCACCAATTCTAAATGACATCAAAACATTCTCATGAAAGTAACGGATGTGTTCAGAAAATGCCGCACAAATAGGACGAGAACAAGACAATTGGGGCTCAATTTTCGCAGCCACATATCTAGACGGTCGTGCGTGGTGTTGGTCGTGCTTTCTATAAATTCATATATCAGGAAACGCTGACAGTGTGTCAAAATTAAGCCGACTCCGTGACGAGTTAGAACGTTGAACAGACAACAACCGTTGACACTGTCATATAAAACTGCCGAGGCGTAGTTTTTGAGATGTTTTCTTAGTTGTTCTCCGTTCAGTGTCTACGAGAAAGTACTTGGAGGTCGTGGAGTATTAATTTGCGGTTAAAACTCAACAGAGAGGTCAGAATCATAATGCCTGGGCCGATTTCCACGCGATTGTTACTAAGGGCGATCTGTGATTTGAAGATACAGTTAAAATTGTCATATCCAAAAATTTTTTTAAATAGTTCTGCGATACAATAATTTTTATATCTTCATGTTGTAAGTATAACTAAATAAGATTTATAATTTAAGTTTTCCTGTTACAATTTACATGACTTAATTAACATGACCTCTCAGCAAAACCCAACGTTTAACTAACAAGTTCCTAAATTTTTATTTCAATTATTTGTATCAATGCAAATGTTACTTCAAAAAAACACAAAAAGTCAACTCACTTATTATGGATCCCAAAATGAGTTTCAATAAATTCGTATTATGGGGAACCCACAGGGATAATAGAATGTATTTTAGTTCGTATATATCTAGAAAGAGTCATTTAAAGGAACTAATCTTTGATTATTTAATAATTGGCAGTTTTTAAGGTTTCATCGTTTAGTCATCATCATCATCATCCACAGCCTGTTGACGTCCACTGCTGGACATAGGCCTCCCCCAAGGTCTTCCACGTCGCTCGGGCCCGCGCCGCCCTCATCCAGCGTTTACCGGCGACTTTGACCAGGTCGTCGGTCCATCGTGCGGGGCCCTGCCTACGTAGAGACTGCCTACGCTGCGTCTCCCAGTACGTGGCCGCCACTCGAGTACTTTTCTGCCCCACCGGCCATCTGTTCTGCGAGCTATCGTTTAGTGAAATAATAAAAATATTCCTTAGTAGCATTATTGATGGTAGTTCATAGAGTACGAAGAGTTTTGGAGAGGCATTTAAGTGACTTAAAACTCTTCGTATTCTGATTTTTAAGCATCATTGAAGTCAATCCTTTACATGTCAAGTACGTCAACGAGTGTTATATTTTAAACATACAAACATTCTTTACACAACTCTTAAGCACGTAGAACATAGTCTTATACGTCACTGAGTCAAACGCAACCAGAAAAAAAAAACATTCTGACGTCAGCTAAACTTGTAGAAAATAGCGGCAAAAGAGCCGACCCACATTCAATTAAACCATACCATTTCATGTAAAAATAGCAATAAACGTAATTAAGAATTATAAAACTACATCGTTAATAGTAAGATATACTAAAAAAAGAAAAACTTCGGTCATTTCTGTGATGGGGGTTGCGCAGGCAAAGGTCGCTGGTTACAGGCGGCAGGCACGTCACGCGGGATTCGAACCCCGGTCCCCGAGTTCAAGCACCCGGTGGGTAGGGTTAGGTAACACGCCATTACTATCGTGATCGGCCTTTCGTACCCTAGAAACCATAAATTCGCTATCGGTCGGGAATACTAAAGGTTATTTTTAACTAATCCAAAGAAACGTTTTGTAATCGTGATTTTTAACAGTTTTGCAGTTCTTGAAAACTTTTTTCAGAGTCGATCTTCGTATTGACTTCAAAAGGAAGTTTACAGTTTTATAAGCGATTATTATCTTATATCTATACTTAATATATAAAGCTGAAGATTTTGTTTGTTTGAACGCGCTAATCTCAGAAACTAAAAGTGGGATTTGAAAAATTCTTTTTGCATTTGATAACCCACCCAACTATATTTTATCCCAAAATTCCTACGGGATCAAAAGTTACGCGGGTAAAACTGCGCGCGGTGGCTAGTTTTTTTATATAAGGAAAAGTGTAAGCCACCATAATTCGTAACTACGTGGCCGCTTTTTACAAACTTAAAGCTGTTCTTACCAAAATATCACCTAACTATTTAGTAGCCCGTTTAGCGTCAGTTCAAACACATCTTTCAGTAAGTTACATAGAAGACTGAAATTTAAGAGACAGTTGGTGAAAACGGGCATACTCCGCCTCAACTATGCCGTAACCGGCACCTCTCGACCCTACCGCGAACTTGTAAAACGCATAATTTCATACGAGATATGCGCGCATTAAAGGTCTTTCTCAATTGGTCATAGCATCTAAATTATCAAGAACTTCAGATTCGAGTTGGACGATTTCGTATCGGGTTCAATTTAGACTGGTTTTTCCTTGGAAACTGTCTACATTTCGCCAACTGGCATTGGTCACAGTTCGAGGAACTGTTTGGGTGATGTCATTACTTGTCGCGGGTGATTGACTTGTGAAAATGTTTGTTTGCTTTGCAGATAAGTGCTTGGACTGTTATGAAATAGTTTTCAAAGTTTTTCAAAAGTTCTATTCTTGTATAGGCGATTTTTAATGCACCATTTTATTTCTTCATAGAAAGCATAGAAGCAACTGATAAAAAATTCAGTTCAATGGAAAACTTCTATGACTTTGATTCTATTCTAATTTTTAAAGTTCAAAAAACCGTTATCTCAATCACTTTGTAACCTTCGCAAAGTTTTCCTGAAACATGAGTTTCCCATCCGTTTCAGAAGGGTCAACGACCTACTCTAGGCCTTCAGTCAGCAGCGTAGATTTGATAAACTGCCAATGCTGGAGGTGCGTCGGTCGTCCCATCAATCACGGCACCGCGCAACTCGCGACGGCACACGGGCGATGCTTATCGGTCGCGCGCCATTTGTCGGGCCGACCTCATGTCATTATGACTCCGAATATGATTTCGTTTCGAGATTTTGATGGATATTGTTGACAGTTGAAAGATTAGGCCAAGATTTGAGGAAGGCCTTTTTTAGTTTCCTTATAACATAGCTTATGGTCATGTTATTCCCAAAATATCTTTTTTAACAGACAGGTATGAAAACTTTTCAAAAATCAAAAACAAACAGGTGGTTTTTGACATTGCCGAGTTTGTAACAAATCCCTTTGAATTGAATCATGCGTTTTATTGTCAACCCTGTTAATATTATAAACCTAAAACTTTGAGTTGGTTGGCTGGACGCACGCTTATACGAGCTGCGCTGTCATGCTAAAATGGTATGGCTATAGAATATTTCTTTTCTGATACATCGGATAGAAAATACTTTGATTAAAACATATATGTTATCAAATGCAGACTTTTAGGTAGGAAACAAAAACCCTGAGCATCCTCACATTTCTGAATAAGATTATAGTAAAAGAAAATTAATTAGAAAAAAAATAAAAAGAAAAAAATTAATCCGAATGCCCACTTAGTGGTAGGAATCCTTCTGGGATCACCCTTATAACTGCCACCAAATACATGTGTTCTGGCAAAGTTTTAAGACATTTTAGGTCCTTCCTAGGTTCGTGTACTTTTATCTGCACCTACATCGTTACTAAACATCAGGAGAGTTTTAGGTCAAAAGCAGGTATAGAGACCATAAAAAAACATTTCGTCTTGATTTAGCCAAGAAATATAAACAAGTGAAGTCAGAACAACAGCTAATATATAATATAATTTCGTTATCGCCGGAATACTCACCTTCTTCAAACAATTCAAAATGACAAAAAAAATCAAAAAGTTTTATTCAGCTTAGGAATTTCACAAAACACTTGATGAAGTCAGTCATCACATACTTCGGCTTTAACTAGTTGTTGATAGTTGTTAAATAAGATATTACAGTAGACCAATAGAAAAAAAAGCCGGCGGAAAAAAACTCTTGGCACTCTTTTTCAGTCAGAATTATCAAATTAATTTAAAAAAAAACAAACACAAGACAGCTAATTGTGAAAGCCAATGTCATGCCACAACCAAATTGCTTACATAGTAGGTGTAATGAGCTATGGATGCACAATACGAACATGACAAACTGGGACCAGAGTATTTGAACAAGAATGGAATAAAAAATTCATAGTATCATTAGCATTCTTTGTTTGATATATCGTATACTGTTCAATCCTGCCGCACCGAGCTATTTAAAAACCAGATTTTCATATCGCTACACACATCACGACAGACAGCTTCGATCAACCGATAACTTTATGCTATCCACACCTGTACATAAAACCGAATTTTATAATAAATCGTTTACGGTTTCAGCTGCGTCACTGTGGAACGAACTGCCTCTGGAAATAAAAAAAGCTCAAACAATTCAGCAAATCAAAAAGCTAGTCAAATCACATTTCCAAGCAAAATCTGTCTTATAATTTGTTTTTATTTATTATATTTTATATCTTATGTGTATATTATATGGGATTTATGTATGTATGTATTTAAATAGTATATGTATTTATATATCCGTGTAAGGTTCTACCGTCCTTGGGTAAGCGTCTCGTAAAAGTCCTATATATCTATTATATGTATATATCTATACATTATACTTATAGGTAGTTATATCTATGTAGTTATAAGTTAACTTTTTTTGTTATCACTAAGGAGATTGTCCTTAACTTGTGAAAAGGTTGCCTGTAAGAGAACATCTTTTGATGATAAGGCCGCCAATTGTACTCTATCGTATTGTTACAAACTTATCCTGTAAATATTGTATCTACAATAAAGAATAAATAATAATAATAAATTATTCACAGGGATATTTCAATTTCGTCTATCATAACTTTGTTTGCGCAATTCACGTTTTAAAAAGTTGCTAAGCTCTCCGCTGATGGTAAAGATGAAGTTTTAGACAGAAGGAAGGTGTTGGATCTTCGTAGATGCAATGCCGAAATACATCACGGTACTATTTGCTGCTAAACTTTTGTTGGTTGACCCTAATCAGCTCACTGAACCCGCTTTCGATCACAGTTACACTTGATGGCCACTCTCAGTTGACGTTTTAATTCCTGCAGTATATGCCGTTTGATGTTACCAAGTTTCTATGACAAACTAGTCCCAGCTCAGCAGTGCGCAGAAGGCCAATTCACATGGATTTTTGAAACCGAAAACAAAACATGACAATATCACACTGCTATTTTGCATTGACAAATCACTTATCCCCATACTCAAAAGTGTTACGTGAATACTATTTTGAAATTTAGGGGATCGCAATATTATCGTAATGTCATTTTGACGAGAAATAAATTAGCTGAATTGATCTTCTCTGATCTTCCGCAAACATCACTTTTGGCATCATCTTCATCAGTTCAACATATTTTTTCAAAGACTAAAACAAACGCACATATCCAAATGACATTTATTAAAAACATCTAATCAACCACGAAATTACTCCTCGTATTCATAACTAGCTGCTGCCCGCGACGTCGTCTGCGTGAACGCTATGCAGCACCAAACGCACCTACGATTATAACACTGCTAGCGTGATAATATGTAGCCTATATGTTGACCCGACTTCTTAACTATCTTCATGCCATATTTGAAGTAAATCCATGCAGTAGGTACTTTTTGAGTTTATCCCGGAAAGACAAACAGACAAACAGACAAAAATTCTAAAAACTATATTTTTTGTTTCTGTTTCGATTGTAGATCATACCCCAAGTATTCTTTTAAAAAAATATTCAATGTACAGTTTTGACTTTCCTACCATTTTATTATATGTATAGATAATCATTCCCCAAAGATTATTGCCAAAACACATCCTGTTACCGAAAGGGGGCGTAATAAAAACAAATCTCTTATTGAATGACCACTTTCCGAGCCGAAGATAAATCGGCGAACCAGTTACTATAAAACCAACACATACAGCCGAGAACATTCCGGGAGGGCACAAATTATCACTCAATCTATCTCCACCACGCCGGTGTATTCAGACCCCTGCCAAACACTCATTATGAACCATAAAACTGCTCCTACTTTGTTACTACGAGGTCTTAGCTTAACTGATCGACTTGCAAACCCATATTTGCCTAAAATCCAAAGGAAAATCCTCCTTACTCCTCTTACAATACAATCTACCAAGCACAATTCTTTTTTCCGTGTCATGACTACACATTCTTCACGAATAGCCGGAGGCATCACACGTTACTAATACGTCAAAATCGCTAATTACATGCTCAGTGTTGCCCATAGAAAAAAACGTATATATACGGTTTTTTCTGGTCACTCTGTCAGACTGAGTGACGCTAGTTTTGCGCTCATCATGGTGTGTCTAGGATTGTGATCGTTCACCGTGTGACAAGCGATGATGGTGATAACGATGGATGACAAAGAAATTATGAACGCGGATGTACTTCGCGTATGTTATGGCAATTTTTTTTAAATATTACTCACCTATAATAGGAACTTGATGCAGAAACATAATTTTTAATTGATGCTATTTTTGAAATGCTTTTCTATGGAAGAATTAGATTGTAAATTATATGAATTTGAAACGTAGAAAGCAAGTTTTAAGGCTATGCACAAAAAATACAAAAAAAATACCTCCGAAGAAAGTACAGATAAAAAGAAAGAAAAATTAAATTAAAAAACAAAACCCGAATATGATAATCCATCCATTATTTTAAATGTTTCATTATACGCACGAATTGTGTGCGTACAGCGTTTTGTAAAATTGCAAATGGAAATTGCAGAAAAAAGTGTGAAACTTATCGAAATTACGCTAATAGGTGCGTGCGCGCACGACGGAAACGTAACAGTCCGATTGAAGCCCTGTTATTAGTGCGATGTTAAAAAGGTGTCAGTGAGTTTTGGAGCGTCGAAAAAAGGTACACTGATTGCAATGCATCTCGATAAACTTGTGCGCAAGCAAATAAAACGCCCACGAAAATAAAGAAACTGAAATTCCACCGTTGCAATAACACTTAATTATCCAAAATAAAGATTTGCCGGGGACATTAATATCTATAAAGTTTTCATTAAGTCATTTCTTTGGCAATTGGCGCGGGTGCCCATGAATTCTGAGATAACATCGGATGCCCGCCGTCTCGGCCGTAACGGATACCTAGTCATTACGGTAAGACTACATTAACCACTTTACATTAAATATTTTGGAGTCAAAACTGAGAACTCTGCAATTACATGCAGAGTAAAATTGTAGCCTGGAGTCGAGATAGAGTGGCTGGAAGTGACACGGAAAAACAAACTGGAAACATACGCGATTTTCTTTTGAAAAATATAAATCTCTTCTGTGATAGGGTATTATTGCATCTAAGTTACTGTATACATATAAAATCAAAGGCATATTTAACCGGATATTATCGAGTTCAATAACATTAAGTATATATTTTAATTTAAAATTTAGGTAGTTTAAAACATTAGCGTTTCAAAGCTTGATCACGTTAGTCTTTTCACACGATGTTTTTGTAAAAACACAGAAACTTCGAAAATCTGGTTAAAGTGACTTCAATTTAAAAAAGTGGACCTTATGTATACCTAAAGTCGATCGTCCACCACCAACTAAACTTAATACAAATATACATATTTAAATGGAACTTCCACAGCTCTACATCCACGGCGCCCCACCGTCCCACCCAGGCAGTACCCACGAAACACACGATCGCAAAAACCCCCAGAATCATGCGCCTGCGCCGCCCCGCTCCAGATCAAATGAGGTCCGCGGGGCCTTAATGAACACGTCAGATGACTGAACGTTAAATTTGGACCTAATTTGACTGAGATTGAGCGGCTCCGTGGGACCAATCAAATGTAGATTTCTCCATAATGTCGGTGGGATGATTAAGTTATTTTTAGAGCGGTTTGTGATTTGTGAGAAGCTAATGTTTTAAGGCGTGATCACGTGTAAATAAATACAAGTGTGAACAGTTTGATGCAGTTTTAGATATATAGGATTGAATTTATATTACATTGCCATCTATTTCTAAACTAAGTGGGATGCAATATAAGAATATCAATAAGATTTTTTTCTTTTTACATCCTATAACACACAGGAAAACACACAGATCCATGGCAAATACCTACTGATAATACAGAAGTTTGTCAAGTGGATTTAACCTTATAAGCCGGGTAGTTAACCAACTATCCATACTACAGAGGCCTTTAAGAAACAATATCTTGAATATCATGAAACATATCTTGCACGAAACAAGTCAATTTTGGTAACTAATTGTAGATATAAAGAAATATGGTTTCAAACAAGAAACATGAAATTTCCCGAAATTAGGGGTCGTGCTTCAAACTTCACCCATAATCCGTGAACGATCAGAATACTCAAATAGGTTAAACTTCTAGAAACTATAAATTTTCAAAACGCGAAAAATAGGCCAAACTCCTGTACAGTATCGTAACAAATGTGCCCACATTTAACCTGCAATCTGCCGCCGCGGGCCCGAGCGGCCCTCGCCCGCGATATCCCTCCCACGCTCACACATATTTTAACCCAGACATGCTTGATAAAAACGACTTAGGTATGTTAAATAGCAATTTTCTGCTCATAATATTGTCCTTTGTAGATAAATCTGCAGTGATTCTGTTCAGCATTGGCTTATTGGCGCTTTTACGTAGAGCTTTGATAAAGCCTGTCCTCGTAATTGTTTATTGAACCAAATGGAAGTTGCAACGGTTGTGACACCGTGAGAGAAAACGATAAATGGCTGGTGCTTTGCTGAAAGCTTTCCTTAGTGGCAAATATTTGAACGTGAATTTGGAATGCTTTTAGATTTGGAGAAATCACAGATACAAAGAAAACAATGATAAAAATAAAGAAAATAAACATGTTGTTCCATGGTCGTCTGTTAAAAATCGCTCTCCAGCGATAAAACCGTATAGTAGTACTGACTCAACACACTGTTTTTTTCTCATATATGTACTGTATTACTGAAGTGTGAATAAATAAAGAAAAATTTAAAAAAAAATGTTGCGGGAAAAGTCATCCTTGAATTTATCTATAACTTAATAATGTTTTTTTTTTATATTGTAAGGATAGGACGTTTGTCTTCCATGCCACCTGATGGAAAGTGCGCATGAAGACTATGGTGTTACACGTCCATCCACGAGAAACCTATTCACTCGACACTTAAAAGTTCCAGGACTGTAGTGGTCAGGAAAAACAGACGCAGGCAGATTGTTCCACTCCTTGGCAATCCGTACCAAAAAGGAACTACCGAAGCGTTTTGTTCGACTTCTTGGTAAAACCACTATATAGGGATGGAAGTTCTGTCTGCGTCTGGTAGTCCGGTGGTAAAAAGGGGTGGGTTCAATTTGGTCAAAAAGAGCACTCGCACACTCACCAAAATGTAGCCGATAAAATACTGTCAAACAAGCAACCTTACCACGAGGCTCCAGCGTCTGCAATTTTTATTTGTTGGTCAAAAACCGACGGTAAATGAATAATAAAGGTGGTCAGAGCACACGGACTTAGGATATCACCAGTTCTTTATAAAAAGATACCAGCGGGGCTAGCATGCTACCGTCGACGACCATAAATCGGACCTTTTATCGATATTTTCTTGGAATATGGTATTTAGTGAATGTAATTTATTAAGATTATGAAATATTTAGTTCTGTGGTCATAATCATGGTATCAAATCGAGTAATTCTATCTATTATGGTGCGCATATTAGCTTACATAATAGGATAAAATAACAAAATAATATTTATCTTGTCGATTCGAGTATTTTGGCGATGGGGTAATACTGTCTGCCTCAGACGCCAGTGGTTGCGGGTTCGATTCCCGCGCGGAACAAGAAAAAAAATGTTCCGGGTCTGGGTGTTTATCTATGTATGTGTATTTATATTCTAGACTTCCCCCTAGTTCGCTACATGGTATCCCATTTCACAAACTCTGCTTAGTTTAGGGCCATGTATTTGGTGTGATTGTCTGGGGATTTTATTATTTATTATTATTTATCGATGGTTGCATGCTACCCCTGCAGATCCGATAATTATCGGAGCTATGATAATTTTCGGCAGATATTATATGAAAAATAGTCGTTTGCCAGCCGTATCTTACGCAGGGGTTTTAAGCATTAGTCGCATTTTACTACGCGTTGTACTGTTTATCTCTTAGCTCACCCTTTATAATATTTCCGAAGAAATAGGCCTGATGGAGGAGATTAATCAGTGTAGCTATAAGGATACTTTTTTAGCTCCTTGCTCTAAACGCTTTTATATTGTAGTTTAAAGTAAATTTGTATTGAAAATGTACCTTAATACTTAAGTGATAACAAAGTTAATCAAAAGCACAGACCAGAATATAAAAGGCCGGTTACATATAAACGTTATGTAAATAATACCCAAACCTGAATAACTTTAATACCTCAAATCGACATGACGCAAATACTTTCGCTGCTTGTTAATATCCCAATATAAAATATAATTTATTTGAAACTTAACTTTTTTATTTGTTAGAGATATCAGATCGACCCCGGCGCCGACGCTCGTGGATGCAAAATCGAGGCTTTCGAGGAATCCCGACATACATCAAGCGAGCCCATCAATTTCACCGTTTTTTGTTTAGTCTTTTACAAATAACCTTTATCAAAGTGTGGATCTATGCCGACAAGCTTTGCCTTGAAGCTTGAAGTGGACGTTTAAAAAACGCTTCATGTTTGATTGCTTAGTAACCTTGTCGATTAGGGAAAATATCTGCATGATTAATGCTTAGGTCACTATTACAGAGAAAAGTGAACCTTCTTGTGAAGTGAAAAGTGATGTTTATTTAACACGCGTTAAGCAACCTCAATAATAATTATCAAATATCCATACGTAACACAATTGAATATATGAATTAGTTAGATATTCACACAAACACCTGAACGGATTGAAACAAAATTTTGCATACCGAAGCATAGACTGCAAAATATTTCTATTCTGATATTCCCACTGGATCATGATATAATCAGATGAAGCCGCAACAAATAGTGCGCAAAAAACGTAAATAAAACCAAACAACTTAACTTTCAACTCGAGCAAAAACTTCACACATAACAGTAGAATACAGCAACAAAACAAAAAACAAACAATCTTAAATATCGCAACATGATAAAAACAATGCGAAGCCAACAAAAAAAAAACGCCTCATCAACCCTTGGTCTGGTAAAGTGACACTGGAACCTGACACCGGCGGTGGTTGCGCTGATCACCACCGTCGTCCGCGGAGACAGGTGGATTCTACTCCTCCTTTTTTCTTATTCTCGTTTGCGGTATGCGAAGTCGGGTAATTAACCTTTCTCGATAACCCGCGGTATTTGTAGCTGTTTGATAACCATTGAGCGTTTATTGAGCTCGCGGTTAGATAACTTAATTGAATTCGTTGGTTATTAAGTTTAAAAGGATGAATAAGTTTTTTTTTGGCAGGGTTTTGTTGGTAAAATATTCGAAAGGCCTACGAGGTATTCAACTCGGTCATTCACTCGTTAGTTCAACTCGTCTTCAAATACCATCGCTACGGCGAACATATGTTTTTGTTCTTTAAAAGTCATCTTGAGCTTATTAACAAAAAAAGTCCTCTTTAATAATTTTTTCAACACACTTGCTCGTGAAGTTAGCGTTATTCTATTGAATTTAGAACTATAAACTGGGCTATAAGTCACGCGTGCATAATATATTATACCCTAGTGCATAATATAATGAATCCTACAAAGTTGAATTGTACCTTTGTGCAATTTAAATGCGAGTAAATAGAGCATATTTTATTGATCCGGGTTATACATTAATTTTTTTCAGAAACAACAAAGAGGTTTTATACCACTTCAAATCCATATACATTTTTAAATGTTTACGCCTTATATTAGTTAAACAAAATTGTATATCAAACAAATTATTCACAATTTACAATAATTTGTTACAAAATATTAAAATATTTAGATTTACCATTCCAAATTAAATCTTTTCATGTAAAATAGGCTGTATATGCTATACAGCCATTGACACATTTGGCGGCAAAAAAAAACCTACGCGCATGCGCGAAGTTCGGTGCCATTTTTCAATCACAATTCACAGCTTTGTTATCAAGTGTGTTTGTTATTTTATGACCACGTATGTCTGTCTTTTACTCACAAGTGTGTTGAAAAACGTCGTATATAACTCGTGAGCGTTGCTAATTACAGTCTAGGCTCATTATTAAGCCCTCGCCTGCGGCTCGAGCTCAAATCACAGCCTCGACTGTAATAAGCAACTTCGCTCACTTGTTACATAATATACTATTGTTGCATTTGTTCACACAGTTTTAGCTCCTGATCCCGAAAGAATTTCTTTATAAAATGTAGCATTTATTACTCCTAACAATCTTATTATCTAAGATATTAAAAATCGATTTATTCGTTTATGAGGTTAATAAATACAAACAAGGAAACTAATCATACCATAATATTATCATGTTAGTGTATGTTCTTAGCACATAGCAAGTGCCTTTCTTCATGGCGTGTTGATCAACGTACCTACATGTAATGTGGGATAACATAGATGTTGGTTCATTACAAGTACAGCCATTTCCTTTTCTTGATTCCGAGCTTTTATATACTTTGCTTTTATTCTGTATTCGTTGTTTTAGAGCTCAGAGTCGTAATCAAATATGTCAGCTTAACTTTTGTATACTTCAATGTAGATATTATAGCGTTGTCATGGAAGTCAGGAGTAATTCAAACAAAGTACAGGTGAAACACAAATCCTGTGCATGTACCACGAATGAATGCCAATATTTAACTACTTAAGTAAGTGAAGCATTAAGAGACCTAAGTAAGTACATAGGAGAAGCATGATGGATGAAAAAAGTAGGTCATTCATCATTCATCAATTTATTTGGGTCAAAGGTCGCAACATCTATTTAATCTCTACTTTGATTTCATACAATATATCACATGTTTTTAGGTAACATCAAGAATTTCGTTTATCCTATTCTCAGTTTGTCCACCTGAATCACAACACCAACATACAAACACCAGTAACATTCATTCAAAATTTTCTCACCAATCAAACGCGGGACAGCAGTTTTTTTTTAATTTCAATAGCAAAGGCACAAAACCACATTAAGAGTTAGCTCGGAGGCTTAACCCCTCGGCGGGCGCGGGACAAGGGCTTTTTTCTCGCGAATATTTTCGGGACCAGTTCTCCAAGTGCAATGAACCTCGGTCCCCGAGGCGATGGAATTCGGGCTTATTTCGGCCCCGAAATCGCACGTCGTAAGTTGTTTTTGCTCGCTACGTTGCAGTATTATTATTAATTGGATCACTTCTTGTTTCGAGATACCGATCATTAAAAATAAGTTGAGACAGTTCGGTTTTTTGTAAGCCTTTGGTTCTGTACGCGGCTCGCATGCAGAGTGAAGCGTGAAATACTTTTTATTCTTTGAAATACTTCTTATTTGGGCATGGGGGTTTATCATATTTTGTGCTTTAATGAAATTGTGGTAAGGCTTTATATATAAATGCGATGGATGTGGAAGCGTGATTAAAGGAAATGCAACGTTGGTATTCAAAATATTGTATGCAAATTAGGTGACATAAGCGTTTTAATATTCATATTGACATAGCTTGTTGAGTTGTGTCACTGTGACGTGCGTGGCTTTCTCTCAATGGACATTATGAGTGTGAGCGTGTTGAGAGATTAAACGTCCTAACTTTAACTTTGCATCTTCTTGGGTTTTCTAATGCTGAAGACCAAATTTAACAGTAACCTAAGTCCTGACGAGGTGTGATACATAAACAAAAACTCCCAAACCATTTGCAATATGATCAAATGAGAAAGACTTAGCGTACCGTATCGCACGCACATTCCAGCGGCCCTCCTGACAGGTTGACAGCGAAAACTTCGATATTTGTATGCGCCCGCGCCGCGCTGCGGTGCCTTTGTGCGCCAGCTTAATAAGTGATCGTGCTTATTTAATATTGTTCGAACTTGCATTTCGAATTTGGTCTCTAAGTAGACCATATTTTAACGGATCGCATCATTGTGAAAAATGTATTAGTAACTTAGGTACATGTAGCACATTCTTGAGTATAGATACAAAATAAATAAAAATAAATAAAATCCCCAGACAATCAACTACATGGCCCCGAAGTAAGCGTAGCTTGTGTCATGGGATACCATTTAGCGAACTAGGGGGGACCTAGAATATAAATACATAAATAGATAAAGACCCAGACACGGAACATTTTTTTTCTTGTTCCGTGCGGGAATTGAACCCGCATCCACTGGCGTATGAGGCAGATAGGTTTACCCCATCATCGCCAAAGTGGTCGTCAAATATGATTAAAACTACTAATATTTTCAACAAAGTAGACGAAAAGTACATTTGTTTCTGATAATTGTTGAAGAATAGCTGTTTATCATGGATACATACATACTTACATAACTTCAGGCCTGTATCCCTTATGGGGTAGGCAGAACACCAAAGGCTGTAAAACCATCTGTAAAACCATCCAAAACAAATTTGTAGGTATAACAATGATGGAGAGAGACTATTGCAGTGACAGGGGGTCAGCCTATCGCCTGCAAAAACGCCAATAAATCCTCTGTTCCTTAACTGACTTTTACAGTATGCCCGGGAAGAGAAGTAGCTGGCACATTCTTTGTTTTTCTTTCACTCCCAGTTCAGCATGGAAGAATTACAATGGATTTCAATATTAGACCAAAATCCATAATCCTTGTTTGTAAAAACTTTAATGTGTGAGCGTTGCCATGACAGCCTAAATCCAGATTTGTTTTTGTGTGAAAAATTCTGGATGAAAAGTTTTGATTCGACAACAGAATTCGGTTTATTAAAAGATGGCGGGGCTAGGCCACTTGGCCAGTATATTACATCGAAGAAAAACAATGAAGAAGTGAATAATATTTTCTGACGGACAACCCTTGTCAGTTTTTCTGTGTTTGTTTTTAATATTTCAAATAATATTCCTTACATCTGCCGTAAGGTTGGTTTGCGCTTCTAAACTCTTTGTTCACAAACTTTAAGGCGCACACAAACCTTACGGTACCTACCTAGCCTAAGATCTAATCCTATACCGAAAAATACTCTCATGGTATATTCATAAACTACAACCCCATTACCAAAAACGGTTTTTCAAACGGCCTTAATGCATTCAACGCAACAATCTCTCAACCCAAACTATGTTTAACCGCAGCGTCAAAGGCAAAAAAGCCGAACTTGTTACAATTAATTTCTGCAAATACTGTTATGCTGGTCTACTGCGCCGGCGCGGGTTCGGTTCCTGGAAGGCGCAGGCGGTGCGCGCGCGCAGCCGACTTCTCAACCTAATGATTCGCCCCGCGGGACGAGTTTTTGCCGCGCTTGCTACTAGCGGTATTCACTAACTCTTTACCTTTATTTTTTAAATATACTCTACCCTAGCTGTTCCACGCCGATTTACCTCCGCAATTTCAAATCCCGAGGGAATATCGGGGTAAAAAGTGGTGTGTGCTATTCCATCATCACTTTGCCAAATTTTAATTTAAATCCGTTGAACTGTTCTGCTGTGATCGAGGATCCATACATCCAAACTTTCGCATTTACCATATTAGTAACATTAAGACAATCAATGGTATTTTCTTTAAACCACTTTATATTTTTTTTTTCACTTTATGTTATTTCCACGCTGGACTGGGAGCGAAGAAAAAACATAGAATGTGCCTGCTGTTTCTCTTCCTGGGCATACTGTAAAAGTCAGCTAAGGGACAGAGGTTTTATTGGAGGTTTTTTTCGTGTCTGACCTCCTGTCACGTCAATAGTCTCTATTCACCATTATAATGCTTCCAAATTTGTCAAAAGTGACATCAGATGGTTTAAAATGGCCTACCCCATAAGGGATACAGACGTGCACTTATGTATTTATGTATGTATGTAATTTTTTTGTTTTACTTTAAGAACTTCAAATGGAAGCTTCGCGTGCTTTCTTTCGCGTAACTCCGCCGTAAGAATTTCTAAATAAAATATAGCCCAAGTATAGCTTTTGACATTAATCTCACTGGATAAGTAAGAATGAGGTCAAAATGATAATATATGGACTAAGGAAGAAACTGCCAAACACATTACAGCTGGAGCGGTGGTATTTGGCGGCAGAGGTGGACCCTGACAGATTTTACCACTTGGCAGGGTTCATACCGAAAAGTCGTCTTAAAAAAAGTCGTCTTAAAAAGTACGCTTAAAGAAAGGCGGTAGGACGATTCTAAGTGGACTCTACACTGCTAAAACCGTATCGCTTATCCCTGATAGCAGATTAAAGATTTTTATTTTATTTTTAAAGATTAATATTTTAGGATAGGACGTTTGTCTTCCATGCCACCTGATGGAAAGTGCGCATAAAGACTATGGTGTTATACGTCCATCCACGAGAAACCTATTCACTCGACACTTAAAAGTTCCAGGACTGTAGTGGTCAGGAAAAACAGACGCAGGCAGATTGTTCCACACCTTGGCAATCCGTACCAAAAAGGAACTATCGAAGCGTTTTATTCGACTTCTTGGTAAATCCACTATATAGGGATAGAAGTTCTGTCTGCGTCTGGTAGTCCGGTGGTAAAAAGGAGTGGGTTCAATTTGGTCAAAAAGAGCACTCGCACACCAAAATGTAGCCGATAAAATACTGTGAAACAAGCAACCTTACGACGATGCTCCAGTGTCTGCAGTTTTTTATTTGTAAGGTTAAGTTTATAATGCCGGCGCTACACTTAGCTTCAAATGTTTGAACAAATGTTTGAACAAATGTTTGCACAAATGTGTGGCGCTGGACTTTGCATATGTATTCAACGTTTGCACAAAGCTTTGCACTTTGCCATCCGGTGTCGGTCTTTTTCCACACATCAAAGTGTTCAAAGTTGTATTTGTGCAAATGTTTGCGTGGCCTGCCACACTTGTTCAGTGACCAGTTGCTCGAGCGTTGTTGAGCGGGACGGTTGTGTGCATGTTATGTATTTATGCGGCCATATAATGGACTGGGGCAGCGAGTGCGTTCTGGAATTTGTAGAGTTGTTACAGGGGCAACTATGTACATGGAACCCGAAAAATAACAAATAAAAAAATATAATTACATATATACAAATAATACAGGCTAACTGAGTCTACAAAATCGTTGTCCATCTTGTTTGTTGTCTACTAGCATACTGTGGAGAAAAGTGTTTGCGAAGCAAGTCTGGCAGGTTACGTCAATATGTGTTCAAATGACTTTGCAAAGTCGTCAAAGATTTGTGCAAATCTTTGAAGCTAAGTGTAGCGCCCGGGTAAGGTTAGGTCCGATAAGTTAGTGAATCATCCGCCATGCGTACACACAGGTTGATCACATACTACATGTTATTATGTTTTATTGCATAACAATCGTTACTACATTATATGTATATGACGCACGCCACTCTTGTTCGTGCCAAAGTATCGGGTCTTCGAAAGTTTTCACTGCCTCGAGTTGTTGACGTAAATTCTGTATACAGGCGTCTTATTTACTGTATACAAGCTGCATACATTTTTTTGAGCGCCACCTTTGTTGTTGGGACAATAGGTCGCTAATTTTATGTTTTGGTCGCGTGGCCTACATTCGGTTTGAGGCGGGAGAAATAAAACATTTCTCAGGTTTTACTTTCTTATGTTGGTAGTCAGTCAATAAGATAATAAGTTTTTTTAGGTTTAACCCACATTTGTTTGAGACGCATTGGTTTCAGTTTCCGACTTATAAGTTGGTTGCTGCCTCACAATGTATGAAAGCCTAGTCGTCCTATAACTACATAATATGTCTGCGATTCAATTTATATCGAAAGCCATATAAACTAGTACTTATATGGCGCACTAAACTTTGATTAAATATCGCAGTTTTTTTACGTCAACTTATATAACTTGCTCACGTCTTTCCACAACTTATTACATGGAGATTCCATAATATTACAGAGGGCAACTAATGTAATTCTATAAAAAATTTGGTTGCTCAAATGGCGTCTGTTTACTATGGAAGATACTAGCCTCTTCGCGTGGCTTTACCCACGTATAAATCCTGTAAGAATTTCTTGGTAAAATAACAAGAGATGAGTTTCCGAGATTAGCGCTGCCCAACAAACAAACAAGAAACCCCTTTAGCTTTGAGATATTGGTAAAGACAGATAATCAAAAGAACGATAATATAAATACTCAACCTTTTTAACTATCTATATACATAACTGAATGAAATTATGACATGGTGATTAATTCGGGGCCAAATGTCACATTTTAGGTGTAAATTAGGGGATCACTCATTAATGGCAGCGTGTGAACATCCCCTGCGAAGCTGACAGACGGCAGTAAAAACTGATTCCGTGTGTGGGCAGGCAAAAACATGCCGTCGGTAATTACTTATCGCGGGAAAAAATGGACAGTGTGTTACTTAAATTAGTTAAAGTAATCTTTGGAAAAACATGCACTGTTATACACATAGGAAATCATAACGTAATGACAAAGATACAAAGAAGTTATGAAGAAGATATTTTGTAGATATTTTGAAGGTGCGTATGGTTATTCTAGACTTAGACTATTCTAGACTAGACTAGCTTCAACTTTTCAGTTATAGGGCAAACTCGTTTTTGTCAAAAAATACAGTTTATATGTCATCATCATCATCACAACTCCGTGTAATGAGCCACTGCAGGGCATGAGTCTCTCCTCTGGGTGACGAGGAGGTTTAGGCCATAATCCACCGAGCTGGATGTCAGAATTTTCAGGGTGCCGATATGGCTTCTGACAAACCCTAACGACTACTGTATACAAGTATACAGCACCCGGGACCGACAGCTTAACGTGCCCTCCGAAGCACGGAAGTCGCCATGAGAAATGAACGGTCGGCGGTCACCCATCCAAGTACCGACCGCGCCGAACGTTGCTTAACCTGTGATATCGTAAGATACACACAGTAACCACGGCGCCACGACGACTTCCTAAAAACTTATGCTAAAGACTTATGTATAAAAAAATAATTACAGACTATATTAAATTAATGTCTTCTTCATGCATTAATATAAAATAAAACACACGCATGAAGTTTTTAATATACGTTTGTAAAATATAAGTTCAATTACATAGTATACCACACAATTTAAGCAAAATAACTATACCTAAGTAATAAAACAATTATGATCTAATTAAATGAAACTATGCAAACAAAACATTTTAGGTAGTTTTATATTTTTTTTTAAAACGAAGACGCAGCCATTTCAAATTAATACCTCGATACTGTAAGTAGTCGGTACCCATAACTATTTCAAGAAATAACAAAGGACCAATACGAGGTATCGCAACTCAACAATTAAGCAAATGATTCATATCATGCCATCAAAACAACTTTCAGTGCATTTTTATCATACATCCAAAAAGAAACTACACAAAAAACAGCACGTCGAGGTCAACAGATACAAGCTAATTATGTAAATACACATTTTAATTACAAACGTTAAAGAAAGCCCGACACGCAAATATTGCGCCCGCGCCGATGACCTTAACAAAAACTCGGTTAAAGCTTAACCGAAGCTTAACGATGAACATTATTGTAATTGCAAAGATGATCGCGTGCGCATTAACTACAACGACATACCAGACACCGCGTGATAAACGCGCGAGTGGTCGACTAATGCTGTGGGGCTATCATGGGTATTCGATATAATAACGTTAGTTTAGATAAATTGACGTGGGGGGCAAATGGAGTTTCTTGGGTCTAGGAATTTGTGTGCTGCTCCCTGTTTCGATTGAATGTTTATACTAGACACCATGAGAGAAGCGCAACCGCGGGCACAATAATACGATTGTCTTATAAATAATCGACTGTTTTTAAAACCATTTTGAAGATGTGAGACATAATAAATAATACACCCAAATCTGCCTATTAATCACTCCGTGCATTGGTGAAAACTGTACAAGAATTGCTAAGAAAGTTTTTGGATACAGAACTTCTTACGTCAAATAACAATCAACAATAAGTCTATCGGTGACATTCGCAAATTTTTGAACTTGATTATGATTTTTGAGCTTTCGATGCTAAAGCTTATATTCATGCGTCGCTTCAAATTTGTTTTATCCATCTGTGGTAAAAAAATAACTATGTAATAACTGGCTGATGGTTCAAAGTCGAACAGAAACTTACGAAAAATGAAGTGTATACAGAAATTTCGATGATCTAAGAATAAAAGCCACAAATGGCGAATCAACCATGAAACTCCCTCTGCAACGGTCGAGTGCAACAATGTAATACGCCACATTTCCATATTTATTGCGCAAGCGTCGACGGGCATCATCTAGACGATTTATACTACAGTCAGACTTATAGATTGCGCCTCCATTTTTGGCAAAAGGGAGTTTACGTGCTACTTATCTTTATATAGATATTTATTTATGGACTCAAATATTTATAAGTAAATTTTTTACAGTAGCAATCTTTAGAAAGGGTTTGCTGAAGAGTAGTGGATTTAAATATGAAAGCTCAATGCTCGTTCTTTGACATAAAACACTACAATGTACGAGCGATGCCAAGGCAACCAAAACCGAATCTTGGATTGACGATTTTTATTTTATAAGGAGGTTTATATTAGTCTGTCCAATATCTGTAATACCTTCAATACAACCTACCCTAATAGGGCTTTCCATAAATTACAAAAAATAAGTAAAAAAATAACAAATTCGAACTGTTTTTTGGTAATAATTTAAATTTTTGACTATATGTTTAATTTCACTAATTTGACACACTTTGTAGTCCAAAATTAAGTATACTCAAAGAACCAAGCTTTCCCTTTTGTTGATTTGGGCCCAAAATAGTAAATATTCTAGTTTACAAAGTTCTTATCCAGAACAGAGACGAGGTCCGAACCACAGACGACCTATTTGAACACAAAAGCCAAAAAAAATTAGGTACAATAAATATGTACCAGCCTAGTGTACCTATACCTCCTTAGCAAAATGTAACAGTTATTCTATTCAAATGAGGTTGTATTTTCTGCTATCGTTACCGTGTTATTATTACATATGTAAGTAACGATGGAGCACTAACGTAATTAATAAGAATCGACCGACTACAGTTCACGACGTATGTGGTCTATCGACTAGACCGCTTTTTTCTTTTTTTCTAAAAATGCAAATGCTGACAGTAAAAGAAGAAGCAATTCCAAGTTTCCTGCTAAAATTAATGAATGGTAACTACTTATAGTAAGAATGCAGCCAATAGCCGTTAAAAAAACTTTATTTTTTCATACTTGATGTAAGTTATTTCTTAACTATATAATTATAACAATTATTACATTATAACTCAACAACACTTATGATCGTATTTATGGAATGTAATTTCATGTTTGTATCATTTAAATGCTTTTTTATGACTGGTACGAGTTGCAGTTTTAAGTCATTATAGCGGAGAAATAAGCCAAACTAAAATACTATGCTTTATAAGGCATTATTTCTTTCTGATCTGAAATACTCCTAATTATTTGTAAATCTAAATTTTGGCTAGATATTTGGATGTTAAAAAAATATTAGGTAGCTCTTCGCCATTAACGAATTCTGGAATAAACTTAATTGACTTTAAAAAATGACATCAATGTTAGAAAAACTTTACTTCCCTTTTTACCGACTATTGAAAAGAAATTCTAAAATTAATGACTGAACTTAACGTTTTATAATGTCACCACCACACGAACACAGCTTAAATTACTGAACCACCAGCTGCGCATCCTTTGCGCTATAACTTAGTAACAGCCGACTGCGCCTAGATAATCATTGCCACCAGGTACCGGCCAATAACCAATATTGATTGCGAAATTAAAATATGCTGACCTTTTCGAAATCAGCTCACAGGATCGGAACGGAAATGCATGAAATAAGTCATAAGGGACGTCGCAGGCGCATGCAAAGAGCGCCGATCGCGTCGATACAGCAAAGTAGGCTTTAATTAATCTGTTGATCCAAAGGTGTTAATCCGAAGGCTGTATTCCATATTTAGATGGCAGATATAAAATGTTGTTTCTTGAACACATGTTGGTAATTAAAATGGGAATTATAAACTTTCAATTTCTTTCTTTAGTAAAGTTTAAATTATCATCGTCTTTACAACCTTCATTATTTAACCTCGACGCGGGTCTCGACGAGAAGCTTTGAGCCTTGGTGGATGCCCGAAATGACTTCTTTCAAACACCAAAGCTTAAATAAGCTTGCGCAATGGAAAACACATAGCGAGAACACACACTTCTTCATCGTAAATGTGCCTCTCCGACTAGCGAAGGCATAACTTGTCATATCTCTTGCGAGGTGAAATAGTTCTTTCCGAATGTTCAGGAACCAAGGGAAAGACAGAGGAATTACGAGGTAGGAAAATACTGGAGATCCGAAAGAAAAAATATCTTAATTCGTTTCCAAAACTAGCTCGAATTGAAATCAAACACGAGGTCCTCAAAATAAAATTTCGATAAATCATAAGGACGAAAGAAATATCCAAACTATAACGCTGCCTACTTGTGTAGCTACGATAGGTAAAATAAAACACTTTGTAACCGGGTTAACCGCGTAAAATTTTCATTTTACATTTTAACTCGACGTTAAAGGTAGTTTATGGCTCATCTCCCAACTTGTTCACATTCAAATCAGCTCTTTAGTAAAACAAACGAAAGAAAGGTCAATTATTCAAACCTTGGACCCCCTTTAACTCACTTACACACATCACTGACTTAATTTGAATTGACAAATTGTATGGAAATATTTCCCGTCTCAGATCGTAATATCCGATAACCGCTCGTTATATTTTATTTGATTTGCAGTTTTGACGTTTGCATCAAGATGCAGAAACAATAATTAGCTTGGTGGTCTCCGGAGATCCACATCATTACTGGACACAGCCAGTCATTGGATGGCATTATCAGGGTGATAAATAAAGCACGCCCACTCACGATTTCCGTTACATCTCTGTGAATCAGATTCAATAAGTGGCACTGATAATGGTCCGTAAAGGAATGCTTCTTTATATGTATAACCATGGTTTGAGACGATTGTCTTCCTTGTCTGACCGGTCTGAAATGATCTGGGTATATAGACGCAGAGAGTTAATTTCACAACTTGGGGACCTCTGAAAGGAACTATCAAAAGGTTTTTTCGAAAAGCCATCGGTCATTTAGTAGTCTAATGTTAAGTAAAAAAAAAATATTTTTCCTGCTCCCACGACGTTTGATATTTTTGGCCCGATTTAATCTTATGGAAACCGAACAAGAGAAATATTTTAAAAGTTGCTGGAATTGATTTCGTAAGAATAAAATACTTCATTTAAATTCATAAAAGAAACTAGCTGATAAATAATCTACGAACGAACTTACCCTCTATTCTTTGCTTACTCTTTGACCTGTAGAAAAAGAGCACCCGCGCAATCTCTCGTTTAGATACGATGACTTCAAACCAAACTAACAATCGAGAATCGGAACCAGGTCTCCTTCAGTCACAGACCTTGAGATGGGCTAATGCGGGTCAAAGTGTGACTTCAATTTGGACATAAGATGATTTTGCTTTACCAATCCCTAAGTAAGAAACTGTGTATCTAGAGATATGCAGTAATTCTTCAGATCCTTTTCGCATCTGACCAAAAAAAATACACTGTACAAGATCTAAGAGTAAATTCTCGTAGTTCAAAGTGGCTCATAGCTCGTAATTCAAAGTCCCAAATCACACAAAGTCTTCTACAGATAAAGTCTCAGCTGTTAATCCTCATTAGAAAAAAGGTGATCAGCTCCGTGACGCGACATCAAAGGGTCATCGCCCTGAACCTGGGCTATCAAAGATCTATCTGTCAGTATCTATGACAGCTGTTACTGTATAAATCTGACAAACATGTAAGTCTTAACCCTCTGGAATAAGATTCAAAATGCTACCGGAAGCATGTTTTGAGTAAGTAATACATGTAAAGATTAATGCTACACAAGGTACAATCCGTGGTCTCCTGTTCGGTAATTGAATGTTGGATGTTATCTTGGGGAGATTTTATCGCGAGCGAAGCCGGGTGTCGAGGGTTGTTGTACCAGATAAGAATATTAGAAATATTTATGATTTTTGTTTTGTTACGACAGTTCATTAGGCGGTGTAAGTAGGTATATTAGTTACTGAACCGATATTCAAACGATTTTCACGATTCATGAAGCTTTTCTATGAATTAGCCGAAAATAACAATGGTTTTGAAGATTTAGAAGCAAATATGCTAACTCGGAGTTTTACTCTGCGAGTCATATATGTCTTACAATCTAAAACATCGGCTGTGCTATTGCGTGATTTAATAAAACCAATGAAATCACCTCTAATCCAGTTTCATGAAGAACTTTCCCAAATTAAACTCCACTTAAGAAATATTTGAATATTAGAAATAACCATACATGGCTTGAGAGCCAATTTCATAATAGAATTACTAAAATACCCCTCCCCCGCCTACTGGGATTCAAATTCAATGACAATGCTAACATAGCGCCAATATATCAAAATCGTTTTACATGAAAACAGTCCCAAAACTGTAATTCACAAGCAAGCATGTAAATAATTTCAAGACAACCAAGTCTATCGAGATTACACCTCCGTACAGACAGCAAAGTAATACGACCGGACAGTTGTTTTGCAGTCCGTTCATTACGTTATTGGCCGGTCGCGCCGCGCTCCGCTGCCCACCGGCCACCGGCTAGACTCTAGACAGAAAGGAGAGTCAGCAAAAAAACAAGTCATTCCGTAAAACAGCTGAGGTTTATTATGATCATGCAGACTTGTTTAGATTTCTTTAAGAAATCTTCAAATGTAATGGCAAAGTGAGAAGTTATACATTTAGAACTTTCATCCCCTAAATATTTTACACGTTGTTTCGCTTATATTGCCGCTGCAGACTAAAAACATACGAACATATAAGTTGTATTTAGGATAGGCTAATAAATAAATAATAATTGGACCTATATTCTCACAGCTCTTGAAGTCAAACTCGCTTGAGAATCATGATCAGGCCAGAGATAAAGCTGAAAATTAAGGAAACTCCGAGATCCTGTCAATCTAAAAATATGATAAGTCGGTTCGTGTGACTCCTGCCTTTGGGACAAAGGACGATGAAACTCCTTGGTTGTATTCTGATTTAAAAAGGGGTCCCAACAAATCGATATTCTGAACTGGTAAGTAGTAGGTTAAGTTTTATTTCAAAACAGTAGTTAATTTTAAATGTATTTATATACTATACTAGCTGTTGCGCGCGGTTTTACCCGCGCAATTTCGATTCTCGCGGGATTTTCGGCATAAAAAGTAGCCTATACGGATTCGGGAGAATCCCTCTAAGTAATGGTAAAAGAAATTTTGAAATCGGTCCAGTAGTTTTTGAGCCTATTCAATACAAACATACAAAAATACAAAGGTTTCCTCTTTATTATATTATAGTATAATAGTATAGATGAAAATTTAGTGCATAGTGACCAAGTTGATCACCAGTTTTATATTGCTTAACTTCTTGCAATAAAAAAGCCAAGTGGCAGAATATTGACTTTGGTTTTTACTTTTGATTTAAGTACCTACCAAAACTAAACTTGGAAATAGAGAATCTCTTCGAGAAAAGTTTAAAGAGGTTGATATCTTGACCCTTGCATCACAATATATTTATGAAAACATGATGTATATTTATAAGAATAGTAATAAATTTAAAACTAGGAAAGATAATATAAGCAGTTTGCTTGTGGCATGACATTGGCTCTCACAATTAGCTGTCTTGTGTTTGTTTGAGAGTGCCAAGAGTTTTTTCCGCCGGCTTTTTTTATATCTTGGTCTACTGTAATTTCTTATTCAACTTGTTAAAGCCGAAGTACAAATTTGTGACGTCATTAAGCGGCCATTCGATGGTCTTATGATGAATAAATTTTCATTTAATTTCATTGCCAATTCCCTTGCCCAATTTTAGCCCTACTTCAAATCAAAACGATGAACCAAGGATCAAAACCTTGACAATATTCCGCAGCGATGTTTTTGCTGACGCACGCCCTGAAAGCCCCGGCGTTTCTCGAGTTTTTTTGTGTGTCTACACAAGCTTACACACATACCGAGCTTTTTATCAACCGGTGAGCTTTCACCGTTCCTACGGCACAAGGAGATACAGTAAACCATCCGAGGAATGCGGGCATATAAAACTTACTTAATTAACTTTTTATTTGCATTCGCTAATTAATGTGTCTTACCTTTATGCTTATTAACACGTTTATTTTGTATTTGGTTATACTTTTATTACTATAGAATGTAATTAGGTAATAATATAATGAAGCCGAAGAGTTTATTAGTTGGTCTGAACGCGCTAATCTGTGCAACTACCATATGGATTTGTTAGTACTAACTCGTATTATTTAGAAATGCCCACGGGACCAAGGCCTACACGGATGAAACCGCGACCGTAGAATTAAAAATGTTCGCGCATTGAATAATGAATGCTATTTCGTATGCGTATATTTATTTTTGAAGATTTATAATTTGAGTAGCCTTGTTAAACTAGGGACGAGGTTAACTAGCTTTAATATTGTTTTTATGTCTTAATTATTTTTTTTCGATTCTGATTGTGTTACTGCTGTTGATCCCATTTTTATAGCTTTTTTAGTAACTTTCACGCTTCAGAAAATAAAGCTCCTCATTATTCTTTTGGCTACTATTATAGGTATAATGTTCAAAAATTACATTTTATTTACATAATATCAGGGGTACGATATCCATGGTATTTTCTTATATAAAGGATGTTCAGCAGGACGAATTGATCTACTGCAAAGAAGAGTTAAACAGTATATCACAAAAATAATGAATTTACAATATAATCCAGTTTAAACTGCCGATTTCTTCTAAATTTTTTTTTAATTTAACATTGCGAAAACTCCAGACTTACTGTCCCATGCTTGTACTGCATCTTCGATTACCAAAATGGGTATATTTAGACACACAGCATCCTTCGAGACATTTTAAATGTTCTTTTTTAGTCAAGTGGAGTGTAATCATTGCGTTAGAGGCGGTGCTTTTGTTCTAAGAGCTCGTTGAATGGGAGTCTCGGGTTCGGTGTAGTAAGACAGGCTGTGACGTCAAACAATTCAAAGATACTTACTTTTTATTACATCTCATCTATGTAATAAAAAAGGCATAAGCATTGCTCGGCATCAGCATTGCTCGGAAGGTGTGTTTGTTATGGGTGATCAATACTTAACTGATTTTCGTAAAATCTTTAGAGTAACGATATCTCATCTCAATTTTACCTATTTGCTTTGATTTACTTTGTGAAAAGCAATTATTGTGAATTCTATCCTCGGCTTTTATTGTAAACGTAAAGTAACATCCTTCCATACTTTCATATATGTTATTCGGATAGGAAAGCAGTTCTCTTTCATAAGTGCATTTCATTTATGGACGACCACTTTGGCGATGGGGTAAACCTGTCTGCCTTAGACGCCATTGGTTGCGGGATCCAATCCCGTACGGAACAAGAAAAAAAAATGTTCCTTGTCTGGGTGTTTATCTATTTATGTATTTATATTCTCGGTTCCCACCTCGTTACATAGTATCTCGTAACACAAGCTATGCTTACTTTGCGGCCATGAAGTTGGTGTGATTGTCTGGGGATTTTATTTATTTATTTATTATTTATTTGAAATCTTATTGAAATCTAAAAGATCATAAAATCTTGACACAACGACAGATCAACAATATGGCAAAACAAACCAGCCAATTACCTACACATAGCTAATTATTATACGCAAACCCTTCGCAGGACGAATGGAAGGGAATTTTCTTTCGGCCCTCAGCGCAAGACGTGCCCGGTAAGTTAAACAAAGCCTCCGGTTACCAAGGCAACGATGTCGGCCATCTCCGATCCGATAATTGGAACAGAGATGCGGCAAAAACCGAAACCCGCAGGGTACCTTGTTTTGATCAAGGTACCCTGAGGAGATGAGCTTAGTTGACAGAAACTGAAAGTTATATATTTACTAAATAATGTGATGAATGGGATATTTTTTGTTCTTTGTTTGCATACAAGCAACCTAAATAATATCACGATCTTTATACATATCGTCACTGACCGTGGTTGCGCCGCGGTCGCTCTCGCTGTCCAGTTAGGAACCTAAAGGTAAAATTGAGATCCAAGCAAAATTATTCACAATAAATAAAATAACAATTACAATAATTACCAAAAACTAATATTAAACACGAGAAAAACACAGTTTATTATTTTGGATTATTACTCTTATAATTCTAATATCTAATAATTTTTACATGCAAACATTTTGTTTAATAATAATCTACAATGTTGTTAGTACTGGAATGTGAATAACACGATTATCAAAACAAATAATATTGTGCTAAGTGAATTAGATGTCAAGGTAGATTATGACGACCACTTTATGGGGTAAATGTGTCTGCCTCAGATGCCAGTAGTTGCGGGTTCGATTCCCGCACGGAACAAGAAAAAAAAATGTTCCGTGTCTGGGTGTTTATCTATTTATATTCTAGGTTCCCCCCTGTTTGCTACATGGTATCCCATAATACAAGCTATACTTATATACTTTGGGGCCATGTAGTTGGTGTGATTGTCTGGGGATTTTATTTATATTTATTTATTTATATGTTCACAAAATTAATTCAATTCCTAATTATTCTGATTCAAAATAACAAATACTAAAATGGTCAATATTCTTGTACGAAGAAAATACATTATTATTGTTATAATTAGTGTTCAAATTTTGACCACACTTTTGTTTTGGCTTCATTATCACTCTATCTCAAAAAGTGGTAATCTTATAATTTGCTTTTCGGTAAAGTTAATTTTAGTTTTGAAATTAAAGTTGACAGCGTTTTGTACATAATAAAGAGGATTTTCAATTATCCTCTAAAATATAATCATGTTGGCAGGCCAAAGATACATGTCATGTCAAAAACTGCATATCTAATTAATTTTGGAATAAATGTAAAAGAGACATAAAATACCACATCCAATTACTAGCAACTAATCAGTCACACCACAAAGTGTTGGAAAAACGTTGAAAATAAATAGAAAAGAAGCAACTAAAAATAAACAATCAAGCAAACGCCTCCGAAACGTCGAGGACAATAATAGTTTCTTACGGTGAGAAGCCAAAATGTCTTTCTCCTATAATAATGATCTATAGTAACAGTCATAGTTCAATGTCCAACACTGTCCCTACAATTAGACGACCGGTTGGTGTAGTGGTAATTTACCTTTTATGCCAGAAGATCCTGAATTCGAATCCCGGTAAGGGTTGATATTTGTGAGTCAAGTCATGGAAGTTTTTATATAAACTTAAGTTTATTATGTAGTATCCCAAGCACATGTTCTATCCTCTGAGGAGTCCAGCAAATCCTGTAAATAGGCAGCGAAGAGGGCGGCACTCCCGGGATCAGCGGCGGTCGTCCCGGCTTCCTTCCCGGCCGTGGGTGGCAAGGCGACCACTCAATCTATCAAACTAGGCACTTTTAGTAGCAATCAAATTAGAACCTAACTCTTTAATTTTGTATTGACACCTTCAAAAGAAATGTACCTACCTAGTGTGGTTTCATATACTAGCTCAGTAAATATAAGTTTCATACAATTTAACTGCGTTTTTTATATTGTGTGTTAAAAATAAATTACAGAACAATTAAATAAGACATCTGCAGTGGGTATGTGAGTTTTTACTGTTCGAACTACGCGCATTTAAGAAGCAACATTTTTTTTTAAAACCTTGTCTTTAATGAACCCGATAATTTTTTAAACACACCGTAATATCTCACATTAAAACTTATTTTTTTACTTCACATAACGATCAATTTGAGCAACAAATGGCAGGATCACTTAAAAGGAACGCAGCCAAAATTTTATTATTCTAATAAAGCTGCAATGACAATGACTTTGACAAGCTGTCACGACGATCGAATCACCGAAGAAATCGAATCAATACAACAATGTCATATCAATCAGTGGCGACGACTCACTTCGTTATTGTCATTTGATTGTGAATCAAACATGCCTTTTTTATGTTCACAGCGACTTAACGACCTATGATGGCGATATAGGACTCGATAAATAATTGAATGGTGTCAGTCTGTAATACATTTAATTGTTTATAGATTTAAATTATCGTGTTTCAGTACAGAGTTGTCTCTACTTAGCTGTCACTAAAACAGTGTTTTATTAAATGTATCGAATTGATTGTGTTAACTATACCTATTTCTTTTTGTAAATGATGTCAGAAGAATGCTGGTTATTTTGTTTGATACTAAATGTATATCATATTGTACCATAATTCTTAGGTACGGCTCGTAGATCACATACGTTCTATATACAGGTGATCTTAGATGTTGGTTCAAATATTTTGTGAAATCTGCTGTATCGACCAACAAGCTATACAGGACATTCGGGGAATCATACTTTGAAATTGTTCTGAAGAATTTCAACAATCAACGGGATCTAGCTTCAGGTTCATAATAGCCTTTCTGTCTAATTAAATTAGAGGAGCTTTCTTATTTGAAGTCCGTCACTGGAAATCATTAGTCATCACTTATTTCATCAAATACTATTTACTTCCTTTTTTTTTTAAATTAGATCCCACGGTAACTGTAAAAACACCAGAACGCAGTGTTGAAATGTAATAAATAAACGCAGATTAAAGAGTATTTAATTTAATACAAGAAATCTCAGTAACCTGTCCCAAGTCCCTTATTTGCGCGGTCGCACCCTAGGTCGAATTTGGCTTACGACGTGTCGCCGGCGACGAAATAGAACCGTTCTTACTAATCGCGCTGAAAATACCCGCCGAGGAAGGTGTGACCAGTAGTGCCGTGATCCGGGGTCCACCGGCGCCGCCTGGTGATGATTGACGACAAACGTACTGATGACTGTTGAGACGGAGGCAAGTAGCAAGCGGAATTGTTATTGAAAATAGTTTGTTTACCCCGGAGCTATTTCTACAAAAGTATATAATAACATGAAGTAGACGAAAGAATATAATGAAAGGTAAATAAATTACTGAGAAGACGGATTCGTGAGCGAAATGAAGTTCAGGCAGAAATGTCATAGTAGAAATTAATTTGTGTACACCAGAGCCATTCCTAAAGTTATAAAAATGACGTAATACGTATATAATGACTAAGTACATGATTTATATAGAGCATACAAAACTCACACGGGAGCCGACCTGCTAAAAAATTCAAGTCTTGAAACCCCGCTAATGAGATCAAGAAATATCAGCGTCCAACTTGCGACTTGTATCGAATTTTCTCGACCACTCGAGCCCGTACATAAATTGCCTGCAGAAAAAGTGCTCGATATTTGGGATTCAGCGAGTTGACTGACACCGCCGCCTCCCGTCACGTCACTCGTTCTGGACTTTAATTACGTTTAATATTATTTTTTTTACCCCAAAAAATGCAACAGGTCCTTCGTTTGTGATACCTGTTCCGGCGATCCGGCGGTTCAATAACCGGAGCGCACACGTTTGAGTTTGGTCGCGGGTTGTTTTATGTAATATGTAGATGTAATGACAGCGTTGCCAGGCGAGCCAGTTGCGCGCGCGCTGCGAGGTGCTGCGAGCTCCAGAATGGACAACTTAGTAGATTGAATAATCAACAAATGCAGAGCATTAAAAAACCGACTTCACGTCAAAACTTTTTCTGAGTTAAGAATGTCATCAACGTAAACATTCTCTGAAATCATACATATTTTTTCAAAAGTTTGAAATTTTCAATGAAATATCCTCCTCTAAAAATGTTGTTAAAATCACTCAACAGTGTAAAGAATAGCAAGTATGAGAGCTCCAGCGGCGAAGGTTTTATCATACAAACAAATAGCCAGGCGTCGTTCTAGAACTAGACATAGATAATAACCAATGCCTGCTGAGTTTCTCGCTTGCTCCACTACAGGGAAACTAACTAGCAGTACGTATAAGAAATCATACTTGGAGCCCTCATGCTACAGCATCAAGCCTCGTGAGGGTTAAAAGTCCTAGAGACCACGAATAAAAAAACCTATCGAGAAGATAGGTGTAGAACTTTTAATTACTTTTACAGACCTGTATTATTTTAATGCTATAACTTTAATTATTTATCCAGAATTGTTATAAGTGAAAATTGTTGTTGAAAAGAAAAATTATTTGCATATTTTTTTCTGACACCTATTTCTATTATATTTCCGTAGATTAATTACATAATGAAACTTGATCAGGGCTATGGGATGAACTGTGATTGTTAGAAACATCTATTTTATTTTATATCTATCTATTTTAAATCTGACATAAAATTTTTAAGTCAGTAAAATCCGAAAACCCGCAGCAACTTCCAGCGCAACAACAAGTCCAGGTTCTCGGAGCACGAGCCAGATTCCTTTGCCTTATTACGTATAGGCGTTAACTGGTCGTAAGGGCGAATTTTTTGATTTTTAAATTGCTTTCTGGCAACTTTTGTGGGAACCAACCGAGGCCCGAACTTGCGCCCGCGCTCTTGGAGCCCCAATTACTTAGTGTCACCGTAATGAGCCGCCTACGACTGATTTTATATGGTTGCTGGAAATGAATGCCGTTTAAAACATTTCTTGGCTAGTTTACGGTTCATTTTCGAATGAGAGGTGGCTTTTTTTGGCGATGCTGAAACGACTTTCGAAAACTAGATCTTCTAGACTTCTTTGGTTTCTAATGTCAAATCGTTAGGCATACCTTGTTATTTTTTATTACCCCATTTAATGGTTAATAAGGATAAGGCCATAAATGGAGCCTACGGATTTCGAAGGATCTGGCTCGTCACAAAGTATTCTCTCTGCAGATAGTTGAGTATTGAGGATATTTACCTATAATAATTATGGTCAATATCCACCAGGGAGCCTTGAATTCTAGGGTAAGTGTTAAAAAGTATTGTTCAATTTTATTTGTCCTCACCTAAGGGTCCTCACCTACTCTCCCGCGCTTACGAAAAACGCATTAACTAGCTTTTGACAAGTTCGAAGAAAATAGGTTTTGATTAAAATATTCAAATATGTTTATAACTCAATTTTGCAATAAAGAAAATTAGCTTAAACTTTGCCATAGAAATCATTTCAATATTTTTATAAAACGTGCGTTTTTGAACTTATCAAAAGCTAGTTAATGCATTTTTCGTAAGCGCGGCCGTACTAATGTTTCTTCGTCCAAAATTTCAAATGAATGAGGGACTCCTTATAGGTTTACGAAACAAGACATCTTCTAAGATATTTGTCCCTTTTTGTAACACATCTATTCATGAAATTTCTATTCATGAAATTTCTGCTCTATATAAAATTATTAGGCTGGTGGTTTAGACGACTACAAAATATAACAACCAATGACTTAGCTCAGTCAACTTTAACTTCGAAACCTTTGACGCAAGCGTTCTCTTTCTTGTAATTCATACTAAGTAACCGGTGTATTAATTTATGTAGGTATACAGTCATGCATATATTCCTCAGTGGGTGGTCTTAAACAAACTTTTTAAACAAAAGCTCATTTTCGTTGACGATAATAATTTCAAAAAACGATGTATATGCATACTTCTTAGTCAATTATTAATTATGCCATGACCAAAATAACCGAAGCACTCGCGATGCGGTGGGACGCTAGTTTTTCTATAGTTCATAGCACTCCATCCCACACCATTATGTTTCAGATACCGAAGGTACAGACAGCAACGATGTCAGCCTGCGTCCAGTACTGGATGTGATTGGAGGAAACGGTTTCCTTATCTTGTTCAGGATACTCGAGCTAAATGGAAACGTCAATGACGATATGCGCGAAGAAAATTTGGATGTTTTATTTTTTGATCTAGGCGTCATGTTTCCAGTTCATAGAAAATCATTTGACTTTTTTCATCTATGAATATTAGTAAGAAATATACTTTCTTAAAAAAAAAAAAATTTGGGTTGAAAAATAGATAACTTACAACTCCTGATCCGAACAGTTCATTTAAACAAAATTTCTAATTAATTTACTTACGACTTCGGATCTATCTCATGGATATTGCAGGGCATATTCAAATTTAATTCAAAACCTGCTTTTTATATAAATAAAAAGGACCAAAAAATTAAAAATAAACATCGTCACACAGGAAAACCAGCATACTCCAACAGTGGAAGCAAATCATTTATTGCATACTTAATTGTATTGGTGTAAATACTGGCTGTAATACTGATTTTTACCGTTTTTGTCAGGATATACGTATTTCTACCGATACCCACGAAGATCTTTGTTCAGTGTGATCGAGTAAAAGGGGCTTTGGAAAACAACCTTAGGTACTACTCATGGTAACATTTGCTGAAAAATCCCCTTTGACACTTCGTATTCCTTTTTCAATATGAAGAATGGTCTCATTTATGTGTCAATAAATGGATTGGATTTGATTATTTTCTTTTATCAAAGATTTTTGATTTATAACACCTTCCTCAAGTGTTCCGATATAGCATAAATCATTAACAGCAAGCTGCTCACACAGCCAACAAAAACTACATTTGAATTCAATCACACGACGACCGGCCGCGACCGTCGCCCGCGCCGATGCCATTGTAATGCTCTCTAATAATTATTATTACAGAGAACCTAATACGCAACAGAAAAAAAGCTTAGGAAAAAGCTCGTGTGAATATCTGGTAGGTGACTGGCTTAGATGAGCTTTGCTTACTAAAAGAATTCCAATGTGGCATGAAATTATACTTATTACTGGTACAATAGAAGCTAATATTCTATTGACGGTTATATTGATAGAAAGAAAGCTTAAAGGAAGGTTGCATCATCGATTGTATTTGGTTATATTGATGGGAGAAAATTGAAGTCACGTGCAAATGATAGCAATGTTATCAATTTAATGATAAATAAAGTACGATGGTGGATACGCATCTGATAAGGAATAAGAAGGTTTTCAAATTTTTGCCAGAAGATCGGAAATCGATCTAGACGTGTCACCTGTCAAATAGTCGCTTCCATTTTATAATGGATTTGAATATAAAATGTGAATCGTCAACCGCAGATTTGAGACACTATAATGTTTCATGGCATGACCAGGGACCGGAACCGCTTACCCTTAAAGAGGTTTTTGATTGGGTTTTTTATAGACTTGTTTTAAAAAACCCTATCAATTTGGTAACCGTATCGAAGACTTACCCTAATTTAAGGCTTACCATATCAATAGAGTTAGCTTCATGTCAGCAGTAAGCCTATCGAAAACCCTATTGAAGGTTACCGATTCAATAGGGTTTTAAAACCTGCAGGCAAATTTAATCTCTAAGAATATCAAATTATCAAAAATGTCACCATATATTCAATCTCGCACTTCGAATTATACTTCCGAATTCAACAGCATGCGCGGAAAAGAGATAGAAATAGGCAACCCTATCACAGGGTAAGCGCATCTGAAAGTAGTTAACTTTATTCAAAGTGTTACCACGTCAATAGGCTTACCATATCAATAGGGTTACACTTCCATATGGTAAGATTTTGATAGGGTTACCCTATCAATAGGCTTAATCAAATAAAGGGGTTTTCCGGTCCTTGGGCATGACAACGAAAATCCAGATTTCTATTTTGCGTAAAAGAATCTTAGATACAATATACACATTCACTAATATTCTATTGTGCAAACAGTAAAAAGTAATAAAACATAAACATGACTTTCCATCAAAACTGCTGAGAAAAGTTATTGGATTTTTCTTTTCCTAAAGACTTTCCAAGAAACTTGATGAAAAAATCATTTGCTTTTCTTTTTTTGTAAATAATTCCATTGCTTTTTCCTTAAGGGAATTACATGTTAATTTATTGATGGTGGTAAATAACATTAGAAACTACATTCAATTTTACAAATTATTATACACATGAATTTCATTTCGAGATTTCGGATCAAAAAATGTGATGTGCATACAAAGCATGTTTCATTTGTAATCTTAAACAAATAATTAAATTAAATATTAAACTTGTTTAAAACAAAGTAAAATTAATTACTAATCACTACAGCTGTAATACACTCTGATACAGAACCAAATCTTCATAAAAACTATATAATGTTCGCAATAAAAAATATAACCTATCTTTGATTCTGAACAAATTTCCATCTTATTCACTAAGCATAACACAAAATATCATAAATCGAAGGAATGCGAAAACTAATTTCCCTCAGAATAAACAATAACAAGCCATGGCCACAATTTAAAAGCTGTTAAAATCCAACGATAGCTTACAAACTGCAGCAACACAAAAATAAACACATTTCTAAACAGCAACCATTAAATTAAAGGAAACCACTGGCGATGGAACCGTTTCTAAGATTAAAATCGCGACTAACTTGGCAACACTGTCCAATTGAAATTTAAGACAAAAAAAGGATATTAGTTCAGCTGCTCGCAGAGATGTGTATGTGATGCCAAAAGGGTTGTCGAACTCTAGCTAAATAAATAAATAGAGGAACGTCAATCAAGACGCGTATAAACGCCTACTGGTCAGCAGTTTTTCGTTGTGCTCAAATCGCGAGCTTGTCCCTTGGTTGTCAACACAAAATGTTGCTAAAACCTATGACAGTACGGTTCATAGTTGATTTTACCATGGCATCGTTCGCATCCTACACTTGTTTAGTTTTTATGCAAAAGATCGGCCAGCAAAAACACCTGATCTACATGTAGGCATGATGTAGTTGTGGAGAGTGGAGACAATGAACCTTCGGTCTAGGAGGTATTTTTGGATTAATCTCAGTATCTTGGAGTTTGAATCGCTGACTGTTTTGACGATGCTTAGTCATTAAATGAGCAGTTTTAATTGGCTTTGGACGACACTTGAGAACAATTCATCCAGTACAGTGTTATCTTCAATCCAAACAAACAATTTTTAGACCGAAGCTTTTCGCTATAAAAAAGGTTTAGAATTGTAAACAAAACAATTTGGGGTACACGTAGCGCGTATTAAGCAATAAATATTAGATTTGAAATATAGACTTATGACAAGCAGCCATCAATCATTTATAGAGTTGAGCTTTTAAATACATTACCAACAAATCATAGCCGGAGCAAATTCCTGTTCTGACAGAGATAGAAAACTTTTTAAAAACACTAGCAAGCACGAATAGCCGATTTGCGTTTGTTATTTCTTGTAAAGTACGTAGATTTGATTGAAAGTAAATTAGATTTCCATTTTCAATCTTAAAAAAAAAAATCAAAGTTAAGAGCCATCTGAATTAATGTTGTCGCAGTTATACATTGTGAGTGGTTTGATGTAAGATTGAGCATTGTGACTATATACTGAAGTATACTTTAAGTGACTTACTTTAAGTATACTTTAAGTAAGTCACTTATCTGTGTGATGAGCTTTGGACAAAATAATACTGGGAGCTTTTGTCCGCCGGCATTTTTCGGTCTGATATTCAAAATTAACTGAATATTCTTTTTGTGGGGCCTAAGACAAACTATCTTAAAAGTTTCGTAAATTTGAAGAGTTTCAAAGTTGTTTGATGAGAAGATAATTCAAAATGCAGTTTAGGTCAAGTTTGGTTTATTTGAGCACACACAGGTTGTAGTTAAAATTAGCTTACACAATGTTGACGCTACGATAGAGTTGAGTGTACTGCGTTAGTTCATTCAATATAATTCTTAACAATAAGGTAAAAGTGCTGACCCGTGGGCAGTGGCAATTTGTGCGGTTTGCATAAAACCGTACACTTTTCGATTTTTTAACTTTGATTAGCTGCGATTATAACAATAATAGGTGACATAAATTCAGACACTGAACACTCTCGGAGATACACACGGAGCCTTCGACCAAAAAGGTACAGAAGGCTCGGAACTGAAAAAAGTAGTTCTTGTAACAAAAAGAAAAAAATATGAAAATAGAATAAAAAGTTCTAGCAATGTAATAAAAATAATAAATGAACGTACAAACAAAACAAATTTAAAAGAGAAAGATAATATTAAAATTGAAATAAACAACACTTTATTAACGGGACCTAAGCGTATAGCAAATGTTTTCAAAATTTTTTTCGCGTCTATCGGCGAGGAGTGGTCCCACGCATATGCAGCGCCCCCGCGCGGCCGGCAGTAGCTGACCCTCCCGGAGAACTCACTCTACTTAGGCCCTGTTCAGTACGCGGAAGTTTAGAAAATACAAAAAAATGTGAAAAATAAGAAAAGCCACGGTGTTGATGAAATACCATCCTTAATGGTTAAACAAAGTGCTGAACAACTTACTTTGCCGAATTGTATCTTTATAAATCATTCGTTTAGTGAAGGTATTTTTCCTGACAAACTAAAAATAGCCCTTATAAAACCAATACATGAGAAAAATAAAAAAACGACCCAAATAACTTTCGCTCTATTGCTCTTCTGCTCATTGCAAAAATATTTGAAAAAGCTATTTATACATCTTCTGCGAAAAATATAAGATCTTTGACGAATCCCAAAACGGTTTTAGGAAACAACATTCAATTTTTCATAGGCGTTCGAGGAACCGCTCACCAGTGGTTTACATCGACAAATTTAAATGAATTAGACATTAGAATAAGTGAAGCGACGAATAATTTTTGTATCTAAATAAAAAAAATAATTTAAAATGACTTCAAATGTCCTCTCCCGCATTGCAATAAAATTGTTTTCATCATCAGTCTCAACACAACCAATGCTGGCCGTGATAGTCCTCTCACAAGATTCTCCGCTTGGTCCTGTGCTGCCCTAATTTATTTTTTTTAAATCCCCAGACAATCACACCAACTACATGGCCCCTAACTAAGCAGAGCTTGTGATATGGGATACCATGTAGCGAACTAGGGGGATTTTTTTTTCTTGTTCCGTGCGGGAATCGAACCTGCGACCACTGGCGTCTGAGACAGACAGTGTTACCCCATCGCGTTTACTAGCGACCTTGACCGGATCGTCGGTCTAAATATGTAGTAGACTCCAGAAAGTCACTAATTCATGGATACGCACGCTTTTATAATAAAACTACTAAAATATTTTAGATTCACCCTTCTATAGATTTAAGGATAAGTATTGTGTGAAAAGGTCTACTATAAGATATCCGGATGTTTATTATACACATAAACATAATTGCTAATGTGTATTTTTAAAAGATGATTTCTGTTGAGTTTCTTGCCCCTTCTTCTCAACAGGTCGACTTTCCGAAGTGCTGGTAGAATCAGTGTAATTTGTAAATTGTTTGTTACTATTTCAAGTATATTTAAATACCTACGAAATAAAGATTTTTTGTACTTTGAATTGCGCGGGGTCTACCTATGCTACGTCTTTCAGGTCATCACTCGAGATCCTTGCAGCCCTAACAGCCATACAATACTTGTTAGACCTAATTACTTTGAACCTCTGACGTTTGACAAATAACAGATGTTGACAAAGCAATATCGTACTATCTCTCATCATACGAACCAGCCTTCTGGTACATGCCTCGGCACTTGCAACCTTGCAGTGAAAGCGCGCTGACAGCCACGCCTGCGCAGACAGCCTCCACTCCCGCGCACCATTGTCACTGTCACTCCGCACTCAAATCTTCGCGACCAATTCCGACCGCAATTATAAGTCAACGATGGTTATTAAAATACTGTTTTGAGTACAATGAGTGTTGGTGGGTGGTCTTAAGATGTCATTAAGGTTGGACAAAATCATTTTCATACGAGACAATCAGCAGTGCATGGTTTTGCTCGCGTAACTTTGGTTCGCAGGATTTTCTTGATATCCTTCTCCAGTTTTCTGCAAACCAATAGTGTTTTATTTGGAACTAGCTAGGTTAAACAAACAATTTAGCTTTATTATATTAGTATGGTGTAAGAACCGTCATTAGTAAGTTTTAAAGAGTCAGTTCTTTCCGAAGACTTTAAGCTAGCCATTAGTCATCAAGTACTGTCTCGATTTATATAAAACAATAGGTTTAGCAATTAGCGATAAAGCGATTAAAAGAAGGAGTTCCCAAGAAGACAGATTTAGTTATTATTCTCTAGAGTACCTACTTAAATAGATTATGATCAATGCGTATTATAAATTTAGGATTAAGAGTAGGGTAACTGCTTTCATTCGTTTTATTTTTTTATGTTACAAACTTTGCATGGTTTAGAGCCAGATGTAGAGATAAGTCTTGTATTAGAAAAAAATCTCAGCACTAAAAACTCAATTGCAAATCCTGAACATTAATAACTCGATCCTCATTGTTTTAATGTTATGCTGCTTTAAGCCGCTTAACAAAATTAAAATAAGAAAAAACCGAAGAAAGTCTAGCTACAAAGCAAGCGCTTGCAAAACCTGTATCTCGAACCAGAAACACTCACTTCGAAAGGTGTGGCAGATTAAAAATACATAATAGCAGACGTTGCACCGTTATAGAGCACATAGCGCCGTGGCAGTAGACTGTGTGTCGGCGATGGCGGGCGGAGTGGTATGGCGGACTTTCTTATTGTTACACATTCCCAATCAGCTGTGGATAGGTTTTAGTAACCTGCTTATTAAGTATCAACGCTGCGTTACAACCCGTTCACACATGATCCGTTTTACTGGATACCTTTTTTGTACCGTAAATACGTATACTGAATACTGTGCCATATGTGAAGTCGCTCATACAACTCCATGCGCCATCGATGAAATAGAAACGTGTCCGGTAAAACGTATCCAGTAAAACGGACAATGTGTGAACGGGCTGCGTATTTACAAAAGTATAGCTTTTTTATAGCCATTAGAGTGAAAGTGCAAGCTGAACTGGCTTAGCTTTTGTATGACAAAAACTTGCCCAAACCCTAATCCATTCTAGTACAGAAATTGACCGAAGTCGTGTAGACTTTGTGAGATAACTTCAATTGAACATTGCAGCAACAAAAGCTATCCCATTTGATATCGATATTTACCGATCGTTGGCTGCAATTTGATACTTAAATGGCAATTGTTCTGATTTTCAAAGATAGAAATAAAATGTGCATGCATTATGACCATCGTTATTTTGATGACTTAACGTTTGACTTTTGACCACGTCGGGATTGTCCAGGGTTGACTATAATAGCTGACCAGGTTTATGGCGCGTGTATAACTATATGCAACCTAACATGCTCCTCCTCGCTGCGCTCGTCGTCGCACCTAACCGTACTGATTCCACTTTCCGGTGCGGGAGCCCTTCTCGTAGCTTATCTCTTTCATCGCAATGTATATCAAACAAAGATATACCTACTTTTCATCTTGACAAAAGCTTATCTATTTGAGTGAATATGTATTATACAGTACTAGGTTTTGTCGTTGCATTTCTTTGAAAATTACAAGAGCAAAAGCTAATCCATTTCAGTCAATTTTTTTACTGAGTTCGATAAGGTATTGTCGAGTAATATGCATAAACAAAAGCTCCTCTATTAGAGTCTGACTCGTGACTTATATATAGCCTTTGTATATTCGCGAACGGGCTGTTACGCGTTCAAACGTCCGTATCATATGTCCGTACCATACGGACGTACGGTACGCGTTCGAACGCGGAACGCAGCGTTGCTAGTACAAACTTATAAGTGTGCTTGGACATTCGTGTCAATGGAATATAATTTCTTACTATTTGGCTAAACGTCGTTTAAAAATTAAAAAAAGACATCCAGTTAGTCCGTTTGCGGAATCGAGGTTGCTGTGCGGGGAATTTGTTTTAAAATTTATTCGTTCTGTATCAAAACTAATTTTCATACGCGCGTGTGACACGTTCCACGGAGCTTTGCCGGCTGAATTGGCACGTGCGTTCAGAGCGCGCGGCCACGTCCGTACCGAACAGGCGTATCATACGCGACGTTTGGCGCATTCCGAATGTCCGTATCGAACGTGCATATGGTACGGACGTTTCAGTTTTCTATGAAACACGAGTTCGAACGCGTGAAGCAGCGTTGGTACTAAATGTATTAGCTGGAACAAAAGATTATTGGGGATGGATGATTTGATTCTTGGGAAAAACTTAAATATCTTTAGTTGAAAAATTTTAATAAAAAATAATGTAGGTATTACTTCCCAAAATGACTGCCGGCCGTGTTTATTTATTTGACTCTTCTAAGGATTAAGACGAGAACCTGTAGACTCATTTTCCCCCAAAATGGCAATATGTTGCCTACATTTCAATATAAATCTCAGCTAATGGTCCAGACCGCGATAGTTGGACTAGAAGAGGCTTTCGTGCATCAGCGGACGGCGATAAGCTGAGTGATTGATTGATTGGTCGATTGAATGAAATATAGAACGCTTAGTTGACGTTTGATGGCCATAATTTATATACTGGTGGTTTAACTGCTGTGCCAGAATGAATGAGAAAATGGGAATTAAAGTATTGTATCTATAGATGTTTCAAATTGATCGATGGAGTTTTTAAATTTATTTTAATTTCTTAAAAAAATATATTCTACTTCTAGCAGCAGTGCCCGTCTTCGCTCGAGTGCAGTTTGGTTTAGATGTTTGCTATCTTTGCTGTTGATTTGAAGTATTTTTAGAATCGGTATTTCACCGATTTTGTTTAAAAAACCCGTGAAAATTTGGTTCTTTGGAAATGTATCGTTAACTAAAGTCATTCAAACTAAAAGATCAAAATCTATACAGTACCTACATATGAAGACCTATTTACAACTGGTAAAGCGATGCATCACAGCACTATACATAGCATATATACTATTTATTGTATACGGTTTGAACTACAAAAGCCAAATATAAATAACAGTCGAATGCGACAATAATGTAACGTGCATTATAATTATCAATCATTTAAGCCCACATTGCAGGTCGGTCTCAATTGGGCGATTGTTCGGCGCATGCACAGATCTACACTCTACGGTACCTATCGAGAGCACCGTTTGAATATTTTACATTTCGCTGTCACACGGATATAGCGGTAATGGAACCGCCTGCAATATACATCGCATTACAGTTGGCACTGAAGTTACAATTTAACTGGGGTAGGACTTGTTTCTTAAAAGAGCTATAAAGTCTTTGGCCGTATACCAGAAAGAAAGCTGGAAACTTATAAGCGCTTACCAGCGCTTGACAGCTTCATTTCTCTCGGCGACTTCCGTGCTTCGGAGGGCACGTTAAGCAGTCGGTCCCGGGTGCTGTATATTTGTATACAGTAGTCGTTAGGGTTTGTTAGAAGCCATTACGGCGGCGCCCTGAAAAATTCTGACATCCACCACCCAGCACTGGGCTAGCTTGGTGGATTATGGCCTATACCTCTTCGTCACCCAGGGGAGAGACTCATTTCCTGCAGTGGGTGAGTTACAAAGAGTTGTGGTGATGAATAGAATTTATCGCTTAGCCCGATATAGCTCGGGCATTTGAGTTAATGAGATAGTTTTGGTTGTAAAGATGATTAGCAGTATTCCTGTAAATACCAAGTTGCCAAACAAACTGTTTTTTATTTTAATGCAGTTCACGACACCTTAAACCTCTTCAGTGTTTTGTCATTACCAGTTAGAATAGGTTGGAAGGCACAAACTAATAGAAAAGGATAATTAATAATTATTATTATTGATGTCACCGCGTAGATTATTTCACATACATTTTACCTGAGAGTTAATAAGGGCGGGTTGTATCACAACTACTTTACGTGTCTGTCAACGTTAAAAATGGCGTTAACCACTGTCAAGCTAGAAAACGGGTTGTTTCACCAATAACGGACGTCAAAAATTAACGATTACGTTGACCGTCCATCCACCCACTGGTTAACGTAACTTTCTAGTGAAAACTGAGTTGACAGGCAGGACATCTTTGGTTGAAAGCTTTTAACATTAAGTATGGATTCTGTTTTATTTTCATATATTTTAAATGATAGTGATGATGATTCAATTGTGGAAAGGAAGAGAAAAGTATTTAAAAAACGTATCGATAATTTAAATTTATGGGATGATCAAGAATTTGTTGCAAGGTACCTTGTATCTAAGGAAGTGGCTCCCTTGTTATGTCATGAAATCGAAGATGAAATAAAGTTATCTACAGAAAAGTGAGTGACTATTTTTTTACCTAGTAGGTACATAATCAAATTACATTCTGTCTCATACTTGCCCACTCTATTTATTGCTATATATATTATATTTATTGCAACTCGAATAACATTGACGAACACTTTTTTTGTGATGAAACAACGCTTTGTATTTGACGTACGTTAAACATCCTGATGTAATCGTCAAAAAGTTACGTACGTATGATACGATAACCAACCGTTTGATACAACCCGCCCTAAGTTAAGTAATGCATTAACGAATGCAGAGCATTAAAATATCAAAAAAATCCTCATTTTCAAGTCCTTACACAAACGTTGCCTGAAAAAAAGGTTATCTATTTAGAACTATAATTTCCCTTCTCCGTAATTTTTTTTTCAAAAAGCACCTTATCGATTTTGCTGAAATTTATATGGGACCAAGAATCAACAAATGGATTCATAATTGCCCAAATAATCTTGTACCTAACAAACATTAACATCGACGTACAGCCCAATTGAGGAACTCCTCCTTTCGAAAGTCGGTTGATTGAAACACTTCTACGATGACGCAATAGAGCACACCGCATAGGGCTTGTATTTTTTAACACTTATTTTTTGTTACCAACCAGTCTCAGCAAGTCACGTCCAGTCAACTCTAAATCTATCGACAAAAAACTAAACCAGTTCGATGAGTCAATAGTTGCCGGTTGATCGATGGGAGCCGAACCCCGGCCCGAGTGCCCGAGAGCCGGGTCCATTCATGAAAGTGTGGGTTTACTGGCACGTGTGACAGATCCATAATAATACCTACCTATCATGAGTGTGGGTGAAAAAGTTCCGAGTGATTTTGTTTTGATTGAGTCGTTTTGTGCTTACTTGATATTATCGCATTGTTTTTTCTAATTCTTAATTCATATGAAAGTATTTTATCTCGTTTATTATACTTGACATTTTAACTCGATATTTCGGTGAAGTTCAACCGACTTCCAAAAAAGGAGGAGGTTCTCAATTCGTCTGTATATTTTTTTTGTGTCTTTGTTACACAATATTTTGGACAAATATGAATTGCTCATAGTAGGTCCCATTTTAATTTCATCGAAATCGGTTGAGTACTTCATTGAAAATTTCAAATTTTGGAAAAAATATGTTTGATTTCGGTGAATGTTTACGTTGATGACATTCTCAACTCAGCCAATGTTTTGGCGTGAAGTTTTGTAATGCTCTGCATTCGTTGTATTTTTACAGTTACCGTGTGCAGGAGTGACTGAGAGATGAATGAATCGTGGGTACAGACATTTCTTGGTTTGTATTAAAATTAGTCAGTACGCAACATAATGTTACCAGCTGTTTCACCTGCAGCAAAACCAAACTTTTGGAAATTTTTAGCTAAAAACGTCAAGCAGTTTCAGTTTCAGATAAATATCCACCCACCCGTTCCCTTAAAAATTAACGTTTATAATAAAAGTAGGTTAACCGCACCTATAGATAACCTATTTTTTCTGTTAATGAGCTATATTTGTATACATAATAATAACTCAGCAGTCTTATGTTGACTTTTTAATCGCCGGGCAGATATGTAGTTGATGTCGCTCGTCGCGAAGACTCGATGTTCGCGCGAAATGAGTTACAACCGCACTGAACGCAGCCCAATAACAATAAACTTGAAAACATTATAGAACATTATAATAAGGTTGCTTGTTTAACCGTGTACTACAGGATACATTTTGGTAGGTGCTCTGTTTGAACAAATTGAATCCTCACCCTTTTACCATCAGACTACTAGACGCAGACAGAACTTCTATCCGTGTGTGGTAGATATTCCGAAAAGTCGAACTAAGCGCTTGATAGTTTCTTTTTTGATATGGGTAGCCAAGGTTTGAATGAACTGCCTGCGTCTATTTGACCTGAGCAGTATAGTCCTAGTACTTTTAAATAGGTTTCTCGTGGAAGACAAACGTCCATCCATATTTTATAAAAAAAAACTAAGTATCTAGTAGCGAAGCTAATAAAACAAGACTTTAAACTATCCGGGAGATATCCCGACACCTTTGAGAAGTTTATACACCGCAAGATACGTGTGGATTCTCTATTAAGTTAAATACGATGTGATTCAGGAAGGTTTGAAGTATGCCATGCTTATACAGCATATACATTTTTTAAATAAAATCATGTCCTAAGAAGTCCATAGGGATTCAATATCACTAAGGGTTTATGGAAACTAAGGAAGAAGACATAAATAAAAGGAATGAGATACAGTCTTAGTGTTATTGCCTGCTTTAATATAGGAAGAAAAAAGGACAACAAAATCGTAAATTCACGTTTTTTGGAGGCTTGAACTGTCACACCAAAACTAAAAAGGTTTACGCATCACCTTGTTAAATCCGGCAAGAGTTTTTAAGAGGTAAATAGGTGGGTACTATTGTGTGGAACTATTTTCCTAGTCGAATTACTTAGGTTAACCAGTTACCTACTCCTTCATCCGCAGAGACTACAAATTAAAAGACATTTCAAGTCCACGTCCACACCACAAATCCAAAAAAAAAACAAAGAAATGTCAATGAGCAATTACAGTTCGGCGACTTTCTCGAGCTGTCAAGTGCGCGGGCATATTGACAGGTGTCATTACAGAGTGCGTGGAATTAGACAGGCTGCGGGGTCGGCGACCCGCGCCGGGACCGCATTCCAGGACCCAGCAATCGATCGCCGGCTGCTGTAAATAAATAAAATGCTAGAGGGTCATTCATATTAGTTGCTTTAGGGCTGCCACCCACGCGAACTTGGCTCTCAAGGCCAACCTGAGCAATGTCTCCTTAGGATCTAGCAAAAACAAGAAATAGTCTCTGTTAAATTGTGTCCATATTTGTGTCTATCCAATTTATTTTTAATGACTGTAATCGTTAACTAATATTACTTCGATGTCGACTTAATAACTATATCAACATTTGTTTACTATATAATGATTTATTAATAAGAAAGTTCATATCGTTATGTTATGTGTATTTAAACACTATCATGGACATACAATTCTTGTCATGCGAGGACAAGGATAATGGAGACATACAATCCATTAATAGATGGGATATGAAATGAATGACAGATCCCATATTCCCCTCTCTGTTAAGGGGAGTTGCATTATGAGACTTATAGCAAATACAAACCGCAATTCCAACTGACGCCAAAGATTAACTACATTAAGTATTCAATCAAATCATCGCGATCTTCCATTTATAACGTGCATTGGCTCAGACGTTCGTTATCAATCATATAATCAACTGTCAGACGGCTCACATATGCATTAAAAAATATTTATGGCAATTCTCATCTAGTAGCCAGTGTGCTAACACGCAAGGAACTAAGCCAAACATCTTTAAATAAGAAAACAACGTTTTTTTAGTTATAACTTTACATTTTAATCCATGGTTTCGCTGCTTCAAGAGACATCTAATAATTTATAATGTATCGTGTACACTCAAGATTATATGATGTGAGCCTTTCCTTTCTTTAGCTTTATATTTGTATATACGAGTAAAATACTTTTTTCTTTTAAAGTATTTCTTGAAATACGCTTCTATGCTGGACTGGGCGCGAAAGAAAAACATAGAATGTGCCAGCTGCTTCTCTTCCCGGGCATACTGTTAAAGTCAGTTAAGGGACCGAGGTGTTATGGGAGGCTTTTTTGTAGGCGATAGGCTGACCCCCTGTCACTGCAATAGTCTCTCTTCACTATTATAATGCCTCCAAATTTGTCAAACGTGACATCAGATGGTTTTATTACCTCTGGTGTTCTGCCTACCCCATACGGGATACAGGCGTGAAGTTATGTATGTATGTATATTTGTGGAAATATTTAATATCATTAAATGAAAGTTGCAAAACTTAATTATCAATATTATTAGAAAGTACAATACAAACTTAATACTTAACCGCAGAGGATTGAAAGAATGGCATTCCCGCTTCTCGATAAACGGCGACTAATCTGGCGAAAGCTCTTAATGTAAAATCCGTCGCCAAATGTCCCGGTGGAGATCAGCTCCGATATGATTAATTCCTTCCGAAGCCTTTGTTTTGTCATCTTCACTTACCATAATATGAAATTGAGATCAATTAATGCAGTTTTAGTGACCATTTAAAACACTACTTCCCTAGCTCAAAAAACACATTTTATAATATTTTAAAAATATATAAATAAAACAAGTAGTAATTTCGTCGAAATATGCATGGTGTTAAAAAAGTATAATAACAAACATATTTGATAAAACTGACCTTACAATTTAACTGATAAAATAATAAATAAATAAGAGAATGCGATGTCCGATTCGATAATTTGAGAAATACGAGATCTTGCGCCGCGCGAGTGACTCTCATTCGAACCGGCAGGTTTTTGGTACTTTCATACCAGTTTGTCTTCAAGCGCGGCTTAATTAAATGACAGCACAATATTGAGATAAGACCAGCATCTTATTTAATAAAGTAACTGAAATACTGGGTGATAAGGTCTGATATAGGGCTGATGAGGTCGCGGAAGATCGGTATTTGATAAGGCAGACATTTAAAAGATTTGAGTGAGTCATAATTATTATTAATCAATTGATTGAATCAGGCCTTATTTTGCGAAAATCCATAACCATCTACTATAGCTAAGTTTTTTTGCTAATTTCGTGCCTTCAATCACTATTGATGCAAAACTATAAATTGGTTGTGGCACCCTGGGGAGTGGGGATGCTTCTGGTTGAAGCGAAACTCGCGTAGGCGGAGGCTTGCGGTGCGGCTTGTAGTGTCCCGAGTGTTGGGTGTTGTTTCTACGAGGGACGGAAGTCGGTGCATCAATGCACGGAAATCCTGAATGACTAGTGTCTTGCAGTCCCGCAATCAGCAAGAAAATTTGGGTGAAGTCGTTCGTATTGATCAAGAAAATTTATAATCCCCAACCCATAATAGGGTTGTTATCAGTATGAAATGTGTATCCGTCTACCTCCATGTCTTGTTTATCGAGGTGGTTTTTAGCTTTCATTGGAACTAGTGACAAGATCTCTGACTTCGGACTCATATAGAATGAGTGCAGCTTCATTAATCAATCACAGATTTGATGTTGATTATTAATATTATATTACTGATTTTAGAATAGCTCTTCATGATGAACAAAAACTTAATCTAAACCTACTGTAAATTCCATTGCAAAAACCAAAAAAATACAAACTTGCATAAACTCAAGAGGCAGCCCTACGCAACTATGCGCATAGAAACCCTAAAACGCGAGTTTTATGACCGGGTTTTATTTCACCGCCATGCGAACATGGCGCGGAGGAAACAATACTCCCTGCACGCAGTCGGTCTCACGGGACCCATCGCAGGTCGCCTGCGCAAGCGCTCTTGACGGATCGCGAAAACAGAAGAAACATTCCCATCAGAACAATTAGACCGTTTGGCGGTTGCTGCGTAATATTTTAGGGCTATGAATATTTTGATGGATCAACTTATTGAACTTTTGACGTATTCTTATTTATGTATTTTTTTTAGAGGAGTTGCAATTGGAGAGTTGTCGTCAACAAAAAAGTTGGTAGTGATAACGTAAAAATTTGACCCATCGAGAACCTCGAATGTAATCGAGTTTGATGACCACTATGGCGATGGGGTAGCACTATCTGCCTCAGACGCCAGTGGTTGTGGGTTCCATTCCCGCACGGAATAAGAAATAATAAAAGTTCCGAGTCTGGGCGTTTTATATATGTATATATACAACGTGTAACATAACGAAGAGATAATACTTCAGAGGATGTTTGGTGATGTCGTTTATAAGTAATAGTAACATAAATTTTAGAAATTAGAGGTTTTATTGGCATTTTTGTGGGTGATAGGCTGACCCCCTGTCACTGCAATAGCCTCTCGCAATCATTATAATACCTCATTAGTCAAACGTGACATCAGTTGGTCTTATAACCTCTGATGTTCTGCCTACCCAATAAGGGATACAGGCGTGAAGTTATGTATGTATGTATGTAGGTATGTAACATAAATTTGTTATCTTTACGGTTCGGCCGAAAAACAAGTTCAAAGTTCAGATCAAAATATCTAAGTGTCAACCCCAAAAACAGCTGTTAGCTTTTTATGAAATCTATTCGATAACAGATGGTGTGAAAATAAAGTGATGAGTAACTAAAACAGATACTGCAAAGTTCAGCCGGTGCGGGAATGGTCGACTAGGGTTATCAAAATATTTTGTTGTAAAATAATTTAATAAATTTGTATGAAAGTCTATACCAGCACTGATCATACTAATTATTTTACTGTATATTCTACCTATGGTATAGAAGCTAACTCTTAAGTTTTATCTCTCCATTTTGTGACACGTTGTATACTAGATTCTCTCCTAGTTCGCTACATGGTATCCCATATCACAAGCTCTGCTTTGTTTGGGACCATGTAGGTAGTAGGTGTGATTGATTGTCTAGGGATATTATTTATATTTATCATTTATTTATTCAAATTAATTTGGAATTGTATTACTATGATGAAAAAAATCTTTCTTAAAAACTGATCTTATTCGCCAGTAGCCAATAGGCAAACTAACTGGATATTTAAATGCAATAACATAAAGACCTATCTGTCACGAAAAGCTACTAACAGTAGCCACTTCTAGTCCCCAACTAGCCTTAATTCCACGCACTTGTTTATATCAAAACAACAATTTAAGCTGTAGCTTTTAAAACAAAAGCCGTCATTACCAGAACTCCTTCCACCCATGCATGTAATCAAGCAGACAGACAGACAGACATAACAAATGAACCGCAAGCTAATATGCAAAGATAAACTGAAAAAAAACACAAAATTGCATACTTACGAAACCGAAAATACGTCAATCATTTTACTAAATTACATGTACGTCAAAACGAGTTAACTGGCAGTGTATTGTAGTCTGTAATTACCTACCTCAACGCCTAGGTCATAGTTGGAACTACGGTGGAACTCCAAACAAGCTTATTGCCGTTGCATTTACATGTGTGCGTGAGGTATTCCTACGTAAAAGTGAACTGATATCGGCGCGCCTTCATACTGTAGATCTATTTATCTGCACGCATACAAATGTAGGCTTTACTTGTCTCTACTATGAAGCTTTTCGACCCAGGCCAGGTAAAGGAGTGAACAGACAGTTCTCAGTAGTCTAGACGCCATAGCTCGAGGTCAGTATGACCTGGAAACGACTTAAAGGTTAATTTTCGACAAACCCAATTATCTGTAAATTATTGGGCTTTGCTGTTTCTAATATTAGTCTAGCTAGACACACGGATTTGAATGTAAGCTTAAATACAGATTAGATTTTTTTTTAAAATCAAACCTTGACCGAAATATCATACAGTAATGTACCATAATGTAACGGCAGTTTTAAATAATTAATATGTATATTTTAAACAATCATATATTAAATTTAATAAAATGTATGCAAATGGATTAACCACTGGGTTTTATGTTCAATCAATTATCAATCCAAAAATCACTACATAGTAACCTGTCTGATTATTGTTCGCGATCGCTATGTAGTATACGATTAGGTACTTGATTGGTGTTTTCGATATTAAATCGGCCATTGCGCATTGGGTTAAATGTTATAACTGCCGCTTATCGACAACTTTTCGCATTGAAAACTACAATGAATAATCAAGTGAATAAAAGATTTATCCTAAGTTACTAAGTTACCGAAGGAAACCACTGATTCCACATGAAACACTGCCATAATATCAGAATGTCAAAGTGGCGAGATTCAACGACAGATTTTATAAAAAAGGTCGTATGTTTTTGCAAACTCAACGTCTCAGTTAGGTTTGCAGTCTAATACGAATTGTGTCAGAGACCTGAGTGGACACTATAGGGTATTTCAAAGTCATCCCAGTTCTGTTTTACTGCCTTTTTAATCCATCATCACCAGGACAGTCAACAAAGGTGCTTGGGAAGAAAAGCCGTTGTTAAGAATCTTCAGAGGGTACTTATCAGAGGTATAATTTATAATGAGCAAATCATATATTCTGAAGTTAAAGCGACTATGCGCAGGACACCTCGAAGATAGTCGTTGATAGTCAGAACCTGGCTAGGTGCACTTACACTATAATGACACTTTTTACAAAAGAATGCCGAGAGTGTTTTTCCGCCGGCTTTTTTCCTCTCGGTCTACCTAGGGTTCTACTTTCATTTAGTTTTTTTTTAAAACCGAAGAAATATTGGTAGACAACACCAAGACATTGGTGGATAATGGGCGATCATTATCTTCATGAGCCGAGAGACGCACACTTCTGGACGGAGGCCTCCTCCAGGATTCTTCATGTCTCCCGGACCCGCGCCGCCCTCATTTATCGTTTGACGTTCGCAAAGTGTATAAGAATACCTACTGTGAATAAAAAGTTTTAATTTTCAACTCCGGCCCACAGCCATTTCTATGTTATTTTTAAATCTGACCTTTCTATTTAACTTCATAGTAGGTACGTTAGATTAGAGTGGAAAAGGTAGCGCGCAAATTAAGATAGAATTGATATTTTTAGAACTTCATAGATACATGTATAAATATTTGCTTTATAAATACCTCTAATATGCTCTAAAAGTACATATATTAGCTATAAATGTACTAATTAAAAATATATTATAAAAAATTTGCAAAGAAATGTGTATGTTTAAATTGCTGAATTTTTGTGCTGTTTTTTTATTGGATTATATTAATACAAATCGCGGAAATCTTATGATATTTTGTTCTTTAAAATAATACTTTGCATGTATTGTCCTTTTAATAATCTTTTAATGTCTTTCAAAATTTTTACATATTTTTTTAAATAATTTAGGTAGGTACTCATTTTCAAATAGTCAATGATTGTGATTAAGAAATTATTTCATAATCAGCATTTATTGATTTTGTTTTAAATTGAACAAATGTTTAGTAACTGAGGTCGAATTATTTTTTCTTAGATTTATAGGATTATTTTAAAGCTAATACGATCCATAATTTGTCGATACAAAGAAATCAAAAACTAAAAGTTTTTTAGATATCCTAATCAAACCTTTTATTCAATAAAATTCCCGCATCAGAGGAGCCTCTACAAAATTTTATCGCATTTGATTTCACACAGATCCCAAAAAGCTCCTTGGTAACCGGCGATCTTTCCAGAACACACTCAAAAAAAGAATGCCATGAATTCATAAATCAATGCTGTTATCATTAAAGCGGCTTAGCAATTCTGAACGAAATCTGAAAGTTTTTACTAACCTACCCGAAAATACACCCTAAATGTTACACATACGGGTTATTTTACCTTAGATTTAATACCACGTCTGTCTGAGGTTGGTCCAATTAGGGCATTCTTTTGGTCTTTCCAGCGTTTCAGTTTTTGGGATGATTGGCGTTTCGGCCATTTTTAATTATTATGAAAACAATACTTGCTCCGCGATTGCAGAGAGATACTACTTGAGAAAGATTTTATGCGCAGTTTTTATTACGTGCGTAATTTGGGGGTTATCGGTTATCGACGAATTTTATTGCGCGGGAGTCGAAGAAATTGAATAAGTGCAGGTTTTGCTTTCTTTGTGATACAATGCTTCATTAAGAGAATACTCAATTTGTTTTTTTTTTATATTTGTTACCTCAATGTTATTGTGACACCCTGATAATGTTGCTATTTTAACGGTTTCTCACATCTTGGGGATTGGAGATTTCTAATTGAAATAGGTAAGTACCTCAATCTCGCAGATTACTCCTGGATTATGTATCGATAATGAAGAATTTTATTTTACAATTGGTTCAATAGTTTTTTTAGTTTATTCATTATGAACAAAAATATTGAATAAAACCAATAATCGATCATTATATTACGATAAGTATGTGATTCCACCGACATGGCTTTTTGGGCTTGCAATTATTCTTTGCTTTTTGCAAAAGACAGTAATTTTCGTCAAACAATGTCGCTGAACAGTGCTGAAATATCTTGAACTCAAAACAAAAGAAACCTGAAAATGTGGTGAAAATCCCGTAGCAAAATTTAATTCAAAAAATTGTCGCTATCAAAGCAATCTTAAAAAAAAAACAATTGCGTAGGCGCAATCGTCGCGTAATCACAAAACACAGACCGTCTGCTCTATAAATAAGTGTCTGTGACAAGGTGGTATTTATGAACTTTCACATCCTGACTTAGATCACCTAGCCTGTCTAGAGCTTAATGACGAAGCCTGAGGACCTAGATCCGTGCACAGACAGCTGGTCATTAAAAGTTGCGCTTGTGTAATTATCAATTTAGTATTAGCCTCATTTGTTAGGTAACACCTTTGCAATATATCACTACGTGTTGTAAAACAAAGTCTCAGGCCTTGTCTGTCTGTCTGGCTGGAATTACTCGGAAACTGCCGAATGGATCTTCATATGGTTTTCAGAATGGGTAGAGTGATTTAAGAGGTAGGTTAAGGTGTATAATGTATTAAGGTTTTGTCCTAATTGCGTGATATATGACGATGCGAAAATTTATGCCGCCTGGAAGCTTTAATTTGATAAATGTGTGAAGTCTGGGTGAACCGCTAGTTTTAAGTATAGGTTTAGTATAATGACGTGCCGTTCTGTCTGTCAAAAACAGCTCGCTCGTAATAAAGTTGGGTTTATTTCGCGTAGAGATGTCTAAATTTGGCGTACGATAGTAATTATAGGCATGAGATGTGAAAAATTACTGTTTCTTTTTAGTAAATTAGGTTTAAGATCTAGAGTTTCTAGAGTTCTGCAAAGCCTCTTCAAAATATTTACCCCATTTACCCCAGTAGTGAACATCAGTAAACTAACGTGCTAATCAAACCATCAAGTATCTCTTATAACAAAACGAGATCATTGATAAGCCGAATGAAAAGACTGTTGGGCCATTGTCCGAAACTTCACTTCTTCGGGCAGTCTCATAAATCGAAATTATTACGCAAAATCTCGCAAACGTTTAATTAAACACTATTTCTAGTTCTATCGTATGGAACTAGTCCTAATCACCCCGCAGCGACTCTCGATTGCAATAAATCTAGTGACAATATACATCGGCATATAATTTATGTGTCGTGACGGATCCGATAATCTTCATTATTCGATCTGATCGTGTATTGAAAGTTTAAATTACTGCACTTTAATTAGCCCGCGACACCAGTAATAGCGAAGATATATCGTTAATAGTACCTACCTACACCCTTTATGAAATGTAAATCACAGTCATTCTATTAAGGTTTTAGAACATAATTTGTAAAAAATTTATTAATTTATTGAGTCTCAAACCTACGAGTATATTGCTTTCTTAAATTCATGGATGAATCTTAAGTAAGTAACATACACGATATGATCTAATGATCATTCTCTGTCTGAAAAGGTTCTGCCACTCACGAAAAGAATCTTTTTTCTACAGTTTGCTGTACTATTAGGTTTTATTTGTAAGTTATATTTTTCTAGTGAGTTTTATACTAGGTATAGAAATCCTGGTATGACAGAAATATTTAAAAATAGCCTCGTAGATACCTACTACCAATATACGCCACGTCTAGAATTGACCAATCTTACAAAAAATACTAGATGAGATGTATACAAAAATTAATTTGTTTCTTAATTTGATCAACATTCAATGCAGTCTTACTACCGCCATAATAACAATAAATCGATCAACTCATTCAAATATCGCGCGACTGTATATCTTAAGATACAAAACAAGCTTTAATTTACGAAACTCGCAATGCAGGCCAATTAACTTGCAAAAATTACGCAAATTTAATTGTGAAGGCTACTTGCCGGGCGACATTTTTATCGCAGAACTTTCGCGAAGGCTCACAAAATATCTGAATGTCAAACAGTTAGCCCGGGAGCCGGAGGTGGGAACAATGTGGGACATGTTGCGAGCGTTTTACAGGGTTATTACGGGTGGGAAGTATCATTGCGCGGAACTCTTTATTTTACGCTATTCTTTATTTTACGCATATATTATTAGAGTAATGTCATTTAGATAAAGAGTTGGTAAAAGGTATAAAAGCTGATGTAAGGTGTTACGAAAATTGGTAGTAGCTTGTTTCACGTAGGTTACTAGCTAAGCTTACAATCCATACCAACCGTACTGTGATCGCCAATTCATTGGCATACTTACTTCTTATGCATTAATGTTCTTATTTTAAAGAGGGCAAACCATCGTATGGTTTACCTGATGCTGAGTGATAACTAGGGCATGAATCCCGGGATTCAAATACCGGTATTGAACCAAGGATAATACCGAAATATCGGTATTGAGATTATAAAAATATAAAATACAATTTATATGAAATTGGTTTTATTTTTCAACTAGCAACATTTTCCTTAACCTAGTAACACCGCACCGCGCGCCAAGCGTCAATTGCCGCCATTAGAATTACCAAATATGTAACGATTTAGAATTTTCAATAGGAGCATCGATAAAAATGAGAGTAGGACTATAACTATATTAAATATAAAGATTGTTGAAAGTGTACCTACTAAAAATTATAAGAACAATGTACGGATTGTTATTGTTTTGAATTAAGATGTTAAATAAATATGTTTGTTAGAAATTAAAAAAGCGTGTTTTCATTTAAAACATTCTATTAGAAATTTAAAACTTCAATATCGGTATTAATACGGAGATCTCGGTATTGAAGTCCAATAATATCGGTATTGAAAATAATACCGAGACCAATCGTGTAATTGACCAATTAATCAAGTAACAAACAAACACACGATTTGATATCCTCTTCCTTTTGGAAGTCGGTTAAAAAGTACGTGTGCGGCGACGGACCGTGCTCGCGACGAAATACGAAAAAAATATTTCTCAGGATGCCCGTAGTGAATGCTCAGTTCGTGCACAATACACGTCCAAATACAACGAGCGCAGGCGTCGAGCGCTGGATGTTACATTACTAGTTCCATCACAGCAATATAGGTACGCACTTTTATGCTAAAATGTTACAAGTCATTCGCCACCTTTACGCTGTACAAAACAGTAAAAGCCTACCAACTGTAATAATAGCTCAAACCCTTCATGTGAAGACTACTTTCCCAGCATTTACGTGCTCGTAAGATCATAAACACATTCCTAGCAAGTTAAAACACGTGTGTCATGTGAATCCTCGGCGTACACGCAGAAGCTGGCACCAGATAGATCCGGTGTCAAGGAGGACCAGACATGCCGGCGCTTGTCACGACTTGTCGTTATCTAAAAAAAATTCCATTCAGTTTAATCCTGCTCAATCTTGGTTGTACGGACATATTGGTACCTACGTTGTACGAAGGGTTAGAGTAAGGCTTTAAGAACGTACTTAACGTACGTAACTTCCATGTCTGTTTGGTGGATATTCCCAAAAATCAAACAAATCGCTTCTAAACTTAATTTTTGGTAGGAGTCGTCGATGTGTGGAGCGAATTAAATGCGTCTGTTTGTCTTGACCATTATTACTCCTAATATTGTCAAGAGTCAAATTAATAGGTTTCTTGGACGTGTCAAAACGCAGTCATGATGATCACTTTCCACCAGGTGACATGGAAGACAGATTATCATCCTTATTGTAAGAAAAAAGGTAAATCTACTTCATGAGTTTGCGTATTCGAACCAGGTAGAGTAACTACATATTACTTGTTCGTAGCAAAAAAATAATCATTACGCACATAAGTTTAATTTTAAGGTCCTAGTAAAATTAAAAATACTCATTGCCCCAATCATATGCTAATTTGGCATAATAGCGACATGATTCATCCTATATTTATGAGCGATTTATTATCGAAGGACATAAATATCGTGTGACTAGTTGTTGCTCTTTGAACAGTACAGTCAGAGATGCTTTGCATGACATATAGGTTCCAGAAAATAGAATGGGTTTAAAATAAGATTTAATAGTAAAATAATAGTGTGGAATTTTGTTTTCGCGGGTGGATATATCTGTGGATATGGCCCCTTGATATCTTTTAAGTTAAAAAATCAAGTTAAACTCGTACAACATGACTAGATAAGAACCCAAAGCATATCAGAAGCATCCCTCAGAGCAGGTGGCCACGGCGACTACCAATCTGCTCGCATTCGTGGCAACAATAGCACTCTCTCAATTTCGAGGAGGCTGACCTGGACAGAACTGGATGTTTTTTACTTAAGTTATGAAATAAACATCAAAACAACAAAACGAGATTCTATTTGAAATTCAGTCTTCATACAGACTGTAGGATATCCGTCTTAAAGATAACGAGCCTCTAACCAGTAAACGTGTGACCGAAAACAGTTTCGTATTTCGTTTCCCACCGACACTAAAACCTCGATACTTCACGAAATCTCGCGCACGAAACAGGCCCCGCTCTGCATGCGAGAATGCCCTAAAATACTAATTGAAATCGTATTTTATCTCTTAAACTGTCCCCGTAGAAACAGCTAAGTCATAAAAACCGAACGAGAAACCCTCGATTCGGAAACACACTTGTAAATGTTAAATTGTAAATGGTTATAAACAGTGCAGCTCGTTTATTGATCGCGAGACGACCTGGGAGCCTGCTGGCATTTACTGTGGACCCGCAATAAAATAAGATTTCAATTGGCATTATGAAAGAATGCTGACTTTTTGACGCCGTTACGATTCTGACAATCCTTTGGCCAGATATAACAACTTCATTTCGGAAGTTTCGCTCGCAGTATCGTTTTCTGAACAAGATTTCGGCTATAAAATAAAACGTTTACCTGTAGCTATGGACACTAAATATTTTATATCTTATTACAAATGAAATACAAAAGCAGTGAAAAAAACAATAACGAATGATGTCGCAGTATTAAATTCAAGCATATAAATTACTGATTTTTAATGTAATAAAATCTTCATTGTAAAGAAAGGTTAAATGGAATAAGAGTTGCACATGAGCAGCCTTATTCAACGTTGTGGTTTCCATAACAAATACCTCTATAACTTCAGGCATCAAAAATGTTTTTGCAGGATGTTAGTTTTAACATAAGCCGTAATTTTCCCGATCATAAAAGTCAAATTCAAAAATTATCTACAAATTGATCTGAATCTTCCACCACTTCGGAAAGTCGATCTGTTGAGAAGAAGTGGCAAGAAACTCACCAGCAACAATAAAAACTAGACCAAGCCAGTAAAAATATGGGATAAATTTTTGACATTTTGTTCATGTAGGTCAATGTTACACCTTTATAACGAAGTTTCAACAAACATTCAAGATTTCCCACCAGATAAATTTAAAGATACTACTGAATTAAAGTTGTGTAAAAAAGACTATTATAAAATATCTGAACTGGTTGCTAATTATTTTCAGAGATTACTGTTGCGTTTCTTGCCACTTCTTCTCAACAGATCGACATCCTGAAGTGGTGTTTAGATTCGTTTTAATTTGTAATGTGACGTTTTTTAAAAGTACCTACAAAACAAAAAATATCATATACTTTGAGAAAAAAGATCAAGAACTGCTTGCCACTTTGCATCTTATTATCTTATTTCCCACTAGACTAGTTTTGGAAATAATCTTTAGCTGGTCCGAATGAGATTTCAGGTTATCTGTTGTGAGCCCTTCATAAAACAAGCTACAGAAGGAGTCTGTCCGTCGGAATATTTAAATTCAATTGATAAAGAAGAAAACCCAAAAAAATCTGCCAAATTAACTCATAAAAGAAAGTCACTTTTTTATTCATTAAAACACATGAAAAAGCAAAAAAAACGATTTCATTGTAGCGTGACCGTGATGTTTTTTTAGTTACTCTTATTTTTTAACTCATTTCCCATTCATTCAAGTTTGATATTGCCCCCTAAATTTTTCGATGCAAAAGGCTGCAGTAAATAATCCGCTCGTTCAACAATGATTATTTTATTTTTGCTATATTCCCTTTAAATGTTACCCCTACGACAGTGTTTTTAAGATGTTTTATCACAAAAACAAAACCATTCCTCTTCCATACAGCATTTTGGCGAGCCATAGACAAATAACGCCGTAAGTCGCCCTTGGCATGGGGTCTCATTCGGGATCTTCTAAGCAGCTGTGAACCAATTCTATCTGGATTCGAATTAACTATAAAGGAGATATTTCAATTAGTTTTTCGGATAAAGTAGCCAAACCACCTATTTAAGACGTTTAATGAAAAGCAATAACTGTTTCTTATTCCTTAGATTACAATGTTAATTATAAGTTATAACTTAGAATTCCATATCGATAAAAATAAATAAATCAAAAAGCAGATTATTTCAAAATGAAAATTAAAACAGCGACAAGGTTTTCAGTGGAGCATTGGTTTAGTGTTCGATACGAGATATAGGCATAAGAGATCCTGGGTTCAATTTCCAGCTGAGACAATCTCATACAAAGACTCTTCTAAATTGGTTCGTGTCTAGGTGTAGAAATTCATAAAAAAATAGTTTCGCTGTGCGGTCTGTACAACACAGGCATAGGTTATTTTGGGATATAAAGAGTTCTTGATCTAAATACAATGTAATAGGTTGTGTTATACGTATCCTGCAGGTAACCTTTTTATAGCAGCTTGTCCATGGGCTGTATATCCTAAGCCCTTCATAGTATACCTTCTTCAAGTGTCCCAAAGTGTCGTAGCGCTCTGCTTAAGTTCGTCGGAATAATTGGTCTAAAACTGTACCTATATGTAGCTTTCTGTATGAGTCGCCAATACTTTGCTTCCTATGTATACGCAAAGATGTGTACCGAATAAAAAAAGGAAAGGAATAGAACTTACAGAAACAATAACTTGACTGTGTAAAGGAATACATACAAGAAATCGAACCTGAAAATATTATTTTTATTTTTCAAAACACAAAAGAACGAGTCAATACATCGACCCAATATTTATTTATTTGAGATACCAGTTGTATACCCACCGTTTTTATTTCACCGTCCAATAGTCTAAAACTCTAAAACACCGGCGCCCGCCCATGGCGGCCTACATTCAACAAACAGTCTGCGTGCACTAAAATAAGAATTTCTTTAAGAAAAAACTAGTAAAATACGCCAGTTTTATTACCACAGCGTAAAAGCTTGTTGTACGCTGTAGATAAAGAGGTATTCCTTTGATCTTCCACTAGACAAATCATCTAATTTCTATCATTGTAGACTGTATATCTATGTACATACGCCCATAAAAATCTTCATACTAATTTATTATGCAAACTTCAAGTCATACGAATCAAAATAATTTACAGTAAATATCTAGGTTATTTTCCGTGGAACCTTACCGTCGACTGGTCACATGAAAAGATTTTCAGTAACCATATCTTTCTAACATCATGTTTCCGTGATTATTGAAATAATTGATAGTAACTTTTGAAATTGCCTTTATTTGACAATAAATGGAACTAAAATAAAACACTTTTTAACCGGATTTATTGCGTATAATATTTTACATTTTAACTCGACGTTTCGGTGTCTTTTTAGTGCCAAGCCTGTATCACGCGTTCGAACGCGCGTTTCATACAAAATTGCAACGTCCGTACCATACGCGCGTTTGATACGGACGTTCGGAATGCGCCAAGCCCCACGCATGATACGTGCGTACGGTCCTGAAAATGTTATAAAAGTTTGTATGTTTGAATCTCTCTTAGTAGGTGTTATATAAATCTATGGGTAGGTATGCCTATTTGAAGAGACAGACGTACGGTATGCGCGTTCGAACGCGTAATGCAGCGTTGGCACTTAGACCCCGTGGTCACGAGCGGTCAGTCGCTTTTATTTTAGATTATAAAACGGAAAAACTTTGACAATATTAATAAATGGAACCTTTATATTAGAAACTATATCCCATCTTGTTCCTTATGAATGTTTCAACACGAAAATATAAATAGCATACAGTATGAAGACAGGTACGGGGAATCGAGAATCATTCGGCTAACAATATGCCTGAAATTAGAAGCTACACTATTCCAACAGCTTATAAACCTCATAAATTACATTCGGAGGTATCTGATAAGTGTTGTAGGTATGCATCAGTCTTTCTACCCTCAAGGGTAGTGAATAACGACTTCTTTGAAGGAAGCATTTGTCCAGATGTGGATGTATTACCGTATACAACGTGACTGGTGGGTCACTTTAGAAATTCAAGGACGTGATAGTTTGAGATCATACTCGTACATGAAGAGAAAAAATATAATAAAAAATAAATATTGATTATCTACTGAGTAAACTTAACCGGAAGTTAAAAAATTGATTACGCAACGTCTGGTTACGCTAGCGTTGGCAGCGATCCGCGTGCCAGGTCACGTGGCGCGATTTTCTCAGTTATATTTAAAGTAAATAGTAACAAAGTAGTATTTATTTATAGGGAATCCTAGTGAAAAATTAATAACCTAATTCTAAAATTATGATCAGAATCGAGTACAGAGTGCTCTCCTTCAGTGTCTCAAATTTGTCACCAGCCCCGCTGTATAAACCACTATTAGATGCAGCGAGCGCTGCTGAATATCTTATACATACCTCGGCTTTGTGTGTGAACAACACAATTTTATATAACAACCACGTAATAAATAACTATAGCTTTAGGTATAACATATTTTGATATTAATAGGAAAACCCGCAAAAAGTGAGTGCTATCAGTCGCATAGGTCATATTAATAGGTGTTTATGCCAGTTTTTATTAATACCCATTCTTTAAGAAAACTTTTATTGAACCAATCAACATTTTGGACAATTTTCGTTGGAATGTGAAAGTTTGTCAGTCATAAAAAAGTTACACGTTAACACATTCGTATCAATAATGGACACAAGTATACGAAGCAATAATTTTCAAAAGTAAACTATAAACCGGATGTCAGTTACTCTTGAACTTCAAAGGAGTATAAACGTCTAGTTAACTAGGCCTCGCTTCCGGGTTTTCTCAAAGATTCGCATTGGAGAGGTCGCGGCGTCCTCGCGACACTCCTAATTGAAAAATGACTTAATGCCCGACCTCCGAACCAACTCAACGACTCCCGCGCACCCTGTGGGAACCCACGAACAATCAAACGAAAACATCATGCCCAATTGTTTATTTCCAAATAATCAAACATCATAAAAATATAAGCACAAATAATCAACTTTTAAACATAATTATTACATGATAGAATTCAGCTTACAGATTGCATAATCAAATTTTTCCTTATAAAAAAACTAGAATGCAATGCCCGGGTAGTTGCCATGCAGATATTAAAAACTCGACTTTAAGTATTTTATTAGATCGTATACCTAAAATCAAGTTTTATCAAAATTAGAGCAAGGCGTTCGACATCAATTGATCCCCATTATATCTAGATTCACAATTTATACATTAATTAACGAATTGTTGAAGTAAACATTATTCTCAACTGTTAATTGAGAATTAAACGCATAAAAATAATATTAAACATGTCATAACGATTTATAAGTCTCGGGATTATCGAAACTTTTAAAACTAAGAAAAAAATGCCGTCATGCACACTCGCGAGTTGTAAAATAAAATAAAATAAAAAGGTCATGCGTTAGAATGTTTAGTAATTGTTAGTCAAAATTATTTAAATAAGGACGACACGACTACATGGAACTTAAGTAGGTACATAGTAAATTCTTGTAAAAAAATATAGATAAACGCACGAACGTGTCAGGGTACCGCGGGAAAACGGAAAAACGTTGTAAAGATCACAGTAACTTTCGAGTCGCAAAACTTAAAACTAAGAACCATTCTTGCGTTTTCCTCCGGCGCCTTATCAATGTTTATAGTAATTGTAATATAACGTAAAAATAATTTTATAAACTATAAATAATAATAGTGGACAATATTTTAAGTAACATTTTTTGTTCTCCCAAAAGCTTACCGAAAATGCAGTGGAACGATATCACTTATATGTAAAATAAGATGTTTAAATAAAATAAGTTATGAGCGATACCAGTTTTACTGTATATTTCGAAAAACTTCAAGTTTTTATTAGGAGTAAGTTTGGATATGTAAATAACAAAAAAACTGCAACTTAACAGTAGACTAATACAGTTATAGAAATTCTGAACGAAATTTAGAAGTGTAGGCACCATTGAAACGTAACACGATGGCCGCAAAGAATCTGAAACAACAAAAAATAATATAAATAAAATATCAATACTTTATGATGAAAAAAAAAACAGTTACAGAACTAAAACGTACAATGAAATATTTAAATGATAACTATTTAAATCTAAGCAAAACGTACACTAGCACACGTGAATTCCCAAGTGTATAAAAAATACTCAAGTGCTACCTCCATTTCAAATACGATACGATACCGAGATCATTAATTCAAAAATGACTAGACTACATCAACGGTGAAAACATCTGTCGTCATCATACGTTTCAATGATCAATTCTACATTGTGAAAATTACGGAGAAAAAAACAGTACTGAACCCAGATGCTCGGAATGACTCGTCAAAAGTGTTGATATTAACGCACTTAATATTCCATTGTAGGGTTTGCAAAAAAACTCGCGACGCTACGCGCACTAAAGGCAATCACGCAGAAATCAGGACACACAGTACGGAAAAGGGGGCAGTAAAGTGATTAATTTATGACGAATGAATCAGCAGGTTTCGGGATCAATAAGCAAAGGAGATCAAATATGAATGGACTGACAATGGCTAATGGAGATGTAACAATAGGCTTACAAGGAATATATCTTATGTAGTTTTTGTCGGAGCGTAATAAATCTAACGGTACTAAGGCAATGTCAATTTCGTATTCGCTCCTATGTTTTTTCTGAGATTAAGACTTGGACTCATGTATTTGAACTTAAGCTAGAGTTATTAACTAAAATGTATTATAACTGGTGCTAGTGCCGAAGTGAATTTCACGGCGAAAATGTCAAAGGAGCATAGCTTCCCACTATCTTTTCGATTCTGATCTAGCATCTTCGTAGCTGTCAATTAATTGGAGTAACCCAAATGAATATAATCAGCATTACCAATTGACAGTTTATGATCGATAGCTTAATAAAGAGATGACCAGTCAGTTGTCAATTGACTACAATGGTGCTGAACAAAGGCAAACAAACTGTAGCTCAAAGCTTTTTTAAGTGATCCATTTTGAAGTCATTATCCGACTTTTGTAAAGTCTTGTATAAAAATTAAACCTAAAATTTACATAGTGAAACTCTGTTTCGAATCCGTCCCTCGCAGTACAATCGATTGTCTCAAAAACTCTCACAAACTAGGACCGCCAGAAATATCGCAGACGTACCTTCGCTCCCATAAAAATCTAAAAATTGATAGTTATAAATCCGCGTAGCGATCGTCTATTTTAGATTTTACAATAGATTTAACAAAAAAAAGATAAGAATCACGACTTCTTTCGCGAGGCGATTCTCTGTCTTCTGAAACAGTTAACTGGGTGTATATTTGTGTATGGAGCTGTTAGCGTGGACATAGCAACAGCGATAAACCTAAATAATCGCGTCGGCTTGCGCCCGCGCCGCCAGTAGCCGCCTACGTCGCGATATCGCCTCGCGACTATCGGCCTCCGCGCAGGGTTGCCTAACGCCAGTTTTATTATAATTTTTATTATAACTAAACTTTGTAAAACAATTTCTTATCTGCTCCAGATACACGTTGAGATATGATATGAGGGAAGTCTGATTAGAACGTGACACGTCACATAGAGGCACGTGTAATCAAACGTTTTCACATTCGTGGGTAATTAGAAGTTTTGTAATGCTCATTTTTATTTTTATATAAGCACAAACCACTTTTGGTTTTAAAAAGAATGGAATAAAGTTAAATTGAAAATTTGAATATAAACGTTAAACAAATATGGATAAGAGTATAATTAAAAAAGTGCAAATCATCTATACTAATATACAAAGCTGAAGAGTTTGTTTGTTTGTTTGTTTGAACGCGCTAATCTCAGAAACTACAAATGGGATTTGAAAAATTCTTTTTGCATTTGATAGCCCTGCTCTTGAGGAAGGTTATAGGCTATATTTTATCCCAAAATTCCCACGGGATCAAAAGTTACGCAGGTAAAAGCGCGCGCGGTGGCTAGTTATTAATATCTCTCGTGACGCATTTTTATACAACATATAACTGTTACAGTATCAATTACACAGCATATTAAAATATTTTATTGATATTGTCCGGCCGTAAGCCGTAACAATGAACTCCATTTAAGTCCCACAAACAAAAAAGGCCACATTAAACGAGATTACAAGTGGGTCCACTAGAACCTGTGTGACAAGTCACCAGACCGCATTTGAGTGTTCCGCAGGCTTTGAGTGCACCTCCGGGCAATTCACTGGATTAGACAAACATTTAATTAATGACTAACATTAGAGCAAGATATTACATTTATCTAAAAATAATTATAAACGTAGGAAATGTAGAAGTACTTCGTAGAGTAGCACTATTTATTCAACTGTCATGTGAGCTTTTTGGAATGTTTATTCTCTTTTACTAATATTATAAATGTGAAAGTTTGGATGTATGGATGTTTGTTCCTCAATCACGGCTAAACGGTTCGGATTTGGATAAAATTTGGCATGGTGATAGTGTACAGTCTGGAATAGCACATAAGGTACTTTTTATCCCCATATTCCCACGGGATAAGAAATTGCTCGGTTAAAACCACGCGAAACAGCTAGTACTAAAATAAAGACTATATGTTATTGAACGTGTCTTTCGAATGGTATTGAATATATTTCTGACTGCTTCTGCGATTGGGCCCACTAGACTGATGTCCCATAAGGACCAAACAGTGAATTCAAAAAAAATATTATTTTTTGTTCTGTGATACGTCCCATTGACCTTATTGTAGGAAATAATGAGATGAAGTACGGTCAGCAAGCATAATAATAAGAATATCAATAAAAGACAAAATATTGATTCGTAATAAACATTCATATTAAAAATAATCAACAATAAAAACTAAAAACATGTTACATTTAAAACACTATAAAACTATGATGTAATAAAATAAAGTATGTAGGTATTGACAATTTTAATGTATGAGGTTATTTGTCTTACAATAAAAAATGACTTCCTAAAATTAAACACAGTTCAAATAATTAAAATAATCACAGAATCAAATATTATCAATGTTTTAAATCAGTCATCATTGTCTATCATTGTCTATTGATTCGTAATAAACATTTATATTAAAAATAATCAACAATAAAAATTAAAAACATTTTACATTTAAAACACTATAAAACTGTGATGTAATAAAATAAAGTATGTGTAGGTATTGACAATTTGAATGTATGAGGTTATTTGTCTTACAATAAAAAAATTACTTCCTAAAATTAAACACAGTTCAAATAATTAAAATAATCACAGAATCAAATATTATCAATGTTTTAAATCAGTCATCATTGTCTATATAGATAAACAGTTCACTTAAACAAAACGAATATTCGCAGTAGGTTTGAGTTCTTACTTAGAATTCCCCGAAATACTTAACAATAAAATAAAACGTATATTCGGAGTAGCTTCGGAGCTTCTAATCTTTTGTTTTATTCTACCCGCCGTCGATACTAAGCGACGTGCATGCAGTCATGTTATTTTTTTTTATTCTTTAATGCTAAATAAATTGTGTGGTTTTTTTTATTTTAAGATGATTAATTTGTAAGATCTTTTATTAATTTTTCTTACTAGTTTGCTTGCTGACCGTACTTGATCTCATTATTTCCTACAATAAAGTCAATGGGACGTATCACAGAACAAAAAATAATATTTTTTTGAATTCACTGTTTGGTCCTTATGGGACATTAATCTAGTGGGCCCAATCGCAGAAGCAGTCATATTTCTTGTCATGATAAGGAATGAATCATCTTGTTCCCATGAGAACACGACTACTATTTACTGCTTCTACTCCGTTGTAAAGAAGGCACCAGCACTGGATGTATGCTGTATGCACTGTATGTATCACCGAAGAGATTGTCATTATTCTAAATACTGTACAACTATCATTTTCCATAGTTATGTCTAAGTTTCACAATTATGAAAAGATCGGATTTTCTGCGCACTTCAACTCGACGGCGTTTCGATGTCTTTACAGACACCGTTTTATGTGTTTCCAAATTCCACTTAAAAATACAACAATTATCACGGGAAATTAAAACTGAAACTCATGTTCAAAAAAAAATCATGACCTTATTCTAAATTTGAAATAGGTTATCTGCTTAGTAACCACACTCACGGCAAATTATCTCAGTAACCAGTAGGTACCTACACAACACACAAGATCGCGAACGAAGGTCGAGCAGCGAAGTGGCAGCCCTATTCCATTCAAATTGGCAAACTTCGTTTTGCCCTACTTCTTAATAAAAACCAAATAATAACACGAGTTCCCTATGATCTTGGCGTTTTTTTTTATACTTCTCAACCAAATTAACTTGGCCCCTTGGGTTTTGTGTGTAACGGCGATTTGGGGGTCCCTTTAAGTCGGTGCCTTGTTGCTAAGACAAGGTTGTTTCCTATAATGTTTATAAATAGGCTATTTGTATTCCGTTCGTATATTCGGAGAATTAATAAACGTATATTTATCTATTCGAAGGATAGTGAAACGTATGTATGTCATTAATATATTATTATACTTTGCTAGTTTGACTATTTAATAAAGCTGAAGAGTTCATCTTTGAAACTACAGTTAAAAAAAGTCGGATTAAAAAAATATTATTGCATTAGATAGCTGAGCTCCTGGAGAAGGCTTCATTTAATGAGGAAATTCCTCCAGGATCAAATCTACAAAAACCGCTGGGTATCCAGGGCAAGTTTTCCGAATGGCAGATCGATCTGATTTCAAACAAATATCTTAGTAAAATAATCTTCCAGCACAATTATTAAGTGCTAACGCTGCGTCACGCGTTCGAACGCGCGTTTCATACAAAACTGCAACGTCCGTACCATACGCGCGTTCGATACGGACGTTCGGAATGCGCCAAGCGCCGCGTATGGTACGGAAATTTTATGGAAGTTTGTATGTTGGAATCTCTCTTAGTAGGTGTTATATAAATCTATGGTTAGGAGTGCCTATTTGAAGATACGGACGTCGGTACGCGCGTTAGAACGCGTAAAACAGCGTTGGCACTTAATCGGCCTTGGTCGTTTTTTTCCTGTAAAGCTTAATAAGAAAGTAAAAAGTGACGAGGCCTGAGAATTAAGGGTAAATCTAGCTATGTATAAAAAGTATCGGGACACATCATTATCACGACAATGATAATTGGCGACTAGCTTTCTATTAAGGCTCGGATACTAGCTGGGCGGCCTTCGTAATGGTGCGTACAGATTGCTGTAATGGTACTTGTAATGTAACATTGCGCAACGTGCGCAGAATGTTACATTACTAGAAATCTGTACGCACCATTAGGAGTTCTAATATTTACCGTGAGTTTGTTTAGTGGATTAGTTTACCCTACAACTGCCGTTGTTTTAATAGTTACATATAAAAGTGTTACTTTTGGAAACTTGTTAGTTTGTATTGTATTTATAGTTCCAATACTGTTACAGCTGTTATTATTAGCATCCGTTTCAAAAGCGGTACTGATGAAAATCACCGTTCTTTTTATTGGCTAAACAATACAAAATGTTGAAAACGTGTAAGTACCTACTCCCACATTTTCATTTTTGATAGGATATCCGCCACAATAACACATATTTTGGAATACGCTTGAACCGGCTTCCCATTCGAATTATAAAATACAGAACCTTAGAAAGCTTGTATTAATCTAATAAAAAATATAGCTATGGTATATGAAAACTTAAATATCTAAATGCGAATATTTTACTAACGTGCTAAAAAAAAATTTAAATAATTTTGCTTTAAGTATAGTCTGAAATTCAAAGAGTACACCGCCATTAGTTCCGCTCGATTAAATACGCAATTAACAGAAAGTCTAGCCACTACGCAAGGATACAGTCAATGTACAGATAAAATCTACAAAGAAAGAGGGAATTTTAAGAAATATTAAACTTTTGGTACTTCTAAAACATTACATTAAACCTACAGCCAACATGCTACACATTTATTTGAAGGTCCAAATAATTGGTCTGATTAATTTTACTCGCACTTTCGTTATATGGATCAGCAGGGCTAGCATGCAACCATCGATAAATAGTCGAATCGACAAGATAAATATTTTTTTGTTATTTTATCCTATTATGTAAACTAATGTGCGCACCATAATAGATAGAATTATTTTATTTTTATTATTATTCAAATAAGTCTCTCCCCTTTTACGCCAAAGAGGGTCTGATAAAGCAGGGTACCTATTATTATTATTATAAATATGTCATAATCTTAATAAATTACAAACACTACATACCATACTCTAAGAAAATATCGATAAAAGGCCCGATTTATCGTTGTGGACGGTAGCATGCTAGCCCCGCAGGATGCTTTCAAAGGCTTTAAGTTTAATTTCCTGATATTTAGTTGTATCATCAAAGCAGCTCTCTTTCCTTTAATAGCGATCTTCTAGAGGGTGATGTCAGTTTAAACGAAATTTTAGCTGGTAAAGCTTTCTATACAAACATTTCTTGCTTTGTTACGTACGTTGCGTGTTAAGAATTTCGGTCAATAATAAATTAAGTAGAAAAAAAAAACAAGAAACTTAGTGCCAACAGATTAATTTCCTAAAAACTTATCGCAAGCATCGCAGCAGTGTGGACGCGCTGTAAGCGCGACTAACAGCGACAGTGAGAGCGACAACAGCGCGGGCAGCGATTTCCGCAACACAATAGAAAGTATTGAGTTTGTATGAAACCGCGACAAATCGCTCTCACGCCCGCTGGCGTCAAGAACGGCCGAGATTCCCCGCGTCGCTGCCCGCGCCGCTGTCCTCTAGTTTGCAGACTAATTTATATAAACTAGATCAATTTCGCAGCTACTTACCATTGCTGTCAAGCGTGTGATGGTGTCTGATGATGATCAGCTGATTCGGGGGACACTGTAGGTGGGTGTGTGTACCTGTAATACAAGTAAAAATACGTGAATTTATGTTTCTAAGGCAATATTCAATAACTGGAGCGAGCGAAAGACCTATGTCTGGATAGTAGCAATTGGCGTTCCCTTGTCTCTGCCTACCTCAAAGGGAGACAGGCGTGAAGTTATGTATGTTTGTATTCAACAACTGTTTTAAAATATCGCGGTTATTTAAACTATAATTTAAGGAATTTACGGGATTCTTAATCACTAAGACAGTCTGCGATAATGGTGATTTCAACAGCAACCAAATAATATTCGCAAATTCGTGGTCAGAATCCCAGAAAACATAATATTAAAATTGATATATTCAACCGTATCTGCATAAGGTTAAGGTACAATAAAACAAGTGTATCTCATGATATTTTTTTTTTTTTTGGTGTTTGACCTTAATCTCAGCCAAAAAAGTGTCGTGAGTTTGAGGTAGGAACTGAAGGAACTATTCAAAGAAGTCTCCACTAAACTATACTAATCTAAACTAAAAATAAAAATATGATAGGATGATCCGCGTATTTAAATAAAATGCATATTTAGCCATTTCAAAGAACAGGTTGTGTAATTATTATATTTCAATTGTAATTGTGTTTAAAAAATTTAAATTAAAACCCATAGCCAATTTATAGTTCGGAACTATCAAACGCCAAATTTAAAAAAAAAAACAATAACCTCCTCACTTAAATTATCAACAAACACACAACATGCAAAGAATACGCTTTCATTCCAAATAAAATCAACAAGTCAATAAAACCTATAACAACCCATCTTTAGCCACTGCATCATATTAAAACAAAACCGAAACACGATAACTCCAATGCAATGAAGAACAAAAAAACAGCAAATTTTAATTCAAAAATAAAAGAAAAAAATAAACAGAAAAGTTAATTAATGACACACAGCTTCTTGCGTTTAAAATGTGCGTATGCGTTCATTCATAAAATGTACATAAAATTGCAGTGACGCGAACCCACACACGCGCACGGCACACACACTCTCACGCCATTCATTTTACATAATACCTACTATAGTGGCCACGTACGATGCAGTAGTAACTAGTACTATAAGCGGAGTTTCATTTTCCAACAAACTTTGCAGCCTACGCTAGACGTAACTTTACTTACACAAGCAAAAATGAACTCTATATCGTTACGATAAGGTTAAAATTTTATTGAATTTAACTATGAAAAGCTACGCAAGCGAATCAAGCTGTTATGACGTTCTGATAGGGAACGTATTGGATTAAACCGAACTTTGATAAAAGACATTTCCACAATGCGCCCAGAGTAGTGGACGTCTGTAAAGTCGGACGCGTCTATTTATAGAGATAAAACGTCGATTAAGCTTAGCGCCGCGCCGAGTCGAGTGCAGTTAATGCAGCATTCGAGAGAATCGAGACAGAGTTGCCCGAGTATCGATTGTACGCGGGAACGTAATCGATTGTTGGTGTAAAACGTCCGACGTTGCGCGGTTATGTATGGTTCTATTTTTAAACTTCGCCGGTTCAATTTGTAGATAATGCACTTAACGATGTTTTCCAGTTTCGAAGTGGATTTGTTTATGCCGTTACAAACAAGCGTGTGTATGGCTGGCGGTAATATTGATTTATTACAGTTTTTAATTATCAAATTGATTAGTAATACGATGAGTAATTTTGTTACATTAAACAAGATTGCTTGTTTCTGGCGGAACTAAGAGCTATTTCATTACACAATGGAATGTATGTTCGAACTTGCATAGATTAAATTGAAGCTTTTGGTTCAGATCCTGCATTTATTAGTTCATGTTTGATGTTACGTAGCTACTCATGCGTTTGGGAGAATATAGACTTCACAATATAAACTTTGACTTAAACGTTTACAACCTAGCGCCAACATATTGCATCTGCCGCTAAATATCGCGGCTCCAATGACATTGATGTGTTATGAAGAGCCAGTTATTTTATAAACCCTTGTGTTTTCATCGAAGACCTCATCTTGACTTCCACGGACGAAAGATTGGAGCCAAATGCGGGTTCACCAACTCATCACCAATTTAAATATTCAACGACTGCAGAGCATTATAAAAACCGACTTCACGTCAAAACTTTGACTGAGTTATAATGTCATCAACGTAAACAATCTCCGAAATCATACATATTTTTCAAATATTTGAATTTTTCAATGAAGTACTCAACCGATTTCTATGAAATTTATATGGGACCAACTATGAAGTATCTTCTAAGAATTTTCGAAATCGATTCATAATATCGTGTAAGAAAGACACAAATAAAAAAAATGCAGACGAATTGGGAACCTCCTCCTTTTTTGGAAGTCGGTTGAAAAAGAAACCGCCGCGCGCTTCCCTGCCATAAGCACACTCCACTCCAAATTAATATCATTACATTTACGCTAATGAAGCCTCCATGGCATAAGTATATTGGTCATTTCATTTCTTAATGATGGTGGTTTGATATTTAAATAGTGGTTATTTACGACCATACTAGTTTTACCATTATAATCATATTATCTATACATATAATAAAATGGTAGGAAAGTCAAAACTGTACATTGAATATTTTTTTAAAAGAATACTTGGGGTATGATCTACAATCGAAACAGAAACAAAAAATATAGTTTTTAGAATTTTTGTCTGTTTGTCTTTCCGGGATAAACTCAAAAAGTACTGCATGGATTTACTTCAAATTTGGCATGAAGATAGTTAAGAAGTCGGGTCAACATATAGGCTACATATTATCACGCTAGCAGTGTTATAATCGTAGGTGCGTTTGGTGCTGCATAGCGTTCACGCAGACGACGTCGCGGGCAGCTAGTATGATATATTTATTAATGATTTACTATATAAAACCCAATCTATTTATGAAAATCTAATAATAAGTAGAAAGTTAGTACATCACGATATAGCTTTTTCATTCGGACATCCGGCTAAGGAGCAGAAGTTTTGGCATACACAGTAAGCACATCACATCTTTTGATAAAACGGAACATGTTGATGACGGAATAGTACCGACATTTGACAAAGCGATAAGGAATTTTCTTGTGCTCGAGTTGTGAGCACCTGTTGATATAAAGATAAGACATAATGATGAATCTCGATAAAAGGGCACAAGTCTTACTAGAGAAAAAATGTCGGAAGGGGCCGCCCGTATGCCGACCAAATTGGAGACATACTTAAAAAGGACCTAGTGAAAACTACCCGTAACCGGCGATCATGTAAAACGATTAATGAACGTGGAGGAAGCGAAAGAGGTATGTCTGGATCGGAGCCGCTGGCGTTCCTTAGTCTCTGCCTACCTCAAAGAAAGACAGGCGTGATGTTATGTATGCATGTATTTTATTTTATTTTATTCTATTAGGAAAACTTACTGCTATATTATGTACTACTAGAGGTCGTGTGTTCGATTCTCAGCCGAATCAGTAAGGGAAAGGAACTTTTCTAAATTTACGTTATTTCTAGATATCCTACGATACCATCTAGTTTGAAGTTCTAGTTAGGTGAATCTTTAAGTTAGAAACGGAGGAATTAAGTTCGTTCTTTTTTCTGAATATTTCAAGCAAAACTGATATTTTAGGAATCTACAGCCGTAAGTATTTATACTTGACCACACAAGTACAGGTATACATAAAAAATACAACTATAGCATCGAAACAAAATTAGTAAAATCAATAGTTTTTCCTCGTCCAAATCTTGTTAATTCAATTGAGTTCTGCCATTGAGATAACCACATCCTGCTACTTGCTATTTCAACACCAATAATAAAAGAAACACAAGCAAACACACTTACGTCAAGAACCTAGACGGTCAGCAAAAAACGCACTCCATTCACCGACTGTGAGTCATTAAACTGCTATTGACAAACAATCACAGGCCACGGGTCATGAACCACAGAAGGAATATTTACGATCGCCGCATTCAAATCAAAATTTAATGTCAATAAACGAAACACATGTTCACAAAAATTGTAAAAGTTTTAACCCGAACACTCATAAAACCCTGAATACAAGCAGATCTGACGATAACTTTAATAACGTCCCAGCGTCACAATAATAGTATTTTTTTTAGTCACGCTCTTCTAGATTGGATAATAGGTGGTTAGTTCTGACGTGACAAATATTAGGTGCAGGAGCGACGACGTGAAAATAGTTGAGTGAATTTAATAGAGCACCATGTATAACAGTTTTGTCATATAGCCTGTAATTTGTGATGGAAATTATTAGTGTTGAAGACGACATTGTACAGGGGGCGGTTCTTTCTACGAAGGGCTATGCAGTTAAGGGCTATTGATATAGATAGTCAATTGTGTAGTATGCGGAGTAGAAGTACTTAATTGGGTGCAGTGTAGGTATGATAAAAAATAAAGCATGATAAAATGGCGAAATGAATTTCATAAAAAAGGGATATAAGTTTACATTGAATAATCAGAAATAAGGTATAAATAATTAAGGTAAGTATTAAAATTTTTATAATTAAATCCACGTTGTTTTATGTGTTAACGTTAAAGAGGTTTTGAGTTATTGAAGGGTCAAAAGTGGCACCAAGTGGTAAGTGTAATATTAGCTAGCGGCAATATACTCATACAGCGGATATATCATTCTTATTGTTTTAATTTTTTTGTTAGTTTATTTAGATATAACTTCAAAAAAAAAGCTTTTACCTAACAGTTACTGTTACTTCAAGTTTAATTTTCACTCAGCACTCATTTTTAATCATCTATGACCCACAATATCTTTGAAACCATTAATCTTATAAAAAAATATGTTTTGACTTATTTGTAGGAACTTATTAATGAAAAATTCAGCCTTTGACAATTTCGTCTTAGCCTATATAGTTTTCCTGAAAATTTAAATAAACTGGAAAACTGGATACCTATAGGAAGTCAAACAAGGGGGGAGGGAGGGGGTGAAGCCGAATCGTCAGGGGGAGGGAGAGTTTTATATTTTAATGTACTCACCTCAAGGTATAATAAAGCGGCAACAAAACAAAGGTAAAGATTTTGCCGCTAAAAAAACTAGCATGAATGGACTACAAGCCGTAGTGGAATAAAAAGAATTATAACCGCAACTAAAACGCCAGTTTTATGAATAGACTAGCTGTTTTGCGCGATTTTACCCGCGCCATTTCAAATCCCGCGGGAATATCGAGATAAAAAGTAGCCTATTTGCTATTCCAGGCTGTAAACTATCACTATGCCAAATTTCCTCCAAATCCATTAAGCCGTTTTGCCGTGATAGACGAAAAATCATCCACCCATCGAAACTTTCAGATTTATAATATACATTTTTTTTAGTTTGCTTTTATTCGATAGATGTCGCTGTACGTCGTCGATTAAATCGCGCAAGAAAAGTTATAAATGACTTAGCTATGTGTATTTTGTAGACTACCTATATTCGTCTTCACTTTCACAATTATAATATTGGTAGGATAAATGAACGATTTCTATCAAAACGTAATTACGGTCACAAAATTTTCGGTCAAAAAATTTGACGACCACTTTGGCGCTGGGGTATCACTGTCAGACGCCAGTGGTCGCGGGTTCGATTCCCGCATGGAACAAGAAAAAAAAAATGTTTCGTGTCTGGGTGTTTATCTGTTTATGTATTTATATTCTAGGTTCCCCCCTAGTTCGCTACATGGTATCCCATAACACAAGCTATGCTTACTTTGGTGCCATGTAGTTGTAGGTGTGTTTGTCTGGGGATTTTATTTATTAAAATATCGAATCCAACAACAAAGTTGTTACTTCTCGAACTCGCTCCACCTACCTATCTACTTATTCTCTGGCAGGGCCAGGTTGTTGCTCCTAAAAACCCGCGCCTCACGATTCCTCGGAACCCCGATGATTTCGACAGTTCCGCCGGTTGACTTCCCGCGAGCGAATTGATTGATCACCTGTCACCGGTGACGTGTTTGAGAGAAATGTCAAAACTTGGGCGCGCATTCCCAACGCGCCGTAATTAAGTTCGTAAAACCAATTTAAACCAGGAAAACAAACAGTGGAGTCTGCGTGTGACGTGGAATCATGACACTGCACGGAATCAAAGCCATGAAAAAGCAATGCTTTTCTACTTTGATGCCATTCGCGTTTGAACCTCAACTAGACTATCCATAATATCAATTCCACTTAACTAAACGAAGGTATCTTCTAGCAGCAAGCGGTTATTTCTCGGATTAGTGGCGAAGGGGTAAACCTGTCTGCCTCAGACGCCAGTGGTTGCGGGTTCGATTCCCTCACGGAACAAGAAAAAAAAAAAAACCGTGTCTGGGTGTTTATCTATTTAGGTATTTATATTCTAAGTACATGGTATCCCATAACACAAGCTATGCTTTCTTTGGGGCCATGTAGGTGGTGTGATTGTCTGGGGATTTTTATTTACTTATTTATGATATTATCTTTATGTTATTATGCCGAAAAGGGTAGCAGATCTAATATTTCGTAGCTGTGACAGTGTTAATACCACTGTACAAGTGTAGGTATACTAAAGTCTAATAAATCAGAACGCAAAATCTGTGCATATAAGGAAATATTAATGTTTTGTTTTATTCGTATTTGTATAGCTCTCAAGTTAATTTTCTATTGATAATTCAGCTCTGGGAGAAGGATATGGATATGGGTGGCAATCAAACGTTACGCGGCGTAACATTTGACGGCGGCTTGAACTAAACTCTTTTTATGTAATCAAAGTTTTGAGAGGTATATTCTAGTTCTGAATTTGAGACTGAGAAACAAAGCACTGAGTCCTATTTTAATTTAAGTCTAAAAGGACGACACATAACTTTGTAACAGATGGATACCCGCTTCAATAGACATGTGTGATATATCGTTGAAAAGAGTTCATCTTCTAGAACCAGAATTTGTATGGCGCCTGTCTTGATTCTGAGTCCAAGCCGATAACCAACCTAATATAATTAAATAAAATCTCCGAAGGCAAAATTAAAAAAAAAACTTAATTTAGATGCGCCACAGACAATCAGGGCGGCGGTGTGCTATCTATGCGTATCTATGCTATAGGTGACCCGTCTGCTATTTTAGCTCTGAAAGGACTAACGATTGGAACTTGGCGCTAGGGTAACTTTGATTCATGTTACTAAGACCTATCCAACGGCGTATCCTACATGGCTATTGAAGGGAGGGTACCAAAATGATGTATCGTCCTTTGGTACAAATATATTTAAACAATCATGACTTGGACTAAATTCCGGCGTTTCTCGGAACTGACTTACTTCGTGATTGCAATGGCGAGTTATTCACGAAGGGTTGCCAAAAACAAAACAATATTAACAAATCCAATTTAATTTCAATTCTATTATCTTGCATCTAACCTGTTCGAGATTAAGTCAGGTCATATTTATTTAAACAACGGTGTATACGACGGAAAATTAGCAGTTTAATTAATAAAACCATACACGTCAGAGCTTTAACTTACAAGAAACACCGTCAATATAGTACAACCAACAATTTACGCTGGCAAAATAAATCTCCGAAGCCCTTAAAAAAATCCAACTAATTTCCAAATCCCAAACCACAATTTGGACAATCCTATTCGTAATGGAACAGCCAGATGGTCAAACTAATACTTACGACTCTCAACAGTTTTTTGTGAATCGAATCGAATACATTTTTTACCGATTAGAAGCTTACACCGAGTGCTCAGACGGACAGGTATGACCTGCGCGCCCCCTAGTTAACTATTCTCCCATTAACACAAAACCGGTTGACGTTTTAACGTCTAAGAAATATTGCATATCGATTAACAAATCCTCCGCTATTAAAGTTTATCGATACGAGCCTGTATTTATATCGTTTTTTACGATCTTCTAACAGCGCTGTCCATCTACTAAGTGGTTACTTACAAAGTTTTACGGCAGGAAGTTAAGTTTTATTTGGTGGAATAACAAAGGGTTAAGTTGTTTTGCGAATATTCGCTTTTTAACGGCTTTTTCTCTTCTAGAGGAATAGATGTATTTTTCACATTTTGAAGCATCTAAAAATGAAGGGAATAGAATTGTAATGGGATGAAACTTAGGATCGTGATCATTGCGCTTGCGACGACGCGACAGTGCCGAAATATCGACTCATAAAGGAATAAAAAAACATGATAAAGTTCCCGATTCTAAAGATAAACCCGGCCGCACTATAACAGAGATATCAAGTTTAAGTTGGTCAGCCCTAAGTTGGTTCAATTTAAATCATATGAAAATACCCTCTAAAAACCGTGTACAAAAAAGTTGACTCATGCTTTTAATATAACTAAATTTCGACGTCATCGCGAGTTAAAGTTCTGTCTGTCTGTGCTTTTTTATCTCCACATGACTTTCATAGTAGTCGCAAACCACTTAAAGTATTTAGCAAGTGTTCGGGTATGGTATGGTAAAATAGTTTTTTGTGGCTAATGAGCGATGACCTCAAAATAAGTTAGAGAAACAGAGTTACTATCTACGTGTGGTTTCTTAATCCGACACATGTTTCCCGAATTCTCAGGTCCGCTAAAAGTTTATCTAAGACCTTGTCTAGATAACGGATAAAGAAACATTAGGAACAATAACAACACCATGCTGGACTGGGAGCGACAGTAAAACATAAAATGTACCAGCTGCTTCTCTTCCCGGGCATACTGTAAAAGTCAGTTAAGCGACAGAGGTTTTATTGACGTTTTTGTGGGCCACAGGCTGATCCCCTGTCACTGCAATAGTCTCTCCATTATTATAATTCCTCCAGTCGTGTCAAACGTTAAATCAGATGGTTTTATAGCCTCTGGCGTTCTGCCTACCCCATAAGGGATACAGGCGTGAAGTTATGTATGTATGTATGTAGGAACATCACCCAGGGGAGACACCAATAGCCCTGCAGGGAGCATTGCAAAGAGTTGTGATGATGGAACCTCCCTTACTTGACGTGAGCTGTAGCTCAAACAAATAACGACCCCAACCGGGATTACAACAACAACATCAGTGGACTCAATTCGACATTAGATTCGCTAATTTATGTCTCTCTAATGTCAAATTAGGAGACATTTTTTCATTTAATTTCATTTCGGTCATTTCCTAGCCGCTTATCAATGAACTACCCTACTGATGGAATCATACGACGTTTTAGAGAGATTAAGCTTTTGATCATACCTTTGCATTTGTAAAGGGATAACCAGACCGATACAGCCGAAAATGGTTTAGGTCTTTCAATCAGATATGAGAATGGAGCTTCCGAGGCCTGTGTGCGCTCATTCACCTCTTGGATCTTTGTTTGAACCTGTTATAGCTAGCATAATATTGTCTTAAGTTTTCGCGATTCATACTATTAAATAAAACACTTTTTAACCGGATTTATCGCGTATATTTACATTTTAAATTTTGACTCGACGTTTCGGTGTCTTTGCAGATCCCGTGGCCAGTCGCTCGTGAAGCGTCGAGTCAAAATTTAAAATGTAAATATACGCGATAAATCCGGTTAAAAAGTGTTTTATTTAATAGCTAGGATCATTTTACGAGACCAAGCTCGGGTATAGTTTTGCGTATAAAAAAGGATGAGTCCGTTATTACGAATTCAAATATTGTAAAAGACGCTTCAACTCAATTACACCCTTTGCTAAAATGGTATAAAAAGAGTTTACAGTACCGCGCACGTGTGGGTCCCAACATCGTGAACAGTTAGCATCCTTTCCCGCGGATAGATCGAACTCCCGCATGGGACGTGATAAAATTAAAAGCTACTAATGTCTACAATATCACCATAATCCTTTTTGATAAAAAATATAATTGATACAAAACTCCACTAGCGGATATCCGGTGCTTTAAATCGAATGATCTCACGCCCACCACAGCTACTGCTTCAATTTTTTTTCGATGTCGTTTAATAAAATTAAAGGATCACGCAACTCTGGGCATAATATGTTTTTTGAGTCGGCAGGCAGACGATGCAAGCTTTTGTTCCGCAACTTACGAATCCTTTATCAAATGAAGAATCTTAAACGAATACTTCCTTTGATTTTTTCGTTATACTTACCAATTGTGACATCCTGTATCTGGTCGGCGGATTGTCAATTGTTCGTTGAGGTCCACTGCGTCGCGAATCGCCTACCTGAGTTTACGCAAGCGGGAGAAAGGAATTACTTCCCGATGCTCGGATTCTCGTTCCGCTTTATCCAGGATTTACATTGACAACGACCGGACGCGGCCGTAAATCAATCAAACAATAACAACACCACTCCTATTTACTTGACGCCATTTGTCAAAACACGAGCACAAATCATATTCTCGGCGACCACACGACATCCGAGGAGACTTCCGGTCATCGGAGCCTTAATCGCGCCGTGCGCGAGAGCATTGTTACCGTTTTTATGTGCGGACATTTCGAATCCGGGTTTCTATTGGACCGCGGATTTATTGAGGCTTACAAGAAAGCCGATACATTTATAATGCATAAAACTGGTTGGTATAAAAGCGCGCACGTATCACGGAACCCTTTCGAACTTTCACACGCGCGCCATGTGTCCCTCGCACAGCAGCGCCGCGGCGCGGCGGCGGATGTCGTCGCAATTACCGACGACGACGGCCGCGATTATTATTACACGGTATTGTACGGCCAAATTACAGCATCTCGGCTTCCCATCCGGTGCTGGCCGCGGCCGAGCGAATGTCGACCGTATGGCGCACGCGAACACTCCGCCGCGGAGATAGCTGAGGCCGCTGCTAATAAGGGATGGACAAAGCGCAGGTGAATGGGACCGGGAGGGACAATAGTGTCTCGAAGGGTACCGTAGGACACCTGCGGCGGCGACAGAACGTATCTCTGATTTATGAGCCAAGTATTCGCGGCGCTTTGCCGCGACGCAGCGGAGAAAATTGTATTTCAAAAGCAACAGCGCGCTCCGGCAACGATAGGACCCAGCCAAGTATGAATACGAGATTTTGTCTTGTCTTGCACATCCCGCAGATAATGCCAGCCTATTCAGGGCCACTCTATGAAATGTTTATGAATCATATAGACAGCTTTGTTGTCAATGGATTGCGGATTTTGAGAATTTTGCGCATCTATTCATGCATTTTAGGTGCAAAAAATTATTGTACAAAATGTCAATTTGCACACCTGCGCAGGTTTCTTAGAAAATTAGCTGGCTTGTGTTTAGAATACATTTATTCAAATTCCTTTAAATTCATTCAAATAACTAGAACAGCTTTAGAAAATATATCGATATGAATAGGACTGTCCATTACCTCGATATTTTTTTATAAACGGAACATCATTATGAAATTTCAATCGATATCTTTAAAAAGCGATAGTGCCTTTATGTTATGACACGTGTACTTATATGTAGCCAAAACTGAAAGCCAATTAAGAAGCAAGGCATACGTTTCAATCCGACGACGGCCGTACAAGTGCCTCGCGCCACCTCATCCATAAACCGACGATCAAGCAATTCCGTTAAAACGAGCGATCGGCTTTTAAAGAATTCATCGCGACTTTCCAAACTCCAGCGATTACCAATAAATACTCTGTGACAACATGCTGATATTATGTCGCAGGAGTTTGCCTACCGGCCCTGATATCGCAATAAAGGTCTTATTACAATGGGTTAAGAGTTGAATCGGTGATTGTGTGCGGGTGAGTCAGAAGGCTCACTTATGACCCGGTTCGCACGGCCGCCGTTAGCGCTGGTTTACACGGCGGCGGCGCGGCTACAGTTTTATTGCCAGCGGCTGAATTCAGCGAGTTTACAAATAGTTCAAGCACTGATAGAGTAATTAATGGTTAAGTGGCGTAAGTTAGTTGCTGGTGCGAGCGCTAATTAATGCTCTTAATTAAACTACTAAACGGCGTTGATTTTACACTTAAATCGTTTAGTTTGCTATTATGTTGACTCACGCTTTTTTGTATAACATACCAGATATTGTAAAGGAAAAAGACACGCAAAGTGAACTGTTTTTGGATACGAAATGTGACTTAGGAATTCGATATGTGATTCGTAATTTACCTATATTCAATTCCGGAGCGTATCACTCTCTATATGTGCTCTATTTTCCATGCTGGGGAATAATCCAACGTTCACTCCTAAGAATATAAAATACTCCCAACGCCAGTGTGATGTGGGAGCTCCACACTCCGGAGCACGTCCGGTCGGGCCGGTCGACAGATGGCAGCACCGGCGCGGCCTTGCTGCGCGGGCGCAGATCCTTTGCTCCTTTTGGCGGGAAACTTCCATTCCACAGAAATTGAAGGAATGCAGTCCGAGAAATAAATTATATGATAACGCTGTGGCAGCGGCTTCGTATCGCGTCTCATGTGATGACAGATGTATATTTATTGGGAGAAAATATATTGAACTTTTTTCTGGATGTTTACAACATTTTTTGTCCAGCATTGGTATCAATGGTTCGTTGACACTTGTACCATTAACTGTTCCATGATGGAACTACTGATAATAATTTACCTCACTAGTTCCATTATACATGGATGTTGAAATAATGGAACTAGTGTCAACTTTTTCTTTAGCCTAGTACCATTCACAGATCCATAATGGAACTACTGATCAAAATAATGAATATCTGAACCTACTGGGCACTTGTGAAATTTTCGACTGTGCAAAAAAACCTATGGAAAAAACTTAGTTAATCAGTTTTAATAATCAGTTTCTTTCCCACCAAAGCTCCCAGTTAAAAGTCTTAGGCTACGTTACGCGTATTATTTTGTGGTTTGGATTTTATTTCATGCCATGAAAGAATTATATTATAGGACTTTCAACTTATAATTGTCTATAAAAATCTCATATCATATATAATTAGAATTAAAGAGTCTGTTCTGTGTGTTATCGCTTTTTACCAGCTGTCGTAATTAAGGCCCTAGAATCCATCAATTAAGGCCATGCCTTAACTGACGTGATGAAAAATGACCCCCTACGTTGATTCACAGTAAAGCTTGTGTTTGTCAATTCTATGAAATATTAAAATACGGTTAAAATAAAATTGCTTCGGCAACCTAAAATCGGCTTCCAAAAGCACAGCAATAGACGCGGTCATCAATATTTAAAGTTAAACTTAAACTTAAATAACTTAACCTTTTAAGCTATAATCAGCATTCATTGAACTTGAAAAAAACTTATTGCTCAAGCTTTAAGCTCCGTTTTATAAAAAACGATGTCAGTAAAATTATCAGCGGCTTGTTTAGGGCATTGTCATACTGTTGTGCTACAGACAGAATTAAAAAAAAACTTTGGCTGAGTTATAATGTCATCCATCAGTCATCAACGTACATTCTCCGAAATCATACAATTTTTTTCAAAAATTTGAAATTTTCAATGAAGTACTCAACCGATTTCGATGAAATTTATATTTATATTTATATATCTCTATCATATGAAACAATTATTTTCAAAATCGATTAATAATTGTTCGAAATATCGTGTAACAAAGACACACAAAAAAACATACAGACGAACCTCCTTCTTTTTTGGAAGTCGGCTGAAAAGTCCAATAAGCAGCAGAAACCTCAAAGGAAATATTAAATAAAATGTTGCCTATGTAATCTACCTCTTCTTTTCATGCAACTTTAAAACAGTGATAAAATATTCCCTTAGAGGTACGTCGTCAGCATTTCCTAGTAGGAGAATACCGTATGTAATGAAGTTATGAAAATATAATAGCTTCATTGAATGGAGATTTTAAACATTTATTTACTGAAATATATGCGGTTTTGCTTATCGTTTAAAAACTTCCCAACAGTCTAGGGAAAAACACATATTTGAATTCACAGGATTCTGTTCTCGTCCCTTCACAACAAGGTAGGTATATTAAATGCCTGATTTTCTATGAAAAATTTACGTAGTTCATTATTTGCATCTATAATCAACTACTGGAAAGTTTGACTTCAACTTACCTAACCCACTGGGAAACAATTACGTCTACATTTTTATTTATTTACCAAAATAATTTTGCATTACTATCAGACTTCTAAAACAAGATATTTCTTTAGTAACGCCAGGGCTTCGCTACCCGAAGCTTCGTCCAGTAATATTCTGCCATGCTTGGATTTTTGAAAACTACCCACAAACTACAGAAATCATTCCAAATATCCCAGGGTCACTCGGTTATTTTCTGGAGGAATTCTATGTCTAAAATCAAAAAGTAACGACATGAGTCATACGTAGATATTTACGCACAACTACTGTAAGCGTCACGATGCTAATGATGTAGAACGAGTTATTTAAACTAGTATTACAACTAATTGATATTCGCAATTATTAATTCGATAGATTCGTAGAATTTATGTGAAGTTTCTAGAGATGTAAAATTTATACACGAGATAATTCGATAGCGTTTTCACGACTGGTCGAATTCTTTCCTAAATTTATTCGCGAGGTTATTAACAAAAAAATATATACAAATCCAATATATAAAATTCTCGTGTCACAGTTTTCGTTGCCATACTCCTCCGAAACGGCTTGACCGATTTTGATGAAATTTTTTGTGCTTATCCGGTATCTATGAGAATCGGCAAACATATTTTTTTTTTATTTATATGGCAAAACAACGTTTGCCGGGTCAGCTAGTTATACTATAAATTTCTGCCTTAATTGTGAATTGTGATGAGGTACTCTAGTTGTAGCGAGATAAGTAGGTAGGTATTTTAATTATAATCATGATTGAATCAATTTTTTTAAGTTTTTAATATAGGCTTATGTGGCACATACTGTGTATTAAGAATTGTAATTTCATGTTATGGAATGGCACTTAATTAAAATAAAGACAAAATGGGTTGAAATATCGTACACAGGTACCTAGGTCAAAGCCTGTAATAAGAATAACACATAAGGTACTTTTCATTATAATATTCCCATCAGATAGGTAGTTTTTTCGAGCTGGCAATCATTAAATATATTTTTTTTTTAAATAGCCTCAGTGTGACAAAGGTTTTACCTATAAACTGTCAATCGAGGACGCGGCAGATAAATTCTTATGAAGGCACGAAGCTGATTACGCGCGGCTACGCGCCCGGCGCGTCACGGCTACTTGCCCAACGCGGGTCGACAAAAACCCTTGTTCTCCGCTGGGCTATTACTAAAATAATTACACTTTGGACAATGAAAGTGAAAATGTCAAACCACAGCGCTTGTCTTTCGACGCGTCTGCGGTTTTTTGGTTGTTTCATCTTGTTTTGGAATCGGTAATTTGTTTTACGGGTGCCGAGAGATATTCGTATCGAAGGTTGTACTCATTTTTGAGTTTGGGAATGGCAAAGGTATTTTCAATATTGCTTTCGGGATGTAGGGTACACGTTGAAAGACTTTAATGATGACTTAAGTTCGTAATAAAGATACAAAGTAGTTAACAGCGATGAAGATAACGTAACGAAAAAGCCCAATATTATAAAAAGCTAAAATAAAATAAGTAGTTCGAAATTGAGGAAACGAAATTGAGCTCTTCGTGCTGTTGATACAGAAGGCAGCAGATCAAGCATTCCAAACCTGTTAAAAAGTTGTAATTGAATCTCAACTCTATGCTCTCGACATTAAGTTAAGAATTGGTTGGGAAATTTGACAGAATTGTTCATAAATCTGTACTTTACTGTACTAAGGGTCAGAAGTGGTTTGTCTGTCACACACTAATAATTTATTCAACAGTTTTTGTTCACACCAGAAATATATTCTCACATACACTAAAATAGTGAGACATTATAAAGTTTTTCCACGAATCACAAAGTCATTTGAGTCATCAAAAGAATATACTTAAGTACTATATTTAATAAATCTTAGTTCTTAAATCAAAGATACCATAAAACCAGTCCCAGGATCATGAGCAATTGAAACGTTTCCTTGGAAACGATGACGTCACTGTTGCCACGCACTCGGAAGGACCTCATGATGACTCACGCTCTCCGCCTAGGGGGTGTTCTAAATTTAAAAAACCCCGGATATGACCTCATTGGAACTGTATTTATGCCATATCCGGATTTTACTTGCGCATTTCCGAATGGGTTCGTGTTCAAGTAGCTAAGCAACAAGTAAGATTGCTTTGCTTAGAGTCATGTGATGTGACAAAGTTAGCACTTTATTTACGAATTTAATACAATTTTTTATTGATATAATTTAATCAAGTTATGTTGAGCCTTACATAATATGGTTCTAATCAGCCTAAGAAAAAGAAGTGAATTTCATTCTATAAGGGGCTTAATTTTTTAAAAGGATGGTGTAAAATGAAATAAGTATCAAATTATAACTACATTTATTATTTTTTTTAAAATTACAAGTTAACGAGTCATTAAAGACTTACTTGGCGTTAATTTGAGAAATATTTTTTTAATGAACAATATAATGAGTTTGCCATTTTGTGAAACAGTCTTAATTATTCTGAATTGTAGTTTTTCGCTACGTTTTGCCAGGGTAAATATTAATCTCCAAAATGTTTAGTTCAGAAGACAGGAACAAATTTATTCAGTGACCATTGTAAACAAACTTTGTTTTGCTTTATTACAGATCTTAGTCTACCAATAAGCATGCATGTCAACCAATGCATGTCAACCAATAACAATACCTAAACTAAAATAATACAATCTTTTTTTATACAAGCAGAAAGCTTTTTCTCTTTACCTTTCAAATACTCTCCTCGGTCAAGAAAACACAATCAACAGTATTTTAGCATACCCACTTTCCAAAAAAGCTAAAAAATTGTATATATAGGAATTAAGCGTACACTATAAGGTTTTTTTGTTTGTTGGTTTTATGAGGATAGCATAATCTTTTTAAGATTAAATCCTCGACAAAAATAAAGAGAAAAAAGAAACATTCTTAAATCTAGTTTCAATCAACTTACTTTTTATCAAAGCAACCCAACTAGCCATAAAAAAAAACCTAACAAAAACCGGCAAACTACAACTATCCCGACTGGAAAAAAAAAACAAAACAAAAAAAAAAGCAAAAAAAATCAAAAAACCGTAATTAAACCTGTTCTCTATCCTCTTCCCTTTAAGTTTATAATTCCGTAACGGTTGTTCGTCTGCGAGTGGGATGCTGTGTCGACATCTCGGAGGATGAATTAAAAACTCATCAGGCGTGGTGCGTGGTTCTCTGATAATGCTTGTCATTCGGTGTCGCCGAGTGGGCGAGTGGGAGAGTGGACACACGCTTGGGTGTGGCAGATGGGGAAACAAAATGGATTATATAAAAAAAAAATGGGAAGCGTCTAGTGCATTTCTTCCTATAAGTAATGCTGCTTTAGAAAATAGACCTATTTAAATGATATTAACTTATTTTAAATAAAAAAACAGTTTCTGAGGCATTTGTATTGTAATTTGTACACATAGGCTTATACGTTTGTATCAGGTTTATTCGTCTACATCTTATTTCCAAACAATTTTTTTTTTTCTAAATTACGACGTCTTCAACAACTAAACAAGCGCCACCTTGTATATCTACCTAACAAACAACCACATGATATATCTCCAAAACTCGACCCACAAAATCTGAACTGAAGCCCGAAATTCCGCGACAAAGACCCACATAGTACATACACGCGAACATTCTTTATTAAACTAAAGCCCTACTAGAAACCCACTTCAAAACGTTACTGTACCATTTAGGTATAAGTGGTGAATAATAGTAAAAAGAATAACCATTTCCTATTCTTGTATCAGCTTCTGGGAACGGAAGTAGGTTCGTCAATGGCCGCCGCGCCGGTTCGTTCGCGATAAGGGGTGGACAAGGTCAGCTCAGCGTGCGCAAGCGCAGCGGAACATGAGCGGGATGGATGAAACGCGAGCTGACTACGCAGGGATATCTGTATTTTATACTTTCACTTGGCCCATTTAAAATTAACATTTTCTTTTATCTTTGGTAAATGCCGTGAACTGTTGATGGTGAGAAAAATAAAAAACGTCTTTGCAATGAAATGAGCGAAGTAAAATTAAGCTTTAGTAAACAAAGGCGAATTAATTTTTGTTTATGTTATACAGTGATTACAATGAACGTTATTTTATCAAATAGAAATAACGGTCTTCACTATTGGGAGTAGGAATGTAATGCAGTATTAATATTAAATTTTAATAATTCAATAACTTTTAGACAGATAGCATGGATGAACACGGCATAGCACGAATTGATGATTTCTCACGCAGCAACGGATTGAGCTCAAACTTTGCACTTCATAGGGAATATATTTGAGTTGATGTCCCCATTAACAACTTATAAACTTAACTATTACTCTGTCCTAAAGATGCCTTATCGTAAATTAACTTTTATGTAATGGCATATAGGTCATATTTTTTAAAGATACGCTTGTTAAGCCTTTTGGAAGTCTTATCCATTTATTCAGCATCAATATTGATTAAATCTTATAACCTAATTCCGCTGGCAGAGACTGGCGTCTCATTGTTCTACGCCTTAAAAAGACGCAAAAGGTAACGCGAGCTCACGACGTACGATTACTGGAAACTAAAAGAAACACAAGCATCATGTTGAAGTCGATAAAAATCATCGAATATTATCAGCCAGTCGCCCTTCGAGGAACGCGGGTTATCGACGACGGGTCGAATGTCGACAATCGTAACGATAAGCGTACACATGATACTTCGACGAAATTCGACACATCGTATAGTACTTATTATCTGTATTAAATGAAAGCCATTTCAAACACTAGGCTCAAGTCTCTAAGATTTATTAACAGCCAAAAGTTAACTACAAATGAATTAGCATTTTTAGAAAATAATAACGCGTTTCTAATGGCAACATTAAAAAAACCTGCTTATCTAATAATTCTATCATAATTAATGGTTTTCTAATTCATAAAATTACGAAAATAAGGTTTGCGAACTTTCAAATGAAAAAAATGGCGTGTGCAAAATTCAAAACAGACTGCAGGCTAACAACCTGAATAAAAAGGCAATTAATGGAATATCTAATTCTATAACGAGCCTTAGCTTAGGCTAATATTGATAAACAGTGCCAACGCAAAAACTCCTCCATAAACGTATACGATCAAATAAACAGTACACTGCACAACGCTAGTACTGATAATCTTGTGACAATGTAAAAAACAATCTTTTTCTCTTTTCAAATGAAGTGTTCAGGATGAATTTGACTATGGAGCATACCATGAAGAACGAATTCGCAGACAAGAGTACCTAAGCAAATAAATTTGTGACATATTTCTGACGACGGATCTCGAAAATAATAACTAGCAATTCTGTTGATTTCATCTCAAGCCTATGAGGATATTAGAATAAAAAGTATTCTACGTATTATTCTACGATCTGCCCTACCGGTAAGTCAAATTTCATTTAAATTCGACCAGCCGCGAAAAAATCACCAACACCCTTCACCACCTCCAATATTATATAAGGATATGATAATGAGCATATTGACAACATGTTGTCCGATAAGTAAAGGTTTTTAACATAGGAATTCTCACGTGGAATAGTTGCACGTCCCGAACCAGTCATCGCTCATTGCCTGCCTGGTCACGTGGGTGACATCAATTGAGTTTATAGAGATAGCAAACTACGTTCTGAGTGTTATCCATTTGGTGCCAGTTCACGGGAAGAACGTGTTTTGGGTCAGTCCTTCAATGAGCTGGGTTGTTGGGGGATAAGCCAGTAGGACCTTTATAATGTTTAGTTTACTAGGAGGTATTAAACTATCTGCACTATTCAGTGTCTTTTTGCTATGGGTACTGGTACTAATGTCGGTCTGAACCAAATTGTTCATCAGGGAGAAGACCTTCATCCGAAATTTTTGAGTTGCTTTATTTATTTGCAGGCCATTTAAGTATAGATTAATGAAAAAAAATCCCTTCTTTTCCAATAGTGCCTGTGAGAAAATTTTTAATTTCTTCAAACAAAGTTTAATTAATAAATGAGTAGTATCGCCAAAGATGACGAGCACTTGGGGCACTTGGGGGAGCGATGGGGTAATCCTGTTTGCCTCAGACGCCAGTGGTTGCGGGTTCGATCCTCGCACGGAACAAGAAAAAAAATGTTCCGTGTCTGGGTGTTAATCTATTTATGTATTTATAGTCTAGGTTCCCCCCTAGTTCGCTACATAGTATCCCATAACACAAGCTATGCTTACTTTGGGGCCATGTAGTTGGTGTGATTGTCTGGGGATTTTATCATTTTATATATTTATTATCGTTTCCGTCTTTCAGGAGGGTTTAAAACGTTGATTAAAGGTGTATAGTGTTTATTGGAAATTAAGGTAGGTACCTAAATCTTTTTGTCGGTATCTAAAGTTAAGTTTCCCTCAATAGTATATGTTAATCTCAGATGGAAAGCGTAGATGAGGTGGAAACTGAAATGGAGCGGTGATATTTGGCGACAGTGGTCGCTAAGTTAAAAGCTGGGTTCACTTGGATTTGTCTTTTACGACACGCGGGATGATAGGGCTATTATAAACCAACCTAGGCAGTCGCAACAAAATAGTCTTTAATGCTTCTGTTACACATGCTCATATCAAGCACGAAAGCATGCTTTAATTGAGCATGTGCTTATTTTGAGCAACAATCCGATTGCTCAAAAAAGCTCATTTTGAGCACGCTCGTGAATCGACTGGCTTGCGGTTTTCGAGCATGTTACCAGTGGCGCGTGTGAAAGTTGTGTGCTTTAAGCGCGTCTAAAAAGGTTTGCTTATTGAACATGCTGGTATCGATCAGTTGTTCATACTTAAATATATAAGCATACTTATAACTAACATGCTTATTGCTAGCAAATGTAAACTGTCCCTAAGCATGCTCCTATTGAGCATACTAAATAGGAAGCTTTTAAACATGCCTTGTTAGAGCATGTGTAAGAGTAGCAATAAGCTAGTGATTCTGGAATGGGCTCAGAAATACTGTAAAACTATTAACAACCATCCCGAAATATATACATATCCTAAAACCATTTCGTTACAAATACTATAAATTTTCTCCTATCAAGCATACTTTCCTCATATTTCGGTGTAATCGCAGCAGTACCACTTGGCCCCGTCGCCAGTTGCCACCGACCGGCGCAGGCGCATGTATCAATAAGCGCGAGTCACCGGCCGCGAGTCCGCCGGAGTGGGCATATGCTGCGTGACTCACTAGATATGTGGCCATGGTTGTATGGGCGTCTGGATTAGCGCATATACGTCTGTAGGTTTAAGTACAGCTGGCTTCATATTCAGGGTTTTTGAAGCTCCAATTGTTCAATAGGTACAAAAGCTGCTTTCTTGGTGTTCTGTGTATCAGAGCTGAGTAGGTATGAGTTCTGGTAAAAGTGGATATTTGACAAACACAACACTTGAATCATTTCATATGATCAGTGGGACGAGCAAGATACCGAAACGCGATGAATCTTTTTAAAAACGTTCTACTTTTAAGATTATGAAAATTACAGTCATTTCTTATATATCTTTTGACTGTTACCTTCACATTTTAATCTCTTTTAAAAGTTTGCATGCATGTTAAAAGGCTCTTCTAACCCTAAACCTTAGACCACAACATCTTCAGTCCATAAACCAGACACTCAACCGACGAAATAATATCAAAACAATCATAGACGTGTATTCCGTCTGTGTGACCGGAAGCGGTAATTCCGCAGCGGGACAAAGAACTGGTGACCCCGTGTTCCGGCGGCGACGCTCCCGGACGGGTCGTTTAGAGGTCCTGGAAGATCCGACGCGCACTGAATCCAACCGATTCGCGCGGAGTGATTTGGAATTGCGCGTGCGACGGAACTTAGACTGGACTAGATAAAAGACGCTGAAGTGTCGAGTAATTCCAACTCGCGTTGATACACTCGACGGTGGTTTTGTATTCAAATAATTATTGTTCATCAAGCGGCTTTTACTCACACAATGTCGAAGATATCCAAATAGTTTCGGGCTGTTATGGAGTAAAGTGGAAGAGCTATGCCCAACATTTTTAATTTGATAAAATAAGAAATTTGATTTCTTATAAGTTATCTATATTGCCCTACGTTTTGTTGTGATAGCAAACAGTAGCACTTATTGTTGATTACCTATATTAAAATATGTATATTAAAATATGAAGTCGTCGTGGCGCCGTGGTTACTGTGTGCATCATACGATATCACAGGTTAAGCAACGTTCGGCGCAGTCGGTACTTGGATGGGTGACCGCCGACCATTCATATTTCACGAGGACTTCTGTGCTTCGGAGGGCACGTTAAGCAGTCGGTCCCGGGTGCTGTATACTTGTATACAGTAGTCGTTAGGGTTTGTCAGAAGCCATCTAGGCGCCCTGAAAATTCTGGCATTCACCACCCAGCACTGGGCCAGCTTGGTGGATTATGGCCTATACCTCTTCGTCACCCAGGGGAGAGACTCATGCCCTGCAGTGGGCTCATTACAAAGAGTTGCGAAGATGATGATGATGATGATGATATTAAAATATACAACATTAATTGTAGGATACTATCACAAAGTTAAACTATCGAAGATGTTGTCTCGTTTTCGGGCTTAAAGCCCGCGTTTGAGCTGACTGTCACCTGATAGAAAGTGATGATGTGCCCCAAGATGGTATAATAAGGAATTTAGTCAACCAGAATCACATAGCAACAGCGATATCTGCTATACTCTATAAGAAGGGTAATAATTGGCCAAACACACACTGAAAGGCCACCATAGCTCACTACACCTCAGTTCAATCAATAAAGCCGCTTCGGCGACCAACAAACTTTACAATTCGCTTACAAGCAAGAACTAGTTCGGAAGTAGAATGACAACCCAGAACTGGCAAGTATCAAAACACTTGATTCATTCACACCTTAAAAACAAAGCTTACAGCATCTTCAGTCTCAATCACCATCAAAACCAATACCAATCCATCCCAAGTTCACCAATGGGGTTTCAATATTCAACTGACTGGTCTGAGTAACCGATACAGGTACAAAACTGGTAGAAAAAAATAGCATTTCACAATACCTACTGGCTACGAGCTGTAGGTTCTCAAATTTGGCACGGGCCCTCTTTACATGACGTTCTTCCAAGGAAATAGGCGATATGTGATTTGTAGAATATCACGCATTCGTAAATTATTTGTATGATATTTAAACTAACTAAATGATACTCGTCCTTTTTTTTTCAAAAACTGTTATACATAAGTTAGAAAGAGAAAACTGGATTATTGATATGTTGACAGATATTTGATAGGATATTTAGTTAAATTAATAAATTGTTACGTCGTTGGCTAGATAAAATTACTTATTCTGTAATTGGTCATATGTAATGAAAACTTAATTCGCTATTGGCCGCAGCAGGCGGCACCATTACCTCATTGGTTTAATTTAATAACTTGTTACGTCTTCGTTGGCTAGATAAGATGGCTTATTTTATAAATGGTCAAATGTAACGACATTGCCTAGCAACCCATTACAATCAAACAGTTTGTAAACAGTGGTTTAGATGTCCAGATTTTGAATATAGAAAGGCATTTTGGCAGTGAATTCTCCTGTTCATAGGCAAAACAAACAGTTTTCATGATATTGAAACCGGCCACAAGTCTCCTAAACAGTCCAGTCTGCGCCTACGCAGGCCGGCAGACGTTCCGGGAAAGGAAGCGGCGCGCACGGACGGAATACCGCGACGCGCATTGGTACGCTGCGCGGGCGCATGCACGGAACCAGAATGTGTTACCACTCTGTTAGGTTTCCACGAATACTTGTGAGACTTCAGATAGAGACTTCAATGTTGGGGCGACATTGAGTTATCACTATATTTTGTGTCATAAATAGGACGTTAGATAAAATTTGTTTTAATTTCCATGTATCACTAAGTTCACTGACATCATAATTCTACCTTATTATCTGAGGGCCCTTTTATCTTACTAAATAGGAATTCAAGCAACGATACAGCTAAAGCAATGATGGACTATCACAATATACGATAAAAACTACAAAATCGACGGACAAATTGTGTAACTGTTACGACAGCTCCATAAAATCCACGTGACTGTATCGACAAGTCACCATGACAACAGTAGACGCCGACGGCGTAAACTCTGAGATGATATCTCTATACGGAAGTATGCTAAAACGTGCGAACAGTTTACCCGATCACTCATTCCTCAGACACTTAAACACGGCCTCTAGGCGTGATCTAAATATAGTTTTTATTTAAACAGCGTCATATGATTTCGGTGATAACGGAGTGTTTGGGTCAAGAAGTTTACTTTTAAAGTTTAAGTTAACTTCGTGTTGAGTTCAAGAAAGTTCAAAATTTCCAGTTTAATTCAAATCATTTATTTTTCAATCAATTTACAGATCATACAAGTTATTATCAGGATAGATACAATAAAAAAATAGTAATAATGAGAACATAAGAATTATTAATCAAATTACAAATTGAATGTTAGCATGAAAAATGTCAATATTAAATAATAAAGAATACAAAAAAAAAAAATAGAATGATAATATTTTAGAATGTCAAAGATGGGAAAAAGCATTAATTACTGTATATAAATTAAATAAATTAAATCTTAATTGTAGGTATCATATAAGTAAAGAAGCTGTATTTTAATATACAAAAAGTTTAAAAATTAATTGTACTCTTATTTTTTTTTTATTAAGTTACCAACAAGTTATTTGCAAGATCATCATCATCATCATTCAGCCAGGAGACGTCCACTGGTGGGTATAGGCCTCCCCCAAGGTTCTCCACACAAAGCGGTCCCGCCCTGCCCAGCGTTTACTGGCGACTTTAATAGTCGGTCCACCTTGCGGGAGGCCCACTAGATATAGAATCTTAAAATAGTATATTATGTAACAAGTGAGCGAAGTTGCTAATTACAGTCGAGGCTGTGATTTGAGCCCGAGCCGCAGGCGAGGGCTTAATAATGAGCCGAGACTGTAATTAGCAACGCTCACGAGTTACATACGACGTTTTTCAACACACTTGTGAGTAAAAGACAGACATACGTGGTCATTTTTTTTTCTGCCAAATGTGTCAATGTCTGTATAGCATATACAGCCTATTTTATGTGAAAATGTTTAATTTGGAGTGGTAAATGCAAATATTTTAATATTTTATAACAAATTATTATAAATTGTGAACAATTTGTTTGATATACATATTTGTTTTACTAATATAAGGCGCAAACATTTAAAAATGTATATGGATTTGAAGTGGTATAAAACCTCTTTGTTGTTTCTGAAAAAAATTAATGTATAACCCGGATCAATAACATATGCTCTGTTTACTCGCATGTAATTTGCACAAAGGTACAATTCAACTTTGTAGGATTCATTATATTATGCACTAGGGTATAATATATTATGCACGCGTGACTTATAGCCCAGTTTATAGTTCTAAATTCAATAGAATAAGGCTCACTTTACGAGCAAGTGTGTTGAAAAAATATATACCTTAGTACCTCCTTCTAAAACACACGAAGGACAAAAATACTATAATAACTAGTATACTATAATATTTATGGAATAAATTCTTGTAAAATAAATTATGGCGGTTAGTAACCATCTCATACCTTTTCGTCTGGCCTGGCGAACGCAAAAACGAAGCAGGCAAACAATCCTCTTGGGCATCAAATATTAAGCTTTTTCGAATAATCTACTTAGGATTTTATTACTTTAACATGTTTTATTCATGGTAACTCGACTTGATTACCTCTCGTAATAAAGCTACTTTGCTATGAATTAAGTTTTACTTATTATTCATGTCGATTATCGAGGAATAAAAATAAATATTTGTTTGCTAATTTTGTCTAATTATTAAGATAACAGCCGTGAGTGGTTGTACCCAACAACTTTTCATCCCTCAAGAATTTCTCGATAAAAGCTCAGATAAAAAAGTATCTAAAAATAAAAATCTCAGTCAAGATTTGATAAACGTAAATTAAAAATGGAAGCCCGACGTTATGAGTGCTACGGAAAATGCTACTGCTAAAAATAACCGACATTTAGAAATGCTTTAATATTGGCTATACAAGTAATATACTGAGATACAAGTACGAAAGAGATCTAAATAGTATATTTCGAAGAGTAGCTTTAAAGAGGAACAAATAAGGCTACAAAATACTTCCGATATACAAGACTTTCTCTAAAACCGCCCTACCATCGATTCATGCGTTTATGAGCTAAGATCTAAGCTAAGCTACCGACACAAAATCTTAGATGCTCATGTCAAACTCTTTAACGTCGGTGATTAAGTGCCAATGCCAAAGCTGCTTTACGTACTGTACGTCCGTATCTTCAAATAGGCACACCTACCCATACATTTATATTACACCTACTAAGAGAGATTCAAACATACAAACTTTCATAACATTTTCCGTACCGTACGCGCGTATAATACGCGACGCTTGGCGCATTCCGAACGTCCGTATCAAACGCGTTAGCAGTAAGATCCAAATTAGCTCGAACCATTTAATCTCCTATTACGGATCAGAGCGACCTTGGCTGCCAAACTTCGTCCTAGTGAATCACTCGCCCACTTGGCTCCTCGGTGACGAACTAGTACATACACTTAGCTAAGTGAGACATCCTAAATATTCAACAGCTTAACTTGCATGGCACCTACTTGTGTGTCATGCAGGTGTAAGCGAGTCGGTCGTTTGAAGGTGGTTGTGGAATTCGATAGGTTAAAAATATAAGGAAAACTCTTCACAAAAAGTTCAATATTTTATAACTCGTGTTTCGTTTAAGATTTTTAACGCCAATAGACAAGCAGGCCTTTTAACGTTAATATTTAAATTTACATCCGATCGACGGCGTCGATAAATGGAAAAATAGATAAGTCGACGTAGATCGATAGATTTTACTAGACCAATTCGATGGACGTCAATTAATTTGTGCGGTAACACCCTCAGTGAGATTTGGTGAAGATTTCTGAGGGCATGCTTATATTTTCGTAAATGTTATCTTATTATCAAAAGAGTAAGGTTTATTGTTGATTAGAAATGTACACTATGAGAAAGACGTGGCGATTATTAGTCGTAGGTTTAGCCGCAAAATCTGTTAAAGAGTGAATATTCGCTTCGATGATATGCATGTTCAACGTCAAAACAGATCCTTATTTGACAGTATTCGATATGTTAACAGCAAAAATGATAAAGGCTGGTCATAATTATACGAAATCCCGTGCAATTAAAATAACCGTGTTTTCCTAAGTAGAAATAATACCATCAAAACCCATCACCGTCTATCAACACGGTAATGGCAAAGTCAAACAAACCCGGCCCTAAAGCCCGGGTGGCAACAGCCCTACAGCCCTGCAGCAACGGTGGACGTGAAATAATTAAGTGCCTCACCCTTTTTTGTACGGTTCTGAGAAAGCAGGTATAGTTAGGCTAGCACGTGCGTGGCGATGAAATCATGGCGGTTATGGTTGACCTGTCACAGTTAAAAACATAGCACATAGGTAGGTATTACATAAGGTAATGTGACGAAACTGTGTATGAAAGGGTGATGGCCGACGACGGTTTAATTTTGTTATGGGTTATTTTCAAGCAGCTCAACCGGGGTAAGCCAGTTCGATTTCATATTTGAATTAAAAATCAAAATCATTATTTATTGTGTTCTTTTTAAAACTACTCACATTCATATATGCTCGTAATTTATTGAAGGCAACTTAATTATAAAATAAGTTCTTATACTCAGAAATTAAGTAAGTAAGTACTTAGGTTAGCAGTTAACACCTTAGGATAAAGTTTAAAGAAATCTCAGAGGTGACTGAAAATATTCATAATTGTATAGCACAGATTCGCAAACATAAAAAAAAAAAAAACAAATTCAAAAACCGAAAGTCATATTCGAAAAACAAAATTCGACAACTTAAATCTCCCTACCAAATCATCTATATAAATCTGCGAACATGACTTCTAAACCTACAAACCACATCACACAGTTATACTCCGCGACCTGATAAATATTTACAGCGGTAATGACGACAGCCGACCTATTTGGTTTTCATGCGCCGCAGCAGCGCCCGCGCATCTCATCTCATCTGACCCGATCTCGCTTGCGTCAATCCGATGTGCAGTAGACGCAGTTACACGAGTGTAAACACACTTTCTTCAGAAGGTTAAGGTTAGCGAGAGTGTGGACTTGGAACAATCGATTTGAATAACATTTCAGTGAAATGGAAATTTTACGTGGAGTTTTTGTTCAGATTGTTTTCTTGAGTTAAGGTTTGGCGTTTTGGTTTTACTTTTTACCTTTCAGAGTGAACCTCGGTTATGGTAAGCAAAATTTATACCGAATATGGCACGTCTCGCCGTACTTGAGGGAGCTATAGCGCCAAGAGACATGAAAGCAGGATTTATGCAGTGGAGATGAGAGCTTTGAGGAGCATGTGTGGAGTGAAATTGAGTGATAGGGTGCGCAACAGTGAAATAAGAAAGAGATGCGGATTGAAAGAAGGCGTAGTAAGTAAGATTGAAAAGGGTACGCTACGTTGGTTTGGACATTTAAAAAGGATGACTGAAAGTAGATTTACGGAAGAGGTGTACAGAGCACAATTGGATTATCGAGTCGGAAGGGGCCGCCCTTGGCGAACGTATGCCGACCAAATTGGCGACATATTTAAAAAGGGCTTAGTCAAAAGTACCCGTAGCCGGCGATCATGTGTTGCGACAATGAATTGATTAATGAACGTGGAGGAAGCGAAAGAATTATGTCTGGATCGTAGCAGTTGGCGTTCCTTAGTATCTGCCTACCCCAAAGGGAGACAGGCGTGATGTTATGTATGTATGTAGTGAACCTTAAGGATCTGGTGAAGAGGGACATTTCTTTTTACATAAATCATAAAGGCAGGAATTAATATTATTTGATATCATGATGGCAGCAAACTAGGCTGTTCTTGAAGAGATTGACATAATTTTTCAAAGGTTTAAATAGACCAAAAATTTAGATTTATTTTTATAGAAATGAGACTTGATTCAAAGATAATTGCTAAAATAGATCTACTGCAGTTACCGAGTCATTTCCACTTTCTTGGTTACCTTTGATATGTTATTTTCATATTTTGTACTGAAGCTTTCCGTGGCCTTCAAATAAATGTTGTTATTAAAATAAATCCTGAGAGTCTTTTAGTAGATTTCTATTTTGAATCTTTACTTCAATCCATGAAATTTCCATACAAATTGGTTGTCATGGCTACATGGTTCATGTCATTTAGGTGTTTACAAATAAAGATTTTGGATTAAGATTAAACATTTCTCAAATTCCAGATGAACAAGACAACAGAAACATTGACATCAAATTCAAAATAGTCCATCATCAAAGATCATCATCCGTCAAGCCATCAAGCGGAACTAACCAACGTTGGCGGCAGTTCAACATGACCAGTCGACAAATGGACCAATTAATAAGCCGGCTCCACACTCGCGGCGAACGTTCGTGCCAAGCCGCTCGTCATATTCGCGCTGTCATAGGCGAGACGTTACTCATCCATCTTACACTTCAGCCGCGTACGGGCTACAAACAATGTTTTGCGATAGGTAAGATGTTTATAGATAAAAACCTAACATTTAGACGAGGAGGTTAAAGTATCCTATGTTAAGGAATCCGTAATAGTGCCGCTAACTAAGGCCGCCCAAGTTGTCTTTTTAATTGAGGTTTTTTTATTATCTTGTAAGTCTATGAAGAGTATTGGTTACTTATATTGAAAAGTTAACTCCTTTCGATAGCTCAGAGATTCGTTATGTCTTTTTCATGATAACGATTTACATCCTCACAACAAGACTTATTGTCGTAAAACGATTTCCCCGGTACTAGTTTAGAAACAACTCTTTAATTAAGATGTACAAGAAACAAGGTGTAAATTAAAAACCCTTTCCGTTACAAAAAAAACTTATCTAAAACGCCCATTCAACTGAATAAATGTAGCAAAAATAATCCTTAAATATAATCAACAACAACTAATCCTGCAACCACCTACCTAGCCTCACTTCATAGCGACTAGTGTTGCGCTCGCCGCTCACACACGTTACGCAAACCGAGTAAAAAACTGCAGAGCATCGACCCGCCCGGCGCGTCGCCCTTGAACCCTCCACACGTGCCCGCACCGGCTCCGAGACGTCAACGTCATGTGCTCGGACGTGATTCGTTTTTTGTTTTTCTTTTTAATATGTGTAATAGACTAGACGCGCGCTGCGGAACCAACCCGCCGTTTAATAAGTTCTATCAATCGGGTATTTGTTTTGTTGGAATCGCACTTTCGGTATCTGTTAAGATAGTACCTTGCGGCTTCCGCATAAATCTTGATGACATGGGGAATATCAGATTATATCAATATCTGTTTGCAAAGTTTCAGCTTAATACCTGAAGCCGTTAAAGGTGAAAAAAGATCATCCGATCGAAATTTTTTTTATTTCTTCGATCTCGGGTCACGATACTAGTAGGAGTTCGGAATACCATGATAATTTATCAAGGTCAAATATACGCGAAAAGATTAACCTGTCACTATTATTTTAATGTAATGAATTGCGTTAATTATATAAATATTGATGAATGACGACTCAGTTCCCTTTCACGTTCGCCAACCTTCAGACTAGAGATTGAAAAAGTAATTCGTGCGTCCATTCAAATGTTGCGAGGGTGTTTGCATTGAGACGTCCTCCGTGAAGATTTAATGAGAAGTTCGAGGCTTAGCTTGGCCAGTTTAGAAAACTTTTTTCTAGAAATAGATCAGGTCTGGCTGTATATGATACCCTCCAGTCCAGTTCAACTTTGTAGTCTTGATAGACAAGCTTACTTTGAGCCTACTCAATTAATTCATATGTCAGTTTTGGTACTTAATTATTGACTTTGTATCGTACTGGCGCATGGAGCGTCAAACGCTTGCTTCACTCGACGATCGAAATATATCAAGGTCTAAATGTTACGATTTGTTGTACGTTAATGATTTAATATCCGACGTAACTACTGTTTCTATTTCGGGTGTAAGATCCTGGTAATGAGATAAAATGTTTGTTTGATGTAGGTACACGTTTTGTGTGTCGGGTATTATCTATAACGCATTGATCTAGTATTTGCTTGTGATGCGAAAGGCTCTCGTGATACGTACCAATTTAAGAAAAGAATTACCCTGATTTGGTCTGGACTTATTCTAGTTCTATAACACAAGCACAATAATGCAAACTTTAGTTAAGGCTACGTAGTTCATTTCTGTTACCTACAACTTCACTTCAACCTCAACTTCATCAGATGAGACAAGAGGCAACCCTGCGTTACGCGGACGTGAAGCAAGTGTCCCATCCGTCCGTGTTGTGTCCCCCCGCGAGACGTTTTGTATAGAACCGAGTCCGCGTGACGTAGAATTAGCCCTCAGAACGTATCTAAGGTTGTAACTTAAAAGTAAACAACCTCAGATACCTCCCTCCTTATTACCTAAAAGAGAAAACTTCACACTCAATCAGCCCTAAACCTTTGGTTCCACCAAGTCGCCAAGTATTCGAGTATTCCGAATAGTTAGGGCGCACTCGCTCCTCAATTCGCCTACAAGTAGTTTCACAACAATGTACCTGGCATTAATATCGCGAATAGTTTCCGAGCCGAGGTTCATCGGTGCGATTCGTTAACGCTTCGTTAATTATATCTGCTTTATTGATTTGTGTTTGGGGCAGTAAGCATTGAGACACACTCGATAGTACGTCTGAAAATCGCGCGACATGACTTATATGGAATTAAACCGCAACGCTGCAGTACAGCGACTAATTTGAAGGCGCCCTAAAAATATGGCTGCATTCAAAATAGTCTTGATAGCAATTACCGCATTATAAGTGATGTTTTTGAGGGTAATTGAATACAATATAAAATGTTTATTAACTAAATACACAGCAAAACTAATTATTTCAATACGAAATCCTCCTAATAACAGTCTAATTAGCAAAGCATACACAAAAGAGTCCAGTCTAAATCGGCAACTATCACCGCACAGCACAGACTATTCCGAGGCGGCGATCAACAGTATCGCTTTACGTGTACGCGGAAACGGCTGAACATCCTGCGATGAAATCACAGCGCGGACTACATTCTTGACATAACTATATTACTATTAATAGAAAAATCGGCTTTTGTTTCATAAAAATCTGTGGATTGTGAAAGTGGTCCGGTATCTTCATTATCACTGATTTGATGACATATGAGTTTACTGGGGTTTGTTTTATTTTAACGTATATGGTAACTTTCTTAACAAAATCCGGGAAGGTTTAGAAATGCCTTGCGCTGAAACTAACTCTGGAAACTTTTGATTTGCAGGAAAACAATCGATCACCACGATAACACTGATAACTATAGGTAATAAATAATAATAATAAATAAATATTTCTGACACTCACACAACATTATCTAGCCCAAATTAAGTTTCTTAAAGAACTTGTGTTATGGATACTAGATAACTGATATACTTAAGAAATATGTAAACATACATATTGAATAAATACATATTTTTTATTAGAATAAACTTAAATAAACATATAAACGTCCATGACTTGACGACTAATATCTGTGTTCATCACACAAATATCCGTCGCCACCGGGATTCGAACCCAGGACCTCTGGCATTGAAGGCAATGTATGTTACCGCTGCACCAGCCGGTCGTCAATAGGTAACTAACTAGATGCGCATGTGGGTTACCTGATGTTAAATAATCACCACCAACAACGGTATAATAGATTGTTAGTCCCACTGTCACTAACTACACTGCCTGTCCTATATTTCAGCGATGGAAATAAACAGGACGGTGGCACAGTAATATTATCTATACAGTATTTCGGTCGAATCTTTGAATCGAAAGCTTAAACCCTACCGACGACAGTAGTGGTCATAGCATCGCGTTCAGACAGACCGACAAACAGACAGACGACATTGTTTTAAACGAGCCGATATCAACACCTACGTTAAACACACAGCAGTTACATCACTATATTATTATGCGACACCGCCGAAAATAGCGACCACCGGAACTGAGCGAGACAGCACCATATTCGGACCTCTCACGTCCTCACGTTTTAAATTAACATCTAAAACCACTGAAACTTACAGGTTACTAAGTCAGTAATGTTTGTCGACGGTGTCAAGTCAATAGACCTACTAAATTTTGGTTAACTCCAGTTTAATACGATAATTTTCATCGATGTTAGGTGCAGTTGAACCAACCTCAAAGTTTTCTTGATACGTTACCGTCAATGCAAATGATGAGGTCAAAGATGGAGCTGGTAGATAAAGTATATTACTGGATTTTAGTAAGGACTAGAAACGACGCGTGTTTTTACCCGAGGGACTTTGTTTCCATGGGAATTTCTTGACAAATGCCTAGCTAAACTGGAAAAAAATATGATTGCATTTCATAGGTTTTTTCAATTCCACTGGTACTTTTTATTCAGTCCTTCAACTTTATCTTGCTTGAGATCTTAATGAGGGCTCGTGCGATTTCAATATTTTTATTGTTATTAATTCACAACAAACGAAATAAAAACAGCTCACTTTCACCTACAACCAAAAAAGCCTGAATAATAGAACCAGCAGCGAACACCGCCATCAATCATCATCACCACCGGGGCAAGGTACCACCTTGAACTTTGTTTTCACGCCGTGGCTGACCACTAAATATTTACCTAGACACTTTAAACATTTCGGTCGGGTCGCGGTGATATGCTACTGGGTTTGAGGAAAAAACAAACGAGAAACAGACGATTATTAACTCTTTTGATAGTCGTCTCGTTGTTTGCGGTTTCTGGGTCGCATGTTAGATTAAGTCTTGAAATTGCTTTGATATGTAGTTATTTTGATGTTAAATAGGACTGGTGAAAAGTAATGAGGAAAATAAAAAAATAAGGTGCAAGTGTTTTGTTGAAATATTTACTAAAAACGAGTTTCCTATTGATACTCTTTGACCGAATATGTAGACTAAAAGTAAACTCGTAAAACCTGTAAAATATATATTGCATGATTTAAGACATTTTTGAAAAATTCCATTCGTGCTCTGTTAACTGTATACAATAATAACCGAAAAAATGTGATAAATAAAAATTACCCGGCCAGTACTCGAACCTGGAACCCCTCGTTTGCCGGACGAGTGCTCTTCCACTGAGCTACCGGGGCCTGGCGGTACGCCTCGAAATTACTTACCACATTTTTATTTTTAGGTTATATTGCTAACGTAGCTCCATCTAATGGTATAGCTAGAAATTGTGAATCCCAGTTTAAGTGAAGCATTGCAACGTTTAATAATGTTTTTAAGTTTTTGCATTTATAATGCTGAATTATTATTAAATAACCGAAAAAATGTGATAAATAAAAATTGAAGAAATTTTTATTTATCAAAATGCAAAAACTTAAAAACATTATGTATACAATGACGTTAAAGCTATTATTTGTAATATGCATACAACTAACTATCCTACATCGCAGAGAAAAGTTACCCACTATGCTTCATCTGAGGGAAAAGTCGCCCATGCTACCAACGACAGCGTTCCCACATTTCCCAATAAACGAATTACTTATAAGACTGCGCACGTAGCGCCCGGCCGAACGTTTTCATCATCTACCCGCATATCGATGAGCGGCAGTGACGCAAATCACGACCATTACCGCCGATATAGGAGACCGTGTAACGTTGCATGGTAACGGACAGTTTCACAGATTAGAATGGGCAAAAATGGTATTACTAATACCAATATAGGTTTCCGAGACGAAGTTTAATGGAATCTAGGGCATATAGACACACTTCTCTCCTGAAGCAGCTCCTGTTTAGTTATGATATTACACTTCGGGTCAAAAAGTGATTACCACCCCAGTAATCCATACATATAGGTACCTTCCAATTTTTTAAGTTCGAGAGTGTTGTATGAAAGCACTCATTAGCAAAGATGTTAACAGTACAAGTTTAAATAGTGGATTTACCAAGAAGTCGAACAAAACGCTTCGATAGTTTCTTTTTGGTACGGATTGCCAAGGTGTGGAACAATCTGCCTGCGTCTGTTTTTCCTGACCACTACAGTCTTGGAACTTTTAAGTGTCGAGTGAATAGGTTTCTCGTGAAAGGACATGTACCACCATAGTCTTCATGCGCACTTTCCATCAGGTGGCATGGAAGACAAATGTCCTATCCTTCCAATATAAAAATAAAGCAATTAAAAAAAAAGACTTAAGACGAAAATAGTATATTATGTAACAAGTGAGCGAAGTTGCTAATTACAGTCGAGGCTTAATAATGAGCCGAGACTGTAATTAGCAACGCTCACGAGTTACATACGACGTTTTTCAACACACTTGTGAGTAAAAGACAGACATACGTGATCATAAAATAACAAACACACTTGATAACAAAGCTGTGAATTGTGATTGAAAAATGGCGCCGAACCTCGCGCATGCGCGTAGGTTTTTTTTTTCCGTCAAATGTGTCAATGTCTGTATAGCATATACAGCCTGTTTTAAGTGAAAATGTTTAATTTGGAGTGGTAAATGCAAATATTTTAATATTTTATGACAAATGATTGTAAATTGTGAATAATTTGTTTAATATACAAATTTATTTTACTAATATAAGGCGCAAACATTTAAAAATGTATATGGATTTGAAGTGGTATAAAACCTCTTTGTTGTTTCTGAAAATATTTAGTGTATAACCCGGACCAATAAAATATGCTCTGTTTTCTCGCATGTCATTTGCACAAAGGTACAATTCAACTTTGTAGGATTCATTATATTATGCACTAGGGTATAATATATTATGCACGCGTGACTTATAGCCCAGTTTATAGTTCTAAACTCAATAGAATAACGCTCACTTTACAAGCAAGTGTGTTGAAAAATGAGTTACATAGTAGATTCATCACAAAATATGTAGGTACCTATCCAACTGTTAAAAAAAAACTAATTTACGTAAAGCAAGGAAAAAATAATCAAAGCATAAACTTCACATAAAAGCGTACCCTTTCAACCGATACTCGGAAAATATCAGAAAATACATCATTTCAAGACGGAGCCGGCCCCATCGTCGGTCCTTCGGCGGCGCTACCGATTGATGTACCTACCTACCTATAGCTACCAAGATACCTTGGGTTCTGTCTGGGTTGGGGTCTGGCAGCGGACGCGAAATACAGTAGAAGGATGGTTCCGTACATCGAATAGACGAATCCGATTCAAAATTAGAATCACAATATTGAAATCAGTTTCAAATTAACCGCAAGAATAGCAGCAATTACATAAACAAGCTCTGTTTCTTTACCTATAAGCTTTTCTTTCGCAAGATACTCTGTCCGGTATAATCACAATGCAGATTGTTTTTTAGTCGCACACTTAAATAAAATTGCCCTGTTCGTTTTAATTCAATAAATTAATCATTAATATCTGACCCAACCCTCTGAGAAGCGATCTTGAATTTAGGTCAAGCGTTCAAGTGTTAGATCAGATACAAACCAACTGTTATTGGGTGTTACGCGATATTATTTTGCGTTTACCAATATTCAGTACCTACGTACGTAAGGCCAATCTCAAAACCCGGATATGCATGTCTATATTTTTTCAAACCCCTATATCAAACCCAGGAGCATTTTTTTTCGCCGACTTTTTTCCGCTCGGTCATTTGCATATTCTGAGGTTAACTAAGTGTAAAAAAAAAGTTTAAAAACTAAAACCCGACTACTGAAACATGCTCTAAAAAGTAGGAAACAAGTAATAGCTGAAATATTTATGTATTTTTATAATTCATACTGATAGAGATATGTTTACAGGCTAGCCGTGATCGTATGCCACTGATTTTATTTTAGTAGGTATTATAATGAATCTGTTTTGATACAACAGGTGGCATACGACCACGACTGCCCTATCAACATATCTTTACATAAATAAATACATAAATATTTCAGCAGAGCCTATTACTTGTTTCCTACATTTTAGACCATGGGGTTTCAGTAGTCGGGTTTTAAACTTTTTTTTTTCACTTGTTTTGGAGTACCTAATAGTGTTAACATATTTAAACTGTGCTAACAAAGCTCTTTCATTTGATATCCCACACGAAACAGTCGAGAATTTACTTTTTATTAAGCTTTTGCATAGCTTCTATCGCGGGCCTTGAGCGTGGGGACCGAATCCAGAAATTCCGTAACCAAAAAACCTAACACCCCCCACTCCGACCGGCGATACTTTGATTTCATAACTTTGCATGCGGGCTTTAATAAACAATCAGCGCCATCTACTAGGAACTTGTGGAACTTCATATTAGATCAAACATTACTGCATTAATAAAATAAATAAATAATTATAATTGCATAACTTGATAAAAAATGCTATGCAATATAGCTTTACCGCGGCAGTCTCCGAGTGCCACACGTCTTTTTTATATTTTCATTATTATTTCATATATTTTGGAGTAATAGTGTTAACATATTTGAACTGTACTAATAAAGCTCTTTCATTTGATACGCAACACAAAAGCGTTGAGAACTTTTTTTTAGTTCTTTACTTGAAGTCCCCTAGAGGACGCTGTGGTCAATATAACGTGACGACATGTAGCCTATAACTAGCGGACAATCAAGACGCTTCCAAGGACACCTCATTTGTCTAATTATGATAACTAGTTTAGGAGTTATGAGGGAACAGATGAACATCCATACCCACATACATACATACAGGTGAAAATCATAACCCTCTGTTTTGCTTCGTCGTAGTGGGGTATAAAACAAATATATTTTAAAACGACTTTCCTTAGCAGAATGTATTTAGTATACTTGAATTCAAAGGCATTCATTGTTTTGCATTTGATTGTTAAGATACAGCGCAGAAGAAAATATGCGTCATAATAAAGTTTGTTATTTAAGAATTATGTTTTATTTGACATCAATGTATGCTGAATATTTTAAGGAGAAAACATTGGTATTTTTATGGAATAAAACACGTTTTTGACTGGATTTTTTGAAGCAAGTTATACTTTTTGTATAGATTTTCGTGATAAGAGGAAAAACCTGAAGATAGAAATAAGAAATACCATTATTGCTAATTCAACGCCTTGCAGCTCCTAAAGTATGGGTCGTAGATTGAAACCCTATAAGACCAAATCAATAGGAAATTTTGTGTTCAAACTTTGGTCAGAAGTAATAATTAAGCTATTTGCACAGATTTTTGAGATATGAGTAAAAACCTGAATAAGAAACTACAACCTCAGCACCACCCCTACCCCAGACAACTTTTAATATGTCAATCAGGACTGCACATAGTATACGTGTGCCAATTTTCAAAACTACACGATTTATTTCCACTGGTTTTGCATCATCCAGAAGTAACGATTAGTGATAAGATATAGGTAAGATTATAATTAGTCATACAGGACATAAATTTGACAGTTTATCTGTGTGTCTGTCTGTTCGTAGCATTGTAGCATCTATTGTAACAGATAACCCGATTTGAATACGGTTTCTTACAATCGAAATGTTAAATTGTATTCTCCATTCACAATGTCGGGGGTTCACTATTTTGTAATTTTATTTCCATATTATCTTCCATGCTGGACTGGGAGCGAAAAAAAACGTAGAATGTGCCAGCTGCTTCTCTTCCCGGGCATACTGTGAAAGTCAGTTAAGGGACAGAGGTTTTAAAGGCATTTTTGTGGGCGATAGGCTGACCCCCTTTCATTACAATAGTCTCTCTCCATCTTTATAATACCTCCAAATTTGTCAAACGTGACATCAGATGGTCTTGTAACCTCTGGTGTTCTGCTTACACCATAAGGGATACAGGCGTGATGTTATGTATGTATGTATGTATTTCTATATTACATCTTAATTTTCAATGTTAATTCACAAAAAAAAGTAATTTAAGATTTACTCTCGATTGATCGTTTCCAGTTTCCCCAAAAATCGGACCCGGCCTTCTGTATCTATCTAATTCTCGTCACCGATCTGCGTCGGATTTTTGGGACAAAGACCGTTTGGACCTAGACGACCTTGGCTGAGCGCGGACGGCGCGACCTTGACCGCGCGAATGTCGCACGCATCCGCCCACCGAGTGCCGTCTCATCCGCAACACTCCTAAACAAATACCCTTAAAGACCAAATTCGCGCAAATCATCAACAATTCACGCGATACACAAAATGCCTTACCGTCGGAATTTTATATTTCTCTGTACGGCGTACGCAAAACTTTGTATAGTAATAGTACGTGGCTGGAATGTCTAATGCGGAAACTTCGGCGGCTGTACCTACAATAGTTCTAGAAGCTTCGTAGAGGAAGTATTTCCTTTTAACTATAAATGCATAACGTCGTCTTTGTTCGTGCCCTATAAAAAAGATTACATCTTGTGTTTAGAGATATTAAGCTCGCGTCAAGTCGGGTCTGACCAAATTAACTTATTAAAATAAATGAGATGCGAAACTACGCGATAATTAACGATAAAAACGTATATCTAGCCACCGTGACGATTATACAAATATAAATTTCAGGGCCGATAATCTCTAAATATTTGCACAACATTTGCAATGTTTTTATTTAATAGTTATAATAAATTAATACATCTCTTAAATATTTATGTTATTTCAGAAGTGTTAATACTATTCCAAAGTTGCACAACGTAATATTGCAAATTTGCTATGTAGACAAGACAACGTAACAAGTCGCCATTGATCACTAGGTTCGATCCCCGCTCGTGAAAATGAACATTTTTGTATCTCGAGCATGTTATATATACATATATTTACGACCCAAAACTTGTATGAGTAGTATTAATATGTCCGCTGTCTAGTCTAGTACCTACCTGTAATATAACACAAGCTATGTGCTTACTTAAAGGCTAGATTACATACTTATTCCAAGAACAACTCTTATTCTAATCTCAGCTAAGGTTCGTTCGACATCCAAGTTGACCCTTAACTCAAAAAATCTAAAAATAGACCATAATTATATGAAAGATAGCAATGAAAACAAGAAAAAAAGCCATTCGCCAGAAATAGAACAAATCAAGAAAAATCATTAAGCTTAAACAAAACATAACGAGAGGGTAATTAGAAAAAAAAACGCACGTAGACCAGATATTCATGTAATTACAATAATTTTACACATTCATAACACGGGGTACAAGAATTTGAGTTTCGAACGTTGCGCGGTGTACGTACTAAGTAATGCGCGGAAAAACTACAGGAGATCGGCGCAGGCGCAAGCGTGTCGCCGCGCACGATAAGTGCACGGTTGGATTACAACGATCTTCGCATTTTTCTTATGATTGCACTGTTCCGAGTTAAAAACTGTTGAATCTGCATTATGAATACATTGATGTGGGTTTTGAGAGCTTAGCTGCTTCCTTTCGGCTGATTAGCGACTAATTTCAAATTAAATTTATGCTAGAATAATAAAGCTGAAGGGTTTGTTTGAAGGTGCTTCATCATCACAACTCCTTGTAATAAGCCCACTGCAGGGCTATGAGTCTCTCCTTTGGGTGACGAGGAGGTTTAGGCCGTAATCCACCAAGCTGACCCAGCGCTGGTTTGTGCTTGTCAGAATTTTCAGGGCGCTGAAATGGTTTCTGACAAACCGTAACGACTACTGTATACTAGTATACAGCGCCTGGGATCGACTGCTTAACGTGCTTCCCGAAGTCGTAAGAAAGAAATGATCGGCGGTCACCCATCCTTATACCTGCCGCGCCGAACGCGCTTAAGCTGCGATATCGTTTGATATGCACAGTGACGATGGCGCCACGACTTCCAGTACCAGTCCGATTTGAAAATATATATTTGCATTTGATAGCCCAGTTCTTAAAGAAGGTTTATCAAGCCAGTCTTAAACTAAAGTTACGTGGATAAATTCACGCGTGGCATTTGGTTTGGATTTATCAACTACCCTCCGATAAGGCGTCTAAAGTATAGGTACCGAGTTCTTGACTCCAACGCTAAGGACCAGACTGATTCCCTATATGTTTCCACTAGGTACCTACCGTTTAAGCTAGACGTGCTCCAAATTGAATCTCTCAGACATTCCCAAACAAACGTATATTACGTATACAGTTACGTATAAAAAACTAAGAGATGCTCGTTTGTTTTTCATCGTAAACACGATATCATACAAGAACTCAACGATTCTCGAAGCTCATGAAAAAAAAAGCACAACAAACAACAATTACTTCGGCGGAAATCCAGCAACGCCGCTACAACGAACCCCAGACAGTCGTGCCGCTCAGCAACGATAGCAAAAAGCGTCCATTACTTGACATAATTACAATAATTCCGTAATTAAATCAGCAACACAATCCGCGCCGCAGCCCGGACTGCGCACGCGCCGACTGCAAACACTCATAAAAACGTAGCGGCAAGAAAAACGCGTCTGTGTCTTAATGAGCGGAGCTAGCCCGCAGAGCATGAAACGAAGGTTTTTGGTCGTAAAGGGTTGCAAGAAAAACCCTACTATCCTTGATAAGCATTTCGACTTATAAGATTGATCCCCTTTTCTAAGTAAGATCTCTCAAGGGTTTCCATTGAGCAACGAAATATTGCAACTTGTCACTTGGATTTTCGTTAGCCTATCGACGCCTAGACAAGTGGACGAAGATAATTGATTAGTTTTCAAGTTATTGTGTAACTTATTTAGCTTAATTGGACTATATTTTAAATGAAACGCTTTTTCGCGGGCGGCTTACTGCAGTGTCCGTAAAGACACCGATAGAATTTAAAATTAAAAAAAATATGCTTAATTATACGCAAAAAAATGTTTTCATTCAAGATTATAAATTATGAAAACTCAAGGACAAAATTGATCTCAATTCTATCTTACTAATATTATGAATGCGAATGTTTGGATGTTTAGATGTATGAATGTTTGTTCCTCAATCACGGCAAAACGGTCCAACAGATTTGAATGAAATTTGGCATAGTGATAGAGTACAATCTGGAATAGCACAAAGGCTACTTTTTTACCGAAATTCCCACGGGAATCAAAATTGCGCGGGTAAAACCTCGCGCAACAGCTAGTATTTATCTAAGGATTCAAAAAATTTCAAAACCACTGTCGTCAAAACTTTTGCAACAACAGAAGTAGTGGTTTCGGTACGACTCATGATAACTTTTTTTGAGTAAGAAACTTACTAGATATTTCTAGAGGAGTGAGCGATGATTTAAATCAAGCAACTTTACAGGGATATCCTCTTGGTCGTCTCCTAGAAGCACCACAATTAACCAGCTCTAGATACACCTATTTAAAGGGCGCGCGTTATTTGGATGGCGCTCGGCGACGCGTGCGCATTCCTACACCAGAATAGGAACTAGATGGAGTTCAGGGAATTTATTATGCGCTGTAGAGACTAACAAGTGTAAGGATCGGTGATACAAAGTTGTAGGTAACAGCTTTGATAGTGATTCATCATATTTCTTTTGTTATTCGTAGAAAAGTAATTTTGATATTTCTATTACATTGAAATGTCACTTGATAGTAACAGGTCAAGGGTTAAGGAAGCTGTTTATAATTGCCAATAGGCTATGATAGTATAACTTGATATGAAAGTTACCCAATCGCTCAGTGAAACGGGAATTTGTCTACTCGTAGTCTGGACGTTTTACCGCCCTATAGGCCCAAAATATTTAAACCCAAAAACTATGTAGGTATTTTTTTATACTAATAAACAAAGCTCACTTAATCATTACTTGTTACAATGCCAATGCAACTTGTGACCGTTGTGCCATGCGAGAAAAACACGCACTTGGCAAACGGAAAACATCATGCAATCGTTATTTCGTAATAATTTGCAACTTTGAAAACTTCAATACAAACGACCGGAGTTTATAAAAAGCTTATAAACCAGACAATGTATTGCAATAAAAGGTATTCATATTGAAAAAGGGAGTGTATAAAAAGCGAAATAAATATTATCATACAGAATAACATCCGTGGCGAAGCATGCACGTCTAGCCACAAGTGTTGTATATTTAAGCAAGCACGGTGAATTATATCTAATGGCATGCGCCATGTGCAGCGACCATGAAGCCCCGGGTTCGTTTCCCGGGTTGACACACTTGATTAACTCTGCTTTTTTCGCGATGGAATCTCGGCGCGCCGACCGCGACGCTAATCTCATTTCATTCTGAATACGAGATTTAATTTATTTAGTTAACTGTCTAGCAAAGTTTTAAATGAAGTGTTCGTACCTTTGTATGGACGAAAACGTTTTGAGTTTCAGGAATTTAAGACAAGTTAAAAGTACATAAGTATGTGTTTTAATTTGTAATTTACTGACTAGACTGTTTACTGACTAGACATATGATTTTTTGTTTGACCAGACAGCGCATAGCCCTATATTTTTAATGTATCGTGAGTATTTTTCTGTTGTGAGTATTTTATACGATATTTTTTCGTAGTGTCTAGGGTAAATGACAAAACTGTGTTGAAGTATCTACTTAGTAATATTTCTTCACAACGTATCCAAGTTGGAAATAACGAAATCCATCTTAAGGTAAATCACGTCTGTTACGAGTTACGGACCGTAGATTACACGCCCATTAGCCGTCTGCAATACGCTTATGGAAACCCAAACAGAAACAATTATCCCTAATAAATCAAGCATTTCCCATGATCGATACTTAAAACTTGAAATATACTAATAAACAACGTCGACCTTACAGCAAAAACCTGCAGACCCTAGAACATCGTCGTAGCAGACTTGATTTAATTTCTTTGAAACGATATCGGGATTTTCATTTCAAGTGTATGACACTAGTAGTCTATTGAGTAACTTGAGAGGGTAAAATATTAAAATCCTTGCTGCGGTTTTCTATACTAATAATATTATAAAGAGGAAACCTTTGTATTTTTGTATATTTGTATTGAATAGGCTCAAAAACTACTGGACCGATTTCAAAATTTCTTTTACCATTACTTAGAGGGATTCTTCCGAATCCGTATAGGCTACTTTTTATCCTGAAAATCCCGCGAGAATCGAAATTGCGCGGGTAAAACCGCGCGCAACAGCTAATCTAATATAAGTAAATGACTTGGAATTAACCGAACATGAGCTATTATTTGCACAATATGTTGTTTTAATACAATTCCTGAGTTGTCAAAAATCTGACAGGTCAGCTATAAACATTATCTACTCTTTAGATATTGAAGGAGATTTGAATTTCGAAAGTGACCCACCAGTCAAGTTCAAGGACTCCATACGAACAGCATTACCCAATGATTACGCGAAACGAACCACGTTAATTAGTATTCAAGACGCTGACATTAGCGGAAAACGCGGTGTCACCGGGCCGGAGAATTTTATCTGCCATCTTTGTGCTGAGTCTATGCGCACGCGCGCGTTCGAAATACTAAGTTAAAGGCGATCGCACACCGATGTAAACAGCTGTTTGGTTCTGTTTGCAATACTACAAGAACCTACTCCCGTCTAATAAGAGACATCCACTTGCTGGTAGGTCCCCTTGTTCACAAATCACTTAAGTTACTTTTTTATTGAATTGTATCACATGCTATCACGGTCTCTATAGAAACAAATACTTAAAGGTGAAAGAGAAAAGCTACCGATGTAGTTTTCTCTTCCAATTTTTCTTTCTTAATTCAGGCAAACATGTGCGTCATCTCTTGATGGTAAATCAGTGCCAGTAATTACACTGCCCTCCTATCCTCACACACTTAACTTATATTATAACAAAACAGCTCAACTGCTGGGCTGTGGAAATAAGAAAGATGGTCGAACTTCACACTGTATAAAGAGTCTTATGAACTTACCACCAATATACAACAATTCTCATTTCAATTAAGTTGCGCCAGCGCAGAGTATTCGAAAAAGGCGACATTTCCAAAAAACAGTGTGCGTGTACCTTAACATCATCTATGACTATGACGCAAATTAAAATTTCATTCACCCGATGACGGCGTCTTTTAGTGAACCGACATATAGACGTACTGGAAGAGTCGCTGCGGAAACGACGGATTCGTATACATTTGCGCATTTGACGTGGGGAAATAATTACCATCTTGATTCATGAATATTGATCGTGATGACGATATATTTTACACCGGTAGGTCCGTCGTTTAACAATTGCGAAGTATACGAACTGGAAATAGCTATTATAAATAGTTTATTTATTTTTTGTCTACGTCAGAGAAGCGTGTCGATAAATTCGTTTGATCCAAGTTACTCAAACTTGGACATCAACACAGTTAATAGATCATTTAAATTTAAACCCTCAAATACATCGTTTCTTTGATAGCTGTTTTCTACAAATACTGTATGAAAAACCAGTGCCTTTTTAAGCCTTAGCTGTCTCATAAAAAGCAGTGTCTATATTTTCATCAATAATTCGCGGAAATTATCCAAAATGAAGAACCAATTATGTGGCTTCGAAGAAAGCTGACGTGGAGACCACACAGTGTTGCCAAGGGGTATTCTAATAAGCACCTACCAGACCAAGCCACTTTAGGAAAGTTAGTTTCCTAATAAACTGTCCCGGCTGGAACTCGGATCTATCATCTCAACTACCTTAACATAGGACCTCTCAAGCCGTGCGGAGGGGGGAGCGGAGAAGGAGATACGTTCACCTTCTCCCTCCCGATAGCCAGCCATAGCGGGACCAGCTGCGGCTATTAGGGCTATGTGTGGGGAAATGGTCTCGTGTGCTGGACCATTTCCTACGTGGGGGGCGCTCGGCTAAGGCTGAGCGCAATCTGCCGGGGCTCGCGGGTAATGCCAATGGCGGTACCGTGAGCTCCATCTATGGTGGATGAGGTACACCTTGAGGTTTTTAGTGGATAGGTCTGGCCTTCTGCCGGATCATCCCCACATACCCCGTCGCTCCCCCTTGGACAGTCGGGGACGTGATAGCACGTTTCACTGCATCATGAAGGCTGTGCCATATGACATCCTCATTCTTGATCAAATAAAGTCCTCGGTAGTTAAGAACCACTGACTACACTATGAATCAGAGTCTTGTCTCTTCACAACATCAACATGTTTACTGAGCTGTAGCCTATTGTTACTGTAGTGCATGCATTGGCGTGTTAAATTTATGTATCACCACATTCTTTGTATTAAAAATAAGACTTTTTTAGTCTTAGATGAATTATTTTGTTGCAAGTAGTTGTTTCAATCATTCATAATACTCATTTCAATACAGTTTCCATTTTATCTGTAGCAATTTAACTGATCAAAACGAAACATGTGGCCAAGTCGATTATCAGTTTCAACTTACATAACTCAACCCAGCGCATACACCACAAATAAACCATAAGGAACTCCCGTAACTAATAACCTTTCCTAAGTAACTCCTACCAAAGTGACACATAAACGTTGTGTAAGCCATCGGAGCCGAGATATAACCCTTTCAACGCCGGTAACTATACTTAGACTTACTTAACACAAAGTGCCCCGAGACGGGCGTTACGCAACAGGAGAAACGGGCGCGAACTGCGGTGCACGGAATTAGACGCGGACAAAACTACCGATATAGAATTGTCACCGAATGACAAAAAGTGCATAAGGATAGTCGCGTCTCGGTTTGAGTCGGCTCGGTATGACACCGTTGAGTTTTTGTTTTCAATTAAAATTAAACGCAATGTTATTGTATTAAGGAATAAACAAAATGTTGTTATTAGAAATGATTTTAAGAGAATTATTTCGATTTAGCCGTGTTTAAAAAGGCACCAAAAACACTTAAAAATACATAATGTTAATCGGCAATACACAATGTTACGACGCCATTAAGTAGCCCTTTTTGCAACATCACAGACAACAATATGATAAACAAAAAGCCTGAAACGGTTGAATTGGCGCCCCTCGAATGTAACGACAGATATAATAATGTTTTCTCTCCATTCGCCATTAACTCCTAAGTTGCCATAAAGCTTAAGATTCTATATTAAAAACACCAGCAGATTCAATAAAAAAACTTGTTAAGACAATAATTAGAGGTATACTCAAAGTATCTTTTTTAATACTGAATAAATTAATAACTCTCCTAAATCTTGATAAGCCTAATTAAAATACTGACTAATTTACGATCACCAAAAATTCTCGTAAAACTTTGGTTTCAGTAAATTAAAGCAAATAAATCGTAATAAATTTCATTTAATACTTATACGTTTTATGGCAACGATAAGTTTGTTATGTGAAAAAGTAATGTCACGGTTAATATGTTATGTAAACTTAATGTTTGTATATCTATCGGGGAATCAACCTACTTCACCTCAATTTTAAATTTCATGTCATGAGGTCATAGAAGGAGCACACCGGTTTAAGAAAAGGCTCATACGACGTAACAATAACCATGAAAAAAACAAATAATTAAGCTACAATCCACGGCGAATAAAAACAATCAACAATAACAATAGATCCGTTAAAGAAGTGTGTCTCATCAAACGACGTAAGGGTGCTTAGACACACAGAACGTGCCACCACCAGGCTTAGGTTTCGTCCTGTACGACACGCTTTTAGGGATAGGTATTTTTAACACTCCCTCGCCAAAAAAAAGTATCGCTTTCCGACTGCCGAAAAAAATGCTAGGTATCAAATAACGCTACGGTGTAAGTTACAGCCAGCAGCGGGACGATATTTGTGGACACTGCGCCCAGGATGAGTGCGCTCCCTTCGCCTAGCTTACGTCGCTGTAAACACCATCTTTTAAATATAGCAAGAAATTCTTTTAATGTAACGGTTTAATGTTACCGGGGGTAAGGTGATTCTCTTTTTTTTATTTAATCTGTCAAATAGACCCCATGGTAACAAAAATGTACTTGTACATTGCTAATTCTAGATTTAGGTTGCCGTTAACTTGAAAGGACCTACAGTCAAATTTTAATCATCGTAATAATTACCTGCGACTGTACTTGTGTTGACCCTAAGGTCGACAGTGCAATAATTTTAAAATAGATGTCAGATAGCTAAAGTTTTCTTGATTTACTTTAATTTCTTCGATGTATCAAAAATCATATATCACTGAAGTTAACTTTAATTTTATCCGACGCTCATTTGTATTGTTTAATCGCTTTTTAAAAAAGAGATAGATTTATTTTGTGTCCCATTAAGCAGTCGCTTTAAAAGTATACCCTGCATTGCCTTAATGGCGGTGGATTAATTTTAATTCATTAAATTTTTGATATCAAAACGAGAATAACTCTCCCTTAAGAAAATTATGCACATGAGTGAAATTTAGCATAATTTAAAGCAAGGACTGTATACCGGTATGAATTTCTATACAATTTTTTTCTGTATGACGTCATACCGTTAAATTAGGTGTATTTAAAAATAACAGCACAGGAATTCATACTGAAATAATTCTTGTACCTTTTTTATTACAGTTATGTAGCATAACTGATTTTTTTTTCAGTTAACTGAAATTTTCCGGTATTAATATTAATATTTTATTTTTAAATAACTGTAGAATGTTCGATAGTTTAGTTGAAGCCTATGAAGCGTAGGTACATATGCTGACCTACATTTCGGTACATAAACTAAATAAGTTAAAATATTTCTGTACTTAAAACATCTACAGAAATTAATCCGGTATACATTATTTGGGTACTGATATAATTAATTTAGATTTTAATAACTTGTACAGTTATTGTGTTTGATGAAGCAGTACACTAATAAGGGTACTGAAATTTTACTAGTACTATTTAAAAATTTTATACCGATATGCAGTCCCTGATTTGAAGGACTAGAAAACATAATGGAGACTAACAGTTACAAAGAATAACTATGACGGTAATATAAAACAGTTAAGATAATAACCATTCATGTAATAAATAATGAAATATTAAGTAAGAAACCACAAAATAGAAGCGGCATAACTATCCCAATAATTGTCAACGCAATAGAATTTCTCTCTCTGCAGTTTCACCTGCATTACTGCTCCCACGGGAACTCCGGGATAAAATATAACCACTAGACTTCCTGGATAATTAGACTATTCAACGCAAAAATATTTTTTATAAATCATGCAACGTACTAACAGTCCGACAATTATTTATAACTAACACAGTACTTAAACAGCACACAGCACTTCAATACAGCACCAGTTCTACTAACAAAAGACGCAAGGATATTGTATGCACAAATCGCACGCGGGTAAAATACACTTTGACTACACGATTTTATAAATTCCAAGGGCCATTATTGTATAACAAAATAAACGCTAAAGTGTATATATATCCCTTAAACGTAAGAAATTGTAAAAAGGCTTTTAAAACAGTTCTCCAGGAATTGACGTACGATGAAACCGAGATGCTACTGACTGTTATAAGTTAATTTTTGATAATGTTAGCATAAAAGTGTAATTAGGTTTAATAAATAAAATAGTTATGTAGGTAAATCTCTTAAATTTAAAATTGTCACAATTTCCTATTTTAGTTTTATTTCTTAAGAATAGTCAAATAGATTCTACTATGTTTGTATTTAAGATCCATATTTTATTTTATTTTATAGAAGTTATATTTTATTTGAATGAATTTTAAATGTTATTTTAGCACCCTACAGCCTGAAAAACAGGATTATCCTAGTTCAGGCACCAATTTTCTATCCTTCCTTGTATATTTAAGCCAATATTTGTAATTTTTGCTTTCTGAAATTAATAAACATTTTTATTATTTTTATTATTTTTTTTTTTATTATTTTTACAAATCGGACCAATTGTTCCTGAGATTAGACCGTTCAACCAAACAAACAAACCTTTGAGCTTTATTTATTAGTATAAATATTAAAATGCTTTTAATAACCCAACATTTGGCAAAATCTAAAGCGATTTCGTATAGAAAAGTGCATTTGCTCACAAGATTTTTTAACTTATACAAATGTCAAGTACCAATACTGTCAAAGACGAGACTGAAGTGAATGATTTTATCTTTTAGAAGGCAAAAGTGGCTGTGTCTTCTATATAACGTAATTAGATGTCGAATCCCTTTGTGTGGGGTTGGCTTAAAATAGCCCTAAGACTACAGGATAAGGTTTTCGCAAACGACTGAACCCGAGAACGCGAGTTATAAATAGATGGAGGTAGCATCTCACGGTGATTTTTAACATTTAATTAATATCCTAAGCCTACACCAAATTGTAATTAAAAGATGTTTGATAACGACAGTATCACATTTTCAGTCAGACGCGATCTAAATATAACTTTATTAAAGAATGAGTCACCGGTAAGAAGCTTGAAATTTCTTTTGTAAGAGATTTGTACAAAAAAAACTACACAAATACACGCAGGGGCGGGGTAAATATTGTGTAGATTACGACGTAACTGTCATATACAGGGTGACTGGTGACAAATTTTAGATACTGAAGGAGAGCACTCTGTACTCGATTCTGATTATAATTATGTAATAAAACTAGGTACTTAATTTTTCACTAGAAGTCTCTACAAATAAATACTACTATGTTACTATTTACTTTTCATACAACTGAGTCGATCGCGGCACGTGACCTGGCACGCGGATGGCTGCCAACGCTAGCGTAACCATGCGATGCGTAATCAATTCTTTAACTTTCGGTTAAGTTTACTCAGTAAATAATTAATATTATATTTTTATTATATTTTTTTCTCTTCATGTATGATCTCAAACTATGACGTCCTTGAATTTCAAAAGTGACTATCAGTTTAGCAAGTATTTAAGAAAACCTTTTGATTGGTTTGCTATAAGTACTTTTTCAGAGCCATGATATATCGTCGCTGCATCATGTAATTTCTACGTTAATACGGTGATAAGTTATTAGTGGATACGGTTAGTTTAAGAAGAACCACTTATATCTCTACAAATACAATTATAACATCAGAATTAAATACAACACAATGAAAAGACACACAACTTACAAACGGTCTTTGTTACCAAATCAACTCCTCTAAAGACAATGCACGTGTAGCCCTCTTATAATACGTACAGTCGTCAGAGTCTTTTCATCAGCACCGCCAAAAGATATCCGGGTTCCGTTCCTAGAATCAATACTAGATCGATAGTCAAGCAGGTTGACTGACCCCGCGAAGTACGGTCAGAATCGAAAACTTATAACCTATCGACAAAGTTATTCATTCGCAAGGTACTGAAAAAGTTGTCATTGAAATATAAGAGCAGCTGCAACTTTCAAACGCTTTCCTTCAATTTATCTCAATGTTGCATGTCTCTGTCGATGTAATAGTGGTTTTGTTATTAACTTAAAAATAATCAAGTTACTGGGCGGGTGGTATTTTATATTGTATTTTATTCTTCCTTGAGCAGTATAATAGATGATTAAACGAACTTCTAAGTGAAGTTCTATCGCTATTATATGAGTCGCTTCATTCGAAGATATTATATAACAGGTAGTCCTTTTTAGGTACTAGGTAACTTCGCATAATTTAAAGTATCATAAAAAAAACACTGTGGTGGGGCGCCGCGTGGCATGATCCACCCGGTTCGTGCCAAGCTCTCATTCTTTAGAGACCCTAAACGAAACTTTTAAATGGGTTCTGGGGTGGGTGGGTACGTCATATCTTCGAATGAAGCGACTCATATAATAGCGATAGAACTTCACTTAGAAGTTCGTTTAATCATCTATTATATTTCGTCGCTTCATTCTTCAGATATTATATAACAGGTAGATTTTCAGAGATAGAAAGTTTTGTTTAGGTATATACTTGGAATTGAAATAAGTAAAGATATAAATATGTAATTACATATTTTATTATTATAGTACTTAATAATTAGTATTATTACATAATGAGCTTCAAATAATCTTACTTTATTTGAGTCGCTAGAAATTATAATCAGCTTAAATTAATGAAACTTAGTGATAGTCTATTTATAGACACATAATTTTTAATGTAGTAATTTACTTAATATCAAAATACGTAATATTCAATAACTATTTTTAATATAAGGTTAAGTATTGTTCATGTCTCGATTAAGTATCGACAAAGCAAAGTTATTTTGTTGATCATCTAAAGGCCGATGGTAAAACTTTGCGAACACCTGTGAGTTTTGTGTCCACCCGGCCGTTTTTCGAATGACATCGACACTGATACCGGCCGCGCGCGCGGCTGAGGTTGACGCGTGTCGTGTGCTGTGCGCACTAAAACGCTCAAGTCAATGCCACTCGTGGCGAGCGTTTGCTTAACCCATCGACTTAGCGTCTGACTTGATGCAGTTCTGTGGGGAGCTTTGAATGTTACGAAGAGATTCCCGGCGTTTGAACCTCAGATATTTTTTGTAATAAAAATATATTCTTTTAAAGTTGATACTGGGCATATGTTGATATTGCTTTGAAAGTTTGGGAGAGATAATAAGGGCTGTTCACGATTTGGAGCGGAAGTCTTGATTATATCTGTTATAATAATATTTACTTTATCAGATTGAAAAACAATATTTTCTAATTTAAGTAAAGACAATGTCTGTACTCTTTAACCGGTACATAAAGCTAATAATGTAACGAGTTTTTTTGTAATATTTTCTAATGATAAATTAATATTTGGATACCAAGAAAACAGTTGATTTAGTACTAAATTTGGATCCCAAGTAAATGAATATTTAGGCTTAATATGTTTAGTTTTATAGGCTCCTATTAAGAGGCGTTTAACACAACTATTATCACTTATCTCTTCTCCTAATAAAAGAGATAATGCAGATCGATGTGTAATTAATGAACCGTAAGAACATCCCTTATTAAATTGCTCGTTTAAAAATCAAAGAAATAATGGAATGGATTTTTCGAAACTATTAATTCATAACCACACTTCTTGAAACCATAACTTCAATGAGACGTTGTACTGGCGAACAGTAGTGTCTGCGAGCGAGGCGAGCATCAACGTGAGAGCCTCTGGTGGGCAGCTGCGCCGGCTGAACGACGCCCGGAGAGCCTCGCGGTACCCAGGGTAAGGCTGGAGTGCAGTGGGTGCTGACTCCATGGCTGGGAAGGCCAGAAGGGGAATACAAGTACCCCTTCGGCTTTATCATCAATGATTTTTCGTATACATTTTAATACAAGAGCAAAGGGAGGAAATGCATAAAAATCCAAGTCAGCCCAGCTTATTGTAAATGCATCAACTGCGACTGCATCAGGTTCAGGCTTCCAGGTGACAAATAATTAACATTTGGCATTGGCTGGACTTGAGAACAAGTCGATCTTAATGGGCCCGAAACTATTTACAATAAGTTGGAAAGCGCTATCCGAGAGGGCCCATTTCTGGACTCGAAATCTGCTCGATTTTCTTTGGTGTTAACATAAGAAGCAAATATCCATAAATTGCGTTTTTCACACCATTGCCAAATTTATCTACTTAAAATATTCAAATGTGGGAACTGAATACCTCCCATCCTATTAATGTAGCTAATGGCGGTAGTATTGTCAATACGTAATAATATTGCACAATCTTTTCCTTCACTAGCTATACTTTTGAGACCTAACAAAACCGCGAGTAATTCTAAAAAGTTCATGTGATTTTCTTGTTCACTGTTCGTCCATGAACCACTATATTTATTATTTTTGCATACTGCTCCCCAGCCTGTCCTAGATGCGTCGGTGTAAATTTCTGACTTATAATTTTGAGTAATGATTGGACAAGAAATAATATTAATATTATTTTTCCACTACCATAAATCTTTTAGTAATATCTTATTAAGATTCATTTTCACCTCATAGTTTCCTCCGAACTTATTTAAGGCTAAAAACTTTTGTCTCTCTAATATTTTTGTATATAAGAATCTATATTTTGTGGCTGGACAGGCTGCGATCAATACACCTATAAGTTTAGCGAAATTTCGTAATGAACAAGTTTTAAGATTAATGTACCTATTTATTAACTGTGCAATGTTATGCCGCTTATCGCCAGGTAACGTAATAGACATCTGTTCTGTGTTGAACATAAAACCTAAGAATTTGATTGACTTTTTTGGTACAATGTGACTTTTATCGAAATTTACAATAAAACCTAGACAATGTAATAACTTCAAAGTTTCTCTTACATTAATCATGCATTCTTCATATGTATCTCCAATAAGAAGATCGTCTTAATAGGTAGTAGACTTAAAACCTTGTTTTCTCACTAACAAAAAACGGCATAAGTAGATATGATTCTTTCATATCTATGTTGGCTAAGTATCCATTACGAGGAATTAATTTCGAGGCTGTTTTATAAGATTCCATTTTAAAATGTACTTTTGTTACGAACTTGTTTAAAGATTTTAAATTTAGTATAAACCTTTTTTCTCCGTTAGGTTTCGGAGCTAAAAATATATTTGAAATAAATTGATCATTTGAAGGAGAACAAGGCTTTATAGCCCCTAAGTCTAATAATTTATTTATAGCTATTTTCATGTCTCTTTTTTCACATGATGACAAATTATTTTTAGGAATAGAATACTGACAAATTTGAGTATCAAATGGTATTCTAAATCCATAATTTATCCACTTCAATATAACTTCGTTTTTAGTTACTTTTGTCCAACAATCATAAAATAAATTACTTCGACCTGCATGTACCTTGATTAATGTTGGGTCGGAGCACGCATCCTGGATGAAGTCTGCGGCTGGAACTTGGCGTTGAACGCAGAGTTCGATTGAGGGCGCCGCTGTGTTTGAGCTGCTATCGGTTTCCTCTGACCTCCCCGCCCCCCCCTGAACGACGGGTAACGAGGAGGTCCTGTCCAGTTTCCCTGCTGAGACGACCGGTTGACCGTTGATATTTGAGACGAGACTGTTTTGGCTGGGCCTTTTTTAATTAGGGCTCCCTACTTTTCAATGGCTTTACTTGCCTTTATTTTTTCCGGCAACGAACTTCCGAATAAAGTTTCGTCTCTTTCGGAGTCTTGTATAACATGTTTAAAGTTTGTATCCAAATTAGGTAAAATCAGTTTTACCCTATCTTTGGTGAACATAAAGTGGAGGTCTGATAATAGGCAGCATCCATCACTTACGTGACGGAAGGCCTTCATTTTGTTTTCTTCCTTCTCAGGGAGGACGTCCATCTCTCGATTTATGGTGGTAATACCGTACCCCAGCTGTTGCTAAAAGTTTTGGATTTTTTTTTTTTTTGTCACCTGGTCGTGCTATGTCAGTTATGGCTGCTGAGATTTCAGCATTTATTTCAGCTGTAATCGTATTGAAAACAAAAGGTGATCGATAAGATCAAATAAAATTTATTAAATTTTACATCATTACGATATTGAGCGGATAACGTGATATATCTATTATAGATTACACGCATTTTCTGCTCTGATTTTTTAAATAACCTTGGAGGCGACATGTTTATGTCTAATTCATATTAATATAACGCCCATAACGTATTACAGACAACGAGATAAATCTCCTTGAGATTACCCGCATTTTCTGTAATCGTATTGAAAACAAAAGGTGATCGATGAGATCAAATAAAATTTATTAAATTTTACATCATTACGATATTGAGCGGATAACGTGATATATCTATTATAGATTACACGCATTTTCTGCTCTGATTTTTTAAATAACCTTGGAGGCGACATGTTTATGTCTAATTCATATTAATATAACGCCCATAACGTATTACAGACAACGAGATAAACCTCCTTGAGATTACCCGCATTTTCTGTAATCGTATTGAAAACAAAAGGTGATCGATAAGATCAGATAAAATTTATTAAAGTTTACATCATTACGATATTGAGCGGATAACGTGATATATCTATTATAGATTACACGCATTTTCTGCTCTGATGTTTTAAATAACATTTTTAAACCGAATAAGTAGGTCTTACCTTGTAAGATTTCTTCTTCATCGGAGGAAATAATTCGCTGTTTCCGTTTTTTATTAATTTTTGTTCCAACTTTTTTATCTTTATATTATAATGTTGAAGCTGTTCTTCTGCTGTACGTTTAGGCATTTTGTAAAAACTTAAGTTAATGATTAAAGTAAATGACGTATGCTTGTTACCACGCACCAAAAAAGAATGAGAGTCGGGTGGATCATGCCACGCGGCGCCCCACCACAGTGTTTTTTTTATGATACTTTAAATTATGCGAAGTTACCTAGTACCTAAAAAGGACTACCTGTTATATAATATCTGAAGAATGAAGCGACGAAATATAATATAATATGCAGGGTGAATGGTGGGTCACTTTTGAAATTCAAGGACGTGATAGTTTGAGATCATACATGAAGAGAAAAAATATAATAAAAAATAAATATTAAATTATTTACTGAGTTAACTTAACCGAAAGTTAAAGAATTGATTACGCAACGCATTGCTACACTAGCGTTGGCAGCGCCCCGCGAGCGAACCTACGTGCCGCAATTGACTGAGGCGTACGTAAATTAAATAGTTACAAAACTTTATTTATTGATATGGATTTTAAGTGAAAAATTAACTACCTTATTTATTACATAAATATGATCAGAATCGAGTACAGAGTGCTCTCCTTCAGTATCTAAAATTTGTCACCAGTCGCCCTGTATAATAAGAAGTATAATATTTCATTCTGTTCATACTTAAGTACATACTACTGTCGTTTTGATATTTGTCAATAACCTCGCGATAAGTTTGACATGTCTCTAAAGGTCACGAGCTTAGCTAGGTGATCACAAACACTCGGTTATCAAGGCAGATATTTAGCAGCACATGGCTATCCAGGCGTAATCTGAATAAAAGAATTCGAACCTCTTACAACGCAATCAAACAGGCTAAATAACAATAAAAATACAATTCCTTATTTAAATAGAATAAAAAAAATCTTCAATAATAAAGCCTAATAATAATATAATAATAAAATCCCCAGACAATCACGCCAACTACATGGCCCCAAAGTAAGCATAACTTGTGTTATGGGATACCATGTAGCGAACTAGGGTGGAACCTAGAATATAAATGCATATATAGGATAAACACCCAGACACGGTTTTTTTTTTTCTTGTTCCCTGCGGGAATCGAACCCGCAACCACTGGCGTCTGAGGCAGACAGGTTTACCCCATCGCCAAAGTGGTCGTCAATAATATAACTATTCCTATAAGAATCTGATCAACAAACAGGATCCCACACTCTCCCTACTAAAGCCTTAAACTATTAGACTAACATCCTCTAACATACAGTCTCACAAAAAGCCGTATTGATATGAAGCACCTGTCGGATCACCCGATTTTTTTGTCTCTGGACTAACCCTCATTAGTGCCAACGCTTTCATACAAAACTGAAACGGCCGTACCGCGTTCGATACGGACGTCGGAATGCGCCAAGCGCCGCGTATGATACGCGCGTTCGGTACGGACGTGGCTGCGCACGCTCCGAACGCGCGTGCCATTTCAGTCGGCAACGCTCAGAATGCGCGTGGCCAGAAGGATTAAATCTCTAGTAATTACTAAAGAAACACAATAATAATAACACAACATGGCTGACTGTACATTTATTTGTTATCTATCTGTAACTCCAACTTGTCAGATCACCGCGGACAAGCTGTGATAGTAACGGCATCTCATTCAGAATGAGAGAGCTATTAGCGAAGAGATCGGTAAAAAAAGATTCAACAAAAGGTTACAGTTTAGTAGTTTTATTGTAACTTTAGCATGTAAGATGGTGAATCCCCTAGTTCTAGGTATAACAAAAAACAAGGATAGACATTTATTTAAAAGTGACTAAATTAGTCGTGACATGCTTATTAATTACGGATGGCTAAGGTGTGAATAAATAAACCTGATTGTAACAATTTTTTCTGAACTTCATAGGCACTCCTGGTTCTTTTATTGGCGACTATTTTATGTCAAAACTATAATCGCAAAAAGGTAAATATGTTCCATTGAATCATATTTATTTCAGATATAAGAACATCCACTGTGTCGACAACAAAAAAAGGAAAAAGATAACGAAAATACTAATGACATAATCGCATGAATGAATAGCATCCCTACAGAAGTATGACCATCAAAGAGACATTATTTTAATGAGATATTTTAGTATGAATTTAAAATTTAAGGAGAACTAACTACTCTATTTGTACGAACAGTTTAAATAGTTTTAATTAAAATGTCAACTAAATAACTATAGGTCACTTGTCTAATGCACAAACTTACTCAAGTAGGTACCGTAATTTTTTCCTAACATTCAAACTAAGTCTAGAACTTTCGATAAAAACCGTTCTTCGATGAAACTATTTCACGTATCGAGTTCCAAATTCAAACACGCGAAATGTGACTCGTTTAGTTTCGCGGCTCATTTATGCGTCGGTCGTCATCAAGGTGACATGTTTAGACCTCCGCGACCGCTTCATAATCGAAATGTCTTTAGTTTGAATTAGTTAATTATGCAGCCAGACTGGCCCCTGACCTTTGCAGACTGTGAATGACCGACATTTGGGAATACGATCACTGGTAATTGAGTCTATTTTATCAAGAGCAGCTGGATTATCTTGAGTATAACGTTTAATAACAGCTATACAAAGACGTAACTCCGTTTACGGAGTGCACACTGGAGCGTTGAACTTTAATGTAAAACGGTCCAGTCGTTTTCAGTGAAACCGTCAACAAAAAACCGCAGATTAATGTTTCGGCGCCTCAATTTTTGTATCGGGCGATAATTAACTCAGACAACTGAATGAAGGGCGCGTATGGTGTTGCCAAAAAATCTCGACCAAACCCGCAATTATTTCGCCATCAATTTTCGATCAAAGTCTTTAAATTTAAAATGCAACTGACACATTGTTAGTTGAGTTTTTTTATTTTCTTTTATTTTATTCCAATTTCGTTAATGGAGTGCAGTGCTTGGGTCCTTTACAGATCGAGCCGCAGTCGCAGTTGAGTTTACTTTAATAACCTGGCAGTAATAAAAATAGGAATCTATGAATGAGCTTTTAGAGAGTAATGATTTTTGGGCAAAAAGTTGTTGCTATGGCTAAAAAGTAAGAACTACGCTTAGAATATTCAGAATTTACTCATAGAAAAAAACTTAACAAAAGCTAGTCGGGTCTGAGGGCGTCTAAAGACCGACAATTCTCAGAAGGGTTTTTTTAAATAAGTCCCAAAACTAAGCGTTTTTGCCGACATACGGTTTCACGAATCGATGCAACAATAGGCTAGATACAGTTATAGCCCTTTGGTTTAACCCGACGATGGGTACTTGAATAAAACAATGGTAGGTCTAAATACCGTAACGATTTTTTGCTACAAAGTGTCTTACTAAATGCCTTCCTAATTATTATTGGCATGCGTTTTATTATCCCTTGTTTACAAACTGTATGAGACAGTTAAAAAAGAAAAATAAGGTTAAATAAAACACTTTGTAACCGGACCAAGGGGGCTGCAAAGACACCGAAACCTCGAGTTAAAATTTTAAATGTAGATATGTACGCGATAAGCCCGGTTAAAAAGTGTTTTATTTAATAGTATGAATCGCGACAACTTAAGACAATATTAAGATAATCAACGAATGCAGAACATTAAAAAAACCGACTTCACGTCAAAACTTCGGCTGATAATTGTCCGAAATATCGTGTAACAAAGACAGAAAAAAAATACAGACAAATTGAGAACCTCCTCCTTTTTTGGAAGTCGGTTGAAAATAAGGTGTAATAGAAGTGCTACTTAATAAATCAATTAATACTTTATATAAACGAACAACACTTAGATATAAACAAAATAATTATTAAATACCTAAATATGTAATAAATAAAAACATAATTATTAAATACCTCGGTTTGACCTGTTAAAAAAAATCCAACTAAAACTATTAAGCGGTAACAAACGATTCCAAAATCAAATATGTACACAAATACTTCAAGAAAAAATAATTAAAAGTGAATAAAATCAAGGACCACAAGCATCATACCCAATCGGAACAATCTAAACATCCGTCGCTCAACAAAAATTTCGGTCGATAACAAAAATGCTTTTTTGTGCACTTTTCTTTATCTTTATTTGAACACGATCGATCCCGATCGATGATAGCGATCCCGGGTTGTGGAAAAAAACGTGTCCCAACTGGGATTTTAGCTGGTTTAATGTACGGATCAATTTTAACGACGTCTTAATAGTTGTGAGATAATTTTTAGTGCTGTCTTATGGGTGTAGCGGTTGAGATGCTTGCTGATAATGTTGAAGTTCCGTTTGTAGAGTGGGTTAATTTTTTTAATTAGTTTTAGCGTGTATTAATGAATTAATTGAATATTACTAGACATTATTTTCACACCTCTTCAATAATCGTCACAGGCCAATACGAGTCTATAATATGGCAACCAGAAGATGAATAAACTATTCTAATATAATAAACCTTTTTTTAACGCGCTAATAATATTTTTTTAAGTTGCTAGTATTTAAGAAACAGAAAAGTTCACACGCTCACAAAATATCTACAGGTCTTAGTCACGCTTGGATCGATTTCCAAATTAAACGATCGATAGTTTTAAGAAATCTTTTCCTTATACTTAATATGATTCACAGAAGTTAACATTTCGCATCAAGCTTAAACATGGCTACCGATTCCACGTTTATTATCAAAGACATAATGTTACCACAATGGCAGAAACAGAAAAGTAAAAATACGAAACAATACGTCGTCTGTCAGTCTGTAATTCATGGTGAAATAAAAAAAAAAACGATGTAACAATAGTTAATTATAAATTATCCTCCCCTATACTCGAGATGGAGTTCTTCCAAATATTGAAACAAAACAAATTGTTACAACTCAAGTATTGTACCTGCACAAGTGTTTCTTTCATATAACCATTGACAACTAAGAATCCCTATAACATCAATGCGAAAGCTATAAAAGAAAAGTAATTATAAAACGCAAAAAAAAACAACAATTATTGAAACTTGTCTTTTGAAACCATTATCGTAGTACAAGTAAATCTTCACTTATTTTGTCCTGTGGCTTTGTCTGAAAACAGCCTCTCCGGATGAAAAAAACTGCCTATTTTTATTCATCATTCAATGGTTTTTGCGTAACAATACAAAATGAGGAGAATAAAAGATCTGATTACAAATGTACGCATCTATGATCTATGGCCGATCTTAGGGAGACTTTCCACTGTCCAGGTAGAAGATGCGTCACTTATGACACTTGTTTTGTTTTGTTTTCTTTTCGAGCAGCTGAACTCAAGGTGCGGTTAAGGCGAGGCCAGATGCATCTGTACATATCTATTCTTAATTGTGGGCACCTGCCAGCTCGTTATGGCGAAGTTAGCTCTTTGTTTTCTCGTATTTCTTTTTTCATTTGTTGTGTTTGTATGAATGCAAAGTGTTATAGAATTTTCCATCGGGTTGCTCCGGAATGTTGTAAACACTAGCAACGGTCTTCCTATTATTGGTTTAGTAGATACAAGTTATACTACGTTTTGTCGTGTTAACGGATTTCGTTTTATTTCGTTTGTTTCGACATTTACAGGTAAACGACGATTCGAACTGTTGTTGTGCCGGCAGTTAAATAGTTACACAAATTCTTTGCAATTAGTTCCTAAAATTTCAGTTTTCACTTTCTTTTTGTTGTGATACAATATTTTATTTAAGCCTTTAAGGCCTTTGAATTTCACCGATCTTGAGCCTAAAAACTACAAAGCCGACAACAACAAGCTCCGAAGGTTACCCAAAACTTCGAACATCGATTTAAAGTCTTTGTGTTTTCATCCAATATTAATTCATATTGGCTTCTCAGTGAAAGGGCCAGAAACAAACCCAGCAGGTATAAATTTGCTTAGCAACAAATTACCATGTACAAGAAGGTATCACCTCTAGGACGCCGCAGCTTCTTAGAAATCCTACCGACAAACGACTAATGGATTTATCAGACGAAAAGTAAAAGCCTCGCCGATGAGCTAACCGATGCGTTACCGACTTTAAGCTTTCATTGGTTAAGTTAAATAAGGTTTACTTACTTCACTGATCGCTCTTTAATTCTTTTTTTAGTGCAAATACAATTGAGTCATTGTAACAGTTAAATATAAGAAATAAGCAAGCAAAAAGCTCTAATCAAAAGACTACAGAGGTCGTTAGCTTGTTGATCTTTTCATCGTTATAATTTAAATACAAATTGACTGTATGAGTGTATCGGACCTCCCTACTTCTTCCTTCGGGATTGTGTTACAATTAATTTATTCCTGTCCTATATTTAACCACTGATTAGTATCCGGTTTCCATTTGATTGCCGTTTCCTGGGTGTGTGCACTCCCCCTTAGTGCTTGATCAACTCGAGCAATTATTGTGAGCGAAATTAGAAATGTTACTTGGCAAATTGTTATTGGCAAGTCGATGATGACTCACGTCAGATTATTGTGACGTCACAACTAGTATATTGTGGATCTGATGGCAAGACAAGTGATTGAAGTCTCCTTTAGTAAAGCAATGTAAGATCAATTAGCTATGTTGCGTTGCTTTACTTTATTCCTGTTATTGTAAAATCTCCAGAAGACAAAAAATAATAAAATATTTTTTTAATCGATGACAGAACAATACTAACGGATTGCTTTTTGTCCAGTTTAAGAAGAAACAATTTAAGAACGGGTTTGCTTATTCATTGAACCTTAAAATTTCTCCGTGGTTTGTGTGTTCAAGTCTGCACATAGTTGGGTTATTATTTAGCTCCTCAATCTTCTTTACAATTGGTTTCGCAGTAACATTTGCGACAGCTTACGAAATAATATTGCATCCCGTTTTATTTCTATCTCATCATCGCTTGCGCAGGAAATGGCGGAAAAAGTTGAAAATTCCAAATTCGAATTTCACATACGCACTTACACCATTATACGACAACAGTTCTCCCCTTAAAAAGCCAGCCAACAACAAACCAGTCACCATTACGGCCAGTGGCCGAGCTTCTACAATTCCATTCATACCGGAAATATAATTTACAGCCATGTTTAATTTTTTTTATATAATTTACAAAAAAAAACGATACTTTGATAGTATGACAGGTGGACGCGAGGTCGCTCGTAAATTCGTCCAAGGAGTCCTTTGTCTGTATTGAGTCCTTTATCCTCACAATGCGTTTTTAATGTTCCTATATTAGACAATCACTAATTTGAAAAAAGAAACACAAGTCCTTTCTTTTTTCGAACCATTTTAAAATGAGCTTTTCTATATTCAAATGTAGCTTCGAATGAAGTTCTATTATAGATTTGTGGCTACTAAAGTTCTTTCGAGACGAAGTAAACATTTTTTTTTATTTGGGTCAGTGTGTGGCACCTTTAATGATGTCTCGTGTGTATAAGTACCTTAAGCAGGTGCTTCTGGCGGTCATATAAATAATAAAATGAGGTCAAAGAAGTTTTTGTTTTGTTGTTTTAACGAAGTAGATCCTTTTTGGAGATAAATCAAAATTGTTGAACTTGAAAGCTCACTGGAAATAATTATTTTACAATACATTTTAATTAGCACAAGCCATAAACTTGGGAGTTGTAAATGTTAATTGTATTTTTCGGTCTTTAGGTGAATTCCTAATTCAAAAAGTTAGGCAGGTAAGTATCCTGCTAGAATGTGTTCTCTTATTTCCAAAGAAATATTTTAGCTGACTTCCATAATTAAATGAGAATACTTGATTAGTTTTATAATTACAGGAATGATAACAATAGTGATTTCTAAAATTATTTTTTAATTTGATAGCTCATCTGAAATGCTTTATCAAAAGATTCTATGCTTAAATTACACGGGTACTTTAAAAATACATAGTAACTTAATTTGGACGAGATAATGTGGTGTGTGTGAATGTAAGATTTTTTTTACCGCCTTACCTCATCATGGTTGAACATGAAGTCGAAGCACACGGGCTTAGAAAGGAATGCGAGCTATTTTTCGCGGTTTCATACAAACTCAATACTTTCTATCGTGTTGCGGAAATCGCTGCCCGCGCCACTGCCCGCGCCGCTGTCGCTCTCGCTGCCGCGTCCAGTTTGCAGCCGACTCATCAGTGCGAGCACAGAACTTTATCGAATCGTTTGTTAACGAATGTTCGTATAGTATGGAGACGGTTTTTAAGAAAAAAATGAAATCTATCCATTGCCGCAAGGCCAGCTTAAATAAATGTGTGCCTAGTTAATTTTGAATGTTTGTAAACATGTTGTACTCATAAATATCTCATAAATATGTTGTACAATGTTACTCAAAACTTGCAACCGCTTCCATACCATACGAGCATTCGTAAACATTCGTTAATATACGATTCGATAAAGTTCTGTGATCGCACTGCAGAATGGTTATTGTAGGTACTCGTTAACTCCAATAAGAATATATAATTTTACCAACTAGATTTCTTCTTGATTTCGACTAAGTTCATCATGAAGGATGTTCGGTTTCTTATCATATAGTAAATCACTTGAAGCTGATGGTAATTTTAGCAGCGCGGGCGCAGTTTCTACCTGCGAATTACTAGTGAATTGTATTTACAATTAAATAGAACGCTAAAACCAGTTATATCCAAGTTCTATTTTATATTGAAGGAATTAATTATATACGTAAAATATTGTGAGTATGTGTAGGTGTTTTGTTATTTTGTCACGCCGTCAATTTAGGAAAAAAAATTATTTGAGTTAGCCTATATGAGCAACTTCCTCCTCGTGGGATTAATATGCAGATGGGTCTTGTACGAATCTCTGCTTTGAATCGTCAACTGGCTTATGAGTTTAGTGGCCCAAGGTTTCAGTTTTAGTGGCGTCAGCAGTGGTTCAAACGACCTACCAAGATTAATAATAAATAATAAAATCCCCAGACAATCACACCAACTACATGGCCTCAAAGTAAGCATAGCTTGTGTTATGAGATACCATGTAGCGAACTAGGGGGGATCCTAGAATATAATATTGTCTTAAGTTTTCGCGATTCATACTATTAAATAAAACACTTTTTAACCGGATTTATCGCGTATATTTACATTTTAAATTTTGACTCGACGTTTTGGTTTCTTTGCAGACCCCGTGTTCACGAGCGACTGAGGTGTCAAGCGTCGGATTGATAGATTGAAAAAGTTATACATCATCATCTCCATCTGTTTCTCAGCCTTCGAGCGTAGCGCTCTGGATTGAAACAAAACGAGCTGACAGTATCTTGAGTTTCAGGTCGTGCAGCTTGCTGGATGTTAGATTTAATATTTTTCAGGATAGGGTCCCATGTCGGTGATAGTTTCCAACCATCTTCTCTATTGAAATTAGGGTGTTTTTTAATTTCAATCGCTTCTCTGATCATTCTAGGAATGTAATGCTTCTCTCTAGATAAAATTTTCACAGAGTCAAACCTTAAGTAGTGGTTGGGCTTGTCCATGGAATATAATTACATAAGTAGATAAACACCCAGACACGGAACAACTTTTTTTCTTGTTCCGTGCTGTAATGGAACCCGCAACCACTGGCGTCTGAGACAGATAGGTTTACCCCATCGCCAAAGTGGTCGTTAAAAGATTATGAAGGTGAAAGTCCATCCTCGACGGAAAGTAAAACCATTTTAACCAACTTGATTGGAAAAAACTTGAGTAAGTAACAATGTGCTATTATAAATTAAAACCTAATTAAATTTTCTTTTTCATATATTTTTTTATAATTTTGTGACAGACTGGCATATTCACCGGTACTGTAAGTAGGTTACCGTCCCAACAGTTACCCTTAAGTCGTTCACAAATCTGTCTAACCACAAACAGCCCCATAATTAATTCAATTATGGGGCTTAATTAATTCAAACCCCTCACCGTTACACATCCATTATACAGCGAACAACAATACATCAGAAAACGGTTAAAATTCGCAACCGCTCTGATTTATTGCCCATATAGAATAATCGATAACGGACCAAATTTGCGAAGAAATCGCTCCAATAATCGTTGGGGGCAGAAAAAGTGCAAACCCAAGCGTGCCATTGCGAAGGAAGTCGCAGGCAGGAAAAAAATTGAAATATTGCTAAAGCAAAACTATCGAAGACATTTGTAACCGATTAAGTTTATGGCGTTAAATTAAATTTTTGATACCTTTTACCCACCATCGTCGTTGCATTGACGACGACCGGCTGGTGTAGCGGTAACATACATTGCCTTCTATGCCAGAGGTCCTGGGTTCGAATCCCGGCGGCGGCGGATATTTGTGTGATGAACACAGATATTAGCCGTCAAGTCATGGATGTTTATATGTTTATTTAAGTTTATTCTAATAAAAAATATGTATTTATTCAATATGTATGTTTATATATTTCGTAAGTATATCAGTTATCTAGTATCCACAACACAAGTTCTTTAAGAAACTTAATTTGGGCTAGATAATGTTGTGTGAGTGTCAGAAATATTTATTATTATTATTATTATTTATTGAAAATCTTCTGGTAAAATGATGTGAAATAGAAAAACTTTCTTGTGTAAAATTTTTTAACAAAATATTTTAGCATTTTTAAACCTAACGCTTTTCGACTATTTATTAAAATCTTTCGAACAAAGTGACCATAAGAGGTATTGAATTTGCATCGATGCCGTGTCCAAAAATCCTGTTGAACACCTCGTACTATATATGTACTCTTATTAGTTATTAATGTGCTTGTTATCTAACAGATGAAAAACTCAATAACTACTGTAGCGATTTCAACAATGCTTTCACCAACAGAAAGCCACATTATCCAGGAGTATCACAGACATATTATATCAAGAAATGTCTATAAGATCAGTAGTTTTCCATTGTAATAAAAACAAGACAATCTCGAAGAGATAGCCGAAAATAAAATCGCCTAGCAACACAGTCACCGTGTAGTTAGTAAAAAAAGTGATTGATTTACTTACGCGTTATCAGTGCTTGTTATCGGTGAACGAACCCCGGAGCAGACCTGCAACAACCACAGAACAGGGTTACTGGATGATAACAGGAGCTTCGAATAAGCATTATCATTTTGTCGTCAAGAAGAAATCGCGAAGACATATCTATTTTTTCAACCGACTTCCAAAAAAGGAGGATGTCCTCAATTCGTCGGTATGTTTTTTTTGTGTTTTTGTTACACGATATTTCGAACAATTATGAATCGATTTTGAAAATTCTTGTTTCATATGATAGAGGATACTTCATATTTGGTCTTATATAAATTTCATCGAAATCGGTTGAGTACTTCATTGAAAATTTCAAATTTTGAAAAAATATGTATGATTTCGGAGAATGTTTACGTGGATGACATTATAACTCAGTCAAAGTTTTGACCTGAAGTCGGTTTTTTAATGCTCTGCATTCGTTGATTATTTATTATAGGTATACTCGACTTTTAATCTCCTAGTTAATTACACAAAGTTATTCTTATAAATAAAATAGACACAGCCCAATTTAGACCTCTAGTAAGCACATAGCGTAGATTAATGGCTCTATACATCGAAAATATGTACCTAAGTACTACATAATAATACATAACTAAACGCCTGCCTGTATTCCGGGGTAGGCGGAAAACGTCAGAGGTTATAAAACCATCTGACGACACGTTCGACAAAGTTGGAGGCACTATTATGGTGGAGAGAGCCTATTGCAGTGACAGGGGGTCAGCCTATCACACACACCAAAACGTCCAATAAAACCTCCGTCCTTTAACTGACTTTTACGATATGCTCGGGAAGAGTAGCAGCTGGCACATTCTATGTTTTCTTTTGCTTCAGGTCCAGCCAATGCAAACAAATATATGCATGTTTACAAATACTTGCATTATTCGGGGATTGAACCTGCGTCTGAGGCAGTATTACCGCGAGTGCCACTGGAAATTACTATACATACCTAAATCTTATCACTCTGCATTCCTTTTCATTATGAACATTAATTATGGCAAATCCCAATATGGTTATAGGTATTAGATTTAACCAAGTAAGACGCATAGCGGATTTCTGTCTACATTGAATTCGAATGACAACCAATTATAAAAATAAATAAATAATAAGATCAAAGTAAGCATAGCTTGTGTTATGGGATACGATGTAGCGAACTAGGGGGAACCTAGAAAATAAATACATAAATGGATAAACACCTAGACACGGAACATTTTTTTTTTCTTGTTCCGTGCGGGAATCGAACCCGCAACCACTGGTGTCTGAGGCAGACAGGTTTACCCCATCGCCAAAGTGGTCGTCTTAATAATGAACCCCGAATAATGCAAATATTTGTCAGCATGATAATTTCCGTCTGGGTGTTTTATAAATGTAAATATTATGCTTGCATTAACGGATAAAAAGTTTCCTTTCAGTATGTATGTGTATCCGTATTAGAATATCTATAACACAAGCGATGTGCCTTCGTCAGAGTTAGATAGCTCTATAAGATTAAATGTCGACTCTGTTTGAATCCAAGATAATTTCACAGAACAAAAGTCAATGTTTATTTTTGTTGCCATGGCAACGCTCATACATTGAAGATTAAATAGTGGAATCGACCATAACTTCGATCGGTCAATAAGACAGTATAAGTCTTATCACGGCGGTATAAAGGTTGATAAGAGCCTGTTTCTTCGAACCCTCGAATGTTATTTTTCGGGGTTGACCGATAATACTCCAATCAGAGTTGGTAAACAAACGTAATCGGTTATGCCGTGCATGATCGCATGGCTGTTTGTTCAGTGCAATTGTCGATACGTGAAAAAAATTCCATTGATAACTTATAAATACTGCTGTAGACACAGGTATTATATAAACTTTACAGTTCGTAATGGTATGTGTAATTCTTTAACTCAATAACTATTTAAAGGATTTGTACTAAATTTGACAGGCAATTAGAACTTTGAAATCATTTGGGCAATTCCGTGGGTGGCAGCTATTATATTTATCAATGTATTACGTTAGGAATTTACCTAGTCAAACCTAAACGGAAGACACGCATACTCGGAGCTTACTTAGACTAGACCTTTACCTAAGAACAGATTTTTTTGCAGTTATCTATGGACTTTTAACAGCAGGTCTTGACTTATGATCAACTTAAATCATTTGAGGTACCTCTGGTAAAAAAATACCAATAGGTACGTCCTATTAGGTCAGTTTGTTTTAACCGTATAGTTGCTTAACTGCACCATGCTTCAACCCTTTGTCTGCCGCGTTCGGTCTGCAGGATCACGTGCAGGAACGCGCCCCACACGATCGAAATAATTCAGCTAATGGCGCGGCCGCCGCAAAATGCTCTATAAACAACAATTTCCAAATGCACCGCCTCCGTACTGCATTGCGGCCGGGAATCCTGGACAAATGCGGTATTAACCCACTAAAACCAACTTCATTCTTACTCCCCTACAATAAGATCTATTCACGTTTTTATGCGACGTTCCTGATGTGCTTGTGGATGTACGAGGCAGCGATAAGTGGCGTTATGGTCCTTTTTATCGTGATCCGATGGAAAATATCGTTCGGTTATGTGAGGGTTCCATCAAAAACGCTGTATAGTTTAGTTTAAAGCTGTCGTTTTAACCTGTTATGGTTTTGTGACATGACAAATCAGGTTAAATTATCAAAAAAGCATGTTTTTCCTACCAACTGTGTACTTTTGAGATTGCACAACAAGCTTAGGTAGTATTTTGATAAATGAAAAAGGTATTCTGACCTTTCAATAAATAAAGTTAACGTAAGGATATATTGACATTTCCACTAAAGCTAATGAGTCGAATTGCCGCGTAAATATTCTATGAAAAGGCAAAGTATATAAATGAAGCAATTTATGCATAGAATTAGTTTATGATATGAGCACCGCAAGAAACGTGACAGATCATGTTGTTAAAACAAAACAAAATATTTAAATCCAATAAATTCCTATTTCCTACTTAAATTGTGACCGAAAAACGTCGGGAAGGACAAATACATTAACTAATATGTTTCTTTGTATTTCTCTAACAATTGTTACATTTTGGTTTATAAATTATAGCTTTCGCGTTATGTTCATAACGAAAAAGGCTTTGTGTTAATAAAACCCTAGCCGAAAGCTCTGAAACTTATGTAAACACCAGCTTACAATAATTTTACAAAAACCTCTTAACTCTCACCGCAAACGACCACAAAAACTGAAACGCCGAACTAAAGTACTATTAAAATAAACTACAATTAAGACTTTACCGCTGATCAAAACTAAAAAGCACACCGTCAAATTAACAGCCCACTACCTACATTAAAATACCTAGAAATTCGCCAGTTTAACCAGAAAAACATCCACCCAGACACGAACGAAACGTAGCCCAACAATTTGATACAACTTCAATTAATACGCAGTACCTAAACGGAGTCCCAAGAGCTCACAACACGCACTTGATTTCTGCGTACCGACAAAACCAATTCTTCAGAGGACGTCCGGAACACCCGTCCAATGAACTCCATATTCCAAGAAAAGCTAGACGATAGAACCAAAAAAATAAATTTGGCAAACGTCGGTAACCCTAGAATTAGCATTCTGAAATTGCGTACGGAAACGCGTTTGTACGCGGTGGGGTCACGCGGTGGCGGCAGGTGCGAGCGACCAAGTTCGATATAAAAATAATTTTTATTATGAAAATAATTGGTTTTATGCCGCATAGTAGTGTTTGTCAGGTGGGGAGCACAGAAAGGAGGAATTATCGGGAGTATCTATCACTCTAATAACAAAATCAAATTGATTATTTATTTATTTACCCTTTATTATACACAAAAACAAATCCAGAATTAAAAAAAAAAACAAATAAAAGAACACATTATGTATAAAGGGCGGCCTTATCGCTTGGAAGCGATTTCTACCAGGCAACCCAACCTTAGTAACCTATAAAATACTTAGCTTGCCCTGAAATGTAACACCTAAATGAAGCGGAGATGTGGAAGCACACGGGAACTGAAAAAACTTTCTGTTGTTTACTTGCTTTACTGGAAGCTCAGAATGGATAAACTCCGAATAGCCTCTGATGCAAGGTTTGTAAATAGCGCCCTCTTAGAACTTATGCCAGTTAGTCCTTAATGTATGTTGGGAATAATCTTAGTTGGCTTGGCGCCGAAACCCAATGGAACATAAAAACTAAGGCTAGCCTTACGAAAACTGAGAAAACCTCAACGAAACATCTCAAATTCCCACAGAGCCTTAGCAACTAACATTTTATAGTCACTTGTGGCGGTTTACGAGACTGAGTTTTCATACCCCATTAAACGCTAAATACCACTGTTTTTTTATATAGCTGTAAAGTAAAAACAACACGCAATTTAGAGCACGAGGTACTATATAGGTTTGTTTACCCGGCAGCCAAAGGCGTACCAAAGTGACATTGCTCGTCCTCGCCCTTCAACCGACTCATTTGAAATGGAACGCGGCCCGAGCGAGCTGTTAGCGGGAAAGGGCCTATACGATATAGACGGATTACATATAACCCATTGGCAATCAGTGCCTACGGCTTAGCGTGTTGACATATGATTTTGAATAAAGTATGCGTTTATTTTGAGATACGGAGCAAAAAAGTTTAGACGATATTAATATTACCAGGACTTTTTCAAACATGATAGGAAAATAGTTTCAGGTTTTGTCAGGTTTTGTATATTTAGAAGAGGCCATTAAATATTTTGTAACCAGTATGTATTATAAACTTCCTGTAATGTCTAAATATAGATGTACTAAAACGGGAAGTTTTGCGCAATTCCATACAAGTAGCTCTTTATCCCATAAGAATTACCTGATAAAATACAATAAACACAGTCAATGTATTTCCTCTTTATAAAATTATATGCAATAAGAGACAACACTAGAACGTACTCACACTCTGTGGGGAAATGGTCTTGTTGTGTACTGGATATAGTTGTAAAAACCGTTAGCCACCGTTAATTAACCAAATTTATGGTTATCTACCGATAAAATGCAGTTATTAACGGTTAAATATCTGACAGCAATAACGAAAAAGGATGAAGTTGTTCTTTCTTTCCTTGTTAACCGACTTCAAAAAAGGAGGTTATCAATTCCACCGGTATGTATGTAATATTTCCAGATTTGCCAAGTTTTCGTATATGTTAGTCTATATTAACGTCTGAAAAAATGTACCAAATTTCAATAGTGTATGTGTGTTTTTATATTTGTATTCGCATATCTCCGGAACTATACGTATGATTTAAGTAATTCTTTTTTTGTTGTACTATGCAGTTCATTAACCGATAATAACGAAAAATGCATTTTAACCGCAATGGTTAAAATCGTTAATAACCTGCTTCGAATCTATAGTACTGGACCATTTCCGACGTTGGAGGGCGCTCGGCTCAGGCTGAGCGCAACCCGCCGGGGCTCGCGGATAACGCCAATGGCGGTACCGTGAGCTCCACATATGGCGGATGAGGTACACCTGGAGGTTTTTAGTGGGTCGGTCCGCCCTCTGCCGGGTCATCGCCACATACCCCACAGTTTCCCCTTGGGCGGTCGGGGACGCGATTTCTTCCAGACAAAAAAAGGTACCTCACACTCTTGCAGGTTCAAAAAAGGTTCGTTTTCCAAAGTCATCAGACAAAAAGAACCCTGAGACTACAGTCAAACGTTTTACCAATTCCTTCAAACCAAAACAAATAGAACAATTATTCGTTCCTGACAAGAACAAACTTAACTTAAAATATCTTTGGCAGTCCTTAGCATTTTTACGATGAATATTCGACGGACCCTAGCATTGAACCTGCGCCCTAGACCAAGGTTATCTGAGCCCATCAACGCGGACCCTAAAACGCCGAATACTTAATATTTCAACACGAATTCGGAGATAAGGTACTTTATAAAAATATATTCAGACTTTGAATTTAATTTAGGAGATTTTTACGACTGCCGCTGCTGCTTCGGAATCTTCAATAATTTATTTGAAAATTAAGTAAATTTAGCTGTTTCTCTTTGGTGTTTAAAATCCGAGTGGAAGGAAGTTAAAAATCTAATGTTAGGTATACTTAACTAGCGGGTACACCCGTCTTCGCAGGTCTTTCTCTGTCGCCCTCAACTAATGTCTTATTTGAGCTAATATAGACTTAATTATTATGAACTATATGGCTTAATCTTCCTTATACATTTGTGGAAACCGTATCAAGTAGTTTTTGAGAAATTTGACGTATTTCAAGTGTATGTGCGAAATAAAGAATTCTTTGACTTTGAGTAAACCGCGTTCAGACGCGCGTTAAGATGTTTTGGTAATGACTACGTGAAATTTAGCTTTAGACCCCCGTATATCATGAAGGATTCTCTTAAGGAAAGGGATATCGTGGAGATCGAACTCGCGACCACTGGCGTCTGAGGCAGATAGCCACAGCGTTTGTCATATAAACTCAAGGGCAACCGCACCTTCACCTCATGATCCACGCACTTAAATGTATATATAATATGATGATATAAGCTTCGGAATATTTAAAGCATTATCAGATAAGCTAAATTAAAGCCAAAAGCAAAACATTTCAATTCAGAACATCATTCATTATATTAAATCTCTACTCAATAAATATCAAGTTACTATAAAAACAGTCAAGTGCGAGTTGGCACAGAAACCGATGGGTCCGCATAAACACAACCAATTTTCGGTTACGTACCGCAAGTTCTCATTTCTTGCCAAATTAGTGATTCTTTCGTCAACGGGAAATACTCAAAAGATATTAATTACCACGCATCAAAATATACAGCATTATCGGAATAGTAAACGGGCGTATCCTTTGATTGTTTTAACTCAGAAGTTTGATTTGTTATCCAATGAATTGTAGACCTAATGCTACTGTTACATTGCTCATTTCAAGCACGAAAGCATGCTTCAATTGAGCATGTTGCTCAAAGTAAGCTTATTTCGAACATGCACGTGAGTCGACAGGCTCGCGATTTTTGAGCATGCTACCAGCGGCGCGGGGGGAAGGGGATGTGCTTTAAGTCTAAACAAGATTGCGCTGCCTATTGAGCATGCTAGTATCGATCAGTTGTTCATACCTAAATATGTAAGCATACTTAAAACTAGCATGCTTATTGCTAGCAAATATAAACTGCTCCTACTTTTTTTCGAGTAGCATTAGTATTCAATATTAATAGTTTTGTTTAATTGGTCCACGCGTAAATACGAAAAACAGTCTTAACAGACATTGGACGGATAACAAAGATATCCCAGTCCGTTCAACTCTCAAGAAACCGAATCTCAAAACTAAGTTCACATAACAACAAACAATATTTGAATAAAGATTAGAATTTTTTTATAGCCACGTCCTCGATTCCGGTATATTCGAAATATTTCCACTAGCCACGAGTCAAGGCGTGACCCGCGAGCGGTGTCCCCGGGTGATAACATTGCCCGCGTTAAAACTAACGTCCAATACTTGAATGTTTACATTTTGTTTCTATTTGTGTTCAAGTTTTAGAAGTCATCTTATGAATGTTGTGACGTAGTTTCAGAGGATTTATATTTCTAGTTGAAACGGCTGAATGGATTGAACTGAAATTTTGCAGCGAGTTCAGAAAAAAAAAACTTATTGGTGTATAAATAAAAACATTTTATAAGTTTTCAAAAATACACAGCTAATGGCAAGTTGCTTGAATAATACATTAGTTATATCGGTTTCTAGGTAAAGATAATGAAAAAGCATAAACCTAAATGTCTTACTCCAAGTACCTGAATTTATTAAGAAAATATTGAACACTGCATTTAAAGAGTTGCAAACTTGAATTTCTATAGAAGACAACAAAGGGCATCCTACTGTTCTTTACTGTCCGACGTCGACGACTACTTTGGCGATGGGGTATACCTATCTGCCTCAGACGCCATTGGTTGCGGATTCAATTCCCGCCCGGAACAAGAACAAAAAAAATGTTTCCGGGTCTGGGTGTTTATCTATACATGTATTTAAATTCTAGGTTCGCCTTAGTTCGCCACATAGTATCTCATAACACTAGCTTCGCTTTCTTTGGGGCCATGTAGTTGGTGTGATTGTCTGGGGATTTTATTTTATTTTATTGTGACGATCATGTATGAAGAACTAATACACATTGACCGAAACGAGAAACGTCGTGTGACAAAAAAAACTAAGCGCGCACTGCAAATCGGACCTTAAACAAACTCATTTAAAAAACACAATAAAGAATTCAAAATATTGTTCGAAACTTGAATTAACTGGTAGAACCTTATTGTTCTGCTCTCGCTTCGCGGCGTCAAATCAGCAGAACTGAGTAGGTACACCTCGCTGGCTTCGCCAGCTAATCTCCCTTTCCTGGAAGGACTGTGTTGACATTTGTTCTATTCGTTTCCGGATTCTTTTTTTAAAACTTCCACCTTTTTTGCTAATTAATGAAAGTGAGCTCTAACCGCCTAGTCATAAGGTCGCAAAATTTAACTTTTATTCGTTTGTTTGTTTTGTATATGAATATTTTGGCACGTATACGACGAATGATTCCCGCTGGTATTGAAAAATGTGTTAAAACCATGGATGAAAGGAGTCGGGTAGAAAAGGCGGCGGAACTAATGTATTCGTAGAGCTCATTGATCTCCGCAATTGTGAGTAATGGACGGATTAAATTTTGAACGGATCTAAGACCGGATCAAATGTAAACTTTCAAAGCTTTCAAAACTAATATTTGCAAACAACAAATCATTATAAATTTGATTTGTTTATAATATTAAACGTGACTAAGGGAATTTTTAGACCAAAATAATGTTCAATGTTGCATATTATCTAAAGGCCTCAGATTTATGAGGGAGGTATACGATGGTCATAAGTGTGTTACTGAAGTCACATAGAGAAACTAAGGAGTATCTTGGGATATACCTAGCTCTAATGCAGTTTAGAAAAGTTTGTTTCCCACGCTGCTGTCTCAACTGTTACTCGAACCCGCGACCTATAATACCGCAGGCGAACACAATATAATATAGTGACGGCTTGTCTTTCAGATAAATGCGTTTGGATCTGTAAGATTTTAAACAAATATTTAGTTTACCACGGGAATAATCTATACTTATAATAAATGAAGAATAAGCGCTGGATGAGGACAGCGAAAGACCGATTCGTGTGGTAAACCTTCGGGGAGGCCTATGTCCAGCAGTGGACGTCCCTAGCTGAAAAATAATGATGAAAGGATAAGACAGCTTGCTTTCGACGAGAAGACCCTGTATTCAAGTTCCACTCGTGCTAATACGAGAAACGAATACGCACTTCTCTTGATGTATACAGCAACTTTAGGACTACATAGTTAACGCATCTTTCTTATCACCACAAAAAAATCCTTTAATCCAAAAAAAGGCAAACCAGACATAACTTAGACACTTAATATTCAAACACTCCAAACGACTGCACGACAGGCCGTCTTAAATACCTGAGGACTGTTTAATTATTTAAAACAGGTATTACAATGCACCGGCACACGGACATCTGAGCGGGTCCGCGCCTGCGCCGCCGGGGTCACATGTAAATGTGCTTTAAAAGTTTTTTAACTCGCAACTTAATGTAGTGTCGTGGGAAAAGGTTTCGCTCGATTGAAGGACATAGTTTTATCGTGATATAGAAATAAAGACAAGAAGCTTTTAGAGAAATATAGAAGTGACTAGAGAGATGAGCTTAGAACAGCTCCGTAGTCTTACTACGGGTTCAGATAAAACCAGAACGAAGACTAGACTATGCTTCAATTTTGAGGGTCAACTTATATCAAATATCCGCTTGTGGTAAAAGAGTCACAGACGGGCCTGTTTAGGGAAAAACCTAAATTTGCTCAGGTCAGACGAAGGAAAGCACTTAGTTACTGTGCTATCTCTGTAACACCTTAGTATAGTTTACTTTGAGGCAACATTAAATATATAACACTTCTAAAATGGGACTTTGATTTAGAAACCAAGATCTGATAAAAGCGCTACACCACCACTACTGGGACCTAAGTAGTAAGTTGTAACGAACCAATTTTTATATATTATCTAACGATTGAAAATAAATCAGATTTTAAATCATATTGCTTAACTCCGCTTTCAATATTCAACTGACTGGTATGAGTAACCGATAAAGGTACAAAACTAGTAGAAAAAAAATAGCGTTTCACATTATTTATTAGCTACGAGCTGTAAGTTCTTTTTGCCATGGGCCTGCTTTACATGACGTTCTTCCAAGAAAATAGGCGATATGCGATATTATAGAATATTACGAATTTTCCAAATATTTGTATGACATACATACCTACATACATAACGTCACGCCTGTATCCCTTATGAGGTAGGCAGAACACCAGAGGTTATAATACCATCTGAATACTCACGTTTGACAAATTTGGAGGTAGGTATTATAATGATGGAGAGAGGCTATTGCAGTGACAGAGGGTCAGCATATCGCCTACAAATCGCCAATTAAACTATCGTCCCTTAACTGACTTTTACAGTATATTAAAATGACAAAAGCTTGTTCATTTTCAATCATTCTCATTCAGGTTCTTACTTAAACTACGAAGTTTTTAAGTGTTATCATTATTTTTCTATTTTACATTCCGGTCTGTCAGTTTACTGCATTGAATTATTTGCCAGGGTATAAGTAACATATCTCTCGCAAACTATACCTACCACTAGACGATATTACCATCCAATCCAACATAATGTCTTCCCTGGTGTTTCACAATGACAGTAGATACAAATCCGAGATTAGCCACGGCGGCGGTGTCCGAACAAACAAGATGGCCGCCAGCCGCCGGGCGGCGCGTGCGCACCATGCGGGCGTGCGCGGTTTATATCTTTATAATAACTGAGGATGGCTCATATTTTTCAAATTGTTCATGTAAAATTGTAGGGTGTGTTTTTTTATAGTTTTACGGTAGTCTAATATAAATATAAAATGCTTTATGGACATTAACATGCTATCAAATAAATTGTTGTGAAGTGGTTGTTGCAACCAAATGACAGCAGTGATGCAAGGCAAATGAAAAGTTTGAGTACTATAATGTATAGTGGGCACATAAAACCCATAGTTATGTGATACTAAAGTAAGCTTACAAGGGGTTTCCCGATAAAGCTCCAACGTAAGTTCAAGCCAGTTAAGAAAATTTTGTTTCACAGACAGACTTGTTTGTGAAGCAGTGCTACGAAAATTCCAAAAGCAAAATTAGCAAGCTGTATTAAAGAAGAATTGATACAGTTATATAATATTTCATGAACTTCGCTTAACGGAATTCCAATTAATTTCATAAAAAAAAGTAACATAAGGAACTTTACAAGCAAAAATATCGAAGAAAATTATTACAGATGAAAAAAAAACCAACACTGTACTCCGTCCCTATTAAAGTCCCATCACTAGTAATAACTTAATAACAATCGGTCAGCAATTTCTGTGCATTAACGACCCCGTATGACGCCCCAGCGGCGTCCTAGCCGAGGGTACGTAATAGAGTGCGCGGGAGTCGATCCTCTAATGGCCGCACCCGTATGCCTGCGAATCAGATTGTGGTTATTAAAATTAATGTATTTGATCTGAAAACCAGTAATTTTATTAAAGATAAATGTGAAATTTGATTTATTTGCTTCTTTTTTCATCGTTGCTGATAAGATCTTGTATTTATGGATTTTTTTATTTGGTCTAGTAGCTAATTGATATGAAAGTTTTTTTTTCAAACACTGTTTTGAAGGGTTAATACAAGCGAAGTGGTCAAATAAAGAATTGAGGACCAAGGCAGGAGTAGGAGGAGCATATCTAGAAGTGGACTCCAAAATTTCAAATCCGATAAATTGGGACATCCTAAAATGACTTCCTCAGAAGAAACTCACTTAGTTGGACTTGGGATGTTGGGATTTCCTTCTTGTTGGGATCCTCAATGAACTGTACTTGAGATAGGTTTTTGACAGTTGTCTATGGAGTATTAGCAGCGCGGCTTTTAATGACATAAGATTGGACTGACATGAGTTCAATATCGACTCAGGCAGAAAATTATTTTTTGAAATAGATTTTGCTGTTATTCAAATAACATCTTGACCGAATATATGTGGCGACAATTGAGGTGTCTATAAAACGCCTTTTAAACGTTGAGAACTAAGAAAACTTATTTGTATAAGTACCTACATAAAATTCTGACTTGGAAGCAAAAGCGCATATTTTACACTACAGCAAATATTTTTTGTCAAATTCTATTTATCAACCGACTTCAAAAAAAGAAGGAGGTACTAAATTCGTGTATAGATATGTTTTTTATAACTTTTGCCTGGGTAAACCGATTTTGATGATTCTTGTTTCATATGATGTTTTCATATAAATTTCTTCGAAATCGATTGAGTATTTCATGAAAAAAATCATGTATTCGGAGATCGTTTATATCGACGACCTTCAGCCAAAGTTTTGACGTCAAGTCGGTTTTTTAATTCTCTGCATTCGTTGATTATTTCATGGCATAATAAAGAACTGGAAAACTTGAGTCATATTTCGCGTTTTTTATTGGTGACCAAACCGGTGTTTGGCATCAAATCTCATTTGTTGGTAAATAAACATCGCACCAAAAGAATGCCGTGAGTTTTTTTGTCGGCTTTTTTTTCCACTACCTTTAATTCGTTTTTTAGGGGCCAATTTTGAAAACTATGACGTTATATACGTACAGTATATCATAAGATGAATAAAAAAATTGATTTTGGAATAAAGCAACAGGCGCAAAATAAATCTATTGACCGCCAAGCATTGTTTTACAATACTCTTCACATAACCACTAAAAACCACTAACATGGGAATAATCAAAACATTCAAACACGTATTGTGATTAAAAACCCGCTTTGCGGTTTCAACGTCGAGCATGGTGCATAACAATCGTTTGTTTATCCACAAACACACGAACAGAAATATTATGAATTAAAATAGAGCATATGAGGAAGCTTGCAATTTAAAGGGATATCCCTAATATAAAAAACCCAGTTTTGTAATATGTACCCAATTAAATTTTTTCCTCATATTTTGCAGAATCCAAGCTTATCAATGAAAAGCTTTTGTTAGCATTTTAGCTCCTTTAGAATTGTAAAAAAATCTGTTATAAAGGTGTTAATATAGGTAAGGTAAAACAAATCATGTTCCGACTAAGCAGACAATTTAGTTCCTATGGTGTTGGTAATAAGATCGTCGCAAGATTAACCTGGCGGTGTCCATCAGGGAGCTATGTTTGGGCATCGGCGCCTGCGCATTCCACAGTGCCCGATCCGCGTGTTTATGGGTTTATTGCTTTGCGCGCGAGTTTCGGAGGAAGGGCATGTTTTTCAAAGAATGCAAGGTGCATGCGAATCGTTGGATTATTCGGTCGGCTAGTAGAATTTTTATTGTTATGAATGTTATTAAGAACTCGTTCTTTTTGAGGATTACGAAAATTGAGGAGTTCCGTTTTGTTTATATGCGATATTCTGTAAATGGAACGAGTGACAAGTAGATTTAATTGCAATTCAGAAATATTTGCAGTTTATATCTCTTATAGAATGCAAAATATTTACTTTAACTTACTTAACTTTAGCGGTTATAAAATAATGTGTGAGTCGGGACGACATAGAATATACCTAGTTGAGTAAGGGTGGAATAAGCAGTTCATGAAATTCTGTGGGCATTGTTAATTTGTGTCATGAAATTTCACTATCATCATAGCATTGTAGTGCGCATCATAACAAGTAGTTTGCAAAAACTATTCGCATGTATTTACGGAACTCCGGAACTCACTGACAAAACTTCGAAGTAACTTAAGGATGTTTGTAAATCTATCAATAGAAAACAGCTTTCTGACAGAATTGCAAAGATGCTCTTAAAAAATCTTTATGCCGTGTATCGGAAAGCAGTAACAAATTTCACCCAAACCCATTCCTAATTGTTGCATGAAAACGTAACAAACATACACATCTTCGCAAACTTAAAAAGAAAAACAATACACTTGTAATTAATTCAGTACCAACAATTGTCTAATTATTAACATCGCGATATCACAACGCACGTACATACGTAGGGTTCCTTGCACCCTAGATAACAATCTCCGCCGAAATATCCAAGCCAATTAAGGGTCATTACACCAATTTGTACTTGCAACCGAAATTACATATGAGTCACGTATTAAAATAAAATTATCATGAAAAGGAGAGAGCAAAAAAATGGCAAGCCGCCTGCATGTTTGCATTATGATAGCAATTTAGTTATTGAGGGAAACCGCCCAGCGCTGGACATGTGTGGGGCGTGCCCAGATTGCAGATAAGGGGGCTTAAATTGGAAGGTCTGAGGACCTGGACGCAATGTGCATCCTGATCGGTGCCGACCTTATGGTGTGTTTCCATGGGACTCCGTTAGGCTACTCTTATGTTAATGGGTAGGTTAAACTAACATATTTCGCAAGTTGATATGCGCCCACGCATAATAATTAGCCTGCGATGGAAAGCAGAAAGCATATTTTATGATGGTTAATATCTTGGTAAGATTGGTTGGTATCCATCTTGATATTTACAACAATAGTAATAAATTAAAAACTAGGAAAGGTAATCATGATAAAAATTACTCTGTAAGGACTAGGAACAACAATAGGCTGGTGCTAGCGGTGCCAGGTCGTTTTGCTAATGACACTATGACTATTTTATTCAGAAAATAGCAGTCAATACTACCAAACTTTGAAACGATGTCAAACTAATTTGGGAACTTTTAAAGTTACTTACATATTTAAGAAAAATCTACTAAATCAATCAACTTTTCAAAAATCTGAACTTACATGAACATCGATTATAAAGCTACAATAACTAATACATCTACGTAGATTTTTAACAATAATAATGTACTTGAACACCAAATATATCGCAACAAACAGCTCTATTCACAGAAAAACGCATCTCTCATCCGCTTGACAAACAACACAGCAGCTACAGGATTCCTCGACAAATCTGCATAAAAATCGCATAGAATAATCCGCCCATATGCAATTACGCACGCCGTTTATTGCGGTATTGCCAAAAAACCGACGCCGTTAAGCCGATATAGGAAGCGCCGTTATTTCGTTACAATACGGCGCATCATTTGTCAAAATTGCGCTTTAAGGAAGGGATCATAGACGAATAGTCAAAAAATACGGATGCAAGTTCTAAACGGAAACGAGTGAGCTAATATATTTTTTATTAAACCCAAATTAACTGCACGTTATAATTAAACAGTGAATTAATTAGTTAATACACAAACTCAAATAGATAAAACTATAGATGCAACTTCGTTGTAGATATGATAAGAAGATTTTCCAAACTTTTTCCAAGTCATGTTAGCTCATAGGAATTTGACATAACCGGGATTTTTCATTTACTTTTTAAGCTACACAAAGAAACTATGATAAACTAAATTTTTACAAAAGGTGAATTTTAAGTCGCATTCTGCAAGAAAATAAATTTAGAACGTTATTAATGGTACCGCGTTAAGTAAGAGATAATCAGATCAACAACATTCCTTTTCTACTAAACAAACGAACTTACATAATACAGTTTACTAGCCAACCAAATGTTATTTCAAAGCTTAATAAAAAAAAACAACAAATTAAACCATCATCCGAATTAAATACTCAACCGCTTTCGTTCATACCTCAGAAACAAAAAACAAATCTAGTCCACCAGCCGGCGGCGGCGAACCGTCGATAAGTAGCGGATTTAGCCGCCATTACGCGAGCGTGTGTTATGATTAATATGCTAACGCCGCCTTAGCAAAGGGACCTCCGACCGCACTGTGTGAACGCCGCCTAATGCTACACTTATTGACTCTTTAATCTGGAGCGTGACAAATGATGCTGTATGGATATTCAATGGGATGGCTGCAGTCTGTATGCAGGCTGGCTCTCCTTGACAAACTGATGTTTGCGAAAGTAATAGGCTGCGTTATATTACGCAGCTGCTATTTGTTTAATATTGTGGGTAGATTTTAAAAATGTTTCGAATTTAAGTGCCAACGCGCGTATCGTACGTCCGTATCTTCAAATAGGCACAACTACCCATAGATTTATATAACACCTACTAAGAAAGATTCAAACATACAAACTTTCATAACATTTTCCGTACCGTACTCGCGTATCATACGCGGCGCTTGGCGCATTCCAAACGTCCGTATCGAACGCGCGTATGGTACGGACGTTGCAGTTTTGTATGAAACGCGCGATCGAACGCGTGACGCAGCGTTGGCACTCATGTGGATGTATGAATACGAAATTTTGACTTTGAAATCTTATGAAGTGTGCATCTTACGAAAAGAAAATTATTCGCATTAAATAAAATACTTTTCATCGGATATTATCGCATTTAATTATAATTTGCATTTTATCTCGACGAAGTTTCGGCATCTTTAACAGCATGGTCGCTCATCTTTTATTTAAAATAATGAATCTTAAAAACTTAAGGCAAAATCGATTGCAACTACTAAGTCTTCGTCGCAACTATATGTTGAGAGAACGATTTCACCAATAAATAAGGAGGTTCCTAACGTAAGTGAAAACGGCAGTCTGCTGACAAAAAATTCAATGCAGTAAAATGACAGTGCCAGTGTGGCCACTTTCGGGAAGAAAAAAAATAGAGATGTGGTTTAATCGAATGAATGTAATCATTTTATAAATAATAATATCGTAATGTATGGAAAAAAAAAATTGGCTTACAAGATATTTCTTTTTATATGGTGCTGTTAGCAATGGGCAAGTATTCTTGAAAAAATATTTTTTAACGATTTTTTAACCGAGTTTAAAAATCAAGAAGTTATCAAGTCGATTTTACTTCTACTGTAGCCGTTTTAAAGCACTAGGTATGTTTGGAAATTAAGTATTTTTATAACAGTTACATACTCTAAAAATATAGTACCTACGGTGTTTGTAATCAAATTCAATTATTTATAAATTTCTTTACAATTTTATTCAAATCGAATGACAAAGGCTCTTTCGTTTTCAATCATTCTCATTCAGTACTTACACTTGGAAGTTTTTAATGGTATCATTATTTTTCTAATCGACATTTTTAACTGTCAGTTTACTGTATTGAATTATTTGCCAGAGTATAGTTCTGTAGTTAGTGAACTCGCCACTAGTCACTACCGATAGCCAAGCTTACTCAATTTAGATCCGGTCATACTCTGCGGAAACAATTAGCGGACGGAAGAAGTTTGTATGTTAACGTTTCATTTTATCTCGGCGTAAAGTTCAGTTTTGTTCTAAACTGTTCACGAATTGTAGGTATAGTGATTCACAAATTTAAAATCGGGGAATAAAATGGCCCCCACTTACGTAATTTGCAAACAATCAAATCTGTATTTTTTTTATTACATAAATACATACATAACGTCACGCCTGTATCCCTTATGGGATAGGCAGAACACCAGTGGTTACAAGACCATCTGATGTCACGATTGACAAATTTGGAGGTATTATAAAGATGGAGAGAGACTATTATAGTGACAGGGGGTTAGCCTATCGCCCACAAAAACGCCTTTAAAAAAACCTCTGTGTCCTTTAGCTGACTTTTACAGTATGCCTGGGAAGAGAATCAGCTGGCACATTCTACGTTTTTCTTTCGCTCCCAGTCCAGCATGTTATAAAATCTGATGTTACATCAGTTTAAGACATAGAGTGCGACTAAATGGTTGCTCTCGAAGGCCTACAACAAAACTGTCGCTAAAGACGATTAATCTGAGTGGTACCCGTTTAAAGGTTAAATCAGCACGATAATAAGCTTCACAAAAATCCAATCTTCAAAATTGTACTGCAGTGAACATTATATACTATGTGTAACATTATAGAAGCCGTCGTGGCGCCGTGGTTACTGTGTGTATCAAACGATATCACAGGTCAAGCAACGTTCGGCACGGCCGGTACTTGGATGGGTGACCGCCGACCATTCATTTCTCACGGCGACTTCCGTGCTTCGGAGGGCACGTTAAGCAATCAGTCCCGGGTGCTGTATGATTGTATACAGTAGTCGTTAGGGTTTGTCAGAAGCCATTTTCGGCGCCCTGAAAATTCTGGCATCCATCACCCAGCACTGGGCCAGCTTGGTGGATTATGGCCTATACCTCCTCGTCACCCAAGGGAGAGACTCATAGCCCTGCAGTGGGCACTTTACAAAGAGTCGTGTCGTGATGATAAACATTATATTTTATTTATTTATTCTTCATTGTACACAAAGGTAAGGAATATTTATACGGAACAATTTTTAAGATACAGAGCACAATAGGCTGCCTTATCATCGAAAGATGATTTCTTACAGGCAACCCTGGTAGTAGTATAGTAGGTAATTAAAAATCAAAATACACAAACTTGAGGAAACAAGCGCATACGCAGAAAACCGCAGATAGATAATAGTAATGAAACGACCGATTGATCTGTTTTCCTTGTACAGAAGGCAGCAGCAAGCGTTAAAAACCTGTCAAATTTCCTTAACCAATTTTTAACTTAATGTCGAGGGCATAGAGTTCAGATTCAATTACAATTTTTGACAGATTTGAATTTTTCCTGTATTTTAGCACGGCTATAAATAGATGGTATATTTTATCTACAATTATAATTGTTATTTCATACGTTTTAGTATTCACAACCGTTAACACTTTGTTGTTTATTTTGAATATTGGTTTTTAACACGAAAAAAGCTTACGATTGGGAATGCGATTGTCGCAAAAACAACTAGGTAATAACAAATTTAAGAAAATGCAGGTAAGGCTAAGCTGCAGCAGTTTTACATACAAAATTATCGAACCCTCAATCTTATTAACTAATCCATATACATATCAGTAAATCTAGTACAGCATCACAGTATACACTGAGAGCTCTTCACATCGAAGCTGTTTTCCGACGCAAAACTGACAAATACATAAAATTTGCGATAGATACTGGGGGTTTTTGCAAACTTTTTATATAGGGCAGTACTTACTAGCATGAATTTCAAAGTCGTTTTTTGTGTCACTGTTGTCAATCGAACGGTTGTTGGTGGTTTTGGTAATCGAAATTTTGGAATTTTCGTATTTGAATATGAATATACAAATAAAAAAAAATTATAGTTTCATAATCAATGTAGGAAACAGCGATACCAGTGACTCCGACGATTCATTCCATATAGAATTGCTGGAATCAGATTTTGATTACAATGAATAAAAATAATTTTTGAATTTAAATTTTTTATTTAAAGCCTGATTACTTAATACTAGTTGCCTATTATTTTAATAATATACTTCTCATCAAAAAGTAGGACAGTACCAATAATGTTATTTTTACGATAATTTTATAAAAAAAGTTAATCAAGTATCAAGTTTTTTTAATTCATTTATTTCGTACCTACTATTGTCGGGGTTACCATGATGCTATTTTTTTAATTTGCCAGGTTTTTCCAGTCTCTACTTTCATTAGCCATACTATATCTACGAATATATATATTTTTATATCTACGAATGTCAACGGGAATAGTTATTAATGAAGTAAGTGACATCATTAATATTATGGTCTAGTTTCCAAAACCAAATATTACTTTTATCCATCACTATGATAGTCTTGTATAAAAAGAAAATGCAGAATTGTAGCACCGAATGTCTAGGCTCGTATACGTAAGATAAGTGTATAAGAGTCGGAATAATAAAAAACATCCTAGAAAGTAACCAAGGCGCACGATACAATAAAATAATCCACAGATAACCCGCCTTGACACATATACAAACAGACATACAACACACACAAATTACGATTATTGTTCCGTTGTAAATCAACGGAGCTTGCCGTTTTTCATCAATGCGAAGTACAGTCAGCCACGACTACGACGTTGCCGTGGGAAAACTGGTCGCGTTTTCAGAATTCCTACCGAAGCCTTTAAATGGTTCGAAGATATTTATGTAACAGTTTTAGAAATGTAGGTAGGTACGGCTAGTTTAGCGAGGGAAATGTTGCATTTCGCAATACATTTTTCTATGTACAATTTCTGTTAAGTATATAAAATTCTAAACATAAAATTGGTAAAAAATTACATAATATAGAAAAAACACGAAAATTGAGATTTACTAAAACTCACCTGAAAAAAGCTCACAGATTTTTTGCTACTAAATTAAATCTAAGTTACATACTAACAGTAACTATAATAGAATATAATATTCCCTTCTAACTAGATAAGGTTATTAGATACGAATCGGTGTTTTATCGTCACGAAACATAACAATAGTTATTAGTTACAACTATGTTATACATAACTTTATTTAAGGTGCGATTTCTTTTTTACTAATATAAAGTGGAACTGAATATTGAATATCAATCTTGATATTAAAAACACAACTTACAGTGTGCGGTGAACGTAGCCAAGACATTCAAAATACAGATTTCTACTGTATATGAAAAAAAAAATCATTAAAATTTTGATTTAATATAGAAATCGACTAAGTAATATAATAAACGTCAAATTATATGAAACTGGATTGATAGATGGATAGTTGTTATGGTTCAACGGCTTTACAGATTAGGCTGAAATTTGCATACAGTAAAAGTGCATAGCCTGAAATAGAACAAATTACATTAATTTATGTCATAATATTCTCACAAGTCAAGATTTACGTGGAAAATCCATTGAAACCGAAATTCAATTAAAAACCAAAATTCTATTAATTAGTTATCTGCCGACTGTACTTACTACTGAACAATTGGTATGTTATTACTACATGCCATTACCGTAAAACAAGGTTTAGCAGGGATGAAAACGAACTTTATACCCAAAGGTATAAGACTGAAAATCAGTATTTTATACGATTTCTAAACAGATAAAACCAAGGTTTAACACGAGTATGTAAGTGATGGTGTTTAACGTACAAGTATTTTAATATTTCATTTTAATTATACGAGTACACATTGTAGTTGCACTGAGTCGACGTCTATATTAATATTTGTAGAGGAAATATTGAACTTTTCTGTGTTGATTGAATTATCTCAAAAACTAGTAGTAATCTTATATTATATTAGAAAGCTACATCTCCAGGAGTAACTAACATAGGCTTTCCTATGGGATCAGGAACTGTGCTGCCTTCTTGTATAATTGAACTATTATCGCTTTTAAATATGCAACTTAGGATGTCGGCGTAAAATATAAAGTTTATTATTATTACAACAAGCTTTATCCATGCAAAAAAAATGTTAAATTTTTGCTCCTACACCCTTGATAATAAAAGCGATGCAATATCCTAAACGCTTCGTTAAAGGTACAGTTAACCGTACTTAGTTCCGATTCGTGCCGAGATATCTAAAACGCTGTCAGGTCGGCTTGCTGTGATCTAAGTGCCAACGCTGCGTAACGCGTTCGAACGCACGTAGGTACCGTATGTCCGTATCTTCAAATAGGCACACCTGCCCATAGATTTATATAACACCTACTAAGAGAGATTCAAACATACACACTTCCATAACATTTTCCGTACCGTACGCGCGTATCATACGCGGCGCTTGGCGCATTCCGAACGTCCGTATCGAACGCGCGTATGGTACGGACGTTGCAGTTTTGAATGAAACGCGTGACGCAGCGTTGGCACTAAGACGCGAGCGGCATGTACCCACGGGCTGACTGTTGAAATTAGCGGATTAATATACCGAGCAGGCGTCGTAACGGACTTGCTTAAAAACCTTTTGAGGTGGTACAAGTACCTAAGTTAGACAAATATTCTTAAAGGGCCATCTCGTTTGAAAGTTATAGCAGCTTGTGCTATATTAGAGGTCAAGCCGTAATGCCAATACAAATTGAAAGACTTACAAAATGTCCATTAAGCAAGAAGGACTTTAACTTCAAATTTCAGTTACCAAAAATCGTATTTTGCCGATGATCGGATTAAAAGCTTATCTTATAAAATCTTTATCACTTGTTATACCTTAGTCTTAGTCTATATATTTTTTTTTTTGAAAAATCATTTGCATAATATTGTCTTAAGTTTCCGGGATTCATACTATTAAACACTTGTTTAACGGATTTATTGCGTTAAATTACATTTTAAATTTTAACTCGACGTTTCGGTGTCTTCGCCGACCCCGTGTTCACGAGAAACCGTTGTTTTCCATTAGACCTTACTTATTTCTTTACCTATAATTTCATACAATAAATAACTACATACGTCTGCACACGTAAGTCCGTCTGACCTTGGCGTCTGCAGGAACCAGAATTAACGCGCCCCAGCCCCGACTCCGTCTACACCGGAAACCATCCAGCCTCAGGGACACCCGGGACACCACTTCACACTTACTTGCGAACTATCGCCTGGATTATCTTGGGGGATTTATACAAATATCCCGGATTTAATAAATCGAGCTGTGACCGCATAAAAGTCGTCTGCGAGATATTTTATGTCAACCATAATTAATTTTTATTATTAAAAACTAATTATAAGAAATAGCTTACTATTTTTATAAACGTGAAAGTTTTAATAAACATAGATAAATGTTAAATTTACTCAAAAAGTTGGATTGAGATGATTTTTTTTATTAGCCCACTGGAAGGCCTTGGTGACGAGGAGGTTTTAGGCCATAAACAACCAAGCTGACCCAGTGTTGGTTGATGGATTCCCATTAATAATCCATAATTGAACACCAACACAACACTGCAAGTAATCACAACAGGACAACGTCATCAAAAGGCTCGCACCACAAAAGTACGTAAGTGCATATTAGCCCCTCGGGCATTTTTTGCTCGGAACATCAGTAATCCGTCCACATATCTAATTTTCGAGTAATGGAATTCCTAAAGCACCACAAATAGCCATATTCCCGTCCCCGCTAAGTATGTTATCCATAAATATGTGCGGATATCTGGGAATATGTCCGGCACGTCGTAAAGATGGCCTATCGATGGAGTAGACTTGCGTTTACGACTTTTTTTGTTAAAAAAAACGCACGAGTAACCATACTAAGGCATACATGTGTACAATGACAGTGGCTTTCATAAGTTTTCGCAATTCCCTATGGAAAAGAATATTATCAAGTATGATAATGAATGTTAAAGTAGATTTTGATTAGGTCTGTGTGTGATTTCCAAGTCATTCCAAATTCTTAACACAAATATCCTTGCGTGATTTTACGTGGTTTATTTCTTAGACGGCGGCGTTACGTCGCCGCATCGCAAATTTACAGGGGTACAATTTCCAACCGGACCGTCCGCTGTTTACCGGCCGGCGCGTTTCTCCACCAGCGCCGAGGGGTGCCCGATATTACATCTGCAAATTGGCTCCGAGCCTCAGTCTTCACCCTCGGCTGATGTTGGGGTGACATTATGTGAAAGAGATTTTAATTCCTTGTCGGATGCCTATGCGTTCTCAATCTGAAAGCCATTGTGTTTATGATTCTTGATGTTAACGTTAGCTGTTTTTTTTAATCAGTGGATTAGACATCAAAAAGTATTTCCTAAAAAGCCAAATGAAGTCTCATATTTATTTGGCGGTAGGCTACAGAAAATATACAGTGAACTGAGGCGTTTTTATCACGATCATTCCTATTTTAGTAATCGATATGAAAGTACGACGTAACGTCTTTTTGGCGCAGTGGATTGAATACTCGCCTGTGCAGCTCGCCGTCAGAGGGCTCAATTCCTGGTAGTTTAGATTATAAACTTGCTTGGAAAGGCTTGTTCTCAAACCTTAAGTTTTCCATAATACAAGCTTACATTTGGTTCGCATACATGAAGTATTATTTGATACCTTATTATCCATCCCTTAATGAGATATCTAGAAGCTTCACTAACTTCAAATAACAGTTACTACTTCATTGAACAAACCTACACTTAAACAGAACATCTTCATTTAAAACCGTCCAGTACCGCCCCGGTTGTCTAAAACAGTTTAAAAACCAATTAAAACTAATCCGTCTGCCGCTGCAACCATCACCACATAAAGCTGTCACAGAAATAGCGCACGCGCATAATTCCCGCGCAAAACGAGACTACCCGCATTTCGGAGAAACCTAGGAAACGGCGGGAAATTCAGCGGGTATATTTAGCGCAATCACTTTATTGCAGTCATTATTGCGCCGACCTTTCCGACGTGCATTAGTTCATTAGTTAGTAGGTTGCAGGGGAAATCTTGTCAGCTTTAGTAGCTACGGTTGGATTTTTATTCTTGTCACGTGGAAATCTAATGTGTCCGTATTTAAAACACTTTATTACTGTTATAAAAGACGAGGCGTTAAAACTGAGAAGCATGAGATAGCTTGTGTGCTGACTAGCTGATTATTCTAAAAGATTGTTCATAAAAACGAAATGAGCCGACTATAAAAACTAAATAAAAGTTTGCTTCCAACCACGTTTAATCGTTTTAGGCGGAATATCTTCAATAGACACTCCTCTACAGCAGAACACTTAAATGCTAGGTAGCCCTAAAATATCTGTACTCCGGTTGCAAACCGATTAACCATTCAATAAATAAGTAATTTACAATATTTGCCGACCTAGCAACATGTAGTTACTAACCACCCATATTAATGCCCGTGCCTGAAAGACAATATATTACAAATAAAATATACCTAAACACCCAAAACTGTCAACTATTTCCGGTTCTATATTCCATTCACGCATATACAAAATTAACATTAACTAAATTTATATATATTTACTAAATCGCATGCACTAAGTACTCCAGATCCGCCCTAAGCCCTAAGCCCTAAAACACCCGTAACAAACGCTCATCGCATCACAGACGCCACTACAATAGCCGAGCACGTGATCGGCGGCGTGCGACACAGTGACCGACTTGCGCGGGCGCCGGCGGCGGTGACGCAACGCGCAGGCCTATTCCAGTCGGATAGCGCATCGTTAGCTGTTGCTAGCGAGAGGAAAATTTATCAGTTAGCGCTAAATATAGCCGGGTTTATAGGGTGTTATTGGTTTTTTTTAAATAGCGATAGGATTTTGACTGGGTCCAACAACCTGGCTGTAAAATTAGAAATGTAATTAAAAATATATATTCTCACGAGTCGTGGACACGGTTGTCTGAAAAGACACGAAAACGTTGAGTTGAATTATTATTGTACGTGACATATACGATTAAAAAGTAAATCATTTACTTATTTCGTGAAAACTCAAACACAATCTGTTTTTTTTTAAATTTCATAATTAGATTTAAATATTGCCAAGGTGCATTTGTTTGTATTTCAGATTTACCTCAACGGTTTTGCTTAAAGGAAAAGAGGAGTTCTAGTCTTATGGACACCTAAATGGGATCGCTAAAGAACTTCTAACTTAAAAAAATTGTAGATGAAATTATATTGAAATATTAATAGGTACATATTTTTGATCAACTGAATCCTTGAACTCAGTATCAATATATTTTTCATGTTTTTAACCAAAATGAGGTCTATATTTGAAGGTCTTTACTCACAATATTGTTTTTAATTTTCGCGATTCATTGTTTTTAATGAATAGACTCAATAGATTACTATTACTTAAGGTTATCTCTCAGTCATTTAAAGGTCTACTAGACTCATCAATGAAGCAAATCTAAACCTAAACAAGACGGTAGGAAGATAAAATATGCAACGAAATACCTAAACTACAAGTGACAAATAACACACTAGTTATTTTAGCTTATCAATGAACCCTGGACTACTAGCAGCAAGGTCTACAAAGTAGCGAGTCAGTGACCAGATAACGGAACCATTATACAGGATGTTACGACGAAGAGTGAAAGTATTTAACAGGTAGATAAGGTTTATCAGCCTGTAAAATGCTACCACTTTTTCTCATAAAAGTTAATTTCCCCAACTTTCTCAGGAACTTCAAAATCAATTAAACGTCGGATCCCTTCATAAGGTTGAACCATACATTAGCTCATACAGAATACGCCCTCAATACAAAGTTGGCAGTTGGTCACATGATCCCATGAATACCATTCCGATGACAATACTAACTCATTAATAAACCTAAACCAAAGTACATAAACGCTCGGTGCCGAGACAAAACGACACTAAATACAATTGAACATCGCGACCAAAGAGAAGAGTGTGACGACGTCATCTCAATAAATAAATCACCCCTGACTCACCAAGTATGTAGCCGCAAAGAAAGCCTTACTATATTTATTTATTTATTTATTTATTTACTCTTCATTGTACAAACACAAAATAGAAAAAAAAGGACAATAAAAAAAAGAAAACACAATCGGCGGCCTTATCGCTCTCTTAAAGCGATCTCTACCAGGCAACCAAAATAACATGATAAAGTAAATTATAACAAATGGGGTTTACTTACAAAACAAAAAAGAACTAAAAAAAAAAATAATAACAAAAAAAAAAAACAAAAACATGTCGACTATTTGTTACAGACATTTAGACATTCTTAATTTATAGGTATATAAACATACATACATACGAATACAAGATATACATACATATACTACACATTGACTTCTTCAGTTAAGGATAAGTAGTGTTTTTTTAAAAGCTTTTTAAATGTGACGATGGTCTTAGCTGACTTAATACAAAGTGGTAACTGATTCCATAAGGATACTGCGCGAATTTTAAATGCATCGCCGAAAAGATCGGTTGAATGAGCCGGTGTACTGAGCATTAAATTGTCAGAAGATCGTAAATCACGACTATGTTGCTCATGACGATAGCTAAAGTAATTTTGAAAATAGCTAGGGACAGTAGGATTGAACAGTATTCGGTACAGTAGACAAAGAACGTGAATATTCCGGCGAAAGCGAATTGGAAGCCACTTGAGCTTAGTGCGATACTCAGAGATATGATCATATTTCCGCAAACCATATATAAATCGTATGCAGAGATTTTGGAGGCGCTCAAGTTTATTAAGTTGGTCAACAGTGATATCCAAATAACACGCATCCGCATAATCAAGTAATGGGAGAAAGAGAGAATGGGCAATGGAAATTTTGGTAGGCAAAGGCAATAGATTGCGCAAGCGTTTTAGAGAATTTGTAGCGGCAAACATCTTCCTGCTCACTTCATCAATTTGTGGCTTCCAGCTAAAAGTGCGGTCGAAAATGACACCGAGGTTTTTAACAGTCTCCCGGAGTTGTATTTTGACACCGTCGAAAGTTAAATTTGGAAGATTAGTCAGTTCAATTCTGTTAATCATTGTTGTGCTACCAATAATAATGCCTTGTGTTTTGGCCGGGTTGACAAGTAGACCGTGACTTTTGCTCCAATCGAGTATTTTAGACAAGTCGCTGTTAACTGCGTCAATGGTCTTTGCTAAATCTTCCAGCCTAGATTGAGAGAAAATTTGCAAGTCATCTGCGTACATATGGTAGGAAGAAGTTAAATCACGAGATATAGTATTGATAAAAATCGAAAACAGTAGAGGGGACAACACGCCACCTTGCGGGACGCCAGCTTTGATATCAGCCCAGGTTGAGGTGGAACCATCCAGGATTATGCGCTGCCGGCGACCGTACAAGTAACTTTGAAACCAGTCAACCACTGATGGAGATATGTTAAGAGAGCTGAGGAGTTGTAGGAGAATATCAAAATCTACGGTATTGAAGGCGTTACTAAAATCAAGTAATATCAGGATGGTAAGTTGTTTATTTTCCATGCCCATTCTAATACTATCAGTAATGTTGACCAATGCAGTGACGGTACTATGTCCGGGTCGAAAACCTGATTGATATGGATTGAGTATATTGTTTTTGTGGAGAAATTCGCTAAGTTGTTGTTGGACAAGACGCTCGAGAGTTTTAGACATGAAAGGGAGAATAGAAATGGGTCGGATATCTTTGAAAGAAGCAGGAGTTTTGGTTTTTGGCAACGGAATAACCTCGGCATCCTTCCATAAAGTTGGAAACTTTTTAGAACTTATTGAATTATTAAGAATAATAGTGATTAAAGGGAGAAGGAAATCAAGGAGAATTAAAATCATTTTCCGACTTACGTAATCCGTTCCGATAGCATTAGAGGCAATGGATTCAATTGCTTTCTTAACACCACATTCAGTGAATTGACTAAAAGTGAACGATTCATACGTAGGTGTAGGCAAAGAAGAAACTTGTTTAATCGTCTTGGATTTAATTGAAGCTTCGAGTGAGCTTGATGTAGAGAAATGGAGATTCATCTGATGAATGTCGAAGGTATCTTTTGGAAAATTACTTTTGTTTTTGCCCACACCTAAAGTTTTTAGGAAATTCCACACTTTAGCGGGATTCCCATTTGTGACTGAGTTATGGATATGGCGTCGTTGTGCATCCCTACACATAGTACTGCAGCGATTGCGAAGTTGGCGATATCTCTCAAGGTTTTCTGTATTAGGCAATTTTCTATACTTAACTCGTGCCCTATTTCTTTTTCTCATAACAGCTTTAATTTCTTCGGTGAGCCATGGAGCTGGAAGATGTTTGATTTTAACTGGTCGAACTGGGGCGTGACGGTCATATAGCTGAATCAGCAAGGAGTTAAAAATGGAAATCTGTTCGTCAACGTCATCAGTATCTATAACCGCAGACCAGTCAACCTCACGCGCGTCTTTAAGTAGGTTGTTAAAGTTAATGCTACCAAAATTTCGTTGCAGAAGTGTTTTTGGCTTAATTTTAGGAATTTTTAACTTGTAGGACAAGTAGATCAGATTGTGATACGAAAAAGCCTCTGCTTCGACTTGTCCATGTGTGGCAACGTGATCTAGGGAGGACACAATCTTAAGATCTAAGAGAGAAGGAACAGAATCGGGGAAATAATGAGTGGCGCCAGATGGAAGTAAATTCAGGTTGCAACTCTTAATAATGGACGTTAGTTTGTAAGCACGTGTGTCATTTTTTATCAAACATGTGTTAAAATCACCCATAACCACCGTGTGTTCGTACACCGGTACCATTTCATCGAGTATGCTTTCAAGGGTTTCGAAATAGTTGACCGTACAATGTGGACTATATAATACTCCTAAGAGAAGCTTGGTGTGTGCTAATGAAGCCTCGATAAACATATACTCAGCAGCATTTGAATTTGGCGTTGAATTCGAAGTCTTTAATATTTTATACGGTATGTGTGATCGAAGATAGATTGCAACTCCACCTCCAGTGCGATTTACGCGGTCATTGCGAAGCAGATTGAACCCAGGTAGGGAATAGGAGAGTGATGGAAGACATGGTTTAAACCAAGTTTCGGACACAAGAATTGCGTGAACTTTATTACATTCAAAGGATGCTAGCAAATCAGGATAGTGTGCCGGAATACTTTGGGCATTTATGTGAACAACATTAAAATTTTTCAGATAGCCTGAGAATAGTGAATCAAGTTTCTTCGATATAGGAAGAAGGGTACTGTTATAACTACCAGAACTGTTCAATCCATCTGAAGAACAAGACAGAAGATCTAAAGAGTCAGAGTTATCAGAATCGTCTGAAGAAGTCATATTATATATAATAAGATAGATATGTGATATACAGTAATAATATTTATAAAGTTCAAGTTTAAAACAAAACAAAACGCATTACGTTACCTACCAGAATAAACAAAAACAAAAAAAAATACACTCGATTAAAAAATTAAAAATAAAATTTTAGAACGAAGCCAGAATAACTTTGACAGATTGTTGATTGAACAGGCTGACGTTTGACTAAATGTGACAGTGACATGCAAAACAAATATTGTCATTGTCGAACAGTCAATACAAAAATTATGTAATAAATAAAGAAAATTAACAACCCTCAAAATGCAAGCAAGTTAAAGAAAGTGTCATCATGGCTTCTTCGCAACGCGCCTTTTAGATGCCACACTTGGCTTGGCCTGTTGCTTGGACGGCGGCGATGGTGCAGAATCAGCTGATGTGATTGTTGCGGGATCCGGTATAGAATGCAAATCCGCTGCTGTACAAACTTGGTGCTTGATGTCGTTAGGCCCCAGGACATACACGCAGCCACCTCGAGTCCAGCACTTCGCAATGCCAAAGCGTGTTCTGGCCGCAATAAAGATGTCGTGTCGCATTTTAGTAAGGAACTCGGATAGCGTAATACCAGATTTTTTGAGAGAAGTTTTACTGGACCATATGCTATCCCGCACGACAAGTTCGCGAAATTCGACGAGCAAAGGCCTTGATTTGCCCTCCCTGATGTTACCCAAGCGATGACTACGCTTTATATCAGAGTTGGAGAAAGTGTCAATCTTCATTCTATTTATAAATACCTGGGCAGCCAGCGAATGTGTGTCCTCCGTCTTAGATTCGGGTAGTCCATGGATCAATAGGATTTTTCTACGCCCCTGCATTTCCAGGCGATCACATTCCTTACTTAAGTAATCCAACTGTCGCTGGAGGAGACTTAAAGTATTGAATATAAAGGATTTAAATTCAGCAAATTCTTGTGCTAGATTAGGAGGAGTACTTGCACACTTGCCCATTTGGTCTTCAAAATTGGCCATTCTACTGGTGAATGAAGCTTGCAGTTGGCTAAATGATTCTTTCACAGCCTCCATATTTATAGTTGAATTAAGAGTGTATTTAGTGCAGTGCAGTGAAGTGAAAGGATTATAAACTGGTAGATTAAGTGACTATTGACACATTTAAGGTATTATTTGAAATATTTGATCAGAATTACTATTTTTAACAATAAATAAAGCAGCAGAACATTAAAAAACGTCTACCATTTATTAAGCTACCCTCCTATAATAAGTTCTTGTTAGCCTGAACAGTCCTGAAGTCTTCGTTGCGCCGTGGTTACTGTGTGTATCATACGATATCACAAGTTAAGCAACGTGCGGCGTGGCCGGTACTTGGATGGGTGACCGCCAACCATTCATTTCTCACGACGACTTCCGTACTTCGGAGGGCACTTTAAGCAGTCGGTCCCTGGTGCAGTATACTTGATACAGTCGTCGTTAGGGTTTATCAGAAGCCTGAAAATTCTGACATCCACCAGCCTGCACCGGGCCAGCTTGGATCCTCCAATACTATAATGTCAAACCTCATGCCCTGCAGTGCACTCATTACAAAGAGTTGTGATGTGGTGAGGCTGAACAGTAGCATGACCTGAGGCAGTTTAAAGGATCCAAGAAGTCCTGATGGAAGCCCAGGACCTCTCGTAGGTACAGTCACATTTCGCAACTTATTCCATTGTTATAAGGTTCAAATTTCAATGAAAATGTATAAGACGTGACTGTACTGCAAGCGAACGAACACTTTACTAATGCTCGACGGAGGTGATCACCAACAATTGGCTTCATTAATAACTATGACACTTTATAGCTATAGGGCTGCGTCAAATAAAATTTTGTCGTGCCAGAAAATTTAAAATTTTGTATGGCGTTGTCAAGAGAAATCCGTGTCCTACTGTCACTGTAACAGCTTGCGACAAAATTCCGTTTTATCAACCAAGTATGACATGCAACTTTTGTTATACCTACTATTGATTTTACACTCAGTGGGGTACGAAATAACTTATGTTATACTTTTCAAATAGTTAGCGTATTTATGACCTGAAAGCCTTTTAAACTGAACTTGGTTTCGAGGGCGCTTAGCCAAAACTACATAAGTCAGTGTCACTGGACTCTACTATTTGGCGAACACTGACTTTGTTTCACTAAAAGCTTACTGTAGATTAAGTTACTGCTCTTGTTTGTGTCATTGTAAATTCAATTCTAATGCCTTTATCAACAAAATGCAATTTCCAACATCACACAATCACTTAAAAGCCTTATACGAAGTTGAAATCTCTCTTAAGCGATAGAAAACAGTCTTCAGGGACTGTTACTCTTTCATTATACCGATTCAGAATCAGCCTTTACCGAGAAAATAACTCTAAAAGATACCACAGCAAAATTTTATATGCAAATACCACGAGCAAAGTTCAAAATCTACATTTTAAATGCACCTGCCATAATGGAACGAGGATTGGACTAAACTTATGAACGAACGAATGAATGAATGGGTGAATATAAGACCGACAAAGTCAATCAGGTCGGTCGTAAATGTTGATGCATTGAACTGAATAATATCTAATCTAGGCTTGAAAATAGACGTTTTAGTAGTGATCGTAAATATTGTGTTGTAATTTATTGGATTACATTGTACTGGGTATGAGTTGCATGCAAGTTGTGAAGTTGCAGAAAATTTTTCTGGCTTTAATTAATTAAGATGAACTGTCGTATATTTTGTGTTTCCGGCTATTAGATTTCAGATACATGAAAGTACTTTAACTGGAGATCATCTCAGTGATTTGCATTTAAGATTCGATTCAACTGCGAATTTTTGTACCCGAACGGATACATGCGATAAAAAATGGGAGTAGGTAAACAATCCGAACCATCTTTCTTCCACTTTTATCATATTGTTAGGACGCGCAAACTTCAGAATACGATTCAGTTTAGGATTGCCAACTTTTTTTTCTAGAAATAAAGTATATTTGGGGCTGAATAAAATATTAAACAGTATTTTGGAAAAATAAACAGTATTCATTCTTGCATGCTGGACTGGGAGTGACAGAAAAACATAGAATGTGCCAGCTGCTTCTCTTCCCGGACATACCGTAAAAGTCAGTTAAGGGACAGGGCTTTATTGACAGTTTTGCGGGCGATAGGCTGACCCCCTGTCACTGCAATAGTCTCTCTCCATCATTATAATACCTCTAAATTTGTCAAACGAGACCTCAGATGGTTTCATAGCCTCTGGTGTTTTGCCTACCCTGTAAGGGATACAGGCGTGAAGTTATGTATGTATGTATGTAAACAGTATTCAATTTATGAAATTTTTTAAACACATAGGTACTTATAAAGGAAAAAATAAATTATAAAGCATTTAGCTTTTTATTCTGAAAACAGTATTTTGTATACCTTATTTTTGTTGAACAGTAAACAGTATAATGTAGTTAAAAACAGTAACCCTAACAACCCTAGTTCAGTTACAGAACAAAACTTTTGTAGTGTTCATTTGTCGTGTATCTGTTATTCTTTCTTTTGATATTCAGATTTACTATTACTTATATTTTATTTTGAAGTCGAACGAAAGTTACAACATTTTTTTTCTTACATGAAATTATAGCAATATTCATTCATAATGGGAATTTATTACATCACTAACATAAAAAAACGGCGACTAATAACAGTAAACTGCATACCTTTTGAGCGTAGCGATTACCTACTTCAATACTTAATAATAAATATTAAAACATAACTGCATTGTTTAAGCTTGCATAGCAAAGCTATTTAAATGCTAGCGATTACTGTAAGTAATTTGATGGGAAATGTATTTTCAAAAAACGAAATTCTAACTTGTATTACACGGCAGGCAAGAACTTCTAATATTATCAATCCTGCAAATCCACTTTAAAACAATTTAATAATATATGTAAAACGGGGCGATATTTCAGTCACACAACATTTGAATTTCGAATATTACAGACACAAATATAATCCTGCAATCAAAATCAAAACTAGGACAGCATCAAATCGTCCCGCATCACCGGCCAATCCCAATCCCAGCTGCTTTCGCTACGACACAAAAACTCTGACATTGAACCAAAATGTACATTTCACCCATTCAATGTTTTATCACTCGCAACACACGACAAGAGAGCGCCAATAAATCGCAGGATTACACCGACTGAGTCACCGGGTTATTCCCACCATCTTGGCCCAATTACATTCCGCCTAGTTAAGGCGAAGCCGTCGCCGAGTCTGGATAACTGCACTCGAAAACCGGTTTATTTTTCAACTCTGCAACTGGATAGCTTCTAGACCTCGAGTAAAAGTAAACGGACAAGTTTTGCCTACATGCCGTAAATACTCATGTCAGATCGGGTATGTAGGTATTTTACTTGTCAACCGAACAAGTATGCGAATATCTTTTTTTTTTCACTTTATTTTATGCCGATAACGGGTCATTGCGGTTGTACTGGTTCGGAATGAAAGCCTTGTTCTTAAATTGTTTTATTTTTTAACTAGCGCATGTTCAAAGATAAAGTAAAATACCTGCTTTTATGGAGCTTAAATTTTCGTTGAAAGGATAATAAAGTAATACGCAAATGAAAGTTTAAAAATCTGTGATATGCAGACCAGTTTGAAGACGTCAATTTTTTATTGAAACATAAAAAGCCGGCCAGTGTCCAGAGGGGAATTCGAATGTAATTTAGGCTGGTGTTGACAATTGACATGTCTGAAAAATGTTTACTGCTCATTTTAAAATAAATTTATACCATTATACCTTTCGACAAACGAGTTAAATAATACCGATATGGTCGCTGTATCCTTTTGACCACCAAAACAGCGAAGCTATCGAATCATGGCACTTTGTGACTGTCATTCGAAGGCGGCTTTTAATCAACAGTGGAGCTATAACATCTAAATTAAGGACTCCATCAGCCCTAATTCTAAAATGTGGACAACACCAGACCTTTATAAGGAAAATCACGTATAAATTTTTAAGTTTTAGGTAAGTAGCTTAATGTTAATTTAACAAAAATCGGTGTTATGAATATTCTTCGAGCTGTGAAACTGGTTACATCGCATTGGTTGCGGTTGATCCTGTTTTATCCCTGCATTGTGAAACATGATAGTGAATGATACCTTGTCATAGGTTTGGATGCAATAATAAGCCTAAACTGGAGATCAAAGACTTAGGGAAAAACGTGCCAGGCTCTGCAACATTTAACTCAAACTATTGCAATCCCGATACCGTATATGTTATTTTTAACAACAACTTTTTGTAATTCTTTACAAATACAGATCCAAAATTAAGAACCAATCTTATGACTATAATGCCTTTGTCATAAAAAAACGACATCGACTTTGTTTTAATGCGAAAAAAAAATCTTTCAATTGTAATTTAAAATGGATCATAGACGTATACCGTCAAAATTTAAATTGGTCAGCCACCACAACTGCGCCTTAACATTTTAGCACGTGGGCCGAAATGGCGACGATTAAACCTAACTCCCATTTTTATTTAGAACAAGCTTCGGAATGCGGAATAAAATTAAATCACACTACCAGGAGAAACCCTGAATCTGCTAGGTGTATTATAAATCCAGATGAAACTTTAACATAAGTACAACTTGATCATGAACCGATAGTCCGATTGGATTTTCATGTTGCATTTAATCCTTCAATCCAATATTCTTTCATATCATAGAAATCTGGATTTTGGTTGTCATGGAAACTTTTATACCATTGTGTTTTAAATCTAACATCGAGGATTGAGATTTACGATAAATATAATACCTAATTTAACACGGGTGCAACGGAAGACTAGTTTTTATCTAGCTACATTCTGAGTTACGTTATAGGTGGCTCTATTTTTATTTTATTTCATAACCCTTTTTTTAAAAGCCTTCAGCACTAACTGTTTTCATTCCACTTCTCCTCATATATAGGTTTAAAAAGCTCTCTTAATCAAAGTACCCTTGAACCGAGACTTCGTCAAAGGAAGAGTATCATCATTAACTCGGAATTGATTGATCTGCCGAAGGCTGAGAACCTTCGCAGTGGACGGCGCGGGCGCATGTTGACTTTTTACTGTAAATTATAAGTTTAAAACGAAAACTACGGGTTACTTGTGTGGACATGTGTGTATGAAGGGTGAAAGTAGGTATCGGGTTATTGATCTTATGATTTTCAATTGATTTTTTATTTAGGTAATCAGAGTTTCATCTTTATGAAGTTAGTTTCTGATGGTATCTTTTGCATCATCGACTCCAAAGCTGGACATAGTGGTCGATAGTGATCTAGGTTTTATTATATTATCATGATATGTGGCGACAGTGATCGTTAAACGTGTAGTTTCTACTAGACTCTCAAAATCTTTTTCTAGTGATATGTTTAAAGTATAAAAATAGTTTTGTATTGTATTTATGAATATTATAATAAATTTGGTGACCATGACTTAGTTTCCTAGTCCGAACTCTCCAAGTCGTATATTATCATTAGTCAGACTCAGTGTATTATGCTGAAGTAAATAAATTGATGTATGAATATTAAAAGTAAGCAAACTACAAATTCCCAAATGTAAGTTTTGTACTTTCCGAAAAACCAATCTCATCTTAATACGGATGAAAGCTAAATTGAAACGTAAACGTAATTAAATTCAACAATTTCTTATTAGAATTAGCAAATATTTCCTGTTATTGTGTATTTAATACCAGACTTCCTGAGAACGTTTATTAAAGTAGGCATCAGAGAATTTCATTACTTAAGAATAATCTATTTATACTACTTTTATAATAAAATCGTATAAATAGATTGTTTAATAAAATTGTTTCTTTGTATATCGATTAGCCGCTTTTAACGAGTATCTCCAGGGGTGGCAGCGCTATCTTTCTTGATCTCACACGGACATACAATGTATTGCTAAACAAACGAACTTCACGATGATGTTCGAGTACATACATACAATACATAACGTCACGCCTGTATCCCTAATGGGGTAGGCAGAATAACAGAGGCTATAAAACCATCTGATGTAACGTTTGACAAATTTGAGAGAGAGACTTGCAGTGATAGGGGTTCAGCCTATCGCCCACAAAAACGTCAAAAAAACCTGCATCAATTAACTGACTTTTACAGTATGCCCGGGAAGAGAAGCAGCTGGCACATTCTATGTTTTTCTTTCGCTCCTAGTCCTGCATAGAAGGTAATGAATGTTCATTACCTTCCATGAAGGAATGTTCGAGATAAGCTTTAATATCGATCTACATATTATCTTAAGTTTTCACGATTAGGTCATCATCGTTCCACCTTCTAGGGGCCTACCTAATCTGCGTCCAGGACGCGACGACGACGTAGAAAAGTTTACTGCCTCAACAGTCATCTGATCTACGAGCTTTGCCTTCCTGACTATTGAATGACTTTGATTTCCCTGCGAATCTCCTTATATTTTATTGGAACCACAGGGAAATTCGGGTCCTGGCCCTTGCCATTGCCCGTTGAATGAGCCTGTTTATAATTCCCTTAATAAGCGACTATGTCATTTATTTTACATATTAACTCTGTAGCTACAGGCATCAGTCAGTTGCTTTTCACCATGGCGTCTGTAACGTCGTGAAAATGTAAAATTGATTTAAATAAGAATAAACAGTTACGACGCCTGAACAGTAATTCAGTAATTCTTGTCACGGATGTTCGATCTACAACTATAAACTAGACTTTCTATCTCGTTAATAATAAGTTTCATCTCCACGAGACATGAAGCGACTGAGCGTATTTAAATGAGCTCTAACCACGCGGTAGCTTCATAATTGAAGAATACAACTTTCGCTGGAAACTAATTGAGAAATCTGTACGAAGAGTAATGCGACATTGTCTTGTTTTTACGATTAATTAAATTAAGTTTAAGTTGGTTTTTATCACGGATACTGTGCATGAAATAGGTACGTCCGTGGTCGTTACATAAAAAGCAAACAAACAAATCAGCATTTTTCCATCTTCACCATTCTTTATTGATAAGATATTTTTATTAAAGACGTCTAAAGTGGTCTAACGTGGAAAGTTAATATGAGGCCGAAGATAACTAGGCATAGCATAAAAGCACATAGCTAAAGGCTGGCACTTAATCTTTGCCAGATCGCATCACCGACAGAGCAGTTACTTTTGGCACCAGACTTAGGTCCCACTAAGAGAAGGTTGCACGGATTATTCGCCTTCGCCTTTTACACATCATTATTTCAGATAGAAAAACACAGATATCAGTAAAAACCAGTACTTAAAATTCTAGTTCGTATCTTAACATTAATTATTTTTGTAGTGTGTACATAAAAAGTAAAATAAATAAAATACTTAAATAAATAAATTACACAATCTTTACTGAGTGCACTCATACAATGCCCTGTGAGCTTTGGATGAGAAGTGTGCTAGACCCAAATTATTACATACATAACTTCACGTCTGTATCCCTTATGGGGTATGCCACCAGAGCGTATAAAACCATCTGATGTCACGTTTGACTTTGGAGGTATGATTGATAGAGAGACTATTGAGGTGATAGGTGGTCAGTCTATCGGCCACAAAAATGCCAATAAAACCTCTGTCCCTTAACTGACTTTTACAGTATGCCCGGGAAGAGAAGCAGCTGGCGCATTTTATATTTTTCTTCCGCTGCCAGTCCAGCATGGAAGCAACGCGCTTATCCAGGAGCTACCTTACGCGGTACAATTTACAGAGACTTGAGAAACAATTCGACAAGCGCAACAGGCTTCGCAAATGCGCAAGAGTTGACAGTAAATTTTATTCTTTTTAATCCATTTGCGAATGCTAAACAGCCTGATGTTCCGCAGCAGCTGGCATCATTTGCATTAAGCATTTTACTTGTGCTTAAAAATAGTTAACATATAGGCTTTAAGTGAATCTCTCGACAGCACTGTAGGCAGAGAGCAAATTGTGAAATTGTTCGAGTATTGCTACATGATAAATTTTAGTAACACTAGAGATTAGATATAGGTATTTATGATAAAATATATTTCAAAATTATTTCCTCTATTACGCAAGCTTTGTTTAATTTGGAGCTCACATCATAGCTAAATTCATTAAGTAGGTAAGTATCTAACTTAGGCTCTGAAATCTTAAAGAAAACAAAAACGAATAATGTCAGTAGATTAAGTAGAATTACAATTCACGAGAGAACTAGCAACCGAATTCATTGTGTAAGCTTTTTGGCTTTTGAGGTATCATCAAGGATATATTCTAATAGTATTCCAAAGCAGACCTAAGCCAGTAGATCTAATTCTTCGAAAATAAATCCAAACAAGGCTATTATATAACAGAGCCACTTAAATAAAACTCTATTAAGAAGTATTAAACACAAAAAAAAAGAAAACTGCAAAAGCAATCCTACTTGAACCGATGCAGAAAAAAGCTCGATTTTAACAAAAGCCTCGCTCAAGTACCTTCAAAATCAAAACCCTTAAGTGGCGAAGGAAGCACGACCAGATATCGCATTCCGCTCTCCTTCCTGTCCATTATCCCTCAAGTATTCTGCGAAGCATCAATGAATCCTGACTACACGGGAGCGCCACCTTCAGAGATACCTACAATTTATTACAGCGAAACTCAAATATAGAATATAAACCTACATAATAGAATAACTGCTCTCCCGAATATCTCTTCATCGGTACCCGGCGGAGTTATTGTTTGCTAGTAAATTCATAGCGTTTTCTTAAGAATTATTGCTTATTGTTAAAATATGTTATATTGTTAAGAGGGCTGTACTGACTAAGTTGGCAGTAAATTAAGTTTTACTACCGGCTGAATGTCTTGCTGTAGTCGTAGCCTCCAGAGGCTAATGGTGGATATTTCTCGAGCAGCTCTTGTGTGTGGCATTTGGAATGTAATTGCTTCTATTGTGAGCAGTTTTATGTGATCGAAAATTGCAGTTTTATGCTTTGTTGAGTGTTTAATCGTGAGTTATGGGTTTTGATGCTTTTGATTCTGACTGTCCTGTCCGGTGCGGAACGTAACTCATAGAGAAGGATTTTCTAGGTAAAGTAAATAAGACTGATAAAATCAGGGTTGACAGTGTTTTTTTTTATTGCCAACCTCAGACCAAATATAATTCTATTAGCTTACGTGCTAAGAGGAAGGATTATTGAATAGGACAAAAATTAAATAAACTTATGCAAACGGAATATCAGTCAATTAACTAAAGAGGTACCTACCCAAACAAACATAGTACAATTCTCTAATATGAGACATTAATAGTAAAAAATAATCAAATAGAAAATATCATGACGTAAAAATTATTATTACATATAATTTACGGATTCAATACTTCAATACTACTACATCAAAAAACCTTCAAATAACAAGTCCAACGAATTTTTAAATTATTCTGCCAAAGACTATTTTACAATCTCACTTACTTGGCTGTTCTAAATAATAAAATAAATACATTCATAAAATTTTCCTAAAAAATGTCAAGGCGACTTCTAAATCATGTATTTTTCAACAGTTCCAGATTTTAAAGCAACTTCTTTTCCATTTGATTTCAGAGCGAAAACCACCCACGCACAATTTCTAATTTGAATATATTATCTTTTTGGCTGCAAACTGGACGACAGCGACAGCGAGAGCGAAAGCGGCGCGGGCAGCGATTTCCGCGACACGATAAAAAGTATTGAGTTTGTATGAAACCGCAACAAAACGCTCGAGCGCCCGCTGGCGTCGAGAACGGCCCAGATTCCCGCGTCGAGATTGCCAGTTTGCAGCCTAATGCAATCTCCTTTGACCAGACTTCATTTGCTTAATAACATATTAATAAATAAATGACCCATACTAAATAACTACTTACTAGGTTACTGATTGATAGCTATGCTATTAAAGATACGAACTCTGTGATCGTATATAAAAATCAAACTTAAAAACTAGCTGGTAAAGGTAAAGGTAGCTGGCAATAAAGTAAAAAAGTTACGAATAAAGGGTTCGATTTTCAAATATCTGCATTCATATTGTTCCCTTTTTTAAGTAATCAAAACCAAACTATCAATAAGTTATAATTTTAAAATAGCAGTTTGATTCATTTAAACAACAACAACAATATGAAATTGTAAATCAGATTACGACATACGAGTTCGATTTTCAAATTAAATATACATTTTAAAAAAAGAAGCCACTATCAACAATGAAATCAGCCACAATAAACAATGGAACACATCAAATACTCCGATTGATTACATAGCGTGCTCCAATTGACATGTTACACAGCGTGCGGCACTTTTATTAGCGCACTACACGAGTGCACCCTGTATTAATGTATGATTTGCTATAGACAGTCGCCGGTGAAACATAAAGTTAATGGATTAGAACGAGGGGCAGTTAGTTCCGGTTGTACTTTGTTGATTTGTAAACAAGTGGGACTGACAAATGACAGCTGACAGTTGACGAGCTAAAGCAAAGGGATAGAAAGCTAAATCAATAACTTGTAAATAAATAAATTTATATTTCTAACAAGAACACTAAATTATCGAGTTCTATTTAAACTTCTTTAATTATAAAAAGGGAACACAAAAAGGTGCTTTTAAACGACGAAAATATCAGAAATAAACTTAAAAAGGCAGAAACAGCCGCACTGCCAGGATTCGAACCAAACACCTCTGGTAAGAAAAGCAATGTTTATAAAAAGCCGAAACATAATATTATTTCGCTTTGAACCAAAATAAATACTTAAATAAAGCCGTCGCTACTGTTTATGTTCATCACACAAATTTCAGCCCATGACATTTCTTCGGCAACTTTGGCATAGAAGGCACCTAAAGAACTTCAAAATATAGACAGCGCATCCGAATCAGTAGGTATCCTAGACAGAGCCAGTACCCCGACCCGATCCGGCTAGGACTAGCTATAGCGCAACACTCCAACGGCTTCTAAAACTTATTTTTTTAAAGAAATCAAACAATTCCCTAGAACCAGCGATAAAGCAGTAAACCATCGGTGTTATTGATAGCTATTCGTGACCAGACGGTCAGTCAACAGTCTAAGCGGATGGGCAAACATGGTACGAATAGCATTCCAGCGATAGGCTTACTTTGTTGTGCTGTTCACCCGACTGCGGCAAGGCAAGGGTTATTACTCCAAAATGTTCAACAACGATTTGGAGGTATTTCTCCGACTTAAATTTTCATCAAGTTAACTGGAGCTATACTTTACTACGTCTTAGACTGCAAACTGGACGGCAGTGACAGAGACAGCGAGGGCGGCGCGGGCAGCGATTTCCGCGAAACGATAGAAAGTATTGAGTTTGTACAAAACCCCGACAAATCGCTGTCTCGCCCGCTGGCGTCGAGAACGGACCAGATTCCCTGCGTTGCCCGCGCCGTTGTCGCTGCCGTCCAGTTTACAGCCTAATAGTAATCGGAGCTCTCTACAAGCTAATAAACATTAAGACACGTGGTAATCCTATCTACATTTTACGCGAACATGCGCCTGCACCTATGTATCCGTCAAAAACGCTAATTTCAAGCTTAATTACTTCCACAAAAATCCATTAAAATCGGCAAATATCTAACTCCAGACACCTCACCCCTAAACACCCCTCTGTGAACATAAATAAAGCACAACATAATTTTATTGCCATTTCCCATCTTTATCGTCATGAAATCCGTTACTAACTACAGCTCGCAACGACCACCTTATTTCTTTTAAGCCATAAGTTTCCCGTGTCTAGACACAGCGTAATTTAGCCACCATGGAGGAAATATTTTAGAGGTGACCTTGGACGAAGGGCGAGAGGTGAAAAGGTTCATGACGGGGCGGTTTGAGGGTCGGTTCTGCGTCCTGGAAAGTGGAAGCTACTGTCTGATCATTCGGAATATGTCTAGTATTTTATTAATAGTTTTTTTTTAATATGAATAAAAATGTATATTTTTAATGTCAATGGTAAATTGTAAAAATGTTATATTTGTAAGTGTATAAGTAAATAATAATTTATATTTCTGAGTTTTTTTTATCGTGAGAAAATAAATAATGTATATTCATCTCTTTGACAATTACCACTTTAAATTAATAATGGCTGTTGAAAAAACTAGGTAAACGTAGATTAACATCTTGAATAGAAAACAAGCTATACAATTTGCCTAATCTAAAAAATAAACGAAGTCCTGACCGAAAAAAAAATTTTTTTTTCAAGGACTCAAATAGTCGTTGCAGATACAATCAAGAAATTAAAGAGACGATTCTCAAAAATCGAATGAGATTGATGGAGTGCCATATGATTCAGATCGTTACACAATTCACTTGGTCTCGATGCATAAGGTTTCAAAACATCGATTTAATGTGTCGATGTTCTTCAAAATATTTCTTTAACGTAATTTATCCCTTATTTACAATATGAAACACAAGTTCTTAAAGAAATTCATTTCAATTATTGTCAGACAAACGTACCTATTCATTACTTTGCTGTGACTCCAAATTAAGCAACGACACGAACCCATACATCGCTTATCCAAACCCAATTCGTACAAATAACTTTAAAACAAATAACTGCCTCCTTATTCCACGATCCGCCGGCAGCGACAAATGCAGACTATGAATATGCGACTATATTTAAATAACCATTTAATTCCGAATATCCCTACGTTATTGGGTGCTAAGTCGTCGGCGCGGCGCGTCCTGGATTCGACTCCCGGCTCTTTATTACGTCATAACTTAGGAACGGCATCGTTTTAAGCTTCCAACATTCCAAGCAGATTAAGCTCCAAGACTGAGAGCTTGGGGGTCCCCCTAGGAAGCCCCCTCGGTGATACGTGATGGGCATAGTAAGTTTAAAGTCTCGCGCTGACTGTGACAGGAGCTATTGTCAAGGTGACGTTTCAGTTTGACACGCTGCGGCTATTGTCTCGTTATAGTGATTTTAGTAACATGTTACCTTGATAGTTTTTATACGATTTTAACACTCTTATTGAGCATGACCGTTGCAAGTCTGTCAAAACGTGGAACTAAAGGAAGTACCTTAATGGTAAAACGGCCGTAATGAATAAGTTCCGAATTTCAATATCGATATGTGTAACAATTAACTCAATAACTGTGCACGTTATAAAATGTATTGTCACAAGTTTTCAAGATTCATTATCTTATATTAAAACACTTTTCGGTGTTTTTACAGTTATTCGAAAAAAAAGCTTATGTTTAACATAAGAAAGTAGCTTCAAACATATAAAATCTTAATTTTATAAAGCACAATAGATTGACACCTCAGTACAGATTGATAGCTCCGCCGTCTTTGGGCAAGCATAGTTCTAGAAACGATTCATCAAAATAAAGTTTAAATAGAAAATCTCCCAGATTCCCTATGTAAGTAGTCTTTACATAGCATTTAATACAAGTTACAAACTCAGTGTTCACAAATCTTGAGAAAAACTAAACGATTTTATTAAGTTAAATATTAAATAAACCTAAAACTGCAGATGTCAAGTCTGAACCAACCCTTACGATTCCTCGCCGAAACAGATGGACAGAATTTTGGCAGTTTAAAATTAAATTGGGGGCAATAAATATCTTAGATGGCAAATTGAAAACGTTGCACCACTATAATGTAGTTATTAACACGTATCTTGAGGGTTGGGGGCTGGGGGATGATGATGGCGGAATTAATTGTAATACGAGCACAGTTTGGATGGAGAACCTTGGTCGTTTCGAGCTACTTATTAAGAAAAGATACAGATTTAGACAAGATACCAACAATCATGGTTCAATATTTTTTGGCTCCGGAGTGGCTTAGCCTTTCGAAACCATACAAATTTGAAAATTGAATCACGTAATATAGATTTGACGATTAAAGATAACTGTACCAGCACTGGAGCAGCATTAATAGTGTAAATCCAGGGGAGAAAAATTCCTTGGACGGAAAAAACTGGCATTTCTGGGATTACCTTCATGCAAAATTTCGGCTCAACAGCATACCCACCAGAGCAACAATGACACATCCATCCATCATTCAAACCTTGCATTTTTAATATTAAGAAATATTAGTGGCACGTAATGGCATCAGTAAATTAACCCTTAGACACTTCAAATGTAATAAGCAATCTATCAAAAAAACTGACATCGTACTCCCCAAGAGCCAAATCAATCGAACCATCCTAATCTCGTTGTAATTTCAATCTCGTCGCGCCATCATTGAAATGCAACAAATACACACACAAATTACTTACATATTCAAATTAAGAATCATAAAAAATAACCCATACACGCCCGGAAGGTTTATGTCAAAGTCCACAACAAGCATTATTTCCATAACGTGACTTGGTAGTTTGATACACTGTTTAAACTGCTAAGTACACAGCCGGGCGAAGGTTTAAGTCCTTAAATCCCGAAGAAACAGGGAAACTAATGGACGGTTAAGAAAAAAAAAAGCTTTTGTTTAGGGATACGGGCAAAGCAGGAACACCTGATGTCTTGCGGTCTGGTGTTGATATTAATACACTGGCAACATTTGTTCAAGTGGTTACTAAAACATCACTCTTAAATAACTAATAAAAAGATAGTGATGTTTTTGAAATAAATACATGGTTTACCTGCGTGTGAGGTCTACGGAAAGGATTATTTTATATTTTCAAATAATGCAAACCAAAAATGGTTAATATTTTACTATTTAAGCGAGTTCTCGGAACTTTTGCACAAAACTTAAGCCCTCGAGTTATTAAAAAGAAAAAAAAAACTAATCCTAATCTACGCTCCCCATAACTTAATCCAAAGTAAACATGAAAAGTGCAATTTGCCTAAGAAACGAGAAGAATAAGAACCCAATAACAAAGGAATCCGAAATATAATAGAAACACAATCGTTTTTAGAGGAAAAAAAAGTGGAACTTTTCAAGATACTGCCAATTGTATTGTTAGGGAGAGGGCACACATCTGCCGCGCCACGTTGCGTACCTACCCGCTGTACGTAGATAGGTAGGTAAACTCGTGGGCATCATGTGACCAAAAGTTCGTATTTTTGCGGATAATGTCGCCATGTATCGCGGAATTCGGGCAAATTGCGATGTTGCCATTTAAGAAAAACCCTTTTTGCTGTTGTTTTAAAAGCCGCAGCGACATGCAATAGCGAGGAAGATATTATGTAATGTGAGTTTGTTTTATTAGAAGGTCTTTTTGTCTTTTTAGGTAGGGTTAAAATGTTTTAACAAGTAGGAACTAAATTAAAGATAACTTATGTTTGTATAATATTAGGAAATAGTATTATTATTAGTTCATAGCATTAAAGTTTTATTAGTATTAAGGGTAAAAATGTCTAAAGTTACGATGGGGTTGGCATGTCTAAATTGACAAAAACCCCAAAATTTAATAAAGATATAAAAAAATGTATAACTATTGACTTTTTGTTACAAATTGTCTGCATAATATTCAAAAATCCTATGAAAATCTATCATAATGTAGTAACTAGTTATTATAGTTATTGTTTTAATGAAAATACTAGCTGCCTTCAATAGCTTTGCTCACATTAATCGTGATAGTGTCCAAAAGGCGTATGCTGCCGTGAAAACCAGTATTCCTTATGTTAATCTAGGTATGGTCTACCTGTGTATCAAGTTTCGTCTAAATTCGTAATGCAGTTATTGCATAAAAGAGTAAGTAACACACATCCCTGTATCATCACTTTTTTTTAAACTTTTTAATCAATATAGTCTTGAGTATGTTTATTTGCTACTAATAATGTTCTGTCAAAACATATTTTTAAGTTTTTAGATTTTTTACACAAAAAACCATTAAAAAAAAGATTTAATAAGCAACTTTTGTCCCGTCTAAGCCGTACGCCATGGACACAATACAGCGCCATAGATCATAACTACAACAGGCAAACAAAAGCCTCCGGGACCAACTGTTTTTTACAAAGCAGCACGTGTTACCAACCTAATGGAGAAAAAAAATAACGCCCTAAGAAGCAGCGCAGATAAAACTGAATAGGGATTATCTCGGAAGATGTTATCTGCAATTTGAATTTATTCTTTGTGCACGGAACAAGAATTTCGGAGATCAAGGTTAATGCGGACTTGGGAATTTTAATGTAGACTGTATTTTAAGATTTTAATGTGTTGTGATTAGGTTTAAATTACGTTATACAGTTTACTTTTTGTTAGTATGTGAAAGTAAGATCTGTATCGAAAAGTAAATTAGCGCGCAGAAAAAATGTTGGCGTCTCAATTGATGAAAATGACGCTACTGCAATGTTTTACATATAAATCGACTAACAAAATTGTTTTTGCCCTATTTCAACAATATTTGTTCACCAAAAATTCTCGTAATTTACTACATTTTAGGAAGCAATCGTCCTACATTTAAGTTATTTTGTATTGGCCTTTGAAATACTATTTTTACATCTAGATAATTTAATTTTAAGCACATACCTTACAGCTTTAAATTGTTGAGAATTAAAACTAATTATCTGATTCTGTCTGTCAGATTAAAAAATAAACGAAGCTTGAGTGTGACTACTCAATAAATCCTGTTTCAAATTTGCATTACCTACACATAATAGAACAAAAAAAATAAGAATAATCTTTTAAATTATAGCATACGACTTAAGTGGTTAGTAAGAGAGATAAACATTTGAAAAATGATTTATAAACTGTCATTGTAACACAAAAACAGGCATTACATGTCCGATCGGACAATATCAATGCCCCAAAACATTTTGCAAACAAACAAAACAATACGGCTTAACATATTTGATGAACCGGTTTTGCCCCCCAGGTGGCGTTTCGAGAACACCACAATTCGACCGTCTTAATCCGAGAATATAAACTGGCTCAGAATCTTTTCATAATCGTAATTTCGATTTTCATCAATCATCAAGAAAAAACATGGTTCAAATTTAAAATAAATACTTACAGTTAAAATCAAACAGTCATTAAAATTTATTTCTTTCCCAATAAACTCCGAACACACAGTCACCCTAATAAATTGAGAACATGTTACCAACCTTTAAGTTAAGTTTGTAGTTACAGCCCAATTACGATAATAGTTATTGACGACATAAAACTGAGAGCCACGTCTCAAAGTAGCGGCCGCAAGCGAGATAACCTCACCGATTCACTGTAAAACGGTTTAATAACGCAGTTAAAAATATAACCTCTTTATTCCATTGCGGAACAGACGCAGCAAAAAAGGCGGTTGCCACTTTTTTTTAAATACTTATTTAAGTTACGAAAACAAAAAAAGAAGATGCGTTCATTCACATTCCCGCGTTCGTAATTTAAACTGAGAGAGGCCGCGAGCAGTTTCTCACGCCTTCATTTCGAATTTAGGCGGTAAAGTAGAGCTGTCAGTGTCAGACGGACTGTCTGAGCGGACAGCCTTTGCGCTTGCGTCTTTCTGGTGAAGTCTGATCTTCATTAAGAGTGAAGTGTTTTTTTTCTATAGATACCTACCAACTGAAAAAATTTACTTCTAAATTTGAATTGACTCTGAACCGTAATTTGAGAGCTTTCTTAAGTATTAATTATGTTATGACTCAAGCATAAATTCGCTGTGAATTCTCCATAGACAACAGTCCAAAAGATCTATACTTTATTAGAGTGTCCTATACTACATGTTATTTCAGACTATAATCTAATACCTGTACCAAATCGTATCCATATCCGACAATCTGTTTTTACGTAACAGAGGAGCTTATTATGTCCATAAGCTCCTCTATCCATCCAATCCAGACTCACCAACTTTCGCATTTATAATACTGGATAACACAGGGACAAATGGGAGCCTTCACTGGGACTTTGTATATTTAACTATACTCTGGCAAACAATTCAATGCAGTAAACTGACAGGTCGAAATGTCAAACAAAAAAATAATGATACCTACTTACCAGTTAAAATCTTCGTAGTGTAAGATACTAAATACGAATGATTGAAAATGAATGGTACTTTTTCATTCCTTTAGCATAAAATTTTATCGCAATGCATGAATAGGTGAATTTGAGGTGTTTATCTTCACAGTAACATAAAGTTGAAATAATTAATGACCAAACAGGTTTAGTGCTTAAAAATAGTCACAGCAAAAGTAGAATAATTATTTTTCGCACTTTTTTAAATTCATGAAAAAGTAAGCTGCGTAAAGCATCCCCATCGTGGAATGGGAAAATGAAAGTATAATATAATATTTGGTGACTCAAAATATTTTCAATTATTTCATAAAAAAGACCATTCGTTCACTAACTGCATCCCAATTTTTTTTTCCCTAAGAGGCCACACTGGAACTGTCATTTTACTGCATTGAATTATTTGCCAGGGTATAGCACTAGTTCTGTGGCTACTATACGAGCAGGAATGGGAAGTCGTTTCTACAACGATGTTCTGTTAAGTTTGAACTTGATCTTGTTCACACCCGATGGTTCGGAGTCGGATTGACTAAGCCCTTTCGCAATTCTATCCTGTTCTACAACAAACATCATTGTTCATGTTTGATAATCTAATGACTATTGAACGGATTTGTATGAAATATTGTGCAGAGATAAACTATATCTTGGATTGACTCTGGCAATGTAGATTAGTAGTCATAATTGCTAAGTTAAAATACATTATAGAGTCTGAATCTATGGAAGTTTTTGAAAACTTTTTATATGGCAATATTAGCATGAATGTCAAAGTCGTTTTTCTGGTGTCACTGTTGACAATCGAAAGGTTGCTGGTGGTTTTGGTAATTGAGATTTTTCGTATTTGATTTCGATAAAAAAAAATTATAGTTTCATAATCAATATACGAAACAGCGATACCAGTGACTCTGACGATTCATTCCATATAGAATTGCAATGAATAAAAATAATTATTCTATTTTGTTGTTTTATTTTTAAATCGGATTAATACTAGTTGCCTCTCATTTTAATAATATACTTCTCATCAAATAGTAGGACAGTACCAAGATTGTTATTTGTTTACGATAATTTTATAAAATAAATTAATCCAATATCACGTTTATTTATTCTATTTATTTCGTAGTATTGTCGGGGTTACCATGTTGCTTTTTTTTTTTAATTCGCCAGGTTTTTCCAGTCTCTACTTCATTAGCTTTACTTAAATATTATAGTATCGTAAACGTATCTAGTGCCATAAAATGCTGCCGGATACTTCTCGAAACATATTAAGTTGACGCCTTACTTGGGTTGATTACAAAATTAAGATCTTAAAAGCTTTAAGTACCCTAATCAAATTTATTTCAAGCTGAAAATTTAAATGTAAAGTAATTTGCTGAATAATAAGATATCCTTATTGTTGTTACGTTTAAATGTATTCAAATTAACTGACCTCTTTAATGCCGTATTTTACCCCTTCGCTTATTTTTTTTCACTTTCATCCCCACTAAGATAAAAAAAAATTGCAAAACTTTAAAAACCACAATAACTGATTGTTCCTTTTCTCATAATATCGAAGGTTAAGATCCAAGAATGCTTTAAGCCGCGTTCATATAATCATAAACTTTATGAAACGCTTAAACCTCGCTATAAGCTTCGCATGGGCAGTTAATTAAAAAAAAAAGCTCGTTTAATTACTTTTTGTCCCATGAACCTGTTTCTTAATACAGTCTCGGCCACCCTCGCGTGAACTTGAACTTAAAAAACACTTGAAAAGTGCCGCTTCTATAGGTATAAGTAAATGACTAGATGCTTCGCGCGGTTTTATCCGCTCAACTTAACTTTTGATCCAGGAGGATTTTTGTGATAAAATATCTATAGACAGTAACATAAACATCCACTCTAATTAGCTTGCTCTACTAAGTATCCTGGCCAACAGGGCTAGCATGGGACCATCGATAAAGACTCAAATCGACGAAATATTACCGAATGATTTCATCCTATCATGTTTAGCTAACATACGCACCATAATATATAGAACTAGCCACCGCGCGCGGTTTTACTCGCGTAACTTTTGATCCCGTGGGAATTTCGGGATAAAATATAGCCTATAACCTTGCTCAAGAGTTGGGCTTTCAAATGCAAAAAGAATTTTTCAAATCCCACTTGTAGTTTCTGAGATATATATTATAAGTATAAGTATAGATTACTCGATTCGATACCATGATTAATCCCACAGAACCAAAACTGCAATATTCTAAGAAAATATCTACATAAAGGCCCGATTTATCGTTGTCAGTGGTCGCATGTTAGCCACGGCAGGTTGCCTGGCAGAAATCGATAAGGCTGCCTTTATACAAAGCTAGTAGTTTTAGAAAAAAAAAAAACTCTTGTGGTAAATGACAATAAGAGGATAGGAATAAATTGGAAAAATGCTAAACAGATTCCGATGGAAACCTACAAAAGTATAACTACCTAACAAGCTTCTAGAATTTGAGTTGCCAAGAGAGCGGAGCCGCGGCTGCTACCTAGTATGTAAACCAACCCTAGGGAGTTACTTCAAGTTCGTAACATCCGTTTTATCACTAAGTAATTACAATTGTATTCAGTGTAAAATCAGATGTAGACCTCACTTACTTCAAGTTATGGCATTTCACACTTTACTACGTCATCTTACAGTTTATGTTTAATTTATTGCGGATTTAGTATATATTATAGGGACGGCGTTATACGTATAGAATGGGAAGATTTTATATTTAATTATATTTACGTATAGAAATAGACATCGTTGTTTTAACTCATTGTCAGGTTTAAACAAAGTATTATAAATGTAAAAATAAATCACAACAAAAGGATTTTTTTCACTTTTAAATGTGATTAAGCATTACCGATAGAGCCAAAATTCGCACACAGGTAGAATGAAACCTAAACTAACATATAGCTTAATACTGATATTTCAAGGGACAAGAGATAAACGCAGTTGAAATCTTACCAAAAGTTAGAGCATTAAGCGATTTAGTTATTCTTTTACATTGATTATTAAAATATTGTGGGAGTATTTTTCCTATTTTTTTTTCTGTACATCTCATAAAAGTTAACGTCTGTCTGTATTTTCGAGGGTACCTCAGAACTAAGGAACAGATTCCAATCTGGTTTACCCCAGTAGTGTAGTTCTTGGGGCTCACTAAAGGCTACATATCATCATGCTATACTACGAACCGAGATAATATGGTGTTTGTCAACTAAGTCGGTGATTCTTTTATTGGAAAAGACTTAATCTGCCAATACAGCAATTATTTAAAGCTAAACTGCATTAGAGCGGAGCCGATTGCTGCAACTAATAAATAATAAGAAACTAAAGGTGGCTACGTCTCGCATAGCACCGTCCGATCTTTAAACAGTTGCCCGTACGCATTAGTGCCCCATCGTTAAGACGGCCTTAGACGACACACTACAGGGGGAAGCTCCGCATTAATAAATAATACATTAAATTAATAATAAAAACTTTTAATGTTTCCCGTCTAGACTTGAGTGCTGGTAACGATCACTTGGACATTTTACTGTTGCAATTTTTTGTAATAGTTGCATTTAATTTCGTTAAAACGATTGATTGTGTGATGGGTCTAACAGTTTTGTTACAAAAATATGGCATCAGCTTTATCAGCTGTTACGTGTATTTTATAAAGCCAATTCTACGAGATTGCAGCTGATGGTAAAATTGAAATTGAACACACGGGTTCAAGATGGCACTGGCACTTAATAAAATATTACTGGGACCCATCAACTACCACATAGCTAACACAGCAGTAGAGTGAGCTAAGAATAGTTCTACCATCCTTGGACAAGAGCTCAGAAGAGGCAACGAAATCCACGTTAACCCGGTTTGGAACTAACTTAACCAGGAATCTCACCTAAGGCTGCAAACTGGACGGCAAAGACAGCGGCGCGGGCAGCGATGTGCGGAATCTGGGCCGTTCTCGACGCCAGCGGGCGTGAGAGCGATTTGTTGCGGTTTCATACAAACTCAATACAAGACTTTCTATCGTATCGCGGAAATCGCTGTCCGTGCCGCTGTCGCTGCCGTCCAGTTTGCAGCCTTAGTGGGCGTATTGAGGAGTCCCCCACTGCCATTGTAGTGTGTAAGAACTCTTCGACAGCTCGCAACTTGAGGTTATCATTTTGGGTGCCTAATTAGGCTTATTTGCTGAAGTAACTAAGATCGCTATCGGATCCCAATATCAAAACAACATGTTAAGAGCGGATTAAAAGCCTCAATACCTAAAACGTAAGTCCATTTCGCTGAAGCTGATTTTACATAAGCACCCTAGTTTTTTACACGGATCAAGTAATCTGATTTAAGTATAAATAAAACATTTCATTATTATATAATCTCATATATCGTTACAGTTACGGTAGCGCTTTGATGGGGAACTGCCAGGAACAAATCTCTTCTTACAAAAGCTTGACAAATACCGATGAAAATTTGATAAGATTGTCAGCGAAGGTAATATTAGCTGTTCTATTATTCAATGACAAAATATCCTGTTGCCAGGATAAGTACTTAAGGATAAAAAGTTTTAGTCCTTATTTTATTTATTCCTGATATTTCGTAACACAGCACAGAATACATATTTTTTTTCGGAAATAAACTTTAATCTTTGAATCTTGTAAATAAACAGGGTATTATAAAATAATTTAGTCACCGACCCGGGTTCGAATCCGGTTTCATAAATTTATATCGATAAAGGCTTTTAAGCTTACTTATCCATTATCAAAGCGCCATAAACTTTCAACGAAACTTAATTTGAGTGAATGTTAGAAATGTTTATGTTTATTTACCTATGTTCCGTTTTCACCACTTGGATGAAATGTCGCTTCCCATTCAAGCATAACTAATAATTAGTTAATAAGAGAAAATCTAACACATAACAGAAAATTCTATGTTTAAATAACCAAGTTCACGTCATTCCGAAAATAAGGGACCTTTTAAGCAACTACTAAGCCTAAAAAGTCTCTCTAAACATAAAACGTAACTTCAGCAAGCTCGTAATCGTACGCGCATCTCCATAAACGATTGTAAAACTTATACCTTTACTTTCCCATATTGTACTATACTTTATTAATACCCAAGCAATGCAATTTAGTAACGGATTCCGCTGTTAAACTTTCTAAAGAGTTTCCTAACATACTCAACATTTACTCAGCAATTTATGAAGATAATTCGTAATCGATACCCGGCAGTGTAATAAAAAGACGTAAGCTTAGAACAAAGTGGTTCCAGCTGGTCAGTGGAGTGCGACAAATCGACGTGCGACAAGTCAGGACAAGTAAAAAATCTATTGATCCCGCTTGCCCACGCGACCGGCCGAACCCGGCCCGACAACTGCACCAATTTTTTTATCCAACAATCCCCTTCTTAAAGACGTTTTTGCGCAAACTAAGTCACAAAAGGAACGAGACACAAAAGTCGCGACTTCCACCTGGCCGTCGCAAGCGCACAAGAAAGGTCCCAACCGCCATAACACGGACAAGCATAAATCAATATTACACCTTTACAAATAGAAGCTTAATTGCAACGGGAACTGCAGATAGATATTCACACCGCATCCTAAGACACAGGAGTAACGAGATGCGAAAAGGGGACTGCTCCAGTTATTTTTTTCTCATTTTTTTTAAAGCAGGTGAGGTTTGAGTTTATAGAAATCGTGAAATTCAATTATTCGGCCATTGATACAATGTGGATCCGGAGTTCCTTAGAATAGGGACGCTGCATTGAATGCAAGAAAACGTTATGTCTGTTAAGATTGCAATAAACTTGGGCACTTTTACAAATAGTTCATAAATCGTTGAAACTAGCGTTGAATTGACTAGGTAACAGTTCCGAGGTGTAAGTTATAGCTTGTTGCTTTAAATTAACAAAGGCTTACAGTATTCTTGGGCTTAAGTAGGTTTCTAAATATTAATTGGAGGTTTTACGAGCGTCTCGTCATCGTCAACAAGTACGCGGTACATCCCACTTTGTTAAGTGGAGTGTTGCGTCTACGGTTATTGTTGACACTGACTTTTATTATTCAAACTCGTGAAGTGTGTATACATAGGAAACTTTATTACTGTTTGCGTTTGGATTGATAGTAAGTTAGCATTATCCTTTGATTTCATGAGGGTCCGCTTGACAGGAAACTATCCATCATTTCAACTGCTAGCCAACTGCTAAATATCCTCGATTTGGGAATTATCACTTTTAGTGACGTCATCTCAACGTCTTACAGCTAATATTAATATTGAGAGATTAATAATCGATAATTTCATCAAAATAATCAATCCAAGATATTAGAATAGAAATCTGTATTTTGACTCTCATGGCAACGCTCATTGCAGTGTTTTAATTCTAAGATCAAGAATTTAAGCTCAATATTAAAATCCTTTGTTAGTCATAAAGCAAGACACCTAAGAAGATCGCCTGGACTAAAATTGCCAAAAGTATACTAGATAGTCTACTAGCAGTCTCGCGCAGTTTTACTCGACCCCGTAAGAATTTCTGTATAAAATAGATTATAACCTTCCTCAAAGAGCGGCGCTACCAAAAGAAAAATATTTTATTCAAATCGGACTTGTAGTATCCGAGATTAGCGCATTCAAACCAAATAAAAAAATACCTTTATTATATTAGTATAGATCTGAAAGCTCATGTTATGGAGACCTATTGGCAGAATAAGATCCAAACACAACAATCCTATGCAGACGTATTGATAGAGAAAAGACAAAACTTACTCCGCTGCTAATGGAACTCAGGACCCATCTTATCGCAGAGATTTTTTAACAAAATTACGCCACTAACTACGTCCATCCGGTAGCCTCAACTTCCATAGGTGTCAAATATCCGGCGATTACGAACAATGCCTTCTTTGTAAAAATAGGCTTTTAATATTCTCGACCTGTCCCCATTCGAGGACAAACAAATTATTACATTGAATTTATAGCATTAGGAAGATATCGGATAAACAATTATGTTATCTTTGTTAATACACTATTGACTTACATAGACTTATTCACGCAGTGCCATCTAGCTTTAATAATAGGACATAGCTTGTGTTATACTTTGACGACCGGCTGGTGTAGTGGTAACATACATTGCCTTTAATGCCAGAGGTCCTGGGCTCGAATCCCGGCGGCGGCGGATATTTGTGTGATGAACACAGATATTAGTTGTCAAGTCATGGATGTTTATATGTTTATTCAAGTTTATTCTAATAAAAAATATGTATTTATTCAATATGTATGTTTACATATTTCTTAAGTATATCAGTTATCTAGTATCCATAACACAAGCTCTTTAAGAAACTTAATTTGGGCTAGATAATGTTGTGTGAGTGTCACAAATATTTATTTATATTATTTATTTATTTATTACTTACATAGCTACGACGACTTCCTATCCTAGAATACTGCAATGTACCTTTGAAACTACCAAACGGATTTTACAAAATCTTTTTGCAGTTGATAGCTTAATTGTTGGGGATATATTTTATCATGAAATTCCAACAGGATCAAAGTCAACTCCTTTTTTTGTAAAAAATAATCAAGATTCTTAATATAAACTAACATCTCACTATAAAAGCCTACCTGAACCTTTCAAGTTATAAGCTAAAACCTAAAGTTATCTAATTTGTCAACTGCTTAGAATTTCAAAGGCTCAGTATTCAGAACAGTATTAAGTTCTGATGCAAAGTAAGTAAAACTTACAAAGCAGCCTGAATTTAAATTAAGTTAGAGAAAAATGGAAAAGCCTCTCTTTACTTTGGGGTCCAGTCTATATTAGCCTATACTATACAAATATACATTAATATTTAAGAAGATTTAGGTTCTCATTATGAAGCTTCCTCAGACCTAAGTCTACTTGAATTAAATATATTTATTTGGCAGCTTTCTAGACAAATTGATGGCAAATCTATGCTCGTCATGAATAAGGTTACTAGATGGTCTAGGGTTTAGAGTCCTGGGTTTTATTCGCAGCAAAGCCAATTTGGAAAGCGAAATTTTAGTAACAAGATCATAATAATAATTCTTTATTGTACACCAACAGCATTAGTAACATTTTACAATAAATTTAAAAACATTTGCACAAAGGCGGCCTTATCGCTCAAAGCGATCTCTGCCAGGCAACCCAGTAAGGACAGGACATGAATAGAGGAAATTAGGGTGGGCGGTGGTACAGATTTCATAAAATAGACTATATACAAATAAAACATATCATACATATTAATCATAAATATACATAAATATTATTTATATATAGACTTACATATTAATAATACATACATAATAATACATACTTATTAATAAAGTATTGTCTTAAGTTTTCACGATTCATAATTTAAATAAAACTACTTTTTAACCGGATTAATCGCGTATAATTTATATTTTACATTTTAAATCGACGTTTCGGTGTCTTTGCAGACCCCGTGGTCACGAGCGACTGGTCGTGATTAATCCGGTTAAAAAGTAGTTTTATTTACTTATTAATAAGTTACGATGAGCAGTGTTTCACGAGGTAATAACGTTTAAGCATCCTTTTGAAGGTGTAAGGACTGGGAGCTTTGCGGATCTCTAAGGGTAAGTTATTCCAAAGCGACACCGATCGCACAAAAAAGGATTTACTTAAGAATGTGGAAGTATGTGATGGTGTTGCAAGGAGAAGGTTCGAGGAAGAGCGCAAGTTACGATCGTTGTTGTTGAATCGATAGTTAAAGCGGTTTTGCAGGTAAACAGGAATACAGAATACGATGAGTATTCCGACGAAGTCGAATGGGAAGCCACTTGAGATTAGTTCGGAATTCAGATATGTGATCGTATTTGAGTACATAGTGTTGTGTTATCACTAGGAGATCCTGTAATTCCGTAATGTGGTCTCTCAAAAACCAGTTTACTCCGGCGTTAGATATATCAGATTAGGCAGTAACATATCTTATATCAATGGCCGATTTAATCCGTTTATGGTAGGCTTACAACAGTCCAATCGGTATAAGTTTTTTTTATATTTTTTTTAAAATAGTCTAGTAAAATTTCAGTACCCTTATTAGTGTAGGTACTGCTTAGGGCGGGTTGTATCACAACTACTTTACGTGTCTGTCAACGTTAAAAATGGCGTTAACCATTGTCAAGCTAGAAAACGGGTTGTTTCACCTATAACGGACGTCAAAAATTAACGATTACGTTGACTGTCCATCCACCCACTGGTTAACGTAACTTTCTAGTGAAAACTGAGTTGACAGGCAGGACATCTTTGGTTGAAAGCTATTAACATTATGGATTCTGTTTTATTTTCATAAATTTTAAATGATAGTGATGATGATTCAATTGTGGAAAGGAAGAGAAAAGACATTGACGAACAGTTTTTTTTGTGATGAAACAACGCTTTGTATTTGACGTACGTTAAACATCTGATGTAATCGTCAAAAAGTTACGTACGTATGATACGATAACCAACCGTTTGATACAACCCGCCCTTAATCAAACACAATACCTGTACATGTTATTAAAATCTAACATAATTATATCAGTACCCAAATAATGTATACCGGATTAATTTCTGTAGATGTTTTTGGTACAAAAATATTTTAACCTATTTAATTTCTGTGCCAAAATGTATAGGTCAGCATATGTCCCTACGCCTCGTAGGCTTGAACTAAACTATCGAACATTCTACAATTATTTAAAAATAAAATTTAATATCAATATTAATATTAATAACGGAAAATTTCAGTTAACTATGCTACAATAATAAAAAAGGTACACGAATTATTACAGTATGAATTCCTGTAAGTACTGTTATTTTTAAATACACCTAATTTAACGGTATGACGTCATACAGAAAAAAAATGTACAGAAATTCATATCGGCATGCAGTCCTTGTCATAAAAGGCGACTGATACAACAGCTTTAGTGGTAAGACTCCTTACGAGTTCGCCAGGGTTGCAACCACCTACTTTATCATGATGACATCGATGTGTTCCAACAATGTCTAATGAAAATACCAGTTAGATGTGACAAAATAATTTTAGCATTCAGTAGGCTCAAGAAGGCATAGAGATATTCTTATGGTGCGTACAGATTGCTGTAATGGAACTTGTAATGTAACATTCTGCGCACCACACATCCAAATACGCAACGTGCGCAGAATGTTACATTACTAGTTGCATTACTAGCAATCTGTACGCACCATTACTTATCAAAAATTAAGCGGAAAAACCGAGCGCAGTTGCTCGTGTAATAAATAAAGAAATGCGAACTCATTTAATAAGATAGTAAATTTAAAGTTGCATATCTAAGTAATTGTGTCAAGATAGATAAAATTTGGTGGGACTTATAGTAATTACCTAAGGTATTATGATAAGATACGAGACTGTTACTAACGGTGATATGGTATCTAACAGCTAATTTATAAGTAGGTAAGTAATAACCCTAATATGACTAGTCTCATGATTATACATATAAACGTTTTAGATTTTAATTCTACTTCCTGCTTATATTACATAACTCTAGTTAAAGAACTGACGAGCGACAGCAGGTTTAGCTGAAATTTTATTTTAATCACTGAATAAATATGATTCGTTTCGACGTATAAAATTAGATAAAATTATTTTTGATAATACAGATGGATAACTAGAAAAGGCTTTTAAGAATCGTTTAACCCTTGCAAATTGGTAATGTGCGTGGTCGCCCGTTCTACTTCAGCGAATTAAGCTTACATTTTGCACACAAGAATACTTTTACCGTCCTTTTTCCATAGTATCTGATTATTTAGATATAAATGGGTTAAGATGTTGTATGAGTCTGAAATGTATTCTAAAGAAATTGATTTATTTGTACGAGCATCGTCAATATTATATTTTGGGAGTTTGTTTCCATAACCTTGGCAACTACCAATTAGATTTGAAAAACTATTTTCTTGGGGAACGATTCTCGGAGAAGGTAAGATCAAGAAAATCTTATTAGTTTAAAAGTTATTCGGGGAAATCGAGCGCGGGCGGCTAGATTTAGGCGAAAAGGAGTGTGAGTTACGTTTTCTTGGTTATTTACGTTTACGTCAATTAAGGAATTATGTTTTAGAAAAGCAAACTAAGGTTTTAAGTGAGGAATTTGTTTTTTTTTTGTATATAAAAAAAAATGATCAAAATGTAACTCGATAAAAGGGATGACCGAAATCTGTCCCGTCTGTGATAGAAATCTGATCTAGTAAATTTTGAAGTATTAAATAGTTATTTTGCTTTTAATTGGTAAATAAATTAAGCAAGAATATTAGCATTTTTATCATTGAAAAAGAGATTCGAATATAAAAGAAATTGCAGGTGTAAGGAATTACCCAGTACTGTGCTAATAAATACTTACCATTATGATAAGATAAGTAACATTAAGATATTATCGATATTTATGTTAAGAAATGTAGATGATTGATGTTTTTTTTACTATTTCCTTTATTACTTAATTTACTGAAATCTTAAGGTCGCCAAGTAGATAAGGCAGTCTTGTTGTATGTTTTATATAGTATTGCCTACATTATTATTAACTTCCATGTTGGACTGGGAGCGAAAGAAAAACATAGAATGTGCCAGCTGTTTCTCTTCCCGGGCAAACTGTAAAAGTCAGTTAAGGGACGGAGGTTTTATGGCCGTTTTTGCGGGCGACAGGCTGACCCCCTGTCACTGCTATAGTCTCTCTCCATCATAATAATAACTCAAAATTTGTCAAACGTGACATGAGATTTTATAGCCTCTGGTGTTCTGCCTATCCCATTAGGGATACAGGCGTGAAGTTATGTATGTGTATATGATTATTTCTGCAAAAAAATTATATACCTATACGGCCTATTTGGTCCTTATACTTAGTTTACTAATATTTATCTAAATTATTGAATAAAATTTCGTAGTTGTAAGCAAACAAAACTTCAAATAAAGGGCACACATTACCCAAGCTTAGAAATAGATAGCTCATACTTTTTACTGTTTGAATACAAAAACCCGACACAGAGTCGTTAACTCGTTACCAAGAAAAATGAAATCGACTTGTTTTAAAATTCCAACAGGTCGCGCACTGACGTACGCTTACAAGAAACTAACGATCGCATTCAAATTAGTTTTATGAAAAACTACCTTCGCTTTTTCCAATAAGTGATGTGGTCGCAGAATGTAGACTTTTTACACTATGATAGGTTTTTCTAAAAAATCACAATTATGTCACATAATCAGTCATAATGGAGGTACCTTTAGATTTATATTTTGTGTTTAGATTTACTTGCAAATTTAAAAACATTTGCGAAAAATATATTTAGCCTCTGAAACTTACACAGATCAATTAAAGGTTTCTAGTTTTCGAAGTGTTCAATTAAATTTAAAAAATTAGAGAAGCGTAATATTTAACACATGTTGCGCCATCTGTACGACAAACGGAGAATAAAGGAGGAATTAAAGCTGCTACTTGACACTAGATGTCGTCTTACACCGCCATCTACAGTATGGTACGACTAACTTTGTAGTGCTATTGCTCGACACTAGGGGGCGTAAATAAATGACAAGATTACTTACCAACGCCATCTGCTGGTGAGTGGCTAAACTAATACGTCAGTTGATCAGCAACTATTCTTACGCCATCTAGCGAAAAGGCACTGCATCCAATACGCACTACACTTTTAAACTCTTGGATTGTAAAAGTTGCACTGTATTTGCTTATTCACGTTATAAACTGATTGTTTAATTTATAAGGTTTTGATGATTGCACTGGTAAACACTTATTGCACAAGCACGTGGGGTATTGCATCTTTTTTGCACTAAGCTGAAACAAGAAAAAAATATTAGAGGTTATAATATGTATAGACTTCAGGTGGTCTTGCAAATGGGAAAGCAGGTTACCCATTTAAATTAGAAACCAGGGACCGGAACCGCTTACCCTTAAAGAGGTTTTTGATTGGGTTTTTCATAGACTTGTTTTAAAAAACCCTATCAATTTGGTAACCGTATCGAAGACTTACCCTAATTTAAGGCTTACCATATCAATAGAGTTAGCTTCATGTAAGCAGTAAGCCTATCGAAAAACCCTATTGAAGGTTACCGATTCAATAGGGTTTTAAAACCTGCAGGCAAATTTAATCTCTAAGAATATCAAATTATCAAAAATATCACCATCTATTCAATCTCGCACTTCGAATTATACTTCTGAATTCAACAGCATGCGCGGAAAAGAGATAGAAATAGGCAACCCTATCACAGGGTAAGCGCATCCGAAAGTAGTTAACTTTATTCAAAGTGTTACCACGTCGATAGGCTTACCATATCAATAGGGTTACACTTCCATATGGTAAGATTTTGATAGGGTTACCATATCAATAGGCTTAATCAAATAAAGGGGTTTTCCGGTCCCTGTTAGAAACAATGATGGCTTATGAAATTTGCAGGACAATATAACTAAAGCTTATTGAAAGTTAATTTGGTTCTATCTACTTTATAATAAAAAAAAAATTGGAGAGCAGCAAATACATACAAAAAATATTTTAACTACTTGAAAGTTATAGCATTTCAGTCAACTGTCTGTATTTTTAAAAGAAATCTAGCCTACAAATTTATTACTATACTAGGTGTAAAAGAATTAGTTGAAATAAATATTTTAATTTAATAGTTAGTGTCATTACATTAGTTCATATAAAATTATATGTCAATTAATAATAAATATTTCTGACACTCACACAACATTATCTAGCCCAAATTAAGTTTCTTAAAGAACTTGTGTTATGGATACTAGATAACTGATATACTTAAGAAATATATAAACATACATATTGAATAAATACATATTTTTAATTGTAAAATAAACTTAAATAAACATATAAACATGCATGACTTGGTAGTGGCCTTGGTCTGTGTTCATCACACAAATATCCATTGCCGCCAGGATTCGAACCCAGGACCTCTGGCATAGAAGGAAATGTATGTTACCCCTACACCAGCCGGTCGTCATAAGCAATAGTATGAGTTTGAAACTACCCACTAAGCTATGCATAGCAGAAACACTAGACCATACTATTTGTGGTCTAGAAATATGAATTTTCTGTGTAATATACTATTAATGTGTATATTATTACCGATAGTTTTAATTATTACACTATACAAATTACACATCCAATAAAGTATATTCTGAATAGATTCTTAACCGTCTAATCACCTTCAGTATTTTAATAGTAATTATTATGAAAGTTACAGTAAAGCTTAATAATCTTTTTTATATTCCTATTGATGTTATCAGTCCTTGAAATAAAAACAAAACAAATTGAGCACATGTTAACAACTGAGTTAGTATGGTGCCTGTGGTGGGTCTTTAATTCTGTACATATTACTCTAGGTAGTAAGCCTTATCAAGGCTGTAAGGCCTTCATGATAAGATTTAATAGTTACCCACTAGGGGTGTGGTCTTGATTTTAATTACTTAGGGATAATCACCATTAACCAATTCAGAATATAACTTTGAGATTTATGCATAATACTTACAGCAATAAATACATTTTATGAATATAAAGTAATCGAAGTGTAATTTCATTTAACGTAAATAAAGAACTCAAAGAAAATTATGACGTGACCTTACTTGGCCTTCTAGAAAGCAGCCATAATGTCAATAAAATATAACGAAAAAAATACAATAAAACACGTACCACTAACACTACATCCATGAACTGTCCTCTGCAGAAGAAAAGATCCATGAAGATAATAACTTGAAAAATAACCAAAGTTTACGCTCAAGTCCGCACCGCACTTTTTAAATTAATATTTTTTTAATCACGGTTAGTGTTAAATAAACGTAGGATAACTTGAAATACCAATAGGTTAACAATTAATCAATTGAATGCTTTAAAACACCACAAAAACAACTTAAATTTGAGTTTTTATAGCCTGAAAAGTGCAAGCACGTGCACATAAAATGCACCGACGTGCAATGACAATTAAATTAAATTTAAAAGATCTCTGGTTTTACCGAACTCAGAAAACAGTAAACTATAAATGAATGCCAATAAATTGTTCATAGCATTAATCAAGTTTAAATTCAATGAGAAAAAATATTATTGAAGTTTTTGAAAATTTTACACAAAGAAAGAAAACATATGATCGATCGTACTGAAGGAAGTGCACATGGAATTGTCAATCTGACAAACTGTCAATGTCAAGGGTTCTGACATATTGATTGTCGGTTTTGGTTTTATTTTGCTCACTCACGAGTTAGAACTAGATTCTGGCCATGTTAGCTGTTTTTCACACAGTAAAACATTAGATAAGCAGATAAATTATTTACGAGATGTAGAAGTTTCGTACAACTTCCTCCGTTGCAACAAAATGTTCGCTCTATGGAAATTTAGGTAAAAATATTTTGAGTGGAATTAAAGTTCCATATTTGAAATCTAATCAACAGGATGTGCTTTTATTTAAGAATATAACTAAAAATACCATTTATTCATATAGATTTCAACCTTGGAGCTGTAAGAAATAGGTCTATACAGTAATTTTTTTTTATGCAGTTTGGAATTTAAAAAGTACGATTATTGTAAAAAAGTTATAGGTATATTAATACCTGTATACTTACTTACCAATCATCATTGGCATTGAAGTGAATAAGCAAATGTTTTTGAATTAACTTGTATTTTATCTTCTGAGAACGTCATGATTTATTGGATAATAAAGCCTGAAAATACGTATATAGCATAAATTAACACTGTTATAAATTGCATTATACTTACTATCTTTGAAAATATACACATAATCTTACTAACCGGTTCATTTTCAATCCAAAGGCTTTCAAATTCTTTTTCAAATTTACTAACAATATTAGGGTGTGAAGTCACAATAACACTTTCATGATTCGAAACCATCGCTTGAGTTGACCAATTTAATGAACCAGACATTACAAACCCTTGCACTGGCTTTACTTTAGGCTGAACTTGAATTTTAAAGTGGTTGCTTGCAAATTTTGCATGTACATTTAATTTTTCGGCATGCATCTTGAGCTGAAGTTTACGCTTTATCGCTTTAGGCCCATCAATGACACAAAATTTGTGATGCATGAGAATCGACTTTTTACTTGTTTGTACTTGAATGAAACCTGAAAGGTAATAAAAATTATAATAAAATTTAACCAATTTAAATTCAAATTCGAAAAGAAAGGATTCTACAGAGTTTGACTTACTATATTGCTTCAATTTCTTTACTTGAGATGGAGGAGTATATGCCATATCGTTGTCAACTATAATTCGAACCAAAACATGACGTTGTCCCAATCTTATTATTTGTTCTACTATTTCACTGCTTGTAATTAAATACATACAAACATCTAAAGTCTCACGTGCTGATTTTATATATTTTATTAATTTAAAGCAGTTTAGTTCTCGGTTTTCACATATCTTAAGGTCCTTGTTGGGTGAGATTCTTACAGTATGGTGAATAATATCTTCTGAAAATAGAATGACGTCATTGATTTCTCGATTTTTGCTGCATACCTCGTCGTTATAATAATCTTCCTTGGTTTCATCAACATGTGAGTTCTGCTTCGATTGAAAAAAGTACTTGCAAAGTTTTTTTGTGACTTGGCAAGCAACTACGAATGTTACACTGGTAGCTAGTAAAACCCTAGCACTTTTCCAATCCATTTTTAAATTTATTACTTTATATTATATTTTAAATCAAATAAATCAGCTTAAACTTATTGGTAGTCCACCATATTGTCCACGTCTGACAAATGCCTTTGTTCAGATCTAATAAATATTCAAATCTACCCTCATATTGAAAAATATGTCTGACATAAAATCTACACAAAGGTAAAAAAAAATATTCCAAATTAGTAGTTTACCCTGTTTTACATTTACATCACATGGCAACGGACAAATGAAGAGAGCGGTATTGATTCTGCAGCCATACGATTGATAAATTGAGTTAGGGATTGACAAACTATTAGCCAATCAGAGTAATTGTCTTACGGAAAAACAAATATTATTTTTCCGTTGTTGACAAAAATCGAATTATGCTTGGTAATTATTATAGCGCACTTACGAATTTTGCTGATGTGTCGTTTATAAAGTATGTAAAGCTAACATAAAAGTCATTAAAATGCCGAAAATAGCTTATAAATCCGACAAGTCTCAAGATGACGAAGATTATGAGATTGTATCTTTTGAGGACTTTTGCGATAAATCACCGACTTCCAAGACGGACTTACTTACTTTGAATGATAATATAAACTACAGGCTTTGTTATGAAAATGATAAAGCATCCAAGCTGTTCGACGAAGACGGCGAAGGTTGCAGTAAAATTGACGACCACACGGAAACCTCTCTAGGAGGCTCTACAAATGTTACTTTTAAAAGGAAATTGTCGAATTCATTTGCGCCGTTTGGAAGAGCTACGCCTTCTGGAAAATCATCCCTTTTCAGTGGAGTGATTCCTAAACCCAGGGTAGACGGAGAGTCAAGTTCAACTAGGGAGCACAGGTGAGTAAAATGATACTTTTGTATAACCTTGGCACACTTTATCTTACTCTATACTGGACCTATGTGTAGATTATTTGCCATATTTAACAATATTATTGTGATCATATTTGTGACTATAAAATTAACCTTATAATTGACCTTCTCTTAGCCAAAATTATATTTGGTTCTAAGATCCGTTAAAAAACCATTACCTTTTTATACTAATAACATCTTAAAAATATTTGAAAGAAGTTTTAACAGAAAAGAATAAAGGGAATGTTGATTATATTTTTAATTAAATTATAACTCTGCTAGTTTATTTAACTGCTGTCGCTAGAAATATAGGGATAGAAAGTGTGTTATTCCAGGATTTGCTCTATTAATGTGCCAAATATTAGCTTATTAGAGTATCTATCCTCTTCATCATCAACTTTCATGTTTTTAATATAAGTGCGATTTGAAATATATTATAAACATAACTTGTATGTATGATGTAGAATGGGAATACCATAGTTTTATTACTTTTAAATAATAGAAATAATGTTGCAATTCAGTGTAATGAATTTTAATGCTCTGGGTGAATAATTACTAGAAAGTAATGCATAGCAATAGATAAGTTGTTTTGTGATATTTTTGGCTGGGCTTGTTTAGATATTATTATATCTTGAGGATGCCTTGTTCAGCTAAAGTTCAATTATATGATTACTAGCTGACCCGGCAAACATTTTTTTGCCATATAAATAAAAAAAAAATAGATGTTGGCAGATTCTCATAGATACCGGATAAGCACAAAAAATTTCATCAAAATCGGTCAAGCCTTTTCGGAGGAGTATGGCAACGAAAACTGTGACATGAGAATTTTATATATTAGATAGTTCTCTTATTTAACATCAGCAGTGTTTTCACAAGATATTGTTGTTAATGATAAATACAAAGTATGAACAAAGTATTGGCAAACAGCTGTATTTGGGTTATGACTAACTGTATTTGAATACAAAAATAAATTATGTTACTATCATTTTTATCAGCATAACTTTTAATACTTTAATTATTTTTGAAACATTAGTTTATTACTTTACTCAAATCAAAAACTTGACTCTGAAAGTATGTACTGTATGTATAAAGTATAAAGTAACATATAAAGTATGTGAAAAAATGTTGAAAGATTTGACTCATAAATGGGCATAACTTTATATTATGATATTCTGAGTATGTATGTTTGTCATGAAACTTTTAATACACATAAACTTTGGAATTATATTTATAAGTCTGACAGTTATAATAACTATAGATAAAGGTGTCTCACATCTCTTTGTTCCTTAGAAAACGGCAGAGGTCACCAAACAAACATTTAATAATAATTTATTGAACTTTGGTATATATGTACAGGGTGGATGTTTGTTAGTCAAATTAAGAACTTCTCCAACTAAATTCCTAAACAGTAGCTTAAAGTATGTACCATCTCACCAACTGAATCATGACCCACAATAAGCTCATTTTGGCAAATCGTCTAAATCCTAGAAATTGCGAAATTCACTTGAAGATAGGTTTCCTTGATGACGAACTTGTTATCATTACATTCAACACTCACTTTTAATGAGTACAGAATTCGTATAGTATCCAAAATTTCCTAAGTGCATTATATGCGATAGAAAAGTTTGACAGTTTCAAACAAATTTCAGCAAAGCAAAAATGATTCATTTGGTTCAATAGTAATAAAAAAATAGGTAAAGGATTTGACTCCTAAATGGACATCACTTTATAATATTCTAAGTTTGTGTTTATTTTAAAACATTTGATACACACATTTGCAGAAGACTTGCAGCAAAAAGATCATGCATAATTATTTGTATGCAGAAACTATAGAGTTTTTACATATGTTTGTTAGTATCATTACTATCCCTGCGGCTATAACATATATAAATTCCTGTGTTGTGAGAACATCAGTATAAAAATACCATACCTAGAATTCTGGCCTTTGCCCTACTTGTGTGTGGAATTTCTACTCAATCTATTTAGCTGTTGCAATGTTAAAGATTTATAAAACACATTCTAACGAAATGTATGTTTTTGTACTAGTAACAATCAAAAGTAACAATATAATTTTCCCTTCCATTATAATCAAATTGCTTATTTTTACCATGTACTTGTTACTCTTACTTTTTTCATCATAGTTTAACACTAATATAAAAAAAAACTCATCCTGTATATGAAGTACACAAGTACAAGTAGGCAGTATTTATGGTATATTCAGTTAAAGTATTGGCAGTAATATTTAGTTATCCTCTGACCGCTGTGTGATTCACAGTAAATAATGCAGAATAATAAGTGAGTCATAACTGTTTATCTATATTTCTATACTAATATTATAAAGAGGAAACCTTTGTATTTTTGTATGTTTGTATTGAATAGGCTCAAAAACTACTGGACCGATTTCAAAATTTCTTTTACCATTACTTAGAGAGATTCTTCCGAATCCGTATAGGCTACTTTTTATCCCGAAAACCCCGCGGGAAGCGAAATTGCGCGGGTAAAACCGCGCGCAACAGCTAGTGTATTTATAACCTGGATAATATTAAAGCTTTGTTTCAAATAATTTGACAGTGGATAAAATAATGATAGTAAAATAATCTAGCTGTGTGCTTAACATACTTTAAGATGATATGGGCAGGTACTGGAGTTAAATATTTATAATGACATTGTTACTTTTGTAAATGGAAGTGTTTAATCGATACTGAAGAATTTGCTTAAACATGTTGTTTATCTCTTAATCCAGTGGTATTTGACAGAAATATTTCTGCATTTGCTAATTAAACACTTGAAGAAGGTTATCCTTATCAATAGAATTCCTATGTGTTAAATTATGCGAGTTAAACATTGTTTAGGTAATGTGTCCGTCCTGACTTCGGGCTTGTAAAGATACAGATAGAGTTAAAATGTGAAATATTTAAAAATCCGATTAATGAAGTATCTTATTTATTAGCCAGTATTACTCTCTACTTTGCTGGCTTGGATTAATTTATTACCTTTTATCCCTAATTTCAAAACTTAAAGGGTTGATTTTCGGAAAAAATTGCCTATTTTTGATTCTGGGTCTTCAATTATTTTTATTCCAATTTCGATACATTTCAATGCGTGCTATGTTCTGGTGAAAGACAACCAGACTTTTCTATTAAAATACTAGTATGTGAAACTTAAGGCAGTAGCTGAATTGTCTGTCGATCTGATAGGCTACTATAGAATAGTAACATTGCAACGCAAGCATGTAATATTTATCATATTTAAATTACTATTTCTATTCATGTATCTTTTTTATTCTTGTGTAGTTGTATTTGAATTGCCTGCATCTATTTCCCTGACCATTATAGTCCTGGTACTTTAAAAAAAATGTGAACTGGTTTCTCCTGGATGGACCTGTACAAGCATGATCTTCACGGCTGGTAATCTCCAAAGTGTATATTAGCATCAGTCTATGGATATTGTCCATGGGCTCACATAATGATATTGACACTTGACTGCTTGAATAGTTTGATTGAATTGAAAGTTTCAATTCGAATTGAACAATCTTTGTAGAGATTGACACAATAACAATCTTTGTGAATTGATGTGTAAATGAATTTAATTATAAATAAATTATAAAAATATTGTATAAGTTGTGAAAATTGTGTTACCTTTATGTGAATTTCCAAGAAAATATACCAAAGGAAGTACCTAACTATAACCCAACAATACCTGAAATATACTGACAGCGAGGACTGAAATTATATACCTATATTGGATTTGTAATTGGATTGTCAGAAAAATTTATTTAATCACACCACATTGTCTAGCCTAAATTAAGTCTCATTAAGAACTTGTGCTATGGATACTAGATAACGGATAAATAAACTTAAGAAATATATAAACACATAGATATTTTTTATTTTTTATATAGAAAAACATCCAGACCCATATTTATTTATTTGTAAATTTTATTATTTGGCAAAGGAATTACCAATAGGCATAACATACTAAGAAAGTTCTTTGCCATGTCCGTAGAAAAAAAACTGCTACACCTCATTGTGTAGAATAACATTTAAAAAAAAACAAGCTGTCAAAATCAATATGTGAGCCTCGTATAGACCGACATCTATGACAAGGGAGTTGTCCGTCTGAACTTGTTCTCCTTATTAGTCTGTGCATGATCTTCATGATCGCTTTCCATCACATGCCCTGCCGGTCGCAGATTATAATTTTGTGAGGGGTCGCAACTGAAATTTCGGGGGTTGATCACAACTGTTGAAAATGTCATAGCTGAAATTAGGGCGAACATGTCACAACAGCAATCACTAAAAGAAAAATATGTCAAGTAAATTGTCTACCTTATTGAACAATAAGTATACAAATTTATGGCACCAAAAGTTTTAAACAATCCCTAATCTCTTATTCTTTGTTTTTTTTTTTATTATGATGATATTTATTGTGTCATATCCATTCAAGGATTATGGAATTTATGGAATCTGATGATTTTTTTTCCATCTACTACCCTCTTTAGTGGTTCATCTTATCAACAATTTTTCAATTTGAGGTATAACTTTGGGGGGCGTCAGTCAAGTCCCCAGTGACCGCGCCATGCAAAGCCATACGTTCCATCCTTACGTCCTTAAACTTCGTCCTCCAGATACGAGCGTTTCTCGGACCGGCGCGGCTGGCTGCAGCACGCGTGGGAGAGCGTGAAGGCGGCTGACAATGGGCTGCTGGGCATCGTGGTGGTGCTGGTGCTGTGCGTGCTGACCTGGTGGGCGGTGGCCGGTGCGCTGAGTCCCCAGTACTCCGACCAGCATTATAAGTGAGTTTCGAATATCTAGCGGTTAAGCAAAATACAGGGTCGCCACATAATAGTCAATTATGTTTTAATAGCAGATTAAGAAGGAGGAGTGGGCGTGAATTTCGAAAAAAAAAATTTTTTTTTAATTAAAACTTTAAAATTCTTCTCAATGAGTAAAATTTAAGTTTAATCTTCATTTTATGACTACATTCAATAAGATGGAAACGTTTTTATTACTTGCTGTGTAGTCATAAGCTACAGATTAAACTTAAATTTTGAACACATTCTGAAATTTAGAAATTTTCTGCTATTAAAATATTATTGACTATTATGTGACGACCCTATATTTTCGTTTACATTTGGGCCAATATGAAATTAAAATAAACAAGCTCTAAGGAGGAAGACGAATCCTGATTACGGACTAAAGGGTAGTCTATAGATCTGGTAGCCTAAAGGTAAAAAGGTGTAGAACAGAACAGCCACAGCTGTACCCTGACAGTGTGGAGACCACCTTGGCAGCCATGAGACTCCTCAGTAAACTGAGTATACCCACTAAAGGGATGCCTTTGCTGTTCAAGCCTTATTAGAAGCCAGCGATCGTCATCGGAGCGACAGCCAATCGGTAGAGAGAGCCTGCACAAAAATGAAAATGTAGTTTTTCGATTAAAATGCTTAGAGCGGAAAATTAATGCAATTTTTGACTAGCGGTAACAAAATTGCCTTATATGCCAGAGCTCTTGGGATGTATCACCGGAGAGAGGTACTATTAACGTCAATCAAGTCATTTATGTTTCAATATTGATTTCTAATACTTATGTAATCCTTATAAATGTTTATATCTTTCTCAAGTTTATTTATTCATTATCAGTTCCTAATTTTAGCTAGATAATGTGGTATGAATGCTAAAAATATTTTACATACATCTGAAACTTCTGTAGAAAACTAAACTATAAAAAAAATGTTTACTTTCATTGCAGGAAGCTGTGGGAAAGAGCACATCCCGATAACATTAAGAAGCCGCTCTCGCCGATTCCATATGAAAAGGTATTTATAGAAATTCTCTAAGTAGCACTAATCAATATATTTTGTTTCGGACTTTTATGTACGCAAAAAATTACTTTTTCTTGTTCTAAAAATACATGTTGCAAAGTACCTATAGTGATATGTTACCCAATAAATCAGAATTTAAATTAAGTATTTTCAACCGCGGGAATGCGATTTTTTGGTCAATTATGAATTGATTTGGAATATTCTTGTTTCATATGATAGAGAGGATATTTCAGAGGTGGTCCCATATAAATTGTAACGATATAGAATGATAAATCCATGAAAAAAAAAAATTTTTTTTTACTTCATATATATGCATGTATGGAGATAGAACATTTACGTTGATGACCTTATACTTCAGCTAAAGTTTTGACAAGGATTTAAAAATGTTAGTAAATGATTTATGTTATATCCACTTTAACCAAACTATTATCTTAGCAAGTTTACAAAGCCTTTTTTCTGAAATTCAACCATGTCACTCATTTCTAGATTGCACCTGAATACCACTACCACGATCATAACAACCTCAGCACGAAAAACAAGAATAACGCCACGGAATCTTCTAGAAAGAAAGCGGACTTGTTCAAGAAGACCTATGTTGAACCCTCCGCGGAAGTCTTGCAAGAAATGTGTGGGACAGTTAAAGTCAAAATGAGATTTGACTGCTTCCCTCAGCCGGGAGCGAATGAGAATGATTGCGTTAAACGGGGTGAGTACCTCAATACTCTTTAGGAATACGTTAATTAAGTGCTGGAATATTTCGCTTTCTGTAAAGTATTTATTATTGAATCACCAAATTAATATGTTGACCTTAATAGTTTCATATACAATCGAAATTAAAATCTTTTTTATTAATTTTATCCATATAACTTACACTCAATAGAATCAACCTTTGAAGAGAAAAAAACCTTTTGAAAATTCAAATTAACAAAAGTAGAACACGTGTTACGCGTGTGGCGTCGCCTTAAGAATAGCGCTACCCCATCTCTTCCCGTGGGTGTCGTAAGAGTCGACTAAGGGACAAACCAGAGGACGGGCAACAGCGTCCTTGTGTGTATATTAACATCACACTGCGATCGCCAACCCGCCTGCCAAGCGTGGCGATTACGGCATTTCCCCCCCAAATCCCCGGCGGTCCCGCTAGTCTCGACCACGCTACCAACGACGACCCTTGGCCCTGGCCACATACAATGTTAGGACACTGCGGACAGACGAAAAGATTGTTGAGCTGGAGGAAGTATTGAGTGGATTGCATTGGGATATACTGGGGTTATCTGAAGTCCGTAGACAGGGAGAGGAATCGATAATCCTGAAATCCGGCAATCTTCTCTACTTCCGGGAGGGCGACCAACTATCCCAAGGTGGTGTCGGGTTTCTCGTCCACAAAACCCTCGTGACCAATGTTACAAAAATCGAGAGCGTGTCAAATAGGGTAGCGTACCTGATACTCAGAATTACCAAACGGTATTCGTTGAAGGTCATACAGGTCTATGCTCCGACCTCGACACACTCCGATGATGAGGTGGAGGCTATGTATGAGGACATATCCAAAGCCATACACAGCTCCAAAACTCATTTCAACGTTGGGGGATTTTAACGCAAAATTAGGCAAACAAAGCGGCGATGAGCAGAAAGTGGGGCAATTTGGAGTCGGAGTCCGGAACGTCCGAGGCCACATGCTGGCCGACTTCTTGGAGAAAGAGGGCCTCTTTATGATGAACTCATTCTTCAAGAAACCGGAACACCGCAAATGGACTTGGATTAGCCCCGATGGTCACACCAAAAACGAGATAGACTTTATCATGTCAACGAGAAAACAGATTTTCAATGATGTCTCTGTGATCAATGCCGTGAACATCGGTAGCGATCACCGCATAGTAAGAGGCACATTGAGTCTGAATCCAAAACTGGAGCGATCTCGACTGATAAAGTCTGTACTTCGTCCTGCACCCATCCAAATCCAAAACCCCGAAAGCTTTCAGCTCGAATTGCAGATCCTGTCGACCGTCCATGTTGCACCTGCTCCTGTGGTAGTTGGAGGCACCACGCTCGAAGTTGTTGACGATTATCTATACCTAGGACATAAAATCCAGTTAGGTAGGTCCAACTTTGAGAAAGAGGTCAATCGTCGGATCCAACTCGGCTGGGCAGCGTTTGGGAAGCTCCGTAAAATCTTCTCGTCGCAAATACCGCAGTGTCTGAAGACAAAGGTTTTTGACCAGTGTGTGTTGCCAGTGATGACATACGGCACTGAGACGTGGTCGCTAACTATGGGCCTTATAAATACGCTTAGAGTCGCTCAGCGGGCAATGGAAAGGGCCATGCTCGGAGTTTCCCTGCGGGATCGAATCAGGAATGAGGAGATTCGCAGGCGAACCAATGTCACCGACATAGCCAGAAGGATTGCAGAGCTGAAGTGGCAATGGGCAGGGCACATAGCTCGCAGAACAGATGGCCGGTGGGGCAGAAAAGTTCTCGAGTGGCGGCCACGCACTGGGAGACGCAGCGTAGGCAGGCCCCCCGCACGATGGGCCGACGACCTGGTCAAAGTCGCCGGTAAACGCTGGATGAGGGCGGCGCGGGACCGAGCGACGTGGAAGACCTTGGGGGAGGCCTATGTCCAGCAGTGGACGTCTACAGGCTGTGGATGATGAACAAAATGTACTACCAGAGGATAAAAACTGGCTAAAAAAGAAACGCGGCACATTGTTCACTAGGGATGAATCAAAATAACGATTTGACGAAGATAGTGCTGATTATCTTTATCGACTTTTGGTGCTAACTCATTTGCAAATTTTTCATAACATAAACAAAACACCTAGTCACAAACAAATGATAACTATGAACATCTTGCAGGATGCTGCTGGCGACCTACTGTAATCCCCGGGGCCCCGTACTGCCATTACCCTCCTGAATACCCGACGTATAGGTTCGCCAATATGACTGAAAATAAGCACAGCATCACGGCTTATTACGAGAACATCAGGGACTCGGGGTATCCAGGAGACTTCCAGACTGTGAAGATGGAAATCAAGTATATACAGGATAGTGTGGTGCAGATTAAGGTAAGTCTACAACATGTAACAAGATTGATAAATAAAACTTATGGGTTAGCTTTGAGGTTATTCTATACCATACTTAGAATATACAGTAAAAGAATTTGCATGATCAGTGCTGGTATAGACTTTCACACAAATTTATTTAATTATTTTACAGCAAAATATTTTGACAACCCTAGTCAACCTAATAAGCTAAAACAAGACCGAGGTACAATTTCTTATGTAATTATTATAAAAAGGTAGTGCTAGTTCATAGTTTATGTATAGTCTTCTCTTTATTATCTACTGGCTGTTGCCCGCGACTTCTTTCTCATGAATACCGGTTATCGGAGTTGGATAAATAATATTATAGTTCCTCCTTGAAGTTAAAAATTACACTATTCTAAATTTCGTCAAAACCGATTGAGTAGTTTAGCTGTGAAAGCGTTAATGATAGATAAACAGAAAAAGTTACTTCAAAAACTGTTTCACCTACCATGCTGGACTGGGAGCAACAGAAAATCATAGAATCCTTCTGCTTCTCTTCCCGGGCATACTGTAAAAGTCATTTGGGATAGAGGTTTTATTGGCGTTATTGTGGGCGATAGGCTGTCACTGCAATATTCTTTCTCCATCATATGGTTTTATAGCCTCTGGTGTTCTGCCTACCCCATAAGCGATACAGCCGTGGAATTATGTATGTATGTATGTTCGTTTAATCTACGAACAGTAGAATTAGCTACCAGCCGTACCTACCTATAAAGCGTTTCAATATTCATCATCTTGCCATTGAAATTACTACTTACTACCATTTGTTTCTCGTAGCTTCTACTCATGTAAAATATTGAACCAAGCATTAATTGATTTTGATGACAATTTAGTTATTACCCCTTATTTACCCCTAGAATAACCCTATCTCCCCTAAATAACAGTGTCGTAAGTAGCTACTAATCCGAGTGAGTCTCGCTGGGTGGTAGCCTGACTGGCTGGCTGATTGAAATTTTCCGCCAAATAACACCACTGCAGCTTCCCGTGATGCGTCCCGAAAACTTACTGAAGAGTCAGTTCTTTCATAAACCCGTTTGCTATTATCTTCGGCCTCATTGACACTTTCCATCAGGTGAGAATGAGTTTCAACTCGGGGTTAGTCAACCAAAAAGTAGTTACCAAAAAGTAGTAGGTACTTAGTATTTTTAATTTTTGGGAATAGAATGTTATTGCGCAGAAATTAAACTTGTAGGTAGTCTGACTCCGAACCGTTGGTGGCAATGAGATATTAATACTACGTATAGAGAATGGACGTTGGATTTTTAAAATTATTATTGTTATTCGTTGTATTGCACGTAACATTTATGTAACGATAAGGATGCAATGTCTATTCCAAACGGTACACTTAGAGCTAAAAATAATAAACTGATTTTCCAAACCCTGTGATAAACCGGAGGAATAGTGATATTATTTCCCTTTAGTTTTTAAATTAATCTTTAACGTATATGTTATCGCCTAAAATAATTTTAATTGTTGCATTTGAATAAAATCTTATTTTATTGTAATTTTTCTTTGTTAAGTTAATTGTTGTTTTCGCTAAATATAATTTTGAGTTTTGTATTTATTTTAATTCAAATTTTTAAATTTAATGGAATGTACCAAATTGTTTAATTTATAAAATTCTTATTTAATTCAATCAAATTTTACTTATTTAACTAATATATTTTCAATTGTAACTATAATTTGTGAAAGAGCGGGGTCTTCAAAACACAGGCATTTTATGTCTAACTGAAGACCCCAGGTGACAACATTTGTAATAGAATAAGAATATGGAAAAAAATGATTATATAGAGAAGCTATCTCGAACAAAAAATGTGTTACGGAGCCTGCGCGGCATGGATTGAATGCAGCGGTAAATCTAGCGATGTCGTCTAATCAGACTATTTAAAAAGACAGCGCTAGATCGCTTTAAATGAACAATTTTGTATTTGCCAAAAGGTCAAAACTCGAAAATGTCAGGGTATTGAAATTACGTATCATCATCATAGGTTATATTGCAGAAGTGAACAAACAGATTTTATACCTATTTTATTTGAAAGCATGTACCTAAAATGGAATGAATTCATTTAATATTCATGAAGTTTTGTATATATTTTATACAGAGTACGCAATATTGTTCTTTTTTTTTTTTATATTGTAAGGATAGGACGTTTGTCTTCCATGCCACCTGATGGAAAGTGCGCATGAAGACTATGGTGTTACACGTCCATCCACGAGAAACCTATTCACTCGACACTTAAAAGTTCCAGGACTGTAGTGGTCAGGAAAAACAGACGCAGGCAGATTGTTCCACTCCTTGGCAATCCGTACCAAAAAGGAACTATCGAAGCGTTTTGTTCGACTTCTTGGTAAATCCACTATATATGGATGGAAGTTCTGTCTGCGTCTGGTAGTCCGGTGGTAAAAAGGGGTGGGTTCAATTTGGTCAAAAAGAGCACTCGCACACTCACCCAAATGTAGCCGATAAAATACTGTCAAACAAGCAACCTTACGACGATGCTCCAGCGTCTGCAATTTTTTATTTGTAAGGTTGTTGTTATTTATGATTTTACCTTATAAATTTATAAGTTAGTTCTTGTCTTCTACCTTATAAATTTGACTTTAAATGAATGACTATGGACGTAGGATTTTTAAAATTATTATGTTATTCGTTGCATTGCACTTAACATGTACGTAATGATAAGGATGCAATGTCTACTCCAAACGGTACTCCAGATCTAAAAAATTATAAGCTGATTTTCCAAACCCTGTGATAAACCGGAGGAATAGTAAAGGTATAATATAAAAATATTGAACTAAAAATAGCATATTAAGGAAATTGGAATTTGAAATTTTTTTACCATCATTTTACTTCTCAAAACCTCACATGTTTTATATAAAATGATGAAAATCTGTTTTTGGGAAAATGTTAAGTGTAGATATTTTGCTGGAAATTGTTCAAAGCAATTCTCAATTCTCTGCACCAAATGTAAGACAAGTTGAGTCTGATCTGCGTCTTAATGGGAACAGGTTGAATCTAGTAGATGACACTGTTTTTCTTGGAATTACCTTAGATTCTATATTGCAATGGGGCGCCCATATCTCACAACTAGCGAGTAGACTTAGTTCTGCAGCGTTCGCGGTAAAGAAAATTCATTCATTGACTGACGTTAATACGGCGAAGCTGCTTTATTTTAGTTATTTTCATAGTATAATGTCCTACGGCATCCTACTTTGGGGCAATGCCGCAGATATTGACACGATATTTACAGTGCAGAAAAGGGCTATTCGTGGAATGTATAAACTTGGAAATAGAGAATCTCTTCGAGAAAAGTTTAAAGAGATTGGTATCTTGACCCTTGCATCACAATATATTTATGAAAACATTATGTATATTTATAATAATAGTAATAAATTTAAAACTATGAAAGATAATCATTATAAAAATTACTCTGTAAAGACTAGGAACGACCATAAGTTAGTGTTTCCCAAACTAAGGCTGGCTAAAAGCAGCAAATCATTCATTGGAATGTCAACGTATATATAACAAAATTCCGAAGTCAATTCAATCCCTGCCATTCAATAAATTTAAATCAATCATTAAAAACACTCTATCTCGAAAAGCTTATTATAAAACTAAAGATTACTTAGACGATAAAAAGGCATGGGATTAAGCACAACAGGATATTTCTAAAAGTTTCTAATTACTTATTAATTTTGTTTACGGCTTGGCTGTGCAGTATGACATATGGCATACTGGTGACTGTTCCACTCACTTACTTTCTTGTCAAGACTACAGCAAGAACGTATTACTCCCTCAGGGGGCATGGCTAGTGGTAGCGTCGGGTATCGGGTCACTCTCTTCCCTAAAATATGGTTGAGGAGGGTGATGGCTGGTGCTTGCGTTATACTCGTGAACGGGTGCTGCTAGCGGTGCCAGGTCGTTTTGCTGATGATACAATTTTATTCCATTCTTGTTTAAATACTCTGGTCTCAGTTTGTCATGTTCGTGTTGTGCATCCATAGCTTAATGCACTTACTATGTAAGCAATTTGGTTGTGGCATGACATTGGCTCTCACAATTAGCTGTCTTGTGTTTTATTTTCATGTTACGGTCAATTTGTACTGTACCTATTTGTATTAATTTGATAATTCTGACTGAAAAAGAGTGCCAAGAGTTTTTTCCGCTGGCTTTTTTTGTCTCTTGGTCTACTGTAATATCTTATTCAATAACTATCAACACCTTGTTAAAGCCGAAGTACAAAATTGTGACGTCATTAAGCGGCCATTCGATGGTCTTATGATGAATAAAATTTTTCATTTTCAATTTTGGAACCAAAATTTCGGTACTTTTAAGTATTTTAACTTGTCTTAGAAAATCCCTTCTGCCCAAAATCAATATTTTTTTTACTGTATGTAATTCGAAAAAATATAGTGACTTGGTGAAATATCTACAAATTGATTGTTAAATAGATTAGGTGTATTAACATGTGAAAAGTGACTCGATGGGATTTTTATGTATTTCGGGTACTGTTCAAACAGTCCCTAAGCACACATAAAAGCATTTAAAGAACATTTAACAGAAAACACAAACGTATTTAATTGTTGTGACAAGCGCTCGTGACACACGAATTTATCCGAGTAGTTAGGACAGAAAGCCCTAACTCGAGGCTGAAAAAAATTGTATGGGATGTCCTCTCTATACGTAGTACTAATATCTCACTGTTTGGTGGTTGATTGAGATAAATCTTATTTCCTGAAATAGGTAATCTTCCCGATTACCTATTTCTATTTTATTGCGGAGTAATTTTCAAATTATGATATCTCCTAAGATGTTGATTGAAAACAAGTAATGTCTTAGACAATTTTGTTCACGATTAAATACTTTATGGTAAATAACGTATTAAATTGGATATAGATTAATACTATATTGATAAAACTTAATCGCAAATTAAAACATTAATTTCGAACGCGATTTATAACCATAAATATGGTTTTTGTTAGTCAATTTTAAAATATAGTTATATGCTGTTGCGGACTTTTATTTAGAACGTTTAAAGAGAAACAATCCCGTCATACATTGTTTTTGCGTAACTTATACCGTTTTCGCAGCGTTCGCAATGGAAGCTCTCAAAATTGAATATATTCCTCCGTTTTTGCAACATTTTCCTTTGTAACTTCGCTTCTATTAGTTACAGCATGATGTTTTATAGCTATAGCCTTCGTCGATAAATGGACTATCAATCAATTTTTCAACTCCAACCAGTAGTTCTTGAGATTAGCGCGTTCAACTAAACAAACATACAAACAAAAAACAAACTCTTCAGCTTTATAATATTAGTATAGATAGATGACAATATATTGTAAAAAATACTCGACTATATGATATTGATGATGTTTAAACTAGACGCTTCAATAATAATTTTGAATAAATTCTGTTGTTTATCTAAATGTTGCATGGAGACACAGTTTTGTATTACCGTTATTTTGTACCGTACTTTAAAGCAATAAATAAGACTTGATTTAATTCGAAAAGGTATTACTACCGCCGGAGCGATGATAGTTGGCATTAGCGGTCATACGTACTAGCGGTTAACCGCAAGGGCGACTTACCGCTTTTCCAGTTTAATATGCAACCGCCTTTGATTGTACGCACTTAACCGCTACAAATTTTCAACCGCGGCGGTTGTAGGGTGAGCTGCGTCCCGCTTCGCAGTTGACCGCTAGTGCTTGGGAGCGCTTAGATTTTATATTTTGGGGTCAACCCTAAAGGTTTAAGGGATATTGGAAGTCTGAAAGAATCATAAATTAAGAGTTCTCAGAGTTTCCTTTTTCGACAAGCTCATACAGCACCATATAGGTTAGAGATTGAGTTAATCTAAACACACACTATGTGGCTAATGTAAAAATTATTCCATAGGATATTTCAAAATTTTCATTGGTAAATCTGTTTAATATTATTAAAAAGTGATTATAGAACCCCGTAAAAGTTGTCATATATCGTTGTTATGAGATCGGTGACGTCACATGCTTGTAATCTGTGAAACAAGGTCAACGAACTATTACAAACAGTTACGACGTTGCTAGCTTTATCCGGTACCGGCTAGGTTATACCTTTAACATTTAAAATTACATTTTTAGATCCTAGATGCAAACAAGAAGCGCTTCGAAGCCCCCTACCCCGAGATCCCGATGGTGGCGGGTCCAATAGCGCAGATGCGGTATCGAGTCGAGATCGAGAGCTCCAAGCATCTCGGGGTCAAAGTCGTGCGCAATAGTGATAATGTTACTGTGTAAGTAGAACAGGAAATTAATAAATAATGAGGGGTGTTAATGTTAGACAGCGCCAACGAGCCTCAAACTAGATCGAGCGTAAAAATAAAGTATAATATTTTTTTAACCAGATTAAATTTTTTATCATAAATACATACATATTTATATATATTATATATTTATAAAAATATATAATGTTTTTAATTTGAACTCCACTTTTTGACAAACTATACTTCAGCCGTTACACGCGTTTATTGTGTCCAATAATATTTTTCTACGTGAAGTTTGTGTGGAAGAGATCACTTTATATGACAAGATGTACATTATAATTTTGCTTTTCTTGTCTTCTTTAGTGTAAAAAAGTAGTTTAAATAAATACTTTTTTTTGACACATTTGTAATGACTCAACGCATCTATTTGACACAAAAAAATAATGAAAAATATATATAAAAAAAATAAGTGTAGAGCTTTCTTATGATTTAAGCATGTGCTTAATTGATCTAGTACTTTGTTACAAAAAATCATATCTCATTTCATTTAATAAGGAAATTTGAAAAGCCCATTCATGCCCTTTGAATATAACATAATTCAAATGTTCGCCGCAGTTTCGCACGGATCCGGGAAGTCCAATTTTCAATGACCCTGCTGCATTAATCCTACTGAAACTGAGTGATGGCCTAGGTTATGTCGACTTTTAGGGTATCAGTTTATTGCGGCTAATTCGTCATTTCAATTGGTCATTGGAGACTTTAAAAACCCCGACAATAAAATATCATATCCATGTGGTTCAATTTAGGCTTAAAAAAACGATTATAATGGATCTTGTCTGTCTGTTGAAAATTGAACCTCCCAGATTTGTGTCACCATTCGAAGACGAGGAGGACAGTTGAATGATGTCAGATTCAAAACAAAATGGCATGATTGGATCTTTTAAATTACAGAAAAATATCGTTAAAATCTCATACACAGCCTGTTTTATTCCATTTTGAAATTGACCCGTCCTTACTGAAAGAGACTATACTATTACAGACTATAAACATTCAAAAAACAATGTCGTCATATTTGTTTCTCTTTCCTTCCAGTTTCAACTCGCAAGGCGTCGGCGGGCTTATCCTCTCGGACAAGTTGCTCCAGTTATCCGCGATTCTACCCACCGACCATTTGTTCGGTATCGGAGAGAAGCAATCGCATCTCATGCTGGACCTGGATTGGAGGACATATACATTGTTCAATATTGACCAGCCGCCGACTGAGAGCGTAAGTTCAGTTTTAATAAACCAATAAGCATAGTTATTTATACTTTGTTACATGGAAATATTTAAAGTAATTAAGTTTTTCAACCGACTTCTAAAATTAAGAGATTCTCAATTCATGTGTATGTTTTTTTTGTGTCTTTGTTATGCGATATTTCGGACAATTATGAATCAATTTTAAAAATTCTTGTTTCATATGATAGAGGCTTCAGAGTTGGTCCCATATAAAAATCATCGAAATCGGTTGAGTGTTCCATTGAAAATTTCAAATTTTTGAAAAAATATGTATGGTTCCTGAGAATTTTTACGTTGATGACATTAAAAGTCAGCCTAAGTTTTGACGTGAAGTCGGTTTTTTAATACTCTACATTCGTTGACTATTTATTTGATATTTATAGTTTTAGTATTGTCATAATTTTTCACAATTGATAATCTTAAATAAAACTCGAGCGACCACGGGGTCTGCAAAGATACCGAAACGTCGAGTTAAAGTATAATATACTTCGTTCGAATCTTGAGTTTCTATAAGCAGGGCATTCAATATAATGCCCGAAATAAAACAGTTGCATGTGCGATTTAAAATTATCTTTAAACTAAAGTATTTTTAAATCTATGTAAATGTAAACCTTGAATATTTTTGAAACTATATCATAAAAGCGTATACATTAACCAAATAATTATTTTGTATGCAGGTGCCACTGTACGGAACTCAGCCATTCTTCATCGGGGTGGAGCCAAATGGGAGAAGCCACGGCGTACTCATGCTAAACTCTAATGCTATGGGTAAGTCGGAATAATAATCATAAATTTTAATTAGTTTTAGTCTCTTGGGCAACTTGTTAGCAGCAAACTTAATCAATATATATAAAACTGTTCCGTTACTGACTGAGTGACTGAGGTACTGAGTGACTGAGTGACTGACAGACAACGTACAGCCAACGTACAGCCGTAACTACTGGGCGTAGAGAGCTGAAATTTGGAACATACATTCTTTAGGGGATGTAGGGGGACACTAAGGAAGAAATTCCCGAAATTCCCACGGGAACGGGAAATATAGGACTTTTTAGTTTGTATGAAAAATCTTATTCCTTGAGTGCACGGATATGATACTTGGCATAGAAGTTCTTCAAAAAGAGGCTGGTTGTGTTATGAAAGGAATTCCCGAAATTCCCACGGGAACGAGAAATATATGATGTTTTAGTTTGTATGAAAAAATCCCATCCCTTGAGTGCACGGATGTGATACTTGATATAAAGGTTTCTCAAAAAGTGTCTGTTTGTTTTATGGAAGGAATTCCCGAAATTCCCACGGGAAGGGGTTGGACTTTTTAGTTTGTATGTAAAATCTTATTCCTTGAGTGTACGGATGTGATACTTGGCATGAAGGTTCTTCAAAGAGTGACTGGTTGTGCTACGAAAAAAATTCCCAAAATTCCCACGGGCACGGGAAATATATGATTTTTAGTTTGTATGAAAAAAACTTATTCCTTGAGTGCATGGGTGTGATACTTGGTATAAAGGTTCTTTCAGTGGGTGTCTGGTTGTATAGTTTCTGGAATCTCCACGAGAAGGGTAGTTAAGCGCATACGAAGTTGCGGGATAAAGCTAGCTACCATATATTTAAAATTGAAGTCCTAGCTTCTAGTTTCAGTCAGATTACTGTATACTAGGGTATGATATTGTGTCCCCTAGTTCCACTGTTTGGTGTCCAAGCGTACTTTGGGGACACCAATTTTGTGAGTCTGTTTCGATATTATTACAGACGAATAATATAACTGTTTTGCATTACAACAAAACAATTATTATGTGTGTAATAAAACACACAGCGTTGAGATTGAAGAAGCTGTCTATGGATTGCCTTATAAATACATGAAAAGTGTGAACGTACCTTATTTATTCAAGTTATCTCATCACTAGGCGCCAATCTCCTTGTCAGATGACGCGCATTGACGTTTGACAATGTCAACTTGTCATTCATAGTGTCTTCATTCACCAGCAAGTTCTGCTGCACCGTTGTGTGTTTTATTACACACATAATAATTGTTTTGTTGTAATGCAAAACAGTTATATTATGTATTGGTCTAAAAACACTCAGCGTTGAGATTGAAGACCTGTTTGGTATCTGCTGGTGAGATAAACACACAAACGCTATGTGAACTATTATAAAAACAAAGATTATCACGGAATCAAAACTGCTTTTAAGAAGCTGTTGCTGTATTTTAATGCTGCTTTTTAGAAGGGGTGTTATAGTTTGACGTGTCTGTCTGTGTGAGAGTATGTCTGTGACATCATAGCTCCCGAACGGATGAAATGATTTCAATTTAGTTTATTTTTGTATTAAAGGTAATTTATGAGCGAGTGCTCTTGATGTTTGATGAAAATCGGTTGAACCGTTTCAAAGGGAGGTGATACTGGGGAGGAATAGCCGAATTTCAGGGGATTTTTACATATACATACATAACTTCACACCTGTATTCCTTATGAGGTAAGCAGAACACAAGAGGCTATAAAAACATTTTATGTCACATTTGACAAATTTGGAGGTATTAAAACGATGGGCATTGACTATTGCAGTGACAGGGGGTCAGTCTATCGACCGCGAAAACGCCAGTATAACCTCTGTTCTTTAACTGACTTTTCCAGCATACCCGGGACAAGAAGCAGCTGGCACATTCCATGTTTTTCTTTCGCTCCCAGCTTTCGTCCAGCATGGAAGTGATAATAGGATTTTTAATATATTAATGTTTTAATTTCCAGATATAGTCCTGCAACCGACGCCGGCAGTGACTTACCGCACAACCGGCGGCATCATCAACCTGTTTGTGTTCGTGGGGCATTCCCCGGAGGATGTCGCGCAAAAATACGTTTCCTTAGTGGGACACCCCGTCATGCCGCCATATTGGGCGCTCGGCTTCCATCTCTGCAAGTTAGTATCAAACAAGTCCTAGTGCTAGTCCGACTGGTGTACAGGGTGACTGGTGACAAATTTTAGATATTGAAGGAGAGCCTTCTGTACTCGATTCTGATCATAATTATGTAATAAAAGTAGGTACTTAATTTTTCACTAGAATTCCCTATAAATAAATATTTTACTATACAATGTGTTAGGGTTCCGACTTTTGATACTTTACCTACGTGATATACATCAAATTTCATCGACAAAAGTCACCTTAGGGGGGGGCGCACCCCTCACCCCTCGTGATGGGGGTGATTTAAAAATTTCGTTTCTCTGGTTTGCTTTAAGTTCGTAAAACCATTTTTTTTTCATATTTATTGTGTGTATCTTGTTGAATTACATCTCATTTTAAAGCTTATTAAATTTACCAACTTTTGATACCACATTCACTAAAAAGTCATAAGAAGAAAAGAATTAATTTTAATGACTTAGAAAAAAAATCTTACTTTTTTGTAGTATTTTTTTAGTTTTTTGTCATTAAAAAAAAAACGAAGCCCTTAACAATGCATTTTTTTCTTCTTAACTAGTACTATTTGAGTTTATCTTTCTAACGATGCCAAAATTTAGGCCCGGTTCAGTAATTAGTTAAAAGGAAACACGAAATTAAAATATCAAAAGTTTATTTTACTAAGGTAATACGTCCTAGTTACAAAATTTAAGTACTATCAAGACTCGCGAGTTAGAGCGCGCGCGCAATGCGGTAGCAGGTTGCTTCAGGTTTTCGCCTGACTGCCTCTGCGCTCGCTGCGTTGGCGAGGGATGATCAGGGCGAGGCCCGTGCCGAAAGGCTAGAGCGCACCAATCACGTCGCCCCGCGCATCGTACGAGTCGAAACATGAATCTCTTTCAGTCTAATAGTGAATGAGATAACAATACTAAGGTACTGGTTAGGATTTCTACTTGCTAATCAGTTGTCCTTCGTTTCTCGTTGCGATTGCTACAAAGTTTTACTTTCGAATTTAGCTAAGTACTACTTACTCGATACTATGGCAGTTAATTATTCACCAAGTGAAGTGGCCGACATTGTATTTATTTATGGATACGCCAATGGAAACGCTGCGGCTGCTGTTCGGGAATATCGAATTAGATTCCCTACAAGGCGCATACCTTCTGCTCCAACTTTTGCAAGCGTTTTTGCAAGATTGCGCACTCATGGAATCCGACAGCCGCCTAATGAACGTGCTGTTGTGGGGAGACCAGACATGGAAGAAGAAATCATTGAAATGATTGCCAGTGACCCGCGACTTAGCACTAGAAATATTGCCAGAAGACTTGGGATTTCGCATTGGTCGGTGTGGCAAGTTCTACGTCGGGAAGGATTACGGCCGTTTCATTTTCGTCGAGTTCAGAATTTAATTGAACCAGATTATGCTGCTCGCTTTGTGTTCTGTGCGTGGCTTAATAGGAAAGTGAGACATGATGCAAACTTCGTACGGCGAATATTATGGACTGATGAAGCCAAATTCACAAGAGCTGGGATAACCAACCACCGAAACCATCATTTGTGGCTTAATGAAAATCCCCATGCTGTGAGGCCCGCCTCGTTCCAACACGAATTCTCAATCAACGTGTGGGCAGGCATTATTGATGATGAGCTGCTAGGTCCCATCGTCTTACCAGACAATCTTAATGGTGAGAGATTCTTGGAATTTCTAAGAGGGGATTTCCTACATGAGCTACCATTGGAGTACAGACGTGAACGCCGGTCTTTTTATTTGCAAATGGATGGAGCTCCTGCCCATTTTGCCCGGAATGTACGAGCATATGTGGATGAACACTACACCCCCTGGATTGGAAGAGGAGGAACAATTGCCTGGCCGGCTCGTAGCCCTGATTTGACACCTCTAGATTTCTTCCTGTGGGGGACCATGAAACAGCGGGTTTACCTAGAGGTGCCTACAACAAGAGAAGAGCTGCTGCAAAAAATTATGACCGCAGCTGATGAATTAAAAGCCGACAGAGCTATGATTAAAAGAGCTACACAACAAGTAGCATTAAGGGCTACTTCTTGTTTATTAAACAATGGTGGTCACTTTGAACAATTGTTAAATTGACTTAAAATCGGCAAAACTAAATAAAAAAGAGATTGTAAATTTCGTGTCTTTTATTTTGATGTCATTTTAGCTTAGCAGTTAGGACTGTTTCTTTGAAGTTAAACTGTCGTATTCTGTATCGTTAGAAAGATAAACTCAAATAGTACTAGTTAAGAAGAAAAAAATGCATTGTTAAGGGCTTCGTTTTTTTTTTAATGACAAAAAACTAAAAAAATACTACAAAAAAGTAAGATTTTTTTTCTAAGTCATTAAAATTAATTCTTTTCTTCTTATGACTTTTTAGTGAATGTGGTATCAAAAATTGGTAAATTTAATAAGCTTTAAAATGAGATGTAATTCAACAAGATACACACAATAAATATGAAAAAAAAATGGTTTTACGAACTTAAAGCAAACCAGAGAAACGAAATTTTTAAATCACCCCCATCACGAGGGGTGAGGGGTGCGCCCCCCCCTAAGGTGACTTTTGTCGATGAAATTTGATGTATATCACGTAGGTAAAGTATCAAAAGTCGGAACCCTAACACATTGTATACTTTACTTAGGCTTGAGACAATCGCGGCACGTGATATGGCACGCGGATCGCTTCCAACGCTAGCGTAACCATGCGTTGCGTAATGAATTCTTTAACTTTTGGTTAAGTTTACTAAGTAAATCTATACTAATATTATAAAGAGGAAACCTTTGTGTTCTTGTATGTTTGTATTGAATAGGCTCAAAAACTACTGGACCGATTTCAAAATTTCTTTTACCATTACTTAGAGGGATTCTTCCGAATCCGTATAGGCTACTTTTTATCCCGATAATCCCGCGGGAATCGAAATTGCGCGGGTAAAACCGTGCGCAACAGCTAGTAATTAATATTTGTGACCACCCTGTAGTTTTGACAATTGTGATAACTACTTTTTTTTTAATTTTGTATAGTATATTTTTCTTATTATAAATATTATATTTGTGAATTCCGTTTCAGGTTCAAATATCCAACACTAAACGCAACTCGCGAAGTCTGGAAAAAGAACCGGGACGCAGGAATACCATTTGTAAGATTTAATTATATTTTATTAATTTAGTCACAAACAGTCCTTTTTAATGAGCCCACTGCAGGGCTATGAGTCTCTCCCCTGGGTGACGAGGAGGTATAGGCCGTAATCCACTAAGCTGGCCCAGCGCTGGTCGGTAGATGATAGAATGCCGAAATGGCTTCTGAAGTACCCTAACGAGTACTGTATACGAGTATATAGCACCCGGCACCGATTGCTTAACGAGTAAGCCGAAGCACGGAAGTTGTCGTGAGGAATGAATGGTCGGCGGTCATCCATCCTTGTGTGGACTTTGCCTAACGTTGCTTAACATTTATTTATTTATTATTACATCAAAACAATTATATCTATCATTGCAGGAGACCTAATGCGACAGTAAAGTGCAACAAATTAACTAAGAGTCTTACACATCTTAAACTTATAATAATAGAAAATTCATAATCATCATCATCACAACTCTTTGTAATGAGCCCACTGCAGGACATGAGTCTCTCCCCTGGGTGACGAGGAGGTATAGACCATAATCCACCAAGCTGGCCCAGTGCTGGGTGGTGGATGCCAGAATTTTTAGGGCGCCTAGATGGCTTCTGACAAACCCTAACGACTACTGTATACAAGTATACAGCACCCGGGACCGACTGCTTAACGTGCCTTCCGAAGCACGAAAGTCGTCGTGAGATATGAATGGTCGGCGGTCACCCATCCAAGTACTGGCCGTGCCGAACGTTGCTTTACCTGTGATATCGTAAGATACACACAGTAACCACGGCGTCACGACGACTTCTTACGACGAATAGAAAATTATAAAATCTTAAAGAACATCTCACATCTAATATATAAAATTCTCGTGTCACAGTTTTCGTTGTTATACTCCTCCGAAACGGCTTGACCGATTTTGATGAAATTTTTTGTGCTTATCCGGTATCTATGAGAATCGGCCAACATAAATTTTTTTATTTTTTTACTTATTAGGCAAAACAACGTTTGTCGGGTCAGCTAGTACATAATAAAAAATTACAAACTATCTTAAAAACCATCTCCCATAAATAATAACAAATTATAAACTATCTTATACATATAACAAAAAAATAAAAACACAAGCTATAAACTATAGGAAGGTATTTATTTTAACTTACATATTACAAATATAGCAACTCTAGTGAACTCGCTCATTGAATACGTAAAAATATCAATGCTGTCTGCAACAGTGTTGAGCGTGCGCAGGGCGTGAGTGAAACGCGCGTCGCGCAGCAGGTTACAAAAATAATACATCGAATGATGCTCTAAGGAACCAGTACGTCGCTAACATGTAATTAGTTCTTATAAAAGAGTAATGTTCATAGCTGACCGGTCAGATTTTTGACAACTCATGAAATGTATTAAAACAACATATAGTGCAAATAATAGCTCATGTTCGTTTAATTCCAAATCATTTATGTTAGAAACCGCAGCAAGGATTTTAATATTTCATCCTCTCATGTTACTCAATAGACTTTATTATTGGGGGTTTTGGGACTATATGAGCAGTCTTATCCGCTCGTCACACTGTGACCTAAAAGATCTATTGTGTGATACTCAATAGACTTAGTATCATCCATTTGAAATGAAAATGCCGATATCGTTTCTAAGAAATTAAATCAAGTCTGCACCAATAGTTTAGATATAAGCAGGCAGCATTTCAATGGCAATATCATCTTTATACATTCACATGCCTAACAAAAAGTAGTTTGACAGGTCAGAGACTGTATGGCCCGTGAACTATTTAAAATAAAGTTTACGATTTTTGTTTCCTAAAATTCAAAACATGTTTTTAACAGTTTTATCTTTGTTAACTATAATTAATATTAGGTACATAAGATGTACGATCGTATCATATTTGACTCGCATAGCTAATAATTGACTTCATGATTAGTTGAGCGTAACCATGCACCTACCTACATTGCACGTCTCTATTGCTGGGTACAAATTATACTATGCGTTTCAAATGAGAATAGGACTGGCTTAGCGCCAAATTGTGACGTCATAGCTGTCAATTCGAACCGGTTAGGTAGAGTCAGCAAAATAATATTATTTAATTTAGAATTTATTTTCATTTAGATATCCGCGTTTTCGATTACTTTCATGCCACTTAAGGATCAAAATTCATTTTCTGAAGAGTCATCGTCGTCGTATGTTGTTGGCATGGTTTCCGCGCTTTTTCACCATGAATCCTCGTTACTGTCGCGTGTAAATAAAGTTTAAAAATGAAATAAATATGAAGAAAAAAATAATAAAATCAAGTTCTTTTCGCTATAATACTGTGATAAACAAAATAAGTAAAATAATCAACGAATGCAAGGCATTTAAAAAACCGACTTCACGTCAACACTTGTAAACATTTTCCGAAATCATACATATTGTTTCAAAAAATTTAAATTTTCAAAGAAGTATGAGTACTTGAGTAAGTATGGTTGAGACCGATTTCGATGAAATTTATATGGGACCAACTATGAAGTATCCTCTATCATATGAATGTTTTAAATCGATTCATAATTGTCCGAAATATCGTGTAACAAAGACACAAAAAAACATACAGACGAATTGAGAACCACCTCCTTTTTTGGAAGTCGGTTGATAAGTAGTTATTTTTACTGAAAAAAAGTATTTTTGCATACCCTAATTTTCAAGTGATATTTGATAGAGGTCATTGACATAGTATGTTACTTTTTGTTATTTTTTCAGGACGTGCAATGGAACGACATCGACTACATGAGCAAAAACAATGACTTTACCTTCGACAGCGTGAACTACGCTGGACTGCCGGAATTCGTCGACGAACTGCACAGCCAGGGGATGCACTATGTTATGATACTGGGTATGCTGTCAACATTATCATTTATTTGTTGAAGCTAAATGGATACATAAGCATTGTGGTCATTATCTTTATAGTAAGAATGAAAGAAAGAAAGAAATAGTTTATTCGACAATTAAAACAATAGTACAATCAAAAAGAACTTAAGATAAAGTAACATAATAAAATTTGTCGAAAACGGCAACAGCTCAGCATATGCTACAGTCGATGGCTGTGGCGCTGATTTTCAGCTGTGCCGGTTTGGAGGCTGGGGTAGATTTTTACAGAGAACAGATTTTTAAAATATAAAATTTGTGCATACAAAAGCTTCAACTGGCAATAAATCAAATTATATAATATAGTTGTTAATTAAGTTGAGGATCTCAAATAAGAACTAAATAAAATAAACGGAAAAAAAAAATTGTGAAGATAAATAAATGTTATTGAATTAATATGTGTAACATAAACGATAAGATATGAATGATAATGCTTCTTAAAAGTAAAATAATTGAAATATAAGTAAAAATCAAAATAGATAAATAGTATTAACAGTCTTCGCTAATCAGGACAAGATTTTTGTTGGAACAATAAATACTCTCTGAATTTGCGCTTAAAAGTCTGTTTAGATGCGGAGTTTTTGATCGGTGGAGGTATATTGTTCCAACACTTACTCGCCATAGTACGCATGCCATATTGTGTTAAGTTTCGTGAATTTTACGACTACTTTGACGAAGGGGTACCTGTCTGCCTCAGACGCCAGTGGTTGCGGGTTCGGTTCCCGCACGGAACGAGTAAAAAAAAGTTCCGTGTCTGGGTGTTTATCTATTTATGTTCTAGGCTCTCCCTAGTTCGCTACATGGTATCCCATAACACAAGCTATGCTTACTTTGGAGCCATGTAGATAGTTGGTGTGATTGTTTGAGGATTTTATTTATTTATTAATTCGTCATATGAAATACAAAACTTTTTCATCGGATTTTCTTGTATTAGATTAGGTTTATTTTACCTACCACTTGTGTCACTTGTGATCTGTAATAAAGCGACACGACGAGTCAAAATGTAAATATGTAGCAAGAAGAGATTTAAGAAATGTAGGTTTTTTTAAATAAATAATTTAAATGTTTATGACAAGATTTTATTATTTATTTGAATTGTGTTTCAGACCCGGGTGTAAGCGCGTCTGAGAAACCCGGCCAATACCCGCCTCTAGACCGTGGCTTGGAACTCGGGATATTCGTGAAGAACTCGAGCAATCAACCTTTTGTTGGCAAGGTTAGTAATTTATTGGTTATTAGTATTGCATTAGCTTTAGGCTGGGATAACATAAGATTCTTAACTTTACTTTGATTTACATTATGGTGTTTAATTATATTAGATGATATGCGTAGCAAATACGTCGCCAAGACGATTATTTATTTATTTTAACGGTCTTTTTGTAGGTTTCGAAACCCGAATTTAACTTCTTTCTCACCTGTTAAGTGAAGATGGAGTTGTGAATGAGAACACATGGAAAGAAGGAACTGGCTTTTCATAAAACATTGCCGGAACATATCACTGGAGCGGACGATGTTTGACGGCAGATATACATACAGGATTGATTTGTAGTCACCAGCCAAATTTCATTGTTAGTTTCTTTGATACGATATAAACATACCTGCATATTTATTTTATCGTACAAAATCAGTACACAGTATCAGTACAAAAAAGTAAAATATAGTAGTCGCTGCTGATGAACATACCGACTACGTAGCGGCATTTCATTGATAATACTACGACGTAGTACTACAAGATGTTTTGTAGTAGCGCGTAGTTGCCTTTATTTTAATGGTAATTTAGAGTGACCATGGTTTGCTTAATATATTAGCGGATATATTTATTTCTTTGTAAGAAAAATAAATACTTTTTTTTTTGCAAAAATCGTTTCTTTAAATGATACTTATTGTGTAAAAAAATTTGGCTGGTGACCACAAATGAACCCTGTATATGAAGGATGGTCGTTAGCCCGATGGTCCCTTATGGGATCCTACCACAAAGATACCAATCGAAGTAGTCGACTTTAAGACACGCTCATCGAGGGTCGGTAGAGCCGACTAAGCTCGCCCTACACTACAAGAAAGTTGTCATATAAACTTGAGATATACATATATTGGTCTCTTCAGCAATTTCCTCAATTTCGTTGAGGGCATATATCGTCACCAGCCAAATTTAAAATTCATTTTATTTGATACGATATAAACGTACCTGCATATTTATTTTAGTAACGCTCGGTAGAAAAAAATAAAGATGTGGCACTGATAATACTACGACGTAGTACTACGAGATGTTTTGTAGTAGCACGTAGTCGTTGATATTTTAAAGGTATATATTATATTATGTATACATATTTTATAGGTATACATAATTTAGAGTAACCATGCTTTGCTGAATCTGTTAGCAAATCTATTAATTTCCTGGCAAAAACACATATCTTTTTTTTGCAAAAATCGTTTCTATAAATAATACTTATTGTGTAAAAATAATTTGGCCGGTGACTAAAAATAAGACCCTGTGTATGTATTTATATTCTAGGTATCCCATATCCCAAGCTCCGCTTAGTTTGGGGCCATGTAGTTGGTGTGATTGTCTGGAGATTTAATTAATTTATTATTAGTCGTGTCGTCGATTCGTTGTTGGTATATACCGTCGCTAGATATCACTACATATGTGTTGCGTATGTTCCAGGTGTGGAACTACCACTCGACCGTGTTCCCCGACTTCACGCACCCCAGCACTATGAGCTACTGGGTGGAAATGATGTCTCACTACCACAATAAAGTCAAATACGACGGCGTTTGGATCGTAAGTATACAGGGTATATTTATAATAGTCAATTATATTTTAATAGCAGATTAAGAGTGATGAGTAGGTACGAAATTCAATATTTTTTTTATTTTAAATTTTTCATAAATTAAAATTTCAAAATTCTCTTTTGAGTAATTTAAGTTTAATCTACATTTTATGACTACATACAATTTGATGGAAATATTGTTATTACTTGCTGTGTGGTCATAAACAAAAAATTATCATTAAAATTTTATTAAAGAAAAATAATAGTAAAAAATTTTTTCTTTCGTATTTTAGACCCACTCATTATTCCTAATCTGCTATTAAAATATAATTGACTATTATAGAACGACCCTATATTACGAAATATAGGGTCTATAGGTTAATAGCAGATTAAAAATGATAAGTGGAACTAAAGTACGATTTAAAAAAAAAAATATATTTTCCATAAATTACGTACATACATAACTTCATGTCTGTAGGGTAGGCAGAACACCAGAGGCTATAAAACCAACTGATGTCACGTTTGACAAATTTAGAGGCATCATAATATTGGAGACAGACTATTGTAGTGACAGGGGGTCAGCCTATACAGACCGTTCACTATAAGATGTCCCCTGCCTGCTGATGTTGGCAGCATTGTGGCAGCAGTGTTACCAATTATATGTGTCCATTTTAACCCCGTAATCTAACTTTGTTTATACCTACCACGAATAAATATATGTTTAATTTTCTGATTTGTAAATAATAAACAACTATAAGACTAGGAAGGTTTTGAATGACGACACAATTTATATTATACGAGGGCGAATCAAAAAATTCTTAGAATTAATACAAAAAAAAAAATTTAAACAAGAATATTTTATTTTTCTACGTAATCTCCTTCTAATCTTATAAACTTAGAATACCGCATCTCCAACTTTCTTATTCCTTCCGCAAAAAAAAACATTTTCTCGACTATTAAAAAACTCCTCTGCGGCAGTCATAACCGCGTCATCATCGTCAAATTTAGATCCACGAATGCTCCTTTAATTTTGGAAATAAGTGAAAATCAGTCGGGGCTAAGTCAGGAGAATATGGTGCGTGATCAAGGACTTCGAAGCCAGCACTGCGAATTGCGGTGAGCGCAACTTCCTAACGATGAGGTGGAGCGTTATCCTGGAGAAACAACACGCCCAATGACAATTTCCCACGACGTTTTTCTTTAATCGCTTCACGTAGTTTCGGGATTAAGTTTGCATAATAGGATCCAGTTATCGTTTGCCCTTTTGGCAAGTAATCAATAAAAAGGATTAATTCACTATCCCAGATAACGAAAACAGCTTGACAAGCAATAGTGCCAACATAACGGCAGGGGACATCTTACGATGAACGGACATTAGTCAACAAAAAAAAACTTTCGAAATTCTTCTAAGTGATCAAAATTTAAGTTTAATCTGCAGTTTACGACTACACATTAAGTAATAAAAACGTTTCCATCTAATTGTATGTAGTCATAAAAAGAAATTAATATGTTACTTACAGAGAAGAATTTCGAAATTTTAATTTATGAAAAATATTTAAAAATTTTTTTTGTTTCGAAATTCAGAAATTCTTTGTTTAGTTTTTAGATGATATCGATGCTAAGTGAAATCGGCCAGGTTCAAACCTGGGTCTTCGACGCACCGGGCGAATGCTACCGGGCGAATGAATGTATAGATATACATTTTATAAAAGGGAAAATTATTTTCTGTATGTTTGAGGTAATTTTCGGGAAAACTGAAGAGATATTTTTGATAACAAAACCTAATGTGTGTCAAAACTCCCTAATGAGGTTTAGTTTTACTGAAGACTAAGCCAGCTTTTACTCCAATTTCACCTGATGGTTATAGTCTAAGATCCGGCTGCAGGATTAGTGCGTTCATCTGTTTTTTGCAGAAAACCGATTTTTTATGTATTTTTATAATTAGGAGAATATATATTTATCAGGTTGCCTATCAAAATTTGGCCGCCAGTATTTTTAATTTAATTATTTTTAATTGATTTTTGGGAAAAAATTTCGTTCACTTGTTTTTTAAATAAAATAACGTCTACATCACAGCAATTTATATGAAGACTCAAAAAAATCACGGTTGCCGTTGCACACTTGGCCGCACCTCTTCGCAGCCATGTGTAAATAGGTATGATTTCGATACATTTATACGTTCATAACGTTTATTCATTAATTATATATCAAAGCTATTTTTTTTTCTATTCATTATAATATATGGTTGCCTAATTAATATTAATTCAATATTAAATATATTAAATGAATATTATAATTTTTTGTGATTTTTAAATTTGTCATTTTGAAAAGGAAGACATATTTTTTGGAGTATTTATTAAGTCGTCTCTATTACTCCTCGGTGGTTGAGAACACTAACATTCGACGCATGCGCAATGGCTTAAAAGCGTCGCAAAGCTTGCAAGATTGCCATTAGCCTATGATGACACCACAGGCATACATCTACATAAACAACGCAAGTGTCACAATTTGTATTGAAACCAAGCGTGCCGACTTTTCAACACCTTTTGTGACATTACAGCTGATATTTACTGCTGTGACGACCGGCTGGTGTAGCGGTAACATACATTTCCTTCTATGTCAGAGGTCCTGGGTTCGAATCCCGGCGGCGGCGGATATTTGTGTGATGAACACAGATATTAGTCGTCAAGTCATGGATGTTTATATGTTTATTTAAATTTATTCTAATAAAAAATATGTATTTATTCAATATGTATGTTTATATATTTTTTAAGTATATCAGTTACCTAGTATCCATATATAGTATAACAAATTCTTTAAGAAACTTAATTTGGGCTCGATAATGTTGTGTGAGTGTCGGAAATATTTATTTATTTATTATTATTATTATTTATTACAGCTGGCAATCGCTATCCTCGTCTGACAAATGATGTTACGCGCTAACTCTCTTTTACTCTACCTTAAATATTTGTTATTTTTAAAAGCCAGCAACCCTTATTTGCGAGTAGGTTTAATTAGGCAACCATATATTATAATAAATAGAAAACAAATTGCTTTAATTTGATAAATAATTAATGAATAAACGTTATGAACGTATAAATGTATCGAAATCATACCTGTTTACACATGGCTGCGAAGAGGTGCGGCCAAGTGCGCAACGGCAACCGTGATTTTTTTTAATCTTCATATAAATTGCCGTGATGTAGTCGTTATTTTATTTGAAAAACAAGTGAACGAAATTTTTTCCCAAAAATCTATTAAAAATAATTTAATTAAAAATACTGGCGGCCAAATTTTGATAGGCAACCTGATAAATATATATTCTCCTAATTATAAAAATACATAAAAAATCGGTTTTCTGCAAAAAACAGATGAACGCACTAATCCTGCAGCCGGATCTCGTACTATTAAGAAGATGAGAAAGAAATGGCTCTTCATAAAATGTTGCCGGAACACATCACCACCGCATCGGTAATATTTAGTCACCAGCTAAATTTAAATGTTAGTTTCTATGATACGATATAAACATACCTGCATATTTATTTTAGCGTCGCTCAGTACAAAAAAGTAGAAATATGGAACCACAAACTTTTTTGAAAATAGTCGCTGTTGATGAACGTAGCTGCTACGACTCGGCATTTCTTTGATAATACTATGACGTAGTACTACAAAATGTGTGTAGTAGCGCGTAGTCATCTTTATTTTAATGGTAATTTAGAGTAACTATGCCTTGGTTAATATGTTACCGGATATATTGATTTCCTTGTAAAAAAATAAATACTTTTTTTTTGCAAAAATCGTTTCTACAAATGATACACATTGTGTAAAAAAAAATTGGCCGGTGACTACAAATCAAGCTTTTATGTAGGGTACTCGCTAATCAGTCGTACCTTGTCAGGATCCTACCACCAAGCGAGGTCACGGATTAGTCGCCTTTTACGACTATCCATAGGATGTAGGGCTATTCTAAGCTCTATTCAAAAATTCTATTCTATTATAAGAACAGTCGTCGTGGCGCCGTGGTTACTGTGTGTGTCATACGATATCACAGGTTAAGCAACGTTCGGCGCGGTCGGTACTTAGATGGGTGACCGCCGACCATTCATATCTCACGACGACTTCTGTGCTTCGGAGGGCACGTTAAGCAGTCGGTCCCGGGTGCTGTATACTTGTATACAGTAGTCGTTAAGGTTTGTCAGAAGCCATCTAGGAGCCCTAAAAATTCTGGCATCCACCACCCAGCACTGGGCCAGCTTGGTGGATTATGGCCTATACCTCCTCTTCACCCAGGGGAGAGACTCATGCCCTGCAGTGGGCTCATTACAAAGAATTGTGATGATGATGATGATAAGGACAATTAAATCATCTGAGCAACCATTGGACGCTCGAGCTATTAATTAAAAGCTCTTAATTTTACTTTTATTTAGATTATTATATTGTATTGCCTCCATGCTGGACTGGGAGCGAAAGAAAAACATAGAATGTGCCAGCTGCTTCTTTTCCCGGCTGTAAAGTTTTTTTTTGTGGGCGACAGGCTGACCCCCTTTCACTGCAATAGTCTCTCTCCATCATTATAATACCTCCAAAGTCAAACGTGACATCAGATGGTCCAATAACCTCTGATGTTCTGCCTACCCCATAAGGGATACAGGCGTGAGGTTATGTATGTATGTATTATATTGTATTGCATAACCAAAACCGTTAACCGCAGGACATGAACGAACCATCCAACTTTCTATCCGGTCCGATGTATGGACAATGCGCGCCCGAGAACCTTTCATACACGCCTCATAGAATCGGCGCTCTAGGCTTGAAGACCAGAACTTTGTGTATGGACGCCAAACATTACGCTGGATCGCATTTTGACTGGCATAACTTGCATGCTATGACTGAAACAATGGCTACACATTTGTGAGTATTTTACATTTTAAATATTAAGTGGTAGATGATTGTGGTAGATTAAATCCATACATAGCTTTGGTTATTTGTTTAATTATTTTAGTCCACACAGAGATAGAAAAATAAAAACAATAAAAGTAAGAGTGTACAAAGATACAGCTTATTTCTCATAGAAATTTCTTTTAGCAGACTTGAAACTATAGAGACCTAAAAATACAGAGCAAAATTAAAAATATCGCATATTTGTAATTACGTATTTTATTTCTTATAACAAATAGTCTAATTTTATATCTTAAAATTACTTAGAAGATTTCAATAATTTCAAAAGTAGACAATCTATGAAATAGCTTTCACCTAATGAATTTGTTAGATTGTCCCGATAAAAACTTATCTAGGTCAAAACGGGTTTCCAACATTTGAGCGGACAATTTAAAATTATACTGTCTATAGTTTGGCCGTTCAGAGAATGCGTTCCTGACACATCGCGATTGAACTGACGACGTAACTTTGTAATGGCGTTGCAGTTACGATAAAAAATATTTTTGCTGGTTGTTTACCGTTTTAACAATTGATGAGCATTAAAACAACATTATTATATCAATAATCAATGAATTTTATAATTTTGTGCCAAACTGAGTGTCAAATAACTTGGTAAACAATATTTTTCAAAATCTATACTGCGCTATTACAAGGTTATGTCAAAGCTTTATATTTGTAGTGCTGTGCTAATAATAACAGTATCGTAATCTGTTCTTAAACAGGTATACTTTATGAAATAATACGTTTCGTTTTTCTTTTTAAGAATTTGAAAATAATGGACTATAAGATAACAAAGGTTGTTGAAAGACCTGATAATGGAACATTTTGACCGAGATATTAGGATTGAAACTGTTATTGATAATACAATAATTATACATGTAGGCGAAGATGATGATGAAGAAACTACCTCCTCAAGCGAATCGGAGTCTGAGTAATATTCTGTACGCACATTCAATTCAATATACTTTATTGCATAGAAATACAGATTGTAACTTTGTAACAAAAAATAAATAAAACAATTTTATTAAATTAATATTACCTTTTCTTGGTTTCCACTTAAATTACTAAAATACAAATTTTAAATAATTCCGCCAATTTAAAACCGAAAATAATCTTAAAAATAACGCGGCGTTTCATTTTGGAGGAACGGTAACGAACTCAGTGTTATGTTGTGCCCATCACTAGTCGTGACTAACTGACAGGTGTCAGGAACGCATTCTCTGAACGGCCGAACTATACTAAACTATACAAATAAGTTTAAAAAGTGTGTGCATTGGTTTTGTTTAAGTATGCTCTCTATTCTCGTTGGCCATACTTTAGTTTGTAGGTGCAAGGCCGGTCTCAGTAACTTAACTATCTTTGACTGAAAGTTAAATTGCATATCAATAGTAATTCAAGTGACAGATTTCACATAAAATAGTATGGGAATACTGGGCCAGTTTGGTGTATTACAGCCTAAGCCTCCTCGTCACTCAGAGAAGAGACTCATAGCCCCGCAGTGGGCTCATTACACGGAGTTGTGATGATGAGTATAGGAATTTCCATCTTTAATCTTACTTTTTGGTAAGTTATTGAGACCGGCCGAGTAACAAACAAAGAATCTAATCTTTCCTCTATAATTTGCATGATTAACCAAACTATTTCCATTACAATGTAAATTATGTAATCTTGTAAATTATATTTAGATGTTTGTAAATTTTGTTATTCATAGTTTCTTTTTTTCTAAGAACTTACCTTTTTTTAAAGCCCCATCTACAAATTACATTTTCTTGTACTGGGGTTGCCTGGTAGAATTCGCTTCCTGGCGATAAAGCCGCCCTTTATACATTTTTTTCTTTTTATTTGTTACTTTTGTTCTTTGTTCTGTATTTTTTATTGTGTATAATAAAGGGTAAATAAATAAATACAATCCTCAGCGCATTAACGGAAGTGATCGGTCGTCGTCCGTTCATAATAACACGCAGCAATTTCGTGGGAACCGGCCACTACGCGGGGCACTGGTCGGGAGATGTTCGGAGTTCCTGGGAGCACATGGCTATGTCTATACCTGGTGAGTTTAATTCATTATATAAATAATTAAAATAAAAACAGCACACAATCATAGTAAATACATGACTCCGAACTAAGCAGAGCTTTTTATAGAGGATACCATGTGATGAACTAGAGGAAACCTAGAATATAAATACGTATACAGAGTGTTAAAAAAGTCTTCTTCTTCCATTCGACTGCAAAAAACCGTTTTCTATTTGATAGTTTTCCATCTACGAATCTAAACATTAAAAGGAAAGCGCGCGAAATTGTAAATGTAGATTGTAGTAAAATAGGGAAGACTAGCCATATCTGGGATATTTTTCTCCAAAGTACTTTTTTGACCACCCTGTATAGTATATCCCCTAAACCTAGAAGACGTCTTTTTGTCGATGATAACGTAGTAATGTCTTACACCTCAGTGCCACTTAGGTCGTCACATGTAATTATTTATATATATTTATTTCAACTTTATGTTACATAGTTGTTTAAAGACGAACAGTATTAAATGAATAAATTATCTAAACTTACAAAGCAATTATATTTTAAAATAACAGCTAAGAATATATTTATATTATTATGTAATGTTAAAGCAAAATAATATCAATAAAACTTTTCTGTGCTTAACCTTCTATTCTGATAATCCTATTTGCAAGCAGTAAAAATATACTTGTTTAGAAGAAAAAAAAAATTAATCAAATTTTTGATAAACATCTTATAAGTTATAACTATACAGGGTCGATGAGTGGGTGTCAATCTCGAAGATAAAACACAATTTTTTTTAAATATATTTTTCATAAATTAAAATTTCAAAATTCTTCACAGTGAGTAAAATTTAAGTTTAATCTTCATATTATGACTACATACAATAAAATGGAAACGTTTTCATTACTTGCTGTGTTGTCATAAGCTACAGATTAAACTTAAATTTTAATTTATCAAAAATGTTCAAATATAATTTTTTTTTTCGACATTCACTCATCATTATTAATCTGCTATTTAAATATTATTGACTATTATGTAGCAACCCTATATAACTTGAAATTACAGCGTATTGTCCACAAATACACTTCCATATAGATATTTGTCTTAGCTAACAATAAAATCAATATACATGCAATTCAAATTAAACATTATCTTCCAGCGTTGCTAATGTACTCGTTATTCGGCATCCCCATGATGGGAGCGGACATCTGCGGTTTTAATGGCGACACCACGGTGGAACTCTGCAAGCGTTGGATGCAGCTAGGCGCTTTTTATCCGTTCAGCAGGAATCATAACTCTGATAGAGCAATTGTGAGTATTATTTGTGACGCTGTTAATAATTAGTAGCGTAGAGGTGACTTAGATGTACTTTTAAAGGCGACTTGTGTTTTGAAAGGTGTGGAATTTAACTTCGTTATTTATTTATTTACTATTAGCTTAGAATAGTTCCACCGCCCTTCTAATTCGCGTTGTTCTACCACCGCTTGGTGGTAAGAACTCTTCAAAAGTCACCCTACATATTGTAAAGTCGACAACCGGCTGGTGTAGTGGTAACATATATTGCCTTCTATGCCAGTGGTCCTGGGTTCGAATTCCGGCGGCGGCGGATGTCGGTGTTATGAACATAGCTATTAGCCGTTAAGTCATGGATGTTTATTTAAGTTGATTCTAATAAAAAATATGTATTTATTCTATATGTAAGTTTATATATTTCTTAAGTATATCAGTTATCTAGTATCCATAACACAAGTTCTTTAAGAAACTTAATTTGGGCTAGATAATGTTGTGTGAGTGTCAGAAATATTTATTTATTTATTTAAGTCTGCAGGTTAATTTGATTTGTACTGGCTCTGTTTTGAATGAAGAGTAAACGCTAAGCCTATGCGCAGTTATCTTCGACCTTATCTTTACTTAGTATCATATTAGACTGATGTCAAACGCGAGTTTAGACAATTAGAACATACTGTGGCTAGTCTATGACATTTAAAGATATTATGAAACAATCAAACATATTTACCACCATTTCAGAAGGTCCATCTGATAATTAAGTCGCACAACATAGACTTTCATCGCCCATGTATTTCGATATTCACACAACCTGCCTTTTACCGTATATCCTCTTACAAATAATTGGCTAATCAATAGCTTCAATCTTAAATAAATGAAAAATGTGTTCAATAAAAGTTACCCGACCAGGATTCGAACCTGGGAGCTACGTTTGCAATATAACGTAAAAACAAAAATGTGTTAAGTAATTTCAAGACCCGGTAGCTCAGTGGGAGAGCACTCGTCCGGCCAACGAGAGGTCCCAGGTTCGAATCCTGGTCGGGTAATTTTTATTTAACACATTTTTCATTTATTTAAGAGTAATTAAGCATTTTAAATGAAAAAACTTTAAAATAGCTTCAATCTTTCTAGCCGCAAGACCCCGTGAGCATGGGTCCGGAAGTTGTGTCGGCGTCTATAAAGGCACTTCGAATCCGTTACACTTTACTCCCGTATTACTACTTGCTGTTTTGGAGGGCCAATGTCTACGCCAGTCCTGTGGCTAGGCCGCTGTTTTTTGAGTAAGTTATTTAATTTTATATTAGATATGATATATAATGATTATATTACAAATACTAAAGAATAAGTAAACTAATAAACTTTTCTAATAGGTATTGAAAAAAAAACTCATTTTCTAGTTTTGCGGATCCAGACGAAAAAAAAAATAAAAAACTTTTGAGACTGGTTTTTTATGTTAAAATTACTTTATTACTAAACAGATAAATTAAGAGTTGTATAAACAAAAAAAAATATCCAGATTACAAGCGCTAAGCTATCGAAAGTATTACTTAATACACCTTTTAGATTCCGAAATTACCTCGTGTAACCGGAGAAACATTTCAGCTTTATCATATTAATATCCACTTAATCCTAAACTTCCATTCCAGGGCTTCCCACGACGTTAAATTACACCCGATCGACGACCAATTCCTCATCGGTCCCAACATCCTAATATCTCCGATACTATTCAAAGGAGCCAATACAACGAGTGCGATGTTCCCGGGCGCACAGAAGTGGTACAACTTTGTCGATGGCGCGTTCTTGGGAATGAATTCTAGGAAGAGTATTTATGATGATGCTATGGTGGCTGTTAAGGTAATGTTTGTCGGTTTTTTTGGTTATTTTAAAGTAGGTGACGGTGATGATTGGTAACTTTTGTAACTGTCAACACCCCCATCCGTGACCACGGGGTTTTTATAGAGAACCAAAACGTCTAGTTAAATGTAAATTATATTTATACTCGAGTAAATACGGTAAAAAAGTGTTTCACATCATGTTATGAGGTTCTAAGTTACTTAAATTTTCACAATTGGCATGATAATTATAAGTTCCCTAACCAGTATAGTCCAAGTACTTTTAAGCGTCGAGTGAATAGGTTAACTTAACATCAGGTGTCATGCATGGTAGACAAATGTAAAGGATGAATCCTAAACAATTTGATATACTTGATAAATAGATGATATATATAGAGCAATTAAGGAAATGATAAATAAAACTGCCCGGAGTGAAAGTTGAGTTAACACTGAATTTATTACTAAATGATTAATTAAATGTAAAATATGTAATTTAGGGCAATACGTCATACGGAGCGTATTGCTGAATTAGCGTCTTATACTATACAAAATATATATGACTGTACAACAAACGTCCCATCCATATTTTATATATAAAAAAAAAAGTTTTTTTAAAAATAATATCTGGATAGTGCCGGTTTTATTTATTATTTTATTGTATTTACTCCAAACTCTTGCGTAGCATTATAATTGTTTCGTAAAAAGCAACTAATCCAAGTAACTTCTTTTGGGGTGTAGGACTCCGTCAGGGTTGAAGCAATGATATTTAGCAGCATTTTAAATAAATCATTATCGCTAGCCACATACACTTTGGTCCTACTCTATTATAACGATCCGTTTCTTATTGTCGATAATATAAGACCTATATGACTGTCTCTAACATGCTAATCTTTTAAACAGGGTGGTGCTATTCTGCCATTACAAGAACCACCAGTCAAAGGTCCGGTGACCACCACAAACTCCAGAAGTGGTCCGATACAACTGTTGGTGGTTCCGGACAATGAGGGAAATGGATACGGAGAGATGTACTGGGATGATGGGATCAGTCTTAGTGAGTATACCTATAATAATTACTTGAAGACTATGAATGGAAGAAATGGTTCATATGAAATATCTTGTATGACAAAAGTCCTTAGTTGTAAACTGTTGTGAAATAACCACTGTTGAGAAGCCACTTCTTGTTGATAAATCCACATTTGAACTAATTTTAGTCCAATCCATGTTTAGTAGTCCAGTGGCGAAAGGGTTCAAGTTGTTCAAAATTAACACTCGCTCTCTAATATTATATGATACTTAAACTTTCTGCTATTATAAATTGAAATTTGAGGATGCTTGTGGTCTGTAAAACGATTTCAACATTGACGGGGTGCATAATGGAAAATGTATAAATAAAAAGGTAATGAGATGAAACATTCAAACCAAAATAACCAAGTAAATTGAACTTTCAGACACCTACGAAGAAAAGAAATACAGCCACATTGAATTCAACCTGAACGTGACTAAGTTGAGGAGTCAAATAAACTGGTGGGGCTACGGGGTGCCCTCGATCAACAAGATCACTCTGTTCAATCAACCCAACCCCATCAGACTCGTCACCATCAATGGAGTTCCATGCGAAAATACCTGCAAGGTCTCATATATTGCAAAAACTAGAGTAACATCCATACAAAACCTCACTCTGGCTTTAGACAAACAATTTGTTGTCAAATGGACATACAAAGACTCACAAAAGAATAACTCAGTTGATTCCGAGAACAATATAACTCATGAGCAGTGCAAAGGTGGCCTCTGTAATGTTTTAAACTAAAAGGAATTTATTTAAAGTTTAGGGTATTTTGAAAATTTTGATTCGTCCAAAACTAAATGCCAAAAGTTAACTCGGATTTTTCGTAATTTGCAGGAAATGAGTTATGCCAACTAGTCTTGATTAATTTAAAGTACAGTTAACCGCATTTTATACTTTAATATATTATAATTTATAAACTTTTAATAAATTGATTAAAGTTTTATTTTACTAAGATCACTTTACTAGATTTTTGGGTTTAGGTATATTGTGTATTGATATTGTAAAATAATCATGAGCCATTATCAATAATTATGATGCTGGAGTTAATCAACTAATTTTAACAAGTCAATATCAAACTTTTAACAAACATAATAAAGTGAGAACATGTTTTGCCAATACATATTTAGGTTAAGTACTTAATGTCTAGTCATAAGATCTACCTAACTAAACATTTTAAATGTTAGATTAAGAATCTTACAAGTTTGTTTAGTTTTCTTTTCAACCGTTCATTGATCACAGGTTTTTTTTCATAATGTCTGGTTTTTAAAGTTTAGAATTTTGATATCAAAGATTTATAATATTTCCTTAAATGAAAGTTGACTATTTAGATATGGGCTGCACCAAAATTTTCTATACAATCAAAGATTTCGAAGTAACAGTATGAATGAAGAGCAGTATTATTGACAACTTTAATAATTCAAATTCATAATTAGTGAAGATAAAAGTTAGAAGTACCTACCGTATCATTGTGTCGTAGTACGCGTACTTCTAGCACAACTACTTTATTCTCATAGACGTTTTAAAAGTCGACTTATCTATATTCTGCGCCCTCTGTTTCTGGAAAAGCCCTTTGCCCCGATGTATTTTGGAAATTTACCACTTAGCGACTTTAGGATCTAAGCATCTTTTTATGTATGTTACACTGTAAAACCTAGTGTTTTGGGTAAAATAATTATAATAGGAGGCATATAAGTTGAGCCATCATCTGTTTTACACTTATTGTGATATGTATCAAATGTATTGTATTGTATTCGATGAAAATTCAAAAAATATTTTGTGATTCCTATATGTATCCTTTCAATAACTGTTGTATTTAAACTAAATAGTTAATTACAGAATACACTTCTTAATAGGAGTAATATTTAATCTTTATCAAGTATTAACTGTTTAAGATTTGAAATTATGCCAAAGTGGACGATATGTGGTGGTTATTTTTATAAGTTTTAGTGTTGCACAAAATTAAACTAATGCACAATAATGTTGTGTTTTATTTTTCATAGTGCAAGTATCTTATATACTCTACAAATACTTCTAAATAATTTAAATAATTAATTTATAAAAAAATACTCTACTTGTTACTCATTTCAAAATATTACTTAAACAGATTCGGATCTTGTCATTTATTATGAATTTGGAAAAGTAAAAAATGGTATAACAGTTTATTTAAATTTCTTTATTGGCAATATTTTACATAAATGAAATAACAAGAATGAAGCAACTTAGGTTATCAGTGTTAAAATAGATAAAACTGTGATAGACAATAAAATATAAATTACATCACCTATTTTGAATACATAACATGTTTGTTTTCGAAAATTGTTTTTGACACACAGTTTTACATTTTTTTTTTATTCTTTGGTTTAGCTAAAAGATAATGAAACGGAGAAAACTTTTATATTAAAATAAATATTTTACAGATATTTTTACTGACACTTTGTTTGTAGTTACAATACTTGGCTATTATTTGTAGCATGTTTTTAATACATCTAGAAATCGCTGAATTATCTCTACAAATGCAAAATACTTTACTACACAAAAACTACAGGATTTAATAGTGTCCTAGAAACTATTTAAAGATTCAGAGCATGAATGTGCAAAAGAAGGCTAACTATAACACAAAAACCTAAGCTAAGTCAGATATACCTACACTAGATTCAATGATGGTCCTTTTCAGCATCTGATTTAAGGAAAGCTTCATATTCATTTTCGGACATAAGTTTATCAACTTCCTCTGGATTTGATAACTTCAGTTTAAAAAGCCAGCCTTCTTTGTAACAGGAACTATTGATCAAAGCAGGTTTACCTTCAACATTCTTATTTTTATCCGTGACTGTACCACTAACTGGAGAATATATCTCACTTGCCGCTTTGACACTTTCTAGAGCACCACATTCATCACCTTGGGCCAATTTCGTTCCCAAATCTGGTAACTGTGCAAATACAACATCACCTAAAGATTCTTGAGCATAGTTACTTATTCCGACTGTGCCTATATCTTTATCTACAATAACCCATTCATGCCTGTCTGTATATTTTCTTGGAGCATCACTGCTGTATTGATGCCGAAGCTGACAATATGATGGCTTTGAGTTTGAATGGATTATGTGTCTTGAAATGCACTGCCTTGTTGCTTGGAAAATACACCTTTGAAGCGCCATGTTTTATCTGAAAAAATTTAAATAATGTATAAACAAAAAACAGGTAAGGAGCCAACATATTGTTTTGTTTATTAGTGATTACGATCAATTGATGTAAAGTGGTAAAGCTGAATGGGCACAAGAGAGAACTATGACATGTTTATTTAAGAGTGGCAGGGCGGCTATTTTTGTACAATTCACCACATCTACACACATTCCAAATTTTCCTATTGCACAATTTAACAATTATGCAAGTGTCTAGATGGCCTCTGCTCTTAGCTTACATGATACACATAAAGGATCTGTAATGTATAAAATAAGATAGTAATATCTTCGAAATAAACCAATTTACAGTGTACTTGTACTTATTTGATAAGATACTGTGGTTGTAAAGATATATTTAATAATTTGCATAAAATTATGCTGAAAGATATTATATTACACATCATTTTCTCATAATTATTTCTAGTACATACATACATAAACTGCATTAAATAAATATAAGAAAGAAAACAAATAGTAAGTTATAACTACCTTTATTTGTTTGACTAATTATGAGAACCTTCAGAGTTGAGCACAATCACAGAATATACATAACTCACTTTCAAAATTATTTTAAGTACAAAGCGTCTTCACTCCTGATAAGAATACACAGCAACTGAGATATGAACTGTGTTATACTGACATTATGATAACATTGAACTGTAACCCTGAGCATATTACACATAATTGGAGTCTTATTATTAAATAGGCTCATTAATACTTTTATCTAAATGAAAGTTGGAGTGTAAAAATAACAAGATATTAACAATAAATGGAAGGCTACTTAGTTAATTTGTTTTGTCATTCATCCTAATGTTTTCACTTTCACTAATGATGTTCAAATAGCATAGAAAAGGTAAATAGAGAAATATAGCAAGTGTGAGGCTTGAAAATAGAAATGATGTGAAGAAAAAGAACAAATCAAGTCATTGGTACTTAAAAAAATCAAAATTAATACACATAATACTTATATTAAAATTCATTTTTTTTTCACAATTTTACATTGACATAAGGTTCTCTAATGTTATTGGTAATACATGACTTTTTCACATCTACTTCTTGTGTTTCAGAAAAAGGAAATGCATATTCAAATAACATTACACTTATAAAAATTTATTAAATGCAATGGAAAACCCAAATTACATTATCAATACCTATGTGTTCAAATCTTTAAAAAAACTCTAATGTTAATATTTCTACCCCTAGTTTGGTAACACCCCATTAATCCCTGATGTTCATGCACTTTGGTGCCATAGTCTGCTTTTCATAATAAATATAAAAATTTATCCTTAGAGTGTGTTAAATTTAAGTTAAGAAAACATTGACTAATATACTCACTTATATATACCTACATTATGCATCCTACAAAGCTGACAAGTAAGCTACAATCATGTAAATTACAAGTAGCTAGAAATCATGGAGCACACTGCAATGAAATCTTGCCTTCTGCATCAGCTGCTCATAGTTTAAGCTTATTAAGGCTTAAATCAGTCAGTATATGGATATAAGCATTAAAATGCAAGAAACTAGAGTATTTACCAAATATGAAGTCAGTAAAGGAATTCTAGTGTTTAAAAATCTGCAATTTTACATAATTTATCTTATTGGAAACTATGCGCATCCAATATTTATAAATGCACTAGATCCTTTATTTTCACAAACTAATAGTTTTGGTTTATGAAATTTCAAAAGAGCTAATATTTAATAAGATATAATATTGTGAAACAACAACAACTATAGAAATATATGTGGATGTTTAGAATTACTAAAGGACATACCTTATATTTAAGATTCTTCCCTTTATAATTTCGTCAATAAACTTTCTATACCTATGTAATCTTTTAACCGCTACTATATTATTATAACAATATCAGCTGATTTTATGAGGTTATATCTGCTAAATGTCACTGTCAAGTGTCAAGTCATTGAACGAATTTTCTAAGTCAAAACTTCTCCTCTCTTAATGACAAGGGGTAAGAAAGATGGTAATCCAAACAGTAGATTTAAAAGTAAGATAGGAATGCATTTTATCCAACTTTGAGTTATGAGAACATGTTCAAATATTATATTCACGCTGTAGCATGGTGCGAGTGACAGTTTCAGTAACGTATCGTTTCACTCTTGACAGTTGCCGCGATTTACAAATTATGATTTCAGTTGTATGTACAGAAGGCAGCAGATCAAGCGTTATAAATCTGTCAAAAACTTGTAATTAATCTGACCTCTATGCGTTCGACATTAAGTTAAAAATTGGTTGGGATTATTTAGCTGTATTCGAAACCTCGATTAAACGAGCTTTCCAAAGATGTTAGTGTCATTTTGTGAATTCTACGGAACCGATAATGAACGTTGCCTTTAATTAATGATTCAAGATTTTGTTATTTAAAAATTGTTTTAAACTATCGCGGTTATTTTCACTATGATTTTATGAATTTACGGTGCTTGTACAGCGTCGAAATATCGGACTTCAGAAAATAAAATCAAAAATCGTGGTAGGAATCCCGTAAATTCATTAAATCATATTTTGTTATTTTTTATTGTTTGATGCAAGTATGTATTTGCTAATAAAGGCTCTGTTAGTGCTGAACGGAATATATTTAAAGAAAATAATCACCATCATCTTAATAAAATGGGTCTTGCTTGGAGGTATGCATGGCTTTGGAAATGTCCCCATACATAGCCTCTACCTCATTATGGGAGTGTGTCGAAGTCGGAGCATAATATACTTCTATCTACGACCATCAACGAATACCGTTTAGTAATTCTCAGTTGTAGCTATTGAACCCTCCGAGTAACGGTGCTCCTGTAAGGTTAGAAATTTGTACACTTATGATTTATAGCATGCTAATGGCAATGGTCATGACCTGGCACGCGTCAGCTCTGCACATCATCAGCCAATTTATTGCTGTAACGGTAAAAAAAAAACGGAAAAAAAACTTGTTCCTGTAAGGCTAAATTTTTATAGGATGTAGTTTATTGATTGTTATCTTGGAAAAAAAATGACAGGCGATTACCATGAGCACAAGTTTGTGCCAGGCGAGTTGAAAGTTGATGAGGCAAAATAAACTTTCTCCTGTATAGTTGAAATTTGGATATGTGATGTGTTTGAGCAAGTGTATTAGAATAAATATGTACAATGCCAGGCAGTTTTGAATAGCATAAGACCTTACCAGGTGAGGAGATGGTAAGGGCGCGCGAGTAAGAGTTGTTTCGTGAATTTAAGCAAAAGTGAAAATGATAAATACAATATATTTTATTCGTTTTAATGTAATCTACATTACTTTTTGCATAAATTTTCTTCATCATTATCCGACACTTCACTACTTCTGTTTTCGTAAAAAACAGCAAAGAAGCTTTTGTGGATTTTTTAAATTGGGTCTAATAAGCCATAGTGAACTTAAATTACAAACAATGACATACTCATAGATTAATCACTCCATGATCTTCAATAAAAGTGATTATTTATCGTACTACGTACATCATGAAGAGGTAGATACGAAAATATTTAATATACTCGTACTATCATAAATGCTAAATGGAAGAAGATGTATCCGAAGTGATCATAAAAGTAAACTTTTTCCTGTGTAGTTAAAATTTGGATATGTTTTTGAGCAAATTAGAAATTAGAATAAATAAGTACAATGCCAATGTTTCAAACACAGAAACTTGAAAGCTAGCGGCTACCGGAAACATAACGATCGTTGTCGTGGAGCTTTGCGATCATCACCGGTATCCTGCTTGTCGTCACGCCTGCCTTTTTTGAGGTCTTCGTGGACTGCGTTCTGGAGGTCTTCAAGTCAACTGCTTTCAGCCATCCATCTCACCGGGTACCACTTGGAGGAATATCAGACATTTTGACAGACTAACGGAACATCATCGACAATATCAGTTGCTTCTACGTGCATCAAGAACATAGACGCCGTGCATCATTATTATTGTCATCTCAACGTAATCATCATCACCCTGCGGATGGCATAAAACCGTGAGATCGTTTCAATACATATTAAGTACTATCATTCCTTTATTTCCTTAAAACAATCGTCTAGTAATTTGTTTTCAATTTAGTAAGTGTGTAAATAAGCAACTTTGATTTCAAAATTCATTTTTACTACTCGCATAAGTTGGTGGGTACTTACTCATTCGAATTGAGTTAACGTATATATTTTTTTCTTGAGCTTGCCGTGCGTAGTCTTTTGCCTTATAAAACAAATTATTTTCTTAAATGAAGTCAATATAGTGCTACTGAACAATAGTTTTTGCTGGCTTCACAAATCATGAATATTTTTTTCTACGCCTAATCCTTTTAAATGGCAAAGCTTACTCGTGTAACAATTTGCCTTTCTAACTTAGTGGTCTGTGCACTTTTCAACTCGCCTGGCACATACTTGTGCTCGTGGTAATCGCCTGTAATTTTTTTTCTAAGATTAACAATCAATAAACTACTTCCTATAAAAAATTTAGCCTTACAGGAACAAGTTTTTTTTCCGTTTTTTTTTACAGTTTCAGCAATAAATTGGCTGATGATGTGCAGAGCTGACGCCTGCCAGGTCATGGCCATTGCCATTAGCATGCTATAAATCATAAGTGTAAAAATTTCTAACCTTACAGGAAGACCGTTACTCGCAGGGTTCACTAGCTCTCCAGCTATTATACCCTATATGAAATGCTCTCGTTTTTTTTTGTAATGCTGTTTACGAGGGCTGTGCGGACGAAAAACCGGACATCACCTTTTCATCTTAAATCGCCACGCTTGAGGGGCGGGTTGGCGATCGAATTTTGATGGTAATATACTACAGCTTACCTATTCCTCGGTTGTCGGTTAAGATCTTCTGCTTCAATATTATCGATTCAAAATGTTTGCTCCGTAGGTATAGAGTTCAAACAAGAATGGTTTCTTGATTACGATCCGTTTGCAAAATGTGATACCTATCTAGAATTATGAATCTTTATTATTTTATATACGTAGGTACAGTGTCCCGTATAAGCACTGATTATTTGTTTTTTTTTTAAAGTCCGATTACATCTCAATATTTTAGTTTTCTTTTTTTCCTGTATACCTACTTAGGTATATGACGTAAAATTGAGTCGATGTAATGGGAACAATTCCTTTTACTTCGGAGAAAATCTTCGTTCGAATACAGAGACTTGATTGTTCGGAGGATAATGGTCATATTAAATTGTAAAATTCTGCCTCAAAACTCAATCAAATATTTGTGTGTATGAACATGTAGGTTTATATTGCTCTGGGTGTATGTATTTATGTATATTCGTTGTCTAGTACTTGTTTTAAGGCTAGATGGCGCTGTGTGAGTAAATATACGTCAATATCTATTATTTTATATTTTTCTTAATATTCTTAATAACAATGGGTCTCTCAGGCCAAATACTTTTAAAAAAATTGGAAAACTACTAAAATTGTACTAATCCATTTAACTAGCGATAGGAGTAATACCTTATATATATTTTCTCAGTATCTACAAAACTTTTTGAAATCTCTATTTCGTCATGCAGCATGGAACTATGATAAAGAGGTCAACCAATATGGACCTCATAACCTACGTCAACTTCACTATCGAGAGCACGAAGCTGCGGACCTCTTGAGTAGTATGTTCCTTGCTGCAGACATAATATAATATGACAGACATAAGAAGTAATGTCATGAGTAGGTATACTTTGATTTTTCCAAAACATTTGAGAAAGTCTGTCACTTAACGCTAATAAATAAGCATATCATATCATGGGTTTATAATTAATCTTTGCTGAATTGTATGTAATCTTCTTTTGATTAAAGATCTCAGTGTCAACTTACATAGCACAAATAAAGTTTTCAGGTTTGACTTAGGTAGTTTTTTGGGAACAAGGTGTTCGTTCCCAATCCCCAGAAAAAGGATGGCAGCCTAGGCCGCGGCTCACGGCCCGACGGTACTCGCTGCTGGTGGGTGGAGAGTGATGGAGACGATGATGACGATGGAGATGTTGGTCCTCTTCTTCGAAGGCTGCGAAGGTTGTTCAGCTAGTGGTCACCACTTTGGGAACAAGGTGTTCGTTCCCAATCCCCAGAAAAGGGATGGCAGGCCGCGGCCCACGGCCCGACGGTTGTTGTCAGGAAGCTGTATATAGCTCGCCTTATAATAGTCAATAATATTTTAATAGCAGATTAAGATTAATGAGTACCTAGGTCATTATTACGAAGTTTTTTTTAAATATTTGCATAAATTCAAAATTATTCTAATTCTAAATGTTGTTGGGATTGACGTGGAGAGGCTCCCTGCAAGAGGTGATGCGTTAATTAAAATAAATCCTGTATAGCCGCTACTATTAAATTAGTTGCTAGCGCGTTGTAGGATGCGTTGTGTCGTCATCGTCGTAGTTACTTTAAAGGGATACTAGATGTCGCTACACTTTGCTTAATATAGGATATCCCAAGACTCTCTTATCGGATCTAGGCACCTTTTTTTAAGTTTATATACGAAGCAAAAGAGGTTTCAAAGTTTATATTGATAACTTAAGTAATGAAGTTAACGAGGTCACTAGACATGCAAATCAGCTGACACAGATGAAAACTGAAATCGCTGCACTGCGCGACGAAAACGAAAAGTATCGACGCAGTGAATTCCGCTCAATATCAAGGTCAAGAAGTGCATCGAGGTATTGTAACAAAGGTCAATATCATTAGCGATTCAAGAAAAAGACACATAAATGTCAACCACCATGTGCCAGAAAAAAAGCAGATCAAACGACGGAAAAAAGCTCATTGAGAAAGTTACTGAGCTGACAATGCCTGCAACAATTATCAGAGCAAATCATCCTATCGTTGAAACTGTTTCACAGGAAAGTAGCATAAGAAAATTACTGGAAAATATGAAGATATAACCCAGGCAGCAACGAACACATCTAACTTCAAGCTCAAAAGAGGAACACCTGCAACATCTGGACATAATTTTAAAAGGCCTGCATGAACTTGGGATAACGATTAACATAGAAAGATGTGAATTTCTCAAGATCGAACTCGATTTCTTAGGTTATCTATCATATAACGAGCCAAGGAATCACTCCAACGTATGGTCTTATGTAATCATAGTACTTTATAAATTGCTAGGTTTGCAATATTTCTACTATTATGTCAACAAAAAAAAATGAGTGTTTTGCTTGAAATTGTTATGTAGTATTTAATTTTAGAGAGAGTTGTTCCTATCTGATCCCAAAAAGAAATCCCACCGGGGATCAGTTTTCATTTTAGTTTATTTTTTATTCCTAACTGATCCCATGAATGTGAGATCAGACGGGAATTGACATTTTTAATACATTTATTGTTCCTAACCGATCTCAGGTGAATTTTAGGTAGTAATTTGGTACAGACAGTCTCAGAATGTTAATAATTCTTCAAGAATTATCATTTTATGTTTTAATTTTCTCTTTAACCTAAGAAGCATAATAGTTAACCGATGGTCGTAATCGTAAGGACTTAGCAAATCCGCTAAGCTTGAAAAATATTCTAAGAATTTGTTAACTGCCTACTCGATAACGGACCATGCAGTGCAGTGCGGTGTGCAAAATCTATTGTTATACAAACAACCAATCAGGAAGGGGATGCGATGTAACTTTTCTAAAAATAGAACAAATGCTTTTTGCACTGGTAAAAAAGGGCCAAGACAATATCATTATCAGTTGAACTTAAAAACGCCACGCGAGTAAAAGTAAGAGTGTAAAGTGCATAGTGTGTAATGAATGAGTAAGTAATTTATTTCATATTATTCGCTCTTTTTGGCCCTAGATATGATATTTTCATTCTATTGGCCTGTTTGTGTAGTCGGTAGTGCGTCTGCCTCCTACACACGGGTTCCGGGTTCGATCCCCGGCGGTTACAAATATTTCTATGACGAACATAAATGTTTGTTCTGTGTCTAATATAATATTAAAAAATAATAAGTAAAGACTGATTATTACTAAAAAGTGTATAATATTTAATTTCCCTAACCTATTGCGCTATACCTATTTACAATCAATTTATCAATGCCTCTTTTCACTTATAAGTTTTTAATTATATTCCATTGCATGAATTCTACCTAAAATAATTTATTACAAACTTGTTCCTTTTTTGCCTGACTGTACCGTCAATCTAACGTTGTAGGTAAACGGGGATCGGTTAGGAATAACAAAACGCATAGGGGATCCGTTAAGAAATTAAATTCGATGTGGGATTTGTTGGTGGGATTAGATCAGAATAACTCAGAATATTGAATTGTTATTTTGTGTTTACCTTTTCTTAAAGGGCGTCTCTGTGGCGTCCTCAGACGTGAACCACAGAGATTGAATATATTAAGATCTATTTAACGTGCTTGATAAAAACATGTTGACCAGTGCACATTTAATAGATACTTACTACATTTTAGATAAGATTAAATATTGCTAACAAAGTTAATTATACACGTAGATTTAAGTATATAAACTATTTCTATTTGTCAATAAATTGTCACTCAAGATTTAATCGTGTCTTGCTTTAAAACCCTTTTCCTGGTCGTAATATCAAACATAGCCAAATATTTTTATTTACAGATTATTTTAAACAAACGGAGAAGACTACAAACTTGCAGGTTAATTTGGAAGGAGTACTTAGTTGAAAGGTACACTCAATAAATGACAAAATATAATTTAAAAAATCCTCTATTTCTACCTGTAGATCATATTATTTTGAGAGCATCTAAAGCTGTCGGATTTCGCATTAGAAATGGTAAAGTTTTAATAACCCCTTTAGGATACCTACTTGTTTATAACTGATTTGTCCGAAGTCTGAATTAAACTTTAGTAGTTATTGCTCAGTTGTGTGATTTCCCAGAGCTCCATTCACCACTGTCGTATTGAATGTCTTGTAAAACCCTTTTATAATTATTTTGAATGTCAATTATAATTTTATTGTAGGTATTTCTTTTTTCGAACAATCGGAGGAATTTTGTACTTTTTCATTAGTAGTCACCATGAATCTATGTATATCGTACCAACAATATAGCAGGTTAAGCAAAATTCGACATAGTCGGCATATGGATGAATTCTGTGGTTTAGAAAGAATCAAATGAAACAAGAATCAAGCTCTCACAAAACTCAGACACCCTCCAACCAACTTAGTGATTTATGGCCTAAGCCTCCTCGTCACTCAGGGAAGTGAGACATGGCCAGCCTCATTGCAGTGGACTCCGTAAAAAGAGTTGTGATAGTGATCGTTATTTAAATATGGAACAATAGGTAGCAGATATGTATTTAGCAGGAACCACAGGAGAAGAATCTGTTATAAGATCTGTTTTCTTTTACTTGTATTCCTTAACTATTCTTATAAAATGTAGTACCTAAGTGAGTACTTAGTAGTGAATAAATGTATGGATTACATGAAATATAAAATTATTCTATGTTGCCAAAATACCTTGAGCGGTAAAAACCGATCTTTATTAGGCACTTATTATTTTTATTTTTTTATAAATTATGGATGGGACGTTTGTCTTCCATGCCACCTGATGTTAAGTGAACATGAAGACTAAGGTGGTACACGTCCATCCACGAGAAACCTATTCACTCGACGCTTAAAAGTACTAGGACTATACTGGTCAGGGAAAATAGACGCAGGCAGTTCATTCCAAACCTTGGCGACCCGTATCAAAAAGGAACTGTCAAAGCGCTTAGTTCGACTTTTCGGAATATCTACCACATACGAATGGAAGTTCTGTGTGCGTCTAGTAGTCCGATGGTAAAAGGGTGAGGGTTCAATTTGTTCAAACTGAGCACTGGCGCACTCACCAAAATGTATCCTACGGTTAGACACGCAACTTTACGACGGTGCTCTAAGGTCTGCAGTTTTTTGGTTGTGAGGTCGACGTCATTAATTAGTTTACGGGCTCTTCGGTCAACGGAGTCCAGCTCTTCTAGTTGATATTTGGCTGAACCATCCCAAAGATGACTGCAGTAAGTACTCCATGCATGATCGCACTTGAGCTGTGTATAAGTTAAGAAGCTGTGCAGGGCCGAAGTACCGCCGTACCTTCGAGATGATTCCCAACTTTTTCGAAGCTACTTGAGCCATGGACACAATTTGTTGACCGAAGTTTAAACTGGATGTTACAGTTACGCCTAAAAGCCCTAGATGGTCAGTGATGGGGACAGATACATTTTGGAAAGTGGGCGTAAATGTGAAGGTGCTCTTTTTTGCGGAGAATAGACACGCCTGAGTTTTGGACGCGTTGAATTTGACCAAATTCGACTCACCCCAATCAGATACTTTTCGTAAGGTCGAATCAACGCGCTCAATCATTAACTTTCTTAAACTCTGGATTTCACGGGGGCTCGCTCGCTCATTGGATACGTATTTCTCTACAACAGTGCTGTCATCAGCATAACCAATAATGCCCGGTGTTAATAGATCATTAATGTGCAGCAAGAATAATGTTGCAGAGAGAACAGATCCCTGAGGTACCCCGGCATTAATTGCCATTTGGTCGGAGGACTAGCCATCTAAGACTACTCGAATTGACCGTTCCCTCAGAAAATCAGATATCCAGTCGCAGAGCCTAATCGGTATGCCATATGCTTGAAGCTTACTTAAGAGACCATCATGCCAGACCCTGTCAAAGGCCTTGGAAATGTCTAAGGATACAGCTATTGCTTCACCATGACCCTCCAAGGCCTCACTTACCTATAATTATACAAATTAGTCACACAAAAAATACTCCAAAAAGAAAAAAAACTTTATATTTTGGACTTTTTAATAAAACTAAAATTCTTATCTAAAAACTGTGTAATATACTCCGCACAGTTTTCCGGATTGGTGATATGTATATCGTGTCCTCCTCCTATAGCAACTGAATTGACCCAGGGTCTTCCCTCAATCTTGAGCCATAGGTTATTCCTGAGGGAGTCAGGCATCCTGTCAGTATCCTTGCCGCAGGCGTGCAGCATCAGCATTGGAAGAGGATTGCTGGAGAAGATCTCGTAGAATGTGTTCGTTGGTATTGATAGAGTTGCGATCAGTTTTGCTCGCGAACACCATGACAATCTGTAAAGATGTAACAAATGTTTATTTTTATACAATAACTAAGTAAACGAAATATAGGCGGTGGAAATATCAGTTTGGGTTTCGTGTAGAGTCATTTTTTTGTTTTGTAGGTAGGCAAATGGTATACTTATAGACATTCTATCTACATAAAATATTACCTATACGTTCCATCCTCCATTGCTACAAGCGAGCGAGAGAGCAAAGTTTCGGCTTGCTTCTCAGTCAACAGTCGCCTGCGCATGATGTACTGCACCGCTTCCTCGCGACTGAACACGTGCGGCTTTTTGGTTTTCGTTCTAAAAAAGGATTAAAAATTTAGTTTTTTTTTTGTTTTTACAATAAGCTCAGTCGGAACGGGCCGCATTGCACGCAACTCAAACCGGCGGAACAAAAATGCGAAGACGGATTGACATAGTGGCATTTTTGTACAAAAACTTCAACGCTTCGATGTATCGATAGTCAATTTGTCATCGTTGCAAAGACTGGATCGAATCGAAGTCCCAGGTCTCGATCGAATCGAAGGCTTTCTCATAGTAACTCAAACGGATAATTATGCTTTCGTTTTACCGGTTTAGCAGTGTATACCTCAGGGTATAAACTAAAAGTGTCAGCACTTTCAGAATTATAAGTTCATCCGTTTTATGAAGCGTGTTCACAGACTTTGTCCTGCGTATTAACTACACTTAACTTTGTTGCTGTGTTCTTCATAGAAGAAAAAGACAGAGAGTGTAATGACTGACATCGAGGCTTACCATCGAAACTCCTAGGGTAGCCAATGCATTAGAAGGTTACAGGTGTCCATGGCCAGTGGAGATTACTTAAGATTCGGTAACCCTATTAGCTCGTACGTCTCAAAATTGAAAAATTTAATAATAAGGTAGTTTACTCACTCATCCAGTTCAGCATAATTTAGTTCATAAATCTGGGGCAAGTTGAAATTCATGTAGCTCATTATGTGCACCACCGAGATAGCAACCGCCGGATCGATATTGATCATACAACATATCTTGTTGGGATACACATGGTTGTATAACGTTCCTGTGATGAAATAAACCTTAAATTAATTTAAATAATTATTCTAGATCAACTGATGTGATTAGAAAAAGTTTAAGTTTTGCAAGATGTTTATAAATATTATATAAGTACGAAAACTTAAGTACCTAGTTAAATAATTCATTTATAAGTCAATCGTACGAAATAAATATTATAACAACTTAAGACTTGTGAAACCAAAGAATTCGTCAACCTTACGACGGTACTCTGAAGTCTGCAATTTTTATTTATAAGGTTGTTGTTATTAATAAATTTCCTGGCTCTTCGGTCGGCCGAGTCCAGTCCAGTCTTCGAGCTGGTATTTGACAGAACCATCCCCAAGCTGACTTCAGTACTCCATGCACTTGGACTGTAGTAGGTTGAGCAGGGCTGAAGTACCGTCGGGTCTTCGAGATGATGCCCAATTTTTATAAGTGACTTGAGCTATAGACTCAATTTATTGCCCGAAGCTTAATTTAGATGTTATAGTAACGCTCAAAAGCTCTAGATGGTCGGGGATAATTAAATTCTGGAAAGTGGGCGTAAAGGTGAAGGTGCTTATTTAGCAGAAATTAGACACGCCTGTGTTTTGGAGACGTTGAATTTGACCAAATTGGACTCGCCCCAATCGGAAACTATCCGAAAAGTCGAACCAATGCACACGATCATAGACTTTCTTAACAAATAAAGAAATCCACGCTTGAAAACTTACCTAACACGAAGCCCATGGAGTGTGCCAGGTACACGAAGTCAGTCCACTGAAGATGGTGCACCACGGCCTGCACCACCTCCACATAGTAATAAAAGTCCCCAAGTGGACCCTGCAGGAAAGGATCTGACTTGCCGTGCCCTGGAACGTGGTGGAAAAGGAACGGTGAGATAATTGTGCGACATCTAGCGAAGCTCCATAGAACGTTGACGATACGACGAAGTTTCCTACATCGCGCTATCAAAGTCTATATAGCAGCGAACAATATATACGACATCCCGACATCAACCGACGGGCCGTGGGCCGCGCCTGCCATCCCTTTTCTGGGGATTGGGAACAAACACCTTGTTCCCAAAGTGGTGACTCCTAGCTGAACTACCTTCGCAGCCTTCGAAGAAGAGGACCAACATCTCGTCGTCTTCATCGTCTCCATCACTCTCTACCCACCAGCAGCGAGTACCACACGCCAGCCGCCGCCAGCACACTCCGGGCTACCTTGGTGGACCACTACGCTTGTATCGCTGCAAGACTGGTCTACCACCTACAGCCTCCACCTGCAACTCAGCACAGCTCCCTGCACTTCGGTCGGTCACAAGCAGAGCACTCTACTCTCCTGCCCGAAGCAGCCGCCATCCACCCCGACTCACTGGGGCCATTGCAGAAGAGCACTCCTGGACTCACAACTCACTGGAGCTTGTCCCTCATGGGAGCATTACTCCGACATTGTCCAGGACATCACCGCATGCAGTTCCGACTCACCGCGAACTAATCATGTGGCAATCTCATCCGGTTCCGACGCACTGGGACCTCACCGGCACACTGGCAAGCATTTCAAGACGCAAGACCGTTGACGGACCATGACAATATCGACCCCGGTCTCGGAGGGGAGTGATGTAGCGACATCTAGCAAAGCTCCATAGAACGTTGACGATACGACGAAGTTTCCTACATCGCGCTATCAAAGTTTATATAGCAGCGAACAATATATACGACATCCCGACATCAACCGTCGGGCCGTAGGCCGCGGTCTGCCATCCCTTTTCTAGGGATTGAGAACGAACATCTTATTCCCAAATCTTTATTCGTCCGTGACTAATTCCGCGTTTCACCTCTATCTCACCTGATGGTAAGTGAGATCGAAGATGACAAAGACACAATTATTGCTGGAACAAACCACCACCGGAGCGGTGATCTTTAGCAGAAAGTTAGCAAAGCAACATGGTCGTTAACAAGGCGGACCCTCAGGGTTCCTACCATAAAGCAGGGGTCACTCCGATTACTAAGTCAATTTTTACGACGCGCTTATTCCGCATATTCCGGTGGCGCAATTCTAAGCAGACTGTACTCAGTCATGTAACTTTGAAGATAAGATAGACAAACTGATATTTAACTTCAATATTTTAAGGTTAGATAAAAAGAAAAAACATAAACACAATGTGCATGTACCTACCTACAATAGAACACATTGAACATTACACTAGAATTCTAATTACATACACGAGTTCATATTAACAATTAAGCAATTATATACCGCTACAATTATCTTACATTTCAAGGCACCTATAGTGTCATTGAAGATCCAGGCAAAAGACTCATCATGATGTTGCAGCTCGAGAAACGATGCTATTGCACTAACATCTGTGAGGAATAGTGAGATGTAACATTTTTTTTTATAAATATTTCTGACACTCAGACAACATTATCTAGCCCAAATTAAGTTTCTTAAAGAACTTGTGTTATGGATACTAGATAACTTATATGTATACTTAAGAAATATATAAACATACATATTGAATAAATACACATTTTTTATTAGAATAAATTTAAATAAACATATAATCATCCATGACTTGACGACGAATATTTGTGTTCATCACACAAATATCCGCCGCAGCCGGGATTCGAACCCAGGACCTCTGGCATAGAAGGCAATGTTTGTTACCGCTACACCAGCCGGTCGTCGAAAATTAATTAAAAAACTTTAATTAGACTATTTAGATATGATCTCGCCTGTGTAGCGTGGAATACCATCCCTATCAAATCAGTTATTTTTTGTTTAAACGAAGGGATGTCCAGGAACTAGCTGGATGAACCCTAAAAAAACCCCAGAGAATCACACTAACTACATGGCCTCAAAGTAAACAAAGCTTATGATAAACCTACATTGTTACAGTTAAAACCCGTTTCTAGGAAAATCCCTAGTTACAACTAGTTTTTTCTAAATGCCTTTGTTAAAACTCGAAGTAACTAATTCTTAAAATAGAATTAGTTACAACAGTTCTGACCTAGGATAAATTTCATCGTAGCTTATTCTCAAAAGCAATGTTTGTTAAAGAACCGCGAATAGACCTTAATTATGACTTTGCCCGGAAATTTGATTAAGAATATAAGAGATGAAAATTAAATAATTATGAAAAAAGCACAGATGATACTACACTATACATAAACACCCAGATCCAGATAAATTTTTTTCTTGTTCCGTGCAGGAATCGAATCTGCGGCCACACGATTTTCGTAGTATAGTTAGGACGCTTGTGGTCTAGGGAATACTGCGCCACGAAGATTATATCTTCACGAGGATTGAATGGAATGCTTGGGTGGGATTCCCAAAGAGAAAGCTCAATATGTATTCTCCATGTAAGTATTTTCAGTTGCAGTAAATGACTTTGGATTTACCCAAGTATATACTCTTTATAACCTTGCGATCACGAAAGTTCTAGGTTCAAGTCTCGTTACTTATTTCCACATATTATTTGGCATTGTAAGCCTTTGACGTAAACCCTTTTTTAAACATGTTTTTTTTTAACTTGTTTTGATTTTATTTTCTTTCATGTTTTATGCAGTTATAGGTAGGTCAAGATAATATTTTTAGAACACACAGTGTGCAAATCTAGGTAGACTAATAATTTATTTCAAATTTTAAACTAGAGTAAGTATAGGCACTTATTTTGAATCACAGCATTAATCAGACTTTATTTTACTCCTAATACTTAATGAATACAGATTTCTAACCAAAGTGACGTGATGGTATTTTTCATGTCAAAGATAAGCTTCACACGATGAGAGAAGTAGGTACCTACCTATACTGATGCGGCATACGGTATGGTACTCCGCAAGTCAATCTTCAAAGCAAATGATGATTAGATAATGTAAAGCCAGAATAATCAAATGCCATGAAAACTTTAGTTATGAGGGGCTAGTCATGTTTGAATCGTAAAAAAGACTTACCAGGTAAATCAACAGCTACATAGTAATGAGTATCAGGCAGAAGTTTCACCAGTAATGAGAAGGTGGCCGCGGAGTCCATGTAGCCGTGCACCATTAGCACTGGTTTCTTGCTGGCATCACCCCAGGATATCACTGGAAGTGGAAACGACCCCTTAAGGATATTACACAGCTATGTAGTAAAAATAGGAGTTGAAATGTACTTAAATATTTAAAATAAAAAAAGATCCGGTTGAAATAGTATTTTGCCGCGTGTGGTTTTACCCGCGCTAGTTTTGGTTCCGTGAGTATGAATTTCTAGATAAAATAAAGAACACTTAACTATAATAAAGATAGGTAAAGTTATCAAATGCTGACTGGTACTTTGTAAGATTGGCGCGCAGCCACTCAGCTTTTTACTGCTCAGTAGATATTAACTAATAAGATCTGTTGATGAGAAGGAATCGTGGAAACTTAAGACTTCAGTGGCTTTCAATATTAAATTTATGGCTTCAATATTAGACACTGTTGTTCCTTTTGTTTGAATACATTTGTTGATAATAAACAGGTTCTATTTTTGCATATTTTCTTTATGTATCATCTTCATTTATGTACCTACCTACACATACCTAATGTGGTAATTTTGTCCGTGAATTTCAATTCATATGACTAGATGGATGATGATCTTCAAGGCTTCAACAGCGTAAACTCCACTTACTTACTTATGTACCTAGGTACCTAAGTTGTGTGTTTGCATACGTTCATTCAACATTCAACTATCATCTGCGACTGTACTTTTGAGCTTAATAGATAGATTTTAGATTGCGTTGACTACCTTAAAAACAAGTTCGGAACCTCCGGTAAGGGTACTTCAGAGATCAGGTTCCTAGGCACGAACCCGAGGAATGGGTCGTGCGTGGGCATTACTATAAAGATCGTAAATCGAAGAATTTTAATACGTTATTCTCTTGTTTAAAACCTCTTTATTGTACTTATAGAATTGCCGTGTAAAGAAATGGGAAGATGCAATTTGTAAGGCACAAAACGTCAATATTTTGGATGACACTGACCGACTTAAAAAAAGGAGTTTCTCAACTGTGTGCATTTTGTTATATTTAAAGGTTTGTTACGTGATGATTACAATTACAAACCTTTTTATAATAACTTGTTTCGTTTGGTAAATCATAATTCAGAGAAACCATATAAGTCTGATTAAACTTCATATTTGTCGCCGAACATCAGGGACTTTCCATTAAAACTAAAAGTAAAAACGATATATACGCCAATAATATTGTCATAGTAGGTAGGTAGCTATGATTCATGAAAACTTAAACTGCGAAATATAAGGAAAACCCGCTGGCTAATTTAACCGATTAAAAAATAATCTTTATGAAAATACTTACGAGGTTATCTACAAACAAATTAAAACAGCACTTCTAATGCCTCTCTCAAGCTACGGTTGTTGGATGACAGGGTATAGGGATTTTTTGGCAAACCTGCAGTGCTAGCACGGATCTTTTGTCGATCGTAAGTTTACGAATGCTCGTATAGTATGGAGTCGGTTGCAAGTTTTTAGTAACAATGTAATTTTTTATTTTACAGTTATTTAAGAGTAGAACCTGTTAACAAACATTCAAAATTAACAAGGAACACATTTATTTAAGCTGACCGTGCGGCAATGGATAGATTTCAATTATTGCTTGCAAAACCATCTCCATACTATACGAGCATTCGTAAACTTACGATCGACAAAAGATCCGTGCTAGCACTGCTGCTCTGAAAAGGAAGGAGGTCTAGATAGCAATGACATATTTTGCATGTTTCATTTATTTTCGAGGACCGGCTGGTTTAGTGGTAACAAATATCGCCTTCTGTGCTCCATTTGAATCCCGGTGGGAGTGGATATTTGTATAATGAACTCAGATATTAGCCATCAAGTAATGATTGTTTAAGATTATCTTCTAATATTTGATAATTCAATATGTAAGTTTTTTAAACTGCCTAATCAGTCTTCGATCATTTATCAGAAAAAAAAAACACTTTTTAATTTTAAATTTTACTAACATAGTTGATTAAGTTGTGTGTTTTTTACTAATATTAAGTGTATGGATAATCTTTGTCTGAAATAAACTTTTTTCATTTCATTTCATTTCATAATCGCGGGTTTATTCAAAAATCAGTTTCACTATTTAAGTGTAACATTAGAACCTTTTACATTAAGACGACACATCGAAATGTTTTTTCTTGAAATCTTAGCACCTTAACACGCCGACATAAGGTCGCGTATTGCATAGAAATCGCCACCATCGATACCGCTCAGACACTGAAATCGTTTCAAAAATCGATAAAAAAATAACGGTAAATGCTATGTAAATTTTGAGCAACCAAAGTCCGGACAATAATGTGAAGATTGAATTTAAGTAAATTCTAAGCATATAGATTGCACAACTACGTAGTAATTTTAACAAAAGTATGTTTTTAGACGTGTTTTCGAAAAATAAAACTATCGAGTCAAAATCATCAAATCATGTTTTTGAGCAGGCAAAGTATAGATAAAGATATGAATTTACACATATCAAAATTTCAGATCCACTCGTCATGTCATATTCTCATAGTTTGCTATGAAAGTCAATGCATTTTTTCAATATGTCGCCTTAAGTATCTATTGTGCTAGATTAAAATAAGTAAGTACTTATCTTAATTTGAATAAAGCGTCATTCAAAGGTTGTTTCCTTACAATAGTAAAATATGAGCTATAAATCAATAAATTGTTAATTTATCACTTTGAGATTTTTTTTTCGGCTAGATCATTTTATATCCGATCTATTAATATAAAAAAAAAAAACATTTTAAAAATGGGACATCCTTTTCATTGAGTTACGAAAGTTATTTTCTGTTGCATAAATAACAATTAAGTACTTACTTACCTGATTAAAATCAATCATAAAAAAATTTAAAAAAAAGGTTTTAAATTAAAACTCACAGGCAACTTTTCCCCAGGGAACATCCACAAACCACTCTGTCACTTTTTTCATATTTGTTTAGGTAGGCACATACACTTTTTGTTTATTCTCACTTTTGTTTATTTCATTCTAGGTAAACCACTTCATCACTAGGCTTCTACTGAGATAATGATACATCACACATACTGTATTTCTCTACCTAGGTCTTAAGGTTTACGTACGCTGCTACTTTTTGCTTGGTTCTGAACTTGGATTAAGGATCGGGATTAAATATTAAAACTCGTCCTTATGCTATTAACCGGTAGCAGTGGTTTCAAAAAACCCATAAAGAAGTAAAAGAATTTTGAAATCGGTCTAGTAGTTTTTGAGCCTATTCAATACAAACATACAAAAATACAAAGGTTTCTCGCTTGGTGGTAGGATCCCTTCTGGGTCCGCCTGGCTAGCGACCACCCTTTATATAAAGTCTGTCGCCAAATGTTACCGCTCCGGCGGTAATGTGTTCCGGCAATATTGTATAAAGAGCCAGTTCCTTCCTAAACCCGTGTGCTTTCATCTTCGACCTCATCGTCACTTACCATCAGGTGAGATTGAGGTCAAACGCGGGTTTAGTCACTTATAAAAAAAAAAAAAATTTATAATATTAGTATAGATAAATTAAGAACTTGTGTTATGGATACTAGATAGCAGATAATAATAATATGAATATACATAGATTAAGTACTTAACTAGTACCTACCTAAATATTTTATACATATAAGAAAATAAACTTTAATAAAAATACATACATCTATGACTTGACGGCTAATATCTGGTTCATTTAACAAATTTGTATCGCCACCGGGATTCGAACTCAGGAAAACTGGCATAGCCGGTCGTCTTCTGTGATGTAGGTACAGAAGGCTACAAGGTACAGGTGGCAGCAGATCAAGCGTTACATTACCTATTAAATTCCCACAACCAATTTTAATTTAATGTCGAGGGCATAGAGTTCATATTCATTACCTACATACCTAAGTAATGCTGCATCTATGTCCCAGAAACGTTTTCACTTCCTAAAGTACTATTTAGGGTTTAATACTTAACTTGTAAAATACTTACAATAACATTAAGACTAAAATAGTCATTAGCATTTGGCGAGCCTTCGTAATGATTCGTTGGCCATGATCCTAGTGTCAACTCGTATTAAAACTATACGTAGGTATAGGTACTATACAGACAGCTATTGTTCTAGCTTGTACATGAGGTAAACGCACCGACTCAATATTTTTTATAATAGATATTTGTCTGGTGTACCTACCTATTCAAATAAAATAACCAGCTTATCGGTATATAAACAGTATTGTTTATATGTTGAGTCGGCGAATAAAACTCCAGCAAGGTGAATTTAAGGGAAAACACTCTGCTTTTCAATAATGAACTCGTTGAAAATAAATTACTATTTTGTATGATTGAGTTGAAGTAGAGGAAAGAAAAAAGTTTTCGTTTTATAGAACTTGTTGTGGACATCTTGATATTGCAAAGTAAATATTGAATATGTGGTTTTTAAATACATACATAATTTTTTTTTTACAACATTCAGAAACAAGGACGTGCGTGAATTGCGTGATCTCGGTGTTGGCAAACACATATTCAAGACTTCGAGTTTGAATAAGTATATCGCTTATCTCGGAAAAGTCGGATCTGAAAATATTTTGATCTTGATAGCCGTACTCTTACGGAAGTTAGGTTATATTTCATAAAATATGAGGGATCAGAAGCAGCTCGGAAAAAATCTCATATTTCTAATGTTTTCCGCTTCTTGGTGTTCCCTTGTCTCTGTCTACCCCAAAGGGAGACAGGCGTGAGGTTATGTATGTATGTATCTAACAGTCAGTATTTCTCGATAGGCCCTCGGAGATTTTATTGTCATCAGTGCTTTTCCTTTCACGTGAGTGTCGACAATGTCCGATTAATTTTGGGCTCTTATGGAATCTTTGTTCATTTCTGCACTTTCCAGCTGCAGTTACGGACACGATACCTTGCCTATGTCGATTCTGTAAAATTCGAACAACAACGTAAAGCTCGCTTCGATATTCACTGTCGCATCGAACAAGGTTCAAAATGACCTTGATTTTGCATTCTGTAAGCATCACCTAGGCACTTTCGAAGTGATGGGAACGTCGAAGAGGGCTAGTGACTACCACACACAACAAAATGTAAACCGAAATTTATCGGTTTTTTATTTTACCAGTTCTTGACACAGAATTCTAGCGTTTATGATGTTTAAAATAAAATTCCTTATTTTAAGGAATTTGAGGCAGCTGATAAGTAAAAAAAACAGAAAATTCTAAATTTGTGCCATGAATATAACCTATCTTATCTTACGAAAAAAAATTACTGACAGTATGTATCTGTGGACAATATTCAGCATTGCCATTTTAGTGCTTTCGGCACTAAATCTAGTGCGTTGTTGGTATGTTCAGTGCGCATGTAAGATTTTCAGTGCCTAGTGCTTTTTTTATGTCTGCTCTTTAATTATATATAAATTGATATAGCGAACTTTTCTGGAATCATTTCACCTCACACGACGATGTCACCAGTCAGCACACTAGTGCCGATCGACCCGTGTTGTTGCTCTTTATTATAGTATGATCTATGCCCGGAGAATTTCCTTAAGTAAATTCTTACGAGGGTGGGTTGTCTTAAGTTATAGAGATTTTGATCATTCACGCACACATGGTCAATTTTTGCATTTGTGCACTAGACACAATATATCAGTGTAGAGAACATTATGGCTGGCCCGTCAAGTAGGTACCACACAGAAGAAGCATATTTTGATTTTTTTTAGGTTTGATTTAATGTCGTAGTTAAACATAAAAATATATTGAAAGCTAAGTTTTGAATTTTATGTTCCTTTTTTTTAAATGTATCCCAATTTATGTGCTTTGAAGTCGATAAAACCATAAATCTAGTTGAATTCTCATCGCTTTTAGTGCTCTACAGACTTTGCCTTATGGCAACATTGACAATATTTTTATTTATTGCGTTGTTTTGTTTACATACATTTTGATTGCTTTTTGATCGTTTAGTGCCGAAAATAATTGTTAGTAACGACGGCTGATTGCCATTATAACCAAAAAATTGATTGATTGAAATAATCATGAAGTAAGTTTATATTTCTGGATGTAAAGTTCAAAGATAATGTTAATGTTATAGTGTTTATTTTGTTTTCTAATCCAACAATAACGTTTCAGTCCAAATGAGACACGTTCCTCTCACCCAACGTCGGCAGGTCTAAGCTCTGGTAGATTTTATGGAAAGAAACCCTGGCATATCCTGGTGTAAGTACAAACTAAATATAACTTAATTCTTGAAACAAATGACATCGAAAAGATGCTATTTTGTTATTGCTATTTAATATTTTTTACTAACGCATCGTAGTAATAGGAAGTGTTCTCTTTTCAGCATCACGTCACACTTCTTCAGTCACTGCTCCTCCACCATCACAACGGCGAACATAATTCTCCACCACCACCAAGAGATTCCTAGGGGTGGAAGGACAGCAGCTGGAATTACAAAGACTTTATGCGCATAGATCTTGCAGTCCTGACTGGAGAAGAGTGCAGAGCGAGATAAAATGTAAGCTGGAGCTGTGGCTGCCGTTGGGAAAGGGCTGAAAACATTGGCGGAGACCAAGAATAAAGAAAACACTTTTAATGAGTACTAGTGCAGTTTTATTGAAAGACCCGCCTCACACACCACAGAATACATACAATAAACGACACCAATGAACAATTAGTTAAGATGTGAATGCTGAAGCTATGATAACTATGTTTCGCCTACATAATTGCTCTAGACCTAAATCGGTGTTAGAAGGCAAATCCCTAGTTTGCCTCCTTTGAACTTCAGCAATTGCTTGGAGCTCTTCTATTCGCTCTTCTTCTGAAATGTGAATTTTATTGTGTGAATGTCAATGCACATTTGAGCATTCTGTGTAGTAACAAGCACCGAAATCGAGGAGAGAGAAAATTAGGAGGCCAATTGTTCTCTTTTCTGAATTGCGAGCAGTTAAATAACAATACCTAATAATAATAAAATTGATTTATTTTGGCATCCTGGCCCGATTGTTAGTATTACAAAATAAAACTTAACACTATGTTAGTAACACAATTATATTTCAAATTCAAATACTATGTCAAAAATCGATCCATGTCTTTAGTGAAATAAATACAGTTCAAAGAAATTATTTATTTATTACAATATCTTTAGCTCTTAAACATATTTATTAAGTACATTTAAATTACCACTGACAGCCCGTTATGGATGTACAATTTTTATATATTGCTTTAACAGACTTCATGTACAATTACAATTATTATATGTGAAGTAAGCTAGGTACTAAAAACTAGAAAAATATTAGAAATCAAAATTAATTATCTGTAAACTTTATAGTTATTCTTAACTTAACTTTAGGCAAGCTATCCAAAGTTATTTAATAGGTATGTAAGATTAATTGTAAATTGATTGTTTTTCACTTAATAACTATTTCTATTTTTATATCTTTCTAAAAATAATTAATGTACCATAGGTACTAACTTATTATTACCCGTAGTTTTGTCTTATTTGAACTTCTCTTTCACATGTTTATGGCTTTTACACCAAGTTACCTTTTTGTATTGATAAGAACTTTTATATAATTATGTAGCACATAGGATTGCCTTTAAACTCTAGTAATAAAATCCTATGTATATAAGGCTAAATATAAAATAAATAACAAAATATGTAAACTTGATTAGGGGATAATTGTAAACTTGACTATATTTAAGATCTTTAAATTTAAATAGTTAATATTCTTAATTTAGGCTTTCTTGCATTTTGTAGCAATTAAAATTGTCCATCTTTTAATATACATAACCCTTAATATAAGTTGTAAACATAACGACAATTATAGAAATAACTTAGAATGTAAGAGGAGAAACAAATTAAAATAAAATTTAATTGCGGCTCTCCTTACGGTATTGCTCAGTTTTGGAGTCTTAACGGCAGTCTGAGAGATTGATATTGACTTCAATTAACAAACTAACTCAAGATTTACTTTTATCGTGCTCTTCATACTGCCTGCCTGAAAAATACCGCAACGAAGCCAAGTTATTATCAAGTCACCACGAAGTTTTATTTCAAGATCCCATTGGTACTGCCCAACCTCCACATTTCCATACAGTCCACTGCTCGGTAGTATCAACCAATATGCTTAAATTTAACAATATAATTACAGTGGATAAAAGAGAAAATAAAAAGGTCAATCAATTGTGTATGTATTTGAGAGTGTATGTGGGGGTGTAGTGTGTCTATGCATATGTGGTAGTAATTTTATTTCATGTATTATGCTAATTATTTGATTCAAATAAATATTAGTTAACTCTTAATAAGTAATTGTTTTATTTCTCACTTAAAAATACTCAGCGTTAATGTTATGGAATATATCAGTGACTTGGCTGAAGTATTTTGTAATCTGTGTGTAATTCCATTATTATAATAATAAAATAAAAAACTAAAACAAATCCTATTTAATTATGTCACAATAATGTCAATTACCCTTACAATTACAAGTCAGATACACATACTATAAAAATCAAAAGTAAAATTGAAAAAAAAAATTAATTACAATAGGACCTTAGTAACACCAAAATTGACATAAATTGCTTCTATATAGGAAGCTCCAATTTAGAAGTACAGTCATTGTAAAAAGCTTCTGTGGAATTATCTTCAGCATCACTGATGGGTGTCATAAGGTAGGAGCGCTAAACAAATTCTGAATCACCTGAAAAAACAGCAAATAACTTTATAGATTTTATACCCAGTAATTAGATTTATTTTCTGAAGTTGGGGCAGGGAGGGATTAGCTAACCGAGCATAACAACTTCTTCACCGGCTTTTGTTAATGCCTCTAAGTGGGTTTTTATAACACCTTAGTTAAAAATGAAGCTATCATGAGTAGTGCCACTATATGTTGGATCTACATTTAAAATATTTAGATCTGCATTTGTTATCTGAAAAAAAGAATTTTAAAAAGTCTAATTGAATACCTAATGATAATTGATTACGAAATTGAAATCCATTTTACCAATTGTACATTTCTTGCATGGTAGCCTTTGCGGCAGTAGATATATTCTTCAATCTCTGCTGGTTAATTTATTGCCACCGGAGTGCCATCAATACACCCAAGAGCTGCTAGAAAGCCAAATTTTTTGTAGAACCTGTAATTTACAGTAAGCACTGTCACAAAAAATGTAAAAATCAAAGGGTCACTTTAATTATAATATACCTATGACCCATTCTTTTAATATTTGTCTTTCTTGTGTATTTTGAGGAAACCTTATATAGTTTATTACTATTGCCGGATTATTAAGAGCTTCAACTAAGTACTTCATTTATGCAACAAGATGCTGATGGTTACCATATTTGTTCTTATATTTTCTTAAATCATTTTCTGATAACTGCCATTAGCCAAGAATTACAAGGTGCATAATAACTGAAACAATACATAAATCAATAAAAAAGTGTAATACTACTTAATCTAGATCTAAACAAAATTTATTTTGATACAGCTTTATATTGCTTTATATTGGACATTCTTTGCTCATATTGGATCACCAATATTATAACTATACAAGGTCCTTAGACTAACATGAAAACATATAAAGCTAGCGGGGAAACCACCTAAAGGGAATACAGATACTCCTTATTATGAAGTGTTTTTTTATAGTGTGCTTGGTTACAAATCTTGCAGCTATAAACTGTGTAAATACTTACTTAATTAACTTTATACTTACTTGTAAAATGAAGCACTTTTACACGAGTTGAAAGTCCTTTGCCTCGACGTCTTGTGGGTTTTATCGGTGGCAGTAACTTAAATTTCAGTTTGTCAATTAGCTCCTCTGACAAGCTATACACGCTCACATAGTCGTCATTTCGGGTTAATAAAGATAAACTTCGAATTTTGGTAGATTGTTGACGCTTTTCTAGTTTATCCAAAGCATAAGCTTCTTCTAATAATGATTTAAACAAAAACATTTTTGCCATTGTCATTGCTTAAGTAGTTACTCACTTATTCACTTTAAAAACTTTATTTAAACACTATTTAAACAAAAACATTCTTGCGATCGTTATCGCTTAGGTAGGTAGGGACTTATTCACTTCAAAAACTTGATTTGAACACAATTTAACTATGATTTCTTCCACTTTCACTCGTAAAATAGGTGCTTTTAATTTATCACTATGAATCGGGGTCAACAGGGTTCAAGTACGAGAGTGAGCTTCGAGATTTACCTTACAGAATACCACTTTTTACGGTATCCCATACTCTATCTGTCAAAATCTGCCAATGAATTTAGTTTAACTTGCAGCCACGCTCACAAATGTAGCGCTAGTGTAGATTCAAATTATCAACCGTGTTATAGAATGCCAATCAAGAAACTCACTGCGGATTATTCATGAGTTTAGAGTTCGAATTTTACAGAATCGACACAAAGTGGGTTCTTTTAAAACATTGGTGTTGTAAACCAAAATTAAGAACTTCTTTAAAAACTTCAAAGAAAAAGAATTAATTATCTAAATATCTAAAGAATATCTTCATCAATAATCTCCAAAATTATATACTTTTTTAAACTAATCTTTGTTTTTTGAATTTGATAAAAATATTTTTAACTTCAATATTAATTTTCATTTCTATTTTTATATGTTTTTTTAACAAATCCATTAAAAGGGCTATACAGTACAGACCAAGTGTTTTGTATTTTTTAACCTGCATTCCTATAAAATGCAGTCTTGGTATTGTGATAACTAGTTAAGCGCTAACATTAGCAGGCATCCTGTACGCAATTCCTCACGCTAATAAAGTAAAGGGAATGGGAAATGAAAGTGTCATCAATTGTTCAATAATATCTTTACATACCTACACACTGGTGCAAAAGTACCACCGGACTACAACGTGTTGTTAATTTTACCCACCGATGTGGATATTGTTACTGGATATTGAAATAATCATGTCTATTTAGCTTAGAGTAATAATAAAGGATGGTATTTAATCTTACAACTGTAAATCCACATTTTTTCTATCAAAGTATTCGAAATTGCTAACAAAAATACTGAATTGCACGCTAATTTGCGCATCAAATAAATCAAATATACTACACTGTTTGATGTTTAAAGCTTAACTATTTTACTGAATTACTATCTGTTAACTTATACTAAATCTATCCTTTTAGTGCAACGAAACATTTAATCTGTTTTTTTGGAATACGTCACCTATTTAATTTTAAAGATAACCTAACCTACCTATTAGTAATTTTATACACCACCTTTGTTTAAAATTCGCATTATGTATGAGATAAACTCCACCTAAAACAAGATATTAATCCCTTAAGATTAAAAAGGTAACTTACAGGGAATAAACAAATACTTTAATCCTAAGGGTTATAATGTCATTTGATTTCGGAATGTCAATTGGAGCGAAATTTAATAATACTAACATGGACATGGCTGTATGACTAGTTGCTTTGCCTAATTAAAAAATATATGGACTTTATATTTGGCTGTATAAGTTTGTGTACCTTTGCATTTGGAACGACTACCAAGAAAAAACTAAAAACCCTTGTAAAAAGGCTGGCTGTATGCGACGGTTTCTCTTGCCTTTTGAAAAAGTCAAATAAGAAGTAAAATTGCGCGGTTTTTGAAAAGAAAATTCTTTCAGAGTTTTTATTTCAATAGTATTCAAATAAATAAAATATGTCGAGCTTGAGTGACGATTTAACACCAGAAGATATTAGAAATTAAGCAAATAGTATCGTCGATAATATTTTGCCGTGTAAATCGAAGCATTTGTACATGAAATTTTACGAAGATTTCTTTGCTTGGAAAACTAAAAAAGCCGTGAAAATTATTTCGGAGTCATTGCTTTTAGTATATTTTCAACAGTTGTCTGCTACAAAGAAACCTAGCAGACTATGGACTGTTTATTCAATATTGAAGACAACAGTAAACAATGAATTTAAGTACCAAATAGAAATATCACTTCATCTTTACATAATTGGTCAATTGTTTCTAATATTACCTTTAATTTCTAAATTATTAAATACCTAAGTACTTGATTTAATTCCTGCGTTTCATTACCTAATTATCTTACAAGGTGGTGTATAAAGTAGAGTAAGCTCCTCGGGGATAACAGTGTCTTAGTCTTGGGCAGTCTTGAATCCCTCGCTTCATTCAGGATTCTTATCATAATTCCGAACGCATTCATTTCGCTCAGAATTCAATATGATGCCCATGACATAATACACTGCTTTATCCCCTTGATGCATAATCTACTATTGGTATTACAGCAAAGTACTGTTGGTAAGTAATTATCTTATTATTTTCTGATGAGCATGTCGGGATTGTTGACAGGGTAGACTATGATTGGCCTAGACAAATTCCCTTTTCCGCAGGCGTTAAGGAATGAGGAAACACAAAAATATATGAAAGTGACGTACGGTGAAGCTAAGCCAAGTGACAGAAGCCACTTGTCATTTTGTGCGGAATACCTACAACTTTATCGTTAGCGTTTCGTTAGCGTGACGGCAAAACACAATTCCATACATATGGCAGACAATTGCCACTTTTGACAACGGTTAACGCTTTTTTATCCTTTCTGTTAAACGCTATAATAGCGTGACCTCAGACCCTGCTGCTTGAGCTGAGATTCTTTAGTCATTGGCTAAAACAGGTTTCTTAGTTATTTTTAAGACTAAAAATAAGTTATTAAAATGCATACGTTGAGATTTATGTGGGCTGCTAATAATGAAGAAGCGTTGCAAAGACGTAGAGCCAGGATCAATCGTCGAAATATGGAACAAATCGCGTCAATGCCGCAATTGGAATTTATTCACCGATTTAAGCTTGACTATCAAAGTTTTAGGCGTCTTTGTGATGAACTTCGCCGACAAACTTCATTAAAAGGCACCAATGAAATAAGTTTGGGAATAAAGGTAATATTACTGCTATTGCTTTGATTCTTTGGCTGTCTTACTGTAAAATTTTAACCTCTACCTAAACACAATAAAAAAATACCTAGGTACCTGTTTCAGGTTCTGTGCACTCTCAGCTTTTTAGCTACTGGTTCGTATCAACGCATTGTTGGGCTCAGTCAACAATTACTTCAAAGGACTACAAGTAGGTGCATACATCAAGTGGTAGAGGCACTTAATCGCCCGAATATTGTCAAAAAATGGATTAGGTTCCCATCATCCCCACAGGACAGGAACGAGCAAGAATCCGACTTGAGTAGGTTTACTTATGCATTGTCAAGAATAATTTGCAGTTTAAGTCATGACTGCAATATTACTTAGGATACTAACTTAATCAATTAAAATATAAATCTTAATAATTGCAGATTTCACAGAAGATTTAGACTCCCTGGCACAATTGGATTACAAACTTGCGCGCGATACAACTGTTGAAACTTGCTTGACACATAATTTGACAATTGCCTCACAGTCAATCACCCTTCAACCGCAGAGTTTTCCGCAAGATGTGCGGAAAGCGCGTTTTCCGTATCGTATGGCACTTGTCTGCCATTTCTGCTAACACTAAAGCGTGACGTTAAACGGAAAACGACACGCTTGGATTTTGTCTAGGCCTCCAGGTTTATAACTATATGCAACCTAACATGCTCCTCCTCGCTGCGCTCGTCGTCGCACCTAACCGTACTGACTCCGTCGTTCGGTGTGGGGGACTTCTCGTGGCCTATAAAATGTATTCCTTGTAATGCAATTTTAGATAATAATTTTAGTAATTCGGTGGTAATATTGGATAATTTAGTGTGCAAATCAGTATTTTTGTTATACGGCGAGTAATTTTGTTTTAGAATGCTTAAATCTGTGGTTTTAGAAGGATTTTCGTAGTAAAATTATAGGTATAAATAAAGTCGCTAACTTTGATATATTTTAGACATTTTTTTAGACTACACATTTAGTTATACAATTATTTAATTTGATAAACAGTCATTTATTTGCTATGCTGGTACATTATTAGTGGATAATTGTTGTTTGCTTAAATTTTAAATAGAGGTGCAATTAAAAATTCCCCAATAATAAAGTATAAAGCACGCATAACCATGTGGGAACAGTAGGCACGGGGTGAGAACAACGCTGTGTTGTCACCGCAAGCACTAGTAGTCGTCATCGCTAGTCGTCAACTAGTAACGCTGCGTTCCGCGTTCGAACGCGCGTACCGTACCTGCTACGTCCGTATAATACAGACGTGAGTTATACGCGTTCGAACGGCACTTAGTCTGCAATTGTGATTGCTTGAAATCTTTATTATAATAGTACATACCAACGTAATTATTGATTTTTCAATCCAGAACACTCATTTTCTTGAATCTTTAACAGTTTGTTATGCTAACGGCTGATAGAAAATTTAAATCACATGATTTCATTTTTTTATGAAAATTTTAAGTTGGTAAAATAATTACTTAAATCAAGCGCTTATGCAAAGAAATAAATGTGATTTGTACAATATTTTGTTATTATTTTTTTGCTTACCCATATCGATACAAATAAACACACGTCAAACATGATGTGTGAAAGCTAATTGCTAAAATGAATTGAATTATGATTAAAGTAAGTCAGAAATGAAAAGGGGACAATAAGCGAAATGGACATTTTGCGAAGTGCACATTCTGCGAAAGAGACATTTTGCGCACAGTGGACATTTTGAGAAGTGGACATTCTGCGTCGGAGCCCTGCGTACAGTAACAATACCAATAGTCTTCAGTAATATTCTAGAAAAGATTTGATTTTTTGTATGTTTATTGGTTTGTTTGTATTAAATATATATATTAATATAAGGTATGATTCAATAAATACCCTACGAAGTAACTTTTGCACAACGTAAACGTAAAGTGTGATTAAGATTGAGATAATTTCTTGCAAATGTTATGAATTGTTATAATTCCAACGGAATATCATTTTATTGGAATATAGCTACGTAAAATAAATAAATGCCATTTTTAGAAGCCTCCAATACGATTCTAATGTAACGGTGACGGCACTACAAGGTTATGTTGTGAAAATTACTGTCAGTGTCATAGGGATCAAGGTTCGCCGCGCCGGGTATACTGCCTTCGAAGCGCAAAGATAGAGTTTTCGGCCGCAGCGTGATAGGTTCTTAGTTCGAGTACCTACCCAAAGGGCCAATGTAGGAAACGATCTTTTCTAAACTGCCTGGGTTCTGGGGGTATACCTCATAACACAAGCTTATACAAATGATTGCTTTGAGGCAACAGTATGAGGGCCAACACTGCGTGTCTACGCATGTACTCATACAAAAACTGCTACGTATTGATGTACCTACGCGCTGTGGACGTAGCCAACTCCCGCGCGTACTATACGCCCGTACATCGTTACTCAATTTTAATCGAAGTTTAGCCGAAAAAAGAGAGCATTCCAATGACACGACTGTACACGCACACTAACTACATTTTACATTTTTTGACGACCGGCTGGTGTAGCGGTAACATACATTGCCTGCTATGCCAGAGGTCCTGGGTTCGAATCCCGGCGGCGACGGATATTTGTATGATGAACATAGATTAGTCGTCAAGTCATGGATGTCTATATATTTATTTAAGTTTATTCTAATAAAAAAAATATGTATTCAATATGTATGTTTATATATTTCTTAAGTATATCAGTTATCTAGTATCCATAACACAAGATCTTTAAGAAACTTAATTCGGGCTACATAATGTTGTGTGAGTGTCAGAAATATTTATTTATTTATTTTAGTAGCAAAAGTTTGTTTGTTTCTTTGGGTGAACGCACTAATCTCTTTCACTACCTGTCTGATCCCACAGGATTAGATGCTACGCGTTAGAAACCGCGCGAAGTTGCTTGCTAGTACTTAAAAAACTCAATAACTTCGATAACGAATTTTTTTTCACGGTCAGGAATCTAAGTTATTGATGAGAGAGGAATGAAGCCATATTATACATATTCCTACAGGATAATAAGCTACGCAGACGCTTAAGTGCTCGTAATGTACAAAGTGATAAAATTAATAACTACTTTTTGTGTCTGCTTCAATGCTGGACTCCGAGCAAAAGAAAAACATAGAATGTGCCAGCTGCTTCTCTTCCCGGGCACACTGTAAAAGTCAGTCAAGGGACAGAGGTTTTATTGGCGTTTTTGGAGGCGATAGGCTGACCCCCTGTCTCTGCAATAGACCCTCTCCTTAATTATAATACCTTCAAATTTGTCAAACGTGACATCAGCCCCTGGTGTTCTGCCTACCCCGTAAGGGATACATGCGTGAAATTATGTATGTATGTATACTTTTTGCGTGACATTGGAAGCCAGAACTTCTGCAGTATTGACGCTGGTGGTGATTTCAAACTGATCATAAAATAAAACAGGCTGTTCATCAAAATATATATTTAATAGTCACTGTACACTGGTAACAGAAAAGTATATTTTTATTCAATTTAGTTACAAAATTTAATATTCAAAAAGTTATCGGAGTGTATTTTAAAATTGTCAAAAGAATATAAGACCAGATACGAAATTATACTACAAATTCTATACATAATTAAGCTAACGGCTTAATAATTTTCTTTGCTTTTCTTAATTTTATTAACACTACACCAATATTTTACACAGCCAAGTGATTGGTTACCTTGGCAATCATTGCACATATAAATGTCAACAGAATAGATTGATCAACCGATTCATTAGCACTGTTTATTAAATGTAGTGATGTCTCACTCTTAGTTTTATTAAATTTAAACACTTTTCGATAATACCTTTTCAAAATAATTTACCTAATGTTTATACATAGTATAAATAAATAATTATAGGTAAGTAGGTATGTAATTGTCTTTAGGAATATGAAATTTCTATGGTGCATCAATAATTTGATAATATATTTAAAGATTTTAATTTAATACTCGAAAGTATAATACTTAGTTTTGACTTAAGTGTTCACGTTCCATTAAATTAAATAAAAGTATTTTTTTATTGGATCGGATTTTGACCAGTATGACAAATAAATTAAAGCCGACTTTTATTTAACAAAATACTTAATACTAAACACATGGATGTCATAAAGGCTAAATCACAATTACGTTCAAAAATAAATAACCAAAAGATAAAAACAACAAAAATTATAACTACGTATGGCGACATTTTATCTCTTTTATTCAAAGTATAAATGCTAAATAAAAAAGTACTTATACAAAAATATACGACTTTAGCTACTTATTTTATAAAACCATGCTGAAATTGCTGTACTTTAGAAATGCGCTCAGATTTTTCCGAAAGAATTAGGCAACACCAAACAAGTTGTGTCGACTTTAATTCTGTTTATTTTCTACTTACCACACAAATCTACAAATCGTTAAATTTTCAAGGAATTTAACCGATTGAAACATTGTGCAGAATCCATTTCAGGGAGTCAATAAACTACAACTGATATTATATTATTATGTCAATCGCTGCTGTCGCTACACATCATATTTTATTGTAGGACTCCTTAAGGCTGCGTTTCCACTGACGCGGAGCTGAGTGGAGAGAAGCTTAGCGGTGCCTGAATAGACCAATCACTATGCTCGTTCTGTTTCCATTGGAAATCCGCGTCAATGGAAATCCAGCCTTAAGGTCTGCATGAAGTTCCCAACCTAAAATAAAACACTTTTTAAGCGGATTTTTACAAATTATATTTTTTCAAAATATACAGTGTGGAAAAAAAATAGTGGCCCTGGAGGGAAACTGCCTTAAATCCTATAGTTAGCTTATTTTACTTTAAGGAAACATTCCTTTATTTTTAAAAAGAAACAAAACTGCATTCAAAGATTTTCTTAAATTTGCTTGTAACACCCGGGACTCAAACCAGTAAAAATTAAAAAAATAAAGATTCGTTATTTTACTATACTAATCGATAGGATAATTGTTCAGGATAAAATTTCTCTAACAAACATTTGGTCTTACACTCGTCTGTCGTACAAGATATCCATGAAAAATAACTACTTACACAAGTTTACATACATTACCTAGTACGGTTCACTTTCAACAAGTAAAAGACACGTTACAATTTTCTTATCTCTCTAACATTCAAAGAATGAAGTTCAATTCATTAGTATAAAGTACAAGCTTGCTAATTAATTTATTTCTAAGTACCTTGTTGAAGAATTCTACAAGGAAATCGTTTAATGGTAATAATATCTCTATGCACTTCTTACACGATATTACTTCTCACACGATACGAGGCGTTTTGACGAAAAGTTTTTAAATGGAACGTTTGAATTTGTTTGCAATGCGGGACAGCAATTATAAAATTCGAACGAATATTTCGAACATTTTTATCGATTTTATTTAGTATTGCTTCTATTACGTAATTGTGTGATCAATGATCATGGCGTGTCTGGATAGGTACAAACGGGACGATTAGATGGACTGCAAGAAGTCCAGACCTGACGCCTCTAGACTACTTTTTATGGGGTCACATAAAAAATATTATTTATAAAACGTGTTATGAGACCGTACAAAAGCTAAGGGTCGCGGTAAAAAATGTGATTAGGGGCATACACCACAACACTTTGCTGAAGGCTACACGAAATTAATTTCAACGAAGACTACATTTGTGTATCCGGAACGAGGGGGCTCATTTCGAACAATTTATGAGTTAAATTATTAAAGTGTAATAAATTAATAATAAAATAAAATAAATTTTAAGATTTCACGTTTTCTTTTTATTTTAAAGACCAAATGTTTGTTAGAGAAATTTTATCCTATCGATTAGTATAGTAAAATAACGAATCTTTATTTTTTAAATTTTTAGTTGGTTCGAGTCCCGCGGGAGTTACAAGCGAAATTTAGAAAATATTTGAATGCAGTTTTGTTTCTTTTTAAAAATAAAGGAATGTTTCCTTAAAGTAAAATAAGCTAACTATAGGATTTAAGGTAGTTTCCCTCCAGGGCCACTATTTTTTTTCCACACTGTATTATTTTAACTCGAGGTTTTGATGTCTTTGCAGACAATAAACAATGAGAGTTTTAGTTTAGAGTTCCTTACCTTTATAAAAAATCAAACTTCAAGTATCACCGCGAACTGGCCATGTGTTTTTTTAGGGTAAAACGGAACCTTATTACAAAGAGTCCGCTGTTACTGTCGCTAGGCTATGTCACATGCATGAACCGTGACAGACAGTTGAAATTTGCGAAAAAAAGTGTATTTCTGCTGCCGCTATTACAACTAATAATAAAAAACAGAGTAAAATATTTAATGGGGTCCCATGCAACAAACACGATATTTCGCCGTTTTTAGATGGTTCGGAACCCTCTGTGCACAAATTCCGACTCACACTTGGCCGTTTTTTAGATGATTGCTTTATAAAGAGCCAATGTTTCCCTAAGCCCTTCTGCGTCATCATCGGCTTCACGTTGTGTCCAATACTTTTTGAAATACAAATTGACATCGTTAACACATTAAAACGAAACATGCTTTAGAAATACATTTTTTTTAATTGGTGCCAAAGATCGCATCTAGGACAAAAACCACCTAAAATATATTATCTCAATTACAAAGAAAACAATGAAATCTTTCAATGAATTTACAAATTAAACATTTTCAGCATAAAATACAATAATTTCAGCATGTAACCTTCATTGCAAAAGTATCATTACTATCATGATAAAAAGTCTAATTTACCATGTCTCCCTTGTATAAAATTAATAAATGTAATCCAATAAATAGTGCGTAGTCTTCATCAACTGTTGGTGGGTTTGCTGGAATTTTCGTTCAGTTCCGGGAATAGTTCCAGGAGGCAAATGTCCAGAAGTTGGTACACAAGCTGTGGATAGAATACGCATATTAATAAATTACATATAAAATTAGTAGGTACAGTATTGGGCCTTATATGACATTACATTCTCTCATGTCCAGCTTCAGGCATCAAGATCAGATTTTGATAGTTGAGTTTTAAACATGGAGGAAATATATAGAGGAGGTGCCCTATCCAGTTTTCTTTAGGGACTCAAGTGAAGCCTACGGGCGGGGTGTGGGAGGGGTAAGCGGTTGGCTTTGGCCAGTCATAGCCAAACAGGCAATGGCATTAGTCACCTAGTAGCGAGTAGTAAAAACCGGTTGAAAAATAAGGTTAAAACATTCAAATGATCATCAAAAAAGTTCAGCTATACTAACTAGGTGGCTCTAGTTTTTTAACGAAATTTCATACGTTCCAAATCTGTCAGAAAAATTCGCAAAATAAAAGTATTTCTACTTGACGCTCGATAGCGCAACCTTTTTTCGCGGCATAAAAATCACCTAGGCAACAAATAACAATCTGGAATTTTGGACACAAATAATTGGAAAACAAACAATTTGTAAATAATTAATTATGAATGAAATTATCTTCGTGGTAAGTTCATTTGATTTGGATTGTCAATGTTATTCCTTTATAAAAGTAGAGAAAACTGAATTTTACATCGAAAAACAATTAATTTTAGTATGATTTAATTTTTTTTTAATATCTATGCGTGTACATACTTCACAGAAGTCAGCGTCGAACTGACGCCAGTGCCTCTAGTGCGGAGTAGCTTGAACTATTGAAGTTGTGACGTCACGACAACCCTAATTGAAGCTGTGCATCTTTGCTTACAGCAGCTCTACTATGTGACTGCTTTGTGGTTTTAAACTCCTAATGTTACTAATATTATAAATGTGAAAGTTTGAATGTATGTTAGGTCTCATTTTGCCTCGGTCGCGGCAGAAAGGCTCAACGGATTTGGATGAAAGGCAACGTTCATCGGCGGTTTTAGAGAATTACACAAAATAAAACTTACATCTTTGGAAAACTTGTTTAATCGAGGTTTAGAATACAGCTAAATACAAATTCAATTCAAACCCGTTAAGTTTTTTTGAAATATGCAAGGTGATTGATACGTACTCATATTCCCTCTTAATTGTAACAAGCGAAATGTATAAAATATACCCACGTTTTCATTTTCTTTTATTCATAAGACTTTTACAGTAAAAAAGCATTGTTGTGTAATTCATTTTCCCAGGAGATATTCGTTTTTTTTTTGTATATATAATTGTACATTATCGGAACGCATGGCTTAATGAGCGGTTATCCAGCTCACCCATAAATGAAAAAATGACCTAGTTCTTAAAGATACAGATTGCGCTATCAAATATCGAAGTCTTGTTTGAAAAGAATATAATAGATATTGATATGTTACAAAAAAGACATGGAGTCACCATGCAACAAAGAGGAAACTTAACAGCGGACGCTTGACCAAAACGTTTAAATGAAGATTTTCGTCATTTTACTCTGTGTAGACGCCATCTTTTGAGGCTTTTTATAGAAAAAAGTATCTTTTAAGTTACATTTGCTGTCAATTTGACATTGACGGGATCATTCATTGTCTTAATTTTTAAAATAATTTGTAATCTGCTTTAATATGAATCGGGGATGTATTTCATTTTTACTTTAGGTTTATTTTTGATAAAATAATACAATCTAACTTGGTAAAATAATACAATCTAACAATCTAACCCAGACCGCATTGTAAGGCCTTGGTGATTGGCAGTTATAGTGTACCGTCTGGAATAGCACATAGGCTACTTTGTATCCCGATGATCCCGAAATAGCTAGTTTGATATAAGGGATAACTAAAATTAAATATTGCTACGTTTTTGATTCGTCTGCTTAGGCTCATGATTGGTTAGTTAATAGTCTCATTACTACTAATGTATTGCAGTTGCAGTTTGTGAAGTTGACTTCGACCCTTTCTTTGTACTCGATTATAAGGCTCTTATTCGGTATAATTTTGCTTGCCATCTTGCCGTACTTGAGGGAGTTTTGGCGCCAACACTTATGTATGGTAGTGAATCTTGGGTGTGGCAGAAGAGACATGAAAGCAAGATTAATGTTGTGGAGATCAGAGCTTTGAGGAGCATGTGTGGAGTGAAATAAATAAATAATAATTTAAATAAATAAAATCCCCAGACAATCACACCAACTACATGGCCCCAAAGTAAGCATAGCTTGTGTTATGGGATACTATATAGCGAACTAGGGGGAAACCTAGAATATAAATACATTAAAAAAAAAACTTATTCCGTGCGGGAATCGAACCCGCAACCACTGGCGTCTGAGGCAGACAGGTTTACCTCATCGCCAAAGTGGTCGTCAATAAGAAAGAAATGCGGATTAAGGGAAGATGTAGAAAGTAAGGTTGAAAATGGTGGTCTCGGAAGGGGTCGCCCTAGGCGAAAGTATGCCGACCAAATTGGCGACATGCTTAAAAAGGGCCTTGTGAGAAATATTCATAACCGGCGATCATGTATGAAAAGGTTACGTGGAGGGAGCGAAAGAGGTATGTCTGGATGGGAGCAATTGGCGTTCCCTCTTTCTACACCAAAGGGAAAAAAATCTAAATTCAAGAAAGTTTTATTCATTATAAGATGACTTCATAATATAGACAGGCGTGAAGTTATGTATATGTATGATGTATGTATTCCATCAAACATATTATTTTTGTCAAATGGACTACCGCCAATCAATTAATCTACCAAGGAACGCTCGCTTTTAAGACACACTTACTCATTGAACGTACCTGTTTATTCCTAGCGGGGTTCTGTATGGCACACACTAGATCCGTGAACACTTCTCGAACGTTGGTCCCGAGCACCAAGCAGGCGGCGGTGCTGACGTAGCCACGTAGCTGATGATTGATGGTGTCTAGTTGGACACTGGTCTCCACGCGGGGACAGGGCTTCTTGCTGAATAGCAGACCTGGAAATTAATTATAAATGCTTATAACTTGAAATAGCCCAATAAAATCAACAGAGCAGAACTCAAACCTAGGACTCCCGCTTGCCGGACGGGTGCTTTATCAACTGAGCTACCGGGCCCTGTATCGATGATGACACGCTATCGAAAATACTAGGTATATTCTGTTTTACGTTATATTGCTAACATAGCTCCATCCACTAGTATTTATAACTTTGCAGCTAAACCACCAACATTTATTGAAATTTTTTATTCAAAAAACTGAAAAAAAAACCGCCTCCAGCGATTTCACCATCGAATTTAGAGAACATCAAAAAGACAACGTTAAGGAACGTACACATTTAGGTTGCAAACTGGACAGCAGTGACAGCAGACAGCTAACTGCCGTCCAATTTGCAGCCTTAAACATATTCTATTAGCTTATTAAATACCCATTCTAACAACATATTATTTATGCTGGACTGGCAGCGAAAGAAAAACTTAGAATGTACCAGCTGCTTCTTTTCCCGGGCATACTGTAAAAGTCAGTTAAAGGACAGAGGTGTTATTGTTTTTTTTTGTGGGTGATAGGCTGAGCCCCTGTTATTGCAATAGTCTCTCTCCAGGCTAGGGAAGTGAGGAGCGTCAGGGACCATGTTAACCTACAAAGGGCCATAGACAAGGTGGTATGGAGCCGGGCAACGAATTACAGTTGAATTTTTGAAAGTGCATACTGATATCGTTGTCTTTTGTCATGCGGGAGTGCCCATTGTGAATTATCTATATTTCCGTAGCCATATCACAACATATCCTATTTTTAGGGTTTACTCTGCGACAGACGAGGGACTTCATTTACAAAATCGCAATACGTGCAGTGTGTGAAGCTCTCATAAAAAGTTACTTGGAGTATAATGCTGCAATTTGGTTTTCATGTGACGTGCAAATGTTAATTAGTTGTTTTTTTTCTAAATGCATTGTAAAACTTGAATAATTTGTGTTTTCGTTTTTGCTTATAAATTTTATAGGTAATAAGATTTTTAAGTTTTTGCATTTAATAATGCTCAATTATTCTAAAATTACTGAAAAAATATGCTGGTCCCACGAGGTCTCAGGTTCGAGTCCTGGTCAAGCGATTTTATTTAGCATATCTTTTCATCATCATCACAACTCCGTGTAATGAGCCCACTGCAGGGCTATGAGTCTCTCCTCTGGTGCTGGTTGGTGGATGTCAGATATTTCAGGGTGCCGAAATGGCTTCTGACAAACCCTAACGACTATTGTATACAAGTATACAGAGCCCGGGACCGACTACTAACGTGCCCTCCGAAGCACGGAAGTCGTCGTGAGAAATGAATGGTCGGCTGTCACCCATCGTAATACCGGCCGCGTCGAGCACGCTTAACCTGCGATATCGTTTGATATGCACAGTAACCACGGCGCCATGACGTATATATCTAAAGCATATCTTTTAAGTTATTAAATTTAGCTTATTAATTAAGTAAAATACGAATTTCAATGTTCCACCTACCTTGCCCCAACTTAATAAGATGTGCCAGTCGTCTCTCAGACAGCAAACTCCTGAGCTTCTCATTCAAGTACCAGTTGAAGAGAGAATCCACGAGGTCCCGCGTGACGCCCAGCACGGTGCCGGCCACGGCCGTGACCAGGGTTCGAGTCTTTAGCACTTTTATTACTAGAATTAATAAGGTTAATTTAGAATAGGAGCTAAATTACAGTAAGCGACAGAGTTCATTTAGAATAAACGTTTCTTAAAAATATCATTTTTATTTTATGAAAGATACTGTAGCTTCTCTTTAGAACTATACAGGGCTATTTTTCAGTTTTAGTTATTTTTTTTGATACAATATAAACGTACCTGCATATTTATTTTAGTATCGCTCAGTAGAAAAAATAAGATATGGCATCGCAAACTTTTTTACAAATCATCGCTGTATGAACATAGCTACTGAAACGCGGCATTAAATTGATTACGTTTGATACTACTACGACGTAGTGCTACAAGATAATAAATTGCGCGTAGTAAATTGGTTCATGGTATTCATTCGTAATTTAGAGTGACCATGCTTTATTTACTAAAAATCGCTACTATAAATGATATTTATGGTGTAAAAACAAATATGGCCAGTGACAAAAAAAAAAGCCTAATATTATATGACTTCCCCTTAGTTGCGTTAAAAGATACAGTAATAATGAGAGGTTTTCCGACAGCTCATAAAAAAACAAAAAAAAAATGGAACAAAAGTCTGCGATAGATGGCGCTTTACAAAAGGCGAAGTCTTATCTGTCATGTAGCCATTTATTCCACACTGCGTTTTTAAAAGTAAAGTAAATTTATTGACGTCTGTATCAGAAATTGAAGTTATAAATAACCATAGATGATAGATACCACTTACCTACATTATAGTATACAGACTTAACACCTTCGGCTTTTTAAAAGTACCATCTATAGTGGTTTTTAGAACTAATCTTTATGAGCTGTCAGAAAATTCCTCATTAGTAGTAACCCTGTATACCTATCAGCTATTAATAACAGAAGTTCTTAAAGACATTTAATTTGCGCTAGATGTTGCGTGAATTGGTACCGTAGAACCAACTGAGTTTTGCTGAAAATTCTTTTGGAACTGTCAAACTTATAAGGTCTATTGCGTGTAATGCACTTATCACTTCTTAGATACTGTACGAATTCTGTGCTCGTGAAATGTCAGTGTCGAATGAAATGATAACAAGTTCGTCACCAAGGAAACCTATCTTCAAGCAAATTTCGACCTACTAGCATTTAGACGATTTGCCAAAATGAGCTTGTTGGTCTCATGATTCCGTTGGTTCTCATAACGCTCTTCATGGTCCGTTTTATGTTTCATGAAAAGTCAGTTCGTTCCTGGTGTACTGTCACTAAATTTATATTCAATTACATTCAAATGACCGCTTGATTTACCTACATAAAAAAGACGTGTGGCACTCGGAGACTGCCGCGGTAAAGCATTTTTTATCAACTTATGCAATTATAATTATTTATTTATTGAATTTTTTATGCAGTAATGTTTGATCTAATGTGAAGTTCCACAAGTTCCTAGTAGATGGCGCTGATTGTTTATTAAAGCCCGCATGTAAAGTTATGAAATCAAAGTATCACCGCTATGCCGGTCGGAGTGGTGGGTGTTAGGTTTTTTTCGTTACGGAATTTCTGGATTCGGTCCGCACGCTGAAGGCCCGCGATAGAAGCTATGCAATAGCTTGAAAACAGGTTTAGTCAAAGTTAATAAAGAGTAACATAATTTAATAGTACATTACTGCAGCGGCCAGCAAGAGAGGCGGTTGCGGCCAAGGCTTGTATAGAACTTTTCTCAAATAATGCGCGAAAATTTAACTAATTTAAGTAGTACAATTATTTAAAACCAATGACGAAGTTGACGAACAACTAATAACAATAGTTTTCTCAAAAAAACCTTGTTCGAGATAAATCGAACTTGCTGTAATGGTCGAGCAGCAGCCGGCAATAGTTGTATGAAAATCCATAGGTATCTGTCGTGTTTAGATGTCAAATAAATTACTATGTAAAATCATATTTGTCGTGTAATTTAAAAATGGAAATTTTTCACTAAACAGCTTTCTATGTGCAAACCAGTTTGAAATTTAAATTAAACCTTTGATAAGTTACCTCTTTGGTCGCCATGTTGTAGAGTAGAAGATCGTTCCATTTTTAAATTACACGACAACTATTGCCGGCAGCTGCTCGATCAGTACAGCAAGTTCGATTTATCTTGAAGAAAAAAATAATGCTGAAATTTCCAAGCATGTTTGAGAAAAAATACCTTACGCATTAACACTCACATAGAAACATAAAGCACTGCGTAAGTCCACGTACAACGTACTGAGGCCGACAATTGTACGCCGGCACGACACACGGCAGGTCATAGTTGTTGCCGAACACAGTGGAGCGAATGTCGCGCGCTGTACGCGGCGGGGCGATGACCTCGAGTTCAACGTCCTCGTTCACCTCGTACGCTTCGTCAATGTCGCGGGTTTTGTCGTATTTTCTGGGGAATTAAAAAAGATTATTGTTACATAATTAAAGACGGTTATTATAGTAAATGTAGGGAATATATGGGTCTATATAAAAATCTACAGCTAAAACTTAATTATGCTTATTGAAATATTGGTAAAGGAAAATTAAAAATTATGTTTAAAGGAAAAGGTTGTCTAATCCAATTTTTTCATTTTTGTTTGAAACAATTGCTAAGCTATTGTTTTTTCTCATTTAGAAATGTTGTATCCATACGCTTATACCCAAGACCACGCCCCCTCAGCGAGCCGTCAAAACATATGGAGTCTTGAAGTTGTTGGACGAAATGCAAATGTTATATTTAACTTTATTAAACAATATAAAATAACAATATTTAATACACAATATAAAATAAATAACGAAAAATCAGTAAATGTTCACGTAAATACAAAAAAAAAATAGATTTTTCTCTAATCGGGACTTTCTAGATTGCTCTAGTGCTATGTTAAGTTTGAGACGTTTCTTTAAGGTAAGCGTCCACATGTCTGCATCGTAAGGATCGAACGCATCGCAGCAAACTGATAAATTTTTCGCAGTTCATCCACTGTATCGGTAGCGAACGGATTTGCCGACGCAAGTAACAGCAATTGGATTGCCGATGCCACTTCATTCTGATTTTCGTAGTGATCGTACGTGCGGATAGTGTTTGTGAGAATGGAGGAAAGCGAGGAAGAAATAGTCGTTTTTGAATGTTTATTAGCAGAAGAGAAAAAGAAACTAAAAGAAGGAAACATAAAATCTGTATACACGACATATTCAAGAAGAGATCGAAAAGTGGAGAATATGACGAACTTTTTCCTGATTTGTTAAATGATGACACCAAATTTTTGTATGTCTCAAGCTAAATTCAATTTTTTTGTCGACATCCTGAAACCATGTTTACTAAGACGTGTTTACGGTATTCCGTATGACGTCATAGGCACGCAACGCAACAGTTGCCTCTCGGAGCATCAGTGTTGGCATTGCCGATGTGTGATCCGTACAGTGCGGATTAGTGGACGCACTTGTATGACTCTCTATACAAATTATACTACAATCCGTTTGATGCGATACGTTCGTTGTTTACGATACCGACCTGTGGACGCTTACCATTAACGGTATTTTAGTAATGATAACTTGTATTGTGTGAAATATTGAAATGGCATGGCCACCAATATACTTACAACGCTTGATACCGCTCCATATCCGAAGAAACCAGAAAGTTCTTCAAAAAGCTCTCCAAATGCTGTCCCTTCTCCTTCCTCAGCTTATGAGTGACCGATTGGTAGAAATTCACCAAATCCGTGCTATTCGCGTTCAAGGTCGACGCCTGAACCGCCATGGAGAAGTCGCCATCGAAGGTGAGGAAGAGATGGAGCAGCTCGCTGGTTTGGAGGAGACTTTTCTGTAGGAGCCTTTGGAGGAAATCCTCGTATTTGTAGCGGATTGTCTCCATTGGGCTGTTATCTCTGGAAATTGGAAGGTTATTGGAATTTTTAAAACTGGTTTTGGTTTTTGTATTGATTGAATGGTAAAATAGTTACACAAAAATAATATATTACGGAATTGTTCCTCTTCAAAAGTAGACGACAGCATATTTGCATCTTTTAAGAATTAATTAAGATTGACTGACAGCAACCTTTTTTTCGAACGCATTTTAGTTCGAAATTAATGTATTGAGTAATTCTTATCCAAATTAATACGTTATAAACAAAATAGGTATGTTCATAATGCCTTCGTCCATGTTCGTAACTAATCTTTGGTAACCAGTTACCAAAAAAGATTTTTTTTTCGCCTTTTGGTAACTGGTTGCGAAAAAAGAATAATTTTTCCACATTCGTAGATTTGTTTTTTGCCATTTTGGTAACCCGACACATGATTGATTTATGCAATTCATAGATATAACCCTTCTGGAATATAATGTTGATCAGACCTCAATCCCATAAACGCCTATAAATATCTAATTAAGTACCAGGGAAGCAGAAAGATGTGAGAACCACTCCATGGGATCCAAGTGGAAAATAAAATTATATTTCGATCTCATGCAAGTTGCTGGATCGAAATTATTAACTTAACGTTTTTTTTTATTCTTACGCCGTATAGGTGCGGCTTAGAATAGCCATACCACCCCTGGATAAACATGTAGTAAAAGGCGACTAATCCGAGTAGCCCTAGCTTGATGGTAGGGCGGGACTCCTTGTCTACGGCGCGGCGCCGTTTGCCGTGTCAAGGTATGGCACTGGCCCGGCAACGTGTCATGAACCGCCACCGGCAGAATGCACGGCGTCGTGTCGTGCTACGGCACCGTCTATGGCGTGCTGTGCAGGTTGCATCGCTCATATTATTGTAATGCCAGCAAAGAACTTTGATTTTGATTTTTCACCGGCGGAATGCGCGGCACGGCGACGGCCACCAAATATTACCGCTCCAGCGGTGATGTGTTAGGGTAATATTTTATGAAGAGAGGTTCTTTCCTAAGCCCGTGTGCTTTCATCTTCCCTTATCAGGTCAAAGGCGGACTTAGTCTATAATAAAAAAACAGTTTCACATAGGTTTCATCTTATTTTTTGCATATTTTGTAATAAAATGAATGAAACGCTAGGTACCTACCTAGGTACCTAGGTACCTACTAGGAGAGCATGGGTGTGTGATTTGTATTTTCAAAATTTTTTTTTTTCATAACTTCGCGTTTGGTTATAATTTGGTGAGAGCCATAATTGTGAGAGAACTGTTAGATTATTGTATTTGCAGGGTTGGAACTCGAAGACGCTTCGATAGACGGCGAGGAAGAAGAAGTTATACTCCCTTAAATCTTCATTATTTTTTTTATTATATCTGGCCAGCAACTTACAAAGAGTTCCACATTCGTAACTAAGAACAAGTTACGAAAGTGGAAAAATCCTTCTTCTTTCGCAACCAGTTACGAAAAAGCGAAAAAAAAATCTTTTTTGGTAACTGGTTACCAAAGATTAGTTACGAACATGGACGAAGGCTTCATAATCAATATGTACCTACTGCAGTTATCTTTTATAGGTCTGTTCCACAAAACCTGGGTGAACTTACGTAGCAAAGTTATGTTATAACGGTTTTTGAAGTAACTCTGTCAGTCTATCTAACAGTGCTTATCGCTCAGCTAAATTGTGAATCGAATTTAACGAAATTTAGAATAGAGTAAGCTTGAACTTCAAGGAGGATATAGTAAACTGATTTATCCAACTGCTGTAGCCAACAACTAGTAGTATATAAAACTGTCATCGATGGCGATGATGTGTTAAGTATTTTAGAGCCGTTTGCATTCTTAACCCGTGTGTTTCATCTCAAGCTGCATCCTGAAAATTCTGCAATCCAGCAACCGGCACTGGGCCAGCTTGGTGGATCACGGCTTCCTCGACACCCAGAGGAGAGACTCATGGCCCTGCAGTGGGCTCACTAGTTCTGCCTTGATAGCGCTGATAATCGCAGCTCATCACTTTCCGTCAGGAGCCGGCTGAGTGCAGCAGTGAGCTAAGTAAGCATGCCAACTTTTTATGTGATCTGTTGATTTTTTTTTATTTGATGTGTACTTTAATTTATATTACTTTTAATTCGTTTAATTCAGCCGCGTTAACGAAGAGTAGTTTTATCGCTTCTGGGTAGGCGTGTTGTTAAATTAGATTAATCCTAGTGACCTTGGCTCGGTGGAAGAACTCGTTCGTTCAGGAATCGTATGCTTAGTGACAACCTTTCAAATAAAGTCTGCCATCAAAATATCATGATATCGTAGTGAAGTTATTTCGGCAATATTACATGAAGAGTAGGTATGCGCCTTTCTAATACTATGTACAGTCACGCCTAATAACATGTATACATTTTTATTAGAATTTGAACCTTATCACAACCGAATAAGTTGCGAAGTGTGTACATATGAATGAACGTGACTGTACCGTCATAATGGACCTCAAATTTACTTATCATAAGGTAACATTGAGGTCAAAAGCAGGATTAGCTACATTGAAAAATATTTAATGTGTTGCTGTGTAAAATAATAATAAAGTTAATTTACTATTTTTTTATATTTAAAAATAGATTGAAAATGGCAATTATTGTTTTCAATGATCGCTTTATTTGTCTCACCGTCTAGAAGGCAACCTGAGATCATGTCCGGCGCTCTCGCCGTGGAACTCCTGCAGTTTACTCCTCAACAGATGAAAATCATGTTCGCTCCGCTCGAGCACCCACAGCCGCGCGCCGCCCTCGGCCCCCGCGCCCCCCGCCGCCCCCGGCGCGCCCGCCGCGGGGGCGGGGCTCGACGCGTGCACCGCGAGGGAGAACACTCGGATAGTGCCGCGCCGAGGTGGGGTTTGCTGGTGAAATTACGAATAGATATACAATTAGGCAATGGATGAGATAACTGAAAAAAATACGAATAACTGCAATATGTATACTTATTGATAAGTTTAACCTAGTACCTAGAAATGCTCGTATTTTGAAACTTTCTTCAATTTTCATACAGTCATTCTAAAAAGACAATTCTCCTGAAATCGTAATTTTTATTGAACTTTTAAAATAAAATAAATAAAAATAACATTCTAAAATGTATTTTTCAAAGTATGGCAATATGTAAACATTGTAGAGGCGACTTGCTTCTTTACTCTTAGATATGGATTTTTAAAGGCCGTTGAATTGTTTTTCTTTATGAAAACAACTTCTTCACTTTTATAAATATAATAAGTAAAACCACAAATATAATAAGTATGAGTCATTTAAAAGGAAAGGTTTGTGAGTGACTGTTGGAAAGACGAAAGTCATGTTTATGGAGAGGAATGAAGATATGACGGAATGCAATATTATGATAGGATGATGAACGTGGAAGAAGCGAAAGAGGTATGTCTGGATCGCAGCAATTGGTGTTCCCTTGTCTCTGCCTACCCCAAGGGGAGACTGGCGTGAGGTTATGTATGTATGTAAGTAAACCCACATTTTGTAAAATTTGGCGTGTTTCATATCTTTGAATTTAAAAGTACAATAACAAATATGAGCGGTAAAAGTCATGAAGTGACATTTCCCAAGACGGTGGTTAGTTTCAACCTATGCCACGCGCCAAAAGATCCTTGTCGGACTATATTGACGTAAAAGCATATCGATTATGCTATTGTGAATAATTTGAATACTGTATGAATTCAAAATACTATGGTGAACTTATCAAAATACACAATTCAATTCAATTCAAATACTTTATTGCTATTTGCATAGAATTGATAAATATTAACAAACAATAATATACAAAAAAACATTAAATGTGCAATTTTGGCGGCCTTATCACTTCTAAACGATCTCTACCAGGCAACCCCATCTTAAACGAAATCTTATGAATTAAAATAGAAACATGAAAATGGCATAAATAATATTATTTATACTTAAATAATACTAATTAACATAAATAAATAGGTATAATAATATAATATAAAATACTATAGAATTTAATAAATACATAGATAGATATATAGATATACTTGGATATATAACAATAGAAATACTTAAATAGGTACATTAAATTAACATAAATATATAAATAGCAGTATGTAGGTAAACAAATATATATTCTATTTGATATGAAACAAGTGTGAGAGATAGAACTTTTTCAAATTATATTTGAAGGAAGCTATTGTTTTGGCATTGTGGAGAGCAGATGGTAGTGAGTTCCAATGTTATATGAATTCAGTTTATTTCTCTAGTTTTTTTATCGAAATGATCTTTTACGTCCAGGTAAATCAAAAATATAGGAATGTCAGTGAAAATATATCTTTAATAACTTGATATAAACATGACGTCGTCGTCAGTCAGTGGTCATGGTCAATTCAAGTTGTTTTTAGTATTGCACACGGAAAGTACATAAGAATTTAATTAACAGTTATTTTAAGTGTTTTCATAATGGTTTTCACAACAATATTATTTGGCACAGGTGCTAGCCAGATGTCCATACTAAAATAAAACATGTTTTTTGCTTTTAACGCCAAGTTAAATTTATATCTATGGTTGTCCACAAGAAATCGCGTGGAAGCGATAAGACCACCAATTGTGTATCCAGGTATGTTAATAAATTGTAAACAAATGTCACTTTTTTTCATTGTGATTAAACCATATCTTTCACCTTTAAATGAAAATGAGATCAAAGAAAGCAAAATACGGATTTAGAAAAAAACTAAACACATCACCGACGGGAAGGTTATATTTGGCGGCAGCCCTATAACAATTCTAAGCCGACCCATCGCGGGTTAAAATAACAACGTGGTAAATAATAGTAAAGCTCAGACTTTGGTTTTCTTAACTCTTTAGTTTTAAATATAATCAACATTAATAAAGCTAAAGAATTTGTTTGTTTAAACGCGCTAACCTCTAAAACTACCATTTCAATATTGAAAAAAAAATTTTGCGTTGGATAACTCGGCTCGTAAGAAAGCTATACAAAGCTATTTTTTAGCCACCAGCCAGATGTTAATGTTCAAATTCGCCCTGGCTCCTACAAATATAGATTATTTACAATAATTATTTTAAATTTTTCTTGAGACAGTTACATATTTCTTTATTTAAAGGACAATTTGCAAAAAACGTCATTTTAAAAGTATTTTATCGACACACTTCAAATCCACCGACATCTTGTTAAAACAAAGTTACTGTCATCCATTGAGATATTATTACTTCGTATAGAGAAGTTATCTCGAATAAAATGTGTTGCAAAAATGGACTGAATTCGGCTCTGCAGCGGCTGCACCGCTAAATCTGGCCATAACGTCTGATCAAACTATTTAAAAAGCAGTGCTGGATCCCTTCAATTAAAAGAACAATTTTGTAGCTGCCAAAACGTCAAAAGTCGGGAATGTCATGATATTGAAAATACGTATCATCATCATCGATTAATATTGCAGAAGTGAACAAACAGGTACCTATTTTTTTTGAAAGCATATAAAATGAAATGAATTCATGTCATATGCATGAAGCTTTGTATACCTTTATAATATTTTATATGAATCCTTTACTATTTTGGAATATTACAGGTATCATAAAAAACTTATGCACTAAAAATAACCATATTAAATAAATTGGAATTTGATATTTCTTTTTACAAACAATTAATATTTTAAAGCAATTATGAAACCAAAATGTTAGGTATTTTTAAAGTATTTTAACTTGTCTTACGAAATCCTCAATCAATATGTATCCAAAATCAACATCCGTTAGCAGTGTCCCTTCTGCCCAAAATTAATATTTTTTTACTCTATGCAATTCGAAAAAACATAGTGACTGGTGAAATAAATACAAATTGCTTATTAAATAAATACTTTAGGTGTAGTAACAAGTGAAAAGTGACTCCTTGGAATTTATTTGTATTTCGTGTGCTGTTCAAATAGTGCCTCAGCACACATGAAAGCATATTTGAAAAATATACAACAGAAAACAAAGACGTATTTAATTGTCGTGACAAGCGCTCGTGACACACGAATTTATCCGAGTAGTTAGGGCTGAAAGCCCTAACTCGAGGTGCAAAAAAATTGTATGGGATGTCCTCTCTCTACGTAGTAATAATATCTCAATGCTGTCATCACAATACTATCATGAGGATTGATTTACTATTTTTAATCGCGCCTGATAGCATCGATTATAAGTCTTTCATTCTAAGATTTCACTTCAGCGTTTTGTAAAAAAAAAACATTCAAACATTAGCACATCAATCATCGCCTAATTCGAAATGCACTAAAACAAACACAAGGTTTTTGAATTACTTAGCCTGTTATTCCAATTGCCATTATGAAGTCCTAAGTGAAAAAGGTTAGTTGTTACTATCTCAGATATTGCATTTATTTCCGTCCTATTATATATTTATTGTCTACGCAATCATAACCTCAAAATCTATAGTTCTTTTTGTAAAAATCAGATGCAGCAAATTGTCCGTTTCATGAATGATACACGATACGACATCAATAGTAATAAGGAATCAAAAAAGTATTTTTGCAACTTTCCTTTATCAGGCCGAACAACAATTAACATACGTGAGTGTAGTGCCGTGTAGACACAGTAACATATGCCTACAGAGTCAGGCACGGGGCCGGAATTATGAAGCACAAGCAAACTCCTTTAAATATTGTGTTCTTTGATACGGTATAAACGTACCTGGATATGTATTTTAGTTTCACTCAGTAGAAAAAAATAAAAATATGGCAACAGTAGTGGATATATGGTGTTTCTGGCTCAATACAAACTAACTCTAAACCGCTATGAATTATCATCAGATCATGCATTAGCATAATTCTATTAAGAGCCTATACAACGATGCTTGCGAAGAGTGTGTGAGCAGGACTGAGCACGACGACGGCGCGGCGCGGCGGCGTCGCGGCAGGGCAGTACAGTTTATTGTACAGTTTGGAGGTAACTAATGCATGATCTGATGATAATTCGATTGATTAATTTTTTTCTATAGAGATTGTTTTATGCTAATTAAAACACGATTTCGCGATACATAGGACTTAGCATCAATCCTCAACTTTACCATATATTAATTTTAAAAAATAAAAGCTGCAGTATTTTAATATAACATAGGATCATGCTAAGCAATTTGAGGTACCTAGTATGGGTCCTTGAGTTTTCAAACACATTCGATCGTAACAACGTAAACATGAATACGTATAAACTTGCTGTTGTTCGCAATTTGTGCTGTTTGAATGCACTATTCATTTTAAATATTACGCTATTCACGTCTTGTTTACGTAATTACATTCGAGTGAATTAAAAATAAAATGTACCTAAGTAAATAAATAAATAAAACACGTCTAAATTAGTCACTATTTTATTATACTTACACATAATTTATTCAAAACTTTTTTAATTTTATTAATTTCAGATATTCATTATTTTTCTTTCAATTTTAGATAACAAATCTTTTAAACTAGAGTAAACATCGTCAAATAATAAACTTTCCACAACATGCTGCATGCACACCTCTGCCCGACATTTACACATGTGCTTGGCTTCTTCTTGACTTTCAAACGTCTCGCCATCGTAAACTTCAATTTTGATAACTTTTAAAACTTTTCCTTTACTCGGTATTTTCACGTACGAGTACGAGGGAACATCACTCTTTCGTTTACGAGCGCCACAAGTATCCTGCCCCATCGGAATGAAATTAAATAGACACGACGAATCATCTTCCTGTAACAAGAACAAATTTTAATGCATTAACGTAATTTATTTTTAAACATGTTTTTTATAACAATCATTGCCAATAAATAAATAAACTACTTACCAACGACATAATTTTTTGAAAGTGTTTCTAGCTTTCGCTTTTATTTCCAACTAATTGTGATTTCAATTAAACATCCCGTTTATATAGGCTCCCGAGAACTTTCGTAGTTTATAATAAATGTTTTTAATTATTTCGTCGCACATTCAACACAACTATAAGCGGCTTTTGCGTAACTTAAGAGCGTCGCGTGTCTACCTTATAGGTACTGGAGAAACATCAGCATAATATAGGTTGAAATACAAGCGAACGATTCCCAAATAAGATGCTTATTAGAGTCAGCAAATATGCACATGCAAGTTAATTATCTTTACGCAACTCACACTATGAAACTTAGTGAAATAAATACTCTTCGATTTTGATGAAACCCCATCATTTGCAACAAGCAACCAATCAAGGAACAATTCAAAGAAGAAAAATCCCTAACAATGTAAGTGCCTTATGATTATAAAAAGTGTTCGTTTTTTTAATTTTTATATTTTAGTATTAAGTTTTTATTTAATTGAATTTTTTTATAGGTCGAGATCTATGCCTGTGCTCACTGATGAGGTGTTCCCCATGTCGGACGAGGAACCTAGAACTCCCCCCATGAGGAACAACAAATCTCATCACAAAACGGATAGAGGAGCAGTCCGGGAGCCCACTCGACAACCGGAAAAACAGATGTAAGTTTTTTCAGCACTTATGTTTTGATTATTTTAATAAACAGACAAACACACACCAAATAAAATTACATGTTTTTTTTATATGTTGACAGAACACAGTCACAAACATCCGAGGATGAAGCTTCACTGCCGCCGGTTGAGCCCCCGCCCTCTGTCACTGGGAAGAAACGCGTTAGCCATTATGAGAGACGTCCAAAAGGAGAAACGCAAAAGTGAGTTGATAGCTTTGTACTTTAATGAATTAGGTTTTGTAGTGTGAGTTCAGTGCGACGCGATGCGGAGCCTTGAATCGAGCCTTAAAGTAGGAATGGCTAGCAACCCGCCCGCCCCAGTATGAGCGAACAGTACAGAACTTTAATAATAACTTTATTTTCATTAAAAACAGGTTTTACAGGGTTATCATCTGGGGCCCTCTGTTTAGCTCAAAATGACTGTGTTAGAGGGTCCCGCTCTTCCGTACATTATTTTAAAATACAAGTTATATTTACTAATTTTACAATTATATACAAAAAAAGAGTAATAAATAATAATAATAATGAAATGAAATTTATACATAAATGGCAAATTTTAGCTGGTAAAAATAACATTATATGTAACTTATTAATTCTAAATTATTTCAGTGATTATTTACAAATTGAGAAAATAAATCAATTACTCTAACTTTTAAGAGAGCTTAGAGATAATATTTTTAAAAAGATAAATTTACAAATACAATTATATTTTTTATATATAAAATATTGATTTTTTATTTCACGATAATAATTATTTTATTTTAGGTATACGTTAACAACCCCCACGATTGTGAGCGTGCGTGTTTGTGTGTGAGAGTGTATGTGAGTGTGAGTTTGAGTGTGTTGTGTGTAATGTCATGTAATGTCAGTGAACATAAGTTATAGTATGGGTCTCAATATTTGTTCGCATTCCTCATAGTTTAAAGATTTCAACCATAAATCAAGTTTGTATTTGCATTCTGAATAAAGATTGATATATATATTTAACTTTCTGTTCACATAGTTATAAAGCTGTGCTGACCGTTTATTAAATTGCATGCTAGCAAAACTTGTTTTCGTTTGTGGGATCTGGCAAACTATGTCTTTTCTTCTTTTAGATTTTATAATGTCTTTGTCGTACTTTAATAATTTATGTTTAAGTAGTACGATATTTTGAATGTACAATTTTCTAACGGATAAGAGGCCACTAATTTGATAAAGGTTTTCCGTTGGGTATCTTGCTTTTTTAAAGAAAATAGTCTTAATGAGGGCCCTTTGTGCTCTTTCAATGTTAATAAATTTTGTTTTGTCGGTACCTCCCCATACTGGTATACAATACGTTATAATTGATTCTACCAGAGCAGTATATATTTGATTAATAAGTTTATTGGACTCTGTTTTTGGTACAACATGCCGTAATGTCCTAAATATCCATGTCAATTTTCTAATTCTATTACTTACTTGCTCCAAATGTGGGTGCCAACACAATCTCTGGTCAATAATAATTCCTAAGTATTTAGTTTGAGTCAATTTATTAATTTTGGAACAATTACAGGTCAAGTCATTACTATCGTCACATTCATGGATTTTAATGAAGAAGTTTTCATTTGGCTGGTTTTTATTCAGTATACTGAAGCAGATATAATTAGTTTTAGTCGTATTTAATGTGAGCATATTATGTCTTAGCCAGGTTGCAATGCGTTTCATGCCTGCTTCTGCGTAAGATTTTACCGTATCCCAGGAATTACCCTTAAATACGACCGCGGTATCATCGGCGTAGGAAAATATCTGTGCATTTATCACGTTTAAATTGCAAAGCTCGTTCAGATAGATTAGGAACAGAGTCGGTCCTAGCACGCTACCCTGAGGTACCCCAAAAGTTACCTCCGCATTGCCACTTGTCACTGAGTCTAGTCTCACTCTTTGCTTCCGTTCTGTTAGGTAGTGTTCAAAGAGTTTGAGTGGCACTTCCCTTATGCCGATATTTTCCATCTTTTTTAAAAGGTTTGGAATTGACACTGTGTCAAATGCCTTTTTGAGGTCTATAAAAACTGTCAAACATTTGTTACCTATATCTAATTGGTCTGTTACTAGTGAGGTCAATTTTATTACAGCATCGGATGTTGATATACCTTTCCTGAAGCCAAATTGACATGGGGATATTAAGTCGTAATCAGTCAGGTACTTAACAAAACGTAAGTTTAACAACTTTTCCAGTATCTTAGATATAGCTGGTAAAACGGAAATCGGTCTATAATTATTTACATCATCTCTGTCACCATCCTTGTATATAGGAGTGATAACTGATTGTTTTAAGAGTGACGGGAAAATTCCTTTCTGGAAACAAAGATTAGCTAAATGTGATATTATAGGAACAATTTCTTTTCTAATAAACTTCAGGAATTTGGTAGAAATGTTGTCCCAGCCAGGAGCACTTTCAGATTTGAGGGTCATCAAAACTCTATCCACTTCATCATGGTCGGTGTCTAGAAGTACGAAGGAATTTGATTGTGAGTTTTGTTTAGTACGTTCAGGGGGATCTTCTGAAGTTTTAATTTGTTCTGCTAACTGCTTTCCTATGTTGACAAAAAAGTTGTTAACATAGTTTGCCGATTCGAGGGGTGTAGGCTGAACATTTAGTAAAGGTGTACTATCATTTTTAACATTTTTGGTGTATGTTATATGCTTAATACTATTCCAGAGTGTTTTATTGTTTGTAACTGACTTAGCTAATAGTTCCCTTTCATACTTCCTTTTTAATTTCTTAATTAAGTTATTACAATACGTTTTATATCTAGAGTAGGTTATCTTAAGAGTTTCGTTAAAAGATTCATTTTTTAGATTTCTCTGTAATTTATTTCTTTGTCTAATGCACCGCAGGATGCCAGGCGTAATCCAAGGCTTAATGAGTCTTTTATTACATGGAATTGTTTTAATGGTAGTACTTATTTCAATGGACTCAGTCAATTTCGTAATAAGAATAGAAGTCAATATTTCGGGATCGTCACAAAGCATTAAATGGGCATTGTTCACTTTTTTTAACCTATTATTTTTATTATGTTATATTAATCTTTAGCCTATTTTGAGAGAACAATTTGAATAGTTTTATTTTTAACTGTGTCGTTTAATTTATATTGATTTTATGAAATTAGTACGTGATGACGTCATCAGTGGCATTAACTTTATAAACATGTGTCAGTCAGTAAAAAAAAACATTAGCTGTGTCTGTGTGCTAAAGCATGCTATGTCACTGTCACCCAATGGATTGTCAACAGACAACAAACCAACATTTCAAACATTGATTCAAATCAAATCTTAACCGTCTTTATTTCCTCTGTTTATTTTCTTTGTACTTTGTATAAATAATCTATAATGAAAATAATTAAATTAATTATTCTTAATTTTTTTATTGTTAATTAAACTTAGATCAATCGCAGGGAAAAATAAAGAAGCTGAGTTTGTTACGTTGAGGTTACGTTAAAATATAAACAAAACAAAACAACCACCATAGAGCTATAGAGTTTAGTTTGACTTTTTTTAAACAGCTTTAAGGCATAACACTTGATCGATTTGATGCCTTTGATGACGTCATCAAGGTTAAATAAAGGTCAAATGTATTTTGTTAAAAATCTCTTAAACCCCAATATTTTTAAATGTTTTAAATCGACTAAATTAATCAGAAATCTTATTCCTCGAAACGGTTTTTCGTGTGAAATAAATTTAAAAAAATGAACAATGCCCATTTGATATGTCATTTTGTTGTAGGTGTAATAAAGCGTTTTCAAAATTAATCGATCTTGTAAAGTTTTTATGAGTTTTATATGTTTTCTGTTTTGTCAAAGACATAAATATTGTAAAATGATCCGTTATTGATGTGTCCAATACAGCTATCGAAGCTTTAACTGTCGGTTTATTTAATTTTAGCATAAGGTGATCCAGACAATTACTTCCTCTAGTAGGTAGCGTATGTCCAGGAAGCAAACCAAACAATGAGAGTGCGTTCAAGTAGCTCGTTCTATTATTTCTTTCTTGAAGTGTTTCTGTTGGTTTTATTACTAGATTTATGTTTATATCTCCCGCTATTATAATACTTTTTTGTGAATGTATCGTTTCCATATGTGAGCTCAATGAATTTAAAAAATCACTGCAATTCGGATGTGATGGAGATCTATATATGCCTAGTATAATATTATTGTGTATATCTAGCTGTAAACAAGACGCGTGATTTAATTTAACTTCCTTTATCTTGTGATGTAATGTATTTCTGACATATATAACCACACCATCATTTTGATTTAGCTGGCAAGTAGTCATATATGAGCGGTAGTGGTCAAGTTGAGGAATCGGTTTATTTTTATCAAGTCTACATTCTGTAAGGATAATAATGTCAATATCAAAATTAAAGTTGGTTAATGTCAGTACAAAATTATCAAAGTTGTGATATACACTTCGTATATTTTGAGAGATGATTGTCAGGTCACCCTTATGCACAATTATATGCTTGTTAATTTCTGAGCAGTCACAAGTAATAGATTTAGCGATTTCCAAGTTGTCTATGTCTTCTAAGGTTTGCAATGTCTCACCCATTGGAAATTATTAGATTAAAAGTCGTTATATTTGGTATGATATAAATGTTACATGACACTGCTATGAGGTATGTTATTTCAAAAAGGTGCAGAGTGTGAATGTGTTGTGTGATTGTGTATGTTGAGATTTGGTTGTGTATATATGGTAAGTTTGTGTGTGTGGGTTGTTTAATGTTTACATATATGTCTATATTGTTAATTGCTATTTCAATAAAGTATTTATCTGGCATCTGGCGTCATACTGTTTTTTGTAGTAGGTGTTGTACTTGGGATTCATTTTTAATCAGTATAATTGGAGAGCTATCATCATGTCTTACGAATACCCGGCCAAAGGATGTCCAACAGTATTTGTATGTACAGGACTTTGCAAGGTCCCTAGCTAAAAAGAAAAGCCGGGCGTTTTTTTGAGTTAGCTGCTCCGATATATAGATTGGGGTATTTTCATTTTTTGTAAATCCTAGGTGTTTTGCTTGAAGTTTATCGTTTTTATTTTTACGATTAAAAATCTTGCTATTATTCAAAATTTCTGATTTTAAAGCGGTTGAATTTAATTCTATTATAATGGGTGTGTTCTTGAGTCCCTTTTCTCTTCCATTAAGCCTATAAATATCGTTTATATGATGGTCTTCAATTTTAAGGTTGATATGCTTCGAAAGATTAGAGATCATTTTCACCAAGTCACTTTTTGTCTCGTTGGTAGGTTTTGGCACATTTTTAATCTCTAAATTTGTTTTTCTACTAATTCTTTCCATGTCCTCGATCTTTTCTTCCAAAAGTATAATGCGTTCGCGGTCCTTTATTGCTTGGATTTCTAGTTGTTCTATTTTTTTACAGAATAATTCGTTTTGGCTCGTAAGAAAGGAAATAGATGAGTCAATGTTAATGTATGATTGCTGTATGCCTTTTAAATTTGTATTGATGTTTTGTAATTCTTTATCCTGCTTTAAGATAAACTTTGAGAACATATCTTTCATCTCTTGTTTAAAGCTATCTAAATCAGAGTTATTTTTAACTACACTTCTTTTTTTCAACTTTTGTGGAACATCATTGGGACTATTATCGTTTATGGAGTCGACATTTGATTTCGATTGCGATTTATCTATGCTAGGGTGCATTCCAGAAGTTGGAGATATTGAAAAGTTCACCTTTGAAGGTGGGCTGCGTCTGAGAGGCATTTTTGAAACCAATTTAATTAATTTTCTACCAAAAAATAATTTCTCCCAAATACTGTCCACGAGAAGACAGCTTTATTTTATTTTAATACTGGCAACAATTGTACTGTGTGTGTCTTGCGAAAATTCCTTGGCGGGCTTTTTTAAGAGATAGGCGCATTTTTTCAACTTTTGAAAGAAAATATTTATTTTATGTTCTGTTAAGCAAATTTCATTGATAGTTTATCGCATCCGAACCGTTAATAAGTGCAGACATGGAGGAGGACCCAGGGGAGTCGTCCCCTGGGAGACCCGATAGGAAGCGACTGCGGAGGCCTCCTATTCCAGCCGACATGGACTCTTTAGACGAAAAAATGTACTTACCGTTCCTAAAACCAGGATATCGAAGACTTTTTCCGGAAACTTCTGCGTCCCAGGAATATGTAGTTTTTACCGAGAGTACCAGTACTGAAGGAAATGTTGGCAACAGAAACCCACTTACTTTGGCGGGACTTTTTAAAGACGAAGTTAAAGGAGTGACAGGCATTAAAAGAATGTCTGCAAATAAAATAGGCATATTTTTCTCCCAGGCAAGTAACGCAAACAATTATTTACTCAACGAGACATTCCAAAGACGACACAATTTTAAGGCATTTATCCCAGCGAGAAGTATTGAAAAAATTGGAGTATTGAGGTATGTTCCTACAAATATAAGCAACGAAGACCTTTTCAAGAAATTAATCTCATCCTGTGAGATTATCGGAGTGAGAAGGTTCACTAAAAAAGTCAATGGTAAAACTAAACCATTTGAAACTGTCTCCGTAACTTTTTTAGCTAATTCATTGCCAGAATCTGTATCTTTGGATTTATTTAATTTTAAGGTCTATGAATATGATCCTCCCTTATTGCAATGCTTCAAGTGTTTCAAATTCAATCATCATGCAAAAATATGTAAGTCTCAACAAAAATGTTCAATTTGTGCCAAAGATCATCATTACTTAGAATGCCCCGATGATCAGGCTTTGCATTGTGCTAACTGTGGTGGTCAACACCTTGCTATTTCGCGAGATTGTCCTGTTAAACAAAAAAGAATACTAGATAAAAAGAATAAAGTAACATATGCCAATTTAATGAAAAAAACAGATCACACATATAGTTTAACACATTATAACTCAGATTACCCTACATTACTCCCAAAGAAAGTTACAAACATGGTTACAAAACCCAAAGAAATTACAACAGATGAAATAGTTCAAGGTATTTTAAAGAATGATAGTATCTTAAAATCGTTAGTGGCGACGTTAGTAAATTTAGGAAATAGTAATAAAAAAATGACTACATCTTTCATAAAAGAAACATTAGTAAACAATTTAAAACATGGATAATAAGTTCTTAAAGATTTGCCAATTTAATGTAGAAAGTATCAATAGCAAAAAGCCACTTCTTATTTCCTTTTTAGAGCAGAATGACATTGATATATGTCTGTTAAATGAAACTTATCTCAAAAATAATATGCATTTTAAATTAGCTGGTTATAATTTTATTTTTCAACATGGCCCTAAGGGTCGTGGTGGAGTCGGTATACTTATTAAGAATCATTTTAAATACAATAGTATAGATATGCCTTTTTATGATGATTTACAATCTGCAGCTATAGTTCTTAAAACTGATACAGGTGATATATCCATCCTATGTGTCTATAGTCCACCAAGACCAGGACATTTTAAATCTAGACAGCTTAAACAAATAATTAATAGTTTACCTAAACCTATCTTACTATCTGGGGATTTAAATGCACATCATGTGGCCTTTGGGTGTTTTTCAACAAAACCCAGAGGTACAGATGTATATAACATGTTAGATGAGTGTGATTTATGTATCTTGAATTCTGGAGCTCCAACCACAGTAGGTAGTGTGCGTAATAAACAGTCTTCCATTGATATAACTTGTGTCAGTCCCAACATTGCTCCACTAAGTCAGTGGAGTGTTCATGATGATCCAATGGGCAGCTATCATTACCCCACTATCACAGTCATACAGCTATCACCACAAACTTTTGAAGTAGGTCAACCATCAGAAAGATTTCTGTATAACAAAGCTGACTGGAAACTTTTTGAATCTGAAACAGAAAAAACATTCAAATCATTCTCTATTGATCCTAGTAATCCTTTGTTGTCATACAATCAATTTTGTGATATCTTAAATCAAATTAAAGAAAAATGTATACCAAAACTTAAAATAACTTGTCCAACAATTATGAAAAAACCTGTTCCCTGGTGGGACGATGAATGCTCAGAAGCAGTTAAAAAGAGTAAAGCAGCTTTGAATTATTATAGAAATCATTCCTCTTTAGAAAATTACATACATTATAAAAAAACAGATGCCATTAAAAAAAGACTTTTGAAAGAAAAGAAAAAGAATAGTTGGAAAAAACTCTGTGAGTCATTTAATAGATACACACCTATTACTGTAGTCTGGAACTATATCCGCAGATTCAAAAGAGCATCTTCAAATGCACCTCCAAAAAATTGTGAATGGATTCCATCTTTTCTTGATAAGTATGCTCCCACTGATCCACCTGAAAAATTAGTAGACAGCAATTTGTTAGATACTTTTTTTATGCAAGAAGGTAATTCACAAAGTGCATTCTTATCTAATTCTTTTACATGGCAAGAATTTCAATCTGCTTTAAAATCTAGAAAAGACACTACTCCAGGCTTGGATGATATTCCTTACAAACTTTTAAATCATTTACATGAGAATGCTCAAAAGATTTTACTCAATATTTTCAATTTACTCTGGGATAATGAACTAATTCCAACTTCATGGAAAACCCAATGCATCATTCCTATCATAAAACCAGACAAATCTGAAAGCCACTGTAACTCATACAGACCTATATCATTGTCATCTTGTGTTGGAAAAGTATTTGAATATATGATAAAGGTTAGGTTAGACTGGTATGTGGAATCTAATAATATCTTACCAAAGGAACAGTATGGTTTCCGTAAAGGTAAAAGCTCTGCAGAAAGTTTTGTTGCTTTGATATCAGATATAAAGCAATCCTTTTCTTCTCATTCATCTACAGTTTGTGCCTTTCTTGATGTACAGGGGGCATTTGATAATGTGATTCCGTCCATTCTTGTAGATGTCTTAATTGACATAAGTATCCCAGGCAAGGTCTGTAAATGGATTTTTAATTTTTTGTATGACAGGACAATGTATGTAAAATTTAATAATATTTTATACGGACCTAGACAAGTTTTTAAAGGCACAATGCAAGGTGCCACTATATCACCTCTTTTGTACAATTTGTACACATGCCATTTGAATAGATATATTTCCCAATATAATGTCAAATACCTGCAGTATGCAGATGACCTGGTTGTATATAGTAGTCATAAGGATGTAAATATTGCTGTAAATAATTTAAATAATGCATTACAACAAGTTCATTATTATTATACCTGTAAATTAAAGTTACCTCTAAGTTTAAATAAAAGTGCAGCAATGATTTTCTCTAAAACATACACTACTTCTATTAATATTGTAAAACTTCATGATAATAGTTTAAAATGGATAGAAGGTAAAAAGTTTTTGGGAATTCACCTTGATAGTAAATTACAATTTCATAACCATATAGAACAAATTATTAAAAAAAAAAAAAAAAAAAAAAAAAAAAAAAAAAAAAAAAAAAAAAAAAAAAAAAAAAAAAAAAATGCCTGCCGAGGTCTGAACATAATTAGATCTTTGGCAGGGGTTCACTGGGGATCAGATCCCAAAACTTTATCGTTACTTTATAAAAGTCTAGTGCGTAGTCACTTTGATTATAGCGCCTTAGCCTATTTTAACTGTAATTATACTTTATTAAGAAAATTAGATATTATCCAAAACAAAGCACTAAGAATCATATCAGGTGCTATGTGTTCTACTCCTATACATGTTATGGAAGCAGAGACATGTATTCCTCCTTTAACTTTGATAAGATTAAGAATAGCTGAAAGGTTTTGTTTAAAGGTTTTTGCTTCTAATAACAATCATATAATGAATAGAATACTTCCTGTGCTCCCATTAGATATCACTTGTGTAGGTACTTATATGGACTCTTCAAATATTTTATCAAGAAAATTACCGGAACTCTTAAGAATAATGATACAAATACATCTTAAATTTGGTAAAAGTGTATTTAGAGAGAGCCATTGGCCTTTGTATAATATAGATTATAATGCTAATATGATTGATGTAGCAGTACTTAAGAGGGATGTCATTAATCAAGTAGAACTTTTGAATATGCTTGATGAAACTGATTATTACAGTATATACACTGATGGTTCTAAAACCTTGAGTACAGTTACATCAGCATATTATGACCCCCAAACTAAATCCAGAAAGTGTATTAAAATAGATTCTAATTGTAGTATATTCACTGCTGAATGTTATGCGATTTATTGTTCTCTTTTATATTTATGTAATATTAATAGTAATAATTTTTTAATACTTACCGATTCACTTAGTGTTATTAAAGCTCTTGAAAATAGGATTTTAAAATTCAGTACCAATCATTTGATTTTTAAGATAAAGCAAGTATTGTATAATATGTCTGTAAATAGTAAATTTGTAAAATTTATGTGGGTCCCTTCTCACTCCGGTATATCGGGAAATGAAGAAGCAGATAAAATAGCAAGGGGAGATCCAGATGAAGATCATAGTGATTCAATGCACATACCTTTTACCGATTTATACGCTCCCATGAAGGAATGCCACAGAGAACTTTTCAATGATTACTGGAGGAATGTATCGTCCGATAAGGGAAAATGGTACTATGACATACAAAAGGTCCCGCCCGCCCAACCCTGGTACCACAAAATCTTTGGATCGAGAAGCTTCATAACTTCCATCAATAGAATGAGATTTGGGCACTGCCAAACAAAATCCCATTTGTGCAGACTGAAGCTTGTGGATAGTGGACTATGTGAGGAGTGCAACGAGGAAGAGGACTTAGAACACGTTGTTATGAAATGTAGAAAATATAACCTACAAAGATTGTTATTGTGTAGTGAAATCGACAATGACACTGACAGACAAGAGCGACAAGAAGAAACATCGTTGAAAAGTTTACTTTCAGAGAAGAAGTTTTATAAATCTTTATTCCAATTTTTATTGAACATAGAAATGAAACTGTAATTTTAAGAAGTGTTAACATTTAAGAAGTGAACTTTATTTGTAAACTGTATATTGTTAATTTGTGTGGCTAAAAGGACTCGTTTCCAGGCCCGTTAAATAAAATATTAAAAAAAAAAAAAAAAAAAAAAAGTGTGTCTTGCGTGACAGTTGAGTGAGGTTATTTATATCTGTCAGTCAGTGCTATTTTAGAAATGTTTGTTTACAATAACACAGATTTACAGTTATGATATTTGACGAAAGTTGCGTTAGATTGGTCGAAGGATTTTTGTAACGGTAAAATATTTAGACACTAACCGTTTGTTCAGCAATTGTATTTAGTGATATTTCTTATAATGTTTTGTCTGCGGCAAGTTGCTTTTGTGATTTTACTTCCTTGTGATTTCTTCTCAATGTTGAACACCAGCTTCACCTTATTTATGTAATTTTTCCAACAAATAACTATTATATATGTGAGAGCGCGCGAAAACGATGTTACTTATACGAGAGCGAGAAGGAAGAGGACAGGAAGACCGTATATACCGAATATGAGTCATAATACTTTAGTTAACCATTATAATGAAACTATTTTTACTTGGTTAAGATTCAATGATCTTTTGGTGATTTATGCAGGTAATTAATACAATAAAACAAAGTTACTCACCTTACAGCTTTTCTACAAACAAAACATATCTCTTTTATTTTTTTTATTGTAGGTAACATTGTATTCGAATGTGAATTACTTATTAAACTCTCGTTTTAAAATGTCTCATAGTAATATGTATAATCTTTTTGGTTACAGATTACCACCACAAACTTCCGAGGATGAGTGCAAAGTAGCACCCCCGCCACCGAAGAAGCGTGCTAGTTCCAGCACTACACCATCCTCCTCAAAGAAGTGTGCCAAGCCAACCATTAAACCCATAACGAAGCCAGTGCGTGTAACAGCTCAAGACCTCTTCGGTGATGACAGTGAGCAGGAGGAGGAGGATGAAGAAGCTCCAACAAGTGGTATAGCACCTATACACTCAATGATTATAAATAAGTTAGCAACCGGGGTGTCAAAACAAGTACTTCCAGATAAAAATGGGAGTCACTATATAGATTTAAAAGTCTACCGATGCATAGACATAGAAAAAGTGCAACCAATTAATAGGTGGCGGCATTCTGTCGCCACCTTGAAATGTAAAACGGATACTGATTCCGAAATGTGGCAGCATCTTTCTAACTTGATCCGCGCAAGTAGAAAAGAGTTTCGCGGTGTTCCATCCACGTTTTCGTCATACTTCAGTATGCAATAGTATGAAGTGTGGGACACCGTTGAGTTAGCTAATCAGTAGCATGCATGCATGGTATCAGTATCCGTTTTAATATTATTTTTCTATTTCTATAGATATTTAATAAAATATTTAATAAAAAAATAACTTCATTTTATCATAACTGCTCTATATTGCTTGTAATAACTTTATTAGATAATAGAATATAATGGCTATATAAGTTTCTTGTTTTTTTCTTTTTCAGTCGGAAAAGACCCTTCCCGAGAGCTAATGAGTTATAACAATGTTATTAAATGTGAGAAATGTGATTTAAAGTTAATGAGAAAAGACTATCAATATCATTTGAGAACCGAGTTACATAAATCAAATTGTATGTTGGCAACTGAATTCAAAAATGTTTATAAATTAAAATCTGCATTTAAGAACAGAGTTATAACTTATTGCGTGAAACCCGAGAATGATTTTCCTATAACACCAGATGAATTTTTATACCAATGTGAGAAAGATGTTACAAGACTGATTGAAATATCGTTAGAAAAACACCAATGTATTAAAGTACAATTTGAATTATTTGCATTATATCTATTACCGAAAAGTGGAGAAAAACAAATGAAATCGTTTAATACGAAATACGAAATCATATTATGTGATATTGAAGAATTGAAAGATATATATAAAATAAAAAGCATTGCAACATTAAAACGAAAGTATACTGAATATGAACATGCTGAGTCTGGTTGGACATTTTTGTCACTAAATCGTTTGGAAATTAACATAAATAAATATTGTCCTATTCGAGGTGGTACTTATATAAAACTACCTCCTCGTGTGGCCAATACTAAGAGTTGTATTAATGTAAAGAACAATGACGATTATTGTTTTCTATGGAGTATTTTAGCAGGCTTGTATCCATGTAATAAAAATGCAGAGAGATGCAGCTCTTATCCACATTATTCAAAAGTATTCAATTTGAAAGAAATGACATTTCCCCCATCATTCAATGACATAAGAAAATTTGAAAAAAATAACTCTAATATAAGTGTTAATGTTTTCGGATTTGATAATAGTTTGAACCTGGTAACTGGGCCACTCTTTATAACGCACAGTAGAAAAGTTAATCATTTCAATTTACTGTACATACAAAATAACGAGAAAGGTCACTATTGCTTGATAAAAAACCTTTTACGTTTAGTTCATAGCCAAGTAACAAAACATAAAGGAAGTATAATTTTGTGTGAGACATGCTTGCAGAGTTTTAAAAGTAATGATAAAATTAAAAAACATTATTGCTCTAAAGTTTTACAATTAATACCAAAGCCGAATACATATTTGGAATTTAAACATTTTGAAAGACAACAAAGAATTCCCTTTATTATCTATGCAGATTTCGAAAGTTTATTAGAGAATTATTCAGACACTTTACCGAGCTCGAATACTACTAAATATAAGCTTCATAAACCATCATGTTTTGCGTACTATATATGTTGTTCATTTGATAGTTCACTAAACAAACTTGTGTCTTATCGAGGGTCAGATGCCACTGAAGTATTCATTAAAAGTTTAATGGAGGATGTTAAATATATAGATAATATATTAAAAACGAATAATCCAATAAAACAACTGACTGAAATACAGCAAATTGAATATCGCTCGAGTACTTATTGTCATATTTGTAAGCAGTTACTATTCGGTGAAAAAGTACGTGATCATGATCATATTACCGGTGAGTTTAGAGGCGCCGCCCACTCTTATTGTAATCTCATGTTCCAAGTGTGTTCATTCATACCAGTTGTATTTCATAATTTATGTGGTTATGATTTGCATTTATTCATAATGGAATTAACGAAATATGATGGCTCAATCAATGTTATTCCTAAGACTAAAGAGAAATATATTACGATAACAAAATCATTCGAAGTGAATAGTGAGCAAAAACAATGTGTGAAAGTAAGATTTATTGATTCTTTCCAATTTTTAAGTGCAAGTCTGGATAAATTAAGTCAAAGCTTAAATAATAATGATTTCAAACATACCTCAAAATTTGTCACTTCCTCAACTCAATTTAAGTTGATTAGACAAAAAGGTATTTATCCGTATGACTATATGAATTGTTTTTTAAAATATGAAGAAAAATGTATACCATCAAAAGAACTGTTTTATAATAGTTTAACAAAGCGACATATTTCTGACGCAGAATATACACATGTCCAAAACGTATGGAAAGAATTTAATATAACTGATATGGGTGAATACACTGATTTATACTTAAAATGCGATATTTTATTGCTGACCGATATATTCGAGAATTTCAGAATAATGAGTTTGTACTACTATAAGCTAGATCCTGCTTATTATGTAACCGCACCTGGTTTGAGCTGGGATGCGATGCTCTTTTATACTGATGTAAGATTAGAGTTGTTGAGTGATCTTGAAATGTATCATATGATAGAAAAAGGTGTTCGAGGTGGTTTAGCGCAATGTTCGTTAAGACATGCAAAAGCAAATAACAAATACTTACCAAATTTTGATTGTACAAAACCATCTAGTTACTTGATTTATTTAGATGCAAACAACTTGTATGGGTATGCTATGATGAAAAAAATGCCTATTTCTGATTTTAGATTTCTGTCACAAGATGAACTCAATCATATAAAAGTTGAAACCATTAATGATGATAGTGAGTATGGATATATTTTGGAAGTAGATTTAGAGTATCCTGATTATTTACATGATTTACACTGCGACTTACCTTTTGCTGTAGAAAAAATTATCCCCCCAGGCGGTAAATCAAAAAAACTAATTGCAAATTTAAATAATAAATATTGTTACGTTATTCATTACAGTCACTTAAAAGAATGTTTAAAACAAGGTTTGCAATTGAAAAAAAATCATCGTGCCATAATTTTTAGACAAGAAAGTTTTCTAAAGAAATATATTGATTTGAATACCAGTTTGCGTCAATCATCTAAGTCAGAGTTTGAAAGAGATTTTTTCAAATTGTTAAATAATTCAATTTTTGGAAAAACCATAGAGAATAAGAGAAAGCAAGTAAATGTAAAATTAGTATCTCATTGGGAGGATAGCAATAATGTTACAAACAAACGTGTTGGTGCTCGTAAATTGATTGCCAAATCAAATTTAAAATCTTTATCAATTTTTTCAGAGAACTTTCTCGCTATTCAGTTAAATCTGGAAAAAATTACTTTAGACCGGCCTATTTATGTTGGATTTACAGTGTTAGAGTATGCCAAACAGCATTTGTATCAATTCCATTATAATTTTATTAAAAAAAAATATGGAGACAATGCTAAACTTTGTTACACGGACACTGACAGTTTACTGTACAAAATTAATACTGAGGATATTTTTGAAGATATAAAAAATAACATCAATGTGTTCGACACCAGTAACTTTGACATAAATAATCCGTTCGGGATTCCACGAGTAAATACTAAAGTTCCAGGGTTATTTAAATCAGAAATGGGGGATAAATTGATAGTTGAATTCATTGGATTAAGAGCCAAATTATATTTTATTAAGAGTATGGAGGAGGAAATAAAAAAAGCTAAAGGTGTGTCTAAGTCTGTAATACAATCTTTGAAATTAAAAGACTTTTCAGATTGTTTATTAGATAATAAAGATTTAAAATGTAAAATAAATATGATTAAGTCTCTAAAACATACATTGTATTCGCAAGAAGTGAACAAATTGGTATTAAATCGAAATGACGATAAACGTCAAATATTGCCAGACCAAATTAATACTGTAGCATGGGGTCATTATGCATACAATTGTAATGTAAATTAATTATAGGGTTTAATATAAATATTTATATTTACTATCAATAAAGTTACTGATTTAACATTTAATTGTTTTTTAATTGTTTATTTATTTACTTACCAACTAAGTTTTGGTAAAATTATACTTGACAGAATACTATAAATTAATGATCAAGTAGCAAAAATGATCATTTGTCAAAAATGAAGCTTAAAAAACACCCGCTAAGCTTGGATGTCAATCTAATTGATATTGATCAGAATTCACAGCACATAAGACATAGTGAATTATTACCAAATAATATACGGTGTTTGATTTGCGGGCCATCTAACTGTGGAAAAACTAATGTGATGGTTACTTTGTTATTACATAAAAACGGCCTTAAATTTAAAAATTTGTATTTATATACAAAGACCCCATTTCAAAGTAAATATTGTTTTCTTAAAGAAGTGCTTTCAAACGTTTCTGAAGTCACATACAACGTATTGAGCGATAACAGCGAAGTCACACATCCAAATGAAATGTTACCTAATACAATTATAGTTTTTGATGATGTGGTTTGTGAAAATCAGACTAACATTCGTAATTATTTCGCCATGGGAAGACATAGTCAAATTGATTGCTTTTATCTTTCACAAACATATTCAAAAGTTCCAAAACAGCTGATTCGTGATAACGCAAATTTGTTATTACTCTTCAAACAAGATGATGTCAACTTAAAGCATGCGTACGATGAGCATGTTAATTCGGATATATCATGGAATGAATTTAGAGAAATTTGTCATAATGTTTGGCGGGAAAAGCACAATTTTTTAACTATAAATAAAGACTCAGAGTTAAATAAAGGTCGATATAGAAAAAATTTAGACACCTTTATATACTTATCTTAAAATAGAACATTGTCATTCATGATAAACAAGTGAGAGAGATAAGACAAAAAATGAGTCTCAAAATTAAAGAACAAATAATCATGTCATCAGACATCATTAAAAATAAACTTAAACAGTTAAAAGATATAGAAGATAAAAACAACTATGAACTAAATAAAATATTTAAACCAGTTACCGAACCTTTAACACAAATGTTAGAATCAAATCAAAGTAATGTGAACTGTGATTTTAATGTGAGTGCTATACGAGTGCCTGTAAAATTAGATGATGCTATAACCTCTACACCATCAAGAGTACACAAACAATCATCGGATGCTGATTCATACTCAGAGCATTTTACTTCGGGCTCTGAATACTACAGTGATGCGGATAATATTAATAAAAAAGACATATCTGTAACAAAAACATATCTTAATAGTCTCTATGATATAAATATTCCGTTTGGAGTTCGGAAAGTAGGTGATCAGTTAATGATGGGTAATTTTCCGGTTAAAATAATTGCTTCAGTCGATGGTGACATGGAACCATGTAGAATTAAAATTGATAATGATGAATATCAATTAACTCAAGGACTAAAAGAAGTATTATTACATAAAAAACCGAATCTAGAATTAGTTACTGAAAATGATAAAAGAGCCTATAAAAACATTTTAATAAAAACGAATGCTCATAAACGTGACTATGATTATAAAGGTCAGTTAAAAGGAGACAAAGGTGAAAAGTATAAACAAATTATTAAACCTATGTTCATTGCCTCGGAAGTTGAGAATTCTAAAAAAGTGGGTGGTAACATAAATGTTTTAAAGAGATATAGAAAAAATACTGATTTCATCTATTGGGATGATCCGAATGAGCTGGTTGAAAGATTAAAACTTTTGTTTGCTTCTAAACAAGCAGGCAATACTAATCAAGACAATGAAATTATATCAATCATAGAAGAACTACAAGAAGCAAATATAATAAAATCATAAAAAGCATAGTGTTTTTAAAAGATGTTTAGTTGTTGAATGGTTGTGAATGTTGCAACAAGCTAAAAATGAGTAAAGAAGATGTGGTGAATGAAATACATAAAAATGCAAGAGTTAATTTTCCTCGCAGATGTGTTCTACTCAAAGATGTAGATGATCTGTGGCAAGCTGATTTAATAGATATGCAAAATATATCGGGTATTAACTCAAATTATAATTTTATACTTATCGTGATTGATTGTTTTTCTAAATATGTGTGGGTACAACCATTAAAAAATAAAACTAAAGATTCGGTTACAACAGCTTTTCAATCAATTTTGTGTGATGGTAGAGTCCCTAAAAATTTGCAGACAGATTGGGGTAAGGAATTTTATAATAAAAGTTTTAAAAAAATAATGCAGATGCATTCAATAAATCATTATTCAACATATTCTATTAAAAAGGCTTCTATAGTGGAACGAGTAATACGTACTATTAAAAATAAACTTTACAAAAAGTTTAGTTTAAAGGGCAACTTTAAATGGATTGATGGAACTATAGACAAAATTGTGAATGATTACAATCATACCAAACATACGACTATTCAGATGTGTCCGGCGGAAGTGAATAAACATACAAAACACATTGTGATGCAAAGATACAACATACTAAATAAACCAAAACTTAAAAGAAAATCTACTTTTGTTGTTGGTGATGTAGTGCGAATAAGCAAACATAAAGCAAATTTTGAGAAAGGGTACACTCCAAATTGGTCGACTGAGTTATTTAAAATAAGCGTGGTTCAGAATACCAATCCACCAACTTATTTGCTAGAAGATTCAAGAAAAAATAAAATTCTTGGATCATTTTATGGCCAAGAGCTTCAGAAAACCAAAAATCCTGAGGTGTATTTAGTAGAAAAAGTTCTTAAGAAAAAGGGGGATAAAGTTTATGTTAAATGGTTAGGTTTGTCGTCTCAGGACAATAGCTGGATAAGCAAAACCAATATATTATAAATTGCATTTTGATTTTTTTATCATTCTTTGTTTACCTATGGAAGGAAAAGGTCTTGTGAATAATATAATAAATCATTTACCGTTTGAGTTACATCTCCCAGGCTATAACTACTGCGGGCCAGGAACCAGATTACATGAGCGACTTATCAGAGGTGACAAAGGTGTGAATGAACTTGATGAGTATTGTAAACAACACGATATTGCATATATGAAAACTAAAAACTTACAAGCCAGACACGCAGCAGATAAGATCTTAATTAAAATGGCAAACAAAAGAACATCATCATCCAAAGCGAGTGCAGGAGAAAAATTGGCAGCAAGAATTGTTAAAAATGCAATGTTAATGAAAGTTTCAAATGGGTTAGGATTTAAAACAAGTTTTAGAAATGTTGTTGCCTATGCAAAAAGAAATATTCGTAAAGCAAAACCAAAATGTAAAAAGCTTGCTATCGATTTAGCTTTTGCTGCTATTAAAGATATGGCATCTGAATCTGGAGTGAAAATCCCGCGAGTAATACCGCTACCAAAGACAGGCGGATTCTTACCTTTGGTAGCGTTAGTTAGCGGATTATCTGCAGCTGGAGCTCTTGTAAAAAAATCCTCTGCGATAGCAAAGGTGGTAAAAACATTCCAGATTGCATTAAAAACATGGAATCAAGCGAAAACACTCAATCAGAATTTTGAGCCTCTGTGTGTAGGGAGAGGTCTAGAACTCAAACCGTTTAGAGGTGGTCTAGGTATATACACTACGACAAAAAACTGAAGAAGCAGCTACCTAATCGTCCTCTTACCAATATTGATATAATGAAATATTCAAAAAATATACCACATTTTCGAGGAGTGTTCATGAGAGATCAATTACCTAAATATCCTCGCAAAATCGAATGTGGTATAATTAATTTGGATAGTTCCGAAAATCAAGGTACACATTGGGTGGCTTATTTAAAAAAAAACGATTACGTTGAATACTTTGATAGCTATGGTGACTTAAAACCACCAACAGAATTTATTAAATACGTGGGAGACAGAATCCAGTATAACTATATAAATTATCAGGGTAGTCATCCATACAACTGTGGTCATTTATGTCTAAAATTTCTCGAAACTTGTATGCATTAGATTTTATGTTTCAAATATATTGCATAATTTTAAGCCTGATAGATCAGTGTTAGTTTATCCTTCGAATAAGTAAGAAGCATTTTTGTTTTACAACCAAATCAATTTTTGTTACAAATTATGATCGATTTCAATATAAAAAAAAGTAAGAAAAGTGGCGGTAAGCCGACGAAAGCTACTACTTCAAATCGCGAACCCTTCAAACATACACGCGTCGTACCAGCTCTCAGCAAAATAAATAAAGAGTTTTTAATAAATTTAGGATTTCAACTATGAGTATCTTGCAAATAAATGAAGCACCGCATTTCGACAATTCTATCGAGGGTTATGAAGTGCATTCCTATACTCCGTACACCAATAGCTTTAAAGAAAACGATGAAATTCGGATACCGATTAATCAACAGGACATCTATGTATTACCTTCTGCCAGTTCTATATTTATTGAAGGACGTATAGAAGTATATTCGAAAGATACTACAGGAAAACATCAAAGGAAAGAATGTCATTTTAACAACAATCCAATACCGTTTCTTTTTAATGATATAAGATATGAGATAAACGGAGTTGAAATTGATCGTATTAGACATGTCGGTATTACCTCTACAATCAAATGTTACGTTTCAATGAATGATGGAGAGAGTAAACAGGCTGCTCTATGGGGGTGGAACTTAAAAGGAACCAAATCTGCAACTGGAACTTTTAATGTAATATTACCGCTTAGTAAACTGTTTGGATTTACTGAAGATTATAACAAGATTCTAATAAACTGTAAACATGAGTTAATTTTAACGAGGTGCAAATCTGATGTTGATGCAGTCATACTCGATAATGACGATAATTTGTCAATAAATATTGAGAGAATTCAATGGCGCATGCCTCATATTAAAGTGTCTGATCGAGAAAGATTACTACTCTTAAAACAATTAGAAAAAGATAAGGCAATACAAATAGCTTTTCGAAACTGGGACACATATGAATATCCACTTTTACCTAAAACAAAAAAGCATTCATGGTCCATTAAAACTGCATCTCAACTCGAAAAACCTAGATATGTAATATTCGGTCTTCAAACAACTAAGAAAAATATTAAGGAAAAAAACAGTTCCGTGTTTGATCATTGTAATTTGACTAACGTTACATTATTTCTAAATTCCCAAACTTATCCATATAATGCACTGAATCTTAATTTTGATACCAATAAATATCATATATTATATGAAATGTACATCAGATTCCGTCAGTCTTATTACAACGCTTCAGTCGATCCGTTGCTTAATATCGTCGACTTTAAAGAAAAAGCACCTTTGTTTGTAATAGACTGTTCAAGACAAAATGAAACTTTAAAAACCGGTCCAGTTGATGTAAGACTAGAAATAGAAAGCGATAAAGACTTTCCTGATAAAACGAGAGCCTACTGTCTTTTAATTAACGATCGTATTATAGAATACAAACCTTTAAGCAGTACGGTTCGTTAGATATCATGAAGTTAATAGTTGATGTTCAAGGTTTCAAAACCGAATCGAATGAGTTTATACCCAAAGAAATAGCTATATTAGAAGGTAAAAGAGTGCACTTCTTTTTAATACAACAGCCTTTTCCATTTTATGATTTAACTACAAAAGAAAAGAGACAAGTTGGTTGGATTGAGAGAAATAGAAATATTTATTGGAAGGAAGGATTTATTCATTTCTCTAAATATAAACATCTGGTTTCACCTCTACTTAAGAATAAACGTATATATGTTAAAGGTGAAGAAAAAGTAAAGTGGATTAAAGAAATGTTTGGTAATCATGATGTTTTGAACATAGAAAATTTTAAGTGCCCTAGTATCAATGCTTTATCCGAGCTTTATAATGAATGTAGCGATGTCTATTCATGTATCTATCATAAGAATATTTGTGCTTTAAAAAATGTAATATATTTCTATAAGTGGTGTACTGATAATAAAATTGTATTTTAACCGAGATAATGTGTTTTATTTAACTGAATATACCTATTCAACACTGAACAATAAGCAGATAACATTGAATAGATCGGTTGTAGGACTTTGTAAGTCACACAAAGTTGAACTAAAATAAACTGCATACTGAAAGAGTGAATAGCTGAGTAGTTTACCTGCGACCTATATTAGTAATTTGATCATAATATGTTAAAACTGATTTAAATAGAAGGAACACAGTTGGAGAGAGTGAGGTAACTGATTGAAAGTAATAGCCGAATCAAAAAGTGATCAGATTAAATACCCGTAATCTGATGAATGATCTGATGATAATTCATAGCGGTTTAGAGTTAGTTTGTATTGAGCCAGAAACACCATATATCCACTACTGGCAACACAAACTTATTTACAAATAGTCGCTGTTGATGAACACAGCTACTACTACTACTACGACGCGGCATTTCATTGATTACGTTTGATAATACTGCGTCGTAGTACTAAAATATGTTTGTAGCGCGTGGGCCTTTATATTTAATGGTATTCATTCATAATTAGAGTGACCATGTTTGCTTAATATGTATTAATATCTTTGAAAAAAAATATAAATACCTTTTTTGCAAAAATCGTTTCTATAAATGAGATCTACAGGGTGACTGGTGACAATTTTAGATACTGAAGGTGAGCACTCTGTACTCGATTCCGATCATAATTATGTAATAAAAGTAGGTGCTTAATTTTTCACTAGAATTCCCTATAAAAAATACTGTATGTTACTATTTACTTTACTTACGCCTGAGACAATCGCAGCACGTGACCTATCACGCGGATCGCTGCCAACGCTAGCGTAACCATGCGTTGCGTAATCAATTTCTTTAACTTTCGGTTAAGTTTACTCAGTAAATAATTAATATTTATTTTTTATTATGTTTTTTCTCTTCATGTATGATCTTAAACTATCACGTACTTGTATTTCAAAAGTGACCCACCAGTCACTTTGTATAGTGTAAAAAAGGCCGGTGACTTAAAGTAGCCCTTTATATGTATTTATAGTTTAGGTTTCTCCTAATTAGCTTTAATATTCTTTCATAGTAAAAAGTAATGAGAAAATAAATAAACTACTCACCAATCTTGTCTCTACATTAGTCAGCACAACTTTATAGGTCTTTAAGTCCTGATCCCTCAAGCTCTCCTCCGCAGCAATAGAGTCCAGATACTTCAATATGTCCATGTTCTCTTCTAACTCCGCTTCTGACATCTCCGCGTTTGACAGAGAGTCGAGAATCTGACCTTCTACGGACTGGGTTTTCAGAGCACCCTTTATCTTGCTGCCGAGTTTTAGAGCAGTTTGGAGAAGTTTGTCCTGAGGCCTGGAGTTAATGAATATTTATATTATTAATATTAAGTACAAATTAAAACATGACAGGCCAAAAAAAACATGTACCCTGGTTTATTTTATTGTAGTCATGTTATACAAACTTATTATATTTGCGCTACAGTAGTGCGGGTGAAAGTTGCCTAAATTACGTTAAATCTGTTACTTCGATTTTAGAGTTCAATAACTAGAACAATCCAATTGGATTTAATTCAATTTACCAGTTATTAATCTTTTAATATATTATGATTGTGGCACAGCTGAAAAACCTAGTCATTGTAAATCACGGTAATTTTCATGAGGGAAACGATACGTTACTGAAACTGTCACCCGCACCTTACAGCGCAAATAATATATAATAATAGTTTAAGACACTTCACATTAAGGGCGCTGATTTCTATGACAAATTTGCACTTGTAATCATATAGTTTCTACGATTAAGAAATATTTGTACAAAATTTCAAGCAAGCAAGTATTCGTAGTCTATAAACAAGGTTAATAAAATATCCTTTCTACTTACAATTCGCACATATCAAATAACTGACTTACTTTTTAAACATCTGCTTTTGATAGCCGGTTGAGATTCTTGACCCAATCAAGAGCATGTAGAACTGAAAAACAAGACTAAATATCAATAAAACTTCACTATTTTTGGGGGAGATTTTTACATCTGTATTAAGCTGAAGCATGTGTTTAATCGCTAATCTCTGTAACTACCTTGAGAAAATATTTGAAAAAAAAAGGATGTACAGAAGACTGCAGATCAACCTTTATAAATCTGCCAAGAATTTGTAGCTGAATTTGAACTCTATGCACTTGACATTAAGTTAAATTTGGTCAAGGAAATTTGACAGGTTTGTAACGCCGGTAGGGCTTCTGTAGAATATAGCCATATTGGATCCAGAAATTTCCAAGGGATAAAAAGTAACGTGGGTGAAACCGCACAAAGCTACTATGTAGTTACTTATTAAAGGGCGCAAATTAAACAGACTTCATTTAAATAGCATTATTCCCCTCTAAAAATCTAAGTTGCCTTCTAAATTTCTTGGTCAGCCACAATCCATGGCACAAACCATGTCGGAGTTATTTAATCACAAAGCTCTAGGGTTCGTGGCGCTCTGTTCGCGCTCGTGTGGCCCGTATGCAACCTAACTGCTCCTCCTCGCTACGCTACGCTTGTCGTCGCACCTAACCGTACTGACTTCGTCTTCCGGAGCGGGGCCTTTCTTGTCACATAATACTTTTCATCACTCTGGCGATGGGGTAAACCTATCTGCCTCAGACGCCAGTAGTTGCGGGTACGATTCCCGCACGGAACAAGAAAAAAAAATGTTAAGAGTCTGGGCGTTTCTCTATCTATGTATTTATATTCTAAGTTCGCTACATAGTATCGTGGTATCATGTAGTTGGTATGATGGCCTGGGTTTTTTTTTTATAATTAGTAAGTATAAAATTTTATAGAATAATTATTATAAATTATTATCATTGTAGTATAAATTGCTCCAAGGTATATTTTTTCGCAATTAAAAGTTATTTTCTTGTGGCTAAGTTATGAAATTAGAAGTTTGATCACGTGGCCAAAAAAACTATTCGGTGGCTGGACTTATAATTTCTCTATATTAAATTGACTATTTATACAGGGTGGACCAAAGGTTTCTTAACATTTGAAATTATCAATAAAAAACAAATAGGCACATGTTTATAAAACTGTTTATTTATTACGAAAGTATAGTTTTATTTTTAGAAAATTACGTCACTGAAATGCGATCCTTGTTCACTCTGGCACTGATGCAACCTAGACCGGATATTTTCCATGACCGATCTACTAGAATCGGTTGAAAAGTTTTTCATTTCCTTTAGTTTGGTACTGGTCCTCGGTTTGTTACTGAAAACATTGCTTTTTAAATATCCTTACAGGAAGATGTCTATTGGAGACAAATCGGGGCTACGGGGTGGCCAGTTAATGTTATCTCATTTCGATGATTTTCTGGCCAAAAATTTTACGAACCACAGCCAACAAGTCATTTGGCTTATGACATGTTGCCCTAGTTGGAGCCATGATCTTTGATTGAATGCAGCTGGAGCAAGAAAATTCTGTACTATTGCAATGAACCGCTCTGAATTGACGGTAACTGGGCGATTGTTCAGATCTTCATGAAAATAAGCTCCGATAATTCCTCTTGTTGATAATGCGGCCCATTATATACAGTAACTTTGGCTAAATGTAAGGGTTTTTGATGTAAACATTGTGGGTTGCTATCACTCCAATGCCTACAGTTCTGTATAATGACATGACCACATAAGTGAAAATGTGCTTCGTTTGAAAAAAAGACGTTATTGAAGCATCTACACTGTCTGAACATTTCTTTTGCAAAATAAAGTCTTTGCAAAAGAATATTTATGGGTGCAGATCCTTATGTAAAATGCGTTTTAGCGATGATCGAGGCATATTTAAAAACGCAGACCGCTTACGAGAGAGATTGGGTTGTTCTTGAACAGATGCTTGTACTCAACGTTTTCCACCCGGATCGTTGTTTTGATAATGTTAACAGTCATCTAGATCTTCTGGTTTGAATCTTTGCAGAATGATTCCAATTGCGAATATTAAAATGGTAACAAAATTTAGGTTAGCTTCGGTCGCAGAATCGCTGTTGAGATGGTATGGTGGTACGCAAAATACGCGTTGTGCTACGCTAAAGGACGCCGTGGCACTAAATCCCTAAAGGCCGGTCTCCCGCTTGCGCTAATTAAACGACCTATTCAAATGTTTAGAGACTGGCGGTCCACTTTGTAGATTTCGTCAAAAAAACAAAAAGATAAATTGATTTCATGAAAAAAACAAATAAACTTTTGTTAATAGAAAAAGTAAGGATTAAAAATCATTCAGGCTTTTACTGACTACTAATATTCACGTAGATAATATTTCTGCCTTTCTGTCTGACAACAAAAGCCGTCAATCATGAAATAAAAAATAGTCAAATTGTACCTCTTCGCTGTGCAGAAATCTGGGCAGCATCACTTTTTCTAACAAGGTGTGTGATATTCTAGCCGCCTCGTACAATGCAGGACTCGTGCGTAATCTGATGAAATATTATTATATTACTAGCTGACCCATATAAATAAAAAAAAAATAGATTGGCCGATTCTCATAGATACCGGATAAGCACAAAAAATTTCATCAAAATCGGTCAAGCCGTTTCGGAGGAATATGGCAACGAAAACTGTGACACGAGAATTTTATATATTAGATTTAATAAATTTCTCTACCTTAAACTTGGTTCATAAAAGTAAAAATTAATTATGACAAAAGACTCTGAAGTCGGATTTCATTCTATTTTGAGGACCCAATTTCGTAAATCCCTTCATATATCGCGTATAGTTCAAATTTACATTTTAGCTTGATGTTTAGGTGTCATGCGCCCCACGTGGTTAAGAATAAAGATAATAAGATACGGTAAAAATATAAGGATAGTTTTTACAGGATCCTACTAGATTATTGTTTCGGCTAGGTAATTTTTAACTTATTTCAATAGATGGAAAAGTTTTTATTTCTTCCTATGAAGTCGTAAATTACAGATTAAACTTCAATTTTGTTCACTTAGTTAGATTTTTTCATAACCTCAACCCACAAATCGTTGCTAACCTGCTCTTAAAACAAATATAATACATCATATTAGTAAGATCCTATATAATACATATAAAGATTTTTTTGCAAACGAAAATTGCCTGTTTGAGATCGTTGCCGCTCAAATCGCATTACTTATTTATCATGTTCCCTTGAAAAATGTTCTTTTTATGTTTTTATGTTAATGGAAATAAATATTTGAATTGATAAATTTATATTACCGCTATAAGGATAAGCGTGATACTAAAGCGACTAATCCGAGTGACCCTGATTTGTTGGTAGGATCCTGTAAGCGACGCACTACTCATTTATCTTAATTATACTTCTATATTCATACTACCTTTGTATGTACCACCTATTTAACTATTAATTCATGTACCTACTTATTTAAATGAATAAATTCACGGTGACGCGGAGGAAGGGTCAAGTAGGTACTTACTTAATTGTTACAAGACCGCGCACGCTCAAGATTTAATCTAGTTTCTAGCTATACAATACGTTTGCTTATATATATGTAATTCCCGCCACCCTTGTCTAGTCAGGCGCGAACCACCATAGTGAATGCACGAATGAACGTACTTGACCGCTCCTCGAACGCACCGTTTGTCCAACTAATACCGTGGTTTGATTTCCATCCTCTATCAGGGTCCAACTGGCTAGCGACTACGTTTCATTAAAAAACTGCCAACAAATATCACCACTCTGGCGGCGATATGTTCCGGCAATATTTTATGAAGAGCCAGTTCTTTCCTAGGCCCGTGTCCATCTTGGACCTCATCATCACTTTCCATCAGGTGAGATTGAGGTCAGACGCGGGATTAGTCTTAAATAAGAAAGCTTACTCTTCCACATCGATGGGCACGTCTTCCACTTTCGCCGCCAATTCCGCGGGCAATTGTGTGCGTACGCCAACGTAGCGCGCGCGCAGGTCTTCGCATTCACGAGATAAGTAGCGACGCTCCGACGCGGTTAGCTCCGGGTTTAGTACGCGCAGTTGGAGGGACTCTGAAGGATACGAAGTAATTGTAATGAGAAAATTATTTATTAAGATACATACATAACATAAATTCACGCCTGAATCCCTTATGGGGTAGGCAGAACACCACAGGCTATAAAACCATCTGATGTCACTCAAATAAAAAATCTGTCCCTTAACTGACTTTTGCAGTATGCCCGGGCAGAGAAGCAGCTGGTACATTCTATGTTTTTCTTTCGCTCCCAGTTTAGCATAGAAGCGCAAACTATTAAATTAAAAATTGTCAAATAAACTGCCATCAAAACTCACTGATATCCTTATAAAACTGCAGCAGATTGATTTGATTAACAGTCTTCATATATTGCATGAAAGCGTAGAAGTACTCCTGGTCGCTGATGACCAGGTCGAGGTCCAGCCGGTATAGCTTGCAGCGCTGGGAATACACCGAGTCCGTCTGACGGACGAAGGTTTCTAGGAATTCTACCTGCGGGAGTAAATAATAATTAATTAATAAATTGGGCCCTTCGCCCACGGTACTACTCAATAGTTACGGAACTAATTAGTAATTACAGTTTCTAACTGATTACAAATCAGTTAAAAACTGTACTTCGCACACAACGCTTCTTAAATTTGCAAGATTATAGTCACTTATGTAATTTCTATTCAACAAAGCACACGGTTCGCTAGAGACACTGATGCACGTCTGCACTAAACTGCCTCCTAATCCCGATCCTAAGTTGATGCTTAAGTCTGTACAGTCCGTTTGTAGTTGATTTACCTCCGACGTGTTTTTTTTTCTATATTGGCCCTACCATCCAGTTTCCCTGAAAGTTTGCATTAAAATTTTAAATAGCCTTCTTTATTCTATTACAACAAGGTTAACTAAATTGCTGTAAAATTTCCAACTATTGTACATGTCCAGTACATCGAGCAAGGATGATGACGATATTTTCTAGTATTATTATCTTAATAGACGAATTAATCTTCGAAGATTTTCAATTGTAATCCGGTATCTTATGATTATAAAAGCATGGATATTTATCCACCTCCTGTACAAATTTTATATTTAAAGTTTGATCGTTCATTTTTTATCGCAATAAAAACACAGAAACTCGAGTTTCCAGTAGCGCGGCGATTGACACGCCGAGTCATACTCGATCCGTTGCTGACGCGTTACGTGTATGAGCGGTGATGCTCTAGCAACTCGTCAGTGATTTAAGTTTGTAACTAGTTACTTTTGAGTAGCTGCGTGGGCGGAAGGCCTAGGTGTTCGTCGGAATAGCCCTACCGACTCGGGATGGTTGGCGTAAAAGACGACTTAACCGAGTGACCCCTTCAGGACCCGCTGGCTATAGTGAACTTTCGAACTAACAAACACCGCACTTTCAAACTGTAGAACTCGTTACCACCTCGGTATTTCATACTTTACTACAGTGAACTTTCGCACTATCGTACATAGAACTCCTATAAAACAATAATAAAATAAATATTTCTGACACTCACACAACATTATCTAGCCCAAATTAAGATTCTTAAAGAACTTGTGTTATGGATATTAGATAACTGAAATACTTAAGAAATATATAAACATACAATTTGAAATAAACTAAAATAAACATATAAACATCCATGTCTTGACGGCTAATATCTGTGTTCATCATACCGATATCTGCCGCCGCCGGGATTCGAACCCAGGACTTCTGGCATAGAAGGCAATGTATGTTATCACTACACCAGCCGGTCGTCAAAAATCACTTTCGAAATTATGCTATTTCGCGATTTTGTCTTTCGAAATTCAGTAGCGGTATCGAAATACATTGCATATAAACGAACTTAAGCCTAGTTAAAAATTGTTAAGAATAAATAGTATATAATAATCCACAAAATGGTGTGAAGTCGAGTTATTTATATTTAAAACATTTATATAAAAAAAATATTGATATCAATATTGTTACCAAAAAAAACAAAACATGCCTAAAATATCAAATAGCCATAAAATATTGATTGAGTATTAAGCAATCCCCTACCTTATAATTAGGCGTGGTGGGCAACTTGGCCATGGTTTCCTCCCCCGTCGCCAGGATGATCAGAGAGTTGAGGATGTAGGGATCCGCCAGCACATCCGTCAGCGAGAGCAGCACCCAGCCGGCGAACACCTCGCGAATTAACACGTGGAACACTCTGGAATTATCGAGAATTTGTCAGAGGCAGTGATCGAAAAAACATGAATTTGTAACAAAGTATGGGTGTTTCTCTGCTATTTGGAAAAGCAAATTTTATTAAATTATGAGACCTTTTCTTCAATAAATGAAGGAAAATATTAAATGAATTAAATATCTTTGATACAAATTTTATCAAATTTTTTATTAAATTTATGAAAATTTGAGGACAGCTTTCACATACAGCTTTTTCGAAATGGGACATACCAGGGAACTGTGTTTGAGTTGTTTGATGTTGATTTAATCTAACTTCAAATTGTTTCATACAAAAAACTGAGAATTATTGCAATTTATTGGATGAAATTTGCTTGGAACAGCGATTTTCCATTTAGTAGAGAAATATACATATACTAAATAATTTCTATGGCAAGGGTCAGGAGTAAGTAGCTCAGTTGGGAGAGTACCCGCTCGGAATATGGGAGATCTGGTTTGGAGTCACCGCCAGATCGTTTATGGTTTACTATAAGATATCCGGATGCAAGAAAATGGGATTCCCTGGCTGTAAATTGTTATTGTGTATTTTTTTTCTTATTTTTAAAAGATGATTGCTGTTGAGTTTCTTGCCACTTCTTCTAGATTCAGTTCAATTTGTAAATTGTTTGACTTATTTCAACTGTATTTAAATACTTACGATATAAAGAATATTTGAGTTTGAGTTTACATACGAACCTCCATTGTAAAAATAGTTTTAAGACGTAACATTATCGAAGCAATAAATGATTTAGTATTTTAATCTACGGATGAACGCAATCTCTGTGGAAAGCGGCGCACGACGTTTGTTTTCTTTTAAAAGCTAGTTGTTCTTAAAGACTATCACGGAGTTATGATCAGGTCTATTTTCAAAGCCCGTCAAAGTAAATTACGACGGAAGGAATTTAACGTCAATGCAGAGAGATATTTTATAATAAAGCTTTCAGTGCTTTCACATAACTTTTGTTATGTGAAAGCACTTTACAGTATCTTTCAATTCATTTAAGGGTCAATCTTGAATATGAAACTGTAGTCCTTAAGAATATGGCCCTTCAGTCCAAGAGGAGTTCTCGAACCTCACAATAGGCTATTAAACATTACGATATTAATGAATAGCTGAGTTATCACGATACCTATAAACGAATATGACGAAAATATCATTAAATAAAACAGTTTTTAATCGGATTTATAACGTAAATTTACATTTTAAATTTTAACTCGACGTTTCGGTGTCTTTGTAGACCCCGTGGTCACGAGCGACTCTAAGCGGACTATAAGCGATCTGCAGCGGACTCTAAGCGATCTGCAAAGACACCGAAACGTCGAGTTAAAATTTTTAATGTAAATACAGGGTGACTGGTGTGTCACTTTTTAAATTCGAGGACGTGATAGTTTGAGATTATACGTGGAGAGAAAAAATATAATAAAAAATAAATATTAATTATTCACTGAGTAAACTTTACCGAAAGTTAAAGAATTGAATACGCAACGCATGGACATACTAGCGTTGGCAGCGATCGGCGTGCCAAGTCAAGTGCCGCGATTGACGCAGGCGTAAGTAAAGGAGATATTAACAAAACTTTATTTATTTATAGGGCATTCTAGTGAAAAATTAAGAACCTACTTTTATTACATAATTATGAATAGAATCAAGTACAGAGTGCTCTTCTTCACTAAATAAAATTTAAATAAAACACTTTTTAACCAGATTTATCGAAAATTTTAACTCGACGTTTCGGTGTCTTTGCAGGCCCCGTGGTCAGTCGCTCGTGATAAATCCGGTTAAAAAGTGTTTTATTTAATAGTATGAATCGCGAAAACTTAAGACAACATTATGAACATATTAATTAGAATTGATTTCCACTGCAAAGATTGCAACGATTTAAATCAAAACTGCACCCGAGCTTACTACAGCCAGTATCTAAATAAATACAAAAACCATACTCACGAATTGGCCACGTCATTAGGCATCAGCAAATAAGGCATGATGCTTTCAGTGATACACCGCAAGTACTTCAGTTCTGCTTCCCTATTGGCCACTGCTGGATGTAACGATCTGTCATTGAGGCTGTCATAAATAACAGGTGCCGTGAAGTGACGTAAGGCACACGGGAGCAAGCGCTCCATTATGATGCGGGCGAAATTTATCTGGAAAATGTTGGTGATTATGTGATTAAATATTTTAACTGAATAATTAGTTATATATGTTTTTTTTTATTATTTAAATCATTTAATTTCATCTATTCTTATGAAGCTGCGATAGGTCGGCTTAAAATGGCCTTATTGCCGCTGGATAACGTGTCATTCCACTAATTCAAGGTGATGAGATCCAGCAATATCTTCTGAACCTTTTCTGAATCAGGAGATAATTATCGAACCTTGATTTAATAGTCTACACGACTAGGACACAAAAACTACTCACGACATCATAACGAAAGCGCCAAGGAGGCCATCTAAGTAACAAACTTTTTTATAGCGCGGCACGGAATTGAGATTATATGATGATTTTGGCATGTTTAAAATTGAAATTTTGGAAAGCACTTTATACTTCCACAAACCAACACTGTTTAGAAAACTTGTCATGTAATGTCGTAAGTTTTATAATATACACATGGTATTACCAGAGAAACTTTTGTTTGATCCCCTGAGATATTCTTGGTAAAAAGTTATTTTCGTTTGTTTAAACGCGCTAACCTTGGACATCAGATTTGAAAACCCAGGTGTTGGAATAGGTTATATTATAAAAATCGTTTGGGATCGAAAGTTACGAGGGTAAAACTGCTATTAAATTCATAAATAAACACAATGTCTACAGTAATACCTTGACAGCACGTCGCAGTAAACACGCCGAGGCATACCGGAGCTGATGCTTGAGCTCGTCCACGAAGAACGGCTGTACCGTGATGCCACTGTACCAGGAGTTAACGAACTGATCCAGTATCGTGTTGTAGAACTACCAGGAGGAATATTATGTTATGGTTATTATTTTATTATAACATGTTTACTATAAGTTTGGACCTGGCGTCAATTAATACTTTTTTCTTCTCAGGCGCTGTGGTTACTGTGTGTATCATACGATATCACAGATTAAGCAACGTTTGGTGCGGTCGGTGCTTGGATGGGTGACCGCAAACCATTCATTTCTCACGACGACTTCCGTGCTTCGGAGGGCACGTTAAGCAGTCGGTCCCGGGTGCTGTATACTTGTATACAGTAGTCGTCAGGGTTTGAGAGAAGCCACTTTGGCGCCCTGAAAATTCTGACATCCACCACCCAGCACTGGGCCAGCTTGGTGGATTATGGCCTATACCTTCTCATCATCCAGGGGAGAGACTCATGCCTTGCAGTGGGCTTATTACAAAGAGTTGTGATGATGATGATGATCTTCTCATGGACTCGAAATCATTATTAGGAATATTTATGAATATGATTGTGAACTACTCTAGGTATGCTGTATTAGTTTTCACAATTGGAATAATAAAAATAACCCCTACATTCGCAACCGACTCCGCTCGAATGCTGTTTTAATTTGAGTTGGTGCTGTTTGTGCCGTTGAAATCTTCGCAAATCGATTTCTTTGACAAAACCTCCGTCCGCTCGTAGGCAATGTATCATGTTATTTAATAACCTGAAGTATGCCCCGAGGAAAACTAGACCAAAATCTGTTTACTATTTCTGAAGAATTCCCCGAAAATACATACACAGAGAAATGATTACCTTTCATAGGATTTAGAAATAAGCAGAAGGTTAAAACGCTCTCTGAAGTATCCCATGCTTACATGTACCTTGATGTGTTTGGGATAGAGGGGCAGAATAGACAGTGCTTATAATTTATGTACAGGGTCTGTAATTAACCAATGGTTACCTTGGCTCCCAAGTTCGATTTAAAATAAAAAATAAAAAAAATAAAATCCCCAGACAATCACACCAACTATATGGCCCCAAAGTAAGCATAGCTTGTGTTATGGGATACCATATAGCGAACTAGGGGGGAACCTAGAATATAAATACATAAATAGATAAACACCCAGACACGGAACATTTTTTTTGACATTGTTTTGTATCAAAACAATGTCAATTTTACAATGAATTTGCTATCTAGTATTCACAGGGAAGCTGCTTTATGTCACCGCAGGTACACTCCTTGATAAAGATCTCCTTCTTGACGGTGAGTTTTGTTCACGGGGTACTTTATTCATTCAACACTTGCAATAATCATTGGTTTGGAACAAAACTACCTGCGTCTGTTTTTCCTGATCACTATACAGGGTTATAGGCAGGGTTATAGGCTCTTGCAGGCAGCCTCTCCACATCAATCCCAACAATGTTTGTTCTACGACTTTTTAAAACTAATAGTTTTTTAAATTTTAGTTTTTTCATACAAAAAATATTCATAGCATCTATTAAGAGGCGTAACTCTAATTACTCTGAGCGTAGGTATACCACGACCCTTGCGCAGTAAAATATCGCTTCATAATAATAACGCTCACTTCTTACAAAATGTAGAGTAAGGAGCAAACGTTTTTTTGTTTTTATTTTTTGTGTTATTTAAGTCGCAGAACAAAATATGTTGTTGGGATTGATGTTCAGAGCCTCCCCGCAAGAGGTGATGCGTTAATTAAAATTAACCCTGTATACAGTCATCGTACTCTAAGCCCGTGTGTTTTCTGAAATCTTCACTTACCATAAGGTGAGATCGCGGGAACACGCAGGTTTAAAATAAATTTAATAAAAAAGTGCCGATATTTCTCGTGGACGGCCTGTACCACCTTAGTTTTCATTATCCTTTAACCCCAGTTGTCAAGGAAAACAAACGTCTCATACTTATCGTAATAAAAAAAACCTACAGCTGCTCGTAGAACATAAAGTATTAAAAATATTAAATTAATAAATATTCAAGAGCTTTCCTTACATCTTCTATTGCCAGGTCAAGTTGTTTGTGTATCTGCAGTCCCTCCCAGGGATTGGTCAAGGGACCCTCATTGTGTCGCGAACAATCCGCAGAGCCGCATGTCACGCACTCCTGAAATACAATTCAATACAATTTGGTTAACTTAAGTTCAATACACTACGAATAGCACATAAACAAATATTCAATACCACATAATACTAAAAGCATTAGTAACGGAAAAATATTTATGAAGGAATCTTTTTGCTATCTTAGTGTTACTAAACTGTAAAAGAATACGTAAATGATGAAATAAAGTAGTCCTCCTCTCTGTTACCCCATCGCCGTCATCTAAGTTGGGTGTTATTTACGGTAGAGCAACAAACACTGACTGTCTTTATAACTACTATTGGAGCTACAAATGAATATTTTGAGCGGTTAAAAAAAACTTTAAATTTGGAATACAACTTCGGAGAAGTGAAAATTAGAGGCAGACTTAATATGATGAGTAGTCGCAAAGCCTTAACTAAGCGGGGATAAGTCAAATTAGTTGCCTTTTAAGAGGCAGTTCTATTCCTGATTAAGTGTGCTTAATCTTCCAACCACCCATAGGCGAGCTTGATGCCAAATACGGGTTTTGTAAAAATAACTTTGTTTCATTACTTACTTAATTTTATTAAGTAGGTAAGTAATTATTATCGGCGTGCAAAGGTTTTTGAACGCTTTATTGCAGTATTACAGTTCAATAAAGATATAATATTCACGGGAGAAAAGGTCATTACATTTAACAATCTACTGCACTGGTCTAGTAATAATAAATACTCTTTATTGTCAACAGAAATCAAATACATAACAAAATTTTATAAATTTTTAGTTTCTACAATGTTTTACTAACAAACTATGGATCATTGGTCTGAAAATAAACGTTTATTATTATTTTTGGGGACGTTTTGTCTTCTCAGCTCTAGGCTGGTTATGACTACATTTTAGGGTTACACCAAGTAAATGTAGTGGATGAAAGGGTTCAGATTTGTGATGTGGTTTCTAATTGCATGAACTTTCTCACAGTGCGACAGGTATTTAAAATTGCGGCTTTTTGTAATTGAGTGTAGATAAATGGTTTAAGGTCTAGTAATTTTAGGCTATGGTGCAAGTGTTTAGGGATCACTCCTGTACTAGACAAAACTATGGGGACAACATAAACTCTGGTATTATTATTATTATTATTAAACAAATATAGACAATGTAGGCGACCATATCGCTCCAAGCGATTTTTTCCAGGCAACCCGTCTAGTCCTGGAGTTTATTGTTTTTTAGACAGGTAGGTAGGTATTTATCTTTGAGAATAAAGCTTGTTATTATATTTATACATTTTATGGATGGTACGTTTGATGGACGCTAACGTAGGGCGTGGAGTTTAGGTATGTATTTTAGTACAGACGTAGTTTTAGAAAAAAAATATTCTTCTAAAATACCGTACAGGATAGAATTTTGTAATGCCACATGGAGGGAAAGTGATCGATTACAAAGTTTGCCCAAACGAGAGGATCTTGATTTTTTTTATATACATACACTGCATACAAACTTTTACGCTGAAACGCTTGCTACGCCCGGTAATCAAATCAGATTAAATGGAAAAAAAAAATAACATCACCAATTAAGGATCAAATCTCTCTACAAATTGTTAGTAGGTAGTATCGAACCAACTGAATCATGACCCACAACAAGCTCATTTTGGCAAATCATGTAAATGCTATAACCGGCGCGGCGAACCTTGATCCCTATGACATCAAGGATTGAGATAATTTCTTACAAATGTTATGAATTGTTATATTTCCAACGGAATATTATTTTATTGGAATATAGCTACGTAAAATAAATAATAGCCATTTTTAGAAGCCTCCAATACGATTCTAATGTAACGGTGACGGCACTACAAGGTTATGTTGTGAAAATTACTGTAAGTGTCATAGGGATCAAGGTTCGCCGCGCCGACTATAGTAGATTGAAATTTGCTTGAAGATAGGTTTCCTTGATGACGAACTTGTTATCATTACATTCGACACTGACATTAATAAGTACAGAATTCGTGCAGTATCTAAAAAGTTATAAGTGCATTATACGCGATAGACCTTACAAGTTTGACAGTTCCAAACGCATTTCAGCAAAATGGGTCGTGATTCAGTTGGTTGGATGGTACTTGTGTTAAAAGGAAATCCAGTGGGAAAAAGATAAAAAAAATACTAGGTATGTACTTTTAAGGGTAGGTATATCAGATTATGATTAATTGTCTTGCACATAATCAATATATATAAAACCGTTCCGTTACTGACTGAGTGACTGACAGACAACGTACAGCCGTAACTACTAGGCGTAGAGAGCTGAAATTTGGAATATATATTCTTTAGGGGATGTAGGGGTGCACTAAGGAAGGAATTCCCGAAATTCCCATGGGAACGGGAATCATTGGACATTTTAGTTTGTATGAAAAATCTTATTCCTTGAGTGCACGGATACGATATTTGGCGTAAAGGTTCTTCAAAAAGTTACTGGTGGGTTTATGAAAGGAATTTCCAAAATTCCCTCGGGAACGGGAAATATATGATTTTTAGTTTGTATGAAAAAACCTTATTCCTGGAGATACTTGGTATAAAGATTCCTTTTTAAGTGTCTGTTTGTATTATGGAAGGAATTCCCGAAATTCCAACGGGAACGGAAAATATAGGACTTTTGAGTTTATGAGTGTACGAAGTCGCGGGCAAACGCTCGTTCGTATATAAAAATGATGAAGAACTATTTTGATAAAGAAATTGCAAGTATCTATACACATATTTTTAATTTACACTCATTATTACCTACATGCAAAATAACTGTGAATCATTACTCATGTATTCAAATTAATTATAAATTAAAAAAAATATTTCTCATAGAGGATCAGATAAATAACTGTGCAACATAAGTACTTATTACTTAAGTTTGAGTGTTTTTACAAATTATTTAAGTGTTAAGTATATAAATGCGAAAGTCTGTCTATGACACTTGCATGGCTAAACCACTGGACTTTTAGGGTTTAAAATAGGGGATGAAAGATTGTATGAGAAATCTAAATTCCTCACTTAAGCGATTTTAATGAATTTAGGCACAAACAATAGTTGATAATCCAGTGTCAACCATAAGCTAACTTTTTAAATTATTAGTATAAGTTTTTAAAATCAATATATTTATATATTTTACTTTCCAGGGCCAAAAAATTTGTTAAGCTCAATAAACATTATTATTTTTATGTCCACTATGGCCTATGAAACTAAGATATTTTCTACTAATTTAAATTAAAGCCTAGATTGTTATACTTTGCTGGATAGCTGACAAATGCTGATGTTTTTAAGCACATCTGCCGAACGTCTGTGATAATAACTTTTTTGGATATTCGTGAAAGAAAAGTAAACTGTAAAAAAAAAAATTATTGAAAATTTCGATGGTGTAGTATTCGGTAATTTTACGTAGAAATTTGGTTACTAAGATCATAGAACATCTTAATCTGCTTGTAAAAAATAAATAATAATAATTTTATTAAAAGAGAGCACCAATTTCAAAATATGGCATTAAAGGGCAAACAATCAGCAATTTTTGTAAAAAAAAATTATAAGTTGATTATTTCGAAAACAATTAGATGTGGGGTACTACACACCCTTAACAGATCTAGGTCGACTAAACCAGTAACCCTGTATAAATAATAATATAATTACTTTTTTCTTTATTAATTTTTTTTGAGACACATACTTAATTACATTTTGTTGCATAAATTTTGTCCACAGTTGTTATATTTCTCTGACTCTGTCCATTTTTAGCATAAATCATTAACCTCTAACCGCCCAGCCGGAAAATGATAAGGTAGTTTTTAATGCCCAAGTGTAGTTGTCTGACTACATTATCCCATTAATGGTTTACACCCACGTACTAAAAGACGTAAACAACTGAAAACAATGTTGGTCCATGTTCCCCATTTTAAAATTAAAACACAATGAAGGATTGTCGGTTTGACTGATGGCAAAATAATAATAATAATTAATTATAATATCGAAAACCAAACCAAGCACTTGAGATTGAATATTGATCTTGGTGTCGTATGATTACATTGGGTGATAATGAAAGATTATGGTATTTGTGGCTGGGTCTTACGAGGATAAGTGATTTTTTCTGTATGTTTAGCATTAAATTTGGTTAAAGATAAACAATTTAGATTGTATTTATTGTTTTTTTTGGAATTGTATTGAGAATTTTGACTTGGAAACTTGGAATGTACAACACACGACCAGTTGAGGAAGGCCTATAAAGTCCTGTGAAGCCCTTGCTGACTTTTAATCATAAAAATGAATAAAATAATATAAGCGCAATGGCATAACAGTTTCTGGAAACAAAGTCAAAGTAAAGAAAAAATATGTTTGGTACCTTCTCTTCAAGTTTCTTGTTGTCTATGTCTGAGGTTTTAAAAGCTAAATGGCACTTTAATTGTTTCACATAATTATGTAAAATTCTTGAGTTCAACCCATAGTAGCAAGCCAAACATCCCAGTCCATAACTAAATATAAGAGTTACAAGGTGAAATCTGAAAATTTTAAAAATGTTATAGTATTTTGAATAGAGAACACATTTAAAGACACAATAACAACGACAAATACAAAAGGTTTACCTGTAAAAGTATAAAATAGCAACCACAAGAACGAAGAAACTTGAGTAAATAATATAATTTTGATTTTCTAATTTGTCTAACTTCGTTGACATCTTTTGCAAACGCAAACTCAATGACAACTATCTATGATGACAACAAAAACAATGTTTGACATGACATTTGACATCTTGGTAATAAAATAAATATGGAAAAGGTTCGAAAAGGCTTACCAACACCTATTTAGCGATAAACTTATTTCCCTGTATTATCATTTGTATCCAATCTATCTATCTACACAGATCGTTCACAGGCCCACTGTATACATTTAAAAAAGGGATATCATTGTATGCACATTAGTCTCTAAGCTATATTGTAAATGATTTTATTTTGCCATAACTTTGGTAGGTACCTATTTTCATTTAAAGATATTTTTGTTACGGGCCACCGCGATGACTTATCTACCTAGTAGACTTCCTTCAGTCATCCTCACTTTCACGATTATAATATTAGTAGGATGACGTTTTTAAACGTACAAGGTTATACCAGACCCAGAGAAACTGATAGGTGTTCGTGAGGTCTGGCCACCACCGGGGAAGTTAGTGTAATAAATTAAACGGGTGCTAGATTTTCAATTTAAATAGTTTTTATTTTAATATTACTCAATACATCTATCAATAAAAAACACTTTGGAAGCTACTCAATGACTGAATTAGATAAAAATCATATAAAAAGGCATTGTCATTCACATTTCAAATATATCAATTTACTTTAAATCTATCTGACAATGCTGTAAAACTATGCTAAAAACCTTCAACAATGGATGGATCTATATCGTAACGTAACAAGATAAAAAATCCAATATTTTTTTATAAAATGTAAGAAACTAAACTACTGCTGGATACTTTTGTACTTTATTAACTAATTTTACCTATACTTATACTTTTATATTTCATTACAAGATGAGCTTACATACACGTATTGATCATTCTTGAATCTTGATTGATAGATAATGCCAACTTCTTTAAAATTTTCGAAGCTGTTGTAAAATAAATAATAGGTACTCGACAATGAAATGAAATAATTAAAACGACAGATAATCTTTATTTATTTATTTTAATCAAAATCTGATGATATTGAATATATGAGATCGATATCATTACTTATTTGGTCACAACACTTAAAATAAAGAAATGAAAATAGTAAAGCAGTAGCTAGGGTAGAATATGTAAAAGGTAATAGGACTCCTTAGGTACTGCAACATAATTATACATGTTGATGAATATTCTAAACCGCGTTCTTTTAATAGTAGTATACGTTTTCGACCAAAGTGTGTTCTGCAATGCAGAAATATTAAATATTCACTGACATAAACCTTCGACCAATCGGAACAAAACTAAATAATAAAACTTTGATATTATTGGCCAGAAGCATGTCAAAAGTGAATGGAAGTTAGGAGTTTATGTTTTTTTTCATGGCATGAATGCTCAAAACAAAATTCATTTTGCCCACATACATACAGTTTCTGCTTTTAATTACAGACGAAAGTAAAAGGAGATGGGTGTGTGTATAGATTTTGTTTATTTAGAAAACGCTATTTTAGATTAGATATTAATGCCTGTTTATTATTAGCGTCAGTGAGTGAATAATTTTGTCTAAAAAGTAGTAGTTTTGGTGTGCAACAAAATTAAATTAGAGAACCTAATTTAACTACACCAAAGGTTGTGTCTGTTTATGAATTAGAAATAAAGGAAATCAGTGTTAATTAGATTATTCATAACAAATGAGTTCTAAGCATGTGAAGTGATAGTAGATAAGATCAACAAATATAAATGACAGTTATAATGGTCTAAAATTAAACTTAATGAGTTATTAGATGTGTTTTAAAGAATTTATGTTTATGTCATGGGTGTAGTTTACAAACAAATCAGTGCGTATTTGGAGTTCTTGCCATCACAATGTCTTCTCCTTGTCAAAAAGGAGGTATGCGTCTTAGCGAAGCTCTTGACAATATGCAACTTGCTTACAATCCTATGACAAAACAGTTGCATTTTGTTAGTCCTAAGGTTGAGAAACCTCCAGTGGATACTTCGGATGACATTGACAAATTATCAAAGAAAAGCAGTTTCAGTGATGAGGGTAATTTTTCTTTATCAACCTGTGAAAAAAGTGATACAAGTGACTCCCCAAAAAGTACTCTAAATTGGGGTGATAGTGTCAGTGGCCACCAGCGTGGTAAAGATGGTGGATCCTTTTCAAGCACAGTGTCAAGTTTGTCTGAGTGCTCGCTTGGATCAAGTGCTTCTAAGGAAGATGAACTGCATGATGTGTCTTTTGATCAAGATCAGGGAAAACTTAAGAAGAAAGGACTGTCTGGATTCTTTAGTAGGTAAGTGAATTATTAATTTCTATCAAGTTACTGCTAGAATTTTAATTGAATAATTAATGTATGATTTTTTTCTATTTATATTACAAATGCAAAAATAAAAAAACCATACATACCTAATTTGTTACTTGATAATTTAACCCAGTTAGGTACCAATAGAGGTTTATTTGTTTAAAGAAGAAAATAATGATTTTGAAAACATAGTTGAAAAATACTATAATTATTCCATGTTATTTTCTATTCTTTGTTGTTATGCATAGTAGAAATACTTTTCTTGTATTAGTCAGTTCTTGGTTCTTGTAATTACGTTCTTAATGTAACTGTGTAAGGAAGGACAGGCGCAGTCAAATGACTCCAAAATCAAAATCATAGTTTATCCAAATCAGAGTTGAGAGGATTGAAAACCACTTGATTTGAATTGTGACTATTTAAATCAAGTATTTTTTTTAGTAAAATCAAAGAATTGGTTAGTACTTTATACTCTTCACTTCAGAGTCAATGTTATATTTACTTAGTCAGTGAGAGGGGTAGAAAAGACCCAGGTTAATAAAAATTACAAAACTGTTAAAGCAATCAAAACATAAAATTTTGATTATGTAATTATAATGCAATCATGGACAAAACCCAAATGATCTCATGTTGAATATTTGTAAATTTTAAGTAAAATGATAATGGTCATTCAAAATAGGAGTGCAATACTAAAAGACTAGCAAAAATTTGTAATTTCAATATTATTTTATGAATCATTTCAAAAGAATATGATTTATCATAAATACTTAAGTATAGGTTTTAAAAAATAAAACCATGTTAGATAATAAGCATCAAGTTGCCTTAAAAGTAAACAAGGTATGTAATTAAAAGAATGTTTCATAGTAAAATACAAGTCTTTATTTACCCTTTTTATTGTCATTAGTCAGTCATACTTATTAGTAAATGCACATAACTGGACTTAGCATAAGTTATAAATAATGAGAAAAAAATATGTATAGGCCAATCAAAGATATAAACTATTCCTAAAACTTATTTAATATCAAACATGTTCACAAGTTTGATTGGCATTAAAGTTATAAAGATAAAGCTTAATTTTAAACAAATCAACCCATAGGAGTGTCATAAATTGTTCATCTCAAGCTGCGAAGCCAAACTTTTCAGTTTCCACACCCGCCAATACACATGAGATTTCAAATAACTTCTTTTGATGTTCAATGTTCTTTGAAAACCTGTTACTCATTCCTTCAATGCAGTTACTGATATATAAACCACCTTTTTGTGCTAGGCCTTTGTCAAAACAAGCATAGAGTATTGGGGTTGCTCCCTTTTCTGGTGTCTTGAACAATGCCTTCATGAGCCAAGGGACTTTATGGAAAAAGGTTTTCTCAAATAAATTAGTGTGGACTATTCCAGGGTGAACTGCATAACTTCTGACGTAGCAGTTGGTCTCCTCTAAAAGACGGTTGATGTGCCGAGCAGACATTAACTGTAATAAAATAATAAATATTTTAGATATTTTAAATAACTTGATGATATACTTAATATAAATACTTTAAGATAGTTGGTTTCAAGATCTTTACCTGAGCTAGTTTAGACTGTGCATATGCTGCTGTTGAATCATAATGCTCCTTCATGTTTATATCTTTAAAATGTATTTTTCCTGCATAATGCGCACATGAGCTTACATTTACAATCCGGGCAGGCTCCTCTGAACTACCAGCGCTTTTCAAAGCTGGTAATAATAAATGTGTCAAGTAAAAGTGACTAATATGATTCACAGCCAACTGTGACTCAATGTCATCCTCAGTTAGTTTATAATCGCCATACATTACACCAGCATTGTTGACTAGAAGGTGTATTTCTTTGTACATCAAGAGCACATTCTGAGCGAATTCCTTGACAGACTTCAGCGATTGTAGGTCGAGATGATATGCATGTAGATTGTCTCCATTCTTCATTGATTTGCGGAGCGGTTCAGCTAATTCCGGTTTTCGTACGCCCATAATAACGGTCATATTGGCTTGTAGGAGGCCGCGTATGACTTCGGTGCCGATGCCGCGCGCTCCTCCCGTTATAACGGCGATGCGGTTGCTCGCGTCTGGGATGTCGGTTTTGTTTTTTGAGGCGTTTATCCAGTCGTCGATGAGGCCGCCCGCCCCGGCGCCTTGCATGTCCAGGGCGTAGCGCACTTCGCTCAGGACATGCTTGATAGGTTTGTGGCGATTCATGTAGAGGTAGATAGCGACCGCGGAGGAGATAATCGCTGCAGACAGAAGCACGATTGACATTTTGTTGACCGTCCGTTCGGCGCGGCGCGGACCGAGCACTGGCGTTAGCTTTCACTCGGCTGGCAATCCTCAACGCTTTCTCCCGTTGTATTCTATGATGTACTGTTAGTTTTTAGAAGCGTCGTCGAGTCGTTTTTAATGTTATTATGATTGTGGTGCGATAATGTGCTATCGGTATGCGACTTTTATATGAACTGGCGAGCTCAATGTCCGTTTGTTATCAGTATTTCGCTCATGGTTCCTATGGTATGTGCGAATGAGTCGATTACCATGTTGGCTGGCATACCAGTTTGAATATAAATATTGCGTGTTTAGTTCTATATCCTGTTCTTTATACCTATTTGAATGTATAATATTTGCTTCATTCAATGTTTGTTTACAATGGCATCGTTTTGAAACGAGTCGTGTTTTATCTTTTGTTGATTTGTGCCACGCATGCGCAATATTTTTCCCGCCTTGCTTCTAATTATGGCATTGACAGGGACTTTGGGGTATTACTCACTTGGCGGTTTATGCTCACACTGCTACCGCATGCGAATTTGTGAAAATGGTTAAATTCGAAAACCTGTTTACGATGACGTTATCGTTTAACTTGTTATATTAGTTAAGTACTTATCAAGTCTCCTTTCTCTTTTGTTCGGGATTAGATGTACTAGGGAAATAGTTTTTAGGTATATACCTACGTGGTTGGATCGATTCGTGATCAGCGACCCGCCAGGCGAGTTCTATGGTTATTTATTGTCCATGACTTAGAATGTCAATTAGTTTGTTGGTCTCTTTTTAAGTAGAAGCCTAGAAGCTGCATACGGTTTATCTTTTTTTAATAAAGAATTAATTACGGTTAAAGAATGTAGGTTATCGATACTTGTTTTTTCTCATCATCTTCAATCGTACCTACGTAAATAATACGTCACACTGACAAAGTTTAACATTTCTTGCCGTCACCCTGTTGTCAAAAGGTACAGGTATTTTTTAATATTTGTAATTTATGAACGCAGATTATAATTTTAAACGTAGCCTATGTCTGTTAAGTCTAGACCAAGAGAGCAATAGACCTTATAGTACCGACCGTATGCTTATAAAACGTTATGATAAATAATCAACGAATGCAGAGCATTAAAAAAACCTACTTCACGTCAAAACTTTGGCTGAGTTATAATGTCATCAACGTAAACATTCTCCGAAGTCATACATATTTTTTCAAATGAAATTTTCATTCAAGTTCTCAACCGATTTCGATGAAATTTATATAGGACCAACTATGAAGTATTCTTTATCTTAAGAAACAAAAATTTTTAAAATCGATTCATAACTGACCGAAATATCGAGTAATAAAGATAAAAAAAAACATACAGATGAATTGAGAACCTCCTCCTTTTTTGGAAGTCGATGGCTAAAATAAAAAACGAATTTTGAGAGCATCTTATTTCTGCATCACAGATGTCTGTCATTTAGTTTACGTAATCTGCAAAAGATAAAATATTTTGAAATAGTTTAACTGTTATGAAACGTCATATCAGATAGCCAGAGAAATGCGTTTATCTCTGATTAGGCAGATATTTTACTGTGACAGCTTATTCTAAAGGCAAACCCACATTACAGTAGAACTCCAATTATCCGAATTAATGGGGACCGGGGCCCATTCGGATAATCAAATAATCGGATTTTTTTAAAAAAAATTGCCATTGGAGAGAATAAAAGCTACGTTTTGATATTGCACTATTTTTTTATTGAATTAAATGAAAGAAAAATGGAATTTTCACATGTTTTAAATATACATAAAATGTACTTATGTACAAGCCGTGACTGCAATGCGCCGGAACTTGTCTTAACTTGCCGTTGTGCCTACACTGACTGAATTTTTTGTGATTCGGATAATCGGCAATTCGGATAATCGGAGATCGGATAATTGGAGTTCTACTGTAATTGTAAGTATGCGACAATCACATTGGTATGCCACGCAGATAAATGCTAATATCTAGATTCTACCACAGATTCTAATATAAAATAAAACATACCAGCTAAAGCTGCAAATATATAAATTTAAATTTGAGTTTACCAGTCGTATCTTTAATGATGATTTTTGAAGCTTAGATTTATCTCTCGTAACAATCATTAAATTTCTCTAGCATCTGTTCTACAATAAAGGACACATCAAGCCACAAAGTCAGCCAAAACTTCAACCTTACTACCTTAGAATAAAGCATAATCAAAGAAGATTTTACACTACAGCGCTGAGCACGTCAGTCTCGCCACTGTAACTAGAATATTCACCTCTATAACGTACGAATAAAGTAGCTTTAAAAACAATAACAATGCCTATATGAATTCAGTACAGTGAAAGGCGCGTTAAGAATTTAAACGACAGTACAATTTTAGTCAGTATTTAGTTGGGATAAAGCTGAGGCATTTGTTTCCTTTAGTAAGGAACCAGGAAAACCTGTTTCGTGAATGACCTGCCTGCTGCAATGCGTTGACCTTGGTTTAGTGCTTGCTTTAGTTTAAACGGAGTCTGTGGTTTCGATTCTGTGCAACAGAGCTTTAGGATTTCTAGAATTAAGCAACTTTTTAGCCGGATGTGTTGTTATGCGTAGGTACTTACATTTCATGACTGACTCGAAGCCTGCAAAAATGTTAATTTGTGAGATTTAAAAATAACAAGGTCATTCTCCATTATCTCACATGGGGAATGTTAAAGGAAAATTCGTGACCAAAATAATACACTTCTGTGTGTTTTTTAAACCACAACCCTTTTTAATGTGGCCATAGTAGAGCCATGAGTCTCTCTTGTAGATGATTAGAAGGTTCAGTCCATAAACCATTTCAATTAGTCTAGTACCTACTGGTTGGTGGATAGATTCATCGTGGGATCTTCTTACGTTTTCCCGCATTTAGTCGGTTTTCCCTTTTTTATTTTTCCGTCAAAGAAACAATGGTACCTCATCTAGACGCCATCTAAAGGAATCTCAAACGGGAAGGAGGTGAATGCTTGATGCGCAAGAGGGGACCGTCGCGGTCGGGGGACACATGCTCGTTAGAGACACAAGACCCCGCCGGCCAATCCCTAATGGTGCGTACAGATTGCTAGTAATGCAACTAGTAATGTAATATTCTGCGCACGTTGCGTATTTGGACGAGTGGTGCGCAGAATGTTACATTACAAGTTCCATTACAGCAATCTGTACGCACCATAACAGTGCGGGTTTCACCGAACCCAGCGATACCCGCTAAACACCCTTGCTGGTCCGTGTTGGGCATATACACCATCATCTGCAGGGCTAGCATGCAACCATCGATAAATACTCGAATCGACAAGATAAAAATTATTTTGTTATTTTATCCTATTATGTAAGGTAATGTGCGCATCATGATAGATAGAATTACTCGATTTGATACCATGATTAAGACCACAGAACCAAAGATGTCACATTCTTAATAAATTACATACACTAAGTACCACATTCTAAGAAAATATCGATAAAAGGCCCGATTTATCGTTGTCGACGGTCGCATGCTAGCCCCGCTGAACGACAGCCAATTGGAGTCAGAGGCTGCGAACAATCGGTTATCCCGTAACTATTAGATTTATCTGAAGTGATATTCGTTCTAGTTTATTAAGCGGTGCTAACGTATTCTCTAGATTCTTATCTGCCTTTTGATAAGCCTGTCATAAAGAAACTAATCATAGTCCGTCATTTGAATGCGCCTGAGCAACATTCCACCTTGCAGCGACCATTGTTCATAAAAAATCTATTGCCAAATATCACTCCGGTAATGTCTATGAATTTTCTTCTTTTCCATTCCCATGTTTACCACCTGGTAACATTAATGTCACACGGGTATTGTCACTAATAAATAATTAAAAGTATTTTTTTTTTAAATGCTTTAAATTCTTGACTACTCTATCGAGGCTTTAGACTCTATCGAAGTTTTAATTAGTTAGACTCGAAGTTTTAATTAAATTCTGACCTTCAGATAAATACTTAGTCTAATGAGACTAATAAGTAAATACATTGAAGATACCTACTTAGTTAATTGCCTTTAATGTGACTCTTAACGATGTCACCTTTTTTTTTTTTTTATAAGTGACTAAACCCGCGTTTGACCACAATCGCACCTGATGGTAAGTGACGATGAGGTCGAAGATGAAAGCACACGGGCTTAGGAAGGAACTGGCTCTTTATACAATATTGCCGGAACACATTACCGCCGGAGCGGTAACATTTGGCGGCAGACTTTATATAAAGGGTGGTCGCTAGCCAGGCGGACCCAGAAGGGATCCTACCACCAAGCAAACCTAAATTAAATCACCTAAATTAGGTTCAATGTTTATCAAGTCATAGAAATAACTGTCGCAGTTTATATTAACTAGCAGTTTATATTCGCGCGCTTTATTTTGATCTCGTAATAATAATAATAACTACTTTCAATGCCTCATAACCATAACTCATATATTCTAGTACAGAAAGCTGCCATAATGAACACATGCCGACTTTGGTATCACTTTGATAGTTTATAACTTTATCTGCACTACTACTGTTTGGCCACAAGCTCGCAGTAGTGCAAAACTCACCCTGTAAAAAGGAGGTTCTTTTGAAGAATATGATGAAAATAATAATGATAATAACTCTTTATTGTACAACTATAAATATACAGATAATCCACAGAAAATAAATTTAGGGTTGATACAAGAGGTGGTCTTATCGCTTAAAAAAAGCGATCTCTTTCAGGCTAGCCTTGGGTAGAGAATATTATATGCGTTGGGAGTGTCTTGATATAGTATAACCTATTACCTTTCTAAACAGCAAGGCTACTAAAAGTTAGTGGAAGTTTCAGAAAAACTAAATTAAACAAACTCTTCCGCTTTATTTATATTTGTGTAGATAGAAATGTGTGTCTAGTAGATTACCTATATTTTTGTTCTCTATCTTTTTGGACCTGATTCCACTTACTCTACCCATGGTACAGCTGAGATACTATGTTGTTTTGGCAGTTTTTTTGGATTACTGATGGGCTGGAACAACACAAAGTTGTGAAGGCCTCATGACCATTGTAAATATGTGATTTTGTTTTACATACAAGTTACTCCTAAAAATGAAGAACTTAGGTATATTGCGCTTACATGGCTTATACCAAATAGTTTGTGGATTTTATTTCACATCAGTTTGTTGTTAGGTTTTTAAATATGAGAAATGACGCATCACCACATACCAGTATTTAACTTTGAGCTTCACCTTGAGTGTGGAATAAAAATAAATTCTGTATCAATTGGTTTTGCTCGCTTCCTATTGTTCACGCTTTGACGATTGACATTTTTTGTATGAAGGTAAATTGGGATGATGAACGGTCGATATGAAAAAGTTCACTCTAAATTTGTCAGGAAAAATGTATTTTATTCGACCGTTATAAGTAAATTTTACTGTACTGAAGAATAAATAACTCTGAAGGTACTTACTTGTCTGATTTGAGGAAAGTTCATCAAGGTCAAAAAATTTCTACGTAATAATCAAAAGTTATACAGGTAAAACTGCACGTGGTTGCTAGTAAATAATTATTTGACTTTGCAGGCAAATTTGTATATTTTTACTTGAATTTGACTCCTTAATGCACTAATTTGACTTTGAATTACTTCCTCAGGCTGCATTCCAATTAAAACACGTTATAACTGCACCTAATCACATCTCGAAGTCAGCCAGAGCCCTATAATTTGTACTTCATTTAACCAGTCCCTTGCTTGGTTCTAATGCTTTTTGCAGGAAGACGACACTCAGGTCCCGACTTCTCACGTCTTTGCAATGAGAAAATTGCCACGAGAAACAGTTGTTCTCTTCGAGTACTCTGTTATTGTCGAGTAGTGATCGCTATAATTTACTTATAAACAGGTGTTTTGCTCTATTGTGCTAGCTGTAATGCTGTGAAGTTTTTTACGTTATTCAACGTGATTATTGATTCGATAGTGTGTCGGCATCGTAAGGGTTGATGTCTTTTCATTTCCTTTCATTGCAGGTAGTCATTCTAAAATTTAGTTAACGATTACGATTAATTTTAATAGATATCCAAACTACGTCTTTATGCGGGCTTATCTTATATTTCACATTTTAAATAAATAAATAAATAAAAAATCCCCAGTAAATCATACCAACTACATGGCCGAAAAGTAAGCATAGCTTGTGTTATGGGATACCGAACCGAATGTAGCGAAGTAGGATCATAAATAGATAAACACCCAGAAACGGAAATTATTTTTTTCTTGTTCCGTGCGGGAATCCAATCCGCAACCACTGGCGTCTGAGGCAGACAGGTTTACCCTATCGCCAAAGTGGTCGTGAATATAGTTAAATTTATATTTAAGATTTTAAATTGAAATTTGGGTGCCTCTTTGACACTACATATACTGGGTTTTATATAATACTCCTATTAGCTGTAAGTACACAACTCCACTTACAAGCTGCTCCTGCTAGTATAAAATACTCAATTGCCATTTTAATCCGATTTTACAGCGATTAATTTAAAGCACTTCATTCGGACGAATTTACGTAATTTTTTGTATCAAACTAACTACGTACAATATTAAATTAAATTAAATTAATCGCAGGCAGTTTTTTTGATGAAAGTGAAAGCAAGTAATCTTGAAATGAGCACCTTCGCCGAGTGAATTACTCGTTCCAACCGGTGCGAATTTCGTTACGTGATACTATTACCTCGCTTTCTTGAATAATTTATTTAGATTTACTTACACTGGATACTAATCTAATAAAAACATATTTAGAAAACTGTTGAATTAAAATTTCGCACTTGGAAATTAATTCTCTTTTAAATATCATCATCATCATCATCACAACTCTTTGTAATGAGCCCACTGCAGGGCATGAGTCTCTCCCCTGGGTGAAGAGGAGGTATAGGCCATAATCCACCAAGCTGGCCCAGTGCTGGGTGGTGGATGCCAGAATTTTTAGGGCGCCTAGATGGCTTCTGACAAACCCTAACGACTACTGTATACAAGTATACAGCACCCGGGACCGACTGCTTAACGTGCCCTCCGAAGCACGAGTCGTCATGAGATATGAATGATCGGCGGTCACCCATCCAAGTACCGACCGTGCCGAACGTTGCTTAACCTGTGATATCGTATGATACACACAGTAACCACGGCGCCACGACGACTTCGACTTTCAAATATAACTGAAGTTAAAGACAAAATAAAAATTATTTCTTTATTTATCATCCACTTGAAAAATTCAAATCGTCTATGTAGAAGTTAAAACTTTTCTACCGCCTCTTTAGAAAGACGATCTGTTGAGAAGAAGTGGCAACAAAGTCATCTTTTGTTTTCATTTTCAGCCTTTCTAGCTTTTTTTTTAAAAAAGAAAGATGGGAAGTTTGCCCACCATGAGAAGCTTATTCACTCGATACTCAAAAGTCACAGGACAAAACAAAACAGACGCTGCCTGTTTGTTCCACACCTTGAGAATACCCAAAAGGAACTGTCGAAGCTCTTTGCTTGACTGCACTATGAAGTTTGCTCATTTTCAGCTCACAGTTTGATCAGTTCGGAATAGAAGGGTGCATAGGCAGTGTAGTAACTGGTGCCGGGACTTACTTACCATCTATAGTCCCAGGTAGAGTAATCACCTTACATCATCGATAATATTTGCCGACCAACTTTTATATCGAGGGTGGTTTTGCCAATTGGACAAAAGGGGTCTCTTACCATCGGAACTTGGCTTCTGCGGGGATTGTTGCTAGCCCATTAGAAAAAGGGGGATTTTGCTACCTAGACTGGTTTTCACTCAGAGTACCTAGTTGCTTAATATGGCACGATTACCTTATACGCAAGGGCTGACCCGACAAAAGTACAATACTTGATATAAAAGACAGTTGCGCCATCTTTTTCTAAGCTTTTTAATAAGAAATACGACTTATAGTTTGACGTCATTGTAAAAGCGTGTCATTGGATTATTAATAAATCCTTTAAAGTACCTACTATAAATACAATAGTCGGTTTGTTCGTTTCTTTTTGGTTTTTTATGGCCATAGCCTTTTATTAATCTCGTTTCTAATTAACCTCATTTTCAATAAAAATATCAACGGTAAAGAATACCTATTGATACAAAAGAGTATTTAAGCTGTTTACTTCGAAGGCGAAAACTTTTCTTTAAAACAAACATCTGCGTTGCATGTTATTAAAGCTGAAGTTTAGATGTGTGATAAAATTTTAAGAATAAATTTATGAATTGCCCTAACAACTAGGAATAAAATGCGCCCTTCCGTTACATACATACATAACTTCACGCCTGTATCCAGTATGGGGTAGGCAGAACACCAGAGGTAATAAAACCATCTGATGTCACGTTTGACAAATTTGGAGGCATTATAATAGTGGAGAGAGACTACTGCAGTGACAGGGGGTTAGCCTATCGCCCACAAAAATGCCTCCCACAACACCTCGGTCCCTTAACTGACTTTTAAAAGTATGCACGGGAATAGAAGCAGCTGGCACATTCTATGTTTTTCTTTCGCTCCCAGTCCATCATAGAAGCAATCCTTCCGTTTATTCTTAAAAATTACCACGTTGAAATCAGACATGGTTTGTATTTCCGTCTTTTTCTGACACAACTCGAGCAAAGCCGCGGCTGAAAACACGTGTATGACATATAAAATGGACGGTCGCTCGACCTCCTATCGGTTATCAAATATTCACAATATTGGTAAAGCTGACTGGGACATGTCAAGAAGTTGACAGTAAATTGCAACTTTCATAATAGCCAATAAACTGCCAAGCCTAAAGGTGAAATGAAAGATATTGCGTTTTTTAATGACTTAACTATTTTATTAAACGGTTCCAAAAGGAGGAGTGTTTAAATAAAATTTTAGAATAATCAACGAATGCAGAGCATTAAAAACCCGACTTCACGTCACAACTTATGCTGAGCTGAGAATGTCATCAACGAAAACATTCTCGGAAATCATACTTATTTTTTCAAAAGTTTGAAATTTTCATTGAAGTACTCAACCAATTTCAAAATCAATTCATAATTGTCCGAAATATCGTGTAACACAAAAAAAACATACAGATGAATTGAGAACCTTCTCCTTTTTTGGAAGTCGGTTGAAAAAGTGTATAATTCGAAACATATTCATACATCGATGACTTCAGCCAAAGTTTTGACTTGAAGTCGGTTTTTTTAAAGCTCTGCATTCGTTGATTATTTCTTTATCTACTGTATCGTTTCATTCTTCAATTATTTTTAAATATATTACATTATTATAATTTACATTATTCTACATGAAGGGAAATTCTGTCAGTCTGTATGTTATTTTCGATCAGTTTTGCTCAGCTACAGCTAGTTTTATGATAAGTTTAAGCACGGCATGATGGATATTAAAAAAATAAACAATGAACAATTTTATCTTTGAAACCAATTTTGCCGTTTATCAGCATTTTTTGATTGAATCAACGGATGAAATTGAACGAAACGCATTCCGTATCGGCAGAGGCAGTATATTGATTAAGATTATTCGCAGGCATTTCTACGGTTGTAACTTGTAATCATAATCAGCATTGTTTACGATACTACCAGAGATTGGAAAATTATGTTATTGGATGCTTTGATAATTGTTTTTGTTTGCCTATTGTTGTAACTGATAGGCTAGGACCAATAGTCTTACTAATTTAAACGGTGAATATCTAACGCTATCTAAGACTTAAGAACCACCTGAAAGTAGAGTAGTTTACAAAAGCAAATTAATTAGAAAAAGAATTATGTTGGTTAACTTTTAAAAACATGTTGACACTATTTAATCCAAAGATTGACATATACCCACTTAATAATATTTTTTCCAATTTATTTACATTAGATATCTATAGAATGACATATGTACTTACTTAATAACAATTATTCTCCATAGTCATTAGTTATTGATAGATTGACATATGTATTTAATAATAATAATTCATGTTAATTTTATTTAATTATATTTTATGAATGTGAGGTCCTATAACTTCAATGTAACATTGCATGCTGTCCTACAGTAAAATATCTGATACTTATTCTTACTTATAATTACAGCTTTTTTGTACCATATTTTCTGCAATAAAAAAAATTTTGAATTTTTTGAATTTTTTTTGAATTTGAAAAAGACAATAATAAATTCCAGTTGGTAGTGCCATGATCACGATGAGAATTATTTCTATGACCGAAAATTCTCTACATCAAACTCAAACATCAAAACTGCAAAATAAGGCCCCCTAGGGTTAATTAGTTCTTCAATATTTTCATAATATTTGCCGCATTGCAGATCTCTACTTAAAGAGATGAAAAGGTTTGGGTCTTAATCTTCGACAAATCTGCCTTAGTGCTGAAAAAACTTCTTTGTTATAACATTCTCTGTGAAACTAATATAAATGTAGCACTTAATAAATATGAAACGAATAATTTATGTTAAGAATGTGTCCATCTAAACAAAACTGCAGACAAAACATCTGTATCAATAAGACTTGGAAAACAAGTTCATACATTAGTCAGAACACGAAAATACTTTTTGTTTTTTTCATGACGCAGTACGCATATTATAGTCGGCTGATAAGCGAGAATTGTTGTGTAGATCTGGGTATTTCTAAGTATCCATTCATTTTAATTATTGTTTCCTGGTATTTAGTGTTCATATTTGTAGATACTGTTCTTATGATATCCATATGAAGAGATGGGTCGGGGATTGTTGTCACACACGTTCAAATGTTATATACAGGGTTACCTTTTTGAAGATGAAAACATTTTAAGAGAAGGTTAAGAATAATATGTGGATTCTATTTATGTCAAATAAAAAATTATATATTTTTTTTAAATTGAAATTTTACTTTCGAAAATTCGGGGCTTAACATATTTCTTAATAGAAAAAGTTGGAAAAACGCTTTTATTTCTTAGTAAAAAAAAGTTTTTTTTTTTTTCATAAATTGAATCCACATATCATTCTTATCTTAAACTTCTCCTAAAATATTTTGATCTTCATAAAAAAGACCCTATATACCTACATATACAGTTACGCTTTATTTTCATAAAACCAAATTAAACAAGTAAGCAATTAGTTGGTACTTTCAGGCGCTTTGTTAAAAAGGGAAAGTAAAAAAATAAACATACGTATATTTTTACATAACATACTAAAACCCTCTTTCGTCCAAGTTAATTATTTTTACGGTACTTACAGGAGTATCATTCCCGGTTAGGGTGAATAAATTAACTGTTGTGGGTTTTCTGAAATAAAATAGTTCGACATGAACGCGCCTTGTTCGTTCGAGTCTGGTTTTTCCTATAGCGTGTTGAGTTCCCACGGTCAAAATTTATTTCAATGTAGTTGTAGGTAACTACTTATGTGTTTTTTTTTATATTTTGTTCAAAGACGGAAGTTAAATTTCGAATGTTAAAATTAAAATAGTGAGGACGCACGATACTTAATATTGAAATATTTAGATTGCTCTGTTTTTAAAAGCTTCACTCAATGTATTTAATGTAACGATTCAATATGTTTCTATGACAAATTTAAACATTATGGTCTTTAATCGCTTGCTCTAAAAACTAGTGTTGTTGTACAACAATATACACACAGCTACAGATCTCAAAAGTTCAATGTAAACTATTGGTGTTAACAAACTGTATTTTATTTTGCTGTCTCATATAAAATACAGTGTGAAACAATGTTTGTTTCTGTTTCCTTGTCATGTTCACTCGCATCTTCTCAGCAATTATTTACAATATCTCCAGCATCTAAAGTGCGACTTTGATCGCCGTCTGTACCCGCTGACAAGGTTACGTCGTCGTATCTCACGCTGTTGCGAAAGTACCGTGTCTTCTCACGCTCCGAGATGTCGCGGAATGGATAGGGCTGCCCTGTGGTGTAATAAAATTCTTACAAATAGAGCGATATCTAGTAAAAACTTCTGACATTATGCTAATGAGAAAAAATAATAGGTCTCGAAAGACTAGCGACTAAAATATCGGTAGTTTTCATTCATGAACGCGAAAAATTAAAGGAGAGAAGGATATATTTTTTTCTTGTTTTTTGTTGTGTGGATTATTAGTTTCTGCCAAGGTACAGAAGGACGCAGATCAACCTATACAAATCTGGCAAAAAATTGAATCAGAACTCTATGCTCTAGACATTAAGTTAAAATATTTTTTCTTCTTTTTTGTTGTGTGGATTATTAGTTTCTGCCAAGGTACAGAAGGACGCAGATCAACCTTTACAAATCTGGCAAAAACTTGTAATTGAATTTGAACTCTATGCTCTGGACATTAAGGTAAAAATTGGATGAGGGAATTTGACAGGTTTATATCGCTTGATCTACGGCCTTCTATACCTAGTTGATTAACACGTGTAAATTATCAATAGATAAAAGGAAGTTTCTATGATTTGCTTTACTCTAAATTCTGAAAATCCCGTAATTTTCCAAGCCTGGCCGGAACCTTACAGGGACCAAAAAGTCCTAATGTGTAAGAAAATACGTCAGATTTACGTAAAACTGACAACCCTAATCGCGGATACTTACAGACTCCGGATCTCGCCGAAATGTTGCTAAACTCGCGTTGCGATACCTGTACCTACCTATTGCACGAGATGTGAATATTAGTTGGGTGTTTGGTTATTTGTTTTGACTATGACAGCTTAAAGACGATTGCCTAATCAAATATTTCCGATATCTTCAGCAATTATCGTATCAACCAATTTACTCGAAACATTAACGAATTATACACTAAACCTTGCTAATAAATCGAATTAATTACTTACTCTATGCATTCGGTGGTTAATCGTGTTCAGGCAGACATACCTACAATTTTTTTTTATGATATTTATGCCACGCGATAAAATCCTAATATTAAAGACGTTAAATATTCAAGAATGAACTGAACATAACGAGTAAATAATCCTTGCAATTTGGGCTTACAATAAAATCTATCACTTCTACGTCTTCGAATCATAAAATTATCTATATTTCACTTTAAACCCATAAACAATTAAGAGAAATGAAACATCAATAAAAACCAAACGAAATTGCTAAATTGCAGCCGTTTGATATGCGCAAGAGTTTATAAAATTGCCACGTTTTTCAGCCGGCCTTATTTAATTGTAGTTACTTTGGAATATTTCTGTGTATTGCGTGCTTTGTTATTTAGCAACAGCGCCACATCTGTGCTAATATGTTAAACAATCAATTCGCTTTAATGATTAAGGTAACCCAAACGTTTTTGCTATAGGTATAAGAACGAATAAGATACATTTTCTTTTGTAAATTATATGTATATTCTGCAAAATTTTACAGCGTTTCCAGTTTTCCATCACTGTAAAATCCTTGTCCTTAAATTCTAGACTTTCTAATTAAATTCTTACTTTGCTTTAACGCGCTAGCTCTTAGAACTGTAAAATACTGGCCCTTACAACAAAGAAGAATAATATGTAGGCAAAATATATTAGTAGAAAAACAATCTAAAAGAAACCTAAGTCGCTTGCGAATCTATTTAATAATGGACAAACTATTACTATATAAAAGTAGTAAATTTATAATAGTCATCAATGGATATCAGTACGTAAGATAGTGTATTTTACACGTCATTTCCATTATCATTTAATTGTTTTATACATAGATACTTAAAACCATAAAACGAATTGATTAGCTCCGCAATTTTCTAAACCGCACACTCATACTGTCAATTAAACGCCTTTGTTTCCAAAGAGATAACAATAAAAGCCCTTACAACGCTTACAATAAGATCGATAACTAATGCATAGCCTAGTCGTTGATTGTACAGACGACGTACGTTCAAAACTGGTACAGACTCGTTCAACAAGTTGATCAATATGCAAACGTCACGAATGCAACTCCGCGAAACTTGATACAATCGAGCGCAGAATGACAACAAACAAACATGGCGGTCGGTGGTAAAGAAAGTTGCGTCTGCGCAGGTACACATGTTGTTGCAGCGCGCGCGTTACCCCGTATTGCGATTTCATTGCATTGTTAACAAAATGCTTTCGATTCGGGTTTTGCGGAGTGTTTGCTAAACACATAACGCACAGGTAAGCGCCGGTCATGCGAACTAGGCTAAGACGGTGGATTCGTTCGTCTTTCAAATGACTTGCCTCAAATTATGCTTAACCTGTAAATCAAATATCGGAAGAAACTAATTTTTATACATGGTAGCGATGGCGTTTAACATTAGATAATTGTTTTAGAAGTTTTGTTACGAGAATTCTATTGAATTAATATTGATTTAAAAATGACAAGTATTCCAATAATGTATGAATGAGAAAAAATCAAAGTGGTTTCAATGTTTACTAATATTTCTGTAGATGGCATAATGTCACTTATTTTACGACGCTGATATTCATTCCGGAACGGTGGCCACATTGACGTGAACAGCGGGTTTGTCTTATGTTTATTTTGGTGATCACAGACCAGTAAAAAACCATAGGTCACTTTCATAATTTACAGTTGCAAAGTTTTTGGCTTATTTCTACTCTTCGTTACTACTATAGCCAATTATATGCCTATGAACGACTGGTAGTAGTGTTAGTATTGTACTAGTATTGTCTGGCATTTCAATGGTTAATAGGAAAATTTTAGCTAGTGCGAAAAGAGCATTCACGCACTCAAAGAGCTATTCATTTCTCCCTATTAGTATTTGAAAGAGACTTAAATACTTTCGCCTAAAGGCGCACTTCCTGCTTTATCACATCACAACTCTTTGTAAGGAGCTCATTGCCGGGCTATGAGACTCTCCCCAGTTCGATGAGGAGGTTTTTGAGGCCGAAACCACCATGCAGGCCCACTGCTGGTTTGTGGATGTCAGGATTTTCAGGGTGTCAAAATAGCTTCTAACAATCCCTAATGACTACTGTTACAAGTATACAGCACGAGACCGACTGCTTAACTTGTCCTTCGAGACACGGAATACAGTAACAGCTTCGTCTTTAATATGTATCTTATTTAATTTGTGAACGAAATGAGAGCTATAGATTCGATCTGTCACCTCTTACCGATAAGTACCGTATGAGCGTTAACCACCAACTAGATAAAACATTTTCATAGCCGCCTATCCTAAAAAACTAGTCAACAATTGCCAAATATAAATTGTGCGCTAAGCTTCGCGTTTCATAACAAACAGGTCCCAAATAGCTTCCCACAGCGACGCCGCTGCGCCCGCGCCACTTCGTGCCAGCCGCAGAAGGTCAGGCGTTCTGCGCGCACAATGGAATTTGATAAACGCAACAATGGATGCGCAGGGCGTGGAATGAATGCGCTGCCTTACGATTTACACAGTAATATTGTAAATCCGAAAGTCTGTCTGTCGGTTTGTTACGCTTTCATTACTAAACCGTTGTAATAATTTCTGAAAAAATTTGAATTAAAAGAGTTGAAAATACATAGTCGAATATAGGCCACTTTTTCTTAAATCAACTTCTAAAGTGCTTACCTGTACCTAATTTTGCTGGGTGAAAATTTGTATGAAAATAATAAACCGCTTCATGTAATGAATACGAACGAAGTCGTGAGCAACAGCTAGTATTTGCATAAAAAAATTTCGTAATTGCACGTGCCTATGCGTTTGATGATGTAAGCCATTGTTAGCGATGTTTTTCTAAAAATATAACTTCGGATTTCGTTTGAAAAAGAGATTAGAGTAACAATAGGATTCAAGCATGGTTTCTATTCAATAAGTACTAAATAGGACAATCGATTGATTTATAGGTTAGTGCCTAAGAGGCCAGTACTACAGAAGAAGGCAATATTTTTGTTAGATTTCCATGAAAAAGTAGCGAATACTCGAGTCCTAGTTTCAGAGCCAGTAAATAAATATTCCTAACATAAGTAAATAATAATAATAATAATAATAATAATAATAAACTGATATGACTGCATGGAGACCACTTTTACATCAGAAATTCACTGAGAGTCTACCAGAATTACAGCACATTTCCGAACAAAGATTAGCCGACCAAATAAGAGTTATACATAGAAACAATAGAATAACTGCACCCGAAAGAGAACAGATCAAACAATCTATTTTACAAGTAGAATCAGAATCGAACAGACAGAATCGAACACATCAACAACACACAACACTTTCATCTATACAAAATAACAACGAAGACTCTGAAGAGGCCAACAACACCCATATTCAACCATATAATCATGAAGAAATCATACAACTCACATCTAACACACCTTCTCTATCTACCTGCCATTCATACAACTATACATTACCCTCAGGCGTCTTAAACCGATATGATATTACCAATAATCAAACAACAGCAACCCAACAAGAAAGACTAATAACAGAAATTCCAGTGACAGACCCATTAAATTATAAAAAGATTGAAGAAACCTTTGTAGAAATGATAACCAAATATTCAGGTACAGATCCCACACTTAGACCCACCATACCAAAACTCCATATTACTCGTGTAGCTATAAAAACAGTTCATACAGTAAACGACATTATACGTACACATTTAAATAAAAAAAACATAATAACTATCGATGATGTCCATGAAGCTTTGTATTGCGGAGCTATGACTGTTACATGTCTTCATAGAAAACCAAATAAAACATATAAAAATAATAATAAAGTAAGTACCGATAGCGAAATTAACCAAGCAAGTAATATAGCAAATAACAATACAAATACACACTCTAAACAGAAAAAATCCGAATGGGAAAGGCGGCTAGAAAATAAGATAGAAGCACTCCGAAAAGAAATAGGACAGATTACACAACACTTAAATGGAAAACTTTCCCATCGCAAAATGTTAAAGCTTAAAATAATTAATAAAAGTATTGACGAAATAAAAGATCAACTTGACCTCAATAAACAAAAACTACAAGCTTACACAAAGAGACTACGGCGATACAACAAAAGTAACAAGAGAAAATCTGACAATAATTTATTTAATAGTAATCAAAAAAGTTTCTACCGTAACCTAAATTGTGATGATATCCAAATCACACAAGCCCCAAATATAGTTGATGTACAAAAATACTGGGAAAATATCTGGTCACATCCTACTAGCCATAATACACACGCACCGTGGTGTGCAATTGAAGAAGACGAGGTCAAAGACATAGATGTTATGCCAGAAGTTTTAATTGATGATGATGACATAACAGAGGCTATCAGAAAAGCCCATAATTGGAAAGCGCCTGGTCCTGACAAAATTCAGAACTATTGGATCAAATATTTTACATCAACGCATAAGCACCTTGCAAATATTTTTAACTTTCTTATCCATAATCCTCAAGAAATGCCCCAATACCTTACACAAGGGATCACCTATCTAAAACCTAAAGAAAATAATACACTAAACCCTTCTAAATTTAGACCGATCACATGTCTTCCTACCATTTATAAACTTCTTACATCCGTCATAACATTTAAACTTACATCGCACATTACTCGTAACAAAATAATTTTAGAAGAACAAAAAGGCTGCAGCAAAGGATCTAGGGGCTGCAAAGAACAAGTGATCATAGACACCGAAATTCATAACCAAGCGAAACACAAACACAGAAACCTATACTACGCCTACATAGACTACCAAAAAGCATTCGACAGCGTACCACATTCTTGGCTCATACAAATACTAAATATCTATAAAATCGATAGGACACTTATACAATTTTTAAAACATACTATGAATAATTGGACCACCAAACTCTATCTGAAAACAATTCACACTACACTTAGCTCTCACCCTATAAAAATAACCCGAGGTATATTTCAAGGTGACTCCCTTAGTCCTCTTTGGTTTTGCCTTGCTTTAAACCCTCTATCTAGAATACTGAATAGAACAGAATGCGGATACATTATAGATAGACAAAACCACATCAAATTAACACATCTACTCTATATGGATGATATTAAATTGTATGCAGCAAATAGACGCGATCTTGACTACCTCCTTAATATCACAGAAGAATATAGCAACGACATTAAGATGAGTTTCGGAACTGACAAATGTAAAATAAATAGTATTTTTAAAGGAAAACACCTAGAGACATCATCATATAATTTAAAAGAAGGCGGAACTATTGATAGTATGGCACCTAAAGAAACCTATAAATACCTTGGATACCAACAAAATATTGCAATTAATCACACAAACATTAAAAATACGTTAAAAACTAAGTATAAACAGAGATTAAAGAAGATTCTCAATACTCAATTATCAGCCCGAAACAAAACTAGAGCAGTCAACACCTATGCTATACCAATTTTAACTTACTCATTTGGAATTCTTAAATGGTCAGATACTGAGCTAGAAGCCTTAAACACTTTCACTAGAACAGCCTCTAATAAACACAATATCCATCACATACACTCTGCAGTACAAAGATTTACATTAAGCCGAAAACTTGGAGGACGTGGTTTCCTTGACATCAAAAACTTGCACTACAAACAAATAGAAAACCTACGATCATATTTTTACGCTAAAGCTAACAGCAGCATTCTACATAAAGCGATAGTGAATTTGCAGCACTCAGGAACACCATTACAGCTCAGCAATATAAGTTTTGACCCAACAAAAAATATACTAAAAGAGGACCAGAAGATCGAGGTTTGGAAAAGTAAAGCACTACACGGTAGATACCCGCATCAATTACAGCAAGATCACGTAGATTCTGTTGCATCCTGCGCCTGGCTTACGAAGGGAAATATTTTCGGCGAGACTGAAGGTTTTCTCGTGGCCATCCAAGACCAAATAATCAAAACCCGCAATTATACCAAATTTATTTTAAAGGAAAACATAATCTCTGATAAATGCAGGCTATGTCACCAATCAACTGAAACCATAGACCACATTACGGGAGGGTGCAATTTTCTGGCCCAAAAAGAGTACACCCACCGCCATGATAATGTTGCCAAACACATACACCAGCTGCTAGCCTTAAAACATAATCTATTAGAATCATACACTCCTTATTATAAATACAAACCTAACAACGTATTAGAAAATAACACAGTAAAACTCTATTGGGATAGGGATATAATTACCGATCGAACCATCCTCAGCAATAGACCTGATATAACTCTAACCATTAAATCTACGAAGACCACTTACCTTATAGACATTGCCGTCCCCAATTCTCATAACCTGAAACAGAAACACACTGAAAAAATCCAAAAGTATATCCCCCTCGCGGATGAAATTAAGCAAATGTGGCACCAAAATACGGTACAAATCATCCCCATTATTATTTCATCTACCGGAATCATCCCAAAGTCACTCCACTCAGCCCTTAAAATCCTGCAACTTCCCGAAAAAACTTATATCTCTCTGCAAAAATCTATCATCTTAGACACATGTTCATTAGTACGTCGTTTCCTAAATCCAACCTCGCTTCCACTCCACCTGGAAGCAAATAACACTTCACCAAACACGCACACTTTACACACCACACATCTCACTAATCACAACACATAAACACTCTTAAACCAGAATACTTGGCTAAGCCCGTTTCTGGTTTGATAAACCGACCCCGAGTCGAGAACCCAAATATTTGGACACATGATAATAATAATAATAATAATATATTTATTTCCAAAAAGTAGTTACAAAGCTGAACAGGTTTTACATAGTTATAGGAATTAAGATAATGTACATTATATTTATATTCTTCTTTTTTTATACAACAGACCCCGAACTAGGAACTTGTCCTGTATCTCGGGAGTCTATAATTATGATTACTTACAAAATTAATATAAAAATTTTCAACTGAGGAGCTAATAAAGTTACAATCCTTTTTTATGGAGATTATTACATACGGCGGATCACTTGAGTGTGAGTGAGTGTTTGTGTGTGTGTGTCTGTGAGTGTGTGTGTCTGTGAGTGTGTGTGTTGAAAGTACCCAGTGTTTGTGCAGTTATGTTTTTGTGTGCGTGAAGGGCATTATGTAGTAGCTGTTGGGAATTTTATATTAGATATGAAATGGCGAATGTTCAGTTCCGAATCTGTGACCAAACTCTCTGTAGACAGGTAAGAAAGATGGAGCAACAGATTGACTACTAGAGTTTTGGCCTCTCTTATGCTGCATTCACTTATGTGGCACAGTTGATGCATGCGATTGTATACAAATGGATGAGTGAAACTAGGTAAACGACATGCAAATGCAGTGTTTACGCATTGTTGAGGAACAGCGAAAACTCTTTTTTTTAATAAATTCGTGTAAATTTCAGAGTTTAAGATCTTACGGTGATAATAAAGTGTTACACGAAGAATGAATAGTTTACGCACGCTTAGGAATTTGGTTTCCCGGTACAGCTGATCAGTGGGATAGTAATAATGCTTCTTATATGCAACTTTAATTACTGATCTCTGAGCTCTCTCCAGTCCCAGCATTGCCGTCTTCCCAGCTCCACCCCACACTCTTATACAATAACATATAAGGGATTCACAGAGGGCCACATAAACAAGCCGAACTGTTTTGGCGTCGGCTGAGTTACGCAAGAGTTTCATGATATGAATCAGTTTGCGCACTCTGTTTGCCATCAAAATTAAGTGTGGTTTGAAGGACAGGCTTTCGTCAATTTCTACTCCCAGGTACTTAATGCAATGTGTGCGCTCAATCGATGGACATACACAATCAGTGTTATTGGCAGGATTACATTCTGAATGAACTGTTAATTTAGATACTAGCCTAGGTTCGGATGCTTTGGTAATTCTGAAACACACAAATTTAGTTTTGGAGATGTTTAAAGTAAGAAGATTTGCATCTAGGTAATTATTTACTCGATTCAAAGTGAGCTGAGCTTGCTGAAAAGCTATATCCCAGGTTTTACCATATGAGAGCAAGACGGTATCGTCAGCGTAGCAAATGGTATCTACAGAGTGAGGGAGCAGATTCGAGATGTCATTAATATACGCTAAGAATAGAATAGGGCCAAGGACGCTGCCTTGAGGAACGCCAAAATTTAGAATTACTTCACCGCTGATTGTGTCTCCAACTCGTACGCATTGGCGCCTATCACTCATGTAACTCATAAACCACTGAAGGGGTAAGCCTCTGACTCCTAGATTTTCAAGTTTCTTGAGGAGGATACTTGGTGATATGGTGTCGAATGCCTTAGCGAGGTCTAAGAAAATACCAATGCAGTGCTGTTTACCGTCAAGGGCATTCGACACTTTTTCCACAAGTTTTTGCACTGCATCCTCAGTGGCCATGCCTGATCGGAAACCATACTGGTTTGTCGATAGCAGCGAGTTTTTTTCAAAGAAGCGAATAAGACGAGAACTCAGTACTTTTTCCATCACCTTGGAAAGTACGCTAAGCAATGAGATCGGTCTATAATTATTTGGAGTGACTTTAGGGCCGTTTTTGTGTATTGGTACGACAACAGCACGCTTCCAATCACAAGGGACAGTACCAGAAGAGATACTCAAATTAATTATGTGAGTGAGAGGACGCAAGATGAAGCATTTGAGAGATTTGATTAATTTTGGAGAAAAACCATCCAAACCCGGTGCGCTATTGCATTTTAGATTTGATATAATTTTGTTTAATTCTAACTCATCAGTAGGTTGTAGAAATAAAGAAAATGAAGGGGGGGTAGAATTAGTATTAGAAACTAGATCGTCTATTGATTTGCTGTTTCTAACTAGGGTATCCTTTGCCAATTTTTCGCCTACTTCAGAAAAATACTTATTACATATATTTAATGATTCAAGTGGATTGTTAGGGATAATTTTAAGAAGATTTGAAGCACTGGTGTTTACGGTGTCAGTTGCCGTGACGGTTTTAATGGCTTTCCAAAGGTGTCTGGGATTGTCTTTGTTATCCGATAACATTTTACTATCATATTCATTTCTTAAACGAGAGAGTAAAACTCGGAAAAAGTTTCTGTAACGCGTGTACACCAATTTTTTAAACTCATCTTCCGGGTTAGCACGAACGTCCATGTGTAGCCGATCTTTGTGTTTCATGCATCGAATCAGCCCTGGCGTTATCCAGGAATACCTCATTATTTTATCCCAATGAAGTTCATGCGTTATGGATACTATATAACAGATAACAATAGGCTGCCTGAAACTAAGTAAAGCTTGTGATACGTAAACTACATTTAGAAACTAATTAGGAGAAATACTTAGACAGGGGAAATAATGTAGTAACATTTGATTTATTTCGCTCAAATCGTAATAAAATTTGTGGAAAATCTAACCTTTAACCATAATCTGTTTTGTACTCTGGCAAATAATTCAATGCAGTAAACTGACAGGTCGAAATGTCAAATAGAAAAATAATGATACCAGTTAAAAACTTCGTAGTGTAAGTACTGAATGAAAATTATTGAAAACGAACGAGTATTTGTCATTCGTTTTGCATAAAATTTTAAAGAAATTTATAAATAATTGAGTTTGAGGTGTGTACTATATCTTTAAAGTAACTTTAATGAAAATAATTACAAAAACGTAGGTAGGTTTGAAACGGTTACAGTAGAAGTAAAATCGACTTGATAACTTCTTGCTTTTTAAATTCGTTTTGTCGTTAAAAATGATATTTCCAGAATAGTTGCCCTTCGCTAACAGCACCATAAAAACAGAATTTTTTCTATACATTAGCATATTATTATTTAAAAAATAATTACATTTATTTACTAAGACCACAACACTATTTTTTTTCTTCCCCCCGAAAGTGGGCACTCTGGAGAAGCTATCATTTTACTGCATTGAATTATTTGCCAGAGTATAGGTTTTGTCTACAGTTCATTAAGCTTATGGTTAGACATGATAAGTTATATGGTTAGACAAAATTGTGACGTCAACCCACTTGTCCCTGAATAAACTTTTTTTCAGTGATTGATCTGAAACTATATATACCTAACATTTATGTGATAAATAATCGCAGAAAAATATTAAAAAAAATATATGATTTCCAGAAAAGCTGGAAAATGCCGTGTCGTAAACGACACAGTAGGGGAATCTACTACTTTGTTAACTTAGTATGTAGATTTCAAATATACCTCATTTTCAATTAAAAATACCCAATAAAATGCACAGACAATATCAAAAATAATTTTATTTGTACCTTTTTAACAAAATCTACTTATTTAGAGTGTGATAAGATTCAAAACATGTTTTTGGATGTAATGTAACATTACATTTAAGGCAATAGAAATTAGCACTTTTGTGGCAAACAGCGCATCGCAGCCGATCCTCCCTGTACTTTACTAAATGTCCATTGTGACTGTAGCGTAATACCCCAGAAACACTTTGTGATGGACGTCCTCCTCTATTACTCTCACCTTTCTTGTTCTTCTCAAGAAGATTTACAGCTATATTTCTCCGGAATTTCAGGTGATCTAACTGTCCGCCATTTTGCTTATACAATTGCCAGGCATTATGCGTGGCCATATCAAGACAGTGACTGATCAGAGCAAAATACCATTTCTTACCCCGAATGCTGGTCCTGTAAAGGCCGATGTTTTGGTCGGAACGGTCCACGCCGCCCATATTCTCATTATAGGCTTTTATTATAGCAGGTTGGTCTACAAGTATGTACTTTTTTTGTTGTTGAGAAAATCGTTTGACTCTGTTGACAGGCTGTACTTTTACAGCATTCGAAGCAGCAGTGACAACGCTGTTGTCATTCCACTTGCAAACAATTATATTCTCAGCTCTTGCGGATTTATATTTGTACGTACCACGTTCAGATTTCTGAAATTCTTTGTTGGAAGGCAAGGGACATTTTGACAATCGGTTCTCTCTAATTGTTCCGGTAGCTCTTAGACCACGTTTACCAAGTTCTTCAATAAGTGAAATAGACGTAAAAAAATTATCAAAAAAGAGATGGAAAGGTGCTTGAGGATCAAGTTTTTGAAGTTCATCGGCAAACTGTAGTACAATACTAGCACCAAGGCCCAAACTTTTGTACTCACTTTGATTGCTGCCTTGTTGTCCCTGGTATGGTTGAAACCAAATTACGTATCCTAGACGCGTTGCCCCCACCCAAAACTTGTAACCCCATCTAATGGGTTTTCCACGAATAAACTGTTTGCATGGATGTCCACCGTAATAAGGTATCATCAATGCTATAACATTCTTGAAATGGAGCAAACTTCGAAAAATTGGCATTTAGTAAATGGAAAAGTGGTTCCAGTTTTGAAAATTTGTCATTCATGTTGAGCTGTGTATTGTCACAGCAATGAATATTCGACATAATAAAACTAAACCGATCCCTTGACATGGCGTTGAAAATAATAGGCATACCACAATCCAAAGTATTTTCCCAATACATGCTTCGCCTTGACACCACCACGTAACCACTATAAAGTAAAATGGCCAAAAAACATTTCATCTCACTGGTACTAACATTACCCTCTTTATTTTTTTGCGCAGCGTATAGGTTTGTATAACTCACCAACACGTCTATTACTGCATCGTCAAACATGCATTCAAAGTAATCAATAGGATCCAAATTATTGGCTGGACCTTGCACGTTTTGCCATATACTGTGTATCGGTCGAATATCTCTTGAATTCCATGTATAAGATCTATTTTTCGAAGTTAACGGTCTTGGAACGCTCCTTGAAGTAGATGGAATCGGTTCTTCGGCTTGGAAAGGAGTAGAATCTGGATCTGGTTGTATAGAGCCCAAGGAAAAGCTTTCAGGATGAGAGTCGATGCGCCGCCGTTTGGAAAGCTGTTCCAAAGGCAAATTGTCATCGTCGCTATCGTCAGAAGAATCTTGATGAATTTCTGCAGGTGCCCTGAGTTGAGATCCCGGTAGATTTTGAAGGCACACAAAATCGTCATCTCCAGAGTCCTCGTCCGTAATTTCGGCATTACAATTTTCCGGTGGCATGATAGTTATGGAGTCGGGGACTTCCATCTCATCATTTTGCTCTAATTCTTCGACTATCTCGTGCAAAGTGAGGGGTTTTTGTGTTTTTCTGTAGCAAAATAAAAAGTATTACTTATAGTAGCACATTTCCCTACCGTGTCTTTTACGACACGTACAAAAAAAAGCTAAACTACAGGGTGAATATGTTATAAATTAACCAACTTGTTTCAAGTAGAGAAATCTGTAGGAATCAAGCTATCGTAATTATATCACATATGAACAAAAAGGTGTTAATAATAATAAGTAATCTTACCTTGAAAAACTCATTGTAAAATCCTCGAAATTCGTCGTTATTTAACACAAAAGGAATTTACTGCAGCACACTAACAACACTTCGTTACTACTAACCGATTCCTCGATAGCCAAGGGCCACGTAAAAAAAAAAGTTCAAGTACCCTCATACCTCTCAACATTTTTTCAAAGTTGGTGTGTCGTTTACGACACAGTAGGGTTAAGTGGGTTAATCGGCCATTCGATGGTCTTATGATGAATAAAAAAAACTAAGTTCATTAAGCTTATTCATAAGTATTCACACGTACAGTTAATCAGTACTTGAGTTAAATGATCAAATGAAGTCACTTTCGAAGATTCAAAACCAAAAGGAACCGAAATCGAAACAAAAACACGCACATTGACAAACCATCAAGACGGTTCACAAAATTCCGCTGAGGAAAACAAATGAATTTCGGATAGCAGAAAAACAATCTATTTCTATCCTGCTTGTTCTATTTTCAGACTTCATTCATTCTACGATGCGCAAATGCGATGGCCTTTTGCCTTTAGAAAAAAAAAACAGTTTGAGAACTGAGAGCATAAAGTACTTAAAGACCGCTGTAATATCAAATAGGAAGACAGTAAACAGACATTTCACATAATCGATAGCTTATATCATAGCGTTATATCCTGTAGTGTTTATGAGAACTTTCCATGTAATATAGAGATCGTCTCTAGAAGCAGTCCGTATGTCACTTTAGTACGTTGACCTCATTTGGTTTAATTACTTGGGGTGGACGCCGCGTATACTGGCCCATTTCTTATTTTGACCTCAATAATAAGGTTTCTGTTTCGATGTCTGTGACAACTTAGAAGAAAATTACGTTTTAAGTAATAAAAAAAGTAGTACTGAAATAATACCGTCTTAAGTAAGTCATTTTGCAATTTCACTTACCTATTTATTATGGTGCATATTCTGCGACATTAATTTCAGTAAAATATTTGATAAGTACTATTGCTACCTATAGTCTTAAGCTGTCACGATATATTACATTAAACAATATACGACAACTCTACCTTATTCTAAAAATAATAAAGAAACCACTTAATTTACATTTCCTATTGTTTACAAACCCTTTCAAACATACATTTGGCACAATCTTCCTTACTCTACCTAGATGGTTGCAGTAATGTGTGAACGTTCCATAAGGCTGCAAACTGGACGACAACGAGAGCGACAGCGGCGCGAGCAGCGACGCGACACGGGGAATCTGGGCCGTTCTCGATGCCAGCGGGCGCTCGAGCGATTTGTCGCGGTTTCATACAGACTCTATACTTTCTATCGTGTCGCAGAAATCGCTGCTCGCACCGCTGCTGTCGCTGTAGCCTAAGTGGAAGTGACACCTAGCATAACATGACAGTGCGATTCAATTATTGAACACTAACGTCCCGCCTTGGTTTGCTGGTTTGATTTGCCTGCTTGGTTCACTCGGCTTTCTCTGACATGTTTAATAACAATCATCGCCAAATTCGGGGAATCATGAAACAAACAACTGCATTTTTATCATGAAAAATTCCGTCAATTTGGAAAATGGTAATGAGATTAGTCTTTGTTCTGGATACTATGTAATGATGCAGCTAATATTGTTGAGCGGAGGAACACACATTAAGTATTTGAACAAGAGTTTGATTTTATTAATTATCGTCAGTGGCGTTGTGATAACACTATCTGTCCCAGACGACAGAGGTCAAGGGATCGATTCCCGCATAATGCAATCATTTGTGTGCATGAACATGTCTATTTACATTCGTCTGGGTTTGTTATACATGATGCAAGCTGCTACACAGTTTTACCCGCTTAACTTTATATGCTGTACTTAGGAATTTCTTGACCACTATTATCTTTCATGAGAGTTGGGCAATTTACATAACCTCACGCCTGTCTCCCTTTGGGTTAGGCAGAGACAAGGGAACACCAATTACTTCGATACAGACATAACTCTTTCGCTTCCTCCACGTTCATTATTCTTTTCATACATGATCGCCGGTTACGAGTACTTTTAACTAGGCCCTTTTGAAGAACTTCGCCAATTTGATCGGCAATTTAATGACGAAACAATTTTTCAGGAAGTTTCAGAAGTCAAAAAACAATGAAATCTTCAGCTTTTTATATCAGCATAGATTAATATATACCTATTTAAAACTTATCCAATATGATTTAACGTCATTAAAATGCCAGTATATACTGCATGTATTTTATACTGTGGGTTTATCAAAACGTGCATATTACAGTATATGAAAACCTCAGGTGTTTTTCCCTCTATCAGCGTGAACATCTCTTGTCTTGCATATAAATGTGACTATGTGAACCTGCTAAATAGCGCATTGTATGCTAAATTGCAAACATGCTTTGGAGTCCGATCCTTGAGTGTTGCGATATAGTATCTAATTCGATTAAATATCGAAATCTGTTTATTGTAGAGTCGGATGTCAATTTCTCCATTACGCTTTATTACGGCGGAATGAGATTGGCCTTTATTATTCAAAAATACGGTAGGTACATTATTAGCATATTTTTCAATCTTACAGTAATATAGGACTTTTCTGTTGTGATAAAAGATTTTAACTTCGAACCGGCAGTTAGGCTTTTAATAGCTTTGTCGCACCTTGACAAACGTGTCGCCAAATACAATTAATTCGAATTAATTCGGTGTGTAGGTGGGAGTTTTTTAGGATCCTGACTTGCCGCTCCTCTTTATACAGGGTGACTGCTGAGTGCTGGGTCATTTTCGAAAATGCAGGATGTGATAGCTTGAGATCATACATGAAGAAAGTAAATAAAAAATAAACATGAAATTTTTACTGAGTAAACTTAACCGAAAGTTGAAAATAATACAATAGATACGTGCGTTTGGTGTGAACACTATTGTGTGCGTGTTGACTGAGGCGGCGCGTCGGGAGAAGTATAGTAAAGTATCTTTATTTATTTATAGGTAATTCTCGTAAAAAATTAAGAACCTACTTTTATTACATAATTATGATCAGAATCGAGTACAGAGTGCTGTCCTTCAGTACCTAAAGTTTGTCACCAGTCACCCTGTATAAGATGTTTTACAGTAATATTGAATGTAAAGCCAGTTCCATCCTGAAATGTCATGCTTCATTTTCGACCCCGTCGTTACGTATCAACCCAATTTGCGTTATACAATCCTATATATACTTAATGATTTATCTATATCATTAGAATCACACCCGTGAGCAACACAATTATAGTCATAACGTATTCGAGCATTATTATTTCGAATTAGAATTCCCGAGATTATTAGCTTCTTCGTAAAACTTCTTATGTAAACAACTACGGCATCAATATTTCCAGTTCGAGAAAATATTCTATTGTCTGACTGGATTTGTTAAACTCGCGATCTATTTTCCATCAGTTTTATACTTAAAAAAACTAGTGATTGTTTCTTTTTCTGAAGGCATTAAGTTCAGGTATTATACTGAGCCCCAACTTTACCGATTTCCTTATGAGCCTAGATTAACAAAACTCGGCTCTGACTGAAGAAAATTTAAAGGCGGAACTCGTTTAAACACGTAAGCCGAGTTCAACTCGAATTGATCGCGCTTTATTACACGGTGAAATTCAGGAGTTAATCTCAGTTTGATATACCAGTTTGAGTAATATAGGAGCCCTTGGCACAGTCTGCAACAGAATTATGAATACCACCGAGTCTCCCGCACACATACAATATGCATACGTATTGTATGTGTGCGGGAGACTGGGTGGTATACATAATTCTGTTGCAGACTGTACAAACACATTGATTAATTCTGACAATCATTGGGTTTGGAGGGTATATGAAGTCGTTCCACCTTGGCTGCATATAGTGATCGTAGTTGGGAATAATTGAGATCCACCTATCTGAAAATTTCCGTCAACTTTTTACCACCGGACTAGCATAGATAGACAAACAGAACTTGAATCCCTATACAAGTGGATAAACCAACAACGCGAACAAAGCCCTTTGACAGTTATTTTTTGATGCATCTCTCCAAGGTGTGGAATTAACTGTCTGCATGTGTTCTTCTTGACCACTGCAGTCCTGGTACTTACAAGCGTCGAGTGAATAGGTTTCTCATAATTTCCATTCACGGGTACCACCTTTGTCTTCAAAAACCTAGGGAAGAGAGTCGTGCATGGTTCCCTTCGAATACCTTATTAACATAACAATCAAGCTCTTTCATCAACAACGTCTTAATGGAATTTAATACTCTTCTTGAACTGATCTCCGAACGATCTAACAAAATATCGGATATCACTTATTTGACAAGGTCTTTGTGAAACCCGATATCATTAAAAATAAGCTTACTTTCGAGCGCTTGATTGTCTTTTGTTTCTTACGATGGATATGAAATTCTACTAATGTTATTAAAGTTAAAGTTTGTTAGAATGGATAGATGGATGCTTGAAACAAGTCCTCGCTGAAAATCTTACAGATTGACCTGAAAGAGTAGTGTTCACGGTCCATACAGTCTCTGACTTGTCAAAATACTTTTTGGTAGGTATGTGAATGTATAAAGATGATATTGTCATTGAAATGCTGCCTGTTTATATCTAAACTTTTTATCAATTAGACATTTTCGTTCCCAAAGATCCGGCTGGAAATAAATGTTTATTGCAGTCATCGTCCGAGCCAGTCACGAGTGTGACTCGTTTGATCAAACATTGAATGAACGAGGCACGTCACTGTATGCGCTAGCGCATTTTATTCACCTAAAAAACATTCAGACCTTCTGAGGGTTTAAGTAAAATGTATCGTCATATCTAATTGTGATCTACGGTAAGAAGCCGATTTCAAAAGATAGCAAAGCTTGTACTCAATACTTTATTGCATTCCTAAAATCATAAAAATAATTTAATACACATGAAAATAAACTTCATTAATTAGTTTATTTAGATGATCTGCGTAGATTTTTGCCACATCACATAATCATATGATTTTTTTTGTATCGTAACTGATTACACGTTACAGCCCCTTCACACATGATCCGTTTTACTGGATACCTTTTTTGTATCGTTAATACGTATACTGAATACTGTGCCATATGTGAAGTCGCCCATACAACTCCATGCGCCATCAATGAAAAAAACACGTATCCGGTAAAACGTATCCAGTAAAACGGACCATGTGTGAACGAGCTGTTACCTGACATAATTATAAGTATCACAACATAATTACTTTCTAAACAATTATAATAAGTGAGAATTTAGAGGTTCTCTTATTACATTCATTTGATCGACACGTTTTGTACCTAAACGAAGCTATTCATCATTTACCATTGTTGAAAGGCAAATGCCATCCATCGCTTTCATCTATACTGTACAATGTTCATCGAAAATGAATGAAGAATAAAGTGTAATAGTCTTTCATTCCATTTAGATTATGATAATTTAAAAAAAGCTTTTGATTCACGAAAAAACACACGACATGCGATGTCCCCTTACAATCCTTTCAAAAATCATTTCTTAACGCTTGATGTGCTGGCTTCTGTACAAAACGTATTTCTTATTTTACTGGTCATCGCTTTTCATTATTGATCATTGCATAAACCATCTAAATCCGCCTTCGTATTAACTTATAAATCGAAGATATTATAGTTTCGAATGATGCATCTGTTACGTATGGCTAATAAATAATCTGTGAGTGTAGTCTTGGTACCAAGCGCGGCTTGGCACGGAGCTGCGCCCGCGCGCCGCGTCGCTGCCGCTCTGCTTCACTCGGCTTCGCTCGGCTCCCCTCGGTTTTTATTTCTGTGCACATTAAAAACAATTGAAGGAAATAATGGATGGCTTGCGCAAGGCGTTCTTTGGCGCTTGCAAGCGTCGAGATGGATTGGGAAAATTTTATGAAGGTGTCTGTTTGAGAGAATGTTTTTGGTATTGTTAGAATTATTGTCGTTTAAGCGTACCGACAAGTTACATTCTTAAATTGATCATATTAACAATATAAAAGGCAACTTAAGTAAACATTTAACGCTCTTATCAGAAGTGTTTTTGTTTCGTTTATCGTATGAATTAATTAGTTAATTTACCTGTCGTGCTATTTAGCTAGCTATTTTAAGAAAACACATATGATAATCAAACAAAACTCATTACCTACAGTCAAAATTTTAGAAAACACACTATGTCAGACCACAGTTCATTCGTTCGAAGTAACAATACCTATGACTGAAAAAAGGAGTTTTTGCATTGATTGCTCATCGAATTTTAGTCTCTCTCCATCATAAAAAAAATACCTCCAAATTTGTCAAATTTGACATCAGATGGTTTTATAGCTTCTGGTGTTTTGCATACACCATTAGGTATACACGCGTGAAGTTATGTATGTAATTTTAAATCCTCTATCTCCATATTCGCAAAATAATCAAACTACTTTTAATAGCATTCGTGTGTGTGATTTGATAATCGATCATTTCTCGATTACTTAACAAGCGTAATAACTTGGACCAGTATCATGCTCGTAATCACGAGACCACCGAATGCCTTTGTTTACTAAACACGATCACGTATAAAATTATTCGATCGTCAATTGTGCGTGTATCATTATCGATACATCGATTTACTCTGTAATATAACAAAGTGATTTAGATGCTAATTCGTGCTTCGTAGAATTCAAATTGCGTGTGTACTTTGAAATGCAAGGACGTTGTCCGTTTTTTGGGATATAGTAGTAGGTGATTTGAATAAATTCTTGTAGAGGACTGCGTTTCGAATTGCTCGTTGGTGCCTTTTTAGGTTTTGTAGTTGTGGATGACAATAAAAATTATAGGCTAGACACACGGAATTTGAAATAAATAATAATTATAAAAAATTAGGTTGTCTGGTAGAGATCGCTCTAGAGCGATAAGACCGACTTTTGTACATTGCTGTCCTTTAATAAATTTTTAAAACATAAATTAAAAGTCGATTATCTCGAAAACAATTAGGTTTGGAGTAGGATGTTTAGAATAAAAAAATAAACTATTAATAAAAATCAATAGTTATTAAAAATAAACATTTTATATAAAAAATCTGAAATTATAAAAAAATATAAAATTATAAAATATCAATTATCGAGCGCACTGTGAATTTGTAGAGCATCACTCTCTACTTTTGCAAATAACTAATTCGTTAAAAACCTTATACTAATGTGACTGCAAAAAAAAGAGATAGAGATAGATTCTGTCCGTATGGGGTCGATTTAGAATAACCCTACCGTCCCTGGATAAGCGTGTCGTGAAGGCGACTAATCCGAGTGACCCTCACTTGGTGGGTCTCGTCAGGGTCCGACTGGCTAGCGACCACCCTTCATATAAAATCTGCCACCAAATATTGCCGCTCCTGCGGTGATGTGTTCCGGCTATATTTATGAAGAGTCAGTTCTTTCCTAAGCCCGTGTGTTGTCATCTTCGATCTCATCTTCACTTACCATCATGTGAGATTGAGGTCAAACGCGGGCTTGGTCTTTAGTTAAAAAAAAAGAACTAGTCCCAATTTTAGGCAGTTAGCGGGAGACAGTTATGGTTTACCACACTTTGACCATTGTTATCAATAACTAGTTTCCAGGTCAAGTAAGAGAGAAAACAATGAGAAACAGTAGTTCTAACTGAGTGGCTCTCTCTGCTTCCGTCTTGTGTTTAAATTTGGCGAGTATATCTAAAATAATAATAACACTAAAAATCGTTCGTCTGTACTACGTATTTTACTTAAATAATGAATTCATCAACTATTTACTTTTAAACTTTATTTTTATTTACCTACAAAATATTAAACGGCTGTTTTCAAATACTCCTAACTCTATATTTAAAAAGGGCTCGAAATGCAAACATCAGATATAGCATAATTCATCGGGCGCACGAGTGGCCACCATTCGGTGATGGCATTTTTTATAATAGTTTGGAAAAAGAACGACACGGGTCCAACTCGCTTGTTTACTAAAAATCGGCGACGCACGAATGGCTACGAGACCAACTAAAAACCTATGTATGATATTATCATAAAATAAATAAAAGCCTTAGGCGTGTCTTGTTTCAACCTAAACAAACATTTTAGTATGCAAAGATTGGTATAGTGTCAGTATTATGTAGGTTTAAATGTTTGATCGACTGGACTTATTTGTATTTCAATCATATTCAGTGAATTGCTTTGTTCTGTTTCAATAAAAACAAGTTGATCGGACAGACGTTGTCTTGTTTCATGATTCTATCAAATTTTTATGACTTTGTGAAAAGTAAATTATTCTTGGTGGTAGGATCCCTTCTGGGTCCGCCTGGCTAGCGACCACCCTTTATATAAAGTCTGCCGCCAAATGTTACCGCTCCGGCGGTAATGTGTTCCGGCAATATTTTATAAAGAGCCAGTTCCTTCCTAAACCCGTGTGCTTTCATCTTCGACCTCATCGTCACTTACCATCAGGTGAGATTGAGGTCAAACGCGGGTTTAGTCTCTTATAAAAAATAAAAATAAAAAATTGACAGAAAACTTGAGAAAAAAACGTAAACTGTTCTCAAATGATGTCGTAACATTACCTACCAAAGTACAACTACAGCGTTTCATTTTTATTTATTAGTTTTTTACTTCAAATAAGATAAAAAAGCTTTACTTTAGTGATATGCAGACTACTCTACTTTTCTTTCCAAAATCAAAACATCGATTGTTCAGAAATCGCTTCTCAATTTAATCGCATCGATTGATGCATTCTATTGTGATTATAATTGGTAGTGGAACTATAAACTGGCGCACAGCCTGTTTACAATAACCAATACGATTGATTGTAAACAAACGGGTCTGTCAATGGCAATGACCTTTATTTACTGTTTATATAAGCTTTACCGCTTCACGCGGTTTCACCCGCGTAATTTCAAATTCCTTAGGAGAGTCAAAGGCTAGTAAAACAAGAGTTAAAGGTTCCGTTGCATTTCTGGCCGCAACCTGTGCCAAATTTTAGGATCGTGGAAATTATTCACAAATCAAACAAAAATAACAAATTTAAAGTTGAATCAGTAATGTAGGTGTACAAATGGAAAAACAAAATGACGTTTTTGCCATAAATCTCCACATATTTACAAAATTGACGTAAGTACCTACTTACTGTATGTAGGTAGTCAATCTGTCAATAAAATGTGTTCCAAACCTATAGAGATTTGTCTTTTGTTCCAAGAATGTATAAAAAAATATCATTTTTTTTTTATATATTATTACTTTTTAAACAAAAAGTTATGAACGGTTAATGAGAGATGATCCTGAAAGGTCAACAGAATGTACGAAAGTGACATTTCACCACTGCTAATATCTATCAAAAATATGCAATATTTTATGAATTCAGATTGGGGTTCTAGTTTTTTATTGAAATCCTCTTTAACGTCTAGGCAGAAATCAAAAATATCAGTGAAAATATGACTTAAAAATAGTGTTTACAGTCACCTGTGGTCTTTGTCGATTCAAGTAGTTTTTCTTAATGTACACGAAAAGTAACAAAAGATCTAATTAACAGTAATTTTAAGTGTTTTCATAATGGTATTCTACACTATTTTATTTGGCACAGGTGCTAGCCAGACGTCCCTACTAAAATGAAACGTGTTATTTGACTTGTGGTTGCACTTGTAGAGCACGTTCAAACATATAAATAAACTTTTACTATATATTATTAATAACTTCACGCCTGTATCCCTTATGAAGTAGGCAGAACACCGGGAAGAGAAGCAGCTGGCACATTTTGTTTTTCCAGCATGGCAGTACAGAAAAAATACTAAACATTAAATAAAAGATAATACTCGTAACAGTGATGTGAGGAAAAAAGATTTGTTGTTATTCAGTGCAAGGACATTAGTGCCGGGATCTCTGCCAAAATTAGCTTATTCTGCAAATCACGTTTTCTTTGAGTATTTTTAAACTAATCTTATTTTACGTTATGATTACTAAGGCTTCTGAGACACGACTTAGATGCTCCTAAAAGACATTTTTTTAAATGGCAAAATACTGCCGGTTACATTAGCTTTAGTAGAGCTTCTTTCATTTAAGGGTCATTAAACCGCGATAGGACACTCCGACAGGACTTCTCGTCAACGTCAACAACATATTAAGCTGCAGCTCAGGTCTGCTGTGCCTTGGAACAGAAACCATATATTAGTCAACGCAACCAAAAGAGAGGTCATTTATGTTTTCTTTATGTAGTATATTTTGATGCTTGCAGCTTAATTATAACCTACAGGTTACTTCACACTGACCTAAAATCATAATATATGGCAATTTATCAAAAAATCCGTGTATCACTTACTACCATGAAGATTAAGGCGGTAAACGTCCATCCACGAAAACCTATTGACTCGATGCTTAAAAGTACTAGTCTTATGCTAGTCAGAAAAAATAGGTGCAAGCAGTTCAGTCCAAACCTTGGCGACCCGAATGAAAAAGGAACTATCAAAGCGCTTAGTTCGATTTACGTTCGAAACTCTGGTTTTTTTTTTGACTTGACCCCTTTTTAGACTTGGGGTATGGGTCAGATCCACATACCATCCTATTTATACGGGGTGGTTATTTAGTCACCAGTAGGGGTCACAAAACCGGAAGTATATTCTAAAACCGGTTTTTCGGTTTCTAAAAAAAACAAAACCGGTTTTTCCGGTTTTTTCGGTTATTTTGATAACTTGCAATTAATAAGAGATAACGATTATTATCATGATAATTTTGAAGCATGTAGACACCTAAGTATTTCCGAAAAATATCCGCTTCGATTGGGCAATATTTTGAATTGTGTTTCCTGAAAAAAGTCTGTTTAAAATAAAACGGTTTTCTGTAAGATTCATAAATTCGTTCTTTTATTAATCAGTCTCACCTTAATATACGATCACAGATTTTTTTTTATAAAACATATAGACATAAAAAGCCTTGACGGATAAAAATACGTTTTTTAGTATAAAGATACAGCTTATAATCATCTCTTTGTTTCAAAAAATACTTGTATCTAAATATTAGTAGAAACTACATCTTTCAGATACTTTCTACAATAGTAATTTCCATGTATCTAATCATGTATCATAATCATAATAAAACACATAACATATAATTTGGAATTTTAAAAACAATCAAATACAAATTATGGCAGGTTTACTATCAAAAATATAAAGCAGCTTTTTCGCTTAACTGTAACAAAATTTGAATAGTCTTATTTTTAAGCCTTAATATAATCAACAAGTATCAAAATAAAATATACAATAAACAAACTTAATAATCATACTAATTCTAGTAATCATCATCATCTAAGAAATAAAATAAAATTGTTCTTTACATAAAATTAAATGTAAAATTAGCCTCCTTCCTTACTTTTCATACATTGGTAATGCGATCTTAACATAGATAGCAGCTCCAATGTATCATCATTTAGCGAAGTTCTTAGGCGATTGCACAGGAGGCCGGCTGATGAGAATACTCTTTCAGACTCGACGCTTGTGGGAGGAATCCTCAGCAAGTTGTTGTAGACCTGCAAAAGGTTTTTGCCCTTGACGCCTCCGTTTTCATAAAGAGCCATTTCGACTTTTACGATCCCTTCCAAATCGTTCTGGATATCCGGATCTGTTACGGATCTTCCACTTGATGAAGGTGCTGCCATGGACATAGTGATAGCATCTTGTAGTTCTTCTTCCATTTTTTTTGCCATTGGCAGAGATGACCTATTTGAAGCAATTGAAGCTAATGCAACATTATCATCGTCGTCAGTGGAGCTTCTTCGACTTCTGTGGGATAATGTTGGTGATGAGGATTCAGGGTGTTTAAGTGTCTGTAGATGAGTAATAACTTCAGCTACTTCTTTAGTATTAAGCCGTGGGACAATTGCACTATTGTCTTTGTTTGCAAAATAATCAGCTGGATTTTGCAAATATTTTAAAACTGTGGTCAAACTAGTGCAACGTTGTTTTATACGATATATTAGTTGCTCTGCGAATTTTGCACTGAAACTCCCATTATGTTCATTTAATTTAGTGAGCATGAAATTCAAAGCTACATCGGCGGTAATGAGGTTTGCGTCACGCCGACAGAGAGCTTCAACGGTAATCTTAGCAATTTGCAAACATATGTTTACATCTGAAATTATGTCGAAATCTGTTTCTTGAAATTTAATATTTGAATTTATGTCTATCAGTGACTTCAAAATGCACCCTTTTAATTTTAAAAATCTATCTAACATATCTGCCATAGAGCTCCACCGGGTGTTACAGTCAGAGACAAGAGCTAATTCGTGTCCATGTTCAGCAATAACATACTTCTGTAGTATTGTCGTTCTTAGTAGGAGAATTCTTGAAAAGTTTTACAACTTTTCTTATTTTCATAATTAGATCTCTAATTGAATTTGTCAAACTGTATGTTGTGTGACCGACAGAAACAAGCGCTGTTTCAAAGCAATCATTTTCGGTTTCTAGCTGCTGTGTTTCTTCAGTTACTTGCGGGAATAATACCGAGTCATTATAAAAAACATCGAGGATGGCAAGTTGTAAGCCATGAGCAAAGCACAATTGGTGAAAACAGGGTAAATCCTTTCCAACCTTTACCATCACACTAGCACCATCGGTAGTAATGGCGACGATATTATTAAAAGAGAGGCTAAATTTCATGAGTAGATTTTGTAAAATTTCTATGCATGAGCTTGCAGGCATGCTTCCAAATATCCTTACTAGACCAATATTCTTGAACATAGTGCTGTCTTTAAACGAACCATGAATGTTAACATTTAAATAACGGTGGTTACGAGAAGATGTCCACTCGTCTAAAGTTAATGCAAATTTTTCATTTTTATTTTTCATTTCTAGTAACATGCTTTTAATATGGTCTCTTAATGATTCACCTTTTTTTATCACTATGTTTTTGATGGTAGAAGCTGATTTCGGCAATGTATGACCACATTTTAAAAAAAGGTATCTCATATCATCTGATCGAATAAAAAGTTGAAAACTCAGTCCATCTAAAGCTGCCATCCTACTTATCATATTATTCATATCATATTTTGAAGAAAAAAACTCTGTAATTTTTCTTTTTTTTGCTGAGATCTGGCCTGAACTAGAAGATTGATTGCTTACAGAAGCAGACGAGCCAGATGACGACGCACTTCCATCTTGGGGCTTTGCTACTTGCATTGAATGTACAGCTTTAAGATGTGCGTGTAAGGCGGAAGTAGATCCACCGCGGCATTTAATGATTCTTGAACATTTTATGCATTGCGCCATACTTGATTTATTTATTTATTTATTTTATTTATTTACACTTCAGTTTTTACAGGTAAATTAAAAGAAAAAAGAACACTTACACTAAAAATAAAAACTTGGCGGTCTTATCGCTGAGGAGCGATTTCTACCAGACAACCATTGCTGCGGTGAAAATAGTACCACACTGACGTTTTGTCGTCTTTTTTTGTAGGATGTGGTTGAAACTCCATTTTATTTTGATACAAGTTTTCAAATCGCAACTACAAAAGAAACAAAAAATACTTACTTACTCATAAACAAACGTATTATGTCTTAAAAAGTTTTTCAAGTAATAATGAAATATATATTACAGTGGCCAAACAAAATTGTACCTACGCACTAATATACAGGGCTATTTTTTAGCCTACAGCCAAATGTAAATATAATGTTCTTTGACTGTATACTAAATAAATAAACATACCCGCATGTTTATTTTAATGTAATACAAGTTCGTATTGTTTCGTTGTAGTATTTGAAACAGCTAGAATTCATTATTCTTTACGAATTACTCTTTTAAAATAACTTTTAAAGATCGCTCATTGTAAAGAGTTACGATGATTTTCTGTTTTAAAAAACAATAAAAAACAAAACAACAAAAAATATTACTCTTCTTTATTCTTACTTTTTATTTTAGTAGATTTTATTTTCAATAAGACATTATTTTCTGGTAAATGCTATTCATTTTTATTCAATTTGGCCGACAATAAACATAATAAATGGAATGTTTAGATTATTTACGTACCTTATATGCTCTTAAGTGATCCAAACTATCTGGTTTCTATAGCTTGTAGCTGTAAGTAGTTCCAAAAACAACACTATAATTCACAACGAACCTCACACACCGAATGTCGATTGTTTATGATTGATAGAAGTGAACGAAATATATGAATTTGGAATGAATGAAACTATTGTCATTGGAGAATTTTCTAAACTATCGATAGATGGCGCAAGCAAATAATGGAGCGTGCTTTAAAACTTTACAACAAAATAAATCAACAAAGTAAAGAATTAAAGCCAAGGAAAAGTAGCAAAGCATTAACGAAGGCCAGCCGAAATGTTTCAGTGCAATTTTTCCTTTACTTTACTATGTTTTTGGCCACTCCATCTATCGAAGCTTTCCATAACATTTTATTTTTGCTCATCAGTCTAAAATACTCCATTGTTTGCAGACTAGGTACAAACGTATGTAAGTAAACGAACGAATAAAATCAAGTAATACGAAACCGAAAAACTCGAAAAAACCGGTTCCGTCAAATTTGAAAACCGGTTTTCATCACTGCTTTCAAAACCGGGTTCCCCGGTTTTTTCGGTTTCGGTGAAACCGGTTTTGTGACCCCTAGTCACCAGTCAAATTTAAATGATGTTTTCTTTGATATGATATAAACGTGTGTAGGTAAGTTATATATTATACATTTATTTTAGTATCAAAAAATAAAAATATGGCACCACAAACTTTTTTACAAATAGTCGCTGTTGATGAACATAGCTACTACGATGCGGCATTTCATTGATATTACTACGACGTAGTACTACAAGTTGTTTTGTAGTAGCGCATTTTAATGGTATTCATTCATGATTTAGAGTAACCATGCTTGGCTTATTATGTTAGCGAATATATTAATTTCCTTGTAAAAAAATACATACCTTTTTTGCGAAGATACTTATTGGGTGAAAAATCTTGGCCGATGACTAAAAAACAACCCTGCAGAGGAGACTAAATATACCAAAACGATAATTAGACACCCGCTGTATAAAAGGCTAATAAAGGCGTCATCTCTAATAACCCTTATGTAGTACCGATCAAAGTTCAACATTAACAATCGGACTGATTACCCGCATGCAGTATATATATATACATACTTGTATGTATTCGCTCTGACGTCTACCTAATGACACGATTGCGTCTATTTCTGTCCACTTATCTCGTCGCTTCGAATTGGCCACTAATTCTCCTCCCACATGTCAGGAAGTGCTTTGATTGTGATCTATTTAGTTTTAACAAGCGTAAAGTGCTTTATTGTTATGTATGTAAGGTTTATTTTTAACGCTTGTGCGTGTATAAATCTGCGCCTAACCTGATATTTTATAGCTTACTTGAATTTCAATGTTGACAGTTTTAACACAACTAAATAACTACAAACTTTTCAATTAAATAAAAAACTTTGTGACTTAAAATCAAAATTGTGATTTTGTGGTACGAATATCGGCTTTGAACCTGCTATGAGTTGCAATGAAAGCTTGCAGGTAGCAGGTAAAGCTTGAAAACCACTGTTTTGAATTCCTCCTAACAAAGCTATGGAATATCTCAAGAAGCACGGCTTTCAATAAAATACCCGCACTTATAATTTATTAATAACATTGCTTAACATTGACAGAATTCATAAAAATGGCAAGAAATTTTTTACAACCATTTATGGACAGTATGATCAGGCATCTTTTTATATCTCGCAAATGATCAATAAATTCAATTAAAAATCGAGAAATTAGAATTAAATATAAGTATATTGATGTCGAATTCCAAACGGTCCCTTCATTTTTGACTTACGATGCAACATATACACACAAATACCCATACCAAAAACTCCACTATTCGCTTAAAGAGCTAAAAATGCAACCACTAAACCAAATCTTCTTCTTACAGAGGCGTCTTCCACTGGAAGAGCAGTAACAAATCCGACAGCGGTGTCTCGTGGAAACTCTTCGGCAGCAAGTCTAGCAGCAACCTGACTGCCAAGACATTGAGTCAGGATGTACCGGCCTCGCTGACTGCGGTTCCCTCGGTGGCGAGCACCCCTCAGCATCATAGGAGACAGGGGAGCTCTGCCAGTGAGAAGCAGTTTGAAGATCTGGTCGCTAGTTCTATTGCTCTGATACAGCACGATCGGTAAGTGTAGTATTAAAGCTACCTTTAGGCTACAAACTGGACGGCAGCGACAACGACGGTGAGGCAGCGATTGCTGCGACACGATAGAAAGTATTGACAAATCGCTCGAGCGCCCGCTGGCGTCGAGAACGGCCCAGATTCCCCACGTCGCTTCCTAGTTGCCGCTGTCGCTGCCGTCCAGTTTGCAGATTTATAGTAAACTACACTCGAGAGCAAAGAATTAGGGTCAGAGACAAAACCCATGATATCTCGCAAATTATAAATGCTAACTTGATGAATAAAAAACTGTTAAATAGACCATTAATTAATACATAAATAAAATTTGTAAGATTGTTATTTAAGTGATTTTATTATTTATAAAAACAAATAAAATAAAAATGCACGAATTACACTTGATGATCACAAATTACATTTAAGACTTTTCTGGTACGAGAGTATGATTTTCCACAAATTTCAGTACCGTGTATTACCTCCACGTGATCTCAGAATGGATGTTATCCGATTTGGCATGCTGTACACCAGGTTTCTAAGTCGGTTCTGCGGTATGTTCCCCCATTCTTCCACCAGTGCTAAATTTAAATCACGAAGTGTAATTGGAGGAGGTATTTTTTGCTTTACACGTCGTCCGAGCTCGTCCCAGGCATGTTCGATGGGGTTCAGATCTGGGCTGCGTGCAGGCCATTCCATGCGCATGATACCGACCTCTTGAAGGTAATCAGTCACTACAGCCGCAGTATAGGGACGGGCGTTATCGTGCATAAACACCTGATTCTCGCCCATATTGGCCATAGACGGACCGACATACTCATTTAAGATTTCTTCTACGTATCTTCTCGCGGTCAACGTTCCATTTTCTATCAAGACTAGCTCCGTGCAGCTCTCTGCAGATATTCCGGCCCAAACATGCACGGATCCTCCGCCGTATGCAACTTTTTCTTCAATGCAGGCTTGTTGAAGCCGTTCTCCTGGTCTTCTGTACACTCTGTGTCTACCGTCGTGCTTATACAGCATGAATCTGGACTCGTCTGTAAACAAAACTCTTGACCAATCCTCTAGAGTCAAATTCAAGTGCTCACGTGCATAACTCTGTCTTGCAATACGATGCTCCTGTTCAAGTTTAGGGCCTTTCGCTGGTCTTGATGGCTTCAAATTACCTTCGTCAAGACGTCGCCTTACTGTCCACGCACTTGGGCTGCTTCCTCCAAGACGTACAAATTGATTTCTCAGTTCAACACCCGTGAGAAATCGGTTTCTAAGCATTTTTGTGACTAAATATCGATCTTCACGAGGTGTTGTGCATCCTTTTCTGCCAGTTCCTGGCCGGCGAAGGTTTGACCCAGTTCCCTGGAACCGTTGGAGAACACGTTGTACCGTACATAACGATAGGCCGACCATCCTGGCTGTATCACGCTGACTACGCCCGTCTTCCTGCAAAGTGAGGATTCTTGTACATTCTTCAGGTGTGAGCGACATGATTTGTACTTTCATAATGAATATTGTACACCAGGAAACCCTTTTATAACATTTTTTTGTGACACAAAACAAACAAAATCGATACAAATGATTTGAATTGTTAGTTCAATTTTCAAAATAAATCATAATTTTTGTTTTTTTCTGTCATTTCTTAAAAAAGATATTACTTACATTTACTTTTTATATTCGGCATTAAAGAGGCTTCCTATTGCTTTTTATTTGAATAAGCTAACGTTTATAGTTTGAGAGATATCATGAGTTTTGTCTCCGACCCTAATTCTTTGCTCTCGAGTGTAGATGTAGTTCGGATCAAGCGCAGGTTGGCTTTAGTTTGTTGCCAACATATATCAATTATGAATCATCACACACAACTCTTTGTAATGAGCCCACTGCAGGGCATGAGTCTCTCGCCTGGGTGACGAGGAGGTATAGACCATAATCCACCAAGCTGGCCCACTGCAGTGTGGTGGATGTGAGAATTTTCAGGGCGCCGAAATGGCTTCTGTCTGACAGACCCTAACAACTATTGTATACAAGTATACAGCACCCGGGACCGACTGCTTAACCAATTATGTATGGTATTAGTAAATGCTTTTTACCTATTAAAGAGAAAACATGAAAGTCTAGTTCCTAAACTCGGTCGACTGGGAACAAAGCTCGAAAGCTTGAAAGCTGCCCAAAAGTTCGAATAAGTTCTCAAAGTTCATTACACAGGGTGACTGGTGGGTCACTTTTGAAATTCGAAGACGTGATAGTTTGAGATCATACATGAATAAAAAATTAATATTAATTATTTACTGAGTTAACTTAACCGAAAGTTAAAGAATTGATTACCTACGCAACGTTACACTAGCGTTGGCAGTGATCCGCGTGTCAGGTCACGTGCCGCGATTGACTCAGGTGTAGGAAAAGTAAGTAGTAACGAACCATTATTTATTTATATGGAATTCTAGTGAAAAATTAAGTACCTATTTTTATTACATAATAATGATCAGAATCGAGTACCGAGTGCTCTCCTTCAGTATCTTAAAGTCACCAGTCACCCTGTATACTCAGATTAAAATTACCTATTTTGTGATGAATCGTGTTATAATATCGGAATAAAAAATATTAAAAATTAGGTTTTACGAATAACAATTATAACAAGATTCCATTTTTAGCTATTAAGGTATTTAGAATCAGATAAACTTGACATAAAAGGCGACTAATTTGAATGGAAAAATATAAACGGAAAATATGTTTGTCATTTTTCCACGTTATCTACTTACGGTAGTTAATCTTTTATCTTCAATCCGCATTATAATCTGTTTGATCATTCATGATAGGAAAACTGTCTATTTATGTCATTGTATTTAAAACACTAGAAATGTTTCTACCTTTTTTCGTTGTAAGTTCTTTTCAACCAATGCTCTCAAAAGTGGTTTAATTTGTAAGGGAATTATTCAAAAATATCAGTTACAGACCCCAACAATGCGATAGGCATTTTAGCGTAGTAGCACACGGGTATCCGCTAGTTCTCAATAAGCAAAGTAAATAACCAGCTCAACAGTTCACCTCATTCATTAATAGGGCGGAACCGCGAAGACGTCCGTTTCTAATTATGTATTTATTCTGTGACGACTGACGAGCACCTGCCGCGGGTAGTTTAGTCTGTGGCATGGCTTGATAGTTGTTCAAGGTTTTCTTTGGGATTACTTATTTAAACTTAAACTGCAGGCAGTAAGGGTTGTTTTAATGGACAATAGCTGTAGGTCTCAGGGATATAAAATTTTGAATCTATTAATATTACAAACATGAAAGAGGAGAGATAGATGGCTTGATTTTGAGATGGTGAGATTTCAATAAACATAGTTTGTTTTCATGTTTAAAACGAATTGATACGTCAAAGTCAAAATAATCTCTATTTCGTGGGAACATAAGCAAGCACCTTAAATGAAACACTTTATTTACAAATTGAAATGAATCTACAATCGCTATCTGTTGAGACATAATGGAAATAAACTTAACAACTATATTCCGTATTCCAATTTTTTTCCTTTTTTACATTTCTAGACTTTAAGACAAGACGTAAATCAATACAGATAAAATTATGATGACTTTTTCCGATTAATTATGGCAATTACAGAGCGTAAGACACGAGAAAGTAAATAAGTTGTCTAGGCTTCCGAAAGCAGTCGCTACTATAAATAAATATACTATAAAGTTGAGGTAGGTCGACTTTATCTTGTAGACACGACAAAGTGAAATTTTGGCAAAGTCCGCCCTGACTTGCTCGAGGGAGGCATGTTAGTTTCCTTTATAATCTGTTTTTTTTCTGACTTCTCTTATTTAGGGCGGTTTATATTGGGCGTTCGACGCTGTTGAGCGCGCGTTAATATCGTCTACACACCGCGCTTTGGGCGGCGTTCGGCTAACATTAGTAGGGTGCATTTCATTTTGGCTACTCAAGTGTGTCTCCTTATCAGCGCTATAAAAGCCGCCGACAGAGACAAAAAATTGTTGTAGAAAATTTGTAAACATTACTCATCCAAAAGTGTTATAACTATTTTCAGATTTGCCAATAATTCTACTGTTTTCGTCATTTCAAAACTTTCCATATCCGAAATAGCTGATCGCATTTGTATTTCGTCAATAAATAAATCAGTATCGAAAGGTTCGATGGCCAAATTCAGTTGAAGTGTGTCTACAATACATGAAAGCGCGCGTTCAAATGTACAGCAACATGTCGGCTCATACATCATCATACAATTTTTTCCCACGAGTTCCCATTTTTCCGAAATGTGCTTAGTCAAAAACTCTTTAGTAGAAAACTCTGAATGTGTACCCAGTCTTAGAAAAGAGTGTGTCTTAGTGAGAGATGTATTTATGACGAATATCAAAAAATAAATTCCTTTCAGTAAAATCCATGACAAATGGGCTTTTACGTGATGTAAAGTGAGCCTCAAGTGATCGTGTTTCAAACCCGATGTAATTTTTTTGTAATTCCGAAGATTACCCCAAATATAAAAACGTTCCCTTTTATAAGACTTAGGGATTAAAGTTCGGCCGTTCAGAGAATGCGTTCCTGACAGATCGCGATTGAACTGACGACGTAACTTTGTAATGGCGTTGCAGTTACGATAAAAAATATTTTTGCTGGTTATTTACCGTTTTAAAAATTGATGAGCATTAAAACAACATTATTATATAAATAATCAATGAATTTTATAATTTTGTGCCAAACTGAGTGTCAAATAACTTGGTAAACAATATTTTTCAAAATCTATACTGCGCTATCACAAGGTTATGTCAAAGCTTTATATTTGTAGTGCTGTGCTAATAATAACAGTATCGTAAACTGTTCTTAAACAGGTATACTTTGTGAAATAATACGTTTCGTTTTTCTTTTTAAGAATTTGAAAATAATGGACTATAAGATAACTTTTATTAAATTAAAAAATAAAACTAAAACCAAACCGAATGCGCGAAAAAAAGTTGGTTACAAGCAAAAGGCATACATGCAGATGCTAAAAGCAGAGCTAATTAAATTAGTTAAAGAAAATAAAGCGGCAAATGTGCGATACGAAATCGATGAACTGGCTCTGGAGTACGGTCATCGCGTTCTAAGAATTCCATCGTATCATTGCCAATATAACGCGATTGAGCTAATCTGGGCTCAAATAAAAGGTTACGCCGCCCGCCACAATACTTCCCCGCCATTCAGCACGAAAAAGATGATGACCTTATTAAAAGAAGCCTGCGGTGAAGTCACTAGAGATGACTGGGCAAAGGTTGTTGAAAGACTAAAAACCTGATTATGGAACATTTTGACGGAGATATTAGGATTGAAACTGTTATTGATAATAAAATATTTATACATGTAGGCGAAGATGATGATGAAGAAACTACCTCCTCAAGCGAATCGGAGTCTGATTAATATTCTGTACGCACATTCAATTCAATATACTTTATTGCATAGAAATACAGGTTGTAACTTTGTAACAAAAAATAAATAAAACAATTTTATTATATTAATATTACCTTTTCTTGGTTTCCACTTAAATTACTAAAATACAAATTTTAATTGATTCCGCCAATTTAAAACGAAAATAATCTTAGAAATAACGCGGCGTTTCATTTTGGAGGAACGGTAACGAACTCAGTGTTATGTTGTGCCCATCACTAGTCGTGACTAACTGATAGGTGTCAGGAACGCATTCTCTGAACGGCCGAACTATAATGGCGGGTTTCAATATTATGAAAACTGTTCGTTTTGCCTACGAACAATAGAATTCACTACCAAAATGCCTTTCTATATTCAAAATCTTGACATCTAAACCACTGCTTACGAACTGTTTGACTGTAATGGGTTGCTAGGTTACATTTGACCATTTACAAAATAAGTCATTATATCTAGCCAACGACGACGTAACAAGTTATTAATTTAAACCAATGAGGTAAAGGTAGCATGGCAGTCTGCTGCGGCCAATAAGGGGTTATGTTTTCATTACGTATGACCAATTAAAGAATAGATCATTTTATCTAGCCAACGACGTAACAATTTATTCATTTAACGAAATGTCCTATCAAGTATCTGTCAACATATCAATAATCCAGTTTTCTCTTTCTAACTTATCTATAACTGTTTCTAAAAAAAAGGACGAATATTATTGTATGACATCATTTTTCTTTTAAATATTTACTTTGACGTCATAAAAATTTGATTCAACCAATGGCAAAATTAGTCGAAGGATTGGCGTTTCGTTTTACGTAAGCAGTTAAACGCAATTATTAATAAAAAGCTCTAAAAACATACTATAATATATTTATCGAATACTATAACATAGCAAACATAAATGGAATAAGTTTATATATTTCTTTAGTTCAAATATCATACAAATAATTTGCAAATGCGTGATATTCTATAAATCACATATCACCTATTTTCTTGGAAGAACGTCACGCAAGGAGGGCCCATGCCAAATTTGAGAACTTACAGCCCGTAGCTAGTAGATATTGTGAAACGCTACTTTTTTCCTACCAGTTTTGTACCTGTACCGGTTACGCATAGCAGTCAGTTGAATATTGAAACCCGCCATTAATAATGTAGGATTGACAATTTAGATATTTAGTCTATCAACTTTTGGATGTCATCGGGCTTGAATAAATTAATATCAAAAATCACAAATCTCTTCCTTAACAACTCTTGATCTCCCTTTTGGTGTCGATGTTCGTGGGTGGTAAACCGGCGTCAGGTTTCCACCACCTCCCGCGTTGACTGCACGCTCCAACGAGCGGTCACCGACAAATTAGTACGAGCGGTCGTACGATTTCCTTGCTTCATGGGAACTTGGATATGCATAGACCACGTGCGAATGTCTGCGGTTGCGGAATTATAGATGCTTTTAGTTATAAGTGTATCCTTATGTTTATATGTCCATTCTCACAGTTTGTTTTATTCATGTTTACTGTTGTGAGAAAAATTGTGGTAGTGTATTAGATCTGTAGCGATTCCTATGCCATTTCCTTTTTCATGATTGCGGAAATTTTATATATTTCAACTTATGTCATTTTTTCTTCTTTGACAATGCCGTAATAGCCCATTAATTTTAGGTTTCATCTGCGGAAAAATTCCCTGTGGGATGAATTTTTGTATACACCTTTATTACTGCGTTACAATGAAGATGTAAAAAATCGACATTGATATCGTGCCGGATAAAAAAGTTACAGAGTTCTAAAGGTCCCGAAAATCAGTTTTTCGCAAATATCTCGCGATCTATTGCTTAAAAGCCAGAAATGTCTTAACAAAAATTATTCATCATGAAATTTCCCACAAAAAATGTCTTTTGCATTTTTCTGTGAAATTGACCGTTTTCAGAGTAAGAAAGACTGAAAAGCACTCACATACGGCATTGTTTACCGTACGACGACGCGGCGTATACCAAGGCGTTAACTCGATGTATTTTTCATGTTTGGCTTTTGAGCAAATTCAGCTCACTAGGAATTTTCCGCTGATGTCAAAAATAACTGGGCTATAAAAATGCTTATTTGTATGTTTTTTTCTTAAAGGAAAAACTATGTTGACTGAAAAACTATGAGTAAAAGTTTTAAAAATCATTAGTAAATAAATAAATAAAAATAATAAAATCCCCAGACAATCACACCAACAACATGGCCCCAAAGTAAGCATAGCTTGTGTTATGGGTTACCATGTAGCGAACTAGGGGGCAACCTAGAATATAAATACTTAAATAGATAAAAACCCAGATACGGAACATTTTTTTTTCCTTTTTCTGTGCGGGAATCGAATCCGCAACCACTGGCGTCTGAGGCAGACAGGTTTACCCCATCGCCGAAGTGGCCATCAAAATTATATTCACTTCTTAAACGGTCCCTAGAGAATAACTCATTTGCAACTAAAAAGAGAATATCTGCTTCGTTTGCATAGTGAGTAGGTGCGCGGGCGTAGACGCGCCAAGATGGCAGAATTTCTCCGTTGTTCCTTTGTTTTTGTTGTTGTCACCACGTTTGTGGACTTAAGAGCTCTCATTTCGTACATTATTTTGCCATACAAATACTAATATGGCAGCCTAATGGCATCAGTATTTGCAGTTAGACTCCAAAAAAATTGTATTATATAATTTGATCTTGTCGATGTTTAAGTTTGTTGCTAGTCAACATAATGGTTAAAGAAAATATTATAAAATTATGATCATTGAAAAAGTCATATTTCAACCCCAATTTAAGGCAACTTTTGGCGTAAATAATTCGTATTAAATTATATATGATCCACGGACCTAGTTTATTTATCAATTACTTTAACACAAAAGCATTTTAAGATATTTTTGAGTATCGATATCTGTAATAATATGTCGTGCGTCTCACCAAACATGTCAACCTGTGTGTGTACTGAGTGAAATAGCAAGCCAAACCCAATGACAAGTTTGGCTTAGCGAGCGGCGGGCTCTGAAGGGCGCCCATTCCGATCGTTTTTCCATAAAAACTTAAGGTTTTCCGATAGCTTCACTGTAAAAATAAGTATGATATCGAATTTTTTTATTTATTATCTTCCTACTTCCAAAAAAGGAGGAGGTTCTCAATTCGTCTGTATGTTTTTTTTGTCTGCAATTTTTTTTTTTTAAAAATAATCGTACTTTATTTATACACATTGTATATGTTAGGTATAAATTAAGTGATTTTTAAGTGAAGATAAATAAAGATATTTATTTATAGGGAATTCTAGTGAAAAATTAAGTAGGTACCTACTTTAATGACATAATTATGATCAGAATCGAGTTCAGAGTGCTTTATATCAGTATTTAAAATTTGTCACCAGTCATCCTATATATGGTTTAACAATGCATCTATTTCAGATACCTCGGCTCAGTTGTTACCAGTACCAGGATATTCGAATAATAAACTTTATTCAACTCTTTTACTCTCGTGCCTTGTATGGCACATTAAATTGTTCCCGAAGTCCTTGTATATGGTGATCGTAAGGGTTTGTTATAACAAACATTTTACCAGCTTCGGAAATAATGGTCCAAACCTTTATGCCGAACAGTGCAGATACTCGAGGTCATACAGAGGACACGTTAAAAAAAGTTTGTAAAGGAAATGGTATTGGGGACCCCGATATTTAAACATTGGTTTATCTAATAGCGGAAATTTTTAAGTGCTCACATTAAAACTAGGTGGTATCTCAAGGTAATTATTGTCTCGAGTTTTCCCGACTCATAATGTAAAAAATTAAGTTTAAAAACTAAAAACACGCTCTAAAAAGTACGAAACAAGAAAATAGTCTCCGCTGAAATATTTATGTATTTACTTCATGCTGATAGAGATAGGTATGTTGAAAGGGTAGCTCTGATCGTGTGCTCGATGAATCTGTTTTGCTATAAAAGGTGGCAAACGACCACGTCTATCCTTTAAACATATCTCTATCAATATGACGTAAATACAAATATTTAACAAAATATTTTATAAAATACTAAAACGATCTCCGAATACATATTAAAAAAAAAACATGAAACATGAATCGATTTCGATGAAATTTATGACCAAATGGATACTCTAGCATATGAAACAAGAATCATCAAAATCAGTCCACCCAGTCAAAAGTTATGAGGTAACAATTGTAAAAAAATCAAACAGACGAATTGAGTACCTCCTTCTTTTTTTGAAGTTGCTAGAAAAAAGATAAGCTATTCAAAAGCGCGGTGACAGTAAACCGAACTTCGACCGAATTTTTTATTTTTGCCGAATGTTCGGCCGAAGCTCGTATTCGGTTCAAAATACATTCGGCCCATCAGTAGTTAGCATTTATTTAAATAGGAAACATCTATTGTTGTGTATAAATCACTTACAGTTCTTTGTCTTTAACCGGAACATAAATATGCTTTTGTTCTCACGGTTAAAAGTACTAATAATATAAACTAAACCGGCAGTTCCTTTCAAACTTGTTCCATTCTTTTCTTTAATTAATATAAATTAGTGTCGCTGGGCACTTTTGCTTTATATATCAGCTCAAAATCTCTGCAAACTGGACGGCAGCAACAGCGACAACGGCGCGGGCAGAATGAGCAAAGTCAGTTAAGTGGCAGAGGTTTTATTGGAGGTTTTTTTTGTCGGCGATAAGTTGACCCCCTGTCGCTGCTATAGTCGCTCTTCATCATATTAATGCCTACAAACTTGTCAAACGTGACATCAGATGGTTTTATAACCTCTGGTTGTCTGCCCTTCTTACGCCATAAGGGTTACAGGCGTAAAGTTATGTATGTATGTATGAACATCTTCTGGCTTAATGTATTTAAGAAAATTAATATTAAATCTAAATAGTTATGATCTAACAGACATTAATTAATCTGATGTAACGTTTATTTTCTTATGTTATCGAATAATTTACTCTAAAATAAAGTCATTGAACACCGGAAGGCGCAGCGCAGTGTTTTGTTTGCTTCAATGTTTTTGACAATCGAAGGATCGAATTGAAAATTTAAAAACATTAATTGACCTGCTTAATTTGTTTTTAAAACACTGTATCAATATAAACCAGATACTTTAATTGTTCATTACCAGACTTAATAAACTGATATAGTTTATTAATGAAAGGTATACACGTGGTGCAGCTGTCAACTGTTATCATTTGTCACCGTCCATAAAGTACCAATTAGTCCTGCGTACATAAGTGCCAACGCTGCGTCACGCGTTCGAACGCGCGTTACATACAAAACTACAACGCCCGTACCATACGCGCGTTCGATACGGACTTTCGCAATGCGACAAGTGCCGCGTATGATACGCGCGTACGGTACGGAAAATGTTATGAAAGTTTGTGACAAATTTTAGATACTGAAGGAGAGCACTCTGTACTAGATTCTGATCATAATCTATACATATAATAAAATGGTAGGAAAGTCAAAACTGTACATTGAATATTTTTTTAAAAGAATACTTGGGGTATGATCTACAATCGAAACAGAAACAAAAAATATTGTTTTTAGAATTTTTGTCTGTTTGTCTGTTTGTCTTTCCGGGATAAACTCAAAAAGTACTGCATGGATTTACTTCAAATTTGGCATGAAGATAGTTAAGAAGTCGGGTCAACATATAGGCTACATATTATCACGCTAGCAGTGTTATAATCGTAGGTGCGTTTGGTGCTGCATAGCGTTCACGCAGACGACGTCGCGGGCAGCAGCTAGTTATGTAATAAAAGTAGCTAATATTTCACTAGAATTCCCTATAAATAAATATTTCTATGTTACTATGTATTTATTTTACATACAACTGAGTCGATCGCGGCACGTGACCTGGCACGCGGATCGCTGCCAACGCTAGCGTAACCATGCGTTGCGTAATCAATTCTTTAACTTTCGGTTAAGTTTACTCAGTAAATAATTAATATTTATTTTTTATTATTTCTTTTTCTCTTCATGTATGATCTCAAATTATCACGTTCTTGAATTTCAAAAGTGACCCACCAGTTGCCCTGTTTAAATCGATGGGTAGGTGTGCCTATTTGAAGATACGGACGTACGATACGCGCCCTCGAACGCGTAACGCAGCGTTGGCACTAAGGATAAAAATACGTAATAAATGGTTGTTTGCACAAATGTAACCTAGATATCGAATAATCTAATCTACGGACGGTTTAATGCTACTTATCGTTATTTGATCTTTAGGCAAAAAAGCTGAAAATTCGCAGACTGTTAGTCAAAGCCTGGAAAACCACAAAGGATTAATTTTGATTTTGATACTCCCACAAGACCGTAACCCGTGTTCGGACCTCCTCAGGATCCGCCTGGCTAGCGACCAACCTTTCTACAAAATCTTTCGCTAAATATTACTACACTCATGTTCTTGTCTTTTGACAATGTATTATGAAGAACTAGCTGTTTTCCGCGGTTTTACCCGCGCCATTTCAAATCCCGCGGGAATATCGAGATAAAAAGTAGCCTATTTGCTATTGCAGACTGTAAACTATCATGATAAATTTCATCCAAATCCATTAAGCCATTTGGCCGTGATAGAGGAACAAATATCCAGACACGTATACATCCATCCATCCAAACTTCACATTTATAATATACAAAATTTTGGTTTGCTTTTATTCAATAGATGTCGCTGTACGTCGATTAAATGACTTAGCCATATTTACTTAGTAGACTACTTTTATTCATCCTCACTTTCACAATTATAGTATTAGTAGGATATTAGTAGGACTAATCCTTTTACTAAACACGTGTGGCGTCATCTTCACTTATCGTGAGAATGAAGTCAATCACACAATCAAAGAGGATATCGATATCAGATAAAGACAAGATTTTAGATTAACGTGAAATTGAATTCCCAGTTCAAGTGCACGTAATTTATTTATCAATTATATCGGTATCTTATCTATTGCATGCAATTCGCTTGTTATCATAGGGTCAAGGTTTCAATTGCAGTTATTTAATCGAACACGCAGTCTGTAGTACTTCTAGGGATATCTTAGTTTATTCTAGGTATCTACGTGTACGTGTGCGAGGATCGCACTTTTGGGTGACCGGGCACCACTATTTCTTATACCTATGCCGTCGGAGAAACTAAGTGATAAAGCACGTTCTGTTTGGCGATTCACACACTGCCGACGATCTGACGCATTCACAAGCGTAGTTGGGTCGTTGCGTTTCGACTAATTTCATTCAATTCCTTTTAAAATCATGCATAGTACTCCGAGAAAATCCGAGACCGACTGCTTAACGTGCCCTCGGAAGCACGGAAATCGTCGTTATAAAATGGTGCGTCGGTCACCCTAGAGTTGTAGAGGACTCGAGTCTTGGAGTCCTACCTAATAAGACTCGAGTCTTAAAATAAAACTTCGAGCTCAAGTTCTTCAGAATTTGGAGTCAGTTATAAAATCACTTGAGTTCTGCCAAAAAGAACTTAAAGACTGAGTCTTTTTAAAAGACCTTATGACTGTGCCCGCCATAAAGTTTAGCAATAAAATAGCTTAATAAGACTTAAAGACCAAATTAGAATGACAATTTAATTTCATTTGCTATAACCGGACTAATTACTGTAAATAGTTTTCGCGGGTTACGTACCTACTAACGGGATGACTTTAGTAAACCGTTTTTGAACAGTGGTGTAAACACCGCACAACATTGGTTAATATAGGGTATTTTTTATGAAGAAAAAAATATTTTAGGAAAACGATTAGAATGATGTGTGGATTCAATTTAGGTTTTTTTTTATAATTCTCATAAGTTAACAACATTTTAGTTTGATCTGTTATTTACGACTAAATAGCTAGATATAAAAGCGTTTTTCCAACTATTTCTATCAAGAAACCCGTTAAGCCCCGATTTTTCAATAGTCAGAGAAATTTGGTCACTTACAAGAATTGTAAAATTTCAATTTAAATTTTGTCATAAATTGAATCCACATATTATTCTCAACCTTCTCTTTAAATGTTTTCATAAAAACATGACCCTGTATAATACACCAACTCAAGTTCATGCATGACTCAGTCTAGCTCAAAAGGACTCATAAGGGCTCGGAAGACTCAGAAGATTTAAAGGACTTGGACTCAATGTGACTAACGAGTTCTAGTCTTGAAAAACGGCTCAAGTCTCGTAATGAAGACTAAAAGAATCGAGTTTCAGCGCACGCAGCGCTGCTTGGAATGACATGCACTGCACCACTGCTCCAATGCTCTATAGTCATGAAAATTGTATTTAAATCTAACAACCGATGACCAATTAAACATACAAGCTATTCAAAGGTTTAAACTTCCAGGGATACTGCTATAAAAAGGCTTCTGTAGGTAAAATACGTACAAAGGACAAACCGAAACCACTCTTATGTTACTGGTATAAGAGTCAGTAGGTCATAACATTACGTAGCGTCGTTAAACTTTTACGATGTATTATCGAGTTTTATTACAGGAGATATAATAACTGCTCTGTTCTATTGCAGATAAACTTGAAACGAGTTTTTTAGGTCTTTTCTTTTTCTTGTCTTTTGTGGTCCCTGGCCACTATAGTCCTGGTTCTTTCAAGGTTAGAGTAAAAAGCATTAAGGATAGACGAGTTACATCTCAGCTCTATTATAAAAGGTTAGATTTGGACTGTACTTAAATGTAGATTTTTAACAGTTGTCTATTGAGATTTGACAGCGAATCTATGTTTGTGTCATGATCAACGCTTAAACAATATTTCATAGAACGGGCCTAAAGCTGATAAGTGGATGGCAGCGACAGCTAGAGCGACAGCGGTGCGGGCAGCGATTTCCGCGACAGGGTAGAAAGTATTGAGTTTGTATTGCACCGCGACAAATCGCTCTCTCGCCCGCTGGCGTCGAGAACGGCTCAGATTCCCCGCTGCCCGCGCCGCTGTCGCTCTTGCTGTCGCTGCATTTAACTTTACTACGCATAAACTTAGTAAAAGTAAGTTTATGCGTTGTAAAGTTATAGCACACATAAGCATCGGACTCTTACTCTGCGTTTCTCTGATCTAGCCAGTGTACGTTAAGTGACTCCTAGAACGATCGTTGCCTAATACAGAGAATGAAATCAACGAAAAATTCTATTTTGTCTTTTTGATTTTGATCTATGATTTGATTTTTCTTGTAACTTGTCCTGTCTGAAGGTTTATTTCACATGATCGAAAAGTAATGAGAATGCTATAAATAAAGTATTGGACGAAGTTGTGTTGCTCAGGTTTCTTTAATATACCTACCAGTGAAAAAGAAAGGAATTTTCGTGTTGGAGAGGATGTTTCATGTTTTTTTTCCTAAAATTTGACCTGGTAAAATATTAATATAATAAATATCAAATGTTTCTAACTAGTGTATTCGGATAACTTTTCGAACGCCGCCGTATCTAGCTTAAGTTCTTATTTATAGTTATGACATGGTAAATCGGTGTCATAGTTAGGAATGTCTTATGCATTGACTCAAGTTTAGTGCAACGCAAGTCTCGCACATCCTCGCACTTAAGTATCATCTTAGGAGCTGTTAAAGTTTAGTGCTGACGTTATTTAGTCTTCACTTTCACTTTCTATGAGGTGAAGTAGGGGCGGAAGTCTCAGGTTTTTAGATCAATAAACCGCAAAGTTCACAATCTGCGTGATAGCATAGTAATTTTACGGGTCATTATGTATGTACACCGAATAATACTATAAAATACGTTTTCCTTCGACATGTAAATAACAGTCACGATTGTCGCAGAACTTAACAATTACTTCGCAATTTAGCTTACGGTCAGGCCGGGAAGTGCTTGTGCACTTACGTAGGGGTGAGGACACGCTGTGGCGGTTGGCGATTCGATGGGAGGCTTTATAACCCTGGGTAGGTTTTTAGAATAGGTTACGCTGTCAGATAAGTGGGTTGTAAATAGCAACAAAACCGTCAAACAATCGTAATTCAATCGGCGGCAACGAAGGTAAGCTATGCCTAAACCTTGTAGAAGAAGAATCCATTTTACAAGTTTGATCCAATTGCTTATCTATACTACTAATATATAAAGCTGAAGAGTTTGTTTTTTTGTTAGTTTGAACGCGCTAACCTCAGAAACTACAAGTGGGATTTGAAAAATTCTTTTTGCATTTGATAGCCCAACTCTTGAGGAAGGTTATAGGCTATATTTTATCCCGAAACTCCCACGGGATCATAAGTTACGCGGGTGAAACCGCGCGCGGTGGCTAGTTTGGTGATTAAATGTCACGTAACTGAGTTTTAAAAGGCTGAAATTTCCGCTTATTCCTGAATGCAATCCTCTAGCGTTGGTAAAAGCAAAACTATATTCTCAAGAAACATGCGTGATTGTGTAGCACGCATCGCGTGAGCGTATCCTTACCGTAACCTGTTTATATGTAGGTGTGTCGTGAACAGAGCAAGCAATCTACATAATAGGTACATGGACCAGGCGTTTGCAGCCTCATTCCAAAATGGCTGTTTCCGACGACATTACTAGTTATTTTAGTTGTACGTAGGTACTTAAAAATACAAAGTTTCATGAATACATGGTACCTACTTTTAAGTGTCGAGCAAGGACTGCATACCGGTATGAATTTCTGTGCATTTTTTTTTCTGTATGACGTCATACCGTTAAATTAGGTGTATTTAAAAATAACAGTACAGGAATTCATACTGAAATAATTCTTGTAACTTTTTTATTATTGTAGCATAACTGATTTTTTTTTCAGTTAACTGAAATTTTCCAGTATTAATATTAATATTAAAATTTTATTTTTAAATAACTGTAGAATGTTCGATAGTTTAGTTGAAGCCTATGAAGCGTAGGTACATATGCTGATCTATACATTTCGGTACAGAAATTAAATAGGTTAAAATATTTCTGTACTTAAAACATCTAAGTACAGAAATGAATCCGGTATACAATTTTTGGGTACTGATATAATTAATTTAGATTTTAATAACTTGTACAGTTATTGTGTTTGATGAAGCAGTACACTAATAAGGGTACTGAAATTTTACTAGTACTATTTAAAAAATTTATACCGATATGCAGTCCATGGCAAGTGAATAGGTTTCTCGTGGATAGACGTATCTGACTCTGACTCCAGAAGATCACCAACTCGTTCATGGGTCAATGTGTACACTTTATTTTATTATAAAATTCCAAAATATTTAAGATTAACCATTCGATAGATTTAAGGATAAGTGTTATGTGAAAAGGTTTACTATAAGATATCCGGATGCAAGAAGATGATATTCCCTGGCTGTAAATTGTTATTGTGTATTTTTTTTTCTTATTTTTAAAAGATGATTGCTGTTGAGTTTCTTGCCCCTTCTTCTCAACAGATCGACTTTCCGAAGTGGTGGTAGATTCAGTTCAATTTGTAAATTGTTTGACTTTTTTCAAATGTATTTAAATACTAACGAAATAAAGAATACAAGATTTTATGAAACCACCTTAGAAAATAATTTATAATATTACGTAAACAAATTATTTTTGAGATTATAATATAGCACCTTACAATTTACATACTATACATATGTAATCCTGTGTTATTCAATTTATAAATGTGAATTATTCATAAATAAAAAGTAATATTATGTAAGCTTAGTTTAATATTTTTTAAGGCTCCATAAGTAGTGCTGATTTAATTTGTAATGGTAGTTCGCAACACTTTTACATAACAGTTATATATTCGTAGAAAGTTAGCTAACAGTAACATTATGCTATTCCACATATGTTTAAAAAAATCTATTAGGTACATTACATACAACTCGTATGAGATAATGTGAAGTTATGATTCTCATTTTAAATTATTGTGAAATTTGTTGAATTTGTTCGCTAAATCCCAGTAAAGATGAATATTTTCCGAATTAATTATACAGGGTGACTGGTGACAAATTTTAGATACTGAAGGAGAGCACTCTGTACTCGATTCTGATCATAATTATGTAATAAAAGTAGGAAATTAATTTTTCACCAGAATTCCCTATAAATAAATAAAGACATCTTACTACACTTTTCCCGACGCGCCGCCTCAGTCAACACGCACACAGTAGTATTCCCGCCCCACGCACACCACCACCCGCTAAGTATCTATTGTATTACGCTTATGTAACCATGCGTTGCATAATGAATTCTTTAACTTTCGGTTAAGTTTACTCAGTAAATAATTAATATTTACTTTTTATTATATTTTTTCTCCTCTCGCATGATCTCAAACTATCACGCCCTTGAATTTCGAAAGTGACCAGTCACCCTGTATATTTTTATTAAATATCATGCGAATAAGTAGGTATTATGAGGTATGGTTATTGTTTAATAATTTTGAAATAGTATTTTTGCCCGCACAGCGGAACTAGGGGATATCCCAGTGCCTTTAGGTAAACCTAGACCCGTCTGTTCATTAATTTTACACAGGAATCTTGGACCAGTTGAAGCGTTAACCAAAATATCTATAAAACTGGGGGAAAAATTAAAGTTACTTTTTATTTTTATTATGTACAAAATTTTTCAAAATCAGTAACGTTGATCTGCGGGAAACGAACCTGCTACCTCTGACGTGTTAGCCAGCTTTTAGCGCCCTGCGAAGGCCGTCGTCTATTAACACGTCGTGTAGTAAAAAACCTTTCAGGGTTTAACCCCTAAAAATAGCCAGCGTGCCCTTGGATTGTAAAAGGTGACTAATCCGAGTGACCCTCAGTTGGTCGTACGCACAGACATACATCTACATAGACAACGCAAATGCATTTACTTCGCGTGTCCGTACCCCAACCTAGCGTCGAGGATGGTCACCGCTAGATTCAGTCGCACGTATCTGTAAGAAAATGGATATCACAATATAGATATTGTTCTTAATAATCGATTTCAGCGGCGGCATCGGTGTCTTTGAATCGGTTTGTATTTCCCAGCAATAAATATCAGCTGTGACGTCACAAAAGGAGTTAAAATGTCGGCACGTTTGGTTTCAATACAAATCGTAACACTTGCGTTGTCTATGTACATGTACGTCTGTGGTGGTAGGATTCCTTCACGGTGTGGTTAGCTACTAGTAACCATTCTTCAAATTAAATACATACATACATAACATCACGGCTGTATCCCTTATGATCATGGGGTAGGCAGAACACCAGAGGTTATAAGACCATCTGATGTCACGTTTGACTTTGGAGGTATTTTAATGATGGATAGATACTAATGCAGTGACAGGGGGTCAGTCAGTCTATCGCCCACAAAAACGCCTATAAAACCTCTGTCCCTTAACTGACTTTTACAGTATGCCCGGGAAGAGAAGCAGCTGGTACATTCTATGTTTTTCTTTCGTTCCCAGTCCAGCATTCAAATTAAATCTGCAGCCAGTTATCACCACGGTTATGTGTTCCGGAAATATACCATTGTACCATAAGGTTAGATGTTAAACGTTTAGTCACCGATATAAAAAAAAAAACAAATTAAAAATATATAAACATTCTAATTCTAATTATGTAGGTTTAACAATTCAAGGTAATTAGTTTCCTTCTGTTAGAACAATTGTCATTATATCGTTTTCTTGTTGTTCCTGTTACCATTGTGTTGGCAATGAGAATGTGCTCTAGTGTATCTGTTAGTTATCTGTACAAGTGGTTTTTTTTTTCGATAACATAAATACTTGAATGGAACAATAACATAGAGCAGGTAATCTTTTTTGTCGAGTTAACCAACAGGCTTTACGAGATAGGGTGCACATGTATAAAGTATTAACGAGTAACAGCACGTTCACACATATAATTTTTTACTGGATACCTTTTTTGTATCGAAAATACGTATACTGAATGCTGTGTCATATGTGAAGTCGCCCATACAACTCCATGCGCTATCGATGAAAAAAAAACGTATCCGGTAAAACATATCCAGTAAAACGTACCATTAGTGAACGGGGGGTTACACGGTTTGCCCCGGTAATACTCTCTAGAGGATTTATTCCGGGAGTTTTGTATTAACGGCTTGGTGGGTGTTTCGGCCGATGAATTTCGTCCGCTCCGATCAAAACAGTACATTTATCATTATTAATATTATGAGTGGTATTTCGGATGGTTTTTTTTATTTACGCTTTTGTACAGTCAGAATAAAAAACCTTAGCTATGGTTATTATTATTAAATTAAAAGTCGGTAAATTGTTGGAAAAAGATAAATAAGTCGGATATAATGACTTCGCCTACATATCGCTTAAAGTGACCCTTTTTTATCAAATTTTGTCCGCTTATAGCGACCGACCGTATGATTTCTAACACCTTTAGCAGTGTTCGGGAGAGTCAAAAATCATTCTAATATATTATCAATTGAAAAAAGGTAGAATAAGAATTATAAATATTTACTACAACAATCAGTCTAATATATCAATAAAAAAACTTAGAATAACAATTATAAATATCAACAATAACAATCAGGCTAATATATTATTATTAAAAAATGTACGATAAATATCAACAACAAAAATTAGTCTTATAATATAAATTTAAAAGCGTCTTGTATATCAATAACCTGTCGCTACAGTAGTCTCTATCCATCTTTATAATACCTCCAAATTTGTCAAACGTGACAAATGTTTTATACCCTCTGGTGGTCTGCTCATCCCATAAGGGATACAGGCGTGAAGTTATGTATGTATGAAACTTTTAGCTTAGATTCGCTTCAGATTGAAGTAATCAGGCCATAGTCTATTCGAATCTGTGATGTATTATCGCAGTTTAATCGGTGAAAACCTCGACAAGTCCTCCCGAGATTGTTCATAGTTCTTGTCAACTAAAAAAGTAATTAGCAATCAACTTATTTCTTTATAATAACCTTAATCTGCTCGTGTTGCTCCAACATTAATAACATATTTCTACGTAATAGTAGAATGCAACGCATATACTTTCTCATCTCAACGCGTATGCATATAAAATGTAGAGTTTATATCTTTACACTTGTTGCAAAAATGCATATTCATTAGCAATTGCTAATTTATTGTAGGTATTAAAAATTGTGAAATTAAATCAAATAACAACTTTTTTATTCGAAGCAGTTACAAAGAAGTTGAACAAAATAATTCTCTTTCGTTTTTGCAAAAACACAGATAAATTTAATGGAAGTAGCGTTAAACCAACAAATTATAAAAATAAGTGTGTTTGTGTTAAGTTTGAAAGAAAGAGATTGCGTGAAGGTTTGAGATTGTTTACAATCAGTTAAACCCAATATTAGTTTTTACTGTGATCATATATTTACTGTTACATTGTAACTTAATTAATATGTGATACGTTGAGGGATAATGTAAACCCGGTTAAAGTCTTTTATGCATAATTAATTTATCTCGTGATAACTGAAGACTATAGGTATATTAAACTATGTATAGTATGCTCCACTGCCTATGTCAAGCATGTGTACAAGACAACCGATCTACATGACTTGAAGGTTTAAGGTAAAGTCCTTTCAAAGAGCTGGCTAACTGTCAATAGATTTAGAACAGAAAATTGCCTGACAAAGATTAAAAATATGTATCAACAGCATGTAGAATAGACAGTCAATTCGAGTAGATATGAATCTTAATAACTGAATAGCGATTTGGCTACCATCCAATTCCCTCCCAGTTATCGATATTCTCAATGAGAGTGTTTTTGCCGGTAATCCAAACCTGACGTTGGGTTGGGTAAAAAATCTTTTCTTTTCACTCAGCTTAATGCGCAGGTTGGTATTTTTGGTTAGAAGCCCGATAAAGGTACTCTTAAAAATCAAAATATTTTAAATAGCTTTAGGAAAGTGTATCATATTGTGTTTTTTTTTTCATACTAAACAGGGATATAATAGCATATAGAAGCCAGGGTGATTCTAAGGTTGAATAGACAAATGAACGGAATCAGCACGTTTAATCCAATATTAAGAGTTGCTTAGATGTAAAGTGTAACCTACTGACGAACAAACGATTTTTAAGACCCACATAACATATATACATACATAAATAACTTCACGCCTGTATCCCGTATGGGGTAGGCAGAACACCAGAGGTAATAAAACCATCTGATGTCACGTTTGACAAATTTGAAGGCATTATAATAGTGGAGAGAGACTATTGCAGTAACAGGGGGTCAGCCTATAATCTCCTACCCACATAATCTTATCTTAATAATATTATAAATGTGAAAGTTTGTATGGATGGATGTATGGATGTTTGTTCCTCAATCACGGCAGAGCGGCTCAACGGATTTGGATGAAATTTGGCATAGTGATAGAGTACAGTCTGGAATAGCACATTTACTCTATTTATCCCGATATTCCCGCCAGATTCAACATTGCGCGGGTATAACCGCCCGAAATAGTCTATAATAAAACACTATAACTATTACTTTTCACGTTACATGATTAATATTTAACGACTAGCCACCGCGCGCGGTTTTACCCGCGTAACTTTTGATCCCGTGGGAATTTCGGGATAAAATATAGCCTATAACCTTCCTTCCAAGAGTTGGGCTATTAAATGCAAAAAGAATTTTTCAAATCCCACTTGTAGTTTCTGAGATTAGCGCGTTCAAACAAACAAACTCTTCAGCTTTATATATTAGTATAGATATGAAACAAAATACATTTGCAGCTGGATGTTATAGGGTATAATTAATTTACTTTTAAATCCAATCACCCATGAAAACAAGGACTGTAAAGACACAAAAACCTCAAATGAAAATTACACAAAATGTTAACAAAACTTAACAAAATGCAACTGTTATACGCAATACAATCCGGTTAAATAAGTTATTATTCACTTGGGTACTATACCTTCCTATTATATCAGCCTAGCAGTTTTTTTTAAATTTAATACTGTGTTTTTATAATTTGCATTCATTCATGCTGGACTGGGAGCAAAATAAAAACATAGAATGTGTCAGCTGCTTCTCTTCCCGGGCATTCTGTAAAAGTTAGTTATGGGACAGAGGTTTTATTGGCGTATTTGTGGGAGATAGGCTGACCCCTGTCACTGCAATAGTCTCTCTCCGTCATTTTAATGCCGTCTAATCTAACGTGACATCAGATGGTTTTAAATCCTCTGGTATTCTGCCTTCCCTGTAAGGGATACAGCCGTGAAGTTTGCATATCCTGTAAAATATGGTCTTCAGCTAAAACTCCTTAAACTGACTATTCGGATAGAACCCTCGGCTGCTATCTTACTAATATTATAAATGTAGAAGTTTGGATGTATGGATGTTTGTTCCTCAATCACGGAAAAACGGCTCAACCGATTTGCATGAAATTTAGCATAGTGATAGTGTACATTCTGGAATAGCACATAGGCTACTTTTTTTACATAAAACCGCGCGCAACAGCTAGGAATTGGTATAGGTATAAAGACAATTTGCATGCCAGTTCAGCGGAAAAATGGTAATTAAATAATGAAATTATAATAAATGGTTAAGCACGCAACTATTGTTCGTTTTAACGATTTTAATAATTTATAGATAATCGTAATTACTATTATTTATTGTTTGAATGAAACGCGATGAAACTATTTTATCCAGACTCACAATGCATGAAAATAAATGTTAGACAAACTGATGAATTATTCTACAAACTCGATTCCACAAAAGGACTAACTGGATGTCTTTTTTTAATTTTAAAACGAAGTTTAGCCAAATATTAAGAAATTATATTCCATTGCCACGACTGTACAAGGCACACTTATGAAATTGCACTAGCAACGCTGCGTTCCGTGTTCGAACGCGCGTATCGTACGCCTGTACGTACGTCCGATTGCTACGGACGTACGGTATGCGCGTTCGAACGCGTAACGCAGCGTTGGCACTAAAGTCACGTAATTGGTGTGCTATTTTGGAGAGTTAGTTAATTATCTAGATAGCTACATTGATAGATACTAGAATTAAGTAATACTTGATTCACACAAACCTGTTTAGTTCATAAATAATTGTGCCTTTTAAATTGTACTGAAACTCCGAGTAAACGACTTAACAGCATTTGATGTAGAACGATATTATTCTAATAAACATGACTCACGTAATGGAACGGCATTAACACCCTTGGAACAAATTTTTATATCGTAAATTTTATTTTATGTGGTATTTAAGTGACTTTGGTTAATATCTAGTATTATTTAACTGTGTAAAGATTATTTCATTACACACGAAGGTGGACCTAAAAGTGTTTTACCACCAAGTGGGTGAGCTTCACTCGGTACCTTTTACACGTTTACCCAGGTCCGGTAGGGAGTTATTTATTTAACAATTTATTTACACACAAGTTTAGATGCAATATAAAGAAACATAATCAAAATAAGTACAAAGGTACAGCTTATCTCTATTGAAATCTCTTACAGCAGACCTAAGACTGGAGAGTTTGTTCAAAATGCAATCATAGTGTGTACCAATACATAACATACTACAAACTATTTAAATTCTGTACATACAATATTTTTAAAACTTTATATAGGTACTTAAAATACATACATTATACTAAATATAATAAATACATACTTCATACTATTGTTCATGTAAGTAGAGTGGATACTATAACTTACAGTAGAGAAAAGTAGTGGATCTTTGACTTTATTTTTGAAACTAGATATGGTTTTACAATCACGAATGACATGAGGTAATGAGTTCCACAATCTGACTGCATGGACGGAGAAAGAGTAGGAATAAAAATCGGTTTTATGAGAAGGCATACGTAGAAGAGTACGCACGTGTGCTCTACATGGCGTATCTTGAGAGCTTTGATCCCGTCAAATCACTGGATGATATCCTAGAATGAATGAATAGGTAGTAGGTACAACCAGCATAAAAAAGTTTTTTTGCTTAAGAAACGGTTCATAGGTTTTTTACCCTAATATGCACTATGTTTTGTCATCAACATCATCTTTTTCAGTCGGGAGAGGTGCACTGCTAGACATAGGCCTTCCCCATGGTACTCCTCGCCGCTCTGTCCCATGCTACCCTTTTCCAGCGTATTGTGCTATAGGTATATGTATTAAGCAGTAATAATACAAAAACATAAAAAAACTTTAGTTTGACGACCGGCTGGTGTAGTGGTAACATACATTGCCTTCTATACCAGAGGTCCTGGGTTCGAATCCCGGCGGCGGCGGATATCGGTGTGATGAACACAGATATTAGTCGTCAAGTCATGGATGTTTATATGCTTATTTAAGTTTATTCTAATAAAAATATGTATTCATTCAATATGTATGTTTATATATTTCTTAAGTATATCAGTTATCTAGTATCCTCAACACAAGTTTTTTAAGAAACTTAATTTGAGCTAGATAATGTTGTGTGAGTGTCAGAAATATTTATTTATTATTATTTATTATATGTTAACCTCGAGGTTTCATCCGAGTTGAAACGATCGTGGGCACGATAAGTGTGATTAAGACTTATTCTATCAATACATTAATAGTGAGGCTGGGTAGAATACATGTTAAAAAGTCACATAGCTGCGCTTATGCATTTTTAACCATTATGTTGACTTACATAATGAATCATAACTCATTGACCATTACATGTCTCGTGAGTCACCTCTGACTACTGTTCTGCTTGAATGAACAGGAAATTAGCTTTTTTTGCGTTTCCGGTGCTCATTTGTTATTATCTCGTGGAATTTTGTCACTTTTTTGACAAAATTTTTTTGACGTTTTTTTAGTGTTTGCTAAGGACTAATTTTTGAAACATGTAAAGGCTTAGAATGTTTTTTGTTATGTATTCTTTTTTTATAAGCCAAAGATATGCAACACCTACAAAGGTATTGATTTTGACGGAAATAATCGCATATGTTACATGCTGCGTTGTTTGTACTTAAATAAAATGTATTAATAAGTTGCAGCATGTATTTATGTTAGAGAAAAGCAACAGTAGGTGAAAATTAATAAATTCATCACTGACCTGACTTTTTTCGAAACTTTCCAGCATGCAACTAACATTTAAATTTGGCTGGTGACGAAAAATCAACCCTGTATATAAAAAGACTATAAGGTTTTCCTTCCATTTCAATTGGTGGAAAATGGCACTGAAAACTAAGGTATTACACTTCCTTCCAAGAGTCACCTATTCATTCGACTATTGAAATTCAAGGCTATTATTTTACCTTTTCACGTAAATAATCTAACAAATTCCTCTCCCTCCAGACCTTCAAACCTGCCCGCGAAATGCACGGAAGAGGCTCTTCGACACAAGGCGGAACACGCGCGCATGGTGGAAGCCGCGCGGAGACGCGTCGAACGCGAGGCCAGCGCGCGCCACGCCCGTCTGCAGCACTCCTTGAGGCAGGAGGAAAGATTAGCGCAGCATGCTAAGGAGTGGACCATGAATATACTGCCTGATTGGGAGAATATGTAAGTTTTGTTAGGCCGACTAAGCCCCAATTTCAACCGTGTAATAAAACGCGATCAATTCGAGTTGAACTTGGGTTACGCGTTAAAACGAGTTCCGCCTTCAATTTTTCTTTAGTCAAATCCAAGATTTGTTAATCTAAGATCAGAAGGAAATCGGTGAAATCGGGGCTAAGTCCTTCTTAGGCCAGCTTAGAATAGCTCTACCCCTAAATAAACGTGGCGCAGAGTAAACCGCCCGACTGCGAATCTATGTAAGTCCTTGTAAGGTGAGCTGTGAATAGTCACGGTAATATTATCTGTACAGTATTTCAACTACATGCAAAAGGACGAAGCGCGAGCTATACCTACGCGGCTCAATCTTGTCGCGACTGTCTGCATGCCGAGACAATTTTTGATTGAGCTTCATATTAGAATATGGATTACCATCTTATGGCCAATTTATAAGTACTTTTTATGTATAAGTATGAAAAGTATATAGGTATGGCATCTGTTAATCTGTTAACTAGTTGATATATCTTATATTATTTTGGGAATAGTAGAAACCATGAAGTTATATTTTATCTTGTAACGATGAAACTAAATCTACTCTAATAGTCCATTAAACCAATGATACCGCCATATCTCACACGCTACATGACAAACGCCAGAAGGCCGTATCAATTTACATCTTCATTCATATTCATCAGCACGCGACCTCGACACTGATCATAAACGTTTACTTGCAGGAAGAACGCAAAACGAACTCAAGAACTCTGGTCCAGCGGTCTACCACCCTGCATCAGAGGAAAAGTATGGCAACTAGCCATAGAAAACAAACTGAAAATCACACCAGAACTCTACCAAGAGTTCGTCCAGAAAGCCAAACAGAAGCTGCAAGAAGCACAGTTCAGAAGGACACGTTTAAAAGTCAAAACCACAGACTGCGCTTGTCAAAATGAAACAAAAGAAGAGCGACTGTCGGATGAAGCCAAAAAGCCTCGGTTAGGCTTACCGAGGAACTTCAGCGAACAAAACTTGAAGTCTAACCTAACAGTTGAGCCAAAGAAGTGTTGTTCGACTTCGAACCCAAACCTCTTAGATTATAGTGACGAGTGTTCCATGGAGCTGATCCAGCTGGATATTTCGCGGACGTTTCCACACTTGTGCATATTTCAGCCGGGCGGGCCGTATTTTGACGTTTTACATGAACTGCTAGCCGCCTATGTTTGTTATAGGCCCGATATTGGATATATTCAGGTGAGATTTTAATATTATTAATTACAATTATAAATACCACTTTTCACGATCATCACGGTTTTAGGTTTAAAATTCTACAGACATATATAACTTCACGCCTGTATCCCTTAGTTAGGTATTGGGGAGGGAAAACACCAGAGCTATAAAGCCATCTGATGTCACATTTGACAAATTTGGAGGTATTATTATGATGGAGAGAGAATTACAGTAACAGGGAGTCAGCCTATCGCCCTCAAAAATGTCAATAAAACCTCTTTCCCATAACTGACTTTTACAGTATGCCCGGAAAGAGATGGGTTCTTGCACGGTGAGGAACAAATCAAAAATATCAATGTGTTATTTCAGTCTTTACCCTACCTTTATTTCTTTACCCCACAACAAATCTCCTATCCATGCTCTCAAACATATGAATTTAAAAAAAAAATATGGAAGTTTACAATAATCATCATATAATGAGCATCGGGAGAAGCCGACTGCTTGACTAATCTCCCAAATCATAATAGTAGAATGAAATATCAGCCCTCTGCGCATTCGGATATGAATATGAATCACCAAAATTGACCCACAAACATGTAATCTTCCAACAAAGATCCCCATAGTAATCTATAACTCGGTCTGAATTCCGTGCGAATCAGTAAAAGATTAATAAAACATCCTCAGAATCTTTCGCTTCTATAATATTGGAAAGGATTATATTCATCGGATTTCGTAATGAGGTTAATAGCTAATCGCTGCATTAAACTGCAGTTCTATAATTAAGTTTTCCTGACGATATCGGTTAAGTTGAACATATTTAATGATTTTCTAAAACCCGTTTGAAATTAGAGATAGAAGTTTAAATAAAAGAACACAATTCCGTGAAATATTGAAAAAGTTATCGTAGTAGGCTATGTTGTTGACTTTGATGTTGTATTTGTTGTATGACATATTCTTAGTAAAATAGTTTCAGCTTAGGTGATTACCTACCTAGTTCCTCTTACAGTCAATTCCAATATTAAATCTCATCCAGTCTTCCTTTTAAAACTACCATGTTGCCACAACTATCGAAATCCAGATATCTTTTTCGTATAGGATTTGATAAATAAACTTATTAATACACCTGAATGATTTGATTGACTCGGAAATTAGACGAATTTGAAAAAATATTTTTGCCTTTGATTCGACTCTCAGGCTCCTAGGGATCAAATGTAATGCGTATTATAAATACGAGTACTTGGTGTGTACTTTTATTAGTGTACAAATCTGCAGGCTAATGCAGAATTACCAGTGTTATTGTTGGATGGAATCCATCAATGACATTTACATGAGCCTTGTTATTTTTCTTTGCTACATATTCTGTAATAAATGAAAAATGTGATAAATAAAAATTACCCGACCAGGATTCGAACCTGGGACCTCTCGTTTGCCGGACGAGTGCTCTTCCATTGAGCTACCGGGGCCTGGCGGTACGCCTCGAAATTACTTACCACATTTTTGTTTTTACGTTATATTGCTAACGTAGCTCCATCTTATGGTATAGCATTGCAGCTAAGACCACCCGAGACCAATTTCTTTACAGAAATTGTGAATCCCAGTTAAAGTGAAGCATTGCAATGTTTTAATAATGTTTTTAAGTTTTTGCATTGAAAATGCTCAATTATTCTTAAGTAAATGAAAAATGTGATAAATAAAAATTACCCGACCAGGTTCGTTCGAACCTGGGAACAGGTTCGAATCCAGGTCGGGTAATCGGTCGGTAAATAATTGATTATTTTCAATGCTAAAACTTAAATAACATTATTAATACATATTCTGTGTCATTCTTATTTATTTTTATTTTCCTTTATCCTCCGACCAGCAGGTGTACCTTGCATTATGGCCTACACCTCGTCACCCAAGGAAGAGACTTATGGCCCTGCAGTGGGCATTTACAAAGGGTTGAGATGATGATGATGAAACAATTAAAAAGATGAAAGTTCTTAAAGTTCGTCGACGGTGGAAGGATGATCTGGACGCATTTTGCCCAAACTGGCTCGCGGAAACATTAGATCGCCTAAAATGAAAAAAGAAACCCTTTGTCCAATTTTGGGACATCTAGGGCTAATAATATTAATTATAAGACACCTTGAAAGACTGTGATACGTCAGTAGTTTGCTTATGCAAAAGTAGTACTCGGAACTGCCGGAATCGTTAGCCGGTTTTTGTCATGATTTCCGAACGTTACTGGTCAACCTGTCGGGACCTTCCGCCTAAGAAGGCGTGTAGTTTTTAAGATGCATATTAATTATTAAGTTCTTAACCAGTTTTTTGATTGGTTATTCCAGGGCATGTCGTTTATAGCGGCGATGTTGATCCTGAACATGGACGCTCCGCAGGCGTTTATATGTTTCGCCAACTTACTGGAGTGGCCGGTGCTGCGGGCGGCCTACACCAGGGACGGAGTTGCTATGCAGGTCAGATTCTAATGTTTTTTTTATGATATAGGTGTGGTGTTAATGTTGTTTTGGACTATTCACACAGCGAAAGCTAGCGGTTAAGTAAGCTTGTTTTATTTATAGGTATCCAAACTATTGGAGTCTGGCTAATGAAAGTAGGGACAGAAAAACTGGGGCAAATTTAAAAAATATATCATTATGGTATTCATGGTATCCCCGACAATAGTACGAAATACATGGATTGCTTTTATTTTTGTCATTTTGAAATACCTACCCAAATTGCAACCCTGATTGACAACAGTGACACCAGTGAAACAACTTTGACATTTATACTAGTACTGCCATATAAAAGTTTGCAAAAAAATCCAATGTCTACTTTCGTTAGCCAGATTATAGCAGTGATTTGGATTTGCCCTTTATTATGCCACACGTATCCATGAGTAGGATAGCTATTTGTGGTTTATTTTACGGGAACTTTAATACTTTTTTTTATAATAAGGTATATTTATCCTCCATTCCTGGTATAAGTTAATATGAAGACTAAGGTGGTACATCTATGAGAAGGCTATTCATTCGGCCCTTAAAATCTACATACATACATAACCTCAACGGTACTTTTAACTAGGCCCTTTTTTGGCCTTGTTTAAAGTAGAACGTCGCCAATTTGATCGGCATACGTTCGCCTAGGGCAGCCTCTTCCGACACCTCTTTCATAAATCTACTTTTACTCATCCTTTCCAAATGTCCAAACCACCGTAGCATACCTTTTTCAATCTTAGTCACTACATCTTTTTTTAATCCGCATCTCTTTCTTATTTCACTGTTGCGTACACTATCACTCAATTTCAGTCCACTCATACTTCTAAAATCTCTCATCTCCACAGCATTAATCCTGCTTTCATGTTTCTTCTGCCACACCCAAGATTCACTACCAGACATAAGCGTTGGCGCCAAAACTCCCTCAGATACGATCCTTATTCGGTATAATTTTGCTTGCCATAATCAAATATAAGGCGCTATTAACACATTTCCTGTTTTTACCCTCTTTTCAATATCATCGTCATATTTCCCATCTCTTGTAAACAGAAATAAAATTGTATTCTGTTGATTGTAATAAATCGTTACACATCTCGGCAATGAAAAAGGAACCGTTGAACTTTTAGTGAATCTACACTATATGGATAGAGCTTTGTCTTTGTTCGGTGGTAAATGGAATGAAATGGACAGGGTTCGAAAAGAGCACTCGCGTGTCTTTAAGGAGACTATACCTATAGTGTCTCGTAGTACTGTCAAACAAATTACCTGACGTCGATTCCCTTAACTCCTTTTATACAGGGCGTTTGGTAACAGAATAAATAGTAGATAGGAGGTGATAGTCTAGACCATTTCGAACATTTCGAGCGATACATGTACCGGACGAAGTGTTATAGTTTTTTTTTATTAAAGATTTAAGGTTTTCCCAATAATACTCCAAAATTTGACAATAAACCTCTAACAGTACTTTTGTTACTGTCGGTAGATATTTTGGATTGGCTAATGTCTTGTATAGAGTCATTGTAACTTGAAACATCTTCGACTTAAGGAAAAAATACTTAAGGGATTTGAAAAGAAAAAATATAGAAGAAGTATTTATGTGTTTCTCTTAGGATAGATTAAAAAAAAAACTAAAATATTCTTGGGTATTTAAATCATTTTAAAAACATGTTCGGCAACAAACACCCTGTATTTTTTTATAAGTAAGGTTGTAGTTGTAAGTGAGTTTTCCGGCTTTTGGGACAACATAGTCAATTGTTACTATACTGAACACAAAAAGTCGACGGTCCAGTAAATATAAGATTTCGAGGCGGACCGCCAGGCCCCGGTAGCTCAGTTGGAAGAGCACTCGTCCGGCAAACGAGAGGTCCCAGGTTCGAATCCTGGTCGGGTAATTTTTATGAATTGTTCCCACTACGGCGCTTCCCGCGAAGGCGCTCCATCGGATGAACGTCAAGATCTAGGTAGTACACACGTAGACAAAATGAATTTGAATATAAAATCAAGCAAATAGAATTATTTTATAAATTTATCTAATAAATTATGAAATGTGTGTGTGCATCGTTTTAAATCTTCCCCTTGGACCACGAAAGAGCATAGTCGTGTTTTAGCTTAGTTTTTTTAATTCATAAAAGTTTAAATAAATTTAGTGAAAATCACTGAACTACCAGGAGCGCAGCGCGGTCGAGGAGATATCATAGGGTGCGGTCTATTTGGTAGAAACTTGATACTCCGAAACCTATTTGGGATAACTGACTTCGCAGAAACTTCTTTAGTCGATCATTAATTAGGCATAAAAAATATTTGACATAAATATTTTTAGGCATAATGTGCTTATGACCGAATTTAGAATGGCATACATTTAAGATAGTAGAATTTTTATTGGCATATTTACCTTTGGCATAGTTAAAATTTTGTATAATATCATTTAGCATAACGTTCATTTAGAGTACAGATTATTTGGCATACTTTGACTAGGCATACTATGAAGATCATAGAATTTCAATTAGAATAATATAGATTGGGTTACTTTCTTCTTTAAAAATGCGTAGGTTAGGTTAGGTTAGTTTTGTGACCCAGAAACGAACATGCTCTCATGGGCAAGGATATAAAAACCAAATAATTATCATTAAATCAACTTTTATTTATTACAATTACTAAAAAAAAAAACAATTAAATTAATCAGAAAATAAAATTATACTAATCTTATATTAGCTCCTATTGCTTTAAGGTACCCACATTCTGTGTAATCCGACTGATTATTTATAATATTTTGAAGACGATTTGTTTTATTTAATGTTTTCCTTTTTTTGGCTGGTGGTGGCGCGCCGAAATTTAATTTATCTATTTCTATAGTTGAATATTTTATTTCTTTGATCAGTTGATAATGATTCATGTGATTACTACCCCCAACAAATAGCAATAGTAAAAATGATAACGCCTGATTAGAAAAGTGTTGCAATAATCATAAAAGGGTTACGTATTGCATTATTATAAATTGCATTTGTATAAAATTGCATATTGTAAAGCTTCCAATAACTAAAATCTTGATTTAAATAAACTAATAACTAAAGTTAAATAACACCCTTAGAACTAGGTTTAGCCTTCATCATAGCGGCTAGAACTAGGTGCAGCCGCACACCGGTGGCTAAACCTAGGTGTAGCCTAATCACAACCCCCTTAACCACGACCCCTTAACCTGGCTTTGCCATAGTTACCATCGACTCAAGAGTGTATATAAAAAGCCGAGCGTAGCGAGGCGACGATCATCCGAGCGCAGCGAGGTGATCGGCCACCACAACCCCGAAATGGATACACCTAGGTTTAACCACATGTGGCCGGCTGCACCTAGTTTTAGCCGGCTAAAAGTATAAAAGATGATTCTTGCTGTAAGCATTATGCGAAATGATGGTTCTACTTTTAAATTGTTATGGATAAGAAATATATGCCATAAGATGAATCTGGTTTTGAACTTTCTGCGATGTGATGATTTGAAAGGCATATTATGACATAGGACTTAACTTTTAATTTACATTTAGCTAACATTCTTCCATATTTTGTGACATTTTTGTAACTGGATTAGGTAATTCCTAATTTATAAGTAATTTTTAATTGACATAACTTTAATAATTCTGTTTGGACTTAGAGATAATAATTAATATTATTGACAGGTATATTTAGACATTTTAATTTTAAAACTAGACACATTATACTTAAATACAAGATGGCAACATTGATCAAGTGCGGTGGCTGCAAAAATGTTATAAAAGGTAAAGACCATTTGACATGTTTCACCTGTGATTTGAAATTTGATTTGCTTTGCGCCAATATCAGAGATAAAAAGCAATTCAACACAATGGACTTCGAATCGAAAAAAAACTGGATATGCCCTGAATGCTATAGTAAAGCTCCGAAAACTAACAACACGAATACACCGGTACGTCCCAATGCTACCTACGAAACAAACGAATCGAATGACAACGTCAATCAAAGGATTAAAAGACCTCCATCAACAACGACAAACTCAACATCAGATTGTAATTCTGAGCATCTCAGAAGTATTATAAAGCAAGAACTGGCAGCAATAGTTCGAGAGGAAGTAACTAAAGAGCTCAAATCACTAAATCGTAAAGTTGCTGAATATCACAAGTCTGTAAGTTTTCTAAGTAAGCAATATGATGATCTCAAGAAAGATTTTGATGCAAAGTCAATTATTATCACAAATTTACAAGGGGACAATGATACCTTAAAGTGCACTGTTAAGGATCTTTCTTCAAGATTAAACCTGGCCGAGCAACACATGCGCGAAAATAATCTGGAGATCAATGGGATTCCAGAACATAAAACTGAGAATCTCATCGAGACTGTTATGCAAATGGCCAAAATCATTGATACTCCTTTGACTAAAGACGACATTTTGAAAGTGACGAGAGTTGCAAAATTAAATCCAGATAGCAGATACCCGAAATCTGTTATTGTTAAAGTGTAAGTGTAAGATCTCCATATCTCAGGGACTGTTTGTTGGCGGCTGTATCTAAATTTAATAAGAAAAATGCAATTGAAAAATTGAACTCCAACCATCTGGGCATCGGAGGTGACAAGAAACCAATATTTGTCGGAGAACATTTGACGCCTGCAAATAAGTCACTGCATGCAAATACTCGCAAAAAGGCAAAGGATCTAGGTTATAAGTTTGTCTGGGTACGTAATGCCAAAATATATGTACGCAAAAATGAAGGAAGTCAGGCACTCCAAATTAGAACTCAGGATAGTCTTAACAAATTAACCTAAACATACCTACAATTCAACATAAAGTGATCATATATGTATATTTTTTTAAAATACGATTCTTTAAGTATGTACTATCAAAATGTTCGCGGCATGCGGACTAAAACTAACGAAATATATCAAAATATTCGCCTGGAAAATTATGATATAATAGCTTTTACGGAAACCTGGCTTAATTCCAAGATTTATAATGCTGAAGTTATCGATTCTCGTTATGTAACTTATCGTAAAGACCGTAGCAGCGTAAGTAGCTCCAAAAAAGATGGAGGTGGTATCTTAATTGCTGTTGGTAGTCATATCACATCCACTCGGATGGAGTGCTGGGAATCCAAAGTTGAAGATCTCTGGATTTTAGTTAACATCAACTTAAACAACAAAAAGATAAAGTTAGCAATATGCACAGTATATTTGCCACCCCCCGTCAAATTGGAGCTTCTTAGATCCTTTCTTGAAAATTGCACTGATGTAATGAATAGTGTAGATTATGTAGTAATTTTGGGAGACTTTAATTTAAATTTTATAACATGGACTAAATGCGGTGATTCTCGATATACAATTCCAACTAACTATAACAACAGTTTGGGTTATCAGCTGATCGACTTTATGGCCTTAAGTAGTTTAAATCAATATAATAATATAGTGAACACTGACGGAAATAACTTAGATTTAGTTTTAAGTAATACTGACATTATGGTAAATAGTGCACCTGCTACTTTAAGCAAACTAGATCCTAAACACCCAGCTTTGACTATAGATTTTAAATTTGACTTTAAATTGGACATTTTGACACCGTTAACTATTAATAAATTAAATTATTTTAAAGCTGACTACAATTTAATTAATGATGAATTTTGTAATGTTGACTGGAATGCAGAATTTTCAAAGTGCCTTGACATCAATGAAATGGTTTTACTTTTCTATAACTTTATTGACATGATTTCTAAAAAATTTATTCCCAAAGCGAGTTCAATAAAAAGAAAGAAGTATCCAGTTTGGTATAGCAATGCTCTTATTAAAAGGCTTCATGAACGGGATAAACTAAGATTAAAATTTCAAAAGTTTCAAAACCCACGTGATTGGATTTCTTACCAATGTTTACGCAGATACTGTAAATCCTTACAGAAATCAAACTATGCATCTTACGTTGAGAATACTGAACTCAACCTTAAAAAGAATCCAAAGTGTTTTTGGCGCTATATCAATAGTAAAAAAAAGGAATCTTCCTCAATTCCAAATAAAATTCACAACGAAAAAAGGTCTGCTAGTACTGGACATGACATCTCTAATCTTTTTGCCGAACAATTTTCATCAAACTACACGTTGCCTGAAGTTACTTTACAACATTTCACTAACAATATTTCTAATAACAATATTATTCATAAAATTTTTACTACCGAAAGAGAGGTTTACAGCAAAATAAAAAAACTAGATATTTGGAAGGGTCCTGGGCCAGACGGTATTCCTAACATGTTTATTAAAAGATGTGGGTGCAGCTTAGCTTACCCACTCAGTATCATATTTAATAAATCTCTTGAAACTGGACAGTTTCCTGACATTTGGAAAAAAAACAAAGATAATCCCCTTACACAAAAAAGGCGATCGAAGTTACTCACCTAACTATAGGCCGATAGCTATACTCTGTTCCTTTTCCAAGCTTTTTGAGTCACTCGTATGCCCTATTCTCACACACCACATTGAACCAATGTTAACGCCTCATCAGCATGGGTTTCGCAAAGGTCACAGCACTCAATCAAACTTAGTTCAATTTGTGAATGACTTATCCCGTGCTATAGATGATAAGACTGAAATCGATGCAGTTTATACTGATTTTACTAGCGCTTTCGACAAAGTTAGTCATCAGATCTTACTAAAAAAGCTTAAACACTATGGCATCCAAGGATCTTTGCTACATTGGTTTGAGTCTTACCTGTCAAAAAGACTCCAAGTTGTGTCTATCAGCGGTTACGAATCGACTCCCTACGTCGCAACATCTGGAGTTCCTCAGGGATCCCACCTAGGCCCAATACTTTTCTTGATTTTTATAAATGACCTCTCTACACACATTTTAAACTGCAAATACTTATTTTATGCAGATGACCTCAAAATATACAAGGTTGTTCAATCAATAAAAGACGCTCGTCTCGTTCAGGATGATCTCTGTAGAATCGAGGAGTGGTGTTCCAAAAATTTGATGCAATTGAACTCAAATAAATGTTACCACATCAAATTCACTAAAAAGAAAAAACAACTTGAAACTTCTTATTCAATAGGCAATTTGACATTAGCAAAAATAACACAGATCAAAGATCTTGGTATTACTATAGACAACCAACTTACATTCATACCGCATATTAATGATATAGTAATCAAGGCTTCCAAAATGGTAGGATTCATTAAACGAAACACCAAGAGTTTTAAAAAAGTTAGTTCCAAAATCATCCTTTTTTATGCACTTGCACGTAGTCACTTGGAATACGCATCCACTGTTTGGAATCCTATTTATTCTTTACACTCTCAACGCATTGAGTCTGTACAGAGATCATTCACTCGACATCTTGCTTTCATAGCGAGTGGAATTTCTCATAGAAGTACATATGAACACCGTAACAATCATTTCAAATTACAATCATTACGCAATCGACGAATCAGAAATGATATTTTATTCCTTTATAGAATTCTCAACGATGCCACTGTGTGCGCTGAACTTACATCTAGTATTAATATTAACGTCCCACGCTTAACTCCCCGCAAGCCGTTAACGCAAATTTTCTACATTCCGCGTTGCAACAGCAATGTTGGTACCAACAGTCCCCTTGCTCGCTCTTGCAGTTCGTACAATTTATTCGTCAAGACAGCTGATAGCCCTAAACCTGATATATTTCACGACTGCTTTTCAGTATTTCGCAAGAAAATCATGAATCACTGTAGTTAGTACGATTATGCCTCATTATTCAATTTTTTTTTTATAATTTTATTAAATGTTTGTAAATAATAATTTCAATTCTCTATATGTACTTAATTATTTTTTTTTTATTGTTTTTAATGTTTCTTTTTTATGTAATTAATTTAAATCTATTCTCTAAATTTATTTCATTGATTTGGTTTTAATATCACATGCTGAGTGCTGTGCACACCTAAATTTGACATATGTATCTGAATCCTATTATTCTCAAAGTGTTTATTGTGAGTGTTTTAATATATATGTTGTTGGTGTGGCTTATATGATAAATAAATAAATAAATAAATAAATTATACATTGTGATTATTATGGATACCAAAATTATGCGTACAGATAATTCTGACTTACAGAATTATGGGTTTCAATGTATGCTAAATGAGTTAATGCCCAACGATATTCTGCGAAAAGAGGTTTATGCTATTAGTTGTTATGCAATAGAAAATTATTACTTAAAAAGTTCTACTATAATAGGTGTACCCGATATCATAACATCTGCGTGAGTGCATCTCTTTCTTTCTTCAAAGAGAGCAAATAAAGCAAAAAAAATTAACTACCTACCTATTTTAATGAATTAACATTTTGCCAAATTTGTTAAGCCCCTATATGACTATCCTTCACTAGATGTCCGTCATTGTGGGATTGTGTGATTTATTATTTGGGAAATAAGGTTTATTTTGGAACGACAAGACCGAGCACTCGAAGTGACTATACGACTTTTACAGCAAAAGCTGTCTAAAGTGGCGACATGTTTCGCTAATTTAGATATAGAACTTTAATACGGGAAAGTGCTCATATACATGTGTACCAAATATTAGGACCGAGCAAGTTGCCAGAGCCATTGATGATGCCATGATGACACCATCCCTGTTTGAAGAATCAATGGCCGATTTTAAACATCCGGAATCATGATCCCAAATTTTACAAGCGTAAAAAGTTCTCTTTATCGATTACTCAACAAATTCCTTGAAGTTAAAAAAAAACGAATTTTAACACTCCCAGTGAAATTGTGATTTCACAATCATACTCTGATTTTTTTTATTAATTGATGATGGTGATGAAGAAAGAATTTTGTGTTTTATTTTGCAAAAGGGCAAAAATATTTTACAAAATTTGAAATCTTTTTATGTAGATAGAACTTTTAAGGTTGCACCAACACCATTTTACCAAATCTATACAATACACGTGGATTTGGGAAATGGTGTTGTAGTCCTTTAATTTTTGCCCCGTTGCCAAATTAAACGCAAAACACATAAGCCAGGCTTTTAAAAGAAAAACTCCCCGACCTTAATCCGGAGCACTTCAAAATTGATTTTGAAATAGAAGCAATCAGTGCTATTCATGAAGTGTTTCCGGAAGCTAGGGTCAGTGGGTGCTTTTTCCACTACAGCCAAGCCATCTGGAGAAAGGCGTAAGCGCTTGGCCTTTCCGAAATAGAGGGTGGCAAACAATTTTTGCGCAATGTATCGCTTTGGCCTACCTTCCACGAAACTATATACCAGTAATGCCGCATCGGCATTTAAAGACTATATGGTTAAGCAAAGCCGAATTAGTATCTAACCACGGTGAGCCATATAGGACGAATAACCGCGTGAAAGGTTGGCACAACCGGCTTAATAAAAAATGTTACAAAAATTTATACTCGGTTATTGATTTTTTTAATAAGGAGCAGTGGAGTCCAGGTTCAAAATTGAACAAATGGATCACCACATCGATGAGCTGCACCGATAGTGGGAACTAAGATGTGGTGATCCAATCAATAGTTAATGATTTATTGAACGATAAAATAAGTGTTAGCTTATGTATTAAAAGATTAACAAATATTTGTATAAATATTGTAAGCTTTTAATACATAAGCTTACAGTTAAATAATTGTTTAAAATTAAATATTTCGTTTTATATTTTATATTTGTTTTTCTAAATGCTGATATCTGTGATATAAATATACTGTTTATGAACATCTTTTTGTATTTATTCAATTTCCTTTGACTTTTAATTTGGATACTTAGCGAATGTAGTTTAAATGATTTATTTCTTGCTGTGACTGTACAAAATGACGTGAAATGACATATTATATTGGACGGAGCGCCTTACTGGGAAGCGCCGTCGTGGGAACAATTCATTTTTATTTATCACATTTTTCATTTATCTATACATATAATAAAATGGTAGGAAAGTCAAAACTGTACATTGAATATTTTTTTAAAAGAATACTTGGGGTATGATCTACAATCGAAACAGAAACAAAAAATATAGTTTTTAGAATTTTTGTCTGTTTGTCTGTTTGTCTTTCCGGGATAAACTCAAAAAGTACTGCATGGATTTACTTCAAATTTGGCATGAAGATAGTTAAGAAGTCGGGTCAACATATAGGCCACATATTATCACGCTAGCAGTGTTATAATCGTAGGTGAGTTTGGTGCTGCATAGCGTTCACGCAGACGACGTCGCGGGCAGCAGCTAGTTTAAATATAAGACAGCCCACATTGCATTATCTGTATTCCAGACAAGAGCCAACTTTGACTGTAACCTCAACTCTCCTTCCAGCGTTTCTGGTCAGCCTACAGCCTGCTGCTCCGTCAGAACCTGCCCGCCCTGGCTGATCTGGTCTCCGAGGAGTTATACCTCCTGGAGTGGGTATACACGTGGCTGGCGAAGGCGATGCCGCTGGATGCCGCGTGTCGGTTGTGGGACGCGCTTGTACGGGACGCGAATACGCCTACTCAGCTGTTTCATGCGGCGCTAGGTAAGGCTTATAATACTATACTAGGCGTTTAGGAGCATAAGATCAAAAACGCAAAATGACAAGTTGTTTGCAAATCGTCAAGAGCAGAATGAAAAAAGCGCACAACGTCAACAAGAATCTATTTTAACGAGTTTACTACTTCGATATCGATTTTTACTTTTTATGATAAATCTGACCCACACTCTCAGCAGGAAGAGAAATAAAATCTCCATACATTATGTGAAAAAAATTCTAATTAAAAATAATAATTTAATTGAATCATAATTTCTCATATTTATTTAGTGATTTTAATGTATTAATATAGATTTCTTGTATTCTGTTCCCTTTTTTAACCAACTTAAAAAAAGAAGGTTAGTAATTCGACCCGTATGTGTGTAATATTTCCAGAACTGCCTAGTTTTGGAATATGTTACGATATCAGCGTTTGAACAAATGTGACAAATCTCAGGAAATGTAAATTTCAATTTCAAAAATGTATGTATGTTGAAATGTATGTATCTCAGAAGCTACAAGTCCGATTTCAGTAATTCTTAAGACCAAAACAGAAAATATATGTTGGATACTAAATAAAAATTGTGACAATACTTAACAATATATTTTTCATACTATCAACAAGCCTATGCATTCTTATTTATTGTCTAAAATTAAAGACAAAAGTATCGACTAAAGTAAAAAATATGATCAACCTAAAAATCTAAAAATCCGTCTCCAGACATTTTTTAACTAACATCCACATTTCCCGCTCCCAATTCCAGGCATCCTGCATCTCTACCAAGACGAGCTAAAAGACATGGATTTCATCAGCGCCGCCCAGTTCCTGACCAAACTACCCGAAGATCTCGACCCTGAGGCTTTATTCCGAAGTATGGCTGCCATTAACATGACCCACAATGGAATGTCCTTCGAGGAGCTGGTAGCCGCCTGCGAGGTCGAAAACAACCTGGAAGATGACTTCTCTGTCAGGTTATGATATAAAAACTCGATTTGGCATTTATTAGACACGATTTCTTCTAAAGTCGGATTGTAAGGGCGTTAATCAGTCGTTCTGAAAGTTTGATTGAAAAGTGTTTAAATAAGAAAGAGTTTTCGTTGATCCATATAAATATCAATGGACATTAATATTAAGTAAATTTTAATATGTGCAGTCACTGTGAAGACCATTTGTTATCATTGTCGTTGTCAATCACTGATTGATCAATAAAATTTAAACAGACTCAACTGATTGGTTTTCGCTTTAAGCTATATAGTTTCTTTTTTTTGCATCAATTGTAATGTCGTAATGTGTCATTTAATTAGAGATTTATGCGATTTTTATTGTTATTTACGTGGATTTCATGTTGTCAATAGCTTTGATGTAGATCTTTGTATGTACAGGTAGATTTTAATTTTGTTTTATGTATCAGTGTTGTGAAATAATATTTAAAATTACATGTTTTTAATATAATTATCGTCCATTTATGGGGCTGGTCTCCAATATTAATCTTCATTAAGACGAAATTAAATTTATTACTATTACGAGTTATAGTCTAGTATGCATTTGTTTTTTTTTTGCATACTTATGTTTGTAATTTTTTTGACAACTCATTTCGCAATTAGACAGTTAGACGTCAGTAAATGTCATTTCTGTTTTGCTGGATTGACGTTGTCTCTCAGAAGGGCAATGCTTTTTCATACATTAGCCCAGCCCCAGTTCTGATGAATTTGTAATATATCCTTTATATTGTAAATATCGTATATATAATTACATATTTAAGCTAAGTTATAATAAGGAGTCACTTCTTTCACATATCATAATGTAATGCTTAGAATTTCATTTATTTCATAAGCTTGTTCTTAAATTAGTGCATGTTACATAGTTACACAGGATGTACCTAAAATGTCTCGTTTTTATCACTACGAAAATAGTAAACAGGACAGATTTTTGAGATGGGATAGTATGGCCAAATCTAATATCATGAGAAATATAGAAAATTTGAATTGATGGTAAGAATTATTGACATATCTAAAATATATGTATAATTGACAGCCTATTTTTTTAACTCTTAACTTGACAAAGCAATTTTATTTTAATTTTCGAAAATAAAGTTTCCCCTTTTCAACCAAATGATTGCCAATAAGTGAAAATGTGTAAAAACATCTAATACATTGGACTTTTGATACTTTAGTTTTATATCATGTTTTCTGATTTGGTAATTTAACTCTTCCACAATAAACGACCCCGTATACAAAAGAACGTAAACTTTTTGTAAAATAATGCATAACGCAATCCAAAGAAATAATACAATCAAGTGTATTTTTTCAATATCTTATTTTTTGTGGTCATTCAAATTAATATCATAATGTTTAAATTAAGGTTTTAAAGAAATACGATGTGAAAATAAATAGAATGGTTTCATAAAATACAAACTGGTCTTAAAGAGCTCATAGTTATATAATAATGATATGGATGAAAGGGTATGTGTAGTAAAATGGCACATAACTGAGGCAAAAAATCTTTAAAGACAGATTTTTTTAAATAGATCGTTTCATTTTGTAAATTTGTACGCTAAGCCTATTCCTTTATGTAAATATGTACAATATAGTCTCTGTAGAATAAGTACGAACAGTTATCGTCAATTACTATTTTTTATAGAAAATTATAAAATACTGTTTATAAATTTAATTAATAATGTTATAACGAAACCAACGAGTAGTAAAACCGGCCTAATAATTAATGAAAATAATCGAAGCTCGTTCGAAATAGAATTCTAAGTGTACAGACATATTGTTATAAATATAGTAACTATATTATTATTATTGTTTTGCAATAAATAAGTTAATATTCATATATTAAATTACATCGTAGATATATTTTTAAAAGGGTTTACAATTTTATTTATCTAAAGTTATGTGTTAAAAGATAAAAAGTGTTAGCAGATTAAATAATGAGTTGAAAAGAATAAATTATTTTTGTATTTAAAATTAAAATACAGCACTTTGAATTATTTTCCTATCTGCTACTGTTTCTCTTATATTACAAATTTTCTTCAATATATTAAGCAGAATTATTCAAAATTTTAATGAAAAGAAATCTATTTATTCATTTGCTTACGCATATCGTCGTATACGAACATTAACTCAATTCTAGACTCAACTAATTTTATTAACTCTTTTAAATATCATATCTAATTTATAGCAATAAATCTTACTTATATGGTACTCATTATTTCTTGCAATAATAAAAAATATACAACACTGAACGAAATAGCAATATGACCTGAAAGAGATAGCATAAATTTATATCAACTTTATCCTTCTTGTTGACATGTATATAAATTTATACTTAAGTAACTTTAAAATCTCACTCTCAAAGTGATAAACGTGTTTATTGATACATCAAAGCTTTAAAATTTATTTTCTTGTCAATAATATTTCGATATTAATAAGTGTAACTATTTCACTTAGATTGTAATATAAGTACCTAAGCATCTTGCCACAAAATTATTTCACATATAAAGGAAATTATGCCGTCTAGTATCACAAGATGAAGAAATAACACTGTTTTATCGTAAAGAAAAGTAAAATTTTAATAAAAATCACAATTTAATCAATTATCAAAAAATTAAACAGAAACGTAAATGAAACCAATTTAGTCTTGTCTACCCAGAACTTTTAAATAAGTACCTTTAGAGGCAGTTAAATGCTATTTTTTCTTATTCCTCGTTTCAAATATCAAAAAGTAATTTTATTGTTTTAAAATTTTGGAACTTTACACACTTTGTGTTGACAAATTAAAAGTTAGATAAACTTAACCCTCTATGGCTGCAATGTGGTATCGTAAAAAACAAATGATGTAATAATACAGTGTTATGTTCTCTTCAATAGACGGTGTAAATTTATTGAGCAATCGAGACTTATCTTATTTTGTTAACTAACAACACTTTTTATTGCGCACGTTTTTTTACTGTTTCTCTGATTTCTGTTTATTTTTAATATTATCTGTATTGTTTGCTACCGGAGTCAACGTAGTTTAGTACAGTCACGTGCAATAAGATGTATACATTTTCATTGGAATTTGAACCTTACCACAACCGAATAAGTTGCGAAGTGTGTACATCTTATTGCACGTGACTGTACATGCCAATCGTTTGGGAGTTATGTTAGTTGTGGCCTGTTATCCTAACATAGGCTTGAAGTTGTATAAAGACCAACTATAGGTTACTGTTTTGTCTGGGCTAGTATCAGCCCTACTGAAATATCTCCATGAATGCAATTTTAATATCGTGCTGTTAATTGACTTTTGGCTACGATGTTAATCTGTAAGAAGGAATAGAGTAGAGACACGTCAACATTATAAATTTGTTAGTTTTGGAGGATTCGGTAAGCCGATCTTGGCTTCCTATTTTACGAGTATTCCGGCGGTATGAAGTTAGTCAGTTGACTCCAGTAGAAAAGGATAATTCGTAAAACTATTTGAATTACATGTTATATTTGTTGATTTACAGTGCTTGGATTATAATTAATTAAATAAGAATTTAGTGATAATGGACTGATATTATTACATTGTAAAATTGCCATCTCAATTTATTTTAAGGTAGATAACATGTTTCGGTGTAAATAAAATTGGCGTAGTTATGATTTTGATCCCAAAATTATACGAATCTATATAATTTTATTGTATATTGAAATAAATGGTTAAAAAGTATTTTGTTTTTTCGTAATACCTACTTATAAACGAGCCTCCTTGGCGCAGTGGTCTAAGGCTGCAAACTGGACGGCAGCGACAGCGGCGCGGGCAGCGACGCGGGGAATCTGGGTCGTTCTTGACTCCAGCGGGCGTGAGAGCGATTTGTCGCGGTTTCATACAAACTCAATACTTTCTATCGGTGCCCGCGCCGCTGTCGCTGTCGCTGCCGTCCAGTTTGCAGCCTAAGACGCAAATCATAAGGTCGTGCGTTCGACAAAAAAATCCTCTGACAATCACACCAAATACATGGCCCCAAAGTATTCATAGCTTGTGTTATTGGATACCATGTAGTGAACTAGGGGGGAACCTAGAATATAAATACATAAATAGATAAACACCCAGACATGGAACATTTTTTTTTCTTGTTCCGTGCGGGAATCGAACACGGTAACCACTGGCATTTGAGGCCCCCATCGCCAAAGTGGTCGTCAATGTTCCGGGTCTGTGTGTTTCTCTGCGAAGTTACAGATTTATTATTGTTTTAATATAAATAACTAAACACAAACTACATGGTCCCAAACTAAGCAAAGATTGTGATACAGGATACCGTGTAGCGAACTAAGTGTCAACACGTGTTTATTGTTATATATTTTATGTATTTATATTTTATATATGTATGTATATGTATGTTGTTGTGGGCGATAGGCTGACCCCCTGTCACTACAATAGTCTCTCTCCATCTTTATAATACCTCCAAATTTGTCAAACGTGACATCAGATGGTCTTGTAGATGTAAAAACCACCCTGTATAATTCTGCCTACCCCATAAGTGATACAGGCGTGACGTTATTTATGTATGTATGTATTGAATGTAATATATGTTTTCTATGTTAGTATGTAGTACGCACTCAATTTGTTTTTTCTTCTTTCTCATATCCCAGCATCAGGTTTGCTGGTAGAAATTTATTTTAGAATTAAGCTTTGCCTTTGTGTTGTCAAGTTGGGGATTCGGAATTCTTAGGAACTGCTCCTTTACTTTGGTTTTCAGCCCTTATCTAAAAGATTTGGCAAGCGATGAGAATGGCTAATACCTCCAAAGAAAGAACAATAAATGACCTGTTTTTAAAAATGTTTGAACAATCCAAAGTTTTTCTTTATGGCACATCAAAATTATGATCTTATCAAAATACGTTTTTTTTAGTTTTGTGTGCCTCCATTTGGTTTTAGAAGCCATAAATACACATAAAAGTATTTTTAGTTGGTCCGACATTCCTACATTAAACTATCGGAAACCAAAGATAGTGTTTACAAACTAACGCGTATTCGGGCACTATTAACTCGTATCTACCAAATTCTGGGTATTTGTATAAAATTCCAAAATAAATAAATAAAAAAAAGAATAGCAAGTTTCGTCAAAGAAATATATGGCTAGAAATGTTCAAAAATATCTCGTTTATCACCTACTTTAACCTTTGCACCAAACACCCTGTATATCTTAAGTTGGATCTTATCGTATTTAGTTAGTTATTTATAAACACATTTTAGCCCAATATTGCATCACTACTTTTCAGTTACAAAACCCGAAAGAGTATAAAAATGTGCCATTAGCGGTATAAAATCTAAATAAAAAAAATCTGTAACTTAATATACCTACCTATCTAAGTACCTATTATTTAGAAAATCTGGACTTTACCTTACTCAATAGGTAGTTATTAATTTAATAAATTAATAGCGTCTTATCTTGCACTTGTTTACTGACACAGGGGTCTTGTAATTATGAAAACGATTAAGATAAAGCTTGTTGGCACGAAAATAATCTTATAGACTTCGACAAAAATAATTTTCCTCGTAGGTACGTAGGTTACCTACTGGCAGTGGAACTACTGGCACCGGATCTTACAAGGCAATAAAATTGTAAATGTCCATGGATGCTATGGTTTACATCAAAAACCATCAGGCTTCTTTGCCGCATAAAAAACTCGTCGACAAAGAAATTATAATACTTACGTCTTTGCGGCATGGTTGGCGGCGGCGCGCGCCCTCTTGTAACAATGAAATAGTCAATAAAAATAAAACACATACATGCATAACGTCACGTCTGTATCCCTTATGGGGTAGGCTGAACACCAGAAGTTACAAGACCATACCATCTGATGTTACGTTTGACAAAGTTGGAGGTATTATAAAGATGGAGAGAGACTATTGTAGTGACAGGTCAGCCTATCGCCAACAGAAACGCCTTTAAAACCTCTGTCCCTTATCTGACTTTTACAGTATGCTCGAGAAGAGAAGCAGCTGGCACATTCTATGTTTTTCCTTCGCTCCCAGTACAGCATGGAAGCAAATAAAAGTTTAATAAATTGACTAAGTAAAAGATATTATTTGGTTTCTTTTGTTATGGGTTTATTTATGTAATTAATAAACTTATTTCCAAAAACTTACAAATTTATTTTAGCTATTGTTAGGAATAAAAGAGTGAAGGTCCAGTACCTATATAAAAAAAAAACCTTTCTATATTATGGTGTGCTTGATAAGCGCTTGAATGAGCATATTAGGTTGCACGATGCCCAGTTTGGTTTTAGGGAGGGGTTGTCAACAGAGAGTGCCATTCTTGCGCTCAAGTACACTGTCAGGTATTATACGGACAGAAGCACACCAGTATATGCATGCTTCTTAGACCTATCCAAGGCCTTCGATTTGGTGTCTTATCCAGTTTTATGGGATAAGTTGGATGGAGTGGGTGTCCCGTCCGAGCTCACGGGCATTTTCAGGCACTGGTATAAAAACCAGATTAACTGTGTGAGATGGGGCAACGAGTGCTCGGCGGAGTATGGGTTGGAGTGTGGGGTGAGGCAGGGGGGGCTGACCTCTCCTAGGCTTTTCAACCTTTACCTCGACCAGCTGGTCCGCGAGCTTAGCAGCATGAGTGCGGGATGCTCAATCGATGGCGTCAGTGTAAATAACATTAGTTACGCGGACGATATGGTTCTGCTGAGCCCGTCAATCAGCGCACTTCGGAAGCTGTTGCACGTGTGCGAGAGGTACTCTCTTTAGGTATTATCTTTCAACAAGAACTTACTATGAAAAGTGTCGGAAGCTGCTGGTTTATTCATGAACTTCATACCTACTTAATCAATACAATACGTTCATAGAATGACCACCCATACTTTATTTATCTTATCTAATTCTACGAAATTAAATATAACAATAAAAGATAATTATAATTAATTGAAATAAGAAAGCATGATTACGCAATAATAGCGATCATAATCAACGTATGCAGAGCATTAAAAAAACCTTTTGGGTGAGTTATAATGTCTTCAATGTAAACATTCTCCAAAATCATACATATATTTTCAAAAGTTTAAATTTTTAATGAAGTACTCGTACCTACTCAACCGATTTCGACTATGAAGTATCCGCTATCATATGAAAAAAGAATTTTCAAAATCAATTCGTATTTGTCCGAAATATCGTGTAGGTAACAAAGACATAAAAAAAAACCTACAGACGAATTGAGAACCTCCTCTTTTTTTGGAAGTCGGTTAAAAGGGTTGAAAAGCCTTTCTGCTTCTACAGAGGTAGACACGTATATTTTTAGGCACTAATGAAAGGGTATGTATTTTTTTACAAGGAAATTAATATATTCGCTTACACATTAAGCAAAGCATGGTCACTTTTTATTAAGAATGGATACCATTAAAATAAAGACGACTACGCGCTACTGCAAAAATCTTGTAGTACTGCGAAAATAATATATATGTAAAATAAAATAAAAATAAATATGTACCTACTTGTAATCAGTGAAATTCCGCGTCGTAGTAGCATAGCTCATCAACAGAGACTATTTATAAAAAAGTTTTTGATGCCATATCTTAATTTTTTGGGTGATACAAAAAGAAATAAGCAGGGATGTCGTATCAAAAAAATTACATTTCAATTTGGCTGGTGACTAATAAACAACCCTGTATAAGCTTGTGTTATGGAACTGCACTGCGGAAATAGTAGTTAGTACACCCAGACTTAAACTTAGAAAAGTTCGTTTCCTAAATTGGCCCGGTTTTGGGACTCGACCCCAGCACCCCTCACGCTGCAGCCGAACACTGTCACAATAAAACTGAGATTTTTTTATTCAAGCCGCTAGTCACAAGAACTACCAATCGGATTCAAAAAATTCTTATTGCATACATTTTGATATTATACAAGGTGTTCTTTTTGATATCCCATAACTTTGAGGTTTTGTTCCTTACTAAAAAAATAATACTTTTTGCCAAAGAATACGTGGTTCAAAAGTGCATATCTTCCAAGATATCATAAATCTAAATATAATGAGTTCTCAAATTATCATCCTTGTAAAATCTCTTTAACATTCATTCAATAGACGCGTGTCACTAAATTCATACAATAAACAACAAAAATATTTTAGAACCAATGCCAGCTACGCAATATTGCGTAGGTACTATCTGATTCTATTAATCAATATTAGGGGTCAACTACGTAATACATCGCAGCACTTTCATACGGTTTAAATGAGAGTTTATGATATAAGGCCTCCTGGAAAGGACGTTTTTAGCTTCTTTGGCATCGCAAATAAGACATCCTTTGAAAAAAAAAACTAACATTATTGTTTAAAAACTTTTCAAATCACAAAATTTCTAAGGCATGTTAGGGCGAAAAGTTAAGTATTATAATGACATCAATTTCTCTTAAGTATATTAAACAAGATCGATAATTATATATTTTTAAAAAAGCAGGAACTTTTTAGCAAAACAATAAAAAATTTAGATAAAATTATGCAAAACGAGGATCAGTTTGGTATTGTGTATTTGGTATATGGTATTTTGGATGTGCGATCTTTCAAACGTAGCAACCTGTGCGCGTTTTATACGTCAACCTCAAAGACGTGCAGTGCTATTTTTTGTGCCATGTGATCGTCTAATACTACGGCCACACTACCTTATCGTCTACCGGGCTGTTACCGCAATAATTATGGCATTAAATTACCGTTTAAATTACTGCATAAACTGGTGTGGTTATACTACGGCCACACTACTTTACCGTCTACCGGCACTAATTATGGCATTAAATTTGGCGGAAAATATCACTTTTTCAAGATGGAGGTCGAAGCTGCAGCGGTGTTGTGTTTTATGAGTGCCATTTATTTTTACATGAATCTTTTAAATTTCAACAAAGCTAAAAGAAGAAAAAAAGGGTATCCCAAAGAGACGGTTCGGATTGGAATAATTCTAAAAACTCGAGCGCTTTTTCATTTGACCACTCCATGTCGGTCGATACGTGCGTCGCCGGTGAGCTCATATTGCACACTGGACAAACGGTAGTGTGGCCATAAACGCAATAATTACTGCGGTAATCTTCTTTGATGTGCGAAAAAAGACCGCCGCCGGAGCTATTGCCTACCGCAATTTGCCATATTGATTGGCATTGTAAAATTATGGCCATAAATCGTGGTTACACCTAGGTATTGTTTAAGCTATGGCAATAATTACTGGCATATCACGGTAGTGTAGCCGAAGCATCAGGCTACACTACCGTGATATGCCAATAATTATTTACGGCCATAATTGTACAATGCCAATCAATATGGCAAATGGCGGTAGGCAATAGCTCCGGCGGCGGTCTTTTTTCGCACATCAAAGAAGATTACCGCAGTAATTATAGCGTTTGTGGCCACACTACCGTTTGTCCAGTGTGCACTATGAGCTCACCGGCGACGCACGTATCGACCGACATGGAGTGGTCAAATGAAAAAGCGCTCGAGTTTTTAGAATTATTCCAATCCGAACCGTCTCTTTGGGATACCCTTTTTTTCTTCTTTTAGCTTTGTTGAAATTTAAAAGTTTCATGTAAAAATAAATGGCACTCATAAAACACAACACCGCTGCAGCTTCGACCTCCATTTTGAAAAAGTGATATTTTCCGCCAAATTTATTGACATATCACGGTAATTTAATGCCATAATTATTGCCGGTAGACGGTAAGGTAGTGTGGCCACACCAGTTCATGCAGTAATTTAAACGGTAATTTAATGCCATAATTATTGCGGTAACAGCCCGGTAGACGGTAAGGTAGTGTGGCCGTAGTATAAGCATTACTAAGGCAACAGTAATATTATGAGTCCATCTGGTCTCCTCTGTCAATACCAGACATGCTTAAATTTAGTTCGCAACTATGGATCAGAAGCAGGATGAAAGTCAGAATGCTTTCCGTTGAAGCATTTTAATTTTCTTCCTTTTCAGGATCGTAATCGTCACTGGATCCCGGAGAAAAATCCTGACCATTGGACCATTGGACCAATTTTGTATCTTTAAATGAAGTGTTATAACTTTTTTGGGCTCTAGAGAAATATTCGTTTTGACTGTAGTTAGATTTACTTGCTGGAGTATAGAATAGTTTATTTTTTCTTTTTTTATAGACTAGAAACAGAATGGGCCCAGAATTGATCCTTGAGGCACTCCCATTCTCACAACCGACCCAGCCGACCTTTTCCGGTTTACCTCAACCTTCTGAATTCCATCACTTAGATATGAATTCAAAAGTTTGAGTTCAGTGCCTTTGATGCCATAGTGGTGGAGTTTCCTGATGAGAATGTCATGCTGAACACAGTCAAATGCCTTAGATAGGTCACAAAATATACCTAGGGCATCCTGTGACCTCTCCCAGGCACCAGTGATTATTTCAAATAGTTCAACACCAGCATCAGTTGTTGAACGGCCCTTTGCGAATCCAAATTGTTTATTATGAAGTAAATTGTTATAGGTGAAATGGGCCAAGAGTTGATTAAGAATATCTTTTTCATAAATTTTACTACAAGTAGGTAGAATTGAAATTGGTCTAAAATTAGTAGGGTCTGTAGTGCTACCCGACTTAAATAAAGGAATAACCTTACTATGCTTCATTAAATCAGAAAACTCCCCACTAATAATACAGTTGTAATACAATATTTCAACAAGGCAAGGAGCTATTACATCTATAATAGAATTTAATATTTCAACAGATATGCCCCAGAGATCAGTTGTCTTTTTAATATCAATTGTCTTAAATGTTTAAATAATATCCCCGGTGTCTATGACTTGGAACTTGAAAGACACCTTGCACTCAGTCTCATGATTTTTGAGCAATGATTCAGCCGCCACAGGTACTTACTTCACCTTAAATCTTTGCACCTAAATTCCTATCTTCCTGTATAATAAGATTTTCGCATTGCCATAAAAATTGCATGTCTTCTATGTACTACTAGTCGCGCTCGATGTTACCCGCGATACTTTTAATCTTTTAGGGATTTCATGATAAAATACAAGGTGTTCCTTTTGATTTCCCATGACTATGGGGTTGTCTAGTAGGGATCGCTCTGAAGAGATAAGGCCGCCCATTGTACCATTCTTAAGTTTGTGTTATCATTGTATTTTTTTTCTCCTTTTGTAATGTGTGCAATACATAAATAAATAAAATAAACTCTAGGGTATCATTGGGACCATGTAATAGAATCAAATAACATGTAAACAATTTTTCATTTTTTTTTGTTTTTATTTTTTATACAAAGTAATTCTATTAAGTCAAAACATCTTATGCAAAACACCTAAATGCGAAGTATGACAACGTGGCATTTTCTATCTCTTTTTTATCGTTATGCACATGTACAGTTCGCAACGTTTTGCGTTGTACATTGTATGCAACGATCCTCAACGTTTAACACATTGAATGCCAAATATTTGGTGCGGTCACAATTGGTTCCCACCATACAAATGGTCTCCTACGTAATACTACGTACTCTTAAAAATTTCTTGTTTGGTACCTACTACGCTACATTACGTAGGTTGGCACCCATAATTATTATGTATTTAATTCTGGACCCACAACTACGCAATATTGCGTATTCGTAATATTACGGACGAGTGGCACCTTATCCCGACTGTCGTACTCCCTCTCATCTTATGCCTCTTTTTAACATAGATCACGCCATATATCACGTGATAGATGCAATTATGTTTAGTGTCGCGCGCTCCGTGCGGTGAGATTCACGTAGAATTAGGTTGTTTTGACACTATTTCACGTGTATGAGGATCGAATCGACATATTTGACGTGGTCTTCGGAGAATATGTTCAGTGCGACAGCTACAAGAGCATCAAATTCATATGTTCTTTATGAACAACATTAGTCCAATGGTCAGGATTTTTCTCCGGGATCCGGTGACGATTACGATCCTGAAAAGGAAGAAAATTAAAATGCTTCAACGGAAAGCATTCTGACTTTCATCCTGCTTCTGATCCATAGTTGCGAACTAAAGTTAAGCATGTCTGGTATTGACAGAGGAGACCAGATGGACTCATAATATTACTGTTGCCTTAGTAATGCTTATACTACGGCCACACTACCTTACCGTCTACCGGGCTGTTACCGCAATAATTATGGCATTAAATTACCGTTTAAATTACTGCATGAACTGGTGTGGCCACACTACCTTACCGTCTACCGGCAATAATTATGGCATTAAATTACCGTGATATGTCAATAAATTTGGCGGAAAAAGTGTTGTGTTTTATGAGTGCCATTTATTTTTACATGAATCTTTTAAATTTCAACAAAGCTAAAAGAAGAAAAAAAGGGTATCCCAAAGAGACGGTTCGGATTGGAATAATTCTAAAAACTCGAGCGCTTTTTCATTTGACCACTCCATGTCGGTCGATACGTGCGTCGCCGGTGAGCTCATAGTGCACACTGGACAAACGGTAGTGTGGCCACAAACGCTATAATTACTGCGGTAATCTTCTTTGATGTGCGAAAAAAGACCGCCGCCGGAGCTATTGCCTACCGCCATTTGCCATATTGATTGGCATTGTACAATTATGGCCGTAAATAATTATTGGCATATCACGGTAGTGTAGCCTGATGCTTCGGCTACACTACCGTGATATGCCAGTAATTATTGCCATAACTTAAACAATACCTAGGTGTAACCACGATTTATGGCCATAATTTTGAACTCAAACTTTTGAATTCATATCTAAGTGATAGAATTCAGAAGGTTGAGGTAAACCGGAAAAGGTCGGCTGGGTCGGTTGTGAGAATGGGAGTGCCTCAAGGATCAATTCTGGGCCCATTCTGTTTCTAGTCTATAAAAAAAGAAAAAATAAACTATTCTATATTCCAGCAAGTAAATCTAACTACAGTCAAAACGAATATTTCTCTAGAGCCCAAAAAAGTTATAACACTTCATTTAAAGATACAGATATATTACTCCTTACTAAAAACACATTCAAACTAAAGATAGTACAAAAAATTCTGAACACATACTAAAGCTATATTGGTGATGGGTACAATAGAATCGAACTAAAAGTTATTTTATTTAACTCTATTATTATCTCATTACTAATCATAATTTACGTAAAGTATTTAAAATTATCCTAACACTCTAAATCAATTAATAACACTTTTGTTTTATTTAAAATATCTTAGCTTAAATAAATATGTACGAATATACAGACTTTTATACATGATGCTACTATAAAGATGTAGTCCAGCAATTCAACTCTAAGTACTTACTTAATTCGAAGAATTTGTTTGTATATAATTTAACCATGATGTGATATCCTGTTATTAGCTTCTATAAGTTACTCATGTTTTGTTAACGTATTTCTTTAATTGTACTGCTGTTGGATATCCTAATAAAGAAAAAAAAAATACCCTATATGGTAGGCAATAATCACGAGATTGTATTGTTTGCTGACGACACATCATTAATTTTTAAAATGATAAGACAGAAAATAAACTACGACGATGTAAACAATGCTCTCGCAAATGTTGTTCAGTGGTTCAATATAAATAATCTAGCTTTCAATGATAAAAAAAAATAAATGTATAAAATTCTCTGCACCAAATGTAAAACAAGTTGAGTCTGATCTGCGGCTTAATGGGAACAGATTGAATGTAGTAGATAACACTGTTTTTCTTGGAATTAACTTAGATTCTAAATTGCAATGGGGCGCCCATATCTCACAACTAGCGAGTAGACTTAGTTCTGCAGCGTTCGCGGTAAAGAAAATTCGCTCATTGACTGATGTTAATACAGCGAAGCTGGTATATTTTAGTTATTTTCATAGTATAATGTCCTATGGCATCCTACTTTGGGGCAATGCCGCAGATATTGACACGATATTTACACTGCAGAAAAGGGCTATTCGAGGAATGTATAAACTTGGAAACAGAGAATCTCTTCGAGAAAAGTTTAAAGAGATTGGTATCTTGACCCTTGCATCACAATATATTTATGAAAACATTATGTATATTTATAAGAATAGTAATAAATTTAAAACTAGGAAAGATAATCATGATACAAATTACTCTGTAAGAACTAGGAACGACCATAAGTTAGTGTTTCCTAAATTAAAGCTGGCTAAAAGCAGCAAATCATTTATTGGAATGTCAATACGTATATATAACAGAATTCCGAATTCAATTCAATCCCTGCCATTCAATAAATTTAAATCAATCATTAAAAACACTCTACCTCGAAAAGCTTATTATAAAACTAAAGATTACTTAGATGATAAAAAGGCATGGGATTAAGTACAACAGGATATTTCTAAAAGTTTCCAATTACTTAATAATTTTGTTTACGGCTTGGCTGTGCGGTATATGTATGACATGCTGGTGACTGTCCCACTCACTTATTTTCTTGTCAAGACAAAAGCAAGAACGTCATGCTCCCTCAGGCGGCATGGCTAGTGGTAGCGTCGGGTATCGGGTCACCCTCTTCCCTAAAATATGGTTGAGGAGGGTGATGGCTGGTGCTTGCGTTAACTCGTGAACGGGTGCTGCTAGCGGTGCCAGGTCGTTTTGCTAATGATACTATGACTATTTTATACCATTCTTGTTCAAATACTCTGGTCCCAGTATGTCATGTTCGTATTGTGCATCCATAGCTCATTGCATCTGCTATGTAAGCAATTTGGTTGTGGCATGACATTGGCTCTCACAATTAGCTGTCTTGTGTTTGTTTTTTTCATGTTACGGTCAATTTGTACTGTACCTATTTGTATTAATTTGATAATTCTGACTGAAAAAGAGTGCCAAGAGTTTTTTTCCGCCGGCTTTTTTTGTCTCTTGGTCTACTGTAATATCTTATTTAACAACTATCAACAACTAGTTAAAGCCGAAGTATGTGATGACTGACTTCATCAAGTGTTTTGTGAAATTCCTAAGATGAATAAAACTTTTTGAAGTTTTTGAATTTTTGTACAGACAATTTAGAATTATTTAGGTAAGCTATACTTGTCTTAGCAAAAAGGCCAAACGTTTTACTGCTAATTATAAATCACCCTGTATGTGTAGTATTCATATTATTAAAAAATCTTGTCCATTATGAGATAAACAATATGTGTTGATTTTTTTAAATGAAATAAAAAGCATGACATTTAATAACATTATACTTATCTAGTAATAAATTAAATTTGTAGATCCCAAAAAAAGAGTTCAATATTTTATTTATAAATATCACAACTAATATTTGGATTGACGACCGGCTGGGTTAGGGGTAACGTACATTGCCTTCTATGCCAGAGGTCCTGGGTTCGAATCCCGGCGGCGACGGATATTTGTGTGATGAACACAGATATTAGTCGTCAAGTCATGGACGTTTATATTTTTATTTAAGTTTATTACATATTTATTATTTATTTACATACAATTTACATTCATTAAAAAGAAGCAGATGTAACTGTCATAAAATTGTATTCTATTTTGGTAGTAAGTACGGACTATCACTAAGTACATTACACAAATAACCAACATTAGGCACCTTTAATGGCTCGGACCATTATTGGTGAAGTCCGATAACATTTCTGAGGTTATCACTAAACGTACAAAAAGTAAGTTAAGTACGAGTCGAGCGACAATTCTCAAGTGTTCTACAATCTTTCCATTTATCTCGAAGGTCCGGAAATAGATACTCAGACTTGCTGCTCAATTTGTACAGTAAACATACATACATACGTATCTCTTATGGGGTAGGCAGAACATCAGAGGTTATAAAACCATGTCACGTTTGACAAATTTGGAGGCATTACAATAGTGGACCCAATGCAGTGACAGGGGGTCAGCCTATCGCCCACTAAAAAGCCTCACATAACACCTCGGCCCTAACTTTTACAGTATGCCCGGGAAGAGAAGCAGCTGGCCCATTCTGTTTTTCTTTCGCTCCCAGTCCAGCATAGAAGCAACCTCGTTATAAAGTCACTGTTTTTAGGACTCAGTGTTATCGCCAACCAGCACTGGGCCAGCTTGGTGGATTATGGCCCAAACCTCCTCATCACCCAGGGGAGAACTCATTGCCCTTCAGTAGGCTCATTATAAAGGATATTCATGATGAGTACTTACTATAATTTCTTCTACGAACAGCTTTTATTCCTTTTATTAACTCTCTTATATATGCTAAAATCATCAGCGCAGGCAGCCTTTTCCGCGGCTCGTTAGAAAGTATTGAGTTTGTATGAAACCGCGACAAATAGCTCGAGCGCCCGCTGCCTTCTAGTTTGCAGCCTTCGGCCGTATACAGAAAGAAAGCTGGAAACTTATGAGCGCTTACTAGCGCTTGACAGCGCTGGTGACCCGCGCAGGAAAATATATGAACGCGCGCCGATAAGCACTGAACGGTGCCGACAAGTTCTGACAAGCTTCAACACGCGCTGGTTAGCGCTGGGAAATCATCGTCCGATGAGTCCGACATTTTGCTTGGTTTGCTTCAACCTGCTTCCTTTGTGTGGAACGGACCAGCGCTGTCAAGCGCCGGTAAGCGCTTGTAAGTTTCCAGCTTTCTTTCTGTATACGGCCTAAGAGCTGGCCATTAGGATTATTAAAATTAAACCTACACCTAATATGCAATGTTTGTTCTTGTAATACTCCATGTATTTAGTCAATTTTATGTTATTGCGTCAGATTTGAACTTAGTTGATGGAGCTCGTCGATTCTTCAACAACTGTGGCGTTCTGATATTCTCTAAGTATAAGTAATTTATCGTGGTTAGCGATACTTGTCTCTATTAGGTATATTTCCAATAACTATGGTGTTACCTAAGCTGTTATTTACTCTTATAACTTAATAAATAAAATCGGAAAGACTTAGGACAATATTGCTTATTTAAAATCTTGTGAATAACTTCTAGAAGAAAAGTTAGAGCAATACACTTAGTATACAATCTTCCTACTTGTCAAACTATTCCAGTATCCTGTTGTATTTCATCGCCTTAATGCCAACATGGGACGACAATGGCGCAATATCTTGAAATACAAGGGTTCCAAACAAAAATAGCCGAAACATCTCCTGAATTTATATCATTACATCATATTTACGTTAATTTAACTGGTAACTGACATAATAAGTCTGTGATTGGTCTTAAATTGACCTTTAATTTCATACATCTTTTCATCCGATGGTGCCGGTGTTTTGTTTTATTGGCCAAATTTTTTATACCCACTGTAAAGCTACGTATTCATACTTCATGTACTCTTCACTGAATCAATTTGTTTTGAAACAACAGTTATGAATAATAAAATAAAATTAAAAAAAACAGACAATCACACCAAGTACATGGCCCCAAACTAAGCAGAGCTTGTGATATGGGATACTATGTAGCGAACTAGGGGGGAACCCAGAATATAAATACATAAATAGATAAGCGCTCAGACTAGGAACATTTTTTTTCTTGTTCCGTGCGGGAATCGAACTCGCGACCACTGGCGTCAGAGGCAGACAGTGGTACCCCATCGACAAAGTGGTCGTCAAAAAATAAAAAAATCTCACCAAATCGTGATAAATGAAAAAAATTATCGCTATCAATATTTTGGGTCAATGAAAGGAATACATAATTCAAAATGCTTTATATTTTTATAAACATTTGTCCGTATAGTAATAACATGATATTCAGATTACCGTAATTTACAAAACGCTCTTACTGTGAGAATGATCTAAGTGAGCCAATTTCATATCCTTAAGGGAATTTAAAATCGGTCTTAGAGTGAGTGCTTTTTGTTAACAGGGACTACACAATATACATACATACATGGGTAAAATATACATCCAATTTACTGACCGATTTTTCGTAGTAACCTAGCTCGGTAAAACTTTTCAACTTTTTTTATTTTATCAATGATTTAACAGATATCTATAATATATACCTACCTATCAACTTTTCTTTACATATTTACCTAAGTTCCTAAATCCCAATGATTTTTGTCATACTTTTTATTCATATCATTCAGCTGATCGAGGTCAACAGACAACAAACTTAAAGAAACCTAACACAAAAGTTTAAAAACCTCCATTCAACTCCCCTAACAAAATAACTCAATTCATAAATGCTATCAAAAGCGTACGGAACCCTAGATTCCTTTTCCCGCGCTCGCAATTGTCAAAAGGGGTCCCGACATTTGCGAGCCTACTGCGCAAGCGCGCGCCAGTCTTAGGGTAGAGTCTGACAGAACACCCCACCGGGCCTAAATTACGCGATTTTTACGTAAAATCTATAAGATTTGTGTTCATCATGGCTGACAATAAAAGTCCAACCGAACCGGGAGAAACTATAGGACTTTTGGACAAAAAGGTACGTTTTAGTTTAATTCTTTAGAGTATTGTTGGAAAAGGTCATTTGAGGTTAAATAATCTGTAGCTTTATCGGTTCATGGTTATACACAATTATGTTTTTATCGATTTGTAATAATTATAAGGATACAAGTGGTAACATAAGAATGTTCTAATAAATATTGATTGAATTTTTACAATAACATTAAAAGCAATTACTTAACTATATTTATCATATTATTAGTATTAATACGTTAATAGATAAATGAATTATTAAATTTATTAAAATACGCAATAAAAGGTTATTTTTGGCAATCGTAATACGCCACCAATTCGCCCTTGAAACGATTTCCGCCCACGTGGTGTACGTCACAATCTACCCACCGACGCGTTTTCACCCCCCGCACCCCTTTTATCCCACCCCTCAAACGTACTTTCCCTAAAAACATCTATTCTTATCTTAAATGTCAAGGACATATAGACAAGACATTATAGAGTTTTAACTTCTAAGAATTGATTTTTGTTTATATTAAATTCGATTAATTATTTCATTAGATAAAATAGGTACGTCAATGTAGTAGGTATCTAATTAAGTAGGTTGAACTCATTTTATAGATTAGGAATCCGTACAAAAGTGTACAGTTGCTATCCTAATATAGAGAAAGCAGGGCATAAAATAGTATCTAAAACAATTTTTTTACTTATGGCATCATCGGTGATCTCCACCATCTACATTTATACAACTAAGGTTAGACAAAGCCTTTTTAAAACTATGGGGATGTAGGTAAATATGTATTGTCTATTAGTCCGGTTTAAATAAGGAATTCTAGTAGGTAAGTCAAATAGAACAATGGCATCTCTTTATAACGGCAATTTAAAAATAAGACAAATGCAATAAACTTTACTTAACACTTAAAACCATTCATTTAAAATAATTTGTTTCATAAAACTTTTTTTTATAAAATAATAAAACGTCCTCTAGATGGTGCCATATTTGTCCAACTGTGAAAAACAGTTTATAAGTTACGTTAAGGTAAACTAAAATACAAATGTACGGGCTTTATTATAGAATTAACCCGTTTTTGTCTTCTTGGTAATCAATTATGACGCTGTTTCCTGTTCTCATGTTAATTCAATTATCTTTGTTTACTCATCAAAAAATTCTTAGCACTCTTCTAAATTAAGCAATAAAATAATTACCAAAATGCCCTTAGGAACTTCTTGAAATTGAAATATACGACGTCGAGAAATAACTCGGTTATTTTACAGTATTCCAGCAAGGCTTAAAAACATCTATACTTAGAGACGTAGAGATAAATTTCATCTTCCATAACATACCACATCTAAAAAATAGAAATTTAATAATTCCTACAAATAAATAAACTTGATTTGGAGCGGTTATATTGTGTGTCATTTGGTCCATTTTCATGATAAAACGGCTAAGTGAAAACTTCGTACACAGGTAGAGTATAGCCTAGTATAAGCTAGTATTGGATTGCCAAGGGGTGGAACAATCTGCCTGCGTCTGTTTTTCCTGACCACTACAGTCCTGGAACTTTTAAGTGTCGAGTGAATAGGTTTCTCGTGGATGGACGTGTAACACCATAGTCTTCATGCGCACTTTCCATCAGGTGGCATGGAAGACAAACGTCCTATCCTTACAATATAAAAAAAAGAACGAATAGGATGTCCCTATATTCTCACAAGATCCCGCATATCAGTTACATTTTGCACTTGAACTCGACGTTTCGGTGTCTTTACAGAAGTTGCCTGTTTTATTTTAGTTAATTTTGACACTTGTCTAAACAACAATGATTCTCTTGTTGGTAATGGGGACGCCAGTGGTTGGAATTCCCGCACGGAACAAGAAAAAAGAATGTTCTGTGTCTGGGTGTTTATCTATTTATGTAATATTCTAGGTTCCCCCCTATTTCGCTACATGGTGTCCCATAACACAAACTATGCTTACTTTGGGGCCATGTAGTTGGTGTGATTGTCTGGAGATTATATTTATTTTATGTATTATATTTTTTTGCCGCATTGAACTTAACCCTGCAATACCTACTGCAAGTAGGTAAGTAAATGACGTGGTGTATTAGTTCACCGGTCTCGGCACGAGCGTCACGAACACACCCACTGGGATGTTTGCTATCAGCACACGAGCGATGGGTTAACCATTTATAGATTGCGGCAAAGGTTTGATTTTGAATTGTTTGGTTAGATTTTGATGGAGATTTATTTTATTTACTTATTTATTTAACATTTTATGTGCACACATGTTAAGGATACAATAAAGAAACACAATGAACAAATATAAATGCAAGGGTAGGTACAGCTAATCTCTAATGATTCTTCCAGCAGACCAGTCTTGGAGAGTTTTTTTAAGATGATTTTTGATATCGTATAAACTACTTAAATATAAAATAAAAATAAAAACTAATAATTCATTAAATACATATTACGGTATAACTATTGGTTGTTTGTGTAGCAGTGTAGGTTACATAATTTACAGTGAAGAATAGTATTGTTCTTTGACTTTCTTTTAAAACTGGACTGGGAGCGTAATAAAAACATAGAATGTACCAGCTGCTTCTCTTCCCGGGCATGCTGTAAAAATCAGGGCTGGGGTTTTATTTACGTTTTTGTGAGCGATAGGCTTATAATACCTCCAAAGTCAAACGTGACATCAGATGGTCTTATAACCTGTGGTTTTCTGCCTACCCCATAATAAGGGATACAGGCGTTATGTTATGTATGTATGTATATAGTTTTAACACTAATTGCTACGATCTAGACATACCTACCTATTTCGCTTCCTCCACAGTCATCTTTTCATACATGATCGCTGGTTGTACTTTCAACTAGGCCCTTTTTTTAAGTATATCCTCAATTTGGTCGACATATGTTTGCCTAGGGCGACCCCTTCCAAGATCGCCATCGGTTCGTGCTTTGTTACACCTCTTTCGTAAATCTACTTTTACTCGTCCTTTCCAAATGTCCAAACCATGGTAGCAAACCCTTTTTAATATAGTACATCTTATGAATTACATAAGGTAATGAATTCACAATCAGATTACATGGACAGAGAAAGAGTAGTAATAATAATCGGTTTTATGGTTGTATCCTGAGAGTGTGAATGCGAAAACCTTTCACACTAATAGGGAAGAGTGAGTGGCTTATTAAGAATATTGAAAAGGAGACAAAGGATCCTGGTGTTTCGTTATTAATTAGACTTCGTATTTTATTTTGGATTAGACTTCCGTCGAACTAATAAATATATTGTACGCAAATCGGACTAGTGATCCTTCTTTTTATCCGGAGAAACGTGTAAGAGGAAAAGTGGTTATAATAGCGGAAAAAGGGAATGATGGTAGAACAATTTAATTAAAATCTTAATTACATTTTGTGTTTTTACGGCGCAAGAAAAAATATTATTGCAATATTACAGGCAATAAATATATAGGTAGTCAGTAACTACGTTTTAACTTTTGTATTTCGGTGTTTATTCAACTGTTATCCCACAGTGTTATTTCTTTTTTAAATATGTAGATTATGAATTATTAACGAATATTTCGCATAATTTGTGTTCATTTGTTTAGAAAATTTGTTTTTCACATAGGTACTATTTAAGGCTTTTCACATGCCATAATATCCAATTAGCAAGGTTAATTAAGAAAACCTTGCTTATGGAGTTCTTCACCCTTAGCACCTTAGTATCATAATATAGAGGGTTAATTTTATTTAACGCATTACCCCTTGCAGGCAGCCACCCCACATAAATACCAATAACATTTGTTTAACGACTTTTTACAAATCTTGATTAATAACACAAAAAAAGAAAAACAAAAAAATTTTGGCTCCCTCTGTAATTTATTACTCTGTATTTTGAGTGTCAAGCACCATCTAGACTGTTTAAAACAAAGCATCAAACCAAGGTGACTTTGCTAGTTTACAACAGTGAAGTCGGCTGTTTATAACCAAATTTCGCATGACCTTGGCGGGTTGTAAACGGTGGTGTTCAGAAACACAGACATACATCTACATACATAGACAACTTGTCACGATTTGTATTAAAACCAAGCGTGCCAACTTTTTAAGACGTATTGTGACGTCACAGCTGATATTTATTACTGAGAAATACAAACTGGGGAATACAAACAGATTCAGAGATACCGATGTTGCCGATGAAATCGATTATTAAGAACGGTATCGATATTATGTTATCGATTTTCCAACAGACATACATACGCGCGGATAAAATCAAGCGGCGACCAACCTAGACGCTTGGTCGGGGTTCGGACAAGCAAAGTACATGCATTTGCGTTATCCATGTAGATGTATATCTGTGTTTAGGACAGTGTGTACGCTCGTTGTTGTATATTTTACTATAGAACTATACTCTGCGTATAACTGCGTTTCAACCTTTCCCTCTATATGTCCTCAATTGCATACAAAACTGCCATTGTGAAGATATTGCCGACGCGAGAGATCAAAGCGCACTGACAATTTGGGGCGTGGCTTAGCGTGACCTTTATTTGTGTCCTTGTTTGCAACCACAGTATGGATGATACTCAAAATTATTTGCAAACAACTTGACCTTTCTTAACCTTGGTTGGAAGCATTGACTTTCAACAGTCTGGCTGGATATGTTCACCCTGCAAAGTGGCATGACGCAAGGTGCGTGGCATCAGTGTAAATAGAGTAACGCCAGTTTAAAGACAATAAATATTTTTTGTATGGTAAAACTTAAATTACTAAAATTATTAATAAAAAAAAATTGTAGATTAAATGTTGTTGGGATTGATGTGGAGATTCCGCCTGCAAGAGGTGATGCGCTTATTAAAATTAACCCTATACAGGGTTGAATTGTAGTCGTCGGCCAATTTTTTTTTACATAATAAGTATCATTTATAGAAACGATTATTGCAAAAAAAGAGTATGTATTTTTTTACAAGGCAATTACTTAATCCTCTAACATACTAACCAAGGCATGGTCACTCTAAATTACCATTAAAATAAAGTTGACTACGCGCTACTACACACATTTTGTAGTACTACGTCGTAGTATTATCAAGGAAATGCCGCGTCGTAGTAGCTATGTTCATCAACAGCGACTATTTTTTTAAAAGTTTGTGGTTCCATATTTCTACTTTTTTGTACTGAGCGACGGTAAAATAAATATGCAGGTTCGTTTATATCGTATCAAAGAAATTAACATTTAAATTTGGCTGGTGACGAAAAATCAACCCTGTATAAGGGATAACACAGGAGCCAATAATAAAACACATCTACCTAATTACTATGCAAGCAGCGATATTCAAGTGAAGAATCAGTTTGGGAATTAAAACCAGCCGTAAAGAACGACATAATTCAGATCATTCTAGACCGATCCAAGCTACGTAGTTGGCTATCAACTCATTGACAGTGACAGCTCAAATAACACATTTGACCCTGTTTTAATTCAGGACACAATTCCACTCATCAGATATGGTTTAAACAGTACGAGGGCAGATGTCTATTTAGGTGCATACTGAATGTAAACAAAACTCTTTCATTGCAGTTTTAGGCTACATGTTTCAGATAATAATAAATTAATCAGTAATTAATTACAGCAATTATTAAGTCAGTTAAGGGACAGAGGTTTTATTGGAATTTTTGAGGGAGATAGGCTGACTCCCTTGTCACTGCAATAGTCTATCACCGTCATTATAATACCTCCAAATTTGTCAAATGTGACATCAGATGGTTTGACAGCCTTTGGTGTTCTGCCTACCCCATAAGAGATACAGGCGTGAAGTTATGTATGTATATAATTATAACAACCATGGCCCCAAAGTATGCTTTTATACACTTAGACTTGTGTGCTCGACACCTCACAGCGGAACTAGACCCGAGCCAGTTTTAAAAATTCGTTTCTGATATTGCCATGGAAATGCTGCCTGCTTATATCTAAACTAGCTGCTGCCCGCGACGTCGTCTGCGTGAACGCTATGCAGCACCAAACGCACCTACGATTATAACACTGCTAGCGTGATAATATGTAGCCTATATGTTGACCCGACTTCTTAACTATCTTCATGCCAAATTTGAAGTAAATCCATGCAGTACTTTTTGAGTTTATCCCGGAAAGACAAACAGACAAACAGACAAAAATTCTAAAAACTATATTTTTTGTTTCTGTTTCGATTGTAGATCATACCCCAAGTATTCTTTTAAAAAAATATTCAATGTACAGTTTTGACTTTCCTACCATTTTATTATATGTATAGATTATTGGTGCAGACTTGATTTAATTTGTCAGAAACGATATCGGGGTTTTCATTTTAAGTGGATGATACTTGTAGTCTATTGAGTAACTTGAAAGGGTAAAATATTAAAATCCTTGCTGCGGTTTCCAATTTGAGTAAATAAATAAATAATAATAAAATCCCCAGACAATCACACCAACTACATGGCCCCAAAGTAAGCATAGCTTGTGTTATGGGATACCATATAGCGAACTAGGGGGGAACCTAGAATATAAATACATAAATAGATAAACACCCAGACACGGAACATTTTTTTTTTCTTGTTCCGTGCGGGGATCGAACCCGCAACCACTGGCGTCTGAGGCAGATAGGTTTACCCCATCGCCAAAGTGGTCGTCAATGATTTGGTGCTAACCGAACATGAGCTATTATTTGCACTAGGTATATGTTGTTTTAATACATTTCATGAGTTGTCAAAAATCTGACAGCTATGAACATTACTCTTTGAAATACTCAAAAAAAAATTAAGAACTTTTGGCGTTTAGGTATCTTGTTCGGTCCAATATTGCCAGTCCAGTGAACGCTGACGCATTGCCGTAACAGAATCGACCCTGATAATCCTATAATCTTAGGGAACTAGTGTTATAAACAACGAACAACTAGAAGAAAAACTGTAGGCAGCGATTTCCGCGACACGATAGAAAGTATTGAGTTTATATGAAACTGCGACAAATCGCTCGAGCTCCCGCTGGCGTTGAGAACTTCCCAGATTCCCAGCATCGCTATCCGCGCCGCTGTCGCTGTCGTTGCTGTCCAGTTTGCAGCATAATATCATATGCTGTCATCTTCGGCCTCATCTTAAGCCTTTAAAAAAAAAAAATTTTTATAAAACTCAAAAGAAACTGAAAATACAATGTTTAATATACCTACAGTCGAGGGTCGGGCGCTTTTAGGCATAGATGATAAGAGAAGAAGAGACGTTCAGTGAGAAATTATCCACAACGCCAAACCAACAAGCCTGGTTTTAAAATGATTAGTGTACTTACATTGTCAATCGCTATGATTTTCTAGTGTTACATTTGGTGAGTGCGCGAGTGCTCTGTTTGAACAAATTGGACCCTCACCCTTTTACCATCAGACTACTAGACGCTGACAGAACTTCCATCCGTATGTGGTAGATATTCCGAAAAGTCGAACTTTAAGCGCTTTGACAGTTCCTTTTTGATACGGGTCGCCAAGGTTTGGAATGAACTGCCTGTGTCTATTATCCCTGAACAGTATAGTCCTCTGTGCTTTTAAGCGTCGACTGAAAAGGTATCTCGTGAATGGACATGTACCACCTTAGACTTCATGTTCACTTAACATCAGGTGTCATGGAAGACAAACGTCCCATCCATAGTTTATAAAAAAAAAATATCTGACTTCAGTTTTGAGCTCACTTTTTTTGTAAAGTGATAACAAAATGATGGTAGGTATATTCTTACTATGCTAGGTTCCCAAGGATGTTTTCTGTACCACTATCTCAGTCTAAGTTTTTAAAGGCTTTTCGACTAAAACCTAACTAATTTATCATACATAGAAGTGGCATCAACTTGGCGGTAAAATTGCCTTTGATTCTAAGTCAGGCGCAAAATTTTCATACATGTAACTATTAGTGAAAATTTTCCGGAATGTTTCAAGAAACCTTTCGAGATAGTCATCAACGTCAGCGTTACTTAGGTACCTACTCGCAAACAAAATTTCTTATTTTACTGGTGCGGTATTAAAGTTCTTTCAATTGTGCTCGTTTGCATACGTTTCACCTGTGTGGTAACAGGTGAAACCGTCAAAAATCTGTGATGTATGTGACGTGGGTGTATGACGTCACTATCCTTAGCAAGTAGGGAGTACTACAGAAAAGAGAAGGAAAGACAGTGAACGTATTTACTGGCACCCGAACGTACCATCTAAGTACCCAAGGCTAGCAACGGACTAGTAGTTACCCTGAAGTTGTAAAAAATCTACTGGTGCGTTGCTTTTTTAACATCAACAGTAACTAAATCTTAAACAAAAATACAGGGTCCAAAGTCTTTATTTAGTACAGTCCCGCCCAACTACGTCAGGGATAGGTTATCTTAAACCACAGCTATCTTTCGTAAACATGGCCTCCCCAAAGGTCAGTTTGTGTTATCACAAAATAAGTACTACTTAGAATTCATTAGTTAGCTACTTGAGGCTGATACGAACGACTCTTTTGTTCAAAATAACATTAATTTTGAACTTCACAGTATGTATTAAGTACGTCTGTTTGTGTCATCATGTTTGTTAAAGATCAAAATAATTTAAGAGGACTAATCAGGGCAGAGAGCTTAATTGGTTTGCCAGATCGCAAATGACATGAGAAATGATATGAAGATTTAACCAGTAGATATCATAATTTTAATGTCTGGCTTTTTTGACAAAATACTTAGATGTAGTAGTATATTATTTTAAAACTAGCTGTGACCCGCGACTTCGTCCGCGTGGATACCGGTTATTGGAGTTGGATAAATACTATTATTATATCCTCCTTAAAGTTTAAACTTACCTTATTATATATTTCGTCAAAATCGATTCAGTAGTTAAGCTGTATCCATAACACAGTACTTTAAGATACTTAACTAGGGCTAGATAACTTGGTGCGAATGTTTAAAATATTTATAAGTTTTTTATTTATAGGTATAACGAATATCTTTTTTAATACTTGACGCGAGATCAGAGCTCATTTTTTGAGTCTGAATTTCAAAGGAAGACATACGTATAACCGCGAATGTATACATATTTGACCGCACCCCTTATATCAGGGATCGTTTAATTCTTTTGCATTGATAAATGCCTCTGGGTAAAGAAATGTATCAAATTGAAATATTTTTAAACCTCCATAACTAAAAAAAAAACATATAAACGCGTGTATCAAGCCGCTATTATGAAAAAATTAAAATTCTAAGTTACCGTAGTTTTTATGTCTTGTTAGTTGAACGTAACTTGAAATCGGGATATTTGAATATAGCCGATCCATTTTTACATCTTTAAATATTATTGCGATCCGTTTTCTTAGTAAAACAAACATTCCTACAATATGAATGAGCAACAAAAAGGACTTGTTTGTAGCGACCACAGATAACGATACAATCTAGATATGCTAAATATAGTCAGATAATTCAGCACAATAGGCGTTCTTAATTCGACGAGATAGGACGTTTCCGGTCACTCCCACGGTTGGATCCATCTTTATTCAGTGCTTCATAAACTATAGTTTAAATCACATCATACGAATCATAATACTAAGTACAAGTCTCGTCAATTGTTGTCTAATTTGTCCGCCTTTTCGCAATAAAGTGAAAAACTCGTAGGTAATTTTTTTTGTGCAATTGAATCATTCGCTGATGGGTGATTCATGAAGCTGATTTAGGTGTAGAATGCAGATTTTTTAATGAAAAATGGCAATTGGCCAATGCGTACTGTATGAAAACTGGCGAGAATTCTGGCTTGTTCCTTAGGAAAAACAAACGTTTGTTGAAACTTTTGGTATTTTAAAAAGCCGATGATTGTTTCTTGTATTCCAATAACTCACATGCTTGTTTTCCTTATTATTTCGTATTAGGTAGTAATCAAAGTGCTTTACCATGTTTGTTAATGAACTTAAAACTCAAAACTAAACGGATTTTCTTACGCTTCTGAGTAATAAAAAAAATACCGGGCTGAGGACTAAAGACTAAAGTAGTATTACAGTGAAAGATTTTATTTACATCGACAAGAATATCATGGCAATTGAAATATGGAGCAAAATCATTCCGACTAGGTGCTTCTCAATAATGTACGAGTATACATATACCTACTTACATTACCTGAGTAAAGCCGAGCGGGACTACACTACACTAAATAAAAACAGGCATTTGTTTATATCTGGCAGTTTGATAGAGTCATGTTTCGGTCTCTGGTTTATCGATACAGATAAGGTGTATTTTGCCAATGAGAAATACATACAATTTTTTACAGCAACAAAAAACAACCCATATGATTACTTTTAATAATTATCTTTACATTCCATAGTCTTCCATGCTGGACTGGGAGCGAAAGAAAAACGTAGAATGTGCCAGCTGCTTCTCTTCCCGGGCATACTGTAAAAGTCAGTTAAGGGACAGAGGTTTTAAAGGCGTTTTTTGTGGGCGATAGGCTGATAGGCTGACCCCCTGTCACTACAATAGTCTCTCTACATCTTTGTAATACCTCCAAATTCGTCAAACGTGACATCGGATGGTCTTGCAACCTCTGGTGTTCTGCCTACCCCATAAGGGATACAGGCGTGACGTTATGTATGTATCTTTATATTATTTCTAAGCGCCGTGGTGGGGAGAGTCAAATAATGAATAGATCCTTTAATTACATGTATGTTTTCGCAATGTGAAGAAGGGAAAATATTTTTGCCGCATAAGGGAGTTACCAGACCAACATCGATCGTTTTTTTCTGATCGGATTGATCTAATAAAAACTATCGATCGATGTCGACTAATCCATTCTACTATAGATCGACTCCCCCGATCGATGATCGATGGATTGGTGTGGCAACACCTTAAGGTCGCCAAAACATAGTTTCACCGCCCCTAGATTAGTGTGCCTTAGGTGTAGATTAGGACCTCTGGCATAGAAGGCAATGTATGTTACCGCCACACCAGCCGGTCGTATGTAGGTACCTATTTGTATTAATTCGTATAATCCTGACTGAAAAAGAGTGCCAAGAGTTTTATTCCGCCGGCTTTTTTTGGTCTACTGTAATATCTTATTCAATAACAACAACACCTTTTTAAAGCCAAAGTACAAAATTGTGACGTCATTAAGCGGCCATTCGATGGTCTTATGATGAATAAAAAAAATCATTTCTTTTAACGCAGGGGCTGAACGCGCAACCTCACTAAAGTACAATAACTGAGAACTAAGTTCGGAAATGTAAAACATATAGGGTGTTAAATTTTAACGAAGCCAGTATATGCGAGTAGAACTATAGATTCTTCTAATTATAATATATATTTAATTAGAAGAATCACAAAAAGAAATTTAATTAAAAAGGAAGATCTTCTGTAAAAACCCAAAGTCACATGTCGAATTGAAATTTATTTAGAAACGCTTTTTTGCGAGGATTTTCACAAAAATTCTTGGCTGGCCAGCGGGCATATTACGGTTTATTATTCTATCTTAGAGAAATAATTATACTTTATTCTTTCTTTAACATTTCTATGATACAATGATGATAAAATGAATGAAAAAATACATATACATACAGAAATTGTAATTCATTGCATGCAAGAGGCTTTTCCTTTTGCAATGACAGTTTCAATAATATCATCTATGACTTAAAAACGTCAATTGAAAAAGGTGAGCTCGCATCCACCTCTATGATATGTTTGTTTCATGATTTCATTTGTGTTTTTCCGTTTCGAATGCTTTCATAAATAAATACTATACAATTATATATTGGGATTATTGTATTCAGTCTAATGGCAAGAGCTTAGCTAATAGATTTCGCCGAGGAGTAATACCGAATAATGATCGTAGGATATGTTTTACGTCAAAACTATTTCATGATATCATCGCATGGTTTTGAGATCCATAATAGGCCCAAAGTTCTAAGGGTTATCTAATCTGATTGAGCTAGGACCGATTAGGAGATATTTCTTATAAGATAGAAGTCGCACATGGATTTTTCATATGCGACAAAATATCAATTAAATAATTTTTGAGCTATGTGTATTTAATATTGAATATTTTTAGCCAAATTTTACCGTAGTGAGGATGTTTAAAAATACTCGTGACTCCCGTGCAAAGGTACCAACACTTTTAGGTCCTATACTGAATTGTGAATTAATAGAATACCATACATTTTTGAGTCTTAACCCAATGTTCGATATATTCTCAGATTCAATAACTAAGATTAAAACAAATTTTAATTAAGCCTATTTTTAATTCAATATCGAATTTACACATTTTTTACACGACTGCATATTATTAGTTTTAATAGTACTTATAGGTGAAAACTTTTAATTGGCCATGTACATAATATTATTGTTTAGTAATAAGGCGGTAAGTTTTACTGTGTACTCTAAAAATAAAATAAAAATAAAATATCAGCCATATTTTTATATTTTCCATGAAAAAAAATATACAACATGCTGTACATGCTAGTGCTGTCATGTCTAGCGAACTCTTTGAATTAATACGTGTGGTACAGAACTATTGTTGTCAAAGTTATTTAAAATGATGACTAACCAATTCTGAAACTGGTATAGATAAACCTTACGCAACTCTTTTGATACTAACTGCTGATTCATGGAAAACTTTTTGCAATTAGCCATGCCGTTTAAGTTAAATATATCACTAAAGAGGTTATTTTGTCGTTAAATTAACACATACACAGGTACTTCTCGGCAGATATAAAGTTTAAGACACTAAAGCTACATGTAAAAGTGAAATATCATTTATTATATAGATATAATATTCATAAAATAATTAGGTGCAAAAATAATTAACGGTCAGAGTTAAGGCACCCAGTAAAGGTTTTTATTTTAAACTCTGTAACATTTTTGGTTAAAACCATACGCCTCTTTAACAAAATGGTGCTGCAATAGTGTTTGTGACGTCACTTGCTTCTAAGCGCAAGGTGCGAGACGAACGAACGTTTACAAGCAAGTTACGGCATTCCTTCCGACCAATCAGGAGCGTTAAACATTCAAAAATGCATTCGTAATAACGAATAATGCTAGTACTGGTGACAAAAACTAATACTTACTTAATTTTTTAACAAATAGCCTATTGTTACAGAAACTAGTGAAGCATTCTTCAGTGAATACTAAAATATATTTCTATTCACCTAAGTACAGTATGTATCCTTATGCATATGTTTACTTATCAGTGGCCACAAGACGTATGCAGAATGGGCTATTACTGACTAGCATCTTCATAATCTCAAATAATTTATGCAACGATAAAATAATCGTAAAAGATTTTATGTCTTTACAATAATGAAGAAGACGACACGTCAACAATATGAAAGGGAAAATAAGCGTTACCATGAGATAAAATGGCGCCACCGGAAGGAAGTCAATTTAGGTATAAACAGGTCAAGTAACATCATTATGTATACACTTGACAAGATCATCTAACGGCTACTAGTTAGGACCTGAAACATAAAACTATTATTGTTTATTTACATTTACTAAGAATTCCTTGTTTACATTTGTTTATTGAAAGTTAGAATCGATAATATTGTCATTTATGTATTCTGTGCTAAAACAATAATAAGTCGTTGGCATATATTTAGAGTGAGAAGAGTACCTTGTTAATATTAAAACACTGTGGCTAACCTTTTCTTACGAGTCTACTTAATTTCAACGCAAAAATCATTTATTTTCTTCTTCCTATACACATTTTAGTTTCAGACTTATACTTGTCAATTTTTTTTTAGAATATATACTGTCATTGTATGTTGTCCTCGTTAAACCGTTTTTGATGAAACATTTCTGCATTTAAATTAATAAATAAACATTTTGTATTAAATAATAATATAATAATAAATCTTTATTTGTATCTCTCAAATATACAATACAATAAGTAAATATAACTAAACTATAAACAGAAAACTTAAGGTAAGTTAGACGGTAAATGGTAGAAAAAAACATAATACAAGGAACATGTTTTCAAACAGTATGAAAATATAAAAAATATGCTGCGAATAGCATAATATCTTCCATGCTGGACTGGGAGCGAACGAAAAACGTAGAATGTGCCAGCTGCTTGTCTTCCCGGGAATACTGTAAAAAGTCAGTTAAGGGACAGAGGTTTAAAGGCATTTTTGTGGGCGATAGGCTGACCCCCTGTCACTCTTAATAGTCTCTCTCCATCTTTATAATACCTCCAAATTTGTCAAACGTGACATCAGATGGTCTTGTAACCCCTGGTGCTCTGCCTACCCTATAAGAGATACAGGCGTGACGTTATGTATGTATGTATAAAAAATAAAATACCTAAATATCTGTCACTTCTTTAAAGTAAAGACTCTACATTTTAACGTTTAAATGTCAATTGAAATTCTCAATAACCTTAACCTTACCAAAGTAACCTATAAAATCACACGTAACCCTAAAAACAATGTACCTTCGTTTATTTGTAAAACCAATTAAGCTTATTTAGCAGAACAGTCAAAGTAATTCGTTAGTACTTACTCGGCACAGAGGCGCGCCTGTCGGATTTCTAACGCAACGCTTTTGGCGCGAAAGGCGATCGACCATAGACACCGATTTTTACCTTTTGAAATGAGAATGTGAAGTGTAGAGTAACATACAGTCGAGTTAGTATGCTCCAGTTAGTTAACTCGTTAAAAGTTAATGCTAAGCCTGTGCTTTGATTAAAAGTGGTCGGTTTAAATGGTTTGTGGTTGAAATTGTGTTATTCAATGAAAAAAGTTTAATCATGAAATGTGGATATGACAACAAAGGTTTTGTTATGGGCGATAAAAATGTTTTCGTTCGGGAAAAGGTACGTTATTTTATTATTGTACCAAACAAATTATACTTTCTCACGTAATTTCTGTTTAATAGACAATAACTTAAAATATACGATTAGCTAGGTAATTATCAATTAGTACATTTCAACCCACTTCCTAGGTTTTAAAATAAATAGGCACATACTTGAGTATTGAAAAAAAAGGAAAAAGATTGTATTGGCCTTGCAACATGACTGTTCACTCCCTTGGTGCGTAACGGTATAGATATAATAATTAAATAATACTAAACAATACAGTTTAAAAGTTACATTCTTGTTGGTAACGTTAAGGCCACATGACAATTACTCCGTGTTCGAAGATATAAGATATTTGCTGAGCGAAAAGCGGAACTAACACGCATATAGATGCCTCGGTCGTGGAAGGAGATCTTATCTGTAATAATTAAATTTCGAATGTTTTCACAATAACAATACCTGTAATACATAACTTTGCTCAAAGAAAAAAAAAAGAAAATCAATATTTTATATTTGGAATGCCCGCGAAAAGTTTGACTCTTGCATCAAATTCTATTATACATACATAAGCCAAAAGAGATGCAATCAATAGTTTGGAAAACTGTCGTGGTCATGTCCACAGCATATTAATGTGTCATCATCTACCTACCTAATAGTTGACTATGTATTTACATAGGTGGTATTGGTTCTGTGTAATTAGTAAATACCGGATATTAGTTAAATAAACTACAGAAACATAATTGTCAATTTTCAACTAATAGACAAAACCCGCAAACGAATACTTTTTTAGTAGTTTTGGTAACACATTGGGACACTTTAGAAACTATTCGAAGTTAATTAGGTTTTGAAGCGTAATTAATGGATTCGTTGCGGTTTTTCACTACGAATGCAAGTTGGCTAAGTGTGAACGACTAACGGCTTGAACAAACTATACTATTAAATAGCCACTAGGTTCACGGCAGGGTTTTATTCGCTTCTATACAGTTCGGTTTTTGTACAGGATTTTCGTCAGGAATTTTCGCCAGGAATTACTGCAGGGATTTGTTCAGGAATCTTGATTAAAAACACTTTCTTCTATTTTCAGGACACTTGTTGCTTCGGGAGGTCGGAGTGCCATACTGAGGTTTCGCCGACTATATATTTAATTTGGGCGGCCCGCAACTAGTGTAGGCTTGCGGGCGAGCAACTATGCGTGTTTCTACCTATCACGCTTAAAGTATGGTACTCTTTACTCCGTCTGCGTACTGTCTCTTTCTTTATTAAAATTCAAAATAAACTTATCCTATACAAACTAAGTGGACTGTATTTTTAATTAAATTCTTATAAGATACGAACATAAACTATTATAACAACAACTATACATTTCTTATAAGCTATAAAATCAATTCAAAGTTATCTTTATTTACATAATATTAAGTATTATACGAATTTCAAATTAAAACTATCTTCAGTCGTGTACATAATCTCCCGCCGCAGTCTTGACTGGAACCATCAGGGGGTACACGTTCAGGAGACATCATCCTCGGAGTGGCTGCTGCAGGGCAGGATCACCAGCTTCTTTGTAGGTCTTCGCAGGGTCCCTTTGTTTGTCTGCACGTCGACGACTCGAATTTCACCGTCTGGTCCGGGGTAGATATTTATGACGATGCCTCGGGGCCAGGCGTTTCGAGGGAGAGTTCCATCAGCTATGAGTACCAGGTCGTTGAGTTTGATGGTACCCTTGGACGTAGGTTCGCGTCTTCTTTGGAGTTCTGGAAGGTACTCGCGCACCCAACGTGCCCAGAACATGTCAGCCAGGCGCTGACTCTTCCTCCAATCCCGACGTCCGCAGCTGTCTTCCTCGGTGAAGGTGCCAGGTACGGGTACTCGCGAGGCACCACCCAGTAGGAAGTGGTTTGGAGTAATCGCCTCTGGGTCTTCAGCTTCCGTCGAGACGTGTGTGAGAGGTCTGCTGTTGACTGTGTTCTCTATTTCAACCAACAGCGTCTGCAGGATCTCTTCTTTGGGGGCTCGTTCATGTAGAGTGACATTTAAAGCAGTTTTCACACTTTTAACCAGCCGTTCCCACGCGCCGCCCATAAACGGCGCGCTAGGAGGGATGAAACGCCACTGTATCGATTGCGTCGAGGCTTCGTCTCTTAAGGCTTCGTGCGCTGCTTTCTTCAGTTCTATGTCGGCGCCGCGGAAGTTAGTTCCGTGGTCTGACCAGAGTTCTGTAGGGCATCCTCTTCTATTTATAAAGCGGCGCAGGGCCATGATAGCCGAGTCCGTGCTGAGGCTGCCGGCTAGCTCCAAGTGTATCGCTCTCGTAGTTAGGCATGTGAAGAGCGCTCCGTAGCGTTTTTGATGCGTACGACCGACTGTGACTGTTAGCGGGCCGAAGTAATCCAGACCGGTGAAGGTGAACGGTCGCTTGTGATGGGCGAGACGACTTCGAGGATGGTCTCCCGTAGCTGGCCACGCTGGTTTCGCCTTTCTTATGCGGCACGCTTGACAGGTTTTTACTACGTTTCTAACTGCGTAGCGTAGGCGTAGCACCCAGTAGCGTTGACGTACTTCATTCGCCGTTGTTTCGAATCCACCATGATGAAGCTGTTCATGGACTCGTTTTATGTATAATCGAGTCCAGCGATGACTTCCGTCGATTATGATGGGCGTCTTCTGGCAGTCTGTGATGTCGGCGGCGGCAGCTACTCTTGAACGAAGGCGGACGATCCCTTCAGCGTCTAGGTAAGTCGACAGTTGAAGTAATCTGCTATTTGTGTTTACGTCGTTTCCTTTACGTAAGGCTTCCAGCTCGTCCGCGAAGGTTTCTTGCTGCTGGGCTTTCACCCACAACATCTCAGCTTGTAACAATAAGTGAGCTTCTAAGGGCTTGAAGTTGAGAGTTTTTTCTATTTTAGTCTTGAAAGCTTGCGTTTTCTTATTGGAATTTTGTATTATTTTCCAATCTGGATCTATATTTTCTATTTTCTTAGTTCGTTTTCGTGTATTTGAACACTTTTCTTTATTACGAATGATTTCTATGAACTGTAGGGCCCGTGCGGTCGCCCTCTGAAGTCTGATCCAGCTTGAAAATCTTGAAATATCCGGTAAGGCTTGTGTGAGTGTGTGTTTGTTTGCGTTAACACACACTCTTTCTTCACTATTATCGATGTCGTTTACCGACGGGGACGGTTTTTCTATACTATCTATGTTTTCTGACAGTTCTTCTGCTGGCCTTTCGTAACTATTATGTTGTACGCGGCCGCCTATTATTCCCAGAAGTCCTGTCTTGAAACCTCCTGCCGGTATGTGCTTAGTTTTATTTTGAAGTATTTCAAGCGTACATTGCTCTTCTCTGCTGTATGAGCGTTTCTTTTCTATTTCTATTGACTCGAGCGCGAAGTGTTCATTCATCATTCGTTCCATAGACTCTTGCTCTTCGAAACTATTAATGTGCGTAGTTCTATGGATAGCTTCTTTCTTCGCCCCGTTTGAGCCGTGTAGGACCCAGCCAAGCTCTGTGTAGGACGCGACTGGTTCATGCTGCCTTCCTCTTCTCATTTCATGTGTGACTAACAAGCTCCAATTATCTTGACCTATGAGCACTGTAGGCTTCTGTGTTTCATTTACAATGAACTTTTCTATGTCTTGTAAGTGTGAGCTGGTTTCTATTTTCTGCCATGAGATGGATTGAGGCGATAGTTGCAGGTCTTCCATCGTGCGTGCTGATATTCGATGGCGTTCAGTGTCGCGGCCTTGGATTTCGAAGAAGACGCGCCTGGATTTCTTGGCGTCTACGCGGGCACCAGCCACCCCCTCAATGTAGAAAGGGGATGGTGGCCCTGATACTCCAATCTTCGCCGCTACATCTGCTTCTATGAGGGTGCAGGTCGAGCCGTCGTCCAGCAGGGCGTAGGTATCTATCGTGCCCTTAGGTCCCGAAACTTGAACTGGAAGTATCTTCAATAATGCTGTTGAATGTACTCGTTCTTTGGCCGACGTTACTATGGCGCAGTCTTCGCTTTTCTCGTTTTCTTTTGTGATGTGATGAAGGAGTGGATGATGAGAGTAGTCGCACCCGTCAATATCACATTTCTTCGTCTTGCAAAGGTGGCGGTAAAGTCGGCGTCGTAAACATCGAAAACATAGCCTGTGTTGTTTAGCTAGTTCCCATCTGTTTGAAACTTCAGCTTTCTTCATCATGGAGCAGTCTGATGGTTGATGGTTTTCTTTCTTGCAGACGACGCAGGTGTTTGTTGAAGGTGTTTTCGACTGTTGTGTGCTTTCTATGTGATAGTTTCGAGCTTGACGCTTCTCCCGCCGGTCTTCAGTCGGTGTCCCCTCAGCTGGCGCGAACTTCCCGCATCTGTCTGCTAGTCTATCGAAGAACTTTGCCATGATGATGAGATCTGGTTGATCTTCACGCTGCTCTGCTACGAAGTTGAAGTAAGAGAGTCGTAGCGCAGCTGAAAGCTTCTCTATAATGACGCGTACTATTTCTGCGTTATATAAGTAGTGCGGCTTCTGTAACGCTCGCACTGTCGCTGTGACGTTGTTTATTCTCGAAGCGAAGTTGCAAATATCTCTCGGATTCTCTTGAAGTCGCGGCAGGCTTCTCAATTTCTCGAGTTCGGCGGCGACGAGTGCGTCTGGGCGGCCGAACCGTGCTGCTAGTAACTTCATGACTTCTTTCGTAGTTGTAGCGCCGATGAATAAACATTGAACGGCGTCTTTTGCTATTCCGCGAAGGCATCTTCTTAACCTCGATAAGTTCTCTTGTTCTGTTAAGTAGCTTGCGGATTCTTCGTATGCGGCTTTGAAAGGAAGCCACTCTCCCGATGAGCCGTTGAAACTTGGTAGCTCCATAACTCGCTGCGTGTGAAGTATGGTAGGTTGATTCACACGTGCCGCTGTATTTATGACAGCGGCTAACTTGTTGTAGTCGAAACACGAATCCCTCGCGTCGGTAGGTTCGATACCCGGCGCGGTCGATTGGCAAGGCTGTGTTTCTTTTAACTCGTTGACGCACGGAGGAAGTTGACTATTTTCTATGGGTTGAGCTTCCCTCGTGGTTTTCTTGTTCGATTTGGTGTTCTGGATCACCCAGTCCGACGTCCGTTCCTCCCGAAGCGTTTCTTGAGAATCATGATCTGATATTTCCTCTTCTAATTCCAGCATGGTTATTCTGTGTTTCGAAAGTTGAATTTCTTTTTGTAGTAGCTCCTCTCGCGCCTTCGCTATTTCAACGCGGCGTGAACGTGTTTTGGCAGTGCTTGCGACGCTGGGTGGTCGGCTTCTATTCTTCTTTTTCTTTACTATTGAAGATTCTTCAGACTGCGTGGTAGTTTCAGTAGACGCGGTTGCGGACGACGAGGTGGAGGTGGTAGTGTCGGTGGCGCTGGTGGAAGTAGCGGTCGTGGTGGCGGCGATTTCGACTGGATTTTCGACTGCGTGTTCGACTGCGTGTTCGACTGCGTTTTCGACTGCGTTTTCGACAGCGTTTTCGACTCCGTGTTCGACTCCGTGTTCGACTGCGGCTTCGACTGCGTTTTCGACTGCATTCTCCGACTGCTGTGATCTTGTTACAGGCATTTTCTTTCTTCAATAAACCGAACTGTTTGTGTGGAACAATATCCGCGCCTCGACAGGACCATAAATGTGAACGACTAACGGCTTGGACAAACTATACTATTAAATAGCCACTAGGTTCACGGCAGGGTTTTATTCGCTTCTATACAGTTCGGTTTTTGTACAGGATTTTCGTCAGGAATTTTCGCCAGGAATTACTGCAGGGATTTGTTCAGGAATCTTGATTAAAAACACTTTCTTCTATTTTCAGGACACTTGTTGCTTCGGGAGGTCGGAGTGCCATACTGAGGTTTCGCCGACTATATATTTAATTTGGGCGGCCCGCAACTAGTGTAGGCTTGCGGGCGAGCAACTATGCGTGTTTCTACCTATCACGCTTAAAGTATGGTACTCTTTACTCCGTCTGCGTACTGTCTCTTTCTTTATTAAAATTCAAAATAAACTTATCCTATACAAACTAAGTGGACTGTATTTTTAATTAAATTCTTATAAGATACGAACATAAACTATTATAACAACAACTATACATTTCTTATAAGCTATAAAATCAATTCAAAGTTATCTTTATTTACATAATATTAAGTATTATACGAATTTCAAATTAAAACTATCTGCAGTCGTGTACACTAAGTTTATTACGTATTTCCGAAGAGTTTGCGACTATTTCTGTGATTTGAACGTTAATTATAATTATAGCTGCTATATCTTACCTTTTTTGCTACGAGTTACCCCCCGTTCACACATGGTACGTTTTACTGGATACGTTTTTTTTTCATCGATGGCGCACGGAGTTGTATGGGCGACTTCATATATTGCACAGTATTCAGTATACGCATTTTCGATACAAAAAAGGTATCCAATAAAATGTATCATGTGTGAACGGGCTGTAAGACGTAGGCTTTTTCTTGCTCAAAGAACGATTTAAATGTTTGTCAAGTAATCCGAAAGAGAGTAAAATACTTGTTTGATTACTATATAAGTACGTACGCGGTACCTATACAGGGCGAGTTAAGATTGTGTGTTAAACGATTTGTGATAGCTGTGCCACGCAACAGAACATATAAAAACTAGCCCCAAAATTTAACTTGTGAAAAAACCAACGGTTGCTAATTTAACTGTTGTGAATCTTTATTTGTTTACTTCAACAAATAAAGTTATAACTTTTAAACAGGTGGTATATCCAACAAACATATACTTAAAGGTATGAGTGCTGTTTGCTGACTATTTTTGCAGTTCGTTTTAATTAACTACATCTCCACTTTGTAGTAGGTACTTGGTCACTAGACTATTAGTTTATTTATCTACTTGACAACCTTATTTAGAAATCTAAGCAGCACATACATATTTGTGGTTACAAGATTAAATAGGAGTCTCACGATTTACGTTATTTGCGCGTCTTACTTTTTAGTGGAATATTTTGGCAACATTCTGGCAATATAGCTGAAAGAGTTACCAACTCTAGCAATGAGAGATCGTGAAAAGGTCAACATATTAGGTCAAAAAGCTCAGCTCTTTCTATTTCTTTACATCGAACAACTTGTCTGGGACAACTTACCTCTGAAAGGATTTTTCATCAAATTCTCAAATTTCATCCAAATTGAGACGATCCGCCGTGATTGAGGAACACACATCCATCCAACCAAACTTTCATATTTATAATATTAGGAAGATAAAATAAGATAGGTGCTTATTAATATAATTAAAGTGAAGGATTTATTTATTTGAACGCGTTCATAACTAAAACTTTTGGATTTGAAAAAATAATTTTCTCTTATCTATTCATATGTAGTTAGGCTGTTTTATCTCAGAAATCCCTGTGAACTCAAAGACTACCTAGGTAAAACTTCACAGCTGCTACTTGTTTAAATTGCTTAAATTGATTGTAATATGACGATAATTGTTTATAAAACCCTGCTACCCGTGCGTATAGCTTGTTTAAACTTAACTTGATAACATCATCCAATTTTCGTTTATTTTGGCGATTATCGAATGACGCTTCCATATTCAAATATGGATCAATAACTACCAAAAATTTAAGATCAAGATCGAATTATATTACTTACAGAAAAAGAACAATATCCATTATCTAGGCCATGCTGATACTTATCTAGACTTCTTAGAATATAGTCAAGGTAGTTTTTTGCTCAAGTTCTGATAAATGTGGTTTCACAACATTGTAGAAACTACCATAAAAAAGTGTTAACTACCTTAAACAAACAAATTATGTTAACGTCAAAAAACAGTCCCTTTTCTACTTAGATCTTTGTTTACTCCATTTTAAACTCTCTTTTCAGAATTTATTTAATCATAATTATTACTGAAGTCGTCGTGGCGCCGTGGTTACTGTGTGTATCTTACGATATCACAGGTTAAGCAACGTTCGGCGCGGTCGGTACTTGGATGGGTGACCGCCGACCATTCGTTTCTCACGGCGACTTCCGTGCTTCGGAGGGCACGTTAAGCTGTCGGTGCCGGGTGCTGTATACTTGTATACAGTAGTCGTTAGGGTTTGTCAGAAGCCATATCGGCACCCTGAAGAATTCTGACATCCACCACCCAGCACTGGGCCAGCTCGGTGGATTATGGCCTAAACCTCCTCGTCACCCAGAGGAGAGACTCATGCCCTGCAGTGGGCCCATTACACGGAGTTGTGATGATGATGATGATTACTGGAATTGTTTGTGCCATTTTACGGGCAAAAGTAAAGCAGCCGAGTTGATTTTCTTTTCCTTGATTTCCTTTTTTTTTTCTTTTTTTTAATAAAATCCCCAGACAGTCACATTGACCGTATTGTCCCAAACTAAGCAGAGCTTGTGATATGGGATACCATGTAGCTTCCTAGGGTGGAACCTAGAATATAAATACATATTTTCGCCCAGACCCGGAACATTTGTTTTTTCTTGTTCCGTACGGGAATCGAACCCGCAACCACTGGCGTCTGAGGCAGACAGGTTTACCCCATCGCCGAATTTTTGCATTGTGCTTGTAATGGAGCAAAAGAGCAAAAGCAAAGATCGATTCCTTTTCAAAAAGATGGAAATTCACGGCAGAAAAACATACCCGCTAAAGTAATGATGTACTTAAACATTGAATGTTCTGACTTATCATATCTGTACTAACTAGCCACAGCGCGCGGTTTTACTCGCGTAACTTTTGATCCCGTCGGAATTTCGGGATAAAATATAGCCTATAACCTTCCTCAAGAGTTGGGCTATCAAATGCAAAAATAATTTTTCAAATCCCACTTGTAGTTTCTGAGATTATCGTGTTCAAACAAACAAAAAAACAAACTCTTCAGCTTTATTATATTTATTAGTATAGATATATATAAGATATAACTTTTTTTTTACACTATTAATTTTGATAAGTTGTAGAACAAATTTAGTTGGGATTGATGTGGAGAAGCCGAAAGCCGCCAGCAGAGGTGATGCGCTAATTAAAATTAACCCTGTATACTTATGACCTTTATAAACCTTATGTACCAAATTTTATCCAGGTCCGTCAACTTCTTTTTGCGTGATACGAGCATACAAACTTTCATGTTATACATAAGAACGCTTTTTGTACAAATTCAACTCGATGTCGATGGTTAAAAATATCTTTTTGTGGATTATAATGTACTGAAAACTTAAAACAGTGTTATATTGTTGTTTTCATGTACCTATGTAGGGAGGTACAACCCAGTTGCATAGTTGTTCGCGTTGCAGCGGTTCATTGCCCACGAATCGTTTAATGCCGTGTTTTTAATGCTATTGATCAATAAATTTGGTAATTCACAACTTTATACATTTGCACCTATTTTTTGGACTATTTCTTATATCAATGCAGGTCATATTAATTATGGCTAATAGCATTGACTCAGTCAAAACACTCAGACACATACAATTTTGGCTCTAAATCTGTCGTTTTTGTTTCTACGGTGGTAACTATCAAATATTACATAATTATCCTTAAAAATTAAGGTTCTTAGCTTAAAGGGATTGTCTAATATGGTTAGTTTATATTGAGATAATAAGTTGAAAATAGGTATCTTATTAACATATGTTGCTAATTGAAATAAAACGGTGTATTCCTTTACATCACACTCTGAACTAAGTAGAGCTCCTTAGGAACAGGATAGAAAACTTAATTACTTACTTTTTTGTAAATAAAGTATACAAATACCAACATTTTATGTTATGCCATTATAATGTTATCAAACATGAACAGACCTAACAGACCAAAAAATAAAATCAAAAAGCACTCGTGCCCACGGAGATACAATAAATAATGAAAACTTAAGAACATATTATTTATTTCATAATCATCATCATCATCATCACAACTCCGTGTAATTTTGTCTCCGTGAAATTGTGTTTTGAGTCTCTCCTCTGGGGACGAGGAGGTTTAGGCCGTAATCCACCAAGCTGGCCCAGTGCTGGTTGGTGGATGTCAGATATTTCAGGGTGCTGAAATGGCTTCTGACAAACCCTAACGACTACTGTATACAAGTATACAGCACCCGGGACCGACTGCTTAACGTGCCCTCCGAAGCATGGAAGTCGTCGTGAGAAATGAATGGTCGGCGGTCACCCATCCTAATACAGGCCGCGCCGTGCGCGCTTAACCTGCGATATCATTTGATATGCACAGTAACCACGGCGCCACGACGACTATCTCAAATATAAAAAGGTAAAATCAAACTACAACACTACTATTACTGCAACTAGGTTATATACTTATGACATAAAGAAAAAACATTTGATTACATACATGCGATAATATCTGCGTAGAAAATCTGTCGCTAGTAAAATATTGTACTATTTATTACGCTACGGCTTATTGCATTGCATATCAATTGGCAATTTAATAAAATATATTTATATTTGTATCGAATTGTAGGTATGCGTGACGATATTACACCATTGTGAACGCCATTTCGAAAATTTACCGCCATGCAAGTTGGTGTAAGCAAGACAAGCTAGTGACAGAATAATAAATCTCTTCATTTATAGAAGAATGTGTGTCTGTCTGTATGTTCGGGATTTTTTTCCGAACTATGAAACAGATTTGTGGGCCTATTATGGATTTCAAAACCATGCGATGATATCATGAAATAGTTTTGATGTAAAACATATCCTGCGATCATTATTCGGTATTACTTCTTGGCGAAATCTCTTAGCTATGCTCTTACCATGTAGACTGAATACAATAATCCCAATATATGTATAATAATTCAGTATTTATTTATGAAAGCATTCGAAACGAAAAAACACAAATGAAATCAAGAAACAAACATATCATAGAGGTGGATGCGATCTCACCTTTTTCAATTGACGTTTTTAAGTCATAGATGATATTATTGAAACTCTCATGGCAAAAGGAAACGCCTCTTGCATGCAATGAATTGCAATGTATGTATGTATATGTATTCGTTTATTCATTATATCATCATTGTATCATAGAAATCTTAGAGAAAGAATAAAGTATAATTATTACTCTAAGATAGAAATCTTGTTTATCATGTCATGTCATGAAAGAACGGTAATAGGCCCGTTGATCTGGTTTTGCTGCATTCTGAGAGTCGATTGTGGCTGGTGACTTCCCGATGCATCACCTACGAGACAAGTACCTAATCACCTATCAAAGAAGTCTCGAATATAAAATACCGAAAGAATACTGCAAAGGGAGCAATAACTTAAAGCTAAATTGCAGGGGAGCAGTGCGGTATATTAAAGCGAGTGAAAAATATACTTATTTTTGTATTTTTGTAAACCCTGCTGGATGAGGGCGGCGCGGACCGAGCGTCGTGGAAAACCTTGAGGGAGGCCTATGTCCTGCAGTGGAAGTCTCCTGGCTGAATGATGATGATGATGATGATGAATATGAACAGTTCAAATGTATTTATTGTATATTATAAACATTCAAATTGAAGCTTTGTCGTCTACGGTAGCTAAGAAAACTTGTTTAAGAAACTACGAATGAATAACTCTACTATGAGAAAGGCTACTAATCTGAGTGAACCTCGCTTTGTCGTAGGAACCCTTCAATGTCCGCGCCAAAACGTGTTTATACAGGGTTCAGAGCATTCTGTATTCGATTCTAGTCATAATTATGTAATAAAAAGTAGGTACTCAAGTTTTCACTAGAATTCCCTATAAATAAATAAAGTTTTGTCACTACTCATTGTACTTACGCTTCACGTGACCTGGCATGCGGATCGCTGCCAACGCTAGCGTAACCATGCGTTGCGTAATCAACTATTTAACTTTCTGTTAAGTTTACTCAGTAAGAAATTTATATTTATTTTTTATTCTATTTTTTCTCTTCATGTAAGATCTCAAACTATCACGTCCTCGAATGTCAAACGTGACCCACCAGTCACCCTGTAGAGCCTGTGCTAAAGACTTAAACGCACATTTAAATGTATGAAAACATAACCCTGCTTCTACGTACAAGCGAGTAAAAAGAAAGCTTTCGTAAACGTGTAAGTTCACATAAACTTTTCTTTAAAAAACACACTAAAAAATAAAATAATTACGTAAATACAGTTCACAGTGACTGTACCTTCACTTTACAAATGAAAATCCCAGAACTTTATTGGAATGGAAAAAAGTCAAGTGTCTACTTCAATAATACAGTCTTATCATGTCCCTTTGTAGTAATGTGACTTGGAGGATCGCAATGTGTTCCGTAGTTTAGTAGTGGTTTAGTATTCCTACGATAAAGTTTGCATATTGTCTATTCCAGTGTACGACTAGCCATGTATCATTCATCTTTATTGTGACATGGAGCTACGAGGATGAAATGAGTGGAAGCTAATAGATTTACTTTTGATTGTTTTATTTTACAAATATTGGGTAGCTTATGTTTCATCAACAAAATGAGCAAGTCTTTTATTTGGTGCTGAAAAGTTACTGTTTGAGTTTACCGTCCTTAGTTATATGAACTTTGCTTTTGTTATGGCTATGAAGCAAAGACACCGACTATACTCAAAAATTTTGCAGACGAAAAGGTTATAAAGGTTTTTTTTAACGATTCATAAAATTTTGGGTGGGAATATATAAAAATAAGTTGCTCCTGGCCGCTACTGTATTGCAAACTGTAGTCTAATCTTTTCTTTGCTTGAAAATAAAAGATTTTTTTCAAACAAAGGCATAGTTTCAAACCTCATGTATTTTTGTTATGAGTGTGTTATATATAAAAGACAAACTTAACTTTTTTCATCAAAGTGGATAAGAAGCGACTGATGCTCCTATTTTAGACTTCGTGAAGTTTAAACCTAGTGCCCTTTTTACATGTAAGAATTTGTCTATAAAATATATCCTTCCTCAAGAATTTTTCTTCAAGTAGTTTCAGGGACTAGATATCAAACAAACGAACCCTTCAGTTTTATTCTATAAGTGCAGATCTACGATCATGGGTTTACGTCTCTAATTGTTTGTAGCTCTACTGCACAAACATTCCTACATCAAGTTAGAAACACACCCAAGTCACCACAAAAACAGGTGCGGAGGGAAAATCCCCAGTCGCTCGAAGAAAACTAGGACGTGCGTCATCTTTCCTGTGCATACCAAATTATACTTTATATTGCAGGTGTTAAATTTGAGATTCAGATTACTTTAAATGGTAAATAATAAAAGTACAAGGATTTGGTTTTCTAAAATATTTGAGGACGTTGAATATTTATTAAGTAATTTAGTATGAAGTAAGTCAAACTTCAAACTAAGCGCTTTGAGATTTCCTTTTTGATACGTTTGGCAAGGTATGGTATGAACTGCCTGCGTCAATTTTTCCTGATCAGTATAGTCTTGAGACTCTTGTTACATTCGCGTCGAGTTATTTACTAACACATATTCATACTGAGTCACGCAAAAAATGCTTTTGATTTATAGCCTGCCTTTGTGGCTATTGAATGGATTTTAGTTTTTAAAATTCGGCATGCAGTTTCCGAACTAAATATCCAAAGACACTTTGACAAGTTTACTTTCTCTAAAACTAGAACTTACCAATGTCTAAAGAAGTCAATTTAATAGCATGGGACACAATATTTTTTTTTTTTTATATTGTAAGGATAGGACGTTTGTCTTCCATGCCACCTGATGGAAAGTGCGCATGAAGACTATGGTGTTACACGTCCATCCACGAGAAACCTATTCACTCGACACTTAAAAGTTCCAGGACTGTAGTGGTGGTATATTGTGGGCACGTCATCAATCACGAAACTCATTGTGTGCTAAAAATAAAGCAAATAAATAAATAAATAAATATTTCTTACACTCACACAACATTATCTGGTCCAAATTAAGTTTCTTAAAGAACTTGTGTTATGGATACTAGATAACTGATATACTTAAGAAATATATAAACATACATATTGAATAAATACATATTTTTTATTAGAATAATCTTAAATAAACATATAAACTTCCATGACTTGACGACTAATATCTGTGTTCATCGCACAAATATCCGCCGCCGCCGGGATTCGAACCCAGGACTTATGGCATAGAAGGCAATGTATGTTACCGCTACACCAGTCGGTCGTCAAATGAAAGCAATGTACCTGTTTGACAAAGTTTATTATTGTAATTTTTGCATAAATCACATATCTATGTGTAAACAATGACTTTATTAGAAAAACAATTTGTTATAAAAAAGTAAAGGTTACTGCGTCAATTGTAGAGTTTTGTTTTCTGTTTAAACAACCTACGTAGAAAGTGCACGTTCGGAGTTTCCAATTTATGGACACATCGAATCGGTATCACCGATCAAACAATGTATACGAGGTTACCGCAAACAGACAAGCCCAGAGCTTACTTACAGCAGACATGCGACCGCCATGTTGCGATTGCCACTTCTGATTTATTAGATCGAAGTAAAGGTCTATATATCATGGGATTTCATCGCTTTGATTACATTGTTTTTTTTTTATAACAATGATACATTAAACATGAACACAAAAACTTCAGATTAAACATGTTAGGTACATACCTAATACATAACGTCACGCCTGTATCCCTTAAGGGGTTGGCAGAACACCAGAGGTTACAAGACCATCTAAAGTCACATTTGACAAATTTGGAGGTATTATAAAGATGGAGAGAGTCTATTATAGTGAAAGGGGGTCAGCCTATCGCCCACAAAAACGCCTTTAAAACCTCTGTCCCTTAACTGACTTTTACAGTATGCCCGGAAAGAGAAGCAGCTGGCACATTCTATGTTTTTCTTTCGCTCCCAGTCCAGCATGGAAGTAATGTATCATGTTAGGTAATATATCATCAATAACAAAAGTAAATAACATCAATAAATTAACAATTTGTGTAAATAAAACATGACTGTAGTTTACTAGTATTAAGTACCGACATACAGGGTTGTTTTTTAGTCACTGGCCAATTTTTTTACACAATAAATATCATTTATAGAAACGATATTTCCTAATAAGAAAGGTACCTATTTATTTTTTACAAGGAAATTAATATATTTGCTAACATATTAAGCAAAGCAAGGTCACTCTAAAATATGAAGGAATACCATTAAAATAGAGAAATCATTATCATCCACAGCCTGTAGACGTCCACTGCTGGACATAGGCCTCCCCCAAGGTCTTCCACGTCGCTCGGTCCCACGCCGCCCTCACCCAGCGTTTACCGGCGTTTACTTTGACCAGGTCGTCGGTCCATCGTGCGGGGGGCCTGCCTACGTGTGCCTCCCAGTACGTGGCCGCCACTCGAGAACTTTTCTACCCCACCGGCCATCTGTTCTGCGAGCTATGTGCCCTGCCCATTGCCACTTCAGCTCTGCAATCCTTCTGGCTATGTCTGTGACTTTGGTTCGCCTGCATCAGGAATGAGGCCTGATTCGATCCCACAGGGAAACTCCGAGCATAGCCCTTTCCGTTGCCCGCTGAGCGACTCTAAGCTTGTTTATAAGGCCAATAGTTAGCGACCATGTTAGCGAAATAGAGACACATATAATACTACGTCGTAGTATTAACAATGAAATGCCGCGTCGCAGTAGCTGTGTTCAACAACAGCGACTATTTGTAAAAGATTTTGTGATGTCATACCAAGCGTTAAATATGCTAGTATAGTCAGCTATAAAAGTTGTTAAACATATTGAAATTTTCAAAGTCGGTTTTCTTTCACCATATTTTGCCTAAATAACGACTTATATTGATTAATTCGTATGTATAGTTGTAATAATAAAACATTAAGAAGTTAGTCAATATTAGTAGTTATTAAGGCACCATATGGTGAAAAGCGACTTTGAAAATTTATGAAATTTCATACATTTTTATTGCTCTAGAGCATTAAAGACTAGCTTTGTACTGAGTTTTTAGTGCTTAAGTTTAGTGAAAAAAAATAACCTTAATAATTTGGGAACATGTAAATATTCTAAAACAAATGGCCTATTATACCAGTAATTTCACACGCACAAATACCTTGTGGCGCAGTTACAAGGTTGTTGTAATATAAAAGGGTGAAAAAAGGATATGATTGTCTTAAGTTTTCACGATTCATAATTTAAATAAAACTACTTTTTAACCGGATATATTATATTTTTATAATTTATATTTTACATTTTAACTCGACGTTTCGGTGTCTTTGCAGACCCCGTGGTCACGAGCGACTGAGGTGTCAGGCGTCAGATTGATAGTGGAAAAAGTTATACATCATCTCCATCTATTTCTCAGTCTTCGAGCGTGGCGTTCAGGGTTAACACAAAATGAGCTGACAGTGTCTCGAGTTTCAGGTCGTGCTGCTTGCTGGATGTTTGACTTAATATCTTTGAGAATAGGGTCCCATGCTGGTGATAGTTTCCAACCATCCTCTCTGTTGAAATTAGGGTGCTTTTTAATTTCAATGGCTTCTCTGATCATTCTAGGTATATAATGTGTCTCCCTAGATAGAACTTTCACAGAGTCAAACCTTAAGTAGTGGTTGGGCTTGTCTATGGAATGCTCACAAACTGCAGACTTGGTTACTCTTCGGTTTTTAATGTCAGCTATGTGTTCTTTAACGCGGGTTGATACACTTCTTTTAGTTTGACCAATGTAGGAAAGCCCACAGCCGCAGTCAATCTTGTATACACCTGGGTCTTGTAAAGGGATGTTGCATTTAACTGGGCGAAGATGTTGACTAATTTTTGAGTTTGGTTTAAATATTGTTTTGATGGAAGCGCGCCTAAGAATTTTTGAAATTTTATCGGTAACTCCCTTCACAAAAGGTAAAAATGCAGGTCTTCGTTCGACTGTCAGTAAAACATCTCAAGATTGCTAACAATGAAACTATGGTTAGTTTTGATGTTAGTCTTTGTTTACATCATTACCTGTCAAAGACTGCATTGAAATAGTAAAGAAAAAGCTAACTGATTCAGATTTGCCTGTTGAATATGCAGAATTATTAGAAGTTTGCCTGACATCTGGCTATTTTATGTGGAATGATGAATTCTACCTACAAATTGATGGTGTCGCCATGGGCTCCCCGGTGTCCCCTGTAGTTGCTGACATCTACATGGAAGATTTCGAGGAGCGTGCTCTCCACCTGGCACCAGTCGTGCCGAAGATCTACAAGAGGTATGTTGACGATACTTACACTATTTTACCTCAACACAAAGTAACTGCATTTCTTAACCACCTTAATTCCTTTAACAATAAAATACAATTTACTATGGAATTAGAACAGGATAATAAGTTAGCCTTCCTTGATGTCTTAATTACACGGAATCCAAATGGTACACTCGGTCATACTGTTTATAGGAAACCCACTCATACTGACCGATATTTAAATGGGAGTTCCCACCACCACCCGAGCCAATTACTCGCCGTAGGCTCCTCTTTGTTTCAGAGAGCACATGGAATCTGCGATCCCCAGCACATTGATGATGAACTGAAACATGTTGTCAAAGTGCTTCGTCAAAACGGCCTCAAACCACCTCGTCGCCGCCGCAGTGACCACGTGAAGCCGCAGACAGTCGAACGAAGACCTGCATTTTTACCTTTTGTGAAGGGAGTTACCGATAAAATTTCAAAAATTCTTAGGCGCGCTTCCATCAAAACAATATTTAAACCAAACTCAAAAATTAGTCAACATCTTCGCCCAGTTAAATGCAACATCCCTTTACAAGACCCAGGTGTATACAAGATTGACTGCGGCTGTGGGCTTTCCTACATTGGTCAAACTAAAAGAAGTGTATCAACCCGCGTTAAAGAACACATAGCTGACATTAAAAACCGAAGAGTAACCAAGTCTGCAGTTTGTGAGCATTCCATAGACAAGCCCAACCACTACTTAAGGTTTGACTCTGTGAAAGTTCTATCTAGGGAGACACATTATATACCTAGAATGATCAGAGAAGCCATTGAAATTAAAAAGCACCCTAATTTCAACAGAGAGGATGGTTGGAAACTATCACCAGCATGGGACCCTATTCTCAAAGATATTAAGTCAAACATCCAGCAAGCAGCACGACCTGAAACTCGAGACACTGTCAGCTCATTTTGTGTTAACCCTGAACGCTACGCTCGAAGACTGAGAAATAGATGGAGATGATGTATAACTTTTTCCACTATCAATCTGACGCCTGACACCTCAGTCGCTCGTGACCACGGGGTCTGCAAAGACACCGAAACGTCGAGTTAAAATGTAAAATATAAATTATACGCGATTAATCCGGTTAAAAAGTAGTTTTATTTAAAAGGATATGACCTCTACTAACTCCTCTAGACTCTTAACACCGAACAAATAAAGTCTTAAATCGAAAAACAAGATATGTGCAAAAATATTGGTTCTAAAATTTATTTAAGTAATTCATATTATATGATTTGAAGTAAAATTATGACTATACTCTAGCAAATAATTCAATGCAGTAAACTGACAGATCGAAATGTCAAATAGGAAAATAGTGATACCAGTTAAAAACTTCGTAGTGTAAGTACTGAATGAGAATGATTGAAAACGAACGAGTATTTGTCATTCGTTTTGCATAAAGTTTTAAAGAAATTTATAAATAATTGTATTTGAGGTGTGTACTATATCTTTAAAGTAAGTTTAGAAAATAATTAATTACCAAACATACCTTTTGCTTTAAACCGGTTACAGTAGAAGTAAAATCGACTTGATAACTCCTTGCTTTTTAAATTCGTTTTGTCGTTAAAAATGAAATTTCAAGAATAGTTGCCCTTTGCTAACAGCGCCATAAAAAATAAAAATCTTGTGAGCCAAAATATTTTTTTCCCATACACTACGATATTATTATTTAAAAAATAATTACATTCATTTACTTAAACCACATCACTATTGTTTTTCTTCCCGAAAGTGGTCACACTGGAACTATAATTTTACTGCATTGAATTTAAAGGTATAGGCAAATTCAAATTAAATCTTCTCTTATAAAATGAAGCACCTTACCTTATGTATACCTAGTTATTTTGTTATTTGTATGATTTTATGAGTTTTAAGAAAGCAATGAGCTTTGGGTATTTTGTATTAGATGTGATGTGTTTCGAAAATACTTTATGTATCGTAAAGACAATATCAAGTCAACGCAAAATAAAAATATTTGGTACTTTACCTTCCATGCTGGACTGGGAGTGAAAGAAAAACATAGAATATGCCAGCTGTTACTCTTCCCGGGCATACCGTAAAATCCAGTTAAGGGACGGAGGTTTTATCGACGTTTTTGTGGGCGATAGGCTGACCCCCTATCACTGCAAGTCTCTCTCCATCATTTTAATACCTCCAAATTTGTCAGACGTGACATCAGATGGTTTTATAGCCTCTGGTGTTCTGCCTACCCCATTAGGGATACAGGCGTGACGTTATGTATGTATGTATGTTTACAAAAGTTTCTGAAAGAGGACTTTGAAAAGGTTCTATATCGAATAGACCTCTTTCAGAAACTTTTATTTCAGAATATTCCAACCTAAGACTAGGTGATGCTAAATTACTTATTTTTTTGATTGCAGGTAATCCTCAATGCAGCTTGCCATTTCATTTCACCATATTTATTGGTAACGGGTAAGGAATAGAATCACTGTGTCACAAACGCTTATTTAATGTTTGAAAAACGTTCAAAAACCTGGTGTCGTTGCCTATTTTTAAAGTTTCAACATTTAGGTGGTAATTGAATATGGAACCTCCTGTCGGATATAGACTAGATCAATATTAATCTGATTTGCTATATTTTTCCTATTGCATATATTATTATCAACATTACATATTGAACCTAATACACGGCCATCAGGCTTTCCCCGAATGTTAAAGAAATTTGGTCCTTTAACCACCAAGTTTGTTGCTTGGTGGTAGGATCCCTTCTGGGTCCGCCTGGCTAGCAACCACCATTTATATAAAGTCTGCCGCCAAATGTTACCGCTCCGGCGGTAATGTGTTCCGGCAATATTGTATAAAGAGCCAGTTCCTTCCTAAACCCGTGTGCTTTCATCTTCGACCTCATCGTCACTTACCATCAGGTGAGATTGAGGACAAACGCGGGTTTAGTCATATATAAAAAAAAAATATCATAAATAAATAAATATTTCTGACACTCACACAACATTATCTAGCCCAAATTAAGTTTCTTAAAGAACTTGTGTTATGGATACTAGATAACTGATATACTTAAGAAATATATAAACATACATATTGAATAAATACATATTTTTTATTAAATAAACTTAAATAAACATGTAAACATCCATGACTTGACGACTAATACCTGTGTTCATCACACAAATATCCGCCGCCGCCGGGATAATAAAAAAAATAATAAAAATATATATTTTTTTTTTTTTTTTTATATTGTAAGGATAGGACGTTTGTCTTCCATGCCACCTGATGGAAAGTGCGCATGAAGACTATGGTGTTACACGTCCATCCACGAGAAACCTATTCACTCGACACTTAAAAGTTCCAGGACTGTAGTGGTCAGGAAAAACAGACGCAGGCAGATTGTTCCACACCTTGGCAATCCGTACCAAAAAGGAACTATCGAAGCGTTTTGTTCGACTTCTTGGTATATCCACTATATACGGATGGAAGTTCTGTCTGCGTCTGGTAGTCCGGTGGTAAAAAGGGGTGGGTTCAATTTGGTCAAAAAGAGCACTCGCACACTCACCAAAATGTAGCCGATAATATACTGTCAAACAAGCAACCTTACGACGATGCTCCAGCGTCTGCAATTTTTTATTTGTAAGGTTGTTGTTATTTATGAGTTTTCGGGCTCTTCGGTCAACAGAGTCTAGCGCTTCGAGCTGGTATTTGGCAGAACCATCCCAAAGGTGACTACAGTACTCCATGCAAGACCTCACTTGGGTTGTGTATAAGTTGAGGAGCCGTTCAGGGCTGAAGTACCGCCGGACCTTCGAGATGATACCCAATTTTTTGGAAGCCGTTTTTGCCATAGACTCAATTTGTTGTCCGAAGTTTAATTTGGACGTTATAGTGACGCCCAAAAGCCCTAGTTGATCGGTGATGGGAACAGATACATTCTGGAAAGTGGGCGTAAGAGTAAAGGTGCTCTTATAATATGATATTTGTAATAATATATAATTTTATTATTATTATTATTACAAATATCCGCCGCCGCCGGGATTCGAACCCAGGACCTCTGGCATAGAAAGCAATGTATGTTACCGCTACACCAGCCGGTCGTCATAGTCATGCATGCGGAGTTTGTCTACAGGGTGACTGGTGGGTCACTTTCGAAGTTCGAGGATGTGATAGTTTGAGATCATAAGTGAAGAGTTAAAATAAAACAAAAAAATAATTATTAATTATTTATTGAGTCAACATAACCGAAACTTAAAGAATTCATTATAGGGCATTTTGGTGAACGAAATATTCAGACGACCACTTTGGCATTGGAATAAATCTATCTGCCTCAGACGCCAGTGGTTGCGGGTTCGATTCCCGCACGGAACAAGAAAAAAAATGTTCCGGGGCTGGGTGTTTATCCTATACATGTATTTATATTCTAGGTATCTCATAACACAAGCTCAGCTTACTTTGAGGCCATGAAGATGGTGTGGATGTCTGGGGATTATATTTTATTATTTTATTTTATTACATAACTATGAGCAGAATCGAGTACAGAGTGTTCTCCTTCAATGTCAAAAATTTGTCACCCTGTATAAGTGGAAGCTGCATTTTGTTATGTTACTATACATAAAGATGTTAAATGTATGTTTTAGTGTAAGCATCTGTTGATGAGCCAAAATAAGTCTTGGTTGCATACTAAAAATTCTTATGTTTTTTAACAACGTTAGGGTATTTATCTTTTCAGTCTTTTACTAAAGTGGTTGAGAATAGTTTTACTTAAAAACATTTAAAAAAACACAATCGATCTACTTAAAATATGAACACCAAAATTGAAAGAACAGACCAATTCTGAACCCTAACTTTACATCAGGATTCGATAAATATATTAACTTAAATCCGGTTCCAAATACCTATGATACAGGAAAATCCAAAGCTACAAAAACATATTTTTGTACAAATGTCAACTTTTCCATTCAATTGTTGATTATTTTCCTCGTTAGAGCCCACAGTTCTCACCTTCATGATAAAATATCTGTGGTTCATTCTTGACGATATAACTCGAAAAGCATATTTGCTTTGTCAGTTGACGAAACTATTGAATTTACGTATCAACAGGATTAGTTTAACACCTAATCTTGCATAAATGGAGCGGAGTTTATATCCAGCTCAAGAAAAAGGAGCTTCTGTATTAAGCTCGTTAGATCGTACGTCCGATTTAAAGAAAACTACAGTGTGCCTAGTACCTACTAATTTATCATCTATTTATCAGATCGGACTTGGATGAGGTTGCCGCCATTTAAATGCATATTTTTCATGGAAAGTTGAAGTATTATATCCATACTCGTAAGGAAATTTAAAGATGCGGAAATACAATTCTTAAATAATTAACAGCAAAATGCCTTGTTGGGATTGTATGTCTTTGAGCTGTTCTAACCACTCTATAGCATAACCTGTACGATTCAAAGGGGTATAGAGTACACCAAGTTGAATTATTACGAGTTAAAATAATATTTATTTAATTAATCTGATTTTCAATGAAAATGGTTACGATGATGATTTTGAAAAGTACAGTCACAGTCTAGCCTTGTCCTCCAGTTATCTTTGTAATTTTGGCTTTCTTAAGGAACGGTATTTTGTATCAATTGAATGAAAAAATTGTAACAAAACTTATATAGGTGACTTACGGAATATGAAAAAATGTTTTACGACTTCTGAAGATAAAACATTGCTCGGTTAGAATTCTTTCGTCATTTTAGTAGCTATTGAGTTCTTTCATACAAAAAACAACCATGGTTGCACGTGTAACTGCACACATATTATTTTGCGTCTGGCTACACCAAGAACGCTCTACAAAGATGCCAATTTTCATTTTTCTTTCAGGGTCAACAATTAGTAAGCCATTTCTTTAAATCGATTTAGTATCCAAATATAATTATTTGGAAACTAAAATGCTACCCGCCATCTTTGGCAGAAAAGATCCGACAATCTGACCAGTCGGTTGACGATCAGGGTAGAAGCGACAGAAACCGGCGAACGATTCGGGCATTCTCGAGCAAGAACGCTATTTGCGTGTGTGCTGAAAGCGGAACACCGCCGAGTCCCAACCTTTCAAGGTGTCTAATCAATGTGGCTGGGGTCATACCGTTTTGACCACAACCGAGATGATTTAGATTGGCATAACTTCCCACATTTGTGCAAGTACTTGCGTTGCTTTTCGGTCTCGGCCTTAACGAGGTTCTCGTCATGCGGGATAGTTATGTCCATCTAAAACACCTTTGACGATGATCGATCTATTATTACTATCTTGTTCAATGTTTATTTTATTTACCTAAACGAATACACCATACCTTAGGTCCGATAACTCTTAACTTAACCTGAAAACAATCTTAAGTTCCGTTAAAAATATGAAATTAGTCCACTTAAGTGCGTTTTCAGGGTTTGGATTACTTTATTAGGATATACAAAATGTACCCTTTTAAGAGACAAAATTATCATTTTATTTATTGTAGTGTCCATATTTTAGTATTGTCTTAGTTTTCACAATTTATAATATTAAATAAAAAACTTTTTAACCTCATTTTGTTGCGTATAATTATATTTTTCATTTTAACTTGATGTTTTAGTGTTATTTACCAACGCTGTGATCAAGTAATTTCCCGTTTACAAGAAATATTATACCTAAGTACATATTATTTCATTTATCTAAACTGTAATTCCTAATGAATTAATTATTCTCATCTATGGGGTCGTCATATACATTTTTTAATTACAATTTGCATGCTATTTTCCGATTAATACCAAGGATTGTCGACAATAGTCATAATATATTGCAGAAATGACTGTAAGTTACTTAATTTTTACCTACCTCGCGACACGTTTCACCTGATGCGGAAACAATCAATCATCTCTGTAAGAAGAATAATTAATTATTACTATTTACAATGTATTATTTACTTACCATGGCTCTGGTATTGAATTTTTATTACTGTAAATTAATCAAAGGTAAGTCTTGAATTGTTTCCGTTTTTCCGGTATTTACGGAAAATTTATAGTTATCTTTATTATACAGATGCATTTTAATAAATAATATTTACGCAATAAATATTTCTATGGCGGAAAATTGTGAAAGACGAACGTTTGTATGGGATGTATCTATAATATAGCTGTGGCACTTATATCTACCATTCATTGAAAATGTATGTTTAATTCTTATTTTTTTTTAGGTCCAATTTCCAACTCATAAAGTTTGAGCGGTTCCTAGTCGTTGTAAGCAATCAGTAAATTTGAACCACTTACTACCAGCTAAATCAAAAATAGACCAAAACAAACTTTATTTACAATTCTAAATTTAAAACCTTTCTAATCCGGCGCTAATGCCCACACCGGATTGAGCCACTGAGCAATGTGCACTTCACGGAGCGGCCTTGGGCCTTGACATTGTATCGCAGACCAGCGAACCGTAACAACGTGACGTATGTATGCGCTTGCGCAACTGCGCAACGCAGATCGCGTGCGCCCGCGCCTCCGGTAGACTAGACTAACTTAGTAGGTGGGCAGTGGGCAAACCCTTTTAGCTAAGAATGCGAGGATGGTTTTGATATGATCGTTTTCTGTACAACAGTTTTTGAAATGCTTGCAATCGATACGTTATTATTACATTGATGGTATGTTTTCGAAACTACGAACTGTTTTGTAAGTAAGACATAGCTAATCTCCTGCATCAATATTTAAAAAAGGTAAAGCGGTCCAGTAATACAGCTGCTCTGTTTCCGCTCGGGTACAGTTTGAATTTGTTACTTTTTGACTGTCTTTGCAGTTGAAGTATTTTCAAATCTATATTTTACCGCCTACGTTGATTAAAATCTTCATAACTCGGTTCGTAGGCAATAGTGATGCTCGAAATCTCTCTTAGACTGATGCAAATCAGATTAATATCTGTTCAGTAGTTTCGATTATTATCCCGAACACACGAACAAACAGATGCCCTCCACCTCATTAATGTGATAATGAAGAAAATATAATAAATATCCATTTACACCAGTCTCTACTAAATATCTGAATAGATATAGCGGGAGATGATTGTTCAATAAATGTTCCATTACTTTAGGTCGGTAGTTCCCAGAATTAGTTCTCCTTTCGGTTCTCACGACGACTTCCGTGCTTCGGAGGGCACGATAAGCAGTCGGTCCCGGGTTTGTCAGAAGCCGAAATACTCTGAAATATCTGACATCCACCAACCAGCACTGTGCCAGCCTTGGTGGATTACGGCCTAAACCTCCTTGTCACCCAGTGGAGAGACTCATAGCCCTGCAATGGGCTCATTACACGGAGTTGTGATGATGATGATGAAGATGAGACGTGTCAAAAAGAAAAACAACTGAAATGCGTACCGCTTTAGTTAGTCTAACTACTCGCACAGAAATTTTATCCTCACCGCAGTGACGCATTGCACTTAGGTATGCTATGCCGAGTTTCAATATCCAACGGACTGTCATGAGTAAAAGCTACGACAAACGTATGGTTTTAGTGACAATACCATGTTTACTGGCAGATATTGAAACACCAAAGGGGACCTTTTCACTGAGAAAATGGTGTGCATTTACCATACAAAATATTTACGAATCATTATTTGTAATCTATTCATTAGGTAATAGTCGTTTAAATGACAGCACGTTGAATATTGTAATGCTTTTTAGCTACGCCTTGTAGCTAATTCTACTGTTAGTAGGCAAAACAAACAATTTTTTTAATAATAAAACGCGGCGTAATTCAATTATTAATGTGATAACCATGTCTTTTAAGTTAACCTATTCAGCTGCGGTTATCAATGTATACTCCGCAAATTAGTAAATTAAATTAAAATTGTTAAAAAATTAAGGTACTTAATCTTTTTTTTTTTTTATAAGTGACTTAACCCGCGTTTGACCTCAATCTCACCTGATGGTAAGTGACGATGAGGTCGAAGATGGAAACACACGGGTTTAGGAAGGAACTGGCTCTTTATACAATATTGCCGGAACACATTACCGCCGGAGCGGTAACATTTGGCGGCAGACTTTATATAAAAGGTGGTCGCTAGCCAGGCGGACCCAGAAGGGATCCTACCACGAAGCTTTCTCCTATCTAAAGTTTTCTTTTCGCAAATTATACAAAGTAGTTAAACGAAAATTTAATTTGTTATGTATTTAATGTAAATTGCAGTTTGATCTGCAGTTTTATCTCAATACAATGTCCATAGTTAATAGGGCACGTGTATCCTTACGTGACAGTAAAGAGGTCTTATTTACTTGACATTTGCAATACATCTGCAATAACAATATTATTGGGAAATCGAATTATTTAGCATCTGTAATCACATAGATATGCATTTATTTCTGTAATTAGTAATGGATGCTCTCAGTAACGACGTTTCAAAAGGTATTCGTTAAGAACGGCTTGGCTGCATCATTTGAGTTCTGTAGGTATTTTAAGAATACAAAAAATAGTACATAGATAGTTTTTTCGTAGAAATTGGTAAGTATCTAGATATAGAATAAATTGAGTGTATGTATGGAGGAGTATGGAAAATAACTATTTTTTTGTTTTTATTTTTGAATATTTTCAAATATACATATTCATGTTATTATTGATTCAACCTTTAAGCTGCTCCAAATGTTTTATGAACAGTATTTATTTATGGATGCTAAAATAGAATACTTTTAAATAGCATTATCACCCCCTAAAAATCTAAGTTGCCTTCTAAATTACTATGTCAGCCACAATCCATGTCACAAACCACGTCGTCGGGGTTATTTAAAAAAGCTCTAGGGTTTATGGCGCTTCTCCGGCCGCTGCCGCGGCACCGCTCGCTCCACTCGCTCGGCTCGTGCACGTATATGCAACCTATAACATTTTTCATCGCAATGTTAATGAATATATTACTTAGTATAAATTATTATGGTACAATTATAGTATAAATTGCTTCAAGACACATTTTTCGCAAGTTAGTCTCGTGGCTAAGTTATGAAAATAGAAGCTTGATCACGTAACCAAAAAATAATATTCTGTGGCTGGACTTATTATTTCTCTTTATTTATTATTTATTTACCTTTATATTTGTTATAGAAGTACAAAAAGGATCAACGGTGCTTTATCAAATTGTTCTTCATAGAAGAAACTTATTAAGACTGACAGTATTCTATAGTTATTTTTGAATCTGAAATGATCAGAAAACCTCTAATTTTTTTTTATTAAGTCTGTTAGTAAACGCACCTTTTATTATTGAATATGGGTCTATAAGTATTGTAAATAATTAATATATGTATGTGTATGTAGGATAAACATAACAGGTATATTTATGTTTATTTTAGATATGAGATCTTATTTTTTATTCATAATTATTTATATATTTATGCATATTTTGTTTTAAATAGTATTGTACGACATGACAGCCTTTAACGCATATGAAATCCTCTGCTCTAAGGTTGTCTGGAAGAGATCGCTTTTTAGCGATAAGGCCACCGAATTGTGCTTGAAGATTTGTTTCTCTAAATACATTGTATATTGTATTAATAGTTGTGCAAAAAAGTGTTTTATTATTATTATTATTAATTTTATTTTAGAAATCCAGTGTAGGAAAAGGGTAATATGAAAATATGTTTACTTTGTTTTTTTCGCGGGCGCAAAACTATAATTTATTTATATTAATCTCCAAGGATCTCTAGAAATCCAAGTCAATTAATTACAATTCTAATTGAATCATATTATTGGTACAATTATATTTTATTATATTGTTTAATTTTTTCTCTTTTAATTATTTTTTATCTTTTAATGAAAAGGTGCTTATTTTCACAATCCGTTTCATATATGGAAAATAATGTAATTTTGTAACACACACATTTAAATATATACATTTTTTACTCGAAAATAATCTACGATTTGACGGTTAATATCTGTGTTCATCACACAAATATCCGCCGCCACCTGAATTCGAACCCAGGACCTCTGGCATAGGAGGCAATGCATGTTACCACTACACCAGCCGGTCGTCAATTGTTATAAGAAATTGTACCAAATCAAAGCACTAGAACGGTCCTAACCTGTTGTGGTAGTCAAAGTAGTTGCCTGGTTTAAGTGCCTCTATAACTACTTATCTACATGTTTACGACTATACACAAAGGATAACCAGAATACAGATGATACTACGTCAAACAGCTGATTAGTCAGATACAGAGGAACTAATCAGCATTGTTGTCACGATCGCCAGAGATCAGAGCAGGCGCGCCTGCGCCGGCGCACGCTCTCTGAACAATGGAATTACGTAGGAATCTGTACGTTAATTGTAGATCTAAGTATCTTCTTCATTCATACGATTCAACGTCATTTTATAATAATAATAACTACTTTATTTGCGATACAATAGAATCTATAAAAACGTGATATAATCGAAAAGGCCCGGACTAAGAAATTGTAGAATACCGAAAGTAGCAACGTTGAGAAGTGCGTACTTCCATACTTCTCGCCCAGATATCGTTGGCGAATTTTGCCGATGTGAGCAAGCGAAATTACGTTTAATTGGTTTATTTTAAAAATTTATACCTAACTATTTAAAATTTTTATTTACTCATCGGTTAGGAAAAGACCGCTATATGTTTATATGTAATTTTACATGAATCCATTATGGAATACATACATACATAACTTCACGCCTGTGTCCCTAATGGGGTAGGCAGACCACCAGAGGCTATAAAAATCCATCTGATGTCACGTTTGACAAATTTGGAGGTATTATTATGATGGAGAGAGACTATAGCAGTGACAGGGGGTCAGCCTGTCGCCCGCAAAATTGTCAATAAATCCTCCGTCCCTTAACTGACTTTTACAGTTTGCCCGGGAAGAGAAGCAGCTGGCATATTCTATGTTTTTCTTTCGTTCCCAGTCCAGCATGGAATTTCGTAGCAATATCCGTTTGAAATGGTAAATTAGTGTTATGTTTGTGACAATGTAACTATCTGCCAACTGTTCTTAAGGCACGCGCGTTATCTAGTTAGGTGAAAGGCCGCGCGCTCACGCTTTCCTTGAAATGTTTAGATTTTTTTATGGAAGAACAAGTCCAAATAAAAAACGGTTTTGTAGTCGAATGGGGAAGACTAGCCCTATTTTATATATTTTTCTCCAAAGTACTTTTTTGGACACCCTGTATTTTAGGATCGCTAGCATCATCAACTTTTAAGCATGTCAATTTGGATAATTTATGAATTGTTATTAAATTTATGTTACCTACCTATGACTCTCCTTTGCACGGGTCGACGCAAGGAAGTCAAGAAGCAAGTCATATTTTACATATAGTTTTTACTTATTGGAGACCCACGCATTTTTTCAACATACTTCAGGAAAATAAAAATCGAATGTGACGTATGTTCTATTTACCTTAATTGATCGTAATGGTAAAGATGAATATCTATACTAATATATAAAGCTGAAGACATTGTTTGTTTGTTTGAACGCGCTAATCTCAGAAACTACTAGTGGGATTTGAAAAATTCTTTTTGCATCTGATAGCCCAACTCTTGAGGAAGGTTATAGGCTATATATTATCCCGGATTTAGGCTATAAATTCCCACGGGATCAAAAGTTACGCGGGTAAAACCGCGCGCGGTTGCTAGTATTATAATATTACATATTATGTGAAAACGTGGCTCTTGAAAGATCAGGGTAGTTCAATGTAATGTAATTTTCAATTTTTATTCTTTACAAAGCATTTCCTGTGCGATCTACCTAATCCTAGTAAATAGTAGGTATCTATTTAGTATAATTTTGAATAACAACAGAGGAAATATATGTGATATGCGTCTTAAGTGGACAAACTACGAGACGGGGGTTTTTAGAGACGTAATATCTCACAGAACCTCTTATCCTTGAGCGTTAGATGACCATCAAGGAAAATATAAGTACTTAATAAGTTTAAAGCTATATTTTATTTCAGTTGTCCTTAAATTTGTCACGGTCGTAGACGGTTGATTGAAGGACCTCTTAAATTCTTTTCGGGCTCTGAGTATTTAAATTTTTATGGGGTTGAAAGTGATAATTGGATAAATAAAATTGGTAATTGGATCAATCTGAAGATAGGATGGTGAAGGATAGCGTAGTGATGGTGTCACTGAAATATTTTCCAGATATTTTAGATGTTTTGGATGATGCACAGGTATTTTTGCATGACTATTTTTATATGTTCTAAAGCTTATTATCGATTTCTACTGTTAGAATGTACTGTTTTTTTGGATTGACGGCTAATATTTTGCACATAACTTCATATAAGAATATTTTTAGTTTTCATAATAGTCGTATTTTAGTCGGTTCGATTCCTGGGTAGGTAAAGCAAGTGAATTTTCGAAAAATCTTTGAATGCGGTTTTGATTCTTTTCCAAAATCAAGGAATGTTTCTTTGGAGTAAAATTTTCTATCTAGTAACCTTAAAAATAGTACCTATTAAGATTACTTTCCCTCCAGGTGGCATTAATAAATTCCACCCTGTATATTCATTAAATAGGTACTAAGCATTGAATTAAAATTACAAATAATCAATTACCAGAATCATAGTTTTAGCGAAATCTGCTAAGTACTAAGGGAATACATACAGGGATTTGTTTACTATAATCTGTTGCTGATATACGAAGGAAGCGTGACAAACAGTTGACAACAAAAAGTTTACATAATAAGTTCGAATTCTAAGTATAGCCAGAAACAAAGATATTGTAAAAAAGGGCAGTTTTAGTATAAGCCTTAGTAAGTATACGTAGTTCTTTACTGTGACTACACAAACTATGAAACTTTAGCTTATTCTTGAGCGACATATTAGGTAAACGATGGAAGAAGCAATATTTGTTCAGCATTGCCAGTGACTGTTGACGTCATCAACCGCACTCAGATTGACGCATAACTTCAAAGCTATCTGTTTAATATAGAGTTGTAAAAGTAATCCCTTGATCGTAGAAAGATATAGTAAGTAGGTAATTTATTCAAACAATAACTTTTATATCTATTGGATATAACTGTTAATAGGTATGGTTAAAAGCATTGAACAGTTTCATTTAAATTGTTCTTTAAACTGCTGGTAATAAAAATCAATAAATTTAATAATAAATTTCAAAAGCAATTGTCGTTTGAAATTATTATTTTCCTAAAAGATTTATGTCGCATTGTGTAGTACCTAGATGATGTCGATTCGATAATATTTACTTGGTAATTCATCATCATCATCACAACTCCGTGTAACTCCACTGCAGGGTAATGAGCCTCTCCTTTGGCTGATGAGGAAGTTTAGGCCGTTATCCACAAACCTGGCCCAGTGCTGGTAGGTGGATGTCAGAATTTTCAGGGTGCCGAAATGGCTTCTGACAAACCCTAACGACTGCTGTATACAAGTATACAGCAACCGGGACCGACTGCTTAACGTGCCCTCTGAAGCACGGAAATTGTTGTGAGCAAGTATTGAAAAAACAATTTCATCTTCGACTTGGCAAATGTACTGAAAATATATCATATTGCGGACGGATGAAAGGATGGATGTTTGTCACACTTTTAAGTTGAAAAGACTTCACTGATTATACTGAACTTACGCACACAAGTATTATACAAACATACATAACTTCACGCCTGTATGCCTAATGGGGTAGGCAGAACACCAGAGGCTATAAAAACCATCTAATGTCACGTTTGACAAATTTGGAGGTATTATAATGATGGAGAGAGACTATAGCAGCGACAGGGGGTCAGCCTGTCGCCCGCAAAATCACAAGTATTATAAGTATAAGTATTACACATATAATTTTTTATCCTCATATTCCTACGGGTTCAAGATTGCAATGGATAAAGTTGAGGAAAATTTGTATAATTAGCCTATAAATATGATTGCAGGGAGAAACTCAAAATTAACACTATTAAATGTGGCGAAAAATTACTTTTCACGATATCATTTGCTTGTCTTTTCATAAAATTCTGAGAATACTAACTAGACGTGACGTTGCTTAAAGACGTAGCTTCCACTTTCTCTACTGTATATATTAGCTACATATTATATGTATTCAATTCAATGTAGGTAGGTACAACATAAACGCTCATTTCAAAGTACGCCTTTAATTACAAGTTTAACTTAAAAGCTTACAAGCTGAAAGAGGTCATATACCCGAATATTTGATGTATATTTCAACTTGATCTCTCATGGTGATGATGACTCTACGAGTACTTGACAAAAATTGCTTTACAGAAAAACAAATAAAACTATCACAAATTGATCCTATATTACTTTTTCCTTTCGAACTACGGAACTCTAAGTTTTCAGGACTATATTGAAAAGGGTTAAGTTAGTCTTAATAATTCAATTTTAAATAAGGTTTTCTTTTGTTGTTTATTGTTTTTGTTACCAAAGACATAACAATGTTGTTTACTACATAGGACAGATAAGAACAACAGACTACACGAGTAACTCTTAAACTCAGCTTGCTATCACAAGATCCATCTATTAATATTATACTGAGAAACGATATACCTACGTATTTCATAAGTTTTCACAATTCATTTAAAGTACTAGCAGTGGCGCGCGGTTTTATCCGCGTTTTTATCTTTTGATCCTATAGTAGTTTCTTGATAAAATATAAGCCTGGTATTTTGAACACAATCACACTCTTAACCTTTGTTCTATTAGGGCGGGTACACATTGGTCTAATAGAACTAGTAATATAATATCCAGCGTTCGATGCCTACGCTCGCTGTATTTGGACGTGTATTGCGCACGAACTGAGCATTCAATACGGGCATCCTGAGTAAGATTTTTTCCGTATTTCGTCGCGAGCACGGTCCGTCGCCGCACACGTTCTTTTCAACCGACTTCCAAAATGAAGAGGTTATCAAATTGTGTGTAAGTTTGTTACTTGATTAATTGGTCAATTATGAATCGATTTGGATGATTCTTGTTTCATTTTTATAGATCACAATAAGTCAGAGGAGGCCCAAAGAAATTAAACGAAAATTGATTCAGTACCTACTTAAAAAAAATATGTATGGAAGCGGAGGATATATCCTACGATATGACATTTCACTTCAGCCAAAGTTTTGACAAGGATTTAAAAATGTTAGTGAATTTGGTTTTTTAATGCTCTGAATTTCATTAATAAAATATAAAAAATCTGATAATTTTATACCGTAAAATAATATAACAATTTGACATGTTTAAATTAGAAAAACTAGTTCGAATGAATAATTTCATTAAGAATAACTCAAATTATTATCATTCATCATAACGTGACAGATAGTCGATATTGATATGACTGATTTTGATTCAAAAATAGATAAAAGTAGGGCGTAGGAAATTTACAACGATTCGATCTCAGTTGAAAACGTTGAATATCCGAGTTTATCTGAGTCAATAAAATTAATCGTTTCTAGATAACATTTGGCTGTACACGGTCGCGATAAAAAAATATGGCGTTCAATCGTTTTGGTTACTTTTAGGAAGAAGAAAATTGACAGTTCTATTTCAAAAAATATTTGAATTTGGTGGTTGAGACGACAAATAAAGCAAGCGTATCAAAACAATTATGCTAAACACTTTTTAGCCTTAAGTAATTAATATACATACCTACATACATAACTTCACACCTGTGTTCCTTATGGGGTAGGCTGTAGGCAGAACACCAAAGACTGTAAAACCATCTGATGTCACATTTGACAAATTTGGAGGTATTATAATGATAGTGAGAGACTATTGCAGTGACAGGAAGTCAGCCTATCGCCCGCAAAAACTCCAATAAAACCTCTGCCCCTTAACTGAATTTTACAGTATGCCCGGGAAGAGAAGCAGCTGTCACGTTCTATATTTTTCTTTCTCTATCAATCAAGCAAGTAATTTATATTATGTATGCTGCAAAAAGTAAAGATGGGTATAGGCGGCGGCGAGTTTGAATGGTTTCTTCCACTAAGCTTTGAATATTTGTCTCGCACTTGTCTTTATAGAGACAAAATTTAAATACTCAATAAATTATGTCAATAACATGCTACAAAGCCGGACGTATATTATACATGTTCCTACTTTACATATTTTCCTAATACGCATACTCGTAAATTATAAGTTATAACTATAAACACTTACCTTCCTTTCGGGCCTTCATCTAAGGCATGTGTAATATGGATACTTAATACAAACGCGTTAACGTCCACCTAACTAAAGGTTGTCCATAAAATTCTCGTAACATCGGAAATGAATACTTAAATCAATCTCGCAAGGATGATGCTCCGCAACTTGTTATGAAAACTGCATGCCAATACCAACCTTACCGCGAATATTATGTAAAATGTAAACAAAACAACAGGCAAAACCGGAGGCGAAGCCACGTGTAATTATGACATGCGGCCGTTCTCACAATATTTATATCTATCGCATTTCCTGTAAAGCAACTCAGTTCGCTACGCGGCCGCTATCACACACGTCCCCAGCGGTCAGTGCACAGACGATACTCAGGAAAATAGGCCGCCTACAGGGTAGCCTTTGCCTTAGTGAAAAAAAATCGAAAGTTGACGCGGGAATTAACAAGTTCGATTTTTGAATTGTTTACTGTGATACAATTTTGAGGTTACTCTAGATTGTAATAGAAATAATTGCGTGAGAAAATACGAGAATTTCAGCGAAGTTGCTTCGCGGCTGTAACTTTTTTTGATAAGGTGAGTTTTTTTATTCGGTTACTGCAATAAGAAATAAAAATTTATTTACATACTGATCTCATTATTTGAATTTATCATTATTATGAAGATTGAAAAAGAAAAATGAAACATGCAAGCTTTAGCATAATAGATACACATTCATTCTCGTTAATGAAGTTTGTACAGTCGAAGTCTGATGACAACAGCACGATAAAATCTAATAGCTATAATTATTACTTCGAAAAGTTCCATTATCATTTTAGAATAGACATTCCTTGATTAAGATTTATAAAACCAACATGCAACCTTACTTACGATACATTTTTGGTATTTTTTTTAAATTGAAATTTGCAACAAAGCCAGGGGTTTATGAAAATCGTAGGTCTATGTAAGAAGCTTTTCATTTTCGAATGAATAAAATAAGGCTGAATAGTATAAACAATATCTATGAGATCAACTGAAGCCTTGTTTCATCGCTTAATGATTAAATGGCCTGATGATGACATACATACGGGTTCACAACTTCTTTAAATTACTTTGATAAAGGTTTCTTAAGGTTCAATAAGGTTTGGAACGCTGGACCTTTTTGCGTCTGGCTTGAAATTTTTATTGGTATCCAGAACTGATAACTGACTGTCCAGTTTCGAATATTGAATTAAATAAAAACTTTTAAAGCGAATTTTATCGCACATATCTACATACTTTACATTTTAATTTGAGGTTCTCAATATCGAAGTCACGAGTAAGTTTGTCTTTAATTTAAGAATCGGGAAAACTCAAGAAGATATGACTTTACAAATTCTGGTCTAAAGAACTAGTTTCCTCATACTTAAAATTATGTATTTCGAAATATAGTTTAATTTCTCATTTCCACAAATATAATTAAGTATAGATAACAATAGGTAAATAAACAAATGCATAACCGGAAAACCCAAATGCGTTGTCTTTTGGTTGACTAAGCACTAGATATTAATTAAATCAACAGTTTATTATAAAAATGACAAACTGCAAGGTATCACATAAAAAAAAACATTTTACTACCCTTACAGATCAGATTTTCTAAAAATACCTTCAATCTACTTATAAAAAAATATTGAAGTTTAGCAGAAAGCTCAAAAAAAATATTGAATTGGAACCTCCTCTTGTTTGGAAATCGGTTAAAAATATGCAGTAATCTACAGCCGCATAGGCATACTAAGTGACCAACTTGATTTCAATCAGGCAGCCTTCCTTGCCAGCTACCTGGTTTTTAGAGTTCCGTTCCTTACAATAAAAAACGGAACCCTTATAAGATCACATTCAAGCTGAAATTAATTAAGAACATGTTTTTAAGAGTAATTATTAGGGTACCTTTACAGTGACTCTTAAAAACGAGTTGTTCCGAACTGATCCCAAAAAGAAATCCCACCGGGGATCAGTTTTAATTTTAATTTATTTTTTATTCCTAACTGATCCCAGGAATGTGAGATCAGACGGGAATTGACATTTTTAATATATTTATTGTTCCTAACCGATCCCAGGTGAATTTTAGGTAGTAATTTGGTACAGACATTCTCAAAATGTTAATAATTCTTCAAGAATTATCATTTTATGTTTTAATTTTCTCTCTAACCTAAGAAGCATATAGTTAGCCGATGGTAGTAATCGTAAGGACTTAGCAAATCTGCTAAGCTTGAACAATATTCTAAGAATTTGTTACCTGCCTACTCGCAAAACTGAATCGAAGCACTTCCAAAAAGAACAACTTATATCAGCTGTTAAGAACTTTGAAAGACGACTCCAATTACCAAAAAACAATAATTGAGCATCAGAAAATCAAAGCGCCACCTTTGAAACGTAGAACAACGGACGAAACGAACAGAGATCAATGAATCAATTATATCACTAACCAACTTCTGAATGGCGAAATTACTGTAGGCCACTGTTTAGAACAAATTTTGACATAAATATGCACCCAATCAAAGGGTTTTTTCATTTGTTGATTTTATAATAATTTTATATACATCAGTTAAATTAGTTAAAAGCACCCCCAATCAAAGGTTTTTGTTTAACGTTGTTGATTTATTTGATAGTTTGGTGGATAATTAAGTATAAGTTAGACATTTAGTAAGCACTAAATCTGACCATTTTATTTGTTGATTCTGTGATTTTTTTTATTCCATTGCATTGCATGAATTCTACGTAAAATGATTTATTACAAACTTGCTCCTTTTTTGCCTGACTGTACCGTCAACCTAACGTTGTAGGTAAACGGGGATCGGTTAGGAATAACAAAACGCATAGGGGATCTGTTAAGAAATTAAATTCGATGTGGGATTTGTTGGTGGAATTAGATCAGAATAACTCTTAAAAACATACAGGAAATAGCTGCAGGCTATGGCCTAGTCAAGCAACCACTAAATATTTAAGTGTTTTTGTGTATTATTTTTCTTGGAAATAAATATATTTCAAATAACTTACATATCAAGTATTTAAATCTACAGTCAACGCAATCAAAACACGACCGTTTATGCTCATTTTATGCCGCATATTTCGACACTCGCCAGTTTATCAAAACCTATATGGTGCTTTCCGTAGACTTCAATATTTGGCAAGCTTTTACAAATAACGGAAAAGTCTGAAAATTTGTATTTTACGTATGGAACCCTCGAAGCATGATTCGATTCTTACTTGGCCGGTCTTTTATAAAAAAAACTTGTCCACTGAACCAGTTGTTTAATGATTTTTTAAGTACCTATATTGATACCTTTAGTACATTCATTCTGTATTTTATCACTCACAAAATCAAATTACGTTTGATTATGTGAGCAAAATTACAGAAGATATAAGTTTGTATTTCTACTAGATAGGTTAATGACAAAACATACAGTGCAAAACAAATTTTATTGCCATGAAAAGAAACAAAATACATAAACTTAATCTATATACTACGTTTATTTACCTATCTATCCTAGACAAGCGGATTTGTATGCCATTTCAAAAGAGGACAAATCGACAAATAAATAATTTAAAACATTGTTCACATTGTTAGTTCGTTTCAAACATTCATACATCTACATCCAAAATAATAAAATCCCCAGACAATCACACCAACTACATGGCCTCAAAGTAAGCATAGCTTGTGTTATAAGATACCATGTAGAGAACAAGGGGGGAACCTAGAATGTAAAATACACGTATAGATAAACGCCCAGGCCCGAAACATTTTTTTTTTCTTGTTCTAACGTCACTAACGTCTGAGGCAGATAGGTTTGCTCCATCGCCATACAGTAAGACAAGATTAGTTCTCCAAGAATTAATTTTGTAGATACCTACTTATATGATAATAATTGTGTCTACATAAACTATTTAGCAAATGAAATGCTCTAGAATACTTACTTCTTCTACATTCAATGGAATCAATAGTAATAATTTAATAAAATAATTCAATAGATAAAAAGAAAATCGATCCCGGCTGGGACTGGAAGCCAGATCTCCCACATTCCGGGCGCGTACTCTATTAACTGAGCTACCGGGTCCTAACCATTGTCATCGAAATTATTTAGGATACTACTTTTTTTGTTATTAGATTAGGTAGGTACGTAAGTAGCATATATCTAAGTTGTGTACAGGACTGAGAGCGAAAGAAAAACATAGAATGCGCCAGCTGCTTCTCTTCCCAGGCATACTGTAAAAATCAGTTAAGGGACAGAGGTGAAATTAGCTTTTTGTGGGCGACAGGCTGACCCCTTGTCACTGCAATAGCCTCTATCCATCATTATAAATACTGTGATTATATTACCTCTTATAATCTCTGGTATAACATTTCCCTATAAGTAAACAAGTTTTGTTTTTCCTGTATTTAAATTTAGAATATACCTCAATAGGGTACTTTTTAATTTTTCATTATTCAAATTTAGATTTTTTCTTGTTTTGTCCTCTTTAGAACATATATAAAAGTGCAAAGATATGTATAGTACAATGATTACGAAATGAAACCATACAGACACATCTTATCAACACGATTAAAAGATATACGCATGCCTAGATATCGCTCTACATTAAGATAACGCTTATTGTTGATCGCTTAGTTGTGCGTTTCTTAAACCCAACTGAATTCACGCTTATAATTATGTACTTAGATTGAAATTAAAAAATATATAGCTACAAGTGTTAGGGTGTTACCAGACCAACGTCAATCAAGGGTGTCGATCGATGGAAGAATAGATTAGGTACATCGATCAAGCCAATGCAATATAGTCGGGGTTACTCGATCAACGTAGACCGACCGTTGATCGATCTTCAATCGGGTAGTCTAACGGTATATGTCGATCAATTAAAGCTACCAGCCGGGCTAGCATGCTACCGTAGACAACGATAAATCGGGCCTTTTATCGATATTTTCTTAGAATATGGCATTTAATGTATGTAATTTATTAGGATTATGACATATTTGGTTCTGTGGTTTTAATTATGGTATCAAATCGAGTAATTTTATCTATTATGGTGCGCATATTAGCTTACATAAGGGATAAAATAACAAAATAATATTTATCTTGTCGATTCGTCTATTTATCGATAGTTGCATGCTAGGCCCTGCAGATCGATGACTTCGATCGACGATCGATCTATTGACCTGGTAACACACTTAAGACAACACATCGGTATTTATCTTGTCGATTCGTCTATTTATCGATAGTTGCATGCTAGGCCCTGCAGATCGATGACTACGATCGACGATCGATCTATTGACCTGGTAACACACTTAAGACAACACATGGGTATTTATCTTGTCGATTCGTCTATTTATCGATAGTTGCATGCTAGGCCCTGCAGATCGATGACTTCGATCGACGATCGATCTATTGACCTGGTAAAACAAGACAACACATGGGTTTAACAGTATAACCGGTGGCTATGTTGATATTTATCGGCAGACTTTAATGAAGGGTGATTTCGCTTGCCACCCTTATCCTTAAAAGGCCTTGTAGGAACGGTTGTTTGATGACAGGCCGCGGCCCACAGTCCGACGGTTGATGTCGGGATGTCGTATATATACTCGCTGCTATTAAAGTAGTTGATAGCGCGTTGTAGGATCCGTAGTGAAGTTATCATCGTGGTTACTATGAAGCGATTCTAGATGTCGCTACAGGCTCTACCAAGAAGGAGGTTGGTAGAACCCTTGGATGAACCCTAAATTGAGGTTAGATGACGCGCCTTTTGAGACATTCTTATCCAGAAGCGGTAGAGATAGTTTAAATCGACGCGGTTAGATATAAAATTGTTTTATTTTGGAATTAATTGTGTTTAAGGTAAGAAAGCTAAATTTGGTTAATATGCAAATAAAATTATGTTTTACTTTGTTACACTGTAAAATAATTTTTTGCCACATAAAAAAATACTTACTAGGTACATATTAATATTCCGAGCCTCCGAGGTTTATTATACGAAAAAGCTCAAGTAATCACAACAAACGAGTCAATTTATATGTAGACAGCATAGCCCTTGAAACGGGACATGAAAATATATAAAATTACGTTATCCTTGTATGCATTAAAATTCTTCTACCAATAATTTCAGTAAAGTATAAAGGACATTAATTTATAATTGACTACCGCCATCGTAAAGAAGCAGTTACTCGCTATCGTTAAGTTTAAGTATAACTCAGCTTGTACCGTATAATGAAGATTATGTTCCTGTTATTTGTAGCATCATTAAAGTGTTAAATTTCGCTTGAAAATTAACACCCATGTGTTAATACAGAACTAGTATTATCTTTGCATCACTATTACCTAGGTCACATTCATACATTGAAGTCAGTACACATTTTTTTTTTTAGTTTTGGAGTCGACAGTTATTTTGATGTGAACAAAACTTTTCACTTAAAGTCGAAGTTAAAATAGTCTCTATATCGTAGATACTTTTAAAAACACTTAAAATATGTGAAAATATAAAATTTTGATACTGATAAAATAATCTACCACCACTTCTAAAACTCTATCTCTTGAGATAACTACTAAACAAAACCTCTTTTGACTTATAAACACCAAACATTACACGATTAGGTTTAAGCCAAGAAATATTTAAAAATAGAATACCCAAACTGTTGCCTAATTATATTCTGATCTCTTTATTTATAACATTCAATCTACATAGCCTTTTTTATCTTTAAACATGAAAGAAAAAAAAAACAAAAAGTTCCATGCGTTCACATTCTTTTAAATATACATAAACCAGAATTCTGGTTTCAAATGCCACTTTATCGGTATGTGGAATAATCTGATGTCACTTTGTTGTTCTAATTTTTTTAATTTGTATTCAATGTTAAGATCGTTGTTTATATTTTTTTCGAATTCGAATACAAAAAGTTTGTATATTTTTCTGCTTCTGTATTTGTTGTTTTTTTTCATTTAATTTTGTTTTTCAAATTTAGAATAATTATTGTTGGTTGTCAGTAGTAGTATTCGTTAAAGGTCACACCTTACTTTAAAACAACTACGTGAGAGTAGAATATAAGATATAAGTTCTCTTGTAAAATAGATTTATTTTTTTCGTTTCAATGACTACGACCAAACTAGTATTCGGATCAGATAAGTTTATTTTTGGATCTTATAGAAAAACTCTTGGGGAAGGTTATTTTATCAACATATTCATAGATAGGTACAGTTAAAACATGTTCCCACAAAAGTAAAACCGCTGATTTTACATCACAAACAAGCATTGGTCACAAGTTGACAAGTTAATTCGAGTCAAATCAAAATGGCGTCGAAAAGTAATTTCGTGAAAAATATTATTCATTATCTTCTTGTTACGGAAATTGGAGGCGAGACTTGTTATGTGTTAACTTTTTTATGTTAAAACTGGATAATTGGTAACGGCAGCGGCGGTTCGTTTGTGAAATGATTTAAAATTATAAGTAATTTAGTGTTTTCAACCATCAACAACCATTTTTTTGAAGAATAAATGTGATCCTTCTAACTATTCGGTTTAAACTAAACTTACCTACTAAGTAACGTATAAATATTAATACCTAAAAACATTGGGGGCCTGCGGTCGTCTTTAAAAATATCAATAAAAATGATAAGATTTATTCATAATAAAAAGATAGATAATGCAAGAGATAAATAAAAGCACTGATCGGCGTTACCATCTTGTATTGTATTTAAGATACCTACTTATTCGTTTATCTACATATGTTATTACTGATATGGCCATTATTATCATAAAACCTAAGATACCTTAGTTACTTGTAGTGTTGCTGTGGTAGTTATATTGAGTTATTAAAAAAAATAAAGTTAAACTTCTTAAAATAGCTTTGCCATTATAACTCAAATCTTATTTACTTAGGTAGCCGTAATAGAATGACGCCGCAATTTGAATAATTATTAAAGGTCATCTAATTTAGTTTATATCTTATCTAACAAAAAAATATTTAATCGCAGGATTTAAAAAATATGTGATAGATTTCATGCCATTTTTGAAGTCTTAGTGCCAACGCTGCATTACGCGTTCGCACGCGCGTACCGTACGTCCGTATCTTCAAATAGGCACACCTACCCATAGATTTATATACCTAATACCTACTAAGAGAGATTCCAACATACAAACTTTCATACCATTTTCCACTTGGCGCATTTCGAACGTCCGTATCGAACGCGCGTATGGTACGGACGTTGCAGTTTTGTATGAAACGCGCGTTCGAACGCGTGACGCAGCGTTGGATAAGTTAAATTTTGTTACGTTGCGTCAGGTTAACAACGAACTGCCTGGTGTTCCTGATATAGTGCCTAATCCCTTCAATTATAAAGAGAATTGGTTTATGGTGGAAGAATTCTGGTGATACTCTGTAGAACGTCTCCCAAATCCGCTCATAGTAAACTCTTGGATGTTATTCTCTTGATACATTTTGATGAGAAGAGGGCTTTTCCAATAAAAACTTACTTTTGTTTTACAACCAAACGAACATTTACATAAATTAATGTGCCGTAGTTACAACTTTACCGAGACCAACTATAGACTAGATACGTTTCTTAACTTGGTAGATAAGATGGACAAGTCCCGCTCCCAATCCCTTCCATCCAAAATGGCGAATTTTTGGCGGTGGATATGCAGTTGAACAATTTGACTCTGACTTCCCCATCTCCATGTCCACGTCCGTGTCTGTGTCCACGACTATCTTCATCTCCATTCATATTATCTCTATATTCTCTCTCACCTCTATCGCTACGTCTATCTCTACTTCTATCTTTACCTCTATATCTATATCTAAGTTTCTGTCTAGTACCTGATTGCCTAATGTATAAATATAATAGTAGACTCCAGAAGATCACCAACTCGTTCATGGGTCAATGTGTACACTTTTATAATAAAATTCCAAAATATTTAAGATTAACCCTTCGATAGATTTATAGCCCAAATACACTGTTGGAAACAAAACATCAAACCAAGGTGACCTTGCTAGTTTACAACGTGTTTCCAACAGTGAAGACGGCTGTTGACAACCAAATTACATGACCTTGGCGGGTTGGAAACGGCGGTGTTTAGGATCACAGACATACATCTACATAGACAACGCAAGTGCCACGATTTGTATTCGAACCAAGCGTGCCGACTTTTTAAGACCTATTGTGACGTCACAGCTGATATTTATTACTGGAAAATACAAAAAGATTCAGAGACACCGATACCGCCGATGAAATCGATTATTAAGAACGATATTGATATTGTGGACTCGATTTTCTAACAGACATACATACACGCATATTACAATACATATTAAATCTAGAGGCGACCAACCTTGACGCTTGGTCGGGTTTCGGACACGCAAAGGATATGCATTTGCGTTATCTATGTAGATGTATGTCTGTTTTTAGGACAGTGTGTACGCTTGTTATTGTATATTTTACTATGTAACTATAACTAGAAATGACTCGAGTTTTGAAGCTTTTTATCCTGCGTTTCAACCTTTCCTTCTTTGTATCTTCAATTGCATACAAAACTGCCATCGCGAAGATGTTGCCAACGCGAGAGATCAGAGCACACTGACGATTAAGAGGCGTGGCCTGGCGTGACCTTGGCTTGTGTTCTTGTTTGTCTCCTTGTTGGAAACCACCGTTTGTAACAGTGTGGATGACTCGGAATTGGTTGACAACAACTTAACCTTCCTTAACCTTGGTTGGAAGCATTGGTTTTCAACGTGTTTTCAACAGTCTGGCGGCCCTCTTAAGGGTACTTAAGTGTTATATAAAAACTTTTACCATAAGAGGGCCGCCAGACTGTTGAAAACACGTTGAAAACCAATGCATCCAACCAAGGTTAAGGAAGGTTAACTTGTTGACAACCAATTCCGAGTCATCCACACTGTTACAAACGGTGGTTTCCAACAAGGAGACAAACAAGAACACAAGCCAAGGTCACGCCAGGCCACGCCCCTTAATCGTCAGTGTGCTCTGATCTCTCGCGTTGACAACATCTTCGCGATGGCAGTTTTGTATGCAATTGAGGATACAAAGAAGGAAAGGTTGAAACGCAGGATAAAAAGCTACAAAACTCGAGTCATTTATAGTTATAGTTACATAGTAAAATATACAATAACAAGCGTACACAGTCCTAAACACAGACATACATCTACATAGATAACGCAAATGCATGTCCTTTGCGTGTCCGAACCCCAACCAAATGTCAAGGTTGGTCGCCTCTAGATTTAATATGTATTGTAATATGCTTGTATGTATGTCTGTTAGAAAATCGAGTCAAGAATATCAATATCGGTCTTAATAATCGATTTCATCGGCGGTGTCGGTGTCTCTGAATCTTTTTGTATTTCCCAGTAATAAATATCAGCTGTGACATCACAATAGGTCTTAAAAAGTCGGCACGCTTGGTTCGAATACAAATCGTGGCACTTGCGTTGTCTATGTAGATGTATGTCTGTGATTCTAAACACCGCCGTTTCCAACCCGCCAAGGTCATGTAATTTGGTTGTCAACAGCCATCTTCACTGTTGGAAACACGTTGTAAACTAGCAAGGTCACCTTGGTTTGATGTTTTGTTTCCAACAGTCTATTTGGGCCTTAAGATATCCGGATGCAAGAAGATGGGATTCCCTGGTTGTAAATTGTTATTGTGTATTTTTATAAGATTATTGCTGACTTTCCGAAGTGGTGGTAGATTCAGTTCAATTTGTAAATTGTTTGACTTGTTTCAAATGTATTTAAATTCTTACGAAATAAAGATTCTTTCGACTTTGCCTTTGACTTTTAACACTTTTCAGAAAACATATATTCGTATGTAGGTATATTCTGAAAGTTGAATATTAATAAAGTATGGAAGAACAACTCAGTTATTTGCGAACTTGTTGAATTAACGACTCATGAATACAATAAAGTAATTGCCGCTGTCATAAATTCATAAAAGATAGGCGGTGCTGCACAAATATCGCTTTATTATCAAAACCATAAATAAGGCATTTTCATTGCTTTATTTTGATATAGGAGAGCATAAGTATAGGGTGTTTGGTAGAGTGTTCGACAAACTAAGTGAGCGTGCTCGGGAATACAGTTGGAGAATACAAGATGGCAAAAAAAAACTATTTTTAATGATGTCTTTGGTTGATTTTTCGGTTTTCACCAAAATTTTACACATTTACCTCCATTACTTTTTTCATATCTATTTAAGACTGAATGTTTTTACTTTATTTTGGTCTCTGATACATCCTTATGCCACGTAAAGTTAAATAGATAAAAAAAAATTATAGAATCAGATCAAACTAACTGATGCTTCGGGTGCTTAGGTAATTGTACCTCAATGATCTTTATATTTTAGTTGCATTGATAAACACACTTGAAATACCTAAAATAATTTTATTTCAGCCATAACGAGCCACCAACGCCCACAACTGAATTATCATCGATTCAAGATTTGTCTATCCAACACACTAGTTAATTCCCTTCCGTCAACACTTATCTATACTTAGTTATTTATATCGTCTACTCGCTCTTACATGTCAATTTTCGTTGACATCCGCCCGGAAATCTAAAACCGGATGGATCGGGCGCGTGGCGCTAAGGCCGACGACTAGTTCATAGGCGCGTGCGCATGCCTGGAAGGCTTCTAACTTGTTGGATAACATCATAATGTTGAACTACTTTGGATGAAGATTGATTAAAGAACTCCTAAAGGAATTTATTTTTCCGTTTATTTGGCTTAGTTGCTGAAATAGACTATGTATTTATAGGTATTGTATTTGTATGTAACTATTTTTTTCGTAGGTAGAGTAACTCATAAATTTGGAATAATAAAAGATATCAATTGAACTAGGAACTCTGGAAGGAAGAATAAGTTTAGTCTAAATTTGTTTTTTTTTTACGATTTTATACCAATTTGCTAAGTTTCTTCGATTTTTTTTTCTATGATTTATTCGTTACCTATTCGAACTTCATTTCGAAGTGATTAAGTCTTAATTTCATCCTTCCTTTTTTCCACGCTGGACTGGGAACGAAAGAAAAACATAGAATGTGCCAGCTACTTCTCTTCCCGGGTATACTGTAATAGTCAGTTAAGGAACAGAGGTTTTATTGGCGTTTTTGCGGGCGATAGGTTGACCACCTGTCACTGCAATAGTCTCTATCCATCATTATAAAACCTCCAAATTTGTCAAATGTGACATCAGATGGTTTCCTTTGGTGTTCTGCCTACCCCATAACGGAAACAGGCGTGAAGCTATGTATGTATGTAAGTCTTAATTTAAAATTCATAAATCCAATTTAAATTATTCAGCACCAGTAGTTAACGCCGTTTCGCCCAAGTAAGCTCCTCACCCTTTGGTCATTTCTTGTTAAAATACTATAACCTATGTAGCACCTGGGTATTGTATCTTTCTCAGGGTAAAATAAGTTTCTAAATTACTGTAGTATTTTTTAAATAAATTCAATACAAACAAACCAAAGCATAAATATTTCTTCCTTTAATATCAGTGGAGTAAAGAATCTTTCTTAAGAGCTATCAAATACTAAAAGATGCAGAGCTTCACATAAATAAACGTGACCTACCTCTTCAGTTTTTCTTTTTATTTGTATCGACAAATACGTACCTCCTGTGGTTATTTTTGCCCAAAATCTTGCTTTTATTTACTTAAAAGGTGAAGAATTTCTCTGTTTTTTCGGTAAACGAGATGTCGTCCTTTATACAGGACCTGTATCGTAAGGTCAATCACCCAACTTAAGAATCACTGCGAAATTAAAATTAAAAGATGAGTTAAGAAATAAAAATCTTATTCTCAATACAAAAAATCGATATATGTAATAATACAGTAAATTTCCCACTGCTGGGTCTTTTCCGCCGAAAGGCGTGTAGCTGTAAGGATACATAATATGACGACCGGCTGGTGTAGCGGTAACAAACATTGCCTTCTATGCCAGAGGTCCTGGGTTCGAATCCCGGCGGCGGCGGATATTTGTGTGATGAACACAGATATTAGTCGTCAAGTCATGGATGTTTATATGTTTATTTAAGTTTATTCTAATAAAAAATATGTATTTACTCAATATGTATGTTTATATATTTCTTAAGTATATCAGTTATCTAGTATCCATAACACAAGTTCTTCAAGAAACTTAATTTGGGCTAGATAATGTTGTGTGAGTGTCAGAAATATTTATTTATTTATTATTATTATTTATTTATTTATAATAATCTTAAAGTTTTTTATCAATTTTTTTTTTAAACTTTAGTCTTACAAATCGATTACTAATACGAGATGTCATAAAATTTTAAATTTCGATAATGAGATGAAAAACAAAACGTTATCAACCGCCAGAGCTATCATGTCACAATCGGTTTAATTAGTCGATCGATACAACACGATAAAGGAAAATGACAACAAGATTTTGGAACAATGGATTTTTACCACTTTCATGTCATGAAGTGTCAGGAAAACCTGCCAAAACTGTTAAAATTCTTTAACCTTACAATCTTACTTATATTATAAATGTGAAAGTTTGGATGTATGGATGTTTGTTCCTCAATCACGGGAGAACGGCATAACGGATTTGGATGAAATTTAGCATAGTGATAGTGTTAACTGTATAGTCTGGAATGGCACATAGGACTTTTTATCCCAAAATTCCTGCGGGATTTGAAATTGCGCGTGGTAAAACCGCCCGCAACAGCTAGTTCAAAATAAACAGCGTGCCTAAAATGTACTCGCACTTATTAATAGCAACGACTTTTTACAACGACAGCTACTGGTGATTAGGTATAGCTACAAAAGAGACCACACGTCGGAATCAGGTATCCTATTTTACACCCTCACCAAAGCCTAGAACACTTCGAAATACGAACACCCTTGCACTCTAGGTAATTACTGGCCCAATCCAATGCTCTTCGAAGACAGACAATGGGATCAATTATGTTATATACTTTGTTTGTTATAAATACAATAAAAAAGTCATGTAAATTTATAAATACTTCACTAAAACTGTGTCTGAATCAATCATCTAAAAAGACGCTTATACCTTCCCCATCATAGGTAATTTCATAAAAACTCGAAAATAATACAATATAGCTCAGGGTTTTTAACGTAATCCTAAAATTCAGTAAATTATCTGAGTTACGATCGGAGACTAAAAATTAAAATCTAGCTTTTTTGACAAGCGGGTCTTTAAAAGTTGATCGGCCCATGTAACACAGTAGCTCTTTCTCTTTTATTTATGTTTACGTCAATGTCATGAAAATACGATGAACCCAAGTAAAGGACAAATTCTACGAACCTTGAAAACAATAGAATGCCAAATACAATGAAACACGCAGAAAATCAAATAATTATGTATTAAAAATAACTCTGTTCCTAATAGTTTAAATATGATTTAAAGAATCCACCGAAGTATATTTTTTTTACTCAAAAATGTATCAAAATACTTCTTTGGAGCAATAAAAATACTTGATCACAGTCTAAACAGAATTTCGCAGTTTGTTTATTAATGGTTCAGGTGATCAGGTGTGAAAACGAAAATCGTATATCATGTTGATACCTACGACTCCATTTTCTTTTTCGTTGTTAGTAGGTACCTACAGAAACGCATACACAGTTAGGTAGGTACCCGTTATGACAAAGAAAGAACCTACAAATTTTTTTTCTTAATAACGCACTGGGTCGACCACTGTCGTAGGAGACAGCCTAGTAGGTACCTAAATGATACATTCCATAGCAATTAACCCTAACCTCTGCCACAGTACAGATATCTACAGTAATTCAACTTCATACAAACGGACGAAACGCGAGCTGTACCTACGCGGTTCGATCTCGGCATGCGCTCGGCATACGGCCAGACGCGAGTGTCTATATACCAAAACAATTGTTGATTGAGTTTTACGTTAATATGCGGATTGTTTATACTTTAAAATTTAATAATTCGTCTTTTCGTGCGTCTTAGTCGAGGTGCATGTATTTTTCGGTCGGTAATTTATAAGACCGATTTGTTATTCAATCGTTAACATGGTTTTTTGACACAAAACGTTTTTTGTTGAACACTTCCTATTCAATTTACAAAGTATTTTATTTTTTTATATAAACAAAGTATATTTGCAGTTACAGAACTAAATGGAAGTAAACACAAAGTAGGCAAATGTAATTTAAAAGCTGAAGGCGGGCAGCCCTATCACATGTGAACGGACCGCGGCGCTGTAGGCATTTATTTCAAAGATTCGGCCGAGTTGAATTACTGTAGATATCTAGTACCGTGCCTCTGCCTCTACATGTAGGTAGGTTATTCGAATTTAAAAGACCCAGGGGAAGATAAAAACTGACATTTTAAAACCTCTACATGTCACGGTTGTGTAGATAAGATTCTATACTTATCTGTTGTGATGAAAAGTTAGAGATTTTTATCGATTTACCTTTTTATCATGACATCTTCATTGACATGCGTGTGATTCAAGTGCTTTCTCGCACTTTCGCAATGAAGAGTCAATAAAAAACGTGTCAAGTGTACAGTAGTGTAGATAAATAAAACACAATAAGTTTAAAAAAAAAAAAAACAAAAGTATCTTTAAATTAAGTGGAGTATTTTTTGTTTGTCTTGGATTGTGGAGTGCGTGAATTTATATGATAACTTTCGCGACTACTCGGGCTTAGTTATTTTTGGTACCTTAATTAAAAGGGTGGTTGAAAATATATTCTTATTAATACATAATAATTTCAATGACAATTCCGTTCTCTATTGCTTTAAACTAAAAACCTTGAAACCAATTAACTATAAAATATTCCTCGAGACAATAGTTCTAAAATAAACGATAAGTATCAAAATGTTCGGTCCAAGTATGGGAGGAGGATCGTTTACACTTTTAGCATTTACTCCGTTTGCGATCCCAGTAATGGCCCTTGCAGCGTCCAGCAATATTGCTTCGATATCTGTAAGTTGTTTAACCACATAGGTTTGGTTGAGAATAGCTCTACCGCTCCTTGGTACGCGTGTAGAATCGTAGAAGGTAACTAATCCGAGGGATACCCACTTGGCAGTAGGACACCTTCATGATTCGTTCAGCTAAAAGCACCCTTAATATAGTGTTTTTTATTTCTGACACCCACACAACATTATCTAGCCCAAATTAAGTTTCTTAAAGAACTTGTATTATAGATACTAGTTAACTGATATACTTAAGAAATATATAAACATACATATTGAGTAAATATCTACATATCTTTTATTAGAAAATAAACTTAAATAAACATATAAACATCCATATATGCTTCCATGCTGGACTGGGAGCGAAAGAAATACATAGAATGTGCCAGCTGCTTCTCTTCCCGGGCATACTGTAAAAGTCAGTTAAGGGACAAAGGTTTTATTGACGTTTTTGCGGGCGATAGGCTGACTCCCTGTCACTGCAATAGTCTCTCTCAATCATTATAATACCTCGAAATTTGTCAAACGTGACATCAGATGGTTTGATGACCTCTGGTGTTCTGCCTACCCCATAAGGGATGCAGGCGTGAAGTTATGTATGTATGTATAAACATCCATGACTTGACGACTAATATCTGTGTTCATCACACAAATATCTATCGCCGCCGGGATTTGAACCCAGGACCTCTGGCATAGAAGGCAATGTACGTTACCCCTACACCAGCCGGTCGTCAAAGTGTGCCGCCATATATTACTACCCCAGCGTTGATATGTCCCTGCAATGTTTTTAGTAGAGCTAGTTCCTTTTTAAACCTTTGCTTTAATGTTTTCTTACCATCAGGTGAGATTGAAGTTGAACCCGGTTTTAGTTGCCATTGCAAAACAAAACGTTTCAAATAAATGAACGTTGTCTTCTAAAGTGATCCCTATTTATTTGGTCGGCAATAGCGAGTTTCGGCGCAATTGCGGCTTAAAAAGAATCAGTTGTTTTATTAGTGAGGTTGTTTGAGTAAATAGGAATAGTATAAAACTTTAATTATCTTTACATTTATCATAAAATGAAGCTTATTAAGATAAGCAGAAATTTAGTCAAATTATCATACTTAATTTAATACTATTTTTTTCCAACTTGTTGATTACCTGATAGTGCAAATTATTACATTGATAACAATTAAAATTTGAATTCCTGTGACAATTATCAATTATCAATATTATTTAATTAAATATCAATAATTTAACTACCTACATTTTGAATCTCGTTTTATAAAGTCTTCAACTCAACTAGGTAAGTAAGTACATCTATGAACTGCTCTAATTTTTGGAAAGGTGATGGTTGATTTATAAGCTAATGTTTAAATCTTTGAATAATAGGTATAAATAGAAAAAGCTATATGTTAGTATTTAGATTGTTTTTTTTTAATAAGTGATATGTCTGTAATGTGTCTGTGGAAATAAATGGTTTCTTTTTCTTTCTTACTTATTCATAGCTCCTATACTATAGGGTATTTGTTTTCGTATGTTGCCTATATAGGTAGGTACCTTATGGGACAAAAAAATTACCGGTCTTTATGGTTTGGCATAAGATGAGACACAGACCATGATAAGACTATATCTACACGAAAATACTAAGGACATCCTAGAGGGCACAATCCCCACTTAAAGTGCAAAACATAATATTCATTTCCTTGTTTAGCACAACCCATCTTATCTGATATAACTGAGGTACTTAGATACCATTACATTTATTACCTGTTATATTGTCTATATTTCTGTCATAAAAATGTAAAACAAGACCACTCGGTGTGAATCAGTTAACGAAATCTTTATGATTTAATCTCCTTTTGAATTCAAATATATATTTGATAAGAAGGTTCTTTCATTTTTAGTCGCAATATTTTAAGTGATTTTTGGCCTTACTTACAACTTATTTACAGTTAATTGCACAACTTTTGTAATAAGTCTTCATCTTGAAACAGCTTTGTTGCGTTGGTGTTCGTTTAAAAGAAGAAAATGATCGTCCCATTTAACAATGCCACAGTTTCCCCATTTGGTACATTTTCTTAGTAGACTAAAACTACTTAGGTTTCATTACTTTTTTTGAATGATCCAAATTTTATACATATCGGATTTCTCTTGCTACCAAGTTATTGTCAAACTATAAATAGGGGGGGGAGATTATGTTTCAAATTATGTTAAATTATTACTCAATAAAATGGCTGGTAAGTGGTAAAGTATTATAAACTCCATACATAATGAACTTGAATATGGTTAAAAATAAAGATGTTGTAATAAATAGGCAGGTAAACATTGTACCTATAACCGAAATTAAGTTTGAGTAGGTAGGTACATACCTATCTTATAAAAATAAACCACAAAATCTTATCGACACCGTACAAAAACATTTTTATCGTGTCAAATAGATCAACTACCTACGTACTTCTAATGATTCAGCTTGTAAACAATATGAGGATATGTTGTGTGGTATGAGGAAATTCAACAGAAGCATAGAATGTATAACAAACGTTGCAACGAACAAGTGCTGTCCTGTCACGTTTTGCACCCGCACAATGTAATTTTGTCATTATATGTAATTACTGTTTCACGGATAATAATCATGAAGTCGTAGGTATTTATTTCATGAATTATGTTAAGTTTTTACCAGCATTAGATTACGCTTCAGCATACGTACTTAAAAATAACAAGAACGTATTTTATTTTGTTTCTAAACCTCACCAAAACATTACGCATCAATTTTATTCAATAATTATCAATATTAAACAAAACTAAATTAACAATCGCCTTTACCAGTTAGCGATGTTCTTACTTTATTTTTTTCATTACATATTCCTATTTTTATTTTTTCATTCATTTCTAAATATTCTGACACAAGAAAAAAAGAATGAATCCATATCGTTTGTACTGTGACATTGCTCTATCATGTCATGACAGTGACATTGACAGTTGTATTTCTTTGACGTAACATTGCTTGCTTAACGTCATGTATTCGTCAACACAGAAATGAACGTAAACAATAAAGTTTTACGCTGTACTTTAGTTGAACTGAAGTTATTTATTGTTCAATAAGTGTGCCAAGTGGTTGTTTTTCTTGCCAGTGGAAAGCAAAATAATTATTGCTAAAAATGCGGTCAGTTTTGTATAGAAATCGAGCGGACGACGACGTCTCAGAAAGTGAGCCTTTACTTCCAGCGATTCCTGTGCAGGGGCCTATTAACGTCTATCATGAGGTATATAAATCTGTTTTGACTGGTCACTTATACTTAGATTCCAAAGTCAATTCATACAAATCACCTTAACCTTGTAGAAACAATAATTACTCAGACTTCAATAAGATGCGATATTTCATGGTCAATTTTCCATTCTTTGGCAAAATTATGCGGGACATATTTATTTTAGTTCACGGACTAAAGATAATTATTGTACTATAGATATGAACCTACTTTTATAGTTCTTTACTTTTTGATATTTATTATTAAAATACTTTGATTTAAATGCAAAATGAAACGTAGGTAAAATGTCTGGCTTGAATTCACATAGAAGTATGGAAATAAGTTTGATAATACATAAACATACACTCTGTTAGTATTTAAAACTATATGGTATTTGACCAATGTCACCATTACACTTGCACGGATGTATATCCTATGTTTTCTCTCTATACTGTTGCTTTTTCAATAATAGTTTATAATCTTGAGACTCAGTCTCCATATTTAGTTAAATAAAAATATCATTTTTTTAAGTCTGTTAAACAACTTTTAGCTAAGGATGGATGACCCAAAATGTGTGCTTAAAAAATCCCAGTAGTAAAATACAAAGTAGTGTATTAGTAAAAATGTGCATCCAAAAGCTAGGCTTACAAAAAAAAAAACAAATGAGAAAGAAACATACTAAGTTTTTGAAGGTTCAGGGCTTAGTTAAGTACAATGAGGTGGCTTAAATTCATAATGTTAATTTCTAAACACTTTGGAAATCAATAAGGAGAGTTAATTCATAATAATGGCAGCCACATTATATGAAGTGTTGATGTTAAACCTAAATAAATGTGCTCTATTACTATCAACTTTAATTTAGAAACAATTATATGAAATCTAATTGATGTCTGTTTCTTTCTATTTCAGTCAGGTGGCACGAACGGCGCAATGGCAAACATTGGAGTATCGCAGGCGGCGCTGGTTGACCGCGGCACATCAAAGACCTTCCCTCAATATGTTGCCGCGCTCTCAGGTCATTATTAATTTCATTGTCTCGTTTATAATGCAAGAAATATCTTATGGTACAAACAGTCTATACTTATAACTTCGTTAGGTTAATAATCCTGCATTAATAGAAGTGTAAACACATAAAAACATAACCTTGATTTATATACTGTATAAAATAAAGTTAATTCCATTGTAACATACGATTCCACATAGTAATCTTAATATATAAAACTCTTCCGTTACTGACTCAGTGACTGACAGACAACGCACAGCCATAACTACTGGTCTTAGAGAGCTGAAATTTGGAACATAAATCCTTAGAGGTTGTGGGGGAGCATGAAGGAAGGAATTCCCGAAATTCCCACGGGAACGGGAATTATTGGACTTTTTAATTTGTATGAAAAATCTTATTTCTTGAGTGCATGCTTGAGGTATTATAGTGGCGGAGAGAAATTATTTTAGTGACAAGAGGCCAGCATATCACCCACAAGAACGCCAATAAAACATCTGTCCCGTAACTGACTTTTTCATTTAATAAATTACATTAGAAGGTGAGTGAACTGTGAATCATATCCACACTGTGGCAAAAGTCATGGATGGACAGAGTAGTTATAGAAAAACAAGTTACATTTTCAATTAACTGTGACTTTTTCAGTCTAATTTATATTAATGTCAATACTTCATCAGTGTCTCATGTTAAGTGACAAAAAAAGTTTTTGTCATACTTTATTAAGAGACAATGACTAGACAGGTCACTAACTTACAACATATTTTTTAACCCATTGAGCTGTTAGCTCTACTCTACTGCTTATACGCATGTATTCCTTCTTCTGAAATTAAAACAACTTTTACTGAATCATATTTGTAAAGAAATTCCTTAATGTGACGAATTCATGGGATTTTTTATTTTTTTACGATAACGGTCCCGCGTTTTGCCTTGATGTTATTCTAAGTGACAATGTTAAAGATGAGAGCCCATGGGTTGAGGCAGGTATTGAAAACATCACCGCCCGAGGCAGACATTATAGGAAGGGCGGTAGCTAAGTAGGCGAACCACAAGAGGTCCAATAGCAGAGCGATTTCTTCCTGATGTTATATAAAGTAATTAAATTATAGTTTTTAACCGTAATAGTTAAAAACAACAAACAAAAATTCGTCTAGTTTGTATTAAATAATATTTTTATGTTTTTGCATTTAATAATGCTCAACTATTCTTAAATAACTGGGAAAATATGCTAAATAGTCTAGGTGATTTTATTGAGCATATGTTTTCAGTTATTTATGTATAAAATAAAACTAAAGTTTCAAATAATTATTTCCAGCGACCCTTGGAGCTCTGGCCGCAGGTTCGATGCTCGGCTGGTCGTCGCCGGTCATCTTCAAGCTGACGCAGGCCAACAGCACCGACTACAGCTTCACGCCCATCACCAGCCTCCAGGGAGATTGGGTCTCTTCGCTCATCAACCTCGGAGCTGCCGCAGTCTGCTTCCCCATCGGACTGATAATGGACATCCTGGGAAGAAAGAAGACTATGTTGTTGCTCATCTTACCGTTCACTCTTGGATGGCTACTTATCACATTCGCATCGAACATCGCTATGTTGATGATTGGCAGGTTCATAACCGGTGTCGCCGGTGGGGCCTTCTGCGTCACAGCTCCGGCGTACACCAGCGAAATCGCCCAGGACTCCATCCGAGGATCTCTGGGCAGCTACTTCCAACTCATGATCACTATCGGCATCCTCTTCGCGTACACCGTCGGAAGCTACACCTCAGTGTTCTTGTTCAACATTCTCTGCCTCATGATCCCTCTGATTTTCGGCGTCGTTTTCTTCTTTATGCCCGAAAGTCCCAACTTCTTGGTCGTCAAAGGCAGACACGAGGAAGCCCGCCAGGCTTTGATCAGACTGCGTGGCCCGGACTATGACGTCGACAGCGAACTGTCAGTCCTCAGCAGCAATGCTGAAGATGCCAAGGAGAACCCTGTATCTTTCTTATCCGCCATCACAAAGAAGACAGCCGTAAAAGCCATCGTCATCTGCTACGCTCTCATGTTGTTCCAACAGTTGTCCGGAGTCAACGCTGTCATCTTCAACACGGCGGCCATCTTTGAAAGCGCTGGCGCTGCTATTCCATCCGCTACTGCTGCTATCATCATCGGCGTTATTCAAGTGATCGCAACCTTCACGTCAAGTTTAATCGTCGACAAGCTCGGCAGACGCATCCTGTTACTCTTCTCTGCGCTCGTTATGTGCCTCTGCTCAACTGCTTTAGGAGTCTTCTTCTTCCTGCAAGACACTCATGGAAAGGACTCGTCGATTGTCGAGGCTATTTCTTGGCTGCCTCTTCTGTCTCTTTCCCTCTTCATCGTTGCGTTCTCGATCGGTTTCGGTCCTATTCCGTGGATGATGGCTGGCGAGCTCTGTATGATTGATATCAAGGCGTTCGTGGGCTCGACCGCCGGCACGCTCAACTGGCTGCTCAGCTTCACAGTAACGAGTACCTTCAACTCGTTGAATGTAGCCATCGGAGCTGGACAGGTGTTCTGGCTATTCGCAGGGATCATGCTTATAGGTTTCGTTTTCATATTCTTCGGAGTCCCTGAAACGAAAGGCAAGAGCGCAGAGGAAATCCAAGTACTATTGGGCGCAGAACCACAGCCACAGAAACCTCAAACCGAAAAGAAATAAATTAAACAAACAGACTGACGGGTGGGTGTATCACAAAGTATTTTTATACTAAGACTTGTATCGCCATTAGACTGTTCCGTTGGTATCACAAATGTGCTTTTGAAGCAACATTTAAGTTTATGAAAAACCAAAGAGTTGCGTTTTTAATTTGTGGTCTTTATGACGCGTTAGAGGAAGCCATGTCTAGATATCAGTAGCTATTTATTAATTATTTCTAGTAAACAATCATTTTATAGACATTGAAAGAGGTTGCTACAGGCAATATTATACATATACTTGAAGAGTTATTGATGAAATTATATAAAATATTTGTATATAGTGTTGTTAAGTGATATTTGTCTATATACATACATATATGTGTGCGTAAGCTGTTGATTAAAATATAAGCTTAGGATTTGGCTGTAATGTGTATGTGACAATATAGTTACGTAAGAGAACATATGATCGTGTGTATAGTCAAAAGTGTGTGTTGAAGTTTACCACAGATCATAAGTTTATTTTTTGTGAAGTTTAAAGTCACACTTGTTGCACCAAATCATAAGGTTATTTTATTTATGAATTAGGTTAGTAAGCATCATTAGGAGATACCAGAAATGCATTGTTATGCGTTCATTAAGTGTAATAACTGTTATCATTGTAGAAAAGATATATGCAAAAAAGGGAAATATTACGACGTTGGCTCCGAAGTGGTATATCGTTTGTTTAACGATAAATAAACATAATTTCAGTATTGCCACGATGAAGGAAAACATCGTGACAGTCACAAGCAAAACGATAGTTCATTAGATGTATAAGTCTGCATATCAGCGATGGCCAAAATATAGGATATCCAAATTTATTTATTTAAAAAACCTTAACATTATGTGTAGCATAATGTCGAAAAGTAAATATGAAATCAGACACCTTTCTAAAGATATGACAAACAAATATTATTTCCTTTTTCTACATATCTTCACTAGAACCAAATCATGTACAGTTTTATATAATTTGATATTGCCTGTTTAAAACAGGTGCTTGAGAATTGCCATATGTTAAAATTTAGGAGATTTTTAGAGGAGTATAGACCATTTTTGCCATATACATATATGAATTTTGTATGTTTTTAAAAATCTACCTACCTATTGATTTTTTATCATTCCATTTTTTATAAATACTTAAAAGTTGAGCACGAAATTGTCTACGAAAAGCATTTTATTGTTTTGCTCAATATTAATAATTAGATGTAAAAAAACAATCAATGCGTTCCTATTGAATTATATTATTTGTTAACCATTTTTACTGAGTTAATATGAATATTTACTGGCAGCTCATGAATTATTACACAATAATTGGTTGTAATATATATTTTTTATTTATATGGTAACAATCTAGTGTATAAGTTTTTAAATAGTTGAATAAATTTATAAACCGATTGTGTGGTTTTGTTTCAAATACCTAGATTACTTATTATTATAGTTAACTAGCTGACCCGGCAAACGTTGAGTTGCCATATAAATAAAAAAAAATAGATGTTGGCCGATTCTCATAGATACCGGATAAGCACAAAAAATTTCATCAAAATCGGTCAAACCGTTTCGTAGGAGTATGGCAACGAAAACTATGACACGAGAATTTAATATATTAGATTACCCAAAAACAATATAAGGTAAGTGGAAACTTCTTGCGCCGAAAATAATAAATATCTCGCTTCGCAGCAGGTGTTAAATTAAATGTAGGTAGGTTAGGTTATTTATACATTGTCTATAACTTTTTTGTTCATCATCAGTTACTTACACTGCGTCTTGCCTTCATCTATCCTGATGTTAAGCGTACATGAGGTTGAAGAGGACAGCACAAGGGTTGAGGAAGAACTGGCTCCTCATTAAATAATGCCGGAACACACCACTGTCGAAGCGGTAATACTTATTCGGTGGCAGACTTGAAATGATGGTGGGGAACCCTGGCGGAATCTTACCAGGAAGCTGGGGTCACTCGTTAAAAAAAATATAAAATAAAATCCCCAGACAATCACAGATACCAATGCCTAGAATATAAAGTACATACCTATACAGGGTTGATTTGAAGTCGCCAGCCAAACAATGTTTGTTTCTTTAATACGATATAATCGTACCTGCATATTTATTTTAGCGTCGCGCAGTACAAAAAAGTATAAATATGGAACCACAAAATTTAAAAAAATAGTCGCTGTTGATAAAAATACCTACTACGAAGTGGCATTTCATTGATAATAAGTACTACGACGTAGTGCTACAAGATGTTTTGTAGTAGCGCGTAGTTGCTTTATTTTAATGGCAATTTAGAGTGACCATGGTTTGCCTAATATGTTAGCGGATATATTTAATTCTTCGTAAAAAAATTAATAGTTTTTTTTTGCAAAAATCGTTTCTATAAATGTACCTATTGTCTAAAAAAAATTTGGCTGGTAACTGCAAATCAACCCTGTATAAATATATCGAATCGAAAAATATGTAATCAAACCCGCGACCTCACGATTGACCTAGTAGCGTCTAGACCACTGAGACTGAGACGAGAGACTAGATTCACGGAGACCGTCATATGTCATACCGACATACATCAAATCCATTATAGTCAACGTTGGGTTTGTCTTGAAATATCCGCCTCAACACCACTTGTTCTTCGTTCTCTATAACATGGTTATCTGTTGGAACTCTGAAAAAAATCTAAAATCACTTTGACAAAAATGTGGAGTTCGACTACGTGGCTGCGTGCATATCCTATGACATAATATTGTTTTCTGTTTGAGTTCCAGACAAAGAGGAGGCCATACCATCAAGCAGGTCTATTATACATTTCAACCGCGCGGCCACGTCAATAGAATGCTATGAAAATTTACTAGAAATTATTAGCTTGTAAAAAAAGTGATTGAAACAAACCCCAAATAAGTTGGTAGCGTTTACCTACCTTTGATTACTCATTATCCAAACTAGGAACACTAAAGTGTAATATATCAAAAGCTCGTTATTTAAAAGTTATTTGACCTAAAGCCATGTGATTAATAATCAAAGATGAAAACAGCTATGAAGCATTAATCTTTTAAAAGGTTTTGATATTTATTCGTTGATCTATGACCATTGAAAACTATTTTCGGTAGAAGGTACCTATTAATAGTAGGTTAATAGTAGGATACATAAATATTTCAGCAGTGACTATTTTCTTGTTTCGAACTTTTTAGAGTGTGTTTTTAATGGTCGGGTTTTAGTTTTAAAATTTTCTTTTTTGACTTTACCGAAAAGCATGTTATTTTTTTAACCATAATGAAGAATGCTGATAAGTAGGTACCGTAAACCCGAGACCGTTAAGCGGCAATTCTGAGAAGCAGACTATATATCGAATGAAAATTTAGATATTTAGAAATCACTATTTAACTAACACTCTTTTTATATTTACTTCGATAAATCACTTTAAATTTCGCTAATATAAATCGATTATAAGGGTAAAATGGGGTAATACCGGTCACGAGATAATACCGGTCAGCACTCTACTCTAACTCATAAAATCAAGTAGATATTTGCGCGCTCACATAGGTATATGAAGTGCTGGCCATACCTTGCAAGCCGGTGCTCACCGCCGCGGCGCCGCTGAGTTTCGCGCATCGAGGAAAAACGCACGTAATTTTTTTTCTCGCCAAATCGTTATAATTCTAAGATCTAATTAAGAGCTGAGTTGATATTTTCACTGTATTTTTATGTTTGGGTAATTTAAATATGTAGCTTGCATATTCATTATCATAACAGAATAAGTATAGTTTTTAAGAATAAAACAATGCGTTTTTTGTAAAAAAATATTATTAAGGAAAAAACAACGCTGGGTTATACCGGTCAAATGATAGAGACTATGGCCGATCTAACCCGATACTAACCCGGAATCAGCTTCCTTTTTTTCAGATTCTTGCATTGTTTCTGCAATAACTATTACAGTGCAAGTGTCAAAAAAATCCAAAACAAACAGAACAAAATAAAGAAGTAAACAAGAAGAAGTGAGGGGGCCTTTTTCTAGCATTGGGTTAGGCCTATGTGGTGTATATTAGGCTAGACCGCCATTAGATGAAGTCCGACCAGAATTACCCATCGTTGCGTAAAATACCGGTCAAAGACAGTTTTTTTTTATTTGCACCATTAATAATTATCTAAACTAGTGATGTCAAGAAAATTGCCATTTGAAAAGAAATATTTGTGTTTGTGTTTCAAATTATTTTGGTGAATAAATGTTGATTACTATTGGATGTATGATCATTTTGGTGACCTAAAAGGTGACGGGGCAGAGCCACGGGACCCTTATACGTTGCAGAAGAAAAACAATTAATAATTGAATAAATTTTCTGACGGACACCCCGCGTCATTTTTCTAGTTTTATTTTAATACTTAATTCAAATGTAATTCTTACATCTGCCGTAAGGTTGGTTTGCGCTTAAAAACTCTTTATTCACAAACTACAAGGCGCACACAAACCTTACGGTACTATCCACCTTAATCAATGGTCTTTACTGGCGTAAAACATACCTAACACGCCATTATTCTTACAGCAGGAGAACTAAGATTGTTTTTTTGGTATTTTGACCCCAATAATAATACTTTATAAGAGCCAGTCAAACTGGAACCCAAAAGATAAGTAGCAAACAATCTCGTTCTTTTGTACCTGGTAGCGTATTTACAAAGGCTATAAAGGCCATTAGAGTGAAAGTGCAAACTGAACTGGCTTAGTTTTTATATGACAAAAACTTGCCGAAACCCTAATCTATTCTAGTACAGAAATTGTCCGAAGTCGCGTAGACTTTATGAGATAACTTCAATTTAACATTGCTGCAACAAATGCTATTCCATTTGATAACGATATTTGAGGATCAAACGAACTTCTAAAGTGAAGTTCGATCCTAATTATGTGAACAGCTTCTTTCGAAGCGATTGAGGTTTACTTTATGTAGTAGCGCCACCTACTGCTAGCCTTTGCACGGATTTTAGAGTCTATGATAAGGGTTCTTTTCTTTTTTTTTTTTTTTTTTTTTAACAACTGTCACGTTTCGCTCCCTATGTCAGCATCCAGTCTACAGAACTCATTTTGTTTAAAGTCAATCTGTCTTATTCCTGTTTGTTCATTTCACTATATTGGGGTTGGGTAAAATACAAATATAAATTGAAATTACTCCATGTTGAAACATATTCATATTATGCTTATTTCAAAGCATAATAACGGGTGGGTTTATATTAAATCGCTTCGAAAGAAGCTGTTCACATAATTAGGATCGAACTTCACTTTAGAAGTTCGTTTGATCCTCAATTATATTTCACAGCTTCTTTCTTTGCGATTGAGGTTTACTTTATGTAGGATGTTTAAAGATTAGTTATAGTGAAATGAATTGGCAGAGTAGTAAGGTAAAACTCTTCAATAGTAAATAAACATACTTATTGAAAACAATTCAACAATGATTAGGCAAATTATTTTTCGTTACAAAGTTTGTTATAATTTCTAGCAAGGACTGAGGAAGAATCCGACCATCCTGCCGTCTTTTTGATAGGTCAATAGAAACTCCTAAATAAATAGCTCTTAATGTAGCAGCATGTCATGTACTATGTGCACTAAAAATATTTTCATCAATACCACTGAGAGTTAAAGTGTTTTTAACCCAGTGACTTAAAGTTTGGAAACCTATATGTTTCTTAAAACTAATAAACAAATTATCAGGTTTCCTTAAATTTTCGTTTTATTTATATACCTACATCTGTAAGGTTTTTGCTGGACAAATTTCTGGACGAATATTAAAAAACGGAAACTTTACCAAGGTCTGTTTACTATTAAATTTAGAGGTTTTTATAAACCCTTTTATAAGTACCTTTTTTAGTTATTAAAATATTTTTAATCTTTGTCACGGATAAAATTTGAACACGATGTTCCGTTACAAGAGCTATTAGTGTAACAGTTTTCTTGGAAAAGAGTCTTTAAGTCAAGGTCTTCATTAGGAAATTTTGTAGGTAAGTAGCTCAATACAACTGCTGGATCCCAGGTAAGATCATACTTGATGTGGTTGGTCTTCACATAACGACTCCTTTCATGAAACTTTTTAACCTGTCATATTGGGAATTTATGTTTAATATTAATGATAATGCAGATCTATAGCTATTAATAGTACCGTACTTAGCACCTTTTTCGAAAATTTCAGTTAGAAAATGAACAATTATTGGTTTAGAAGTTTGAGTAAAACTAAAATTATTATTTTTGCAATATTCAATCCACGCCTTGATACCTCCTTCACACTGTCTCGGTAAGAATTATCCAACAAAGATGCCAACATAATTTCAACGGACTTTGAAGACAGTGATCTTTTTACTAACGCTTTCTGAACAATTTCGCGGCAACCAAGGTTAATGTTTAATGAAGGTTGTGCGCAGATCTGAAAGGAGATTTCAGCGAATTAGTATTTAGTAAATACAATCACAACACAACCTTTTAAACAATGGCAACCATAGTTGCGTGGGCCAGTATGGTACTACCACAATACCCACAGACTTTTCACTAACAATTTTCTGAAGAGTTTTTGCATCTGGGTCATTTTTCCAGGTTACATAAATAGGACATTATAAGTTGCATCTGTTTGCAAAAAGATCAACCGATAGTATTCCAAACCTATTTGTTATATTATTAAAGGTATAGTCACTTAGATCCCATTCAGTGTCATTAAACTGTTTTCGTGACAAACTCTCAGCTTCTATATTATCTTTTGAAGTAATATAAGATGTAAAGATATTGATCTTACGCATTTCACGCTATTTCCATTGGTCTCGGGTAATATGATCCATATGTGAAAACTGAACACTACCTACCCATTCTATTTATACAGGTAATGGTAATATCTATTCTTAACAATATATCACAATCGTAACTACCATAATTATGCGAATGTTTTAAGTCCGAAAAAACTGCTTTTAATTCCAGAGTATTAATGTGTAGCGACGACTCGCTTTCCTTCCAATGACCCGCTGCCTCTTTTCCAACACAAAACCCGCCCTAGCCAGTATATGATGCGTCAGGATAGATAGTTTTAGTGTATTGGCCTGTTCTAAGAGGAGAAAAGCCCTCTTCTAGATAATTTAACCACCAAGTAAAATCATCTTTATTATATCTGGGTAAATTCACTACCTGATCATAAGTAGGATTTTTATTTGGTGACAATATTTTAAATTGCTCGAATAACTTTGTGTATTATTTTTTCTATTTTAAGAACTTTTTTTTTTTTTTTTTTTTTGTGGGTAGTTTTAAAATAATTTTATCTGAATCAAAAATAAACCCAAGGAATTTACATTGTGTTCTAGGAACAAAGCAACCTTTTTTCCGTATGCATTATGAAACCTAAATTTATTAAAATATGTTTTGTAATCCAAACATTCTCATTACAATCATCACAATCTTTGCCAATGTAAAATATATTATCTAGATATATTATGGATGAAAAAATTATCCCGACGTAAAAATTCCATGACTGGTTTTAATATTTTAGTAAATACTTATATAAAGAGCGGTGCATAAGTCAAACGTTTAATATTTGAATTCATATAAAACGTTGTTATATTCAAATCGAAGGTACTTTCGGAAAGACTTATCAACATTGATGAAAAAATAACATGTAGCATTGTTTTGTTAACTTATCAGCGGTTCTGTAATCTTCCATTTTGAAGTGTTTTGTAGTAAATTAATTCAAAGATTTTAAATTATGTATGAAGCGATTTTCACCGTATAGCTTGAGCACAAGAAAAAAAATTGTGATAAAATTTACCTGGCTCATGAGAACATACGAATATAGCATTTATTTTTAATAGTTTATCCAACGCTAAAATATAATCTTTATGGCCATGTATTGACCTTGGGTAAACACAAGAGCTACTTTGTTTAGCGGGCAGATATTTAAAAGGTCTTTAGTAACCAGCTATTCACGATAATATTAATGGATCACTCGTTATCTAAGCCCATTTTTGATGAAAATATCGTAAACGTCCATCGCACTGCACCTGGTGGTTTATTTCCGCTGGTTGCTAGTGTTCCACGACCGTTCGTGGTAGGTCCTACGTGGCGGGTACGTGTAGCTCTGCTGTGGAGCTCGAGCCGGCAGCTATGGCTGCGGAGATGACGTCGTCGTTTTTTGCAATTTGCAGCGTTTCAGCAACATCTCCTCCCAATAGATAATCATCGCAACTTGTATTGGTCAGCGTGTCACGCAGGCATACGTTTATGGAACTCATTATTATGTTACGATGAGTTTTAGTTTCCCTATTCTGGCTATCGCGACAAGCGTAACTCAGCAGTTTTAAAAGTTTTTGCTTCAAAGTTCCATTGAAAATGATTACCATCGCTTGCGATAAAGCTGCCAAGGCGATTCCAATTTGCCCTTTTTTTTTTTTTTTTTTGTTGATGTATAGAATCTCGTTTGGTAAGAGTTTCAGCCAATGCTGCTTTTGCTTCTAAATTTAATAAAGGGAGCAAGTAAATATTTGCAAATTGCGGGTACAAGATAGTCCTCAACAGGCTTATCTTTAGATTCTTTAGATCTTCAGCCGACAACTGCTGGTTTTTAGACCTCTTCCGGGACATTAATCGTATCAAAAAAAAAAAGGCTGATAATGACGGAGGTAGCTCGGGCACTTCAAATCTTGGATTCGGCGTGCAAGATCGTCTCCACCGCAAATCAGATTAATCGCCAACGGCGATATTATCTGGTAACTGACTAATCAAAAGAATTAATTATATGCATCGAAACTCGATGACTACACGCACATACCATGTGGGTAGTTTTTGTGTCAACGACATTTTTTCTAATATTTACTAAAATTATATTAGAGATTCTCCACCGTACATCAGATTAATCGCCAACGACGATATTATTATCGAGTAACGGACTATTAAGGAGAATTAATTGTATGCATCGAACCTCGATGACTACACGCACATACAATGTGGGTAGTTTTTGTGTCAACGACATTTTTTCTAATATTTACTAAAATTATATTAGAGATTCTCCACCGTACATCAGATTAATCGCCAACGACGATATTATTATCGAGTAACGGACTATTAAGGAGAATTAATTGTATGCATCGAACCTCGATGACTACACGCACATACAATGTGGGTAGTTTTTGTGTCAACGACATTTTTTCTAATATTTACTAAAATTATATTAGAGATTCTCCACCGTACATCAGATTAATCGCCAACGACGATATTATTATCGAGTAACGGACTATTAAGGAGAATTAATTGTATGCATCGAACCTCGATGACTACACGCACATACAATGTGGGTAGTTTTTGTGTCAACGACATTTTTTCTAATATTTACTAAAATTATATTAGAGATTCTCCACCGTACATCAGATTAATCGCCAACGACGATATTATTATCGAGTAACGGACTATTAAGGAGAATTAATTGTATGCATCGAACCTCCCAACACCGTTGGGTTCTTCGGAATTTGTAATTTGATGTCTCAACCTCCTCGAATTATTTTCTTGAGAATTTTCTCTTCCTTCGATGCACAATTTTTACCATTTAAACTTTTTAAAATTTAACTAGCTAATTAATATATTTTAGTCGACGTGCGCAGGCTACAGCACGGAAACGCAGAATGAGTTCTGTAGACTGGATGCTGACATAGGGAGCGAAACGTGACAGTTGTTAAAAAAAAAAAAAAAAAAAAAGAAAAGAACCCTTATCATAGACTCTAAAATCCGTGCAAAGGCTAGCAGTAGGTGGCGCTACTACATAAAGTAAACCTCAATCGCAAAGAAAGAAGCTGTGAAATATAATTACTGATCGTTAGCTTCAATAATAGGTTGATAGGTACTTAAATGGCAATTGTTCTGATTTTCAAAGATAGAAATAGAATGTGCATGCGTTATGACCATCGTTATTAAGAGGACTTAACGTTTGACTTTTGACCATGTCGGGATTGTCCAGGGTTGAGTATGATAGATGACCAAGTTTATGTTGCAACCTAACATGCTCCTCCTCGCTGCGCTCGGCGTCGTACCTACCTAACCGTACCGACTCCGAATTCCGGTGCGGGAGCCCTTCTCGTAGCTTAATCTCTTTCATCGCAATGTATATCAATCAAACACGGTAAAAGAGAAGCATATTTGCATAAATTTTGGTGTCCTTCAAGATCCGATACTGATGATATAGTCATAAATAGTGATGCATATTAAAAAAATAGTCGTATAGCTATTTATATTCGGTGGTATAGCTATATAGGTTGTTAAGCCACAGTCATCATGCGCAAAGGCCTTTTATAAATAAAGAACGCAAAATGAGTGCCTTTTGTTTATTAAATTAGAAATAGGAGAAGTTTAATAAAACAATGGTTTAAAGAATGAACAGAAATATTGGGCGCCGTGGTCTCTATATTCTTTGTCATTTCATTGTGATTTAAGACAAGTAGGTGATTTAAAACAAGTCTGCTTAATCTTAAGACTTCAAAAATTAGATTTTTACATTTTAGCTTTCACCAATTTGAGGTGCATAGTGCTAAAAGCGACAGAATAGCTTTGTAATATCGAGCTTGACTGTTGATTGCAGGAGCTAATATTCTGTGCGATGAGCTTACAATTTGTAAGTTTTTTGTCTTCCTTCCTTTTCTTTGAACGAAAATATATGTCTCGTGTATAAGGTTAAGGTTTGTAATATACAGGGTTACTGGTTCATCATCATCATCATCATCATAACTCTTCGTAATGAGCCCACTGCAGGGCATGAGTCTCTCCCCTGGGTGATGAGGAGGTTTAGGCCATAATCAACCAAGCTGGTCCAGTGCTGTGTGGTGGATGGCAGAATTTTCAGGGTGCCGGCCGATACGGCTTCTGACAAAACCCTAACGACTACTGTATACAATTATACAGCACCCGGGACCGACAGCTTAACGTGCCCTCCGAAGCACGGAAGTCGCCGTGAGAAATGAATGGTCGGCGGTCATCAACGAGAATAAAACTGGTTGTGGGGGATAGCTCCAGTGGACTGTATAGTCTATGAATTCGATAACGATTTAGTCAAATGATGCGCTATCCACCCACTCTATTAGCTGGAATCGATGTGAGGGGCAAAAGGAAAATGCGAATTCACCACTTAACACGGTCGTGAAAGTCCAGCCGCGCGGCACTATATCACTCGCGAATACGCCACAAGCACACTCTATTTCCCGCGCTCTTCTATGCGTGCGTCCGGCTGTCTGGACATTTTCTCGCAGAGCGTTGCTGCTTATCTAGGTGCCTAAGTCATCGTTTGTGACGACGTTCTGTAAAGGTTTCATCGTTTGTGACGCTATTGTTTCCTCAAAAAATCGAAAAAACTTTGGCCAGCCAGCCAGAATTTCGCATTTTCCAGCATTCCAGATCTCAGCCCCCAGAGGGTTTTGAGGATCCAGCTGGTATATAAAGGTATGTGACGCGATATGTGACAGCAACTAAAGTGGTTTTATCAAGTAAAACGCCATAATTTTCGAGTTAACACGAAAAACAAGTGGCCAGCTAGCCGGACGCTTCTGGCTGAGCCACTTTGTTTTTTCCTTATATCTCAGTAATTAAAGCAATTAGTACTGAGTTTTAAGTTGAAAAGGAATGTGACGCGATATGTGACAGACCTCATATAGTTTAAAACATACCTGACGCATGTGTTTAGGAGTTATTTCGATAAAGATTTTGATGACAGATGACAAATGTCCGGCTGGCTGAGCCACCCATTCCAGCGCTTGCAGACGGTCTAGAAAGCTAGATTCTTATCAAAAGGAATGTGACGGCGACGAAGACAACAAATCGTCGTATGTGACAGCTCTAAATACTGCCAAACAAAAAATATAAGCGATTGTTTATTCTTCCATACAAAGTCGATTAGGGTGACCATATTTTACCCCTGTACATTGTCATCCTTATAAAATACTTCCGCCAAATTTGTCAAACATGACAAACAACTTGATCCTTACGTTGCTCTAATTAAGTGGGTAAATAAAAATATTATTTCATAATGCATCATGTATTTATTTTTTATTAATTTGTTTGTGTTTTTGTGGCATTTTTTGTTATGATTACTTTTCTCTTCTTTGTACTCCTTAAAAGTTTGAGTTTCTGTAGCTCAAAAATCAAAACTGGAACTGTTTGTTACTGAAATTAAATAAAAAATATATTAAAACAACTACGTTTGTTTTTGAATAAGTAAGTATGTACCTACAAGTTTATTGTTTATGTTGTTGTTTTTTTAAGTTGTTTATTGTTAAAATTCACTCAAGTAAATAAGTAAAAGGACATGAAATTTGTTTACTAAACCAGTCTGTATTTTTATAATACTTGATATTCTTTTTCCTAATTGACTTTGTGGTTATATTATGTAATTTAAAATATGATAGCTTTGTTAATAAAGTGAGTATCAAAAGGAATTAATGAACCGAGATTATAATACTTAGGTACATTACGCAAAAGGCACAATTTGTTAAGGCTTGACAAAAATTTTAATTCAGAAACAAATACTTACTTAAGAAAAATAATATTAGTAATACTTACCAAGTTTTAAGTTTTAAAATATTCTCCAAATGATGACACATACTAATCGGTCCATCGTGCGGGGGGCCTGCCTACGCTGCGTCTCCCAGTACGTGGCCGCCACTCGAGAACTTTTCTGCCCCACCGGCCATCTGTTCTGCGAGCTATGTGCCCTGCCCATTGCCACTTCAGCTCTGCAATTCTTCTGGCTATGTCCGTGACATTGGTTCGCCTGCGAATCTCCTCATTCCTGATTCGATCCCGCAGGGAAACTCCGAGCATGGCTTTCCATTGCCCGCTGAGCGACTCAAAGCTTATTTATAAGGCCCATAGTTAGCGACCTCGTCTCAGTGAGGGTATTTCTTAAATCATAACTAACGAAGTGACTTTTGCAGAACGTAAACGTAAAGTGGGATTGAGATAATTTCTTACAAATGTTATGAATTGTTATAATTCCAACGGAATATCATTTTGTTGGAATATAGCTACGTAAAATAAATAAATGCCATCTTTAGAAGCCGCCAATACGATTCTTATGTAACGGTGACGGCACTACAAGGTTATGTTGTGGAAATTACTGTCAGTGTCATAGGAATCATTATTGAAAACAATTCAACTATAGTTTAACAACTTTATTGGAATGATGGTGCTAAAATAGCAATATTAAGTTTTAGTTGAAGAGTTTGTATACGAGAGGGTATACTTTTTCAACATGTTACATTAATCCCAGGCTGATTTTATTAATTGGTAAACACAAACAAAAAGTAAATTAAGAAAAAATAAATACATGATGCATTATGAAATAATATTTTTATTTACCCACTTAATTAGAGCAACGTAAGGATCAAGTTGTTTGTCATGTTTGACAAATTTGGCGGAAGTATTATACAAGGATGACAATGTACAGGAGTAAAATATGGTCACCCTAATTGACTTTGTATGAAAGAATAAACAATCGCTTATATTTTTTTTTGGCAGCATTTAGAGCTGTCACATACGACGATTTGTTGTCTTCGTCGCCGTCACATTCCTTTCGATAAGAATCTAGCTTTCTAGACCGTCTGCAAGCGCTGGAATGGTTGGCTCAGCCAGCCGGACATTTGTCATCTGTCATCAAAATCTTTATCGAAATAACTCCTAAACACATGCGTCAGGTATGTTTTAAACTATATGAGGTCTGTCACATATCGCGTCACATTCCTTTTCAACTTAAAACTCAGTACTAATTGCTTTAATTACTGAGATATAAGGAAAAAACAAAGTGGCTCAGCCAGAAGCGTCCGGCTGGCTGGCCACTTGTTTTTCGTGTTAACTCGAAAATTATGGCGTTTTACTTGATAAAACCACTTTAGTTGCTGTCACATATCGCGTCACATACCTTTATATACCAGCTGGATCCTCAAAACCCTCTGGGGGCTGAGATCTGGAATGCTGGAAAATGCGAAATTCTGGCTGGCTGGCCAAAGTTTTTTCGATTTTTTGAGGAAACAATAGCGTCACAAACGATGAAACCTTTACAGATCGTCGTCACAAACGATGACTTAGGCACCTAGATAAGCAGCAACGCTCTGCGAGAAAATGTCCAGACAGCCGGACGCACGCTCTTCTATTACTGTATTCTGCCTTCAGTCTTCCTGTATTCTGTCTTGTGACTTCGGGCTTCTATTGAGAGTCTTCGGGCTTGAGAGTTTCACTGTTCACTGTTGCTTGAGGCTTCTTTCTTCGGAGGCTTCTTTCTTCCGGAGATCTTCTCTATTCGGGATCTTTTCGGCGAATCCCTCGCGAATCTGTCGCTGGCGGAGTGTGGCGCATTCTTAAGTGATTCTGTGCAGGCGCGCAAGGATACCGCACAAGAGAGAGTAATGCAAGCGTGCGAGCGGGACACACATATGTCTGTCTCGCTCGAATCTAATTCGAACTTTCTAGATTTTTCTAATAAGATTCTGACTAGATTCGACTATTCTTATCAGATCTTTACTATATTCTAATTTGAAAACTATTTACAAATTCTATTAACTATTTAGATCTCTCTCTCTATGTGCGGGAATGACAAGACCTTCAAAACCATTTCTTTATTTCCATAATTGATCCTAATACAACTCAAGCTATTTTCAGGCTGTAATCACGTAAGTTTTCGTAGCAGTTATTGATTAATCAAATTACAATCAAATTACAAAGATACAAACGATTAAGCAAACACTTTTAAGCTATAAACTATTACAAAACACTGTTTTAAAGCACTATTTCTTATACCTAACACTTGTATGTGACGCTATTAACTATAAACACTATAAAAACACTATGAAATACTATTTTAAACGTTCTTAGCTCTTTAAGAGTCTTATAAAACACTATAACACTATCTATATACACTGTTTTAAGTTTATATAACTGTCTTATTGTCACTGTCCTGCACACTGGTTGTATGCTCGTTGGCGGTCACCCATCCAAGTACCGACTGCGCCGAACGTTGCCGAACCTGTGATATCGTATGATACACACAGTAACCACGGCGCCACGACGACTTCACGTTACTTCGGGTTACTGGTTAAGTCGATCAAATCCGTTAAGGGCATGTAGCACCCGTCTTTGGTTACTTAGGTCATAAAGCATCTTATTCTGCATGTAGGAAACAAATAATAAGAATAAAAAGCGCACCAATTCCAAGATATGACATTTAATGGCAAAACGGCAATTTTTATAAAAAAAAAATTAAAGTCGAAAACGGTTAGGTTTGGGGTAGGATGTTTCATAGTGAAATCAGTTAGGAAAATCGGGTTCTGCACATCCTTAGCGGATCTAGGTTGACTTAACCAGTAGGTAATCCTGTATATAATAAACACGTTATAATGAAATCTTAATACTATAATAGTACCTACCAATTCATTAAATTAGGTAACTTTACTTTAGGCCTTTGAAGAAACCGCAAGGATTTCATTTTACCAGTTTTCTGGATGCACTTGAATAGTTTAAAACAATAACCAGGAGGGATTAATAGAAGAGATTAGCCATCATAGGTATGGCTTTGCAGGTACCGAAGATGTGCCTTCAATCCCTTTGTTTGTTTGTGCAAATACACTTAAGTAACAATAAAAATAGTAATCACCAATAAAATTTTTTGCGGCACACACAACTCTGTAACCTCACAACCGCATCAAAAGTAGTAAGCCGTGCGCCCATAGATGAAAATAAGTACTAAAGTACGTGCGCCGCAGCAAAAGTAGGATGTGCGCTAGTGTAAACATGAGTTTTGCGTGATGAATTCTTTAACTTTCCGTTAAGTTTACTCAATAAATGATTAATATTCATTTTTTTTCTTCATGTAAGATTTCAAACTATCACGTCCTTGAATTTGGAAAGAGACTAACCAGTCACCCTGTATAATTAACATAATAATATTGAAACCTTACTACTATAATAGTACCCATTCATTCAATTAGGTAGCTTTAAAAAGCTTTTGAAGAAGCCGCAAGGATTTCGTTTTGCCAGTTTATTTTGCTACAGTTCGTTTTGATAGGTATAGCATCCTACTTTGGGACAATGCCGCAGATATTGACACGATATTTACACTACAGAAAAGGGCTATTCGTGGAAGGCATTCGTGGAATGTATAAACTTGGAAACAGAGAATCTCTTCGAAAAAAGTTTAAAGAGATTGATATCTTGACCCTTGCATCACAATATATTTATGAAAACATTATGTATATTTATAAGAATAGTAATAAATTTAAAACAAGGAAAGATACCTAATCATGATACAAATTACTCTGTAAGGACTAGGAACGACCATAAGTTAGCGTTTCCTAAATTAAGGCTGGCTAAAAGCAGCAAATCATTTAGGTATTGGAATGTCAATACTTATATATAACAAAATTCCGAATTCAATTCAATCCCTGCCATTCAATAAATTTAAATTAATCATTAAAAACACTCTATCTCGAAAAGCTTATTATAAAACTAAAGATTACTTAGATGAAAAAAGGCATGAGATTAAACACAACAGGATATTTCTAAAAGTTTAGAATTACTTAATAATTTTGTTTACGGCTTGGCTTGGCTGTGCAGTATACCTACATATGACATACTGGTGACTGTCCCACTCACTTATTTTCTTGTCAAGACAACAGCAAGAACGTCATGCTCCCTCAGGCGGCATGGCTAGTGGTAGCGTCGGGTATCGGGTCACCCTCTTCCCTAAAATATGGTTGAGGAGGGTGATGGCTGGTGCTTGCGTTATACTCGTGAACGGGTGCTACTAGCGGTGCCAGGTCGTTTTGCTAATGATACTATGACTATTTTATTCCATTCTTGTTCAAATACTCTGGTACCAGTTTGTCATGTTCGTATTGTGCATCCATAGCTCATTGCACCTACTAAGTATGTAAGCAATTTGGTTGTGGCATGACATTGGCTCTCACAATTAGCTGTCTTGTGTTTTTTTTTTCATGTCACGGTCAATTTGTACTATAGGTACCTATTTGTATTAATTTGAATATTCTGACTGAAAAAGACTAAAACTCTCTTAGACTAATAATCAAAGTCCTTAGGTCTCATATCACATGCCAAATGCACAAAAACTAGTAGGTATTTAAAAGTCGTTAATAGAATAAAAGGCAAAAAGTTTTCCTAAATTGCGGATGACGGCATAGGGGCGTCTCTTTTAATCGCTGTGTGAGACACCATATTAGGACCGTCATAAAAAAATAGAATGGCCGTACGGCAGAAGTTTGTAAAAACGACTGCCGCAATGAATCGGAACCGCACGTGACTGTACTCAGCAGCGAGGTCAAAGAGCAAGTTTTACCTTTTTTTGCTCATTTATTTTTTCTACTTTGATGTTTGCTTTAAGTACTTTAAAATGCTTTCGATCGTAATTCGGCAAATGGACATTTAGGTAAATAAATAAGTATCTAATGTGATAAAAATTTATTCAAATCGTATGGGATTTTGGGGTTTTTAAGGAATTGAATAAATAATCTACTAATATACTAAATATAGCTGTGCCATTACTTTTTTGGTGTAATTGTGGTGATAAGGTTTAGTTACATAAACGATGATAACCTACATAGGTTTACAATATTGATTAAAGTTAGTTTAGAATGAACATTTGCAGGAATGGATTAGAGTGGACACGATAAGTAACACTGTACTGCACCCAATTCTTTAGGTATTTATATAAGTTTTATGCAAACGCATTAAGGTTCAAAATCCTAAGTAACATTATTAATACTGATAGTTAATTAACCTCGTGTAGGATATCAAGTGAGTTATGTTGAAAAGCAAATGAGTAATGCCCCCATTGTGGTGATTAATGAAATACAATACTTTTGTAAACAACATTTATTGTTCTAATAAATGTACAAAAATATATATTACTCTAGGTAACTTCATGCAAAAGTTTGATACAGGAGTATGTACATTAAATATTTGTACACAAGCAGCTGCAATCAATTACACATAATAAAAAAAAGTGCTGATTTTATCTACAATCATAAAAATCTTTGGGAATCATGTAAATACCTTTTTGATGTAATAATACCAGAAACTTAGTTCAAAATATACAAATTATATACTTAATTAAGTTTAAATTAGGTGTCTTATATTACACAGTTATTTACGCTGGTTAATAATAATATAGCATACAGTATGGTTATTATTATTATTATTGGTTAACTAAATTTTTAATTTTGAGCATTTACATTGTACTTGAACTTGGGGAACTCCTTATTTTAGAATAGGCAGCTCTGTAAATATTACAGCAGAACAGGGAGTTCATTAAAGCATTAAGCGAGGAAGAACTTTGGGTCCTGTACAGGCCAGAAGCCAACTCATCACTGCAGGGTTCGCCGATAAACTGCTGCAAGTCATTCTTCGGAAAACCATCCTTGTAATACTGTTTAATTGTATCATAAGCATCCATAATTACAGATATAAACAAACTTAACACTACATAAATATAGAGACTTATAAAGGAGTATAAGTACACCCGACTAAACCACCAAAGCAGTGGCGATTTCTTTGACATAACAGAAAATGTCGCAAACATATCATCTCCATTGATGAGTGAAAATAAACATTCTGATGTGGTTGCTAGGGAACGGAATTTCATGTGATATGGACCCAATATAAGCCATCCGCAAAACATGAACCCAGCATAAATTAGCAAGGCACAAGTGGAAAACCTGAATATTTTAGGAGCAGCTTTCTTTAATGTCAATATAACTACATTATATGTCTTGAAAAAGCCCAAATATCTGAGTACCCCAAACCAAACTAACAAATTTCCTGTCCCTAGAAACAATGAGCAAACATTCCACTGATCATTCGTAAACTGATTTCTTTCAATTTGTTCTTTTATTGCTGAACCCATGACTATAAGGATATCATTGATTATTATCATTATATACCATACATTTAGGAATTCTAGCTTTCCTTCTAAGCTCAATTCTTTATTGTACACTTGTCTGAAAAACTGAACAGTAAGTTCTTTTAGTAGCTGAGCTCTATAAATTGCTCTGCTGCATAATATCAATGAGGCTGAGCAAATTGATATTACTAGAATGTTCAAGATGCTGCGGAGGATTTGATCTATCTGATTGTCAGTGACATAATCTGTATCGCCTTTACACAACAGTTTATAAGGTTCTGCTTCTAAAGCTAAAGACATTTGTCCATCATGATCTTCATTATCAAAAATAATTTCCACATCAAATCTAAAACAGTCTGGAGGGGTGATAGGTCCAGCTGCTCGGAAGTTAATTGTTTTTATTGAGAACTTTAAAACAGCTCTGACTAAAGAAGCAAAGCTGATATTCAAATCAGCATCTTTAATAAACTGTTGTGAACTAAATAATTTACTGGCTTTTTGTCTTGTGAAATTCATGCAAGTTTCCACAATCTCAGAATTAAATTCATAGCTCTCATTGAACCCATTAATAATACCTCTTTTGTAATTGTACATGCAGAACTGAGGTGCTATCATATCATTGTTTTCACTATTGTAAGAGTATGGTCCAATGGCATTAGACAAATTAGAGTAACCTTCGTAAGCATAATCCAGAGTATTATAAAATTCTTCAACTTTGTAGACAGCTAAGGGTCCAGCACCAGGAGGATAAGCATTAATTTCTCGTGTAGAATCCCACCCAAGCAGAAATAGATGAGAAAATGAAATTCGGTTATCCCAGGTGTAATTCACATGGTTATATCTGTTGTGAGCAAATAAACACAGTTGAAAAGTCACTAGTACAATTTTGATGACTTGAACTATAAATTTATAAGGAAATTTGCGTTTGGCCTTCCACTTTTCAATTGGATTCATGAAGAAAAACTGCAGCTTACGTCGCATTTTCTCTTCCATGAGTCTAAGCTCTCCAAAACCATTTTCTTCGCGCTCTGGATCATTGTCTGTTAAAACACGGACATTATCTTCCATTTTGTTTTCGTGTTCACCTTCAGAATAATGAATTCCTTCAGGCTTGGAAGTAATAACTTCCAAATAAACAAAGTCTTGACTAATTTCCGTAAATAAACAGTACTTAGCTGTTATAAATTTCACTTTTCAATCACCTGGCCCGAGGAACTTCTGCTTGGGCTACTTGTTTACAATTAATAAACTCGACATTACGTATGTGTAATCTGTGATTTACATAGAGATGATTTAATTTCAATAATGTCTATTTGTTGCTGAACAAAGAATGAAGGGAGGGCGATGAAGGAAAATATATATAATTATTATAGGTAGTTCAAGAAATGTATTGAATGACAGTGACAGATTTGTCAAATTGACAATAGGCTTGATTCAATAAATACTAACAAAAATATTCTAATCTCATACAAGAAGCACCTATAAGTATTTAAAAAAATCACCCGTGAATATACAGGGTGTAATCGTTTAGTGCTCCATGTCCACGTCCTGCCTTTGTCCACGACTATCCTCATCTCCATCCACATTATCTGTATTCTCTCTCACCTCTATCTCTGCTTCTATCTTTACCTCTATATCTATGTCTTCGTTTCTGTCTAATACTTGATTGCCTATTGTATAAATATAATAGTAGACTCGAGAAGATCAACTCGTTTATGGGTCAATGTGTACATTTTATTTTATAATAAAATTCCAAAATATTTAAGATTAACCCTTCGATAGATTTAAGGATAAGTGTTATGTGAAAAGGTTTACTATAAGATATCCGGATGCAAGAAGATAGGATTCCCTGGCTGTAAATTGTTATTGTGTATTTTTTTTCTCTTATTTTTAAAAGATGATTGCTGTTGAGTTTCTTGCCATTTCTTCTCAACAGATCGACTTTCCGAAGTGGTGGTAGATTCAGTTCAATTGGTTAATTGTTTGACTTATTTCAAATGTATTTAAATACTTACAAAATAAAGAATATTTGAGTTTGAGTTGAGTGTGCAAAGGGGATTATTCCGAAACGTAAATAAGGAAACTAAAGTCATGCTAAATGTATGGGTGTGGTTTATATTAAAATTATGGATACTTATGTACTGCTTAATTTAAAAGTTTTTTCAAATTTAACTCATGGCAGCGTATTTTTTATATCAGTTTTAAGTTTTTCGATATCTCTTATAAGGTGAGTGGGGGCAATACCGAACGGTTATTTAATGAGATGAGGAGTGTTGTTTTTGAAACCTTGTGAAACACTACATAGCAGTAAAAAATTAAACTTGATGTCTTATGAATGATGACCCGAGAGTATATATTTAAACTAGTTTGTTAAATTTCATTTAAATCTATAAAGTAATGAATACCACACCAAACATCATTTGCAATCGACAAAAATAAAAAACGCGAAAGGTGGAAAGGTGACGGGGAAAGATCAAAGTATTTTCTAAAATCGTTCAAGAGAATGAGAGACGTTGTTGGTCAATACTGGTCTGTGGAATTTAATGCCCTAATCCCCAAAATAACAGACTCGTGCGTCAAAACTCCTAAGGAAACAAAGACAAGACAAATATTTTAATTTTTGTATTTCAATCTTACCCCACCGGGGAAAGATCGAAGTGGATGTTCTCAAACATTGCTGAGCGATTGTTTAAAGTAACATTGATAATAAAAGTTAACGCAAAATCAGCAACAAACAAAAAAATCTGATTTTGTTAGATTTATGATATTTTGTAGCATAATATTATTCCAAATATCTTACTCAAAAATTTATATGTTCATCTTACCCCATCAAAATGTAATGGGTAATGATAGAAAATTGTGTCAATTCCTAAAATACGAGTAATGGCAATAAAACGATTTAATAACTGATGCGGGGTAAGATAAAAATACTTGAAGAAAAACGCAAAAAATCAGATTGTATAATTTTGTAAAAAAAAATATGTTTCTGTGCAATAAACTTCAAACGATGACTGAGGCATAGGAGAAACTTAAATGGGGGGTTAAACAGTGCTGCAAACACTTCTAAAAATCTGCTAGATGTTGCGTTATTTTTGACTTTCTGTCTTACCCCGTTTTCCATCTTCCCCCCACTTACCTTAGTTACGTTTAAATTACCTGTGCACACTTATCTATTATGTTACGCTGTATACCTACGCGGTCAACTAGCGTGATTTCATTTAATTTTTAGATGAATACCTAGATTTGTTGTGTTGAGAAAGAATCCAACCAAACAAACTAACTAGTAAAAACTCAGTCGGTGTACGTCCATGCGTGACAGTTATGTTGAAGAATTTCTCAAAAATTAAGTCCAGTCCATAAGAGAAACAACTAACTTCGACCAAAAAGTGGAGCCAGTCAAAACTACGCCTTACTGTGTATTTATACAATCACACGCACCCACGCAAAGCGAAACTACGCCTTGTCTTGTCAGTTGTTATCGCGGCTCGTGGGAGCACAACCGTTAAAAAAAAAAGTTGTTAACGTACATTTAGAAGATCCACTTTTATTTTTATAGATTAGTAGCGTTATTTTTGTAATTTAAATAATCTTTAAGATTTATTTTGGAATAATTTGAATAACACGGCAAAACTGGCCCACGCACCACATGCATAAAAAACTGGCTTCACTTGGTTGTTCGGAGCGCTCCGTCTTAACTTTTTATTTGGTCTGAGGTATCACAAGGGGTCGCTCAAGAGTCTCAAGACAAAGAAAGCTATATCAAATTTAATTTTCATGATCACTTTCCGACAGATGTCATGGAAGACAACTTCCATCCTTATTTTATTAAGAAAATAAAAATTGGAAACTGACGAATCCCCTTTCAGTGGGAACAAATGCGGGCGGTACCACTTAAGTCAGTTTACGACACTCGGCAAGTGGAAATACTTACGATTTGCATTTGGATTAAGCAAAATCTTTGTCAAACCATAGGTACATACCGACCAAACAAAATTAGCTAAACTTGTGTTGGTGTTATTAGGTAATTTCTATTAATATTTTTTTTATAAACCAAACACGGCAAGGTTTTATTTTGTTTAACAATTGGCAGAAGACATGGTTTTTGTGGATTTTGGATTAATTTTTCTGACATGTATTATACTTAATTTCGTGATACTTGACCATATGGAAATCTATACAATAAAAGCCACCATGCTATGATGCAAATATTTATTTCCGAAAGTTACACTGTTGTTATACTCTAAATTAAGCTTTAAGTTTATTATATAAAAACTACAATTAATAAAGCGAGCAAGTAAAAAGGTTGGTTTTGCCTAGGGTCTAACCAAAAACACCAGACAACTGAAAAAGTACACCATATAACCAAAGATTGATTTTTATTTTAATCATAAATATGATTATGTTTCAGAGCTGGTAATTTTCTTATTATTCATATAATAAAAAAAGCTTTTAAAATCTTTGTGCAAGACTGATTTCATGAAAGTTTTTATCTTCATCATCTCCAAATTATTTCTTCTATTATAATGATCTCTTTCAAAACACCTTACTCCAATTAGATTTTAACAAGCTTTAGAAGCATTATACAATAAAAATGATAGTATACTTTTGCTGAGAATCAGTAATATTATACTCAATTCGTAAACTTTTAAGTTCAACAAAAATAAGTTACTACCTAAATCTAAGAGGAAAATATATGTACTTATTGTTGGATTTTACAATAAGTTTTTGTTCCCAGAATAGCTTGTCAAGTGAACAATGTTTAAAATACCTGAGAGGCAACTCATTGCGCACATCTTGAAAAACAGATTTATTAATAAAATTATGATGCATGTTACAACTCAAATACAAACATTTGTAAACCCTACAACTGGCAGTGTTTTAGGGCCTATGAATTTGCAATCACTGTAAAACAATCAAGCTTTCTATTTTCTAACTCTGGTACAGCCAGCTTAAGGGTTACTTCATTGAAAAAGTCATCTTTTCAATATCATAATCCTAATCTAGCATTAAGAACACACTCATTAAATCATATTAAATGAGTGGAAATTATAATCTCTGGCATTTATTATTTAAAAAAGATTGTCATGATAAGAAATGGCTGAGTCATTAAAAAGTTTATGGCCATAGGTGGCTCCCAGACAGCGTTTGCTCCATTCTGTTCAGATCACCCTCATTGGCGGTATTATCAGGTTCAAGTTCATTATTGTTTCTTTGGTTTGGTGAGTATGTGTTCCTATCTTCCTCGTCATCATCATGTGATTCTTCAGATTCATCTGACTCTTCATTACCTGAATTAGAGAAAGAGCTTATATATTTTCAAAATCTTTTTCCTACTAATTTACAATGTAATTATTAACCATACAGTTTAATGATGTAAAGGCTACAAAGAACAATGCAGGAATATAATGTCAGAAGAATAACATTCATACACGGAAGTTATTCAATACGGTAACTAAGGATTATTTTATATTAATAAATAAAACCTTACCATCATCTTCATCAGTATCTGCTTCGTCGTCCATAGGTTCTGAAGAATTTTTAACGACTGGATTTCGTTTCTTGAATTTTTGGCACACATAATTCATCTGGAACACATTAAAAAGTCGTAGAATAAAATAAATATTTTGAAAAAAGAATCAATTAACTAAACAAGTGGCTTTACCCAATTTTTCTGAACTTGTTCCATTTCTGTCAATTCGGCTTCTTCATCGCATGGGCGGTCTGAGTTAAACCACTCGTAATCTATTAGGGTCGGTGTTAAAACAGGAAATGGTATGTTCATGTTGGATTATGTGTTTCAAAATCGAATGAAACAAAGACGTCGTTTGAGATTTGAAAAAGAATAACTTCTTTCTTCGAAAGTTAAACAAAACAAACGCCAAACGGGCAAACGCAGAGACAAGCAATTGATTGATTGATTGATTGACAACAATTTGCGAATTTTGCGTTAAAAAAATAATCAGTTCAACTCACGCACGATTTTTTGCTTGACTTATCAATTATCAATCAAACTACACGGTGGTGCACGGCAAGCGGCGCGTGCATTGCACTTTTATGATTTGTTAGAAGCATAGATCTCTAACACTATGGATCTGAAATAACAGCAAAAAATGGGTGCATACCTAAAGTTAAATCGTAGCATAAAATGGCCGCCAATAGTGAGCATACTAAAGTTGTATCGATATCGATACTTCTAAGGCCGTATACAGAAAGAAAGCTGGAAACTTATAAGCGCTTATCAGCGAAAATGTCTGATTCATCGGACGATTATTTTGTTTTCTTGAGAAAATGTGTATTCAAAAATGCGAAATGAAGCTTTATCCTATTGATAGAGAAAGGAAACTTTTTGGGTGTAGCATCATTTATTAGTAAATAACTGAAAACTTGATGATCAAAGATATTAAAAAAAAAAAATTTTAGGTCTAATCTTTAATAAATTACTAAAACTGTTATCCCACATGCTTACCATGAAAATGCTTGAAATGATTCGTCTGGGGATTTATTAACTTATTATTTGTCAGGAAAAATATACGCTTTTTCTAAATAGCTTTGTTTATAACTTTATCACGCCACCAGAAATAAATTGTCTTACCAAAATTTAGGGGTTCAAAACTTACGTTCTCCTATTGACAGTATTTGACAGGGAAGGAACCACTGACCTCTATATTTACCACTGGACTGGCTGTTCCGTAAGTTTGACAGCTATTTTTTTGTGCCTATTTGAAGCGCCACTAGCGAGTAGCGAGTGTCCGCAGAACAAATTTTGACGTATATTGCAAGTGGCCGCCAGAGAAGTGCTTGCTTATTGTTAAGTGATTTTATATTTTTTAAATATTAATTCGAATTTTATGTTGTTATTGTTATAAGCATTATATAAAAGTTATCAAGAATGAGGACATGTGACATATGTGTAAGCGACTAGTTTTAGTACCACGGACACTCGCTACTGCTCGCTACGTCCGACAGCGCCAAAATGGCGATTATCAAACGGGCACAAAAGCACTTTGACAGCCGCCAGTCCAGTGGTAAATATAGAGGTCAGTGGAAGGAACACACATCCGATTAATTGCGACGGTTATTTTTACAAACTTCTGCCTGGTGCGGTCATACCATTTTTTATAACGGTCCTAGGGCGTCTTATGCAACTATTAAAAGAGACGCCCCTTAGCCGTCATCTGCCATTTAGTAAAACTTTCTGCCTTTTTTTTCCATTTACTACTTATATATACCAGTCTTTTCTTTTTTTTGACTTTGATTATTAGTCTAAGAGTGTTTCCGAAGCATATTTGAAGCGTTTTATTCGAAATTGAGAGCAAGTATCGAACTAATGACAGGTGTTGTTTACCTTTTTGGAAAATCGAAAGAAGTATTGAAAGAATATTCCTTCGATTCTTTCGATACTGGGGAGGTAGAGGTTCATGAATTACGAAGGAACACAAAATAGTAACAATAAAAATGAAAATAAATAAATAAATGAAAGTGGACATTGCAATTATAAAAAGTGAAATCTGATCAAAATAATAGTAATTATCTATACATATAATAAAATGGTAGGAAAGTCAAAACTGTACATTGAATATTTTTTTAAAAGAATACTTGGGGTATGATCTACAATCGAAACAGAAACAAAAAATATAGTTTTTAGAATTTTTGTCTGTTTGTCTTTCCGGGATAAACTCAAAAAGTACTGCATGGATTTACTTCAAATTTGGCATGAAGATAGTTATGAAGTCGGGTCAACATATAGGCTACATATTATCACGCTAGCAGTGTTATAATCGTAGGTGCGTTTGGTGCTGCATAGCGTTCACGCAGACGACGTCGCGGGCAGCAGCTAGTAAAATATAACTATCCACATGGCCACTATGTAATAATTAACCATACCTTCCTTTTATATTATGAAAGTTAGAAAGATGTTACACTCGTATTATGCAGGTAGCAGTAAAACAACATAGTAATTTTCACAAATATTTATTCATTTCTTAATAAAAGGTACAAAGTCTATTTTTATTGAATAATACAAAATAAGATTTCTTACCTTTTGGAAAATTGAAGGTACTGTGTCATCTCGCAATCTAATTACATCAAGGGTCTTATTAAAGCTATTTTCCTCAAAATGTAAAGAGCAAATATACCAAACATTAACTTTTGGGTTTAAGTTCTCGCTTCCAATGGCTTCTAACCACCGTCCCTTTAGTTTAACATTTCTTGGAAACCTAAAATTATAAATATCGATATAGAGTTTTAAGAAAAATACATCACTATTAAATTCTAATGTAAACAAACAAGACAGTTTCAACAATGGGTTTCGGCAAAGTAAAACGTGTTTAATATAAAAAAAATGTAGTGTATAGTTAAGATTGCATGTCCAAATCACAAAAAAAAGTTATGTGGAGCACTTTATAACAACAATTCACTTGTTTTAATCAATGAAAATCTTACTAACCTGTGTAAAGTTAAATTAGGGTATTTATCATCTTTCTTCGCACCACACCACAAAATTGAACATTTCATATTGAAAACTGCTTGCACTTTTTGCAGATATTAACATATAAAACACAAATTTGACAAATTTGAAAAAACCTTTCAGCAAAAACACAATTTGACATCTTAAGTACTCTGAATTCTGAAACACAACATGGCGACAAGGCACTCTAATGACATTCGTATGACGTCATGCTTTTAATTTTTTCATTCGGTAGGAGAATGAAAATAGTACTATCTCTTTTTTTCTTCAATGGTTTTTGTATTGGGAGAGTGAGATAAAAGAGTTTTAGCTATAGCTACTTAATATCTATATAACTATAAAGTATATATAGAAAAATAGAACATCTCCATGGTTAGAAGTGAGTGGGTATCTGTGGGTGGGCCAAGACCTGATCCATTATTTCAAAGGTGTTTTTTTACATGGAAATCAAATACAAAATTATAATAGATTCAGAACTATGTTTTCAGGATCTTATCATATAGTGGGTCTCGCTTTTATGGTAACAATGTGCAAATAAATTAGTTTCTATGTAAAATAGCAATAGCATTTTGCTTGCTGCCTCGAATAAGCCAATAGGTACCTTTCGTTCGAATTTTGATAAATAACGATGATAACAAATAATACCAGAAGTTACACCGGAACGTCATACGCTATCAATCATTCAATCATTAGTAGTGTCAGTCATGTAAATGTCAATTTTGTCAAGCAAGATCAATCCATAAAATTTTCGATCCAACCAGCAAAAACATCGAGAATAACACAAAGATAACGATATTTCCACACTACATGCAATAATCAATGAATTCAGTGCTTCTTTCACATATCCAAATCAGTGACTATGGCCTTAACTGCGGATAAATTGACAAACGACGAGAGGTAATATATTCGATGATTGCATACGTGTGTTCAAGGGAAAGTTTGCATTGCTAATTTTGTTTGTTGATTATTGGCAGTGTATTACAAAACCAGTCTTTGAAAATTACCAACTTTTATTTCAGGTTTAGCGGCGACAATGTGTTACTGTTCTTTTGGTATTTGCCCCTTGGGTTAATACTTATGGGCTTCAGAATGATTTTAGCAATGATCCTGTGGGTAGCATCTATAATATTGCCCAATAAGTCAGCTGTTCGGCAGATGTTATCGTCTCTTGCCTGTTGGACATTTGGTTAGTATTTGTGATGTTGTTTTAACCATCACTTAAAACAATGAACATACTTTAAAGTTAAAAAAAAACCTAGCTATTAAATATTCATGTATTTAAATGAAATGGACTATGAAAAACAACAACATTTGTAATCTTGTTAAATAAATTTAACTCACTTGTTACTAGCATTCAATTAAAGGACCAATATGGAATAATAATAATATTTCAAATGTGGATAGTTATATTTTCATTTTGGCTGTGTCTAGGTCATTGCTGCTGAGTATAGTGTGCGGTTATTATAGTAATATAGAATTTTGTTTGCTGATTTATTAGACATGAGTAAATAGTTATAAGTATAATATTTATGTAACATATTTATCTCATTTCATAAAAAAAAAAACTAGAATAGAAGTAATAATCTATTGATATTTAGTATCATTTGTAAAAAATATATATTTTTATTACTTCAATTTTAGGTTTTTGATCAGTGTTCCTTATGACAATGACTGTATTTTATATTATATTGAAGGTGTTATAGTGTGATGAGGATGATCAAATCCCAGGTTTTTTATCAATTTTATTATCAAAAAATTTCGATGCTGATATGAGGATTCTGGCAACGAAAAACTAAATACTTACCTATCAATATCTAGTTTACCTGGGTCTCAACTACTCGTAGTAGTACTCGTAGATATCCATAGTAGTGAGAATACCTCAGATGACGATGAAGATCATGTACCTACCCATTGCTCAGTTATCCAAACTCTGTACACGAAGATGATATCATGTGTATGCCCAGTACATTTCCTTCAGCCACAGATATTAGTATCATTGTCCTCTAAACTTTCTTCAAAGCCACTGGTTTCGTGGAAAATACTGGTAGTTTCAGGTATAGTATATATTTAGATGTGGTAAATAATGAATGGCAATTATATGAAATTGATGGCAGAGGTTATGACCATTTGAGGGTTCCAGAGAAGCATTGTGACCAATAAAGAGATGGTAATCATAGAGTGGCAGAGTTTCTAAGAGCTATCATGAGGAGTCGTGATATGATTACAAGGGCCATGTTATCTTATATAGGAAATGACGGCTTAGGTGCCAAGTGTGTCACAAAAAGCTTATGTATAAAGTGTTATATAACGTTGCATCCTACACTTTGCTTTAAAACATATCATGCTAAGGCAGAATGATTTTTTTATGAAGTGTATAACTAACTGTATTAATCTATACATATAATAAAATGGTAGGAAAGTCAAAACTGTACATTGAATATTTTTTTAAAAGAATACTTGGGGTATGATCTACAATCGAAACAGAAACAAAAAATATAGTTTTTAGAATTTTTGTCTGTTTGTCTGTTTGTCTTTCCGGGATAAACTCAAAAAGTACTGCATGGATTTACTTCAAATTTGGCATGAAGATAGTTAAGAAGTCGGGTCAACATATAGGCTACATATTATCACGCTAGCAGTGTTATGATCGTAGGTGCGTTTGGTGCTGCATAGCGTTCACGCAGACGACGTCGCGGGCAGCAGCTAGTTTAAAATAAAAAAAATAAAAAAAATACAATTAACTACTTTTATTATAAAATCATTTACAGATAAATCTACACATCAAATAGTACCCCACAGTAGTGCATATTACTAGTGGGCCGTAAAAGGAACACCCATTTCCTGTTTTTCCACATGGGCAATATTTTGTTTTAGTTTTTTTCATAATATTTCAGAACTTTAAGTAGGTGTTTGGACCTACTTAAAATTACATGATGATAGCAAGCATTTTTTTTCTTGTAACAAGTGAGTTAAAATAGCAAATAATACTAATTATGAACTAATATTGTATGTATTGAAAACTTATTATGTCTTTAAATCAATATAGAATTAAAGGTGAAAACTATATGCATTAATAAATTTCTTGTTCTCTGTTTATTTAAAATATCTGTGATTAAAAAAATTTATCACTTTAAGGTCAAAATAAATAATCAGTACTAAATATTCCATAATTACAAATTTCGATTAGTTTCTTATAACTATAAAAGACAACAAAAACAAACACAAATAAAAAAGTAGACAATTCTATGTCTTTGTCATAAACAGGATAATATTTATCTACACTTTTACATTTTCCCAATTGTATAAAATAACTAAAGAACAATGCTACAAAGTCTTGACATTAGCTGGAAACGCTGAAAATAAATATCATAAGCTTTCTGTACTTAAGCATAAAAAAGTGTGAATTATAAGAAATCCAAAAAAACAATATACACTGTTGTTTTTTAGTTACCGGCCAAATATTTTTTACACAATAAGTATTATTTATAGAAATATTTTTGCAAAAAATAGTATGTGTTTTTTTACAAGTAAATTAATATATTCGCTAACATATTAAGCAAAGCATGGTCACTTTAAATTATGAATGAATACAATTAAAATAAAGATGACTACGTGCTACTACAAAACGTCTTGTAGTACTATGTTGTAGTATTAACAATGAAATGCCGCGTTGTAGTAGCTGTGTTCATCAACAGTGACCATTTGAAAAGAGTTTGTGATGTCATATGTTTATTTTTTCTACTGAGCGTTACTAAAATAAATATGCAGGTACGTTTATATTGTATCATAGAAAATAACATTTTAATTTGGCTGGTGACTTAATAACAACACTTTATAATCATTGATTTTGGACACATTGACAAATATTTTAATGAATAATTTATGTTATATTTATAAAATATAACATAAAATATAAATAATACTTATACTATTTTTACAATTACAACAGCCTGTACTCTCCATATGCATTAATCAAAATAAGAATTTTATATTGAACCTTTGAGAAGCAGTACTTAGATTCAATTTCCAAAGAGAAAAATTAATGTTAGAGGTGATTATAATCAATGTTTCTTTTTGCTGTGAATTTTGAACAACCGTTAATTTCACCTTACATCACAGGAATGTTTAGAAAAAATGGTTCTGTATAAGATTACAACAACGGCAGAGTTTATGTTAAGGAATGTTGCTAGCCAGGCAAATTCTTCATTTTATTCATTTTGGTCAAGTCATTCAAAATTGACCATTTTACTTCTAATACCATGTCTGTCTAATCACATGATACTGGCACTAATAGCATGTCGCTTAGTATCGAGGGCTGGTTGCCACTCAACCCAAATAATAGAATATAGTTATTCAACCCTCCATTTTTAAAACCCTCTTTTAGAATATAATGTCTTATATTTCTGTTTTTAGGTGTATATGTTAAAGTGAAGGGTGTGCGAGATCCTCGCTGCAGCGTCATGGTGGCCAACTATGTGTCATGTTTGGACTCATTGGCAGCTTCTCACGTTCTAGGAACTATCAGTGTAAGTTGAACTGAGATATCATAATTCACAGCTTGAGAAAACTGACCACCTTCTTTCTAGAAATTAGCTCACTACATATCTTAAATTCTCAATGAAATCAGTAAAATGTTGAGTACAATATAAGGAAAGCTATAAATTAAGTAAAAACTATATTTTTCTTTAAAAGTTATTTACGTATTCATTTGATTTTCATATAACATACTTAGTTTTCAAGTTCGCATACTTTGATTTTTTGAAGTATTTAAAATATCATTTTCATTTTACAGCTAAGAAAATGGAAGGTGCCACCATTTTTTGCTTCTACACTGGGAATCAGAAATGCAGCTCAGTTCATCAGGAAGTGAGTATTCAAAAATAAATAAAATAAAATCCTCAGACAATCACACCAACTACATGGCCCCAAAGTAAGCATAGCTTGTGTTTTGGGATACCATGTAGAGAACTAGGGGGGAACCTAGAATATAAATACAGAAATAGATAAACACCCAGACACAGAACATATTTTTTCTTGTTCCGTGCGGGAATCGAACCCACAACCACTGGCGTCTGAGGCAGACAGGTTTACCCCATCACCAAAGTGGTCGTAAATTTAACCTATAATCTAAAAATCCTTAAATAAACTTATTTTTTAAAAGGAATAGATTTGTAATGAATTAAACAAGACACAAAAAAATCAGTGGACCAGTTGAACTTTCTTTATTATCCAGCAGTGACATTAGTTAAATTTTATCACTAAACTGGCATCCATACTAACTTGTTTAGAAAACTAGCCGGCTTTTTTGTCTCTTGGTCAACTGTAATATCTTATTTAACAACAACCAACAGCTTGTTAAAGCCGAAGTATATTATGTTGTTCATTAAATGTTCTTATGATGAATAAAACTTTTTGATTTTTAGCTGGGCTATTGAATAAAATAAAAATCTAATTAATTTCCGCAATTACTGCATTCAATAACCTCTTCTGCTTAGGGACTATCACTAGTTATACCTAAATTATGGGAAAATATTTTGCTGAACTATATTCAAAATTTAGGAGAGAAGATTTAAAAAAATAGTACTCTGGAGAAAATTTACGTTTTTCATATATTAATCATAAACTTTTGTATATAGGAACATAGCTTCTCGCATGTATCCCTTATGGGGTAGGTAGGACACCAGATCCTTTAAAAAACCATCTGTTGTCACGTTTGACAAATGGAGATATTATAATGAGAGAGAGACACTATTGCAGTGACGGGCTCAGGCTATCGTCCACAAAAACGTCAACAAATTGTATATTAGTAAGTTTTATCCGGTATCCACAACCCAAGACCTTTCTGAAACTTTATTTGAACTAGATAGTATGGTGTGAATGTGAGAAATATCACCAAAGTTCCATTTTCAACCGACTTCCAAAAAAGGAGGAGGTTCTCAATTCGTCTGCATGTTTTCTTTTTTTGTTACACGATATTTCGAATAATTATGAATCGATTTTAAAATTTTTTGTTTCTTATGATAGAAAATACTTCATAGTTGGACCCATATAAATTTCATTGAAATCGATTGAGTGAATATTACGAATTTTTGAAAATAATATGTATGATTTCGGAGAATGTTTACGTTGATGACATTATAATTCAGCCAAAGTTTTGACGTGAAGTCGGTTTTAATGCTCTGCATTGGTTGATTGTACAGACAGCACTTCGCGGACTGCCCCAGCAAGCCGATCCTGCTGCAGCCGGAGGGCGGCCCCACCAACGGGAGGGGGCTGCTGCAGTTCACCGACTGGCCCTTCCCCATCGGGAACAGGGTGCAACCTGTTGCTATTAGTGAGTGTTACTACATTTGTTGGTAAAATTTTGTTTGCACAGAAAGCCGCAGATCCTGTCAAATTTCCCCAACCCATTTTTAACTTAATTTCAGATTCGGTTACATTTTTTTGACAGGTTTGGTATGCTTGATTTGTACAGTCAAACAGATTTTTTTTATCCATAAAGTGCTTATTATGCAATTAAGCTTAAAAAAAATCTCTCGTAAGGAAAGGTTCCGTTGCATTCCTGGCCGCAACCTGTGCCAAATTTTAGGATCGTGGAAATTATTCAAAAATCAATCAATAATACAACATTTAAAGTTGAATCAGTGAAGTAATTTAGGTGTACAAACGAAAAAAAAAAACGACGGTATTGTAATTTTCGTTTCAAGTAGTTTTTCTTTATTTACACGAAAAGTAACTAACAATTTAATTACCAGTTATTTTAAGTGTTTTCATAATGGTATTCCACAACTATTTTCACACACAGGTGCACAGGTGCTGGCCAGACGTCCATACTAAAAAGAAACGTGTTATTTTTGGAAAAGTTGAAGTTGTAAAAACAGTTTTGGATGTTTGATAATTCGACTGTAAACCTAAATATTATTTAGATGATAAAAGATTGTGGATTGATGAATTGATAAGGTTATTAAAAATATTCAATATATTAATCAATTTTTCAAATATTTCTGTGACATGAGATAAGCAACCATGAATGCTGTCTTCTATTTGTTCTTTCATGTTGTTTAATGTTGTATTTTTACCAATTTATATAAATTTTTGTGCAGTAAGCACTTTTGAGAAAGAGATTTTTCCTCTTGGTCTACTAAAAGTTCTATTTTTAAACGTTTTTGTATTTTGACGTTCTTTAAGTGTATTATATTAAGTGCCTTAAATAAATAAAAATGATTTTGACTTAGTTCTGTTTGTGAAAAGTTTGATTTAGTTTTGTTTGACTTAATTCAAGCTATTAATCCAAAAAACGAAATCAAACTATCCCGTTACAGGGTAAGATATTTTTTATCTTTAGATTCAAAACTAATTGTTTTAGACTAAGCTGTTGGACATCAATTATTTTTAAAGATCTGATAATACTAACTAAACTCATCTGACCAGGAATATTACTAATAGAGCTACGTTCGCAATGACGTAAAAATAATATACTAATTTATTTTGATGGCATTTCCCAGGGAGCGGGGTGATTTTATCTAGTATCTTTTAGATCTTTCATCATCATCATCACAACTCCGTGTAATAATAATAAATAATATCCCCAGAAAATAACACCAACTTGGCCCCAAACTAAGCAGAGCTTGTGATATGGGATACCATGTAGCGAACTAGGGAACCTATAATATAAATACATAAACACCAAGACCCAATCCCAGTGCTGGTTGGTAGATATCAAAATGGTTTCAGGGTGCCGAAATGGCTTCTGACATACCCTAACGTGCTTACGTGCCTCCGAAGCACGGAAGTCATCGTGAGAAATAAATGATCGGCGGTCACCCATCCTAATACCGGCCGCACTGAGCGCGCTTAACCTGCGATATCGTTTGATATGCACAGTAACCACGACGCTACAACGACTTTTAGATCTTTAATCTTTTGACAACCGGCTGGTGTAGGGGTAACGTACATTGCCTTCTATGCCAGAGGTCCTGGGTTCGAATCCCGGCGGCGACGGATATTTGTGTGATGAACACAGATATTAGTCGTCAAGTCATGGACGTTTATATGTTTATTTAAGTTTATTATCTAATAAAAATATGTATTTATTCAATATGTATGTTTATATATTTCTTAAGTATATCAGTTAACTAGTATCCATAACACAAGTTCTTCAAGAAACTTAATTTGGGCTAGATAATGTTCTGCGAGTGTCAGAAATATTTATTATTATTTATTTTATTATAAATAAATGACTTACGCTTGCAGCCGTAGAACGAGCGTTCACGAACGTGTCCGTCCTGGCACTGGGCGACACGGCGGACAAGTTCCCCTGGTCGGACGCGCTGTGGTTCCTGTGGACGCCCGTCACTGTCTACACCGTGACCCTGCTGCCGGCGCGGGAGCGCGGGGACGACGACGCCGCCTTCAAAGAGGCCTTGAGGGAGGCTATCGGGGAAGCGCTTAATGTAAGTATTATTATTTATTAAGCTATTGCATAGCTTCTATCGCGGGCCTTGAGCGTGGGGACCGAATCCAGAAATTCCGTAACGAAAAAAACCTAACACCCCCCACTCCGACCGGCACAGCGGTGATACTTTGATTTCATAACTTTACATGCGGGCTTTAATAAACAATCAGCGCCATCTACTAGGAACTTGTGGAACTTCATATTAGATTTTTTATTTTATTTTATTTATTTATTTATTCATAAGTTTTTACAAAATTTATAGGAATGTCTTATTACTATCTTAAAATCTATCTTAGATTTGTCTATTATTATTATCTATATTATTTGTAGATCAAACATTACTGCATTAATAAAATAAATAAATAATTATAATTGCATAAGTTGATAAAAAATGCTATGCAATAGCTTTACCGCGGCAGACTCCGAGTGCCACGCGTCTTTTTTTTTATTTAACCTTTATTGTACTATCGAACCAATTTAATCACGACCCATAAGCTCATTTTGGTCGAAATTCGCATGAAGATAGGTTTCCTTGGTGACGAACTTGTTATCATTTCATTCGACACTGATATTTACTGAGTACAGTATCTTAAATTTCTCAAGTGCATTATACGCGATAGACCTTACAAGTTTGACAGTTACAAACGAATCATCAGCAAATTGGGTCATGAAGGTTGCCCGGAAGAGATCGCTCATGAGTGATAAGGCCGCCCATATTGTTATGAATCCTGTTTTCCTCTCTGTGTTTATGTTATGTGTGTGTATCTGTTTGATTCTGGCAATAAAGTGTTTTTGTATTGTATTGTATTCAGTTGGTTAGATAGTTCACAATGACAAAAATGGCACAGCTCATACCTACAAATAAGGATTTTGGATTGAAATTCAATATAAAAATTCGCTATATCTAAGTAGGCATTTATTATTTTAACCCTTGAAAACGTGTATTGGGTTTACACATAAAACATGAAATGTTTTTCTTGTCAAATTTGAACATATCAGTTGATCCCCATTTTATAATTAAAGAGTTTTTTTTTGTAAACAAAGGTCAAAGTGATATCTTCAAAATTTTTTATGCATTAATTTAAATAAAATATACATAAAGTAAAATTCGAAAATATTTAAAGTTCTCATAAATAAATACTAAAACATTTTTTTAAATAAACAATAAGCAATTAATATGAAAGTATGTGGAAAAACAACAATGACGGTATTGCCATAAATCTCCACAGTTATACAAAATGGCCGGAAGTACCTACTGTATGTACGTGCTCAATCTATCAATAAAATGTGTTCCAAACTTATAGAGAGTTTTGTCTTTTGTTCTTAGAATGTATAAACAAAAACTTAAAAAATATATTATTACTTCGAAACATACGAGTTTTAAAACAAAAAGTTATAAACTGTTAATGAGAGATGATCCTGAAAGGTCAACATAATGTACGGAAGTGAGATTAATTCACCACTACTAATATCCATCAATTGCATCATAAATATAAACAATATTTTATGAAGTCAGTTTGCTTTTCTAGTTTTTTTTTTATTGAAATCATACTGTACGTCCAGACAGAAATCAAAAATATAGGAATGTCAGTGAAAATGGCGTCGTCAGTAACCTGCGGTCATTGTCGTTTCAAGTAGTTTTTCTTAATGTACACGAAAAGTAACTAAGATTTCAATTAACAGTTATTTTAAGTGTTTTTATAATGGTATTCCACAACTATTTTATTGGGCACAGGTGCTGGCCAGACGTCCATACTAAAATGAAACGTGTTATTTGATCTACTGGGTACTAGTCCCTTCTAGTATTACTGTGTGGTCTCATTTACACAGACTTGTAAAATTTTAGTTTAGAGGGTGGTATGTCAGTTTACTTAATTGTTTTCTCTATGACGACCACTTTGGCGGTGGGGTAACACTGTCTGCCTAGTGTCGCGGGTTCGATTCCCGCACGGAACCAGAAAAAAAAAACGTCCCGGGTCTGGGCGTTTATCTATATAGGGTCGCCTTTAGTCAATAACATTTTAATAGCAGATTAAAAATGATGAGTGGGTCATAATTATGAAAAAGATTTTTTTTAAAAACATTTTTCATAAATTAAAGTTTCAAAATTCTTCTTTACTAAGTGATCAAAATTTAGGTTTGATCTGTAGTTTATGACTACACAGCAAGTAATAAAAATGTTTCTATCTAATTGTATGTGGTCATAAAGTGTAGATTAATCTTAAATTTTACTCACAGATAAGAATTTTGTTTTTTTTTTAATGAAATTCAGACCCGCTCATCGTTCCTAATCTGCTATTAAAATATGATTGATGAGACAAGGATCAAATGAAGTTAGAACTGTCCTTTGTTGCAAGAAATTTCTTTTATGAACTTTCTTCGTTTCCTTTTATAAAATGAAACAATTTGTTTGTTCCGACTAAGGTAATATTGTGCTTCGTTAAGCAGTCGGATAAGCGGACCCTGTATCTATATGTATTTATATTCTAGGTTCCCCCCTAGTTCGCTACATGGTATCCCATATCACAAGCTCTGCTTAGTTTGGGGCCATGTGGCTGGTGTGATTGTCTGGGGATTTTATTATTATTACATACATACATACATAACCTCACGCCTGTCTCCCCTTGGGGTAGGCAGAGACAAGGGAACACCAATTGCTGCGATCCAAACATACCTCTTTCGTTTCGCTTCTTCCACGTTCATCAATCTTTTCATACATGATCGCCGGTTACGGGTACTTTTGAAAAGGCCCTTTTTCAAAATGTCACCAATTTGATCGGCATACGTTCGTCTAGGCCGGCCCCTTCCCACAACACCATCCATTCTTGCTCTGTACACCTCTTTCGTAAATCTTCTTTCACTCATCCTTTCCAAATGTCCAAACCACCGTAGCATACCCCTTTCAATTTTAGTCACTACATCCTCTTTCAATCCGCATCTCTTTCTTATTTCACTGTTGCACACCCTATCACTCAATTTCACTTTATTATTATTATTGACTGTATACGTAGGTGGAGCTGACGTCGTATAAATGGTCGAGCCTGTCGTCGTCCCCGCGGCGCGCGGCTCCCGCGGGCGACGCGCGGCTCGCGCGGCAGGTCAAGGAGGTGCTGCCCGCCGTGCCCATGCGGGACATCCTGCGGGACCTCGGTGAGTGCCGCCTGACTCACCAAACTAGACAATGGGGGTTTTTGTGAACTTTTTATTTTATTTTATATTATTTGGGTGGCCAACAGCTTTTACTTAAAAACTAGGTTTAACATATAATGTTGAGTAAGCCATTAACAAGCCTCCGCAGATACATTTGGAGATAGAGAAAAAAAAAATGGTTACATACACGAAAGAAAAAATAAAAAAAAAGGCAATTATATAACGAAAAATAACAATAATAACAGCATTATCTAGGCTATGACAATATGCTTCTAACCTTATGCCACACGATACCAAACTTAAATAAACAACTTCTTCACCAAAATATTTTTTAATTTAGTAGGTGTGGTGTTAAAAAGATCGATTTCGGAGTCATGGTATTTGTTGAATGTATCAACTGATCTTATCAGAAATGAGTTTTTGCGATAGTTCGTACGGGCAACTTATATGGCAACTCTAATTCTGGCGTCAATCGAACGGTTGTTGCTGGTTTTGGTAATTGAGATTTAGGAATTTTCGATAGTTTCCTAACCAATGTAGGAAACAGCGATACCAGTGACTCTGACGATTCATTCCATATAGAATTGCTGGATTCAGATTTAAGTTACAATGAATAAAAATAATAATTGTATTTTATTGTTTTATTTTTAAGACTGATTAATACTAGTTGCCTATCATTTTAATTATACACTTCTCATAAAAAAGTAGGACAGTACCAATATGGTTATTTTTTACGATAATTTAATAAAAAAATTTAATCAAGTATCATGTTTGTTTAGTCCAAATGTGTCGTACTATAGTCGGGGTTACCATTTTTAAATTCGCCAGATTTTTTAATTCTCTACTTTCATTAGCCACACTAAAGTAATACTATAGTCTTGAATCTAAATAGTCTGTACTTTTTAGGTAATTTTATATCAGTTTTAACGTTTGTCAGCAGGGCTAGTATGCAACCATCGATAAATAGTCGAATCGACAAGATAAATATTATTTTGTTATTATATCCTATTATGTAAGCTAATATGCGCACCATAATAGATAGAATTACTCGATTTGATACCATGATTAAGACCACAGAACCAAATATGTCATAATCTTAATAAATTACATACACTAAATACCATATTCTAAGAAAATATCGATAAAAGGCCCGATTTATCGTTGTTGACGGTAGCATGCTAGCCCCGCTGAGCTTAGCGTAGCGTAAAGGGCGACACTTGGTGGTAGAACAGGGTTCGCCTGTGTAGCGACCACCCTTCATATCGAATCTGCCGCCAAATATCACCGCTCCGCTGGTGATGCGTTCCGATCTAGATGTTTTATGAAGACCCAATCCTATCGTTGGAAAATCCTTGAGTAAAATTTGCTTAAAATCGTTCTATAGTGCACATTTACGGTAAACTCGGTTGACCTCACTACGTTGATATTTCCGGAAAATACAGTTGTTCACAAAAAGTTACCTACCAGTTATAAATGAATGGATCTATACGAAAAACCACTACGGTTCATGACACTTTCTAACCATGTTTTATTTATTTATTTATTACGAAAACCAACAGCGTTTACAAATAATAATAACCATCGTATGTATTCTCTTTGTCTGTGCACATTCTACGTTCGTTATGCGCTGTGACTATTTTGTTTCGTTTCTCTAGACATATCGTATATATTTCATTATCTTTTGACTGTGCAAGACCTCAAAATAGTATTAAAATACATGCACAGCATCTAATCAAGAAAGTTATTGTATTTGAAGAAGATGATTTTAACAATATGATAAAGTTAATATTTTTCCATGCAATCTTAAAACATATTTTTATCAGATAAACTTATCTGTCCACGAAAATATTGATTTCCTGTAATTGTTGCTTTATTAGTGTAAGAATAAAAATATTTATAATATAGTAGCTAACTGTACGCGTGGTAGCCGCAGATGTATGAAAAGTGGATCGGAGCCTTTATTAATATTTATATGTGTTACGCAACAAAATAATTAAATTTCTGCTATCATTTAAGTTTGCGCATCGTTAATTCTTCCTTCAATAATGAATTGCGTCTATGAGCCCTGATGCATACGTTTTCCGGCTTTCCTAATATAAAAAAATAAGTTCCATTCAAATAAGAAACCTAATTTAACCATTATTTTATATTCCAGCCAAAACCCGAAGCGTAGATGTGACAATAACGAATTTCCTCGAAGGAGTGACCCCCTACATTCCCGAGAACAGCCTGGCGTCCGAACCCGGGCCCAGCACCTCGCAAACCCAGCCAAAATACATCACGCCTGTGCCAACGGGGGTCTTCCCCAAAACAGCCCGAGAAAGACAGACAAGCTTCCAAGAAAAGAAGGCCCAAATGATCGCAGAAGCGAGACGGAGATATATCGAGAAACACGGATTAGTTATCGCTTAAATATAATACTATATTGTTAATAAATCATAGAAATTAAAGTACTATTTGGTCTTGTTATTGCGTTGTAGTTTTTGAATGTACAGATTGGGTTTTTAATCGCACACTTATTGAGATAAGTTTGGTAACGATTGTTTTTTTTAATTGAAGTTTTGATTTGTTCGAAAGTTGAAAAATCATTTCGAAGTTTAATTTTGAAAGATAAATAATATATGATTTTTGGACACAGGTAATTTAATGAAATCAGTTTCAAAATATTTAAAGAAAAGAACGCTTTGCTATCTGTAATGTAAATAATCAGCAATAAATATATCTACAAAATAAAATATGATTCGCGATTACTTTTTTTCGATTGTTAGTTAAGGCGATAACGCATACGATATAGATTGTATTCGACTGGCAAGAATTTGTTATAGTTCGTTTTCATTGATCACGTAAAAATCCGGCGGTAATTTTTTTTTTAGTATTTAACAGTGAGGCTATTATACCGTCTTACGACTCGCTGTGTAGTCTACCAAAAATGCTTAATTTGGGGATACACAGTGTGTCTTTTTTAGTAATTAGTTGTTAGTATTATATTTTTCATTCATATTAATTTAGAGTCATTTGTAGTTATGTAATAACTAGAAACGTGACTTCATTACTTTATAAACTTCAATGATATTTTTGATTGTATAACCGCATCATATTTTTTGATAATAACAATATAGTTTTTTTTTCGTAAGTTTATTCTATTATCATTTTGTTTTTAATTAGTCTTTACACTATAATAACTTACTATATTAGTTTAGACTATTTTTATATTCGAAGTAAATAGGAAAAGATTAATACCGTAAAGCTTAATATTAAACACGCCACTTTAAACGCTGCTGCTACAATTCAAGCTACCAACCACAGAATCAAAAGCATCAATACTGTCAAATATCATATTATAACATATCCAAATTCATATAACACTACAGTGCAGCCGGAAAAAGAAGGCGTTCTTTTTAAGATCCTGGACATAACACAGTATATAATTTTATTTCCGATTAAAAGGGAAAGAAAGGTAATGACTTTGACAGCTGTCACGAACGCATTCTTTCACCAGTCGCGCTATAGTGAATTAGGCAAGCTTTATGCTGTTTGGTGACGCTTATAAACATGTGCCTTTTTAGGTTTGCACTTAAACCATAGGAAAAGTATAAAAAATCGTACGAAAAATGAAATTAATAGATAACGTCTGTAAAGGTCATTGAAAGTTAATTGTAAGATTACAGGACAGATGTAATCAGAAATGCTCAATTTACATTGAATGTGTCGTGAGTCCTGAAAGACTACAGCCTAATGTGAGCAACGTACTGTCATTTTGTCTGCCATTCTTGTCAGACGCTGCGAAACGTACATTTTGAATGGGAAGAAAATGAAGGCTTAAAAAATTGTTACAGGACAAATTGTAAAATCTATCTAGTTTGAGAATAAAACAACTCTTTTACGATTCATTCATTTCTTTCTCAAATTTTTCAAATCCCATTTTATGTATAGGTACTTTATACGTTACTGTCATCGTTTTTTTTAATTTGTAGCGCCCTTTATAACAAACTATTGCTTCCCCGTATAAAATATATAAGACTATGAAATTTAGGCTGGCAAGGCGTGCTCACTGCAACTGTTCAGTCTCATTACTTTAAATCTTTTATATACAAGGGTAGGAACATATACTCATAAGGAACACTCATAACATTTGGTTTAGTTACAAAATCAAAAGATGAATCTTAAATACCTAGTTTCCACGAATGGCTTCCCAAATCAAAAATAAAATTGAAAAGACAAATGAATTGAGACGTAACTTTTGTACCTACTTTAGCGTATTTAATTGTATATCTTGATATTTTAGCTTCATTTGCGTTTACATCCTAAAGTGCTTATGAGATAGCTTTACTGTTGAGTTATAGCATAAAAACATTTGTTGTGTTAATAAATAATTCATTTGTTAAAGCATAGTTTTGTTTTCTTTCTTGTTCAGATTAGATAAAGTACTTAGTTGAGTTAGTAGATGTAGAAGAAAGTGCAGTTCTTTTATATATTTTATAAGTAGCTCTAATCTGTAGTTGTTCCACCTATTTTATTGCCATTATTAGCCTACGTGCAGAGTAAAACATCATCAGTCTTCATCCTTTTTTACTATTTATCTACACACAATACAATCATGGTTTTATAAAGCCTGTAAGTGCGAGCGAGAGGTCGAATAAAACGCTTGATGGCTCATTTCGAACATTTCTAAGGCCGGCGCCAGACTTAGCTTCAAAAGTTTGAACAAATGTGTGGCGCTGGACTTTGCATATGTATTCAACGTTTGCACAAAGCTTTGCACTTTGCCATCCGGAGTCGGTCTTTTTCTACACATCAAAGCATTCAAAGTTGAATTTGTTCAAATGTTTGCGTGCCTTGCCACACTTGTTCAGTGTCCAGTTGCTCGAGCGTTGTTGAGCGGGACGGTTGTGTGCATGTTACACTGCATGCGGCCATATAATGGCCAATAATGGCTGGGGCAGCGAGTGCGTTCTGGAATTTGTAGAGTTGTTACAGGGGCAACTATGTACATGGAACCCGAAAAATAACAAATAAAAAAAATATAATTACATGCACACAAATAATACAGGCTAACCGAGTCTACAAAATCGTTGTCCATCTTGTTTGTTGTCTACTAGCCTACTGTGGAGAAAAGTGTTTGCGAAGCAAGTCTGGCAGGTTACGTCAATATGTGTTCAAATGACTTTGCAAAGTCGTCAAACATTTGTGCAAATCTTTGAAACTAAGTCTGGCGCCCGGGTAAGGGCACGTCTAAGCACAGTTAAACGTGCCCGTAGAGTTGGTTCGATTTCTGCAACCAAGATTATCCACTATTATGATAAGTAATTTAAAAAGTAGTATCTACGTATGATCACTTATGAGTGAGCAAGAAATCCTGCAACGCTTTATGCTATCTTTTTTTTGGGACAGCCCGCGTTTGACCTCAACCTCATCTGTAAGTGAAGACGAGGTCGAAGACGGCATTATGAAGCAACAGGCTCTTCATAGCAGACGGCCGAAAAACATTGCCGTCGAAGCGGTTATTTTTGGCACCGGAGATTATATGCACGGTGTTTTCACTAAATTTAGTTAGTATCACTAAGATATAGATGGCGCTGTTCATAATTTATAAAATTAGAAAAATGCCATAGACAATGTCTCTTTCATACTACTTTTCATTCTTCAGTTCATTCAATCAATCACCTAACCGACTCATTTAATCTATTTTTCATTCATTACCTGTGCTCGTTACTGCGCACCCGTTTTCGAATGTTGTTTTTATCGCTTTTTTCTTGGATTCCTTTTACCCACAACCCGGCCACTATTTGGACTCTGACGCTCCCTTTTTTTAATTCTGACCCGGCAATTCTACTGGATTTCGGAAACAACGCTGCAATTCGACCTTTGCATGTTTATTGGAATTTTGATCGTTAAAACAATTTTCTGACATACACATATTTCATATAATCATGATTATATACATATTTGAGGAGTCTTATATATTCTTAAAGAAAAATACAGGGTAAGTTCCCGACTGGTTCTAGTAAAAGTTTCAGTCACTAAGTTCTAGATGGCGCTAGAGCTCCGTTTTAGCTGATATCTCTATCTCAACCTATAAAAGTTACTTTATGATTATATGAAGGTGGTCTGGCAAATAATTCAATGCCTTAACCAGGGCTGTCACTCTTTAAAGTATTTCAATTTGACAGCAAATTTTTATCTCGTGCAATAAATCTTGTCATGGTCATGTTGTCATTTTACCACGCTAGATGTCTATAGTTGTAATACACCAATCCAACAAAAGGTCTGCTGACAGTTGTGACTTGCGACTGGTCCGTCCAGCCAGCCAGTACAAAATGGCTGCTCCACAGATTAGAAAGTATTATGTACAAGTACAGATAGGACACATCAATATTATAGGGAGTTTGGAATGCAAGCGTTTTTGCCGCTTGGCGGCGCTTATGTGCTTGAGGTTTTTTGGATGGACTATGCACTAAGTGGTTTTTATTATTATTGTTGATAACTATTGATTTTCATATGTGAAAGAAAGGGTGCTTATTTTACAGTACAATGGCAACGAACTAACGAATCACTAACTAAAGTAATCAAAAACCAACACTTGTTAGCATGTTTGATACCTACTCATAAAGTTATTCAATAAAATATGTGAATCATGAAGTCTATCAAGCATCACAACAATTCAGTTACATACATGATAAACTTAAGTTCACTTGACGCTACTTCTGAGTTTGCAGGAAATTATATAAACACAGCAGATATGTGCATTTCACTACAGATATGCATAGGACTTTCACAAGCGTTTTGTGAACAAATGGCGAATGATTGTCTATCAATCACTCAATTCACTCATATTAAGTTGTTATTGTTAATAATAAGTGGCGCCACCAAACGTTAAAATGATGCAATGGCCAAACTCTTAAAATTCAATAAAATGTTTTGATTGTCAACGCCGTGGGCTGCTCCTCCTTGCATGTGCATATGCTGATGTAGTATTTTGTGACCACCTTGTTATCTTGTGGTGTTTTCTGGTGATGTATGCGCGGCGAGCTGAACTGAGGTTCCGGGTTCGAATCCCAGTAATTTAACTTTATCTGGGCGAGATAATGTGGTGTTTACAATTTTAGAAAAAAAAATACATAATACCAGCCACGTTTTAAATATAGGACCGACATTCAGATTGCAGCACGGGAACTTAAAATGGCGGCGCGTCAATTGGGGTGACAAGTTGAGGCGTTGAGTAGGCTCTCTATTCCTTTTGGTATAATTATCTTTGTCTATCTAGTAAACTGACAGTTCGAAATGTCAAATAGAAAAATAATGATACCAGTTAAAAACTTCGTAGTGTAAGTACTGAATGAGACTCGTTGAAAATAAACTAGTCTTTGTCATTCGTTATGCATAAAATTTTAAAGCAATTTGTAATAATTTAATCTTAGGTGTGTAGGTACTTTATCTTCAACGTAAGTTTATGAAAATAATTAATTACCAAACATACCTAGTGCTTTAAAATGGTTACAGTAGAAGTAAAATCGACTTCATAAATTCTTTATTTTTAAACTTCTATCGTCGTAAAAAATGAAAAAAAGACTAGGCCTTTGCTAACAGAGACATAAAAAAGAAATATTTTGTGAGCCAAAATATTAATTTTCCATACATAACGACATTATTATAAAAACAATAATTACGTTCATTCACTTAACTGTATCACTATTTTTTATCTTCCCTAAAGTGGGCACCCTGGATCTGTCATTTTACTGCATTGAATTATTAGCCAGGGTATAGCACCAAGCGGGGGACACTTGTCGCCTTTTAAAACACGCTTATACAGGGTCGAGGACTATTCTGAGCCGACCGTTACGCGGCTTATTGATTTGATTGATGTCTATAGATACTTCTACTGCTCTCAAGAGATATCTTCCTTTGAAGGCTTTAGTTAAGTCCAGTAAAATGGAAACAACCAGTGCTAAAGTAAATTATAAAACTAAAGATTACTTAGACGATACAAAGGCATGGGATTAAGCACAACAGGATATTTCTAAAAGTTTCTAATTACTTATTAATTTTGTTTACGGCTTGGCTGTGCAGTATGACATATGGCATACTGGTAACTGTTCCACTCACTTTCTTGTCAAGACAACAGCAAGAACGTCATGCTCCCTCAGGCGGCATGGCTAGTGGTAGCTACTATTTTATTCCATTCTCGTTTAAATACTCTGGGCCCAGTTTGTCATGTTCGTTTTGTGCATCCATAGCTCAATGCACCTACCATGTAAGCAATTTGGTTGTGGCATGACATTGGCTCTCACAATTAGCTGTCTTGTGTTTGTTTTTTTTTTTCATGTCATGATCAATTTTTACTGTATGTACCTATTTGTATTCATTCGTATAATCCTGACTGAAAAAGAGTGCCAAGAGTTTTTTTCCGCCGGCTTTTTTTGTCTCTTGGCCTACTGTAATATCTTATTCAATAACTATCAACACCTTGTTAAAGCCAAAATTGTGACGTCATTAAGCGGTCATTCGATGGTATTATGATGAAGTCGTCGTGGCGCCGTGGTTACTGTGTGTATCATACGATATCACAGGTTAAGCAACGTTCGGCGCGGTCGGTACTTGGATGGGTGACCGACGACCATTCATATCTCACGACGACTTCCGTGCTTCGGAGGGCACGTTAAGCAGTGGGTCCCGGGTGCTGTGTACTTGTATACAGTAGTCGTTTGGGTTTGTCAGAAGAGATTTAGGCGCCCTGAAAATTCTGGCATCCACCACCCAGCACTGGGCCAGCTTGGTGGATTATAGCCTATACCTCCTCTTCACCTAGGGGAGAGACTCATGTCCTGCAGTGGGCTCATTACAAAGAGTTGTGATGATGATGATGAATAAAAGAAAAAAAATTTCATCTTCAAAGCTAGATCGACTTAAAATATGATACTTACACACATATACTGCAACAGTTTTACACTTGTCGTCCGACAGTAGGTATATTTCAATTGTTGCTTACAAACCAACTCCATACTTTACGAGCTTTCGAAAACACATGAATCGAGAGACCTGTGCTCGCACTGCTATGTAACCTTTTGTATAGAAAAGAGTCCGCATTACGTTTGTAAATAACAAATAGTGAAATAAAAAGCTGATGTTGGAACATGGTTTTCATTTATTTAAAAAAATATTTAAATACACAATGCAAAGATTTCTGGTCTTAATAACGAACTTAATGCTAAATTGGAGGCCATTATTGTCGACTGCAATTAATTACTTAAGTAACAGTAACAGTTTTGTCTTGGGTACTCTTCAGATTCGATGAATGATATACATTTGTTTATTTACCCTTTATTATACATAATTACAAATTCAGAACAAATATAAGGCGGCCTTGAAAGCGATTTCTACCAGGTAATACGTTAATAAAAGAAATTGACATTGGTGATTTAATTGAAATGGTTGGGTATTTAAACATCATAGTGGATTATACTTAAAAGTACTTACACTAAAACAAAAGTGAAATACCGATGCTATTTTGGACTTTTAAGTGTGTTGATAACCAAATATTTTATCTTTCTCCACGGGTTTTCCAGTGTATACAATATTTGTTTTGTAACATTACTAATTTTGGACAATTAGGAACAATCTTTATTAATCGAATCGCTCTAATGATGCTGTTATAAAGTATTCGTATCTTGCTAAGCGCACGTCCTCATATGAACTTGAGCGCCACTTACCATCAAAAAGACACAGTCATTCTACAGCCACTTGGTAAAAACCTATATACAAAAAATGTAAAGCAAATGATCCTAATAAACAATACTTTACTTAGTTTTAAATTACAAGTCATTATCATTCATGTTTATTTTATAAGCGGGACATTTTTTATGTTTTTGATCTATTTTGAGTTCAACCGTAATCATGGCGCTTGCAACAGCGCAGCGTTGAAATAACAAGAACACAAAATAAATCAAAAGCATGGTAAATACAGAACCCAAAATTTATATCTGTGTCGTCTTTGTCTAGTCTATTATGCCGACCTCCATTAATATATCTGTATTTATGTTGAAATAATTGTGGATCGTCACACGCGCCACAAATAAGCTACTTCGATTTACAATACCGCGAGTAACGATGGGCTGAATTCTAGATGGAATAGAATCACAAAACACATAAAATCAAATTGTAATATAAAGGGTTGATTTGTAGTCACCGGCCAAATTTAAGCCCAGTATTTTTTTTACAAAGAAATAAATATATCCGCTAACATATTAAGCAAACCGTGGTCACTCTAAATTACCATTAAAATAAAGACAACTACGCGCTACTACAAAACATCTTGTAGTACTACGTCGTAGTGTTATCAAAGAAATGCCGCGTCGTAGTAGATATGTTCATCAACAGCGACTATTTGCATAAAAGTTTATGGTGCCATATCTTTATTTTTTTTGTACTGAGCTATACTAAAATAAATATGCAGGTACGTTTATGTCGTATCAAAGAAACTTACATTTAAATTTGGCTGGTGACTACAAATCAACCCTGTATGTATTAAAATTTCTGTTGTACCTATCTCATTTATCTTTATTTTCTGTCATTGTCTACTTGTGATATGCAGAAGCCACAGGTCAAGTGTTCCAAATCTGTCAATTAGTCAAAAAATTGTAATTGAATCCGAACTCTATGCCCTCGACATAAAGTTAAAAATTGGTTGGGGAAATTTGACAGGTTTGTAACACTTTCTGCTCCCATCTTCTACTACTTCTCTACTTATCTATCTTCTCTACTTTACGATTCTGTTTAAATTTACTTTTGTGTGTATGTTCTTTCTTTTTTAAGTTCGTACATGGTATATGTATATGTCAATAAATGTACTGCTATTATAGTATAACAGTAAAGAAGTCCCTATAACCCGAGTCGGTACGGCGTGATCCGCGGTGTATTATAACCAGGAGTGGCCACTTCCTGTTTGACGGGGATGTCCTGGTCTCTCTTCCTCTTGTCTTCTGCCATCTTCGCTTCGGCTGCCTTCATCTCTTCTTCCATCCTTTGGAGGTGGACTGCTGCTTCTTTGCGTTTGTCTTGGTTTGAGCTGCGAAAAGAGTTAAAATTAATATTAATTATGTTTGATCATGTTGACGCACTGCCCATTATTGACAGGTAATAGTTTAACACAATTTTTTTTTTTTTTTTTTTTACATTTTATTTTATTTTATTTTACACAATTTTTCATTATTTTAAGAGGTAATAGTTGCCTGGAAGTAAGTACGTTGTGTATTCTGATCGCTTAAATTGCTTTTTTTTTATTCTGTACTTTTACGACGGTGGATTGTATGTTAAATTATTACATATTATTAAGATATTACAAAAAGTCAATGCTTCAACACTTATTTGCCTGTAAAGTTAAATGTCAAAGTAAAATTTTTCAAGATCTGCAGGGAATTCTTTTGTCTTGCATTCTTCCGAATAATGCGGCGAAGATGCATACCTAAATTATCTAAACGCCTTCAACACATTTACACATTGCTCTTGTGTGTTGTCTGCGAATAAGCGCGTGGCGTGACGTCGTGCTGTATGCGCATCATGAAAAGTCTGCCCGTCTCTCTCGCGCACGGTTTATTTATTTAACAATTTATGTACACATAAGTTTGGACACAATTTAAAGATACATGGATCAAAAATATGTACAAAGGTACAGCTTATCTCTAATGAGATCTCTTCCAGCAGGCCTAGGACTGGAGAGTTTGTTTAGGATGCAATGATAGTGTGCACAAACCGATAAAATAATGATGAATATAAATGCATATATACCAATATATACATATATAATATTATATAAACATAAATACATATACAATATATCATAATAATATACAATTGAGAAAAGTAGTGATCTTTGACTTTCTTTTTAAATTTAGATATAGTTTTACACTCACGAATTACATGAGGTAGTGAATTCCACAACATGACTGCATGGACGGAGAAAGAGAAGGAATAAAAATCGGTTTTATTAGAAGGCGTAAGTAGAAAACTACGCACGCGTGCTCTACATGGCGCATTCTGACAGTGTGGGTATGAAAACCTTTCACGCAAATAATGAGGAGTGAGTGGATTATTAAGGATATTGAAAAGGAGACAAAGGATTCTAGCGTTTCGACGGTAGCGTATTGGAAGCCTACGAAGTTGCTTCCGACATATTTAGAGATATGATCGAACTTTTTCAGGCTAAATATAAAGCGAATGCAAAGATTTTGCAAGCGCTCCAATTAGAAGTTCCTCCGTGGCATCCAAATAACACGCATCAGCATAATAAAGGATGGGTAGAATAAGTGACTGAGCAAGAGAAATTTTCGTTTTGAAAGGCAAAAAACTATGTAAGTCTTCAAGAGAGTGCAAGGAAAAATTGATCCTACGGCTGATTTCACTGACATTCGCGTTCCATGTAAGATTCGAATCGAAAACGACTCCCAAGTTCTTAGCTGTGTCAGTGAAAGAATTTGTAACATTGTCCATGGCGATTGGAGGTTTATACCTTAATTCTCTATAATTAGAGAAATCAAGACAACCGCGAACATAACGAAGTCAATGCCAAATGGGATATATTTAGGGATTTAAGGATACCCAGGAGGATATCAAAATCAACAGCGTTCATCAACAGCTTATGATGCTTCGGCTACACTACCGTGATATGCCAGTAATTATTGCCATAACTTAAACAACACCTAGGTGTAACCACGATTTACGGCCATAATTTTACAATGCCAATCAATATGGCAAATGGCGGTAGGCAATAGCTCCGGCGGCGGTCTTTTTTCACACATCAAAGAAAATTACCGCAGTAATTATAGTGTTTGTGGCCACACTACCGTTTGTCCAGTGTGCAATATGAGCTCACCAGCGACGCACGTATCGACCGACATGGAGTGGTCAAATGAAAAAGCGCTAGAGTTTTTAGAATTATTCTAATACGAACCGTCTCTTTGGGATACTCTTTTTTTCTTCTTTTAGCTTTGTTGAAATTTAAAAGATTCATGTAAAAATAAATGGCACTCATAAAACACAACACCGCTGCAGTTTCGACCTCCATCTTGAAAAAGTGATATTTTCCGCCAAATTTATTGACATATCACGGTAATTTAATGCCATAATTATTGCCGGTAGACGGTGATACTACGGCCACACTACCTTACCGTCTACCGGGCTGTTACCGCAATAATTATGGCATTAAATTACCGTTTAAATTACTGCATGAACTGGTGTGGCCACACTACCTTACCGTCTACCGGCAATAATTATGGCATTAAATTACCGTGCTATGTCAATAAATTTGGCGGAACACATCACTTTTTCAAGATGGAGGTCGAAGCTGCAGCGGTGTTGTGTTTTATGAGTGCCATTTATTTTTACATGAATCTTTTAAATTTCAACAAAGCTAAAAGAAGAAAAAAAGGGTATCCCAAAGAGACGGTTCGGATTGGTATAATTCTAAAAACTCGAGCGCTTTTTCATTTGACCACTCCATGTCGGTCGATACGTGCGTCGCCGGTGAGCTCATATTGCACACTGGACAAACGGTAGTGTGGCCACAAACGCTATAATTACTGCGGTAATCTTCTTTGATGTGCGAAAAAAGACCGCCGCCGGAGCTATTGCCTACCGCCATTTGCCATATTGATTGGCATTGTAAAATTATGGCCGTAAATCGTGGTTACACCTAGGTGTTGTTTAAGTTATGGCAATAATTACTGGGATATCACGGTAGTGTAGCCGAAGCATAAGGTAGTGTGGCCACACCAGTTCATGCAGTAATTTAAACGGTAATTTAATGCCATAATTATTGCGGTAACAGCCCGGTAGACGGTAAGGTAGTGTGGCCGTAGTATCAGTGTGAAGGGGACAGACATTGTTTTACTTTTTCTACTGTTTATAAATACGGCGTGATCTTGTGATCGCGTGTGATTATTTATTTGCAGTGAACGCAAAAATCATAGAAGTGTGTTTATTTCGTAGTTGGCAGCATATGTCATCGATCGTATTTGTCAATAATAAAAATATAAACAATGCCTAATTGCGCTCTAAAATAGTTTGTAAATCGATCGCTCCTGCATAAGATAAATGCAAGATTAAAGTAATAATGTTATAATCATAATAATTTATAACTAGTCACACATATATTTAATTGTATTTATTTAATTACAACGCGCCCATCTTACTAAAACCTAACTCTAGTCAACACTTAAATTAGAGTCGCATTTAGAATCAAAATCTTTGATTTTTAACATAATGTGTAGCAAAATTGCATATTTGTGAGTACTGAGAAGGCGCCAGCTTTAGTTAACAAAGCAATAGTTGAGTTGTCCTTCTAAATTCTAAATCACAGATGACGAGGCCAAAGTTATAAGAATGAAATAGTAGTTTATGCAACTGTCATATAATAGAGGGTATTAAAACATGAGTGTAGTTTTTTCAAAATAAGATTACACGAGTGTTTTAATACCTAATTATATGCAGTTGCATACACTACTTTATTTAATCTCATGGTATGGTTATTTAGTATCATTGGTATTGCTAGACATTTTTGCTACTAAAGTTTTGTTCAACAAAATATTACTCAAATTCGTATGTACAAAATAGCGTCAAAATGGAAAACGCCCGTTATTGGTTTATGGCTCGGATCCAGCACGCATGTGCGTTGCGCTCACCATAGATAATGTGTACTTAAATTGAATTGAAACCTCCTTGGTCGGGACACATTGTGTCCCACATTAAAAAATTGTTTTAAAGCATTGTTTTGTTAAGAGAATAATGCTTTAATTTACTTTTTTAATTTTCTTATAGAAGTATGTAAATAAAATATGCCAATAAAAGCTTGTATTTCATGTCATAATTAGAACATTACCGAATGAGATTATATAATAGTATATTATGTAACAAGTGAGCGAAGTTGCTAATTACAGTCGAGGCTGTGATTTGAGCCCAGACTGTAATTAGCAACGCTCACGAGTTACATACGACGTTTTTCAACACACTTGTGAGTAAAAGACAGACATACGGGGTCATAAAATAACAAACACACTTGATAACAAAGCTGTGAATTGTGATTGAAAAATGGCGACGAACCTCGCGCATGCGCGTAGGTTTCTTTTTTCCGTCAAATGTGTGAATGTCTGTATAGCATATACAGCCTATTTTAAGTGAAAATGTTTAATTTGGAGTGGTAAATGCAAATATTTTAATATTTTATAACAAATTATTGTAAATTGTGAATAATTTGTTTGATATACAAATTTGTTTTACTAATATAAGGCGCAAACATTTAAAAATGTATATGGATTTGAAGTGGTATAAAATCTCTTTGTGTTTCTGAAAATATTTAATGTATAACCCGGATCAATAAAATATGCTCTGTTTACTCGCATGTAATTTGCACAAAGGTACAATTTAACTTTGTAGGATTCATTATATTATGCACTAGGGTATAATATATTATGCACGCGTGAGTTATAGCCCAGTTTATAGTTCTAAATTCAATAGAATAACGCTCACTTTACGAGCAAGTGTGTTGAAAATAATAATATAGTATTAACTTTACTTTGTTGTTATCTTTAATTTTTTAATGGTTAAATTGTTACTTTTTAATTGGATCTTTAAATTTTTGGCTAACTTATGAGCTACTTTACTCACCGGTTAGTTTCCTTGACGGAGTAGAACATGGGCCCGAGCTCCGCCAGCCAGCGGCCGTCCGCCGCCGTCACGCAGTGCATGTACTCCTTGCTGGTCATCATCAGCTCGTGGAGCAACTGATGAGGTCCCCACTCACCGGTTAGTTTCCTTGACGGAGTAGAACATGGGCCCGAGCTCCGCCAGCCAGCGGCCGTCCGCCGCCGTCACGCAGTGCATGTACTCCTTGCTGGTCATCATCAGCTCGTGGTACACCACGTAGTCCGGGCAGTCGCCCAGCCCTGCGCACGAGATACAAATAATATGAGGAAACTTCGGTATCACTGACCTCTATATTTACCACTGGACTGGCGGCTGTCAAAGTGCTTTTGTGCCCATTTGATAATCGCCATTTTTGCGCTGTCGGGCGTAGCGAGTGTCCTTGGTACTAAAACTAGTCGCTTACAATATACACATGTCCTCATTCTTGATAACTTTTATATAATGCTTATAACAATAACAACATAAAATTCGAATTAATATTTAAAAAATATAAAATCACTTAACAATAAGCAAGCACTTCTCTGGCGGCCACTTGCAATATACGTCAAAATTAGTTCTGTGGACACTCGCTACTCGCTAGTGGCGCTTCAAATAGGCACAAAAAAATAGCTGTCAAACTTACGGAACAGCCAGTCCAGTGGTAAATATAGAGGTCAGTGTTCGGTATACAACAAGACGAATCATGCAGACCTTACTTTCGTAGGTATAAAATTCTTACACTCCCCTCAATGTACATTAGCGAAATCTCGAATTTTGTTAGAAACAACCCAAACTATTTTGAGGCACATCCACCTGGAACACGTCGTGAGGGCAATCTAAAAGTTACACATACACGCAAAACTCTTTTGTACAGAATGAGCATAAACAGCATGGCACCCTCAATCTATAATAAAATTCCAGTGTCTATTAGGGAAATAAGTAATCGCGCACAATTTAAATCTGCACTTAATGGCTTCCTTGTTGAAAAAGCGTATTATAACCTCAATGGTTTTTTGACCGACAGTGAATGTAAATAAATAATGTTTTTTTTAAATATAATTTTAAATTTTTTGTATTCTTTAATTTTTATTTTTTGTATAATTATTATTACTTGTTTTCATGTTTTAATATATTGTTATTTCCTGACATTTATGTTATTATGAATTGACAAATATGTTCATATGCCATTAAGGCGAATCATGGCTGTACGTAGTATTATAAAATCCATGTCTGTAACATTACATTTACCTGTGATTATGAATAAACGAATTGAATTGAAACTTTAGAAAATAAACGGGCGATCATAAACAAACAGACCTTACTACACTTTTCCCGACGCGCCGCCTCAGTCAACACAATAACAGTCACACTAGCACCCGCTAAGTATCTATTGCATAACGCTTATGTAACCATGCGTTGCGTAATGAATTCTCTAACTTTTGGTTAAGTTTACATACATACATTCATAACCTCATGCCTGTCTCCCTTTGGGGTAGGCAGAGACAAGGGAACACCAATTGCTGCGATCCAGACATACCTCTTTCGCTTCTTTCACATTCATCAATCTTTTCATACATGATCGCCGGTTACGGGTACTTTTGACTAGACCTTTTTTCAAAATGTCGCCAATTTGATATTGATATCAATTTCAAATTGGCAACCAACCAACCAAATTGGTTAAGTTTATTCAGTAAATAATTAATATTATTTTTTTATTTTATTTTTTCTCTTCATGTATCATTTCAAACTATCACGTCCTAGAATTTCGGAAATGACCCACCCTTAATATGAAAAGATTAATGAGCGTGGAGGAAGCGAAAGAGATATGGCTGGATAGTAGCAATTGGTGTTCTCTTGTCTCTGCCTACCCCAAAGGGAGACAGGCGTGAAGTTATGTATGTATGTGGATATGTAAAAAATAAACTATCGCAATGTGAGAGGCTCAAACCCGCGACCACTGGCGTCTAACAAATAGGATATAATAGAAATTCTTATACCTTGGCAAATAATAACTGACAGTTCGAAATGTCAAAAAGAAAAACAATGATGTCAGTTAAAATCTTCGTAGTATAAGTACTGAATGATAATGATTGCAATTGAATGGTTCTTTTTCATTCGGTTAGAATACAAATTTAAACAAATGTATAAATACGTGAATTTGTGGTGTGTACTTTATCTTTACAGTAACTTAAACAAAAATAATTAATTACCAAACATAAAATATGCTCTAAAAAAATCACAGTAGAAGTGAAGTTAGTTTGAATTTTTTTAAGACAACGAAGAAGTAAGTGACCTAAAGCATCTCCACTCTAGAAATAAGAAAATGAAAGTATAACATATTTTGTGAGTCAAATATTTTTTTAACCGACTTCCAAAAAAGGAGGAGGTTCTCAATTCGTCTGTATGTTTTTTTTGTCTTTGTTACACGATATTTCGGACAATTATGAATTGATTTTGAAAACTGTTGATTCATATCATAGAGTAGTTGGTCCCAATTAAATTTCATCGAAATCGGTTGAATACTTCAATGAAAATTTCAAACTTTGGAAAAAATATGTATGATTTCGGAGTATGTTTCGTGGATGACATTCCTAACTCAGCCAAAGTTTTGACGTGAAGTCGGTTTTTTTAATGCTCTGCATTCGTTGATTATTTCCTATATCATTAAGATACAACGCGGCCTTATCGCTTCTTAAGTTTGTGTTATCATTGTATTTTTTTCTCCTTTTGTAATGTGTGAAATAAAGTGTTAATAAATAAATAAAATAATGTTTAAAAAAAACCTCTCTTGGTCTTGTAACCTCTGGTAATCTGGATACAGGCGTGACGTTCTGCATGTATGTATGTATTAAAAAAATCATTCATTCACTTAAACCGCGTCACTATTTTTTCTTCATCCCTAAAGTGGGCACACTGGAACTGTCATTTTAGTGCTTTGAATTATTTGCCAGGGTGTATACTATATTGTGTCAAATCTGTCAGTTGAGTTCGAGATAGCAAAGTTCTATCTTTACTTTTTTGGTAAAGTTTTTGAAACAGACCGTAAAGCGATATTAATATTATACATGTGAACGTTATACATGTATATTTAATAATTATTTACATTATCATTACAATGGGGGATATTTACCATGTTTTTTGATTATTTTAAATGTAGTAAATTGTCCGTTTCAAAAATTAATTGACACGCGAAAGTCTGTCTGCTTATCTAAAACGCTTTTACGGATCAACCACGACAACGATAGGAATTAAATTTTTATGAGTTAAATCTGTACCATTCAATCAACTTTAATAAATGTTGGCTATAATACAGCTAGTTCATTTTTAAGGAACGGAGGATTTTGTTGGCGTTTTTGCGGGCGATAGGCTGACATCCTGTCACTGCAATAGTTTCTACTGTATTGCAAATTTGTCAAACGTGACATCAGATGTTTTTATAGCCTCTAGTGTTTTGCCTACCACATTAGGGATACAGGCGTGAAGTTATGTATGTATGTATGTTAATTTTTTAAAATTTATTCCTTTAAATGCATTCCTAAGCAGTAATTGAGATATTTAAATGTTTGTGTTAATATAAAATACTCTTAGATAGTTACGGTTGCTAAATTTTGCTGCTTTAAATCCAAAGGAAAACTAAAAATATTAAATTTAGGCATCATGTTATTATCACTACGTTTTTCTAAAAATAATGAAATCTATGAACTTTAATTAGCCTTATAAATCTTTTTAGAGGGGTATGTTAAAGCTAAATATAAAAACTCTCGGGCTCTAATTAAAAGCAATATCTCACCGAACAGAGCGGAGGTGGGATGCAGATGGCACGGCATGCCGGTGCGGCAGTTCACGTACTCGCCGATGCCTTTCAGTCTAGCTGCTTGCTGGAAGTACGCTGGAAATAATAGAAGTAATATACAGGGTCCGCCTATTATAGTCAATTATATTTTAATAGCAGGTGTTTTTATTACTTGCTGTGTAGTCATAAGCTACATATTAAACAAAAAATTTTATCACTTAGAAGAATTTTGAAATTTAAATTTATGTAAAATTTTCAAAAATTTTTTTTTTCGATTTTCAGAACCTCGGTTATTTTTTGATAGTTATTTTTTTGTTTTCACTTAAAAAAATATTTATAGCCATTGTTTACATGCGTTACGTAAACAATGGCTATACTATTACAATGCGTTTACTATTTACTCTGAGCGTAGGCAGCTTGCATGGTAAAATATCGCTTCAAAATAATAATAGGTACTTCTTACTGTACTTACTGTTACTTACTGTTACTATTGTATCGACCATATTTTGCAAATAAATTGATTTTGATTGATTTGATTGATTACAGAATGTAGAGTCAAACTCAAATCCAACTCAAACTCAAAAATTCTTTATTTCGTAAGTATTTAAATACATTTGAAATAAGTCAAACAATTTACAAATTGAACTGAATCTACCACCACTTCGGAAAGTCAATCTGTTGAGAAGAAGCGGCAAGAAACTCAAGAGCAATCATCTTTTAAAAATAAGAGAAAAAAAATACGTAAAAAAGTAAGGAGCAAACATTTTTTTGTTCTTAATTTTTGTGTTATTTATCAAGATTTGTAAAAAGTCGTAGAATAAATGTTGTTGGTATTGATGTGGAGAGGCTGCACGCAAGAGGGGATGCGCTAATTAAAATTAACCCTGTACACTTTAGCGATGTCGTGGTGCATTGACTGTACCACGACATCGCTGTAGGCGTGAAGTTATGTATGTATGTTTAAATTGCTTGCTTAAACTTGATAGTTACCTGAGCAGATGCATTTCCTTACGGTATCCCATTCAGTGCCGCAAGATACTATTGGTAGTCGTTGTTGTTGCATTATGTCCTTCAGTTGTTGTCGGATCTCACGAACTTTGCGCATCGCTTTCGCGTGGACGAAGTGTTCAGTGCACCAGTGGCTCGAGTAGCTTTAACGAAAAGATAAATATTAATTAGTGAAAATTATTATTTTTTCAATATAAGCTGTAAGAGATCGACGGACGAATGGAACGATAGTTTTTATAATTTTTGATGGACATAACTATACCACATGACGAGAACCTCGTGAAGGCCGAGACCGAAAAGAAACGCAAGTACTTGGACCTTGCACACGAGGTCACCGAAATATGTGAAGTTATGTCCACCGAAATCATCCCGGTTGTAATATCCGCAAACATTTTGACCCCAGCCACTTTGGTCAGAAACCTTGAAAGGCTGGGATACGGCGGCGGTTCGCCTCCAGCACGCATGCAAAAAGCGGTTTTGCTGGATACTGCCCGAATCGTTCGCCGGTTTCTGTCTCTCTTGCTCTGATACCCTACCGACTGGTCAAATTGTCGGGCTGAAAGGCGTGTAGCTTTAGGTATACACAATAATAAATTGTTAATTTCCTTTACAAAAGTTCCTTTACAATAATCAAGGGCTGGGACCGATCGACGTCGATTGATTGGTGTGTTAACATCCTAAAACTACACTTATAATTTAAAGAATGTAGACAATCCGCGATCATGGTGCCTGTAAAAGCATCAAAATATCAGATGTGTAAAATAAAAATAGCAAATCGTGGTACGAATCCCGTAAATTCTTTAGATTATAGTGAAAGTAATCAATGAATGCAGAGCATTAAAAAAACCGAATTCACGTCAAAACTTTAGCTGAATTATGATGTCATCCACGTAAACTTTAAAATTTTCAATGAAGTGCTCAACTGATTTCAATGAAATTTATATGGGACCAACTATCGATCCATAATTTTCCGAAATATCATGACACAAAAAAAATGAAAAAAAAAACATACAGACGAATTGAGAACCTTCTCCTTTTTTGGAAGTCCGTTGATAAACACAAAAGTTTAAGACAATGACTACACTTAGTTCATGATAGCTCAGAACTAAGGCCTCAAAAGTGAATAAAAAACAGTGTTCTGGTAGGGCTATTCTAGGCCACGTAAGCGTTGATAACCGCCCCTGGATGTTGTAAAAGATAACGAATTTGCACAGGCTTGCGGTATACTTAAATATAAAATCTGCCGCCAATTATCACGACTCCAGCGGTCATGTGTTCCGGTAATGCTTTATTATGAGCCAGTTACTTTTGAAACTCGTGTTTTCAACCTTATTTTCATTTACCAGCAAGTTAGACTGCGGTCGAAGGTGGGTTGAGTCACCAATAAAAAAAACTTTTTTATACCTAAATTAACTAAAGCTGGCGCGTAAAACACATTTGCACATTGCTCTTGCATTGTCTGTGAATAAGCGCGCGGCGTGACGTCGTACTGTATGCGCATCATGAAAACTCTGCCGGTCTCTCTCGCGCGTGGTTTAGCTTATGAGTGTGAAGGGGACAGATATTGTTTTACTCTTTCTACTGTTTATAAATACAGCGTGATCTTGTGATCCCATAACACAAGCTTCGCTTACTTTGAGGCCATGTAGTTGGTGTGATTGTCTGGGGATTTTATTTATTTATTTATTTCATTTAATTCACAATGTTTCCTGCCTTTTTACAATTCTTAATGATTTTGGAGCACGCAATGTTTTCATTTGAAGTAGCTCGCTAATGGTAAGAGCGAGATCGTCTTTAGTTTTGTGATTGATAATCTTAAATACAATACCTATTGACCAGATTTACCGCGTATCATACACAAAATGCGATAAATGTGGTTTAAAAGTGTTTTGTTTAAAAGCAAGATCCTTGAATTTGGATTCTAATGGGGCGTGGGAAAAAGACAGGAAATAACGTTATAACATCGTTTCGTATTACAATTATTTAAAATCAAACAGTGAACAATAATACTTACTTGTTAGTCTTCCACTGGTTGTAGAGATGCAGCAGCGTGAGGTGGTCAGACTCCGGCACCTGGAACTTCTCCTTCACAGCGTCCGCCTCTTCTTCTCTTCCAGCGGGACGGTAGAACACGGACGGGACGGATAGCATTGATACTGTTGGAAATACATATATGTTACCGGAATATAATAAATTCCGTAATGCGGAACTTTCAATACTAACGTATTTTATTCTAGCCACGTATCTATAATTACGACCTACCTATAACCAGGCCTGGCTCACTCCGGGCGGTACATCCGTTATTTACCTACAGCGAAGCGCTCCGCCGGCGCAACTCGAATGGGTCGTGTATCACGCGCGCGCCCGTCGGGACGTTGTAGATACCTACCTACCTAATAGCACTCACAGTAATTCTATGATCGAGGTCGCAAATAGTATTTAAAAATGGACATAAAAAGAAACAAACATTAAATTAGATTATGTTTAGATTTGATTATGTTCAATTTAGTAAAGTAATATTACTAATTATTCGTCGTAACTTTTTTTTCATTTTGTACTTTAGGTAAGTTGAAATAATATTTTTTACAAAGGTAGAATAACAGTAATACCTACATCGGTAGATACTTAATTACAAAAACGGAGATTAATTATTCTTCACTAGGCAGCAACCCTAACAGCGTAAGAAAAGATAAGAGGCATGCGATAAAAAGAGACAAAACTTCTAGGTGTATACATTTGCAGGTACGTAATGCTGTGCGAGCTGAATTCCACCGTATCGCGTCGTAGCAAGACTCGAATTTATTTAGATCTTCTTGCGGAGTAATTCTTCTGTACCCCCGGTACTATTACTTATTCTGTGCTATAACTAGCAATTCTATCGAGCATACAAATTGCGCCACCACATTCAACGCGCGGTATTATGGCAGTTCCTTGATTTACGGCACTTTTATGTATTCTTTATGATACTTAATTTGGGCTATAAAATGAGATGCAGTGTTTTGGGAGTTTTAAAATCAAAGTCAAACAAACATTACTTCAACATCAAATTTCTCAGGGTGATAAAAGCATGATACAAGCGCGATTTAAGATATACCTACCTACTTACTTAAATAATTTGTTAATTATATGTTTCCTATTAATTTAATTATCCGATATTTTATATAATATATACACATCTATTATATTTTGTGAATGTGTGCGAGCTTTGCTTATCTATACATATAATAAAATGGTAGGAAAGTCAAAACTGTACATTGAATATTTTTTTAAAAGAATACTTGGGGTATGATCTACAATCGAAACAGAAACAAAAAATATAGTTTTTAGAATTTTTGTCTGTTTGTCTGTTTGTCTTTCCGGGATAAACTCAAAAAGTACTGCATGGATTTACTTCAAATTTGGCATGAAGATAGTTAAGAAGTCGGGTCAACATATAGGCTACATATTATCACGCTAGCAGTGTTATAATCGTAGGTGCGTTTGGTGCTGCATAGCGTTCACGCAGACGACGTCGCGGGCAGCAGCTAGTTTTAATTATTATTGTAAAAATACTGTTTTGATTTATTTTAATTCTTTGCCTTTTAATTTAATTTATGTTCATATTCATTTTTATTTTTGTCAAACGCATAAGTGTAATATTTTAACAGTTTAACTAGTGCATTTTTGCTGTCGTGACGACACTCGAGAGACCAGGGAAGACCAGCGCTAGTTTGTTAACTAGCAATATGCTGAGTTGCGGCCTGTTTGTGGAATTTGTTCTATTTTTCTACTAATTTGTCTTCAATTTTAATTTGGGATTTTTATTTTATATTTATATTTTGTTCATAATTTTTGCTTCTGTCACAAATAAAACTTTTTTAATTTAATTTCATTTCAGATGTGAATGGTTGAAATATTTATTTATCATACCTATAACCAGCACCTCAGCGGAGCACCCTAACTCCGCCGCGACTATCAACAGTCGACACTGCGGCGGGTCGAGTGGGAACTCCGCCATCTGCCTGCCGAGCGGGGTCAACGCGCCCGTGCCGTCGAGCGCGCCTAGGATCCATAGCTGGTACATTGAGTTTAGGATCGTATCCTGTTGGGGAAGGAGAAAGGAAATATATGTTCAAATAGAATAGCAAAAAACGACAGTGCAGCCGTAACGGTCGCGTAACAGAATCAAGACATATTGTATACACAGATTATAAAAAAAATTGTTAAACTAATTTATTTTTAAATAAATAAAAACAAAAGTTCAAAACAGCTTATCACTCAACGAAACCATAACTGAAAAATAACTTACAGACGCTAAACATAACACTGCAACAAAGACATATGGTTCGTTAAGTGTTCAGGTGTTTTGAACTTTTGGTTCTGTTAAGCTACTGTTGCAGACGACTGTATACTAAATGATGGACACAACACATAACCTGTATATTAGGATTTTCCCTCAATTCCAATATGACTCAAGGTTATACAGGGTGACTGGTGGGTCACTTTCGAAATTTGAGAACGTGATAGTTTGAGATCATAGACGAAGAGAAAAATTAAATAAAAAATATATATTAGTTATTTACTGAGTAAACTTGACCGAATGTTTAAGAATTCATTACGCAACGCATGTTTACATATAAATAATAATAAATAAAATCCCCAGACAAACACACCAACTACATGGCACCAAAGTAAGCATAGCTAAATAGATAAACACCCAGACACGAAACATTTTTTTTCTTGTTCCGTGCGGGAATCGAACCCGCGACCATTGGCGTCTGAGGCGGACAGTGTTACCCCAGCGCCAAAGTGGTCGTCATCGTACATAAGCGTAATACAATAGATACTTAGCGGGTGGTGGTGTGCGTGTGGCGGGAACACAACTGTGTGCGTGTTGACTGAGGCGGCGCGTCGGGAAACGTGTTGTATAGTCTCTTTATTTATCTATAGGGAATTCTGGTGAAAAATTAAGTACTTATTTTTATATCATAATTTTGATCAGAATCAAGTACAGAATGCTCTCTGTCAATATCAAAAGGATCTCCGTTTACGTGGCCCATTTGAGGTACAGCGGTACACTTGGCGAATTGAACTGTAGTATATTGGCAATTTAGGTGGCCAATTAACTAAATATGTAAACAACGTAAGCATTAAGAGTACGAGGAAATGTTTTTCCCTAATATTTTTGATAATATCCTTTCCTTAACGTAGAACTTAAAAGTTAAAACATAAAACGGAACGCCACTAAATTGGTCTAGACGACGGCACTTCCTAGCTGACGAACCCATTAAATGAAACCCCAACTCGACATTAAAGCATCGTCTAGGCAAGGTTAGTAGTTACTTAGTCCATGATGTGAATTACGTAAGCATCAAGACTACCACAGAAGATTTGTCCTGAAATTTATTCTGTTTAAGAATGTAGAACCAAAAAGTCATAGAATACGCTTACCTGCGGCGGCGGGTCCATGAAATGAAACGCCAATAGATCATTAACTCCCAACGACTTCAACAGCAACACTGTATTAGCCAGATTGGTCCGTTGTATCTCCGGTACAGTCGCGGCCAGTAGTTCCCGCGAGTACTGCGCGCGAGTGTACAGACAGAAGGCCTTGCCGGGCCCCGTGCGGCCGGCGCGGCCCGCGCGTTGACGCGCATTAGCCTGGCTTACTGGGTAGATCTGTACGAGAAATAAGGGTCAAATATACTATCGAAATCATGACCCAATTTAAATAAATAAATAAATATTTCTGACACTCACACAACATTATCTAGCCCAAATTAAGTTTCTTAAAGAACTTGTGTTATGGATACTAGATAACTGATATACTTAATTAATATTGAATAAATACATATGTTTTATTAGAATAAACTTAAAAAAAACATATAAACATCCATGACTTGACAACTAATATCTGTGTTTATCACACAAATATCCGCCGCCGCCGGAATTCGAACCCAGGACGTCTGGCATAGAAGGCAATGTATGTTACCGCTACACCAGCCGGTCGTCAAACTTTGCTAATTATTCGTTTGTAACTGTCAAACTAAATGCAGTTAGGACATTTCAGATACTGCACGAATTCTGTACTCAGTAAATGTCAGTGTCGAATGTAATGATAACGAGTTCGTCACCAAGGAAACCTATCGTCAAGCGAATTTTGATAGACTAGCATTTAGACGGTTTGGGTCATGATTAAATTGCTTATTAATAATAGTATCTTAGAATTATACTAAGGTGGATAAATCTAAGAGAATTGCTGAGTCTTGAGCATCATTACAAGTTTGCTTTTATTTTAGATACACTCTGGCTGGTAAGGTAGGCCTAAATAGCCCCTGATGTATCATGACGGTAGTCACGTTCAGGTTTCACTCGGCAACGACTACCTTTCATATAAAACCAGTTGTCAAATTAACGGCTACATCGATGTTTGATGAAGAGCGACCTTCACTTAGATACAGAAGGTAGCACATCAAGCGTTACAAATCTGTCAAAAAATTACTTGAATCTGAACTCTATGCCCTTGACATTAAGTTAAAATTGTTTGGGGAAATTTGACAGGTAATGTAACGCTTAATCTGCTGCCTTCTGTACAATTAGATGAACTGAGGTCGTACGCGGTAATCACTGTTAAAAAGTCATCTTCCAAAAAAATATTTGACTTACATAATAACATCATAGACACTGAATCATGGGCCAATTTACTTTTATAACAAAGTTTCTTACTATTTTCAAGACATCAGATAATTTTAAAGATACTGTCAAAGAAAACTTATGTAAAAAGAGTTACTAAATCAATCCTTGGCAATCCTTGGTAGTAAACTGTTTTTCTAAGTGTGATTTTCACTTATTTTCAAAAGATCGGCTTTCTGAAGTGGTGATGGATTCATTTTATAATTCAATTTGTAAACAATGTGACTTGATTAAAGTATATTTATACCTAAATAAAGAATAAGTTTCAAAAGGATTTGACTTTGATCTTTTAATCTTGAATTCGTTGGGCGAAATTCGCGGGTGAAATCCAAGTTGATAACAGTGAAATTTTATTCAAAAACTATTAGTCGGTTTATTATGTGTTAAATAGCCCAAGTCTTGAGAAAGTGTGTTAGCAAATTCTCCGCAAAATATTATACGACACAAAACTTTTATAAGGGAGAATAATTTAAGTTTGACACAAATCTAAGTGCCAACGCTTTTCATACAAAACTGCAACGTCCGTATCATACGCGCGTTCGATACGGACGTTTGGAATGCGCCAAGCGCCGCGTATGATAAGCGCGTACGGTACGGAAAATGTTACGAAAGCTTGTATGTTTGAATCTTTCTTAGTAGGTGTTACATAAATCTATGGGTAGGTGTGCCTATTTGAAGATACGGAAGTACGGTACGCGCGTTTGAACACGTAACGCAGCGTTGGCACTAAATAGAAAATGTGCTTACCTGTAAGGCATCCATACCAATCTTGGGATTGTAAACTTTCAGCTTGCAGTACCCAGAGTCCACTACGTACATTATGCCGTCTACCGTCAGAGATGTTTCTGGAATAATAAAACAGATATTATTTATTCCTACTAATAATTAAAATGCGAAAGAAACTCTGTCTATTTGTGACGCTTTCACATCTAAACTACAGAACCGATTTTGATGTAATTTGGTATGAACGTAGAGTAGAGCTAGTAAAAGGACTTCCTCGTATTTTAAAAAGTCTTTAATTGATCGAAAGGAAAGGAGCGTGAAAAATTTATATGGTACAAATTTTGTCACTGTCAAAGATAAAATTGACATGGGGTCAGCCTATCGCCCACAAAAACGCCAATAAAACTGACCGTAACCCTTAACTGACTTTTGCAGTATGCCCGGGAAGAGAATCAGCTGGTACATTCTATATTTTTCTTTTGCTCCTACCCCAGCATGGAAGCATAAAACGTATCTTCCTAATTAAATCAGTAATGATAAAAATAAAAAACCTACATAAAAAAAACTCGTGATAATGTATTAAAATCATGTCATTCTTTTTTACAAACCTGCAATATTAGTAGCAACGATGCACTTCCTCTGTCCGGGCGGCGCGCGCTGGAAGATCTTTGCTTGAAGATCTGCGGGTAGTTGTGAGTAGATGGGAAGCACTGTCAGGGGCGGAGCGTTGTCTAGCTCGCCCAGGCGTTCTGTTAGCACCTGAGAGACGAGGAATTTTGTTATATTGTAAATAAATAATATCTTAATTTGCGTATAAGAGCGTACATACAATAGTTGGAGCATTTTTATGGCGATACATGTATTGCTGCAAGACAGCGTGCAAATATTATGGTCAAGTCAAGAGCGATGTGAATATACATTATACAGTCAATAAAAACATCATACTTTGTTACAATATGTCATATCTAAGCTATTTTTTTTATCTGACTTATATTCATCAATGTTGCAGTACAATTTTTCTATCAAAACATTAAATAATGCAGTTTTCAATTCTTGGTAAAGCAAACTTTTAAATATGATAATTTGTTATAGATTTTTATGGTCATACGCCAGTGGTTGCGGGTTCGATTCCCGCACGGAACAAGAAAAAAAAACAAAAAACAATTGTTCCGTGCCTGGGTGTTTATCTATTTATGTATTTATGTTCTAGGTTCCCCCCTAGTTCCCATACCACAAGCTATGCTTACTTTGGAGCCATGTAGTTGGTTTGATAGTCTGGGGATTTTATTATTTTTATTATTATTATACAGTCTTGATATAAACTGTAAATTTTTGGGCAGGTATATATAGTTTATCTTTTTCTTTATAATAGCGTCCAATAATATCACCACTACGTTTAAAAAAATGATCACTTCTCTTGACAAAGCAACAAACTTCGAAAATGTATAGCGATGGAAATGGGAGTACTTTAAGCTTTTCAAATAGAGGCCTACAGCTATCTAGGTAATGCGCTTGAAAAATCGACCGTACATTAGCCTTGACCGAGTTACCGCACCATATAAGTCCGTAGCGTATGTTTGATGCGACATATCCATCATATGCCAAAGTTGCAGCCTGAGGAGATATTGTAAGCTGCTTAGTGTTATAGCGCTGTGGCTTCTAGATAAGCGTAGCGTAAAAGGTGAGTACACCATCGTTTGACTATACACACGGACAAAATATAAGTTATTAAATCAAGGCTTACACCAGGGACCGGAAAGCCCTCTTTATAAAGCCTATTGATAGGGTTACCCTACTAAAATCTTACCCAAATCAAAGGGTAACCCTATCGATGTAGTAGCACTTTTGAATATAGTTAACTACTTATGATGCGCTTACCCAATCATAAACTTTAAAATTTAAGCGCTTGCCATGTTATAGGGTTACCCTTTTTTCTATCTTTTTGCTTTTTTGTTGACTGCGCGTAGAGATTAAATTGGCCTTATCATTATCATCATCGAGTGACGAGCAGGTATAGGACGTAATCCACCAAGCTGGCCCAGTGCTGGGTGGTGGATGCCAGAATTTTCAGGGCGCCGAAATGGCTTCTGACAAACCCTAACGACTACTTTATACAAGTATACAGCACCCGGGACCAACTGCCTAACGTGCCCTCCGAAGCACGGAAGTCGTCGTGAGAAATCAATGGTCGCCTGCGCGTATTAAAACCAGGGACCGGAACCGCTTACCCTTAAAGAGGTTTTTGATTGGGTTTTTCATAGACTTGTTTTAAAAAACCCTATCAATTTGGTAACCGTATCGAAGACTTACCCTAATTTAAGGCTTACCATATCAATAGAGTTAGCTTCATGTAAGCAGTAAGCCTATCGAAAACCCTATTGAAGGTTACCGATTCAATAGGGTTTTAAAACCTGCAGGCAAATTTAATCTCTAAGAATATCAAATTATCAAAAATATCACCATCTATTCAATCTCGCACTTCGAATTATACTTCCGAATTCAACAGCATGCGCGGAAAGAGATAGAAATAGGCTAACCCTATCACAGGGTAAGCGCATCCGAATGTAGTTAACTTTATTCAAAGTATTACCACGTCGATAGGCTTACCATATCAATAGGGTTACACTTCCATATGGTAAGATTTTGATAGGGTTACCCTGTCAATAGGCTTAATCAAATAAAGGGGTTTTCCGGTCCCTGATTAAAACCCTTATGAATGGGTCAGCTTCAATAGGTTTTTCGAATAGGGTTAGTGTTTAGCCGAAGTAACTCTACTGTTATGGTAAGCCTTAAATTAGGCTAAGTCAACGATATGGTTACCAAATTGAAAGGGTTTTCGAAAACCAGTCTATGAAATAAATAACTGAAAAAATGTGTTAAATAAAAAAAAAAACAGTTATTTATGAGTAATTAAGCATTTTGAATGCAAAAACTTTAAAATATTATTAAACATTGTAATGCTTCATTTTAACTGAGATTCACAATTTATGAAAACAAATTGGTCTCAGGTGGTCTTAGATGCAAAGTTGTACCATTAGATGGAGCTACGTTAGCAATATAACGTAAAAACAAAAATGTGTTAAGTAATTTCGAGGCGTACCACCAGGCCCAGTAGCTCAGTGAAATAGCACTCGTCCGGCAAACGAGAGGTCCCAGGTTCGAGTCCTGGTCGGGTGATTTTTATTTAACACATTTTTTCAGTTTTTTAAGAGCAATTAAGCATTTTAAATGCATAAACTTTAAAATATTATTAAGTCTATGAAATACCTAATCAAAAACCTCTTTAAGGGTAAGCGGTTCCAGTCCCTGGCTTACACATACCTCGCATGTTACTTCGATGTCTTCTTGACCCGGCATAAAGATCAGGATATCTCCTTCTTCAGGGAGGAGATGAATTTGTAGAGCCTGAAAAGTATAGCAATGTCCTCTATTAAACATCTTACATACAGATACAAAAAACTTGAAAATGGTGAGCGTGGATGTAACATTGTTATCTATCAAGTTTGACACTTTGACGCCTGGAACACATATGATGTTTTTTTTCTGATGCTTCTATGAGATTAAGATTTATGGGAGTGACGACACCGTGAGAGAAAGGTAGTCAGAAATAAAATGTAGCATATAAAAAAAACATCTTAGACATTAATCTTATAAATTGGCGGCGGAATTTAGAAAGGGTTTAAAAACAGAGTCTATTACGTTAGCGTCTTGTTTTTTAACAGTACTTGCAAAAGGAACATTCCCATATGGTCCTGAATATCTGATTTCAAATTCAAACCTATGTAAGTAAATGAAACTTTCGAATTTTTAAACCTTGAGAACCACCAAAACCATTTAAATATATAAAAGGACATGCATAAATAAGAAAAACTGAGCAAATCATGTTTCAAATAAAAGTTCATTTTCAAATCTATAATTTTTCGTCCAATTGCATTAATAGTTAATGTTGTTTCGACTGTGGTCGACAAACACAGATTTTATTTACATCTTTAACTAACAATTGAAGTTCTCGAATAAAATACTTGTTTTATTATTTGCATCTAAGATAAAAAAAAGGTTTTAGCAAACCTCCCATTGTTGATGCAACAATATCGCAGGCATACAATAACTTTACAAAATAAATAAATTAATACCTTCTACAAGGTTAAAGTTCTATAAATAGAAGTCATAACGTTTTACAATCGTAAACATATAAGAGCATACAAAATGACACCGTGTTATTTAAATAACAATGTCATGCAATGTAGTAAATGAATAATTAAGTTAGTAAACAATAATTTGGAATTAACGTTACAAATGATAAGTTTGTTTTAAGATACGTCACTAAATATGAAGGTGTACTTAACTTTAACGCCAGCACAAAGTTTGTATGGGCGCAGAATTAACAATGTTATTACGCAGAAATTGCGGAAAACTCGTTTTTATCTATAATCTATGCTAATATAGTAATGCGTCTGTTTGTATGTTTAAATGCGGTAATCTCTAAAACTACCGTACTTATTTGAAAATTAAGACAGTTTAGATTATATTTTATCGCAATTTTTTTTGGGATATAAAGTTAAATGTGTGAAATTTTGTTAAACAGTAGTTGTTACTGTAGGATGTAGGATACAGTGAGATAGCAAATAGATTTACCGTTATAATAAAATATGATATTAATGTAAAAAAATATGTATTAATATAACGGTGACGATGTAATGAATTCAAATTGAGAACAAGTCGTGAGAACAAGTCGCGTCGAACTTGCAGTGATAAAAAGGCATTCTAATTATTTTTTATTGCTATGTGATCTATGAAAATACTTATACAGTAAAGCTTAAAAGTTAGCTATGTTTGTCTGAGCGCATTAATATCTGAAACTGCTTTTCGGATTTATTTTACTCTACGATATTCAATTGTTTCTATAAAAATCGTTATATAAGTGAAAGTGAAAATGTTGGGCAGGTTAAAAATGTATTCACCACGGAATAAGCCAATCCAATGAGATCATAGGTAATATTAAAAGGACAAATAACCTTCAAAATTTAATACAAATTATGCACTGATATTTATTTTACTATATTACATTTTTTGCTTTCCAATACATCGACATCACAGCCATGACAAATATGCTGATCAAATTTTTTCCGCCTTTATCTATTATACTCTATTAATATATTAAAAAAACAAAAAAAGATCCTACTGTTTAAAGTGTCAACTAGAACGAATTGAAAATATATGATTCACATAATGTGACGTAGGTAAACGGCCTCTCTAGGACTTAACTAAGGTTGTCAGTACGCGTCCTTCGACGACCTTAGCTCAGACTCGCTTGCCCAAATATTTGTGAATACTTTACCAACTTAGTAATTTAACATTGGCATGGCAAATTGGCAACCCAGAGCAAGAATGTTGCGGTTATATTGGAGACTAGCTGTTCCACACGGTTTTCTATAAATAAAGTAAGGATGAAAATGAAAAATGAAAAGTTTATTAATCCTCCCGCTTATACGGGCTGACTGGTGAGAAATTTTATATATTGAAGGAGAGCACTCTGTATTCGATTCTGATCATAATTATGTAATAAAAGTAGGTACTTAATTTTTCATCAGAATTCCCTGTAAATTAATAAAGAGACTTTACTATACTTTTCCCGACGCGCCGCCTCAGTCAACACGCACACAGTACTGTTCCCGCCACACGCACCCGCTACGTATCTATTATATTACGCTTATGTAACCATGCGTTGCGTAATGAATTCTGTAACTTTCAGTTAAGTTTACTCAGTGAATAATTAATATTTATTTTTTATTTCATTTTTCTCTTCATGTATGATCTCAAACTACCTCGTCCTCAAATTTATAAAGTGACTCACTAGTCATCCTGTAGATATAGAAATTGCTACTAAAACTTAACAGATACTTAACATTTTTAAATAATATCTTTAATATTGGCTGAGGTTTATAAGGTACTTCAAATGAGAGTTGAATATCTTGGAGAACAGTTTCATTTCAAGTTCAAATGTAAATTTTGTGTAAAGATATGGCATATGAGCTGTAACAAATATTCTGATATTCCCATAGCATAAAGATTTACGCCGATGAAAGCTAGTTAACCATAAACTTGTGCGCCTGGTACGCCAATAATGGGTAAAATCAAACAATTCATATCAAGCATATGAAATCTGAAATACTTGTGACTGACTGTGACTTTGCGACTATACTTTAGACTCTATATAGTTTTGTATTTGAAGGTCATCCCCGTGTACGAGCAATTCGTGTTTTTAATATCACTTTACAGAAGCCCTTAGGCCGTCAGGTCAATGCACCAGACGCATATAAATCGATCAATGTAGAGTACATTAGCAGACACACCTATGTGTTTGTCTTTCATTTACTAATTAGAAACGGCGACCTAGCTTCTAATAATTGCTTTTACGTTGCCAGGGAGGGTGTTTTTATAAGCCAATGACGAGAATACGCGTTATAATTAGAAGAAAAAATAGGGACGGTAGACTCTGACGCTTTTTTTGGACTTAGAAAAGTCTTATAGAAAAATCCGCAGGCAATTACAATTACATGGCCCAGAGCTAAGGAAAGCTTGTGATAGAGACCATAGAGGTAGAGAACTACTAGGATATTAAGAAAGAATCTAGAGTTTTTTTTTCTTGCTCCGTGCTGGGATCGAACCTGCGACCTCATTATTACATACAATCATAACTTTACGCTTGTATCACTAACGAGAACACCAGAGGTTATAAAACCAACTGATGACATGTTTGACAAATTTGGAGGCATTATAATGGCGGAGAATTGTATTGCCAGGGGTCAGCCTATCGCCCACAAAAAAACTCCAATAAAACCTCTGTCCCTTAACTAACTTTTACAGCAGAGGAGTAGCCAATATTCTATGTTTTTCCTTTGCTCTCAATCCAGCATAGCATATACATACACGCAACTGTATTACGAAAACCAAGCACGAACCACTATAGTTTTGGTTATGGTAATCGTAATCGAATTATTTTGTATGAAAACCATAACAGCGCCGCTACGGTCGTTTAAGGAACTAAAATTCAATAGCACGAACTAACTAATCTCGTAATCGTAATGGTAATGGTATAGTTATCGAAAGCTTAAGTATGAGAATCGGCAGCACGAACTTTCTTTTGACAGATCGTATCGTTTTATTCGACAGCCAGCCCTCGTAACATCACTCACCGAAAATTTTTCAGTGAGAGCATTATCGTTACGGTTGTTGTGGTCAAAAATTGTTTTATTTAAGTGATAATAAGTAACTTTAGTGCCTGAAAAATATGTCTATATTATTAAGAAATCGTCCGTTGCGTAGTTATTAATTTTTTGGCGTTTAGTAAATAGTCTTAGAGAAGATGAAGACGAAATCGGTTTATTGTGTTAAATTTATTTAATTTATGTAAATTCTTATAAAATTATTAACTTTTCTTAACAGCAGTGTTAATTTAAATTATGTCGTGTCCTTTTTATCTACACAGAGAAATTCAACAGAGATCTTCACTGAGGAAAATTTTGAACCCCTTAACAATAAATTAAGCAGAGTTTATTACTTAAAGTATTTTTTTACAGGTTTTGTGCGTTATTTTTTTTATGCAACAGGTTCGTATCAACGAATTGTTGGTATGGCTAAATATTTAGGTCAGACCACAGTTAGCAAATATGTCAGAGATGTGACTAATGCTCTCAATGATGGAGAGAAATTGAGAGAGTTTATAAAATTCCCTACAACAAGAGCCGAAAGAGATGTAATCAGACAAAAGTAAGATTTTAATTTATATTTAGTCAATGAGTGACGTAAATATGTTTTCTGTCTATTAAAAATGTTTTAAATTCTCTCCACAGACTTTAAACACAATATGGAATAGGCAATATGGAAGGGCCGTGACACCAGTGGACACAGGAGGCAGTGGAAGGGACTTACTGATAAGAGCTAGAGTAATAAGGCGTCAGCTGGTTGAAAGACTCAATAGGTTGCATTGAAGGATAATAATATATATGTTGCTTCAGCTAAGTTGTAATGCGCCAAAACTCATTAAGTATCAAATTTAATATTTATTACTGTTGAAAATGATATTTTACTAAACCTCTATCCATGTTTTAATAGTTAAATTTGTTTTATGATTTTTTTATACTGACACTTGCAATAAAAACATTGTGTAGTTAAGTTTTATGAAATAGGTATTAAATATGAGACTAGGTATCATTTTGTTGAATGCTGCATGTACCTATCTTGACATAATATGTATAATTTTTAAAGCTGCAAGTGTGTAATTTTGTAAGTACTTAAATAATCTGATTGGTGTGTCTTTTTTGAAATATAAAATAAATAAACTAACCAAGTTGAGGTTGAAATAGTCATTTATTCAGTGCTTCCGTTACAAAAATATGAAAAAATACAATAATTTTCTTAAAATCTAAGTAAAAAAAATACAAGTAATATAATACAATAATTTATTTTTCCTTTACAGTAATCCCTGACACATTCCCTTTTATATAAAATAAATCACTCATCTTTACTTTTCTCTTCCATAACTTTCCTAAACACACTCAAAGCTTAATTCATTAATGCAAGCCATTTAGCTTGCAGTTCAAGCGCAAAATCTCGCTGCCGCATTCTCTCTTTTTCCAGTGCATAGTTCATTTTATCCCGATCCCTTTGAACCGTTAAAAATCTATCACTTCAATCTTTAATTCTAGTTGCTTTTTCTGTACGAGTCTTCTTGGCTAGTGGGGTCCACTTCTTAGCTGGAACTGGTTTTGGCGATAGTTGCTCCTAGCTAGTGCCTGGAAGGTTCCACTCTTCATCCCCTGTAATGTATGAATAAAATATATTTGATTGCATATAATGTAAGAATATGTTGTGAACATTATACATTTTCACATTGCATGCAAGCTTTTAAGTTATTCATATAAGAAAATGTTCTTTACTAATCTCTTATAGCAAATTTATTTGTTATCTACACAAATCAACCTACTTATTTTTAAAAAATACTAATTGTAAAATACTTATTGTCATATAAAGTTTATGATAAAACAAAAACATAAAATAACTGATTATGCTGATTAATTTATATTGTATTATATTTATCCCTTTGTATAAAGTCTGCCGCCAAATGTTACCGCTTGGTGGTAGGATCCCTTCTGGGTCCGCCTGGCTAGCGACCACCCTTTGTATAAAGTCTGCCGCCAAATGTTACCGGTCCGGCGGTAATGTGTTCCGGCAATATTGTATAAAGAGCCAGTTCCTTCCTAAACCCGTGTGCTTTCATCTTTGACCTCATCGTCACTTACCATCAGGTGCGATTGAGGTCAAACGCGGGTTTAGTCAGTTATAAAAAAAAAAAAAAATCTCATAATCATACCTCTATCAAGCTGACAAGAGGGCTCTTTCCCCAAATCCATATATTCTGCTGGGAATTCAATTTGATTTGAGTCAACATCTTGTAAGGCCAACTCCACCTCCTGTTGTACCTGAGAGCCCTCACCTAAGTTCACCTGTGGGTAAAAATAAAACAATATCATACCCAGTGTATTATAATCTATATGAATCTATCTATTTCACCTAAATTTATCCATTATAATTATGGTAACATCTCGATTCTTAGAAGAAAATAGAATACACACATGAATATTATACGAGTCATATATCGAGAACTTTGTTGTGTTATTCAATTCATACATGTGTAATAAAAATAAGTATTATTAGACAGATAATGAAAAATTTCAGTATTAATTTAAAACTAACCTTTCGCCACCTTTTCTCCGATCGGCATTCCCCTGTGCCATCACTATTCAATTTTTCTGCGAGTTCTCGCCACTTGTTTGTGGCCTACTGCTGGCCTCTTGGACCGCCACCAGGATTTGCCAGATCCCCATTTCTGCGTAAATAACACAAAAAAGTGTTAAATGGTATCACTTCAATACGAAATTTAAAGTATTAACAGAGTAAAATAAAGAAAATCACTCACCTCTGCATGAAATCTACCATCATTTCAAACTGCGTTGAACTAGTCCTCACGGTTTACAACCAAATAAATACGAGACCTCATAATAGACCCTTTTCATCTTCGAGAGTCATTTTAAATTGTTTAAACATGCACATTCAAGCAATAAATTTCACTTCAATTCCACTTGACTTCACGTATTTTTTGTTTTCGATAGGTTTTGTTTATATTAGTTGACGTGACAAACTGCGTACCTACATACCTTCGTTTTAAAATCGTGAAGTGGTTCGATATGAACAAAAACAACAAACCTAATATTATAAGGGTAGTATTTAATCGAGTAACTGTAAATAAAAATTTTAGGTGACAAAAATAATGAATTTGGCTTACTGTTTTAATTAAGTGAGCGACTGAGAGCGAGTGACGAAGAATCAATGAAACAGCGACTTAAAAACACTTTTGACCATGTCGGGATTGTCCAGGGTTGACTATAATAGCTGACCAGGTTTATGGCGCTTCGCCGGCCGCTGCCGCGGCACCGCTCGCTTCGCTCGCTCGGCTCGCGCACGTGTATAACTATATGCAACCTAACATGCTCCTCCTCGCTGCGCTCGTCGTCGCACCTAACCGTACTGATTCCGCCTTCCGGTGCGGGAGCCCTTCTCGTAACTTATCTCTTTCATCGCAATGTATATGTGTTTTAGTCGCTCACTTAGTAATTCAGTCGCAATATTAATATTTAAAACCGTTCATTTTCATATATTTTTCAAGACAGTCCAAATTTGTTTTTTAGTCGCTCGTTTTATTATTTCCAGTCCAAATTTGTTTTTTAGTCGCTCGTTTTATTATTTCCCATATTATAATGCCGTAATCATACATTCAAACGGAAGGTTTTGTTACAATTAGTGTAAAAGTGAATAAGCTTTCAATATTTTAACAAATATCATAACAATAAAGCAGTTTTTTATTTATTTGTAAATCGTTTTGACGCTTTTTGGATTTATGAACGTGCGTGGATAGACTTTTGTGACAATCTATGGACGGCCTTACTTTACCATAGTATCAAATTACTATCGAGCTCACGATCACTTCACGATATTGTTTCATGCTGCCAACTTGGTATCGTAATCGTTATCGAATAGTAAGAAAATACGATTACTATACTATTACGAGAGTGGTTCGTGCTTGGCCTACAGGTTTCAAGTTCTATGACATTCTCAAAATGTTTAAAATGATTTGATTTTTGAATTTAAGCTCGTGCTCGTAATATGAGTGATAATTCCGTCATTTTTGTTGATGTATTGAGTAATTAGCGGAGTGACCGATATGCACTTCGACTTATCGAAAAGAAAAATATAAAAGAAAGTAACCTTGCAACTATTGATTTCATTGGCCGTAGTAGAAGAGAAAAGCCTCGCTCGTATTTTAAAGTCTCTATGTTTAAATTCTGTAAAATTAATTCGCGTCAGATACAATTGGTAATAAATATCGAAATAACGTAATTAGTCAATGTTGCCGCGACGAGCCTCGAACCGGCACTAATAGGTCGTTGGCACTGCACGACCACCTACAATACCAGGCAAAGGTTAGTGCTTATACACATTTTACCATATTCATTTATAAATACTCCAGAAACATTGATCCGGTAGGGATTTTGTACAAATATAGTATAAAAAATACCTTCCGCATAATTTCGGCTACATTAAAAAGGCTGCATTGTTTTCAGAGCTAACTGTTACTTTAAGATATTATCATATAAGTGGATTGTGAAACAAGTTTATTAACTATCTTACGAACTGATGGGCACACATTATTCGATTTATTGGATCTTTTTTACGCGAGCCTTTTAGTCTATAGATTACTTTAGCTTCATTCGATCACAAAGAAAGACAAGTTTTGGCCTATAATTTAATAGTGTTTGAAATTTTACTGTAGTCTTGCTTTACCCTTAAAACCACAAGTTTGTAAATCGCAGGCCGGATGCTTAGAGCTGTAGCTTATTGTATCTTAAATGCAGACCTAGTAAAAGTAAAGTCAGCTAATGAAGCTTCATGTATTTAAGATGTGCAGTCAACTTCAGAGGAAGCGGTACATGGGTGGCAATGTTAACAAAGTATTTTGTATAAGGAATTTTTCGAAGCCTCTTGTAAACATATTGATTTAAATTAGGATCATATATATATTCATATTTTACTTCATTCTGCAAATAAGCCAAATTATAGGTCATAGAATTGGATTCCACTTACGCAGTTCCTGATCTTGTGGCATCATGAAATTCCTACGTGACTCAAATGTTACCAGCTGAAAAACGAGGGAAAAATCACGCGGAGCAAGTAAATAACATAGCTCTTTCTGTTTAACAGTTTGGAGAAGAAGGTCCATCGTGACTGAGGCAAACGCGGCATGAATAAGATTTTGAAAGATTGATGGTTGTTGTAGTTTAGGTGGTGATCAAGCACTAGAAGACAGAGCGTAAGGTACTCTGATTTGGTGTACGTCAACAGCAATTTGGAATTAGGCAGAGCAGAACCAAACGGTAAGCAACCTTGATTGAATGGGTGAAGAGTTTATATTTTGGACGCGCATTTCTCGGAAGTATCGGTCAAATTTTTTAAGTTGTTTTTACAGTTGATAGCCTGAGAATTGCTGTATTCCCAAAAGCTTTATAGACACTGATACTACGTCTTCAGACAAATTGCAAATAAAACACCAACTTATTTGAGAAAGAAGTCACAGGCGAAGGAACGCAGAGAAAACCACGCAAACATTCTAGATAGCAACACAGCACCTTCAAACGAATCAAGAAAAAACATCGACCTGCTAAACAGCACCATCGACGTAGTCCTCACAGACGTTCATGGAGAAGAAGGTCTCGACCGGGAAGTCGTATCTTAAGTCCACGATGGACTTACTCGAGTCCATCGTGGCTGAGGCTAACGCTAAATGATTCACTGATGGTCGTAGGAAGGTCCAACTATCTGATCAAGATCTCCAGTAACGTCCAAGCGTAAGCAGGGAAGGACCAAAAGGTTAGAGGCTTTTGTTTAGAAGTGAGCGTCTCTTGATGTGCTGAACAGTTTGTTTGATTGATCGCACTATCTTTTAAAATACCAGTCAGATAAAAAATAATAATTTTGGAATCGATGTCCAGTCTTTGGAAGAAAGTTTTTAAAACGTTATCGTGAAATTCCGAAAAATCAAAAGTAAGTGCGTCTTTTGAAGGATTGCAGAGAAAACACCAACCTGTTTGCAGCAGCTGCAGCCGACAAAATACAGACATTAAGGGTGAAGCTTCTAATAAGTAATACAACACCTAAAGAAGAAAGCGCACCAACCTGTTTAACAGCGCCATCGACGTAGTCCTCGCAGACGTTCTTGGAGAAGAAGGTCTCGACCGGAAAGGTCCTGCCCGGGATGGTGAAGGTGGGTACGTTGCCGAAGAACGCGGAGAACTTGCTCGAGTCCATCGTGGCTGACGTCACGATCAGCTTCAGGTCCGACCGACGGGCTACCACCTGGAAAGATTGGTTCTGGTTAGTATCTGATTTTTTTTACCGGTGACTCTTAATCTCGCCATATGGTAAGTGAACATAAGGTCGAATACACGGGTTTAGGGAGGAACTAGTTCTTCATGAAATATTGCTGTAACACTTCACTTCTGGATTGGATATTTGGCGGCTGATTCCATATGAAGACTGATTGCTAGTCCGACGAATACTGAAGGAGTTACTACCTAGCGGGGGCCACTCGGATTAATAGGCTTTTACGAAGGGTACTTAATATTTTGATGGTCTTCATGGTATGTGTTTCATTTTGATTCTTATTTGGAAATAAAGATAGAGTCCAAGTCAAAAGCCATTTAGAAAAAAAAAATACATCAAAAATCCCTGAAAGTGTATGTCGGAATTTTAAAGTCTTCTTCTTTTTAGTTGTATAAGATGAAAAATATTATCGTGCAAGACAAATTTTAAAGTAAACCCTTAAGTACCTTTGCTCTACATGTATCTACTCTGTATTTATAATGTGAACCTAAATACATAATTCATTTAACGCTCGGAAAAACAGTAAATAAAGATTTGAAATTAAAATGACGTGCTATAATTAACTATATTGAATCATTATAGTGATTATCTAGAAACTGTTCACGAATCATTAACTTTAAAATATTCACAACGTTTAAAATAACAAACATATTGACTTTTTGCAATACAAACTTTAAGTGTTAAGGTAAACAATTTAACGGTCAACTGGTTTTATATTATTCTTGAGTAAAGGGTAACAAAAACTGCTTTTATGCAAAATGATTAAACATTAACCAAATGTTTTTAACTTGTTGGTGTAAATAATAAGGATAAAAATATAAACATTGTGCTCTAACAGGGTAAAAAAGCTTATTGCGCCTTTGTCCGTGAGACTCAGGGAAAAAGAGTAGAATAAGTCAAGGTAACTATTACATAAAGATTACGTTTAAATTAAATGAATAAAACAATTCATATTTGTACGAGTGTTTTTATAATTTCAGGGTACGAAACCAGAATACGAGGGATCGATTGTTTTTTTATTTAAATAGCGGAGAGTTCGTTTTTATTGGCTAAACCTTAAAACTATTTACATCGTTTAAAATTCCTCAATTACATTACTGTGTAGAATTAGCTTCATTATTGTACGACACTAATTAACTTCATGTTCAATTATTATTGTAGCTTTGACTTTAAAACCGCGATTGGATCTAGCCTCTCGCAAAGATTCTCAACTTGCACGGTATAACAAGTACTTAAAAATAAGAACAAATGAACATCGAGAAATCTCTGCAACGCATCACAATTTCCCGAACCGTTAAAATCCAATTTACCTTATCTGTACCCTACAGCACCTAATTTTCTTAGCGGTTGAGCTCAAATTGCTGTGGCCAACAATGTGATGAATCACATAATAATTGTTTATGAGTATCAGGGTTACTGGAGTGTTATAAAAACCATCGAATTATTGCCATGTCATGAGGCTGTAAAGATAAAGGTGGTCTATATTCTCTTTAATCGACTTGACATTGTAAGTGTATACTTAGAAAGCTGGCGCGATTTTGATGTAGACACTATCATTCTATACTTACTCTAAACATACATATATTTATAGGTACCTACAAACAGGGACCGGAAAACCCCTTTATTTGATTAAGCCTATTGATAGGGTAACCCTATCAAAATCTTACCATATGGAAGTGTAACCCTATTGATATGGTAAGCCTATCGACGTGGTAACACTTTGAATAAAGTTAACTACTTTCGGATGCGCTTACCCTGTGATAGGGTTAGCCTATTTCTATCTCTTTTCCGCGCATGCTGTTGAATTCGGAAGTATAATTCGAAGTGCGAGATTGAATAGATGGTGATATTTTTGATAATTTGATATTTTTAGAGATTAAATTTGCCTGCAGGTTTTAAAACCCTATTGAATCGGTAACCTTCAATAGGGTTTTCGATAGGCTTACTGCTTACATGAAGCTAACTCTATTGATATGGTAAGCCTTAAATTAGGGTAAGTCTTCGATACGGTTACCAAATTGATAGGGTTTTTTAAAACAAGTCTATGAAAAACCCAATCAAAAACCTCTTTAAGGGTAAGCGGTTCCGGTCCCTGCCTACAAAGCAAATTGGTACAGTAAAAACTATAGAAGCTATATTGTGTAAACGACTTTTAAGTCAATTTACACAAAGAAAATACCCTGCAAGTTATTTGATTTAATTATACAGGGTGACTGGTGGGTCACTTTTGAAATTCAAGGACGTGATAGTTTGAGATCATACATGAAGAGAAAAAAATATATATTAATTATTTACTGAGTAAATTTAACCGAAATTTAAAGAATTGATTACGCAACGCATGGTTACGCTAGCGTTGGCGTCAATCCGCGTGCCAGATCTCGTGCCGCAATCGACTCAGTTGTTTGTAAAGTAAATAGTAACACTATAGTAGTAGTATTTATTTATAGGGAATTCTAGTGAAAAATTAAGTACCTACTTTTATTTACATAATTATGATCGGAATCGATTACAGAGTGCTCTCCTTCAGTACCTAAAATTTGTCACCAGTCACCCTATATGTAGCGGGTAGTCTGATGTCATTTTAAGTCACAGAGGTAACGATATTGAAAAGTGTCGAATGACACTTCATAAAGTCGACCTGTCGAGAAGTGGCAAAGGCCTTACAGCAATCATCCTGCGAAATCAGTTTATCAGAGCTAGAACGTGGCTCCCGATTTTATTTATTTCCAGGACAGTAGAAATAGTTTTCATTAATTCAAGGTTTACATCTTTATCCATTTATGGATAAAAAAATCGAAAAATTAAGGATCAAACGAACTTACCAAGTGAAGTTCGATCACAATTATGTGAACGGCTTAATTCGAAGCGATTTAAAGTTAACATGTTGTAGTAGTACTTCCAAGCATCAGCCTTGCACGGTTTTCAGAGACACGTTTTTTTTTTTTTTTTTTTTATTTGGCAACCCTGATCCCCGCTCTTGAACTCCTCTCCACTTACTTCCTCTCATCATCCCTCCTCAATAATCATTTTGTTTAGAGCTAAAGTTCCTAGGTAGTACCCATAAAAATAATTCACATTAATTATGGGTGGGTGATATTACTTTAAAGGAATACTGTTTGGGCGGGTTTATATCAATCGCTTCGAATTAAGCCGTTCACATAATTGTGATCGAACTTCACTTGGTAAGTTCGTTTGATCCTTAATTATGTTTCACGGCTTAATTCTTTGCGATTTAAAGTTAACATGTTGTAGGATGTTCAGAGTATTTTAATGTGAATTATTTTTGCAGTATAGGTATAAGTAAAATTGTTAGAGTATAACCAACAGTAATAAATCACAAATATACATCTATTTATTCTAAGGAGTTACATAAAATACTAGTTGCAAATTGATTGGCATCCGATACAATTTCTTTGTTGTAGAATTTGGCAAATACTGAGGATGTATTACTCCATCCTGCGGTTTTCCGTATGACATCAATATTGACACCGACTCTGCTAGCAGTGGAAGTGGCCGCATGGCGCGTGCTGTGCGCGCTAAACACTGATGTGTCCACGCCACTGCGTTGTAAAGTATATTTGATACAGTGACTCAAAGTTTGAGACAAACTTTTAAGTGAGGTCTTTTGTGGCTAATAAATAAAGTGTCACAACTACGTAAAACACTCGTTTTATTTATATAATCTAAAATGCATCTGGCAGGGCATATTGCAGGATTTGTATGAAAAAATGGTAGCCTTAGAAGGGGTTGAAAGGAGTTTGGTTTTGAAGTTTTTACTAAGTCAGGTATTTTAACGAAGATTTCTGTTCTGTTTTGAGTTATATTATTTATTTTAATGAGAGAAAATGTTTGTACTCTTTGCGCTGTCACCAAACCTAGCACACCAGCGTTTCTTAGAGAAATCTTCTAAACTAAGGCTTTCATTTGGCCATTGAGTGGCCAAATAATTTAACACTATGTTTGGGTCCCAAGAAGTATTATATTTTGGATTGGTGGGCCTCAACTTGTAAACACCCTTCATGAAACGTTTGACTCGATCATCATTTAAGCTATTACCTAACAAAAGAGATAAGGCAGAGCGGTAAGAATTGATGGTCCCGTATTTAGCGCCTTTATCAAAAATATCGGTTAAAAAATGTATTACAATTGGAATAGAAGCATTAAAATAATCATAATTATGTAATCTACAGTAAATTATCCAAGATTTTATGCAAACATCGTACTGTTTGTAAGTATTATTTGCAAGCGAAGCTAGCATAATATCTACTGACCTATTCGATAAATATTTCCTTAGTAATGCTTGCCTGATAATTTCGCGGCAACAAGGCGTAGATTCTTGTGTACACAATCTACAATCTACTGAAAGGAGATGTTAGAAGGTCAATATCTGGTCCAAAATACAAAAAAATTGAAACAGACAACTTTTTAAACATAGGAAACCAAGGTTGACTTGGCCAATATGGCACCACAACAATACCCTCTGCCTTATGACAAATGATTTTCTGCATTAATTTTACTGTAAGCGAGAATGGTGGAAAGGCGCAAAATAACATATTGGTCCATGGCAGTGTAAAGGCATCAACAGCACATGCTTCGGGATCATTTCTCCACGAAACATATTGTTTACACTTAGTATTGGATCTGTTTGCAAACAAATCAATACTGGCATACCAAAGTTGCGAACTATTTCATTAAATGCAATTTGATTTAATTCCCACTCTGTATCCTCGAACTGTTTTCGAGATAATGAATCTGCCTCACAATTATCTTTAGTATTGATGTAAGAAGTGAATAAGATTATTCTACGTTCTTCGAACCATTTCCACATAGGGTAAACTACTAGTCATTGGACACTACGAGTCATTGGACAGTAAACAATAATTAACGTATAATTAAGGTTGTTTTAAAAACGAGAACCTCACAGTCGGTATTCATTTAAACTCTGTATCATAACAGTACCAAAATGTTTGAAAAAATCCAATAAATCGCAGCATAAGTTTTAATAATATATTTTTTGCGGGGCGTCCTTGAAGTTCAGTCGACTTTCAAGTGAAAAATTAAGAAATAGGTAAGTTCAACAATAATAGTTAATAGCAATTTTTTTTTTTTACGTTTATCATAATATGTTTTGTTGTAAACACCATAAAGTGTTGTAGTATTTTGCATAGAATTTAATAGGAATTGGAACCCTATAATATAATTTATATGTTTTAACGGACTGTCCAATAACTAGTTTTTATTTTTAAGTGAAATCTAATTAATGGACAGGTGTTCAGTAACTGTATTTTAGAAGAAAGAAGTACAAGGATGTTAAATGGTTATTCAGAAGACACTTAGTTTTTGTATACCATACCAATGAAAATGTAAATGCACTCTAGTACGTTTGTTTCGCATTAAAAGACGATCGTTTTCTTAAATTCAAGACTACTGATCACAAAACAACTTGTTACATATTTTCAATGAACCACTTAGGAGTTAAAGTGGTGATGAAAGTGGAATTAAATTATGCCTGAAAATTGGTAAATTTGCAGCTAATAATGATCACGAAATTTATCAAGGTAGCAAAGACTCCAAAACAGTTATGTTCAATTTTTCCCCTGATGGTAAAGCGTGTCCACCTATGGCTGCCTCCAACTAAAACAGAATACCACTGAAAATTGCAGACGGAATTCCTAGAGAATGAACAATTGGTAGCAGTAAAAATAGATGGATGGCGTCTTTTTCGGATACATAACAAACATACTTTAGTCTCATTTACCAAAGGCGCATAATATCCCGTCGTACATTATTAGATAGTCATAAAACCCATCTCACTTATATTGTAAGTATTGTAAAGAGCTGGGCATCGAAATAATAGCTTTCTACCAGAATGCTACCAGAATCCTACAACTGGCGTAGCAGTCACATAGAATGACGCTGTAAGGTTGTGAAATTTATTAAAAGCAATGGCCAGCTTATTACAAATATTGGATCAGCTCTGAAAGTAACACAAGAAAAGTCTATAAAACCAGGTACTTTAACTTTTCTCTGTTCTGCGAGATATGTGCCCTGCCCATTGCCACTTCAGTATTGCAATCCCTGTGGCTATGTCGGTGACTATGGTTCGCTTGCGAATCTCCTCAGTCCTGATTCGATCCCGCAGGGAAACTCCGAGCATAGCCCTTCACAAAATAAATAAAATCCCCAGACAATCACACCAACTACATGGCCACAGAGTGCGCGAAGAAAGACTTTGTGTTATGACTATGAAGAAAGAGTTTGTGTTATGACTATGTAGCAAACTAGGGGGAACCTAAGATATAATAAATACATATGTAGAAACAACGCCCAGACCCGGATTTAATTTTTCTTGTTCCGTACGGGAATCGAACCCGCGACTTCACGATTGGCGCAGTAGCGTGTGACCACTGCGCCACTTAGATCGTCACGATGATGTGTTGATTGTACGAGTACAAATGCGACCGATTAATATTTTATAACCTTCAATTTAGAAATATGTAAATTTTGTTTTTTTCTAAGTTTTTAAATTTGACTATTTCATAACATTTTCTTAAATTTTCACGATTCATTATCGAATATAAGAGATGCAAGAGATCTAGGTTCGAGTCCCAGCCAGGATTGATTTTATTTGGTGTTTTTATCTATAAAATAAAACTCTTTTTACCTGGATTTACGAGGTCTGAAAGACACTGAAACTTCAAGTTAAAATGTAAAATATAATAATACGCGGTAGATGAGGTAAAAAACTGTTTTATTTTAAATATTTAATTTAATTTCACGATCAACTTAATCATACAGAAAATTCTAATGTCAAAATATATTCGCTAAGACTGAATAATAGTTGGGACACTAAACTTAAAAAGTAAATTCTAATATATTTTTTTTGCATTATCGTATTGATAATTTCCTAATAAAGATACCAAACTATTTATTTAGATCAAAAGTAAATAAATAAAAATATATTAATGTAATTTATTTCCTTTTAAAACATATATAAAATGTTCATTAAAACTGTCCATTAACTAGTATGAGCTGTCCAACCACTGAAATTCTGTCCATTGACCGTATATTTTGAAACTTTTTTTTATAACGTTATTTATTCGTGAATTTTTTGTCGAATATAATTTCAAAGATTGTAGTATACAAAAATAGATATTAATCTACAAAAATAATAAGAATTTTAGTTCACAGCTTTTTCATTGTTTTCGTAAACCAATAAATGCCTTCATAAGAACCTTAAGTGTCCAATGACTGGAAGTTTACGATACTTCTAGATATATAATCTAGGTGATCATATTGAATACTGCCCATTCTGTTAATAAGATGTCACAATTAGATAATTCTTTGGTGAAACGTTTCAGAGCTAGAAAGGCTGCTTTTAGTTCCAACTCGTTTATATGACAAGAAGTTTCGTTGTCTTTCAAGATATCAATATTTCAAGATATCAATTGTCTGATCGTAGTTTGGATTTTTTTTTTTTTTAATAAACAATTATATTTATATTGTTCAAGCTTTTTTGTATATAACCACGAATAAGTTATTGTTGGACATGCGGAAATTAAATACCTAATGAGTTTAGCGAATTCGCGTAACTTGCATCGTTTTATACAAAGAAATCTATTTATAAAATCTTTCAATTTCATTTTCTTTTCCTCGGGTAGTTTTAAAATCATCTGCTTTGAGTCGAAAGTGAAGCCCAAGAACTTACATTCACGTTTAGGTATTAAACAACTTTTTGAAAAGTTAATCAAAAAACCCAAGCTCTGTAATAGATCTATAGTTGTAGATACATTAGTGACACACTCCGAGTAAGTCTTTCCGATAAAAAAATGTTATCTAAATAAATAACTGAAATCATACCCCGACTACGCAGGTATTCTATAACTGGTTTCATTAATTTAGTAAACACGAGAGGTGCGGTACAAAGGCCGAACGGTAAACAATTGAATTCATATAATATATTGTTGTATTTGAATCGAAGATATTTTTTGTGAGCTTCATTTGTCGCAACAAAGAAGTATGCATGTTTTAAGTCTATTGTCTACAGCAGTTTTCAGTCAATAATTTTGACGCTGTTCTGTAATCTTCCATTTTAAAATGACTAGCAAGTACAAATTTATTTAACTTTTTTAAATTCAATATAAACCTTTTATCACCATTAAGCTTAGGTACAAGAAATATACTGGATAAAAATTGTCCTTCAATATAAGTACATTTCGAGATGGCACCATTGCTTATTTGTTGCTTCTGTGGTATTAATGAAGATGATCCTACGAGTGTTTCGGTAGCTCTTCCCAGAGCTGCTATAGCCACACCAGTTTGTCTTTGCCTAAACATGAGGGAGGAATTCCGTTTAGAGACCGCTTCGATAACTGCCACTTTTGCTTCCGGATTCAGAGCAGGGGCAAGGAGTAGTTGACAATTACTAGGAATAAGATAATCCTCTAGGATTTTATCTCTTGTCTCTTTGGGTAGTCCCTTTAAAAGGATTTCAGACCACCGCACCGGGTTGAAATTTCCTTATGTAAAGGTTTTCCTAGTTCTTCAGCAATTATATTAGCCTTATTGTATGATGTTTAAATAGTAAATAGTAATTATTTTGTACTTAGACTGTAAGATTACTCTGTAAAAAACATTCAAGATTTATGGCATGAATAAAGAAATTTTATTATTATTTATTATTAATCTTAGGAGCATCTCCCAACATCTCTAAGATATCGCTATCCAATTCTATATCCTCAACATCCATCTACTGGTGGATGTTTTGAGGTAGATGGCACTGAAAAGACGAAAGTAGTCAGCGTCTCGAATAATAATTCGAAAGAAGTGTTTTTAGCACCTACGAGCATAAAATGCAAAAAGTAGGGTAGTCATTTTAGCGATAATGATCACTAAACAAAGAAATTTTCCATAGTCTCGAATAAAGATTCGAATTAGGTAAAGAGGATTGGCGGCCACGGTATCACTTAATTTTAGAGTTTTCAAGCGTATCAAAACCGGGCTATATGTAGTTAATAGGTCAATATGAGACACGTTTTTTCCAACATCTATTGTTGTGATAGTTGTTGGGAATATTTAGAAATACAATAAAATCAAATTAAACTTGCCGAAAGCACATTTTTTAATTTCCCGGCAATAAAAAATAATAGTTGTAAAGTCCTACTGTCAAACTTGAATTAAGCCGCCCGCGCCGCCACCCCGTTTCAAACCTCTGGATTGGTTAATACCTGCTTATGTAATGTAATGGTTTCAAAATACGACGCCATGTTAGAAAAGACGGACTATAAATTCCTGTAATTTTTAGGTTAGATTATTGTTTTGACTTTTTATTCCCAACTTCTGTATAAATCTAATAATTATATTCTGATTACTCGTTATCTAAGCAATAAAACGCACATATTAAGTTTGAAGTACGTGAATGCTATGTGAAATAAAAGCGGTACTTACAATGTATGGGACCTTGCCATTCTTCTTTTTGAGTTTTAAACTCGGCTCATTGAAATTCAGTGATAAAGATCATTGAACTGTGTTTTCGAATAAGGATTCGAAAAGTCATTTTAGCGATAATGATCACTAAACAATGACATTTACCATCGTCTCGAATAAAGATTCTTACTAGGTAAATTTGTGAGTTTTAAACTCGGCTCATTCAAATTCAGTGATAAAGATCATTGAACTTTGTTTTCGAATAAGGATTCGAAAAGTCATTTTAGCGATAATGATCACTAAACAATGACATTTACCATCGTCTCGAATAAAGATTCTTACTAGGTAAATTTGTGAGTTTTAAACTCGGCTCATTCAAATTCAGTGATAAAGATCATTGAACTTTGTTTTCGAATAAGGATTCGTAACGCAATTATGCGATGTAAAGAGCCATGGATAGTGATAAGGTACAAATTTCACTTGGCATTTGCTTCTTTTGAAGCTTTTTTTCCAGTTTTCTGATCTTCTTGCGTATGGTCTCGATGTCTTCATATTTCCTTTTCACCATTTTTACGAACGACAAATAATAAGTTGAGATTTAAATTTTTAAACTATAACACAAACTATTTAACGTTTAATTTAAGTAATAAATTATAGACGCACGTGCGAAGGCTTGAGCACGGAAATACAGAATGATTATTGAGGAGGGATGATGAGAGGAAGTAAGTGGAGAGGAGTTCAAGAGCGGGGATCAGGGTTGCCAAATAAAAAAAAAAAAAAAAAAAACGTGTCTCTGAAAACCGTGCAAGGCTGATGCTTGGAAGTACTACTACAACATGTTAACTTTAAATCGCAAAGAATTAAGCCGTGAAACATAACTTGATAATGGATGATGTAGTTTTCTTGGAAGCTAATGCTGGGAGGATTATTCGAAGGTTGTTACTTAAGGGAGGATTATTACTCCTCTTGATGTTGAATGAATAATCTGCTTTAATCTCGTAATTACTTAACTAACATGTAAACATAATTTACTCACAAACATCAAACGTTTAACACATCTTAATTAAGACTCAGAACGAATACTCACATCGGTTTTTATAACCCTTACATGGAAATATAACAAAAGGCTAGATAGCACCCTGTCTAGACGGGACACTATCGAGACATCTGAAATTGCTGGTAAATTACTGTTATCGGTTCCCGTAATAAGATTTCTTTTGATAGAAACCTAGGTTTGTTTGCGAAGAAGTTTCTTTATATCTTCTATAACACAGGGTCCATTTATAAATGTCAATTACATTTTAATAGCAGATTAAGAATGATGATTGGGTATGAAATTCAATAAAAAAAAAATTATAATATTTTTCATGAATTAAAATTTCAAAATTCTTCTTCTTGAGTAAAATTTAAGTTTAATCTACATTTTATGACTACATTAAATAAGTTGGACGCGTTTTTATTACTTACTGTATCATTAACAAAAGAGTAAACTTTTTAATCACTTCGAAAAGTTTTGAAAATTTGATTAATGAAAAATATTAATAAAAAAAATTTATTCCGTAATTTCGACCAACTCATCATTCTTAATCTGCTATTAAAATATAATTGACTATTAAAGGAGCACCCTTTATAATTAAGCTGAAGGATTAGTTTGCCTGCGGAATTTGATTCGAAATTGAAAAATTCTTATTACATTTGATAACAGTTCTTAGGGAAGATAAAAGGCTATATTTTAATAAAGAAATCCTACGGATAAAACAACAAGTAGCTGGTTTTACTATAAAATTCATATTTTATTTATTATAGAATGTTTGATGAATGACGAGGCAGGGTATTGGTCAAAGGCTAGTAATTAATTAGGTCAACATTGATATTGGGTAGTACTTAATCGAATAACTGTAAATAAAAATTTTAGGTGACAAAAATAATGAATTTGGCTTACTGTTTTAATTAAGTGAGCGAATGACTGCGAGTGACGAAGAATTAATGAATCAGCGACTACGGAACGGGAGCCCTTCTTGTTGCATAATATTTTTCATCGAAATGTTAATTAATATATTACTTAGTATAAAATAAATGAATATAGACATTATGATTTTCAATATTTTGCAACCTACTTGTTTTCTAATGATTAAATAGTCTGTGTTTTAGTCGCTCACTTAGTGAGTCACTTTTCGGTCGTTTCATTATTTCCCTGGGTCAAACCATACTAATGTATTGCAATGGGGGGCTTTGATAAATATGGATGTCTAATATAGTGTGTCTATATATTAACATGGCCTTGAACTCAATGATATTGTATTTATCATTCATTTAATTTCTACTATTATTAGTTAAAAGTCTCACAGTGTCTCTTCAATTCACCAAATTCAAGAAAACCATGGCTTAAACTCCAATATCCAGACCAAATTAACTGTACTTAATGCCTATTCGCATAGGTTTACGAAGTCATGCTATTCTCAATAACTCGTTTCCAAAATTCCGTTGAGAGTTAAGAAACACTTTTCAAAATGCATTCGCATACGTTCTACCGTTCAGTGCCTCGACCTAAGTAAGGAATGCACCCAGATGTTTACACCAGGTAGTAGATTTGTGTTTAATGTACAGTCACCTGCAATAATATGTATACATCTTCATTGGACTTTGAGTCTTATTACAGCGGAATAAGTTGCGAAGTGTATACATATTATTAAACGTGACTGCACTTTGAATGTCCCCCGAAATAAGCGAATAATCCTAAGGGAAGGTTCATAGCCTGGGGGTAAGTACCCCCGCGGGCGTAAAACAACGATATTACGTCGTTTTACCCCCGTATTAATGTTGGAAAAAAAAACAGAGGAAATCCCGACTTTTTTTTAATAAAGTCGCAATGTAGAAGTGGTGGGTATCTGAACCTTCATAATATTCACAGCTGGCAACTAGAGAATCTTTACGAGACGAGAAAAGATCGGTTTAAAATAAACTTATGGTGTGTAATAGTAATAGTAAATAGCTGAACTTATTTGCAATTTTTATAACATCCATTGGCAGTGGAGGTGCGCTCGTGACGTTTGGACGAACTTTAATAGTAGGCCTTTAAGAAGGTGAATTGGGCGATCTGGCCTGATCTTGTGGTCTCCTTGGTGGCTTAAATCCCTTGGTTTTTTTTATGGGAGGTGTCTTAAACAGAATATATGCAAAACCAACATAGAATGCAAGCGGAATAAACAGCAGAAATACCGCAGCTGAGTTATTTTGTTAGAAGATGCGATGTGCATAGGTGTAAGTATACGGATTGGATGGAGACAGTTTTAAAATTTATTGTCAGTAAAACAACCTATTTTGTTGTCTTTTTTGGACCTGCACCTCCCCATAACAATAAAGAAAAACATAAAGTAGCAAATGGGTTTCAAATTTTGTTTAACTCTACGACAATTTTTTTTACAAGTACCTACTCATTAAATCTTGTAAATATTGTTCCTTTTCTGAATGTATGTAAATGACGATTTTTTTTCATAAAAACACTTCAGATTAGAAACTAATTTATCTTAAAAGTGTCAAATATCTACTTGAGAATCTTACAAAAGCATACAAATTCTACCTTGGCCGAATGTGTGGCAATGGTCATTTACTAAAATCAAATACTAGTAATTTCTCGAAAATGTCACTCTAAGACAGTATCTCTGGGACACCTTATCTACAAGGTGACTGGTAGGTCACTTTTGAAATTCAAGGACGTGGTAGTTTGAGATCACACTTGAAGAGAAAAATAGAATAAACAATACATATAAATTATTTACTGAGTAAACTTAACCGAAAGTTAAAGAATTGATTATGAAAAGCATGCTTACACTAACGTTGGCAGCGATCGGCGTAAATAAAAGTAAATAGTAACAAAACTTTATTTATTTATAGGGAATTCTAGTGAAAATTAAGTAGGTTCCTACTTTTAATACATAATTATGACCAGAATCGAGTGCAGAGTGCTCTCTTGTATATGAATACAGAGAGTCACCCTGTATATTTACGGGGTAAAGTTTGATGTCATTTTTAAGTCACAGAGGTAACGATATTAAAAAGGTTAGGCAATAACAAGCTTAATAACAATAAAACTTGGCAAAAAGTGTGCAATAATTTGTATCTAAAAGTTTTCCTCGAAGAGACCACGGTAATGCGATACCTAATTATGTTTCACGGCTTAATTCTTTGCGATTTAAAGTTAACATGTTGTAGTAGTACTTCCAAGCATCAGCCTTGCACGGTTTTCAGAGACACGTTTTTTTTTTTTTTTTTTTTTTTTTATTTGGCAACCCTGATCCCCGCTCTTGAACTTCTCTCCACTTACTTCCTCTCATCATCCCTCCTCAATAATCATTCTGTATTTCCGTGCTCAAGCCTTCGCACGTGCGTCTATAATTTATTACTTAAATTAAACGTTAAATAGTTTGTGTTATAGTTTAAAAATTTAAATCTCAACTTATTATTTGTCGTTCGTAAAAATGGTGAAAAGGAAATATGAAGACATCGAGACCATACGCAAGAAGATCAGAAAACTGGAAAAAAAAGCTTCAAAAGAAGCAAATGCCAAGTGAAATTTGTACCTTCTCACTATCCATGGCTCTTTACATCGCATAATTGCGTTACGAATCCTTATTCGAAAACAAAGTTCAATGATCTTTATCACTGAATTTGAATGAGCCGAGTTTAAAACTCACAAATTTACCTAGTAAGAATCTTTATTCGAGACGATGGTAAATGTCATTGTTTAGTGATCATTATCGCTAAAATGACTTTTCGAATCCTTATTCGAAAACACAGTTCAATGATCTTTATCACTGAATTTCAATGAGCCGAGTTTAAAACTCAAAAAGAAGAATGGCAAGGTCCCATACATTGTAAGTACCGCTTTTATTTCACATAGCATTCACGTACTTCAAACTTAATATGTGCGTTTTATTGCTTAGATAACGAGTAATCAGAATATAATTATTAGATTTATACAGAAGTTGGGAATAAAAAGTCAAAACAATAATCTAACCTAAAAATTACAGGAATTTATAGTCCGTCTTTTCTAACATGGCGTCGTATTTTGAAACCATTACATTACATAAGCAGGTATTAACCAATCCAGAGGTTTGAAACGGGGTGGCGGCGCGGGCGGCTTAATTCAAGTTTGACAGTAGGACTTTACAACTATTATTTTTTATTGCCGGGAAATTAAAAAATGTGCTTTCGGCAAGTTTAATTTGATTTTATTGTATTTCTAAATATTCCCAACAACTATCACAACAATAGATGTTGGAAAAAACGTGTCTCATATTGACCTATTAACTACATATAGCCCGGTTTTGATACGCTTGAAAACTCTAAAATTAAGTGATACCGTGGCCGCCAATCCTCTTTACCTAATTCGAATCTTTATTCGAGACTATGGAAAATTTCTTTGTTTAGTGATCATTATCGCTAAAATGACTACCCTACTTTTTGCATTTTATGCTCGTAGGTGCTAAAAACACTTCTTTCGAATTATTATTCGAGACGCTGACTACTTTCGTCTTTTCAGTGCCATCTACCTCAAAACATCCACCAGTAGATGGATGTTGAGGATATAGAATTGGATAGCGATATCTTAGAGATGTTGGGAGATGCTCCTAAGATTAATAATAAATAATAATAAAATTTCTTTATTCATGCCACAAATCTTGAATTTTTTTTACAGAGTAATCTTACAGTCTAAGTACAAAATAATTACTATTTACTATTTAAACATCATACAATAAGGCTAATATAATTGCTGAAGAACTAGGAAAACCTTTACATAAGGAAATTTCAACCCGGTGCGGTGGTCTGAAATCCTTTTAAAGGGACTACCCAAAGAGACAAGAGATAAAATCCTAGAGGATTATCTTATTCCTAGTAATTGTCAACTACTCCTTGCCCCTGCTCTGAATCCGGAAGCAAAAGTGGCAGTTATCGAAGCGGTCTCTAAACGGAATTCCTCCCTCATGCTTAGGCAAAGACAAACTGGTGTGGCTATAGCAGCTCTGGGAAGAGCTACCGAAACACTCGTAGGATCATCTTCATTAATACCACAGAAGCAACAAATAAGCAATGGTGCCATCTCGAAATGTACTTATATTGAAGGACAATTTTTATCCAGTATATTTCTTGTACCTAAGCTTAATGGTGATAAAAGGTTTATATTGAATTTAAAAAAGTTAAATAAATTTGTACTTGCTAGTCATTTTAAAATGGAAGATTACAGAATAGCGTCAAAATTATTGACTGAAAACTGCTGTAGACAATAGACTTAAAACATGCATACTTCTTTGTTGCGACAAATGAAGCTCACAAAAAATATCTTCGATTCAAATACAACAATATATTATATGAATTCAATTGTTTACCGTTCGGCCTTTGTACCGCACCTCTCGTGTTTACTAAATTAATGAAACCAGTTATAGAATACCTGCGTAGTCGGGGTATGATTTCAGTTATTTATTTAGATAACATTTTTTTATCGGAAAGACTTACTCGGAGTGTGTCACTAATGTATCTACAACTATAGATCTATTACAGAGCTTGGGTTTTTTGATTAACTTTTCAAAAAGTTGTTTAATACCTAAACGTGAATGTAAGTTCTTGGGCTTCACTTTCGACTCAAAGCAGATGATTTTAAAACTACCCGAGGAAAAGAAAATGAAATTGAAAGATTTTATAAATAGATTTCTTTGTATAAAACGATGCAAGTTACGCGAATTCGCTAAACTCATTAGGTATTTAATTTCCGCATGTCCAACAATAACTTATTCGTGGTTATATACAAAAAAGCTTGAACAATATAAATATAATTGTTTATAAAAAAAAAAAATCCAAACTACGATCAGACAATTGATATCTTAATTACCCTACATGAAGAATTATATTGGTGGTTAGGAAACATAGATATAGGCCATTCATCACTCAAACCGAACAACTTTGTTTTAGAATTTTTTTTCTGATGCCTCCTCTACGGGATGGGGAGCGTATTGTGATACAGTTAGATGTTGTGGATATAGGAAAGACAACGAAACTTCTTGTCATATAAACGAGTTGGAACTAAAAGCAGCCTTTCTAGCTCTGAAACGTTTCACCAAAGAATTATCTAATTGTGACATCTTATTAACAGAATGGGCAGTATTCAATATGATCACCTAGATTATATATCTAGAAGTATGTGGAAATGGTTCGAAGAACGTAGAATAATCTTATTCACTTCTTACATCAATACTAAAGATAATTGTGAGGCAGATTCATTATCTCGAAAACAGTTCGAGGATACAGAGTGGGAATTAAATCAAATTGCATTTAATGAAATAGTTCGCAACTTTGGTATGCCAGTATTGATTTGTTTGCAAACAGATCCAATACTAAGTGTAAACAATATGTTTCGTGGAGAAATGATCCCGAAGCATGTGCTGTTGATGCCTTTACACTGCCATGGACCAATATGTTATTTTGCGCCTTTCCACCATTCTCGCTTACAGTAAAATTAATGCAGAAAATCATTTGTCATAAGGCAGAGGGTATTGTTGTGGTGCCATATTGGCCAAGTCAACCTTGGTTTCCTATGTTTAAAAAGTTGTCTGTTTCAATTTTTTTGTATTTTGGACCAGATATTGACCTTCTAACATCTCCTTTCAGTAGATTGTAGATTGTGTACACAAGAATCTACGCCTTGTTGCCGCGAAATTATCAGGCAAGCATTACTAAGGAAATATTTATCGAATAGGTCAGTAGATATTATGCTAGCTTCGCTTGCAAATAATACTTACAAACAGTACGATGTTTGCATAAAATCTTGGATAATTTACTGTAGATTACATAATTATGATTATTTTAATGCTTCTATTCCAATTGTAATACATTTTTTAACCGATATTTTTGATAAAGGCGCTAAATACGGGACCATCAATTCTTACCGCTCTGCCTTATCTCTTTTGTTAGGTAATAGCTTAAATGATGATCGAGTCAAACGTTCCATGAAGGGTGTTTACAAGTTGAGGCCCACCAATCCAAAATATAATACTTCTTGGGACCCAAACATAGTGTTAAATTATTTGGCCACTCAATGGCCAAATGAAAGCCTTAGTTTAGAAGATTTCTCTAAGAAACGCTGGTGTGCTAGGTTTGGTGACAGCGCAAAGAGTACAAACATTTTCTCTCATTAAAATAAATAACATAACTCAAAACAGAACAGATATTCTTGCTGGGCAGGAGGAAGGTCAGGCAACCCTACTTGCTCTTTTGGATTTTTCGCGCGCATTTGATAGTATTTCTATTCCTCTCTTGCTCTCTAAGCTAGCCTATTATGGTTTAGACATTAAGACCATCAACTGGTTTAATAGCTATCTTAGTCAGCGCTCCCAGTGTGTTAAATTGCGTTCAGAGATTGGAGAAGAATTCGTGTCAGCTATTCTTCCACTGCAAAGAGGAGTACCGCAAGGATCAATTCTCGGACCTCTGCTTTTTATTACTTACACTGCTGATATTACTATCCAAATAAACTGCTGCAATTACCACCTTTACGCAATGTATACCTCGTTTAGACCTGAGAATATGAATGATGCTGTGCTTAAAATTAACCATGATTTAGATAAAGTAGCAATCTGGTCAAAACGTAATAGCTTAGTGTTGAATCCCAGCAAATCAAAAGTCATGATTTTAGGTTCCAAAACACAAATTGAAAGAGTCAAGCTACAGAACCCAACCTTAAACATTGATGGTGAAACAATGCCTATTGTTGATGAAGTGCGTAACTTGGGTATTATGATGGATGGTGGGTTGAAATTTGAAAAACATGTACAAGAGATGGTTAGATCTTCCTTCTTTAGATTAAAGGTCCTTTACAACATCAGAGATTTGATTTCTATGGATCTTAGAGAACTTTTATGCGAGGCTCTTGTATTGTCTAAATTAAATTACGGAGATTTAGTTTTTGGTCCTTTAATTTCGTCAACTTCTAAAAAGATGATCCAGAGAGTTCAAAATGGCTGTTATCGATTTTGTTTTAAAACACCACCACGTGCCCATATAACTCCTTTTTTGAATGATAGGAGGATGTTGAATATTGCATCGCGTAGGGATTTGCACTATGCCGCTCTCGTGCATCAGGTAGTAACTAGGGAGATACCTAAATATCTGTATGATAAGTTGTACTGGGCGGCAAATGATAATAGATACAATACAAGAGCATCCTCTTATTTGCTTAAAAATCAAAAGCACAGAACATCAGCGTTTAGAGGTAGTTTTCGCTACCTGGCCACAAAGTGTTGGAATAACCTACCACCACCATTGCAGCGTCCATTGTCAAAGAATAGTTTTAAAACAAATTACAAAAGAATATTATTCCATAAACAAATTGAACTTTGTGGTCAGGTTGTGAATCATTAAGAAAACTATATTTTGTGTTTCATATTTATTTAATTATTATCAAGTTATATTAAATTATTTATCTTCAGCTGGATATTTATTGTACATACTTATTAACTAATTCTATTTATATATTTTATTTATGTATTTATAACAATATATTTTACATAATGTATCACAAACGGCAGCGTCTCACAAAAACATACTTACATACACACACAGTCACACACACTCATTACACACTCCACAGAAATTTACTCATCTGGCTGCACTGAAAACCAGTGTCTTGATTTTAAATCAAGGCTTATGCTGAGTTGTAGCCTTTTGATGCAGCAGTGCATGCAATGACAATCTTATTTAATTTGTTTTTTGTTTTCTATCTTTATTTTATTTTGTTTTTGTTTTGTCATGTTTTTATTATTATTACTATGTACCTACCTCAATGTTTTTATGCACTGTATGCTTCAATAAATGTATCATTCATTCATTCATTCATTCATTCATTCATTCATTCATTCATTCAAATCTTCGTTAAAATACCTGACTTAGTAAAAACTTCAAAACCAAACTCCTTTCAACCCCTTCTAAGGCTACCATTTTTTCATACAAATCCTGCAATATGCCCTGCCAGATGCATTTTAGATTATATAAATAAAACGAGTGGTTTACGTAGTTGTGACACTTTATTTATTAGCCACAAAAGACCTCACTTAAAAGTTTGTCTCAAACTTTGAGTCACTGTATCAAATATACTTTACAACGCAGTGGCGTGGACACATCAGTGTTTAGCGCGCACAGCACGCGCCATGCGGCCACTTCCACTGCTAGCAGAGTCGGTGTCAATATTGATGTCATACGGAAAACCGCAGGATGGAGTAATACATCCTCAGTATTTGCCAAATTCTACAACAAAGAAATTGTATCGGATGCCAATCAATTTGCAACTAGTATTTTATGTAACTCCTTAGAATAAATAGATGTATATTTGTGATTTATTACTGTTGGTTATACTCTAACAATTTTACTTATACCTATACTGCAAAAATAATTCACATTAAAATACTCTGAACATCCTACAACATGTTAACTTTAAATCGCAAAGAATTAAGCCGTGAAACATAATTAAGGATCAAACGAACTTACCAAGTGAAGTTCGATCACAATTATGTGAACGGCTTAATTCGAAGCGATTGATATAAACCCGCCCAAACAGTATTCCTTTAAAGTAATATCACCCACCCATAATTAATGTGAATTATTTTTATGGGTACTACCTAGGAACTTTAGCTCTAAACAAAATGATTATTGAGGAGGGATGATGAGAGGAAGTAAGTGGAGAGAAGTTCAAGAGCGGGGATCAGGGTTGCCAAATAAAAAAAAAAAAAAAAAAAACGTGTCTCTGAAAACCGTGCAAGGCTGATGCTTGGAAGTACTACTACAACATGTTAACTTTAAATCGCTTCGAATTAAGCCGTTCACATAATTGTGATCGAACTTCACTTGGTAAGTTCGTTTGATCCTTAATTCTTAAACATAATCAAAAGAAAGTAACAAAACAATTAAATATACCTAAATCAAGATCGGTGAGTGGTCTTCGATCTTCGAAAAAAAAAGAAAATCTGACACGCTACAGAATCCACATTCTATTTTAAGGGATTTACGTATAAAAATGTAACGTGCGTAAGAGCTCCCCGCGTGATTAAAATCAAAATGGCCGAAATTCCCGCAAGCCGAGCCCCCAATCACGTGCATTCGTTCAAAAAAAGAACACTACCAGTCAGTTTGGATTTAAATTTAGACTTTGGAATACCGTTGGCTGCCCGGTATTGTTATGTTTATCAAGAAGTACCTTCCTGCGACGCAGCGGTTTTATTTAACGGTTTTAAATAAGCAATTTAAATTGAACAAGTAATTTAATTTCACTTCTAATTACGTCTATGATCATAAGTGTAGTCCAGGTGGGAATAAGTAGGTAGGCACAGTAAATATGTATTTAACTACAATATTGTAAAATTCAGATAAAGCTTTATGGTAGGTTTTCAATGGAATATATCAAATTTCGGATTTGTATTATAAGACAATTATTATTAAGTATGTAAGTACAGTTAGTGATAAAAAATAACGTGTTATACAACAACCGCATCATAACAAGAAGTATTTGATGTCGACGTTTGTCCCGTTCTTGACATTGGTATCCCAGCGTCCGTGGTGTATTTATAACTGTTAGCGATCGCGGTGTTACCAAACTCTACGATTTCCGTCATTTTAGAGATGGCTAGCGATTATCTATGTTGATGAGCTTTGTAAAATATGGCACTTCAAATAAATAAACAACATGAGAGTGATTTAACTACAAAACTACTTGTCTATTTCTGAAAGAGACTTCTAGATAGTTTTTACATACTGTAAAAAAGTTATGTAAAGAAGGGTTAACTATGAAATATTTGAATTATAAAATACATTTACAGCTAAGTCCTTGGTTGTTTTCTAACGATTACCGCTGCTGTTGAGTTTCTTGCAACGTTTCATATCAACAGATCAACTTTCTGAACTGATAATAATTTTTGTATTTTTGAGTTATGATAGGTCGTTTTTGTTTGAACTATGATGGAATTGCAATCGCTCTAGAATTTGATGATTATGATGTTAGCACCTTGTTCCATAGGTGACTGGTGACAAGATACTGAAAGAGAGCATTCTGTACTCGATTCCGGTCATAATTATGAAATAAAAGTAGGTACTTAATTTTTATTAGAATTCCTTGTAAATAAATAAAGTTTTGTTACTATTTACTTTACTTACGCCCGAGTCAATCGCGGTACGTGACCCGGCACACAGATCGCGGCCACCGCTAGAGTAACTATGCGTTGCGTAATCAATTCTTTAACTTTCGGTTTAAGTTTATTTAGTAAATTAATAGATGTTTTATTTATTTCGTGCAAAATTAAGTAACAAGGAGTAATTATATCTAACAAAACCTCTAAATACAATGTACTTTTTTAGTTACAATATATGTAACGGAAGTAGTGCATATTATGGCGTTTGTTGCGATTATTAAAAAAATACCTACAGGATTGTTAACTTAAGTACCCACCAGTCACCTGGTATCCTACGAATTGCTTCAAAATTTCAGTGTATTATTTGTATCTAAAACGTGGATATAATTTTGCAATTTACATCGTATTGGGTTAATATTGGTATAGTGCTAGAACTATCTTCCCCGCGAATATAGCTACTTTATTTTTTTCATGCAAAATTAAGTAACATGGAGTAATTATATCTAACAAAACCTCTAAATACAATGTACTTATTAATTAAAATATATGTAACGGAAGTAGTGCTTATATGGCGTTTGTTGCGATAAGTGGTGAGCCGAGGTGAGGAGATGTGAGATGAGGTGAGCTGAGGAGAGGAGAGGTGTGAATCGTTGAGAAGAGGAGAGAACCATATACCTAAAAGTGTGTGATTTGCATCAATTCGGACTTTTTCTTTTTTGTATTTCTGTAATTGAGTAATAAAATTAATATTGATTTTGTGTTATCCCAAAAGTTTGCATTTATTTAAAACCACTCCCTTTTATATACATAGAAAACCTTTCTAGATATATTAATAAAGCGGGCAAATCGTCAGCGTGCCGATAACTCATCATTCTTAATCTGCTATTTAAAATATAATTGACTATTATAGGCGGACCCGTATATCCGCTGATATATATCGGCGAACCCTGTGTGAGAGTGACGCAGGGCATCGGTCATAGTTAGGCATTCTGTTATCACAGACATCCTTATCAAGCGGTTCGAGAGAGATCTGATACTTAAAGATTGCTACAGTTGCCACGCGAAGGGCGAGACAAAGAGACTGTATATCCTGTACCAGTTTATTGATCTGTATTTATCGATTGAAAGCGCGATCGTGATATATGACATAAGTCTTGTTGCGAAGAGCAAGTTCTAGAAATATACAGGGTGACTCTTGGATCACTTTTGAAATTCAAGGACGTGATAGTTTGAGATCATACATGAAGAGAAAAAATAGAAAATAAATATTTATAATTGACCGAACTTAAAGAAAGTTAAAGAATTGATTACGCAACGCATGGTTATGCTAGCGTTGGCAGCGATCCGCGTGCCGGGTCAAGTGCCGCGATTGACTCAGGTGTATGAAAATTAAATAGTAACATTAACATTTATTTATAGGGAATTCTAGGGAAAAATTAAGTACCTACTTTTAAAACATAATTATGATCAGAATCGAGTACAAAGTGCTCTCCTTCAGTATCTAAAATTTGTCACCAGTCACCCTGTATACATTACTAATAAATTGTAAAATCTAATATGTTGAAGAGATTGTTTGTTGAACATGTTAATGAATATAACTAGGAGTTGCATTTGAAATTTTTTTTTTGAATTTGTTAGTCTAACCTTCAGGAAAATAAGTTTAGGTATACGGGACTTTCTACGGAGTCAAAAGTATAGCTAGTATCCGAAACCGAAAACAGTTGATAATAGTAAATAAACTAAGTTATGTAATTTTTCTATTATTTTTAATTATAAATAACTCTGAATCATGATTATTCTTGGCTAAAATTTTAAGCTAACTTTTCGATCCTGAAAGAAAAGTTTAACTTTTAGGCTGCCTAAGTTCAACATTAAACTAGTTAATATTTTACGTGACCGCATTGAAATAATAAACGGTGTAGGCTAGTTTGGAAAGTAACTTTAAATAAAATGGTATATATCTGAAATTGTGGACATTTCCTATTGCTTTTGTATTAAAGTCTAGTTTACAACGCGAAACTTTAAGATCTCAATGTTACGTTGAAGTATGTCTTGGGCTTGTGCGACCAGTCGGGAGAGCAGTCGGGTTACCAGTTGGGCCTGCTTGGCACAGACTTTTCGATACTAAAATATACTTTTTAGGTTCATCAAGTTAAGGTGTTTATCAGGATTCCTCAAAGTTAGGATTGTGGTCTCCATAAAATAAGTTTATTTAGACTAAGACTTAATTTGGGGGTTATAGCTTGTATGTTAGTTTGTGGGTCCATTTTGAAAATGATAGGTATCGATTTTTGTTGACAATTATGAAAAGGTTTGTTGGAATAACAAAATACACTTTTTGACTTTTTTCTGAAGTTATGGCTATTTTTTGTATTTTTTCTTACACACTAAATGATTCTAGTGTCATTGGCTTGACAAAGGTAATGCTTTGAAACTCTAGTTTAAAGGAGCGGGAAGCTTTTTGTATTAATTTTTGCCAGTCATTTGTTATAGTTTGTATGTTTCGTTGCTGTTTATATCTAAGCTATACCTGCTTCAGGATGGTATCAGATTAGTTTAAACTTTGTAATCTTATTACCTAAGCACATTACTATATTGCCCCGGTAAAGTCTATAACTCCCGCTTGATCTATTCGCCGAATAAGTTACCTTATTGTTCTTACAAATATCGACATCGTTCCTAACATGTAAGTAAAATAAGACAAAACAAAATTTTCCAAGATAACCCATTATCTTCATACCGAAGTGAATCTTACTCACATTATTCGGCGATTGACGTCACACGGGCTATGACGTCACGTCACACACGCAGAGGTCGATCACCCGTGAAAACAAAAGACGACCGGAAATCCCTTTGGAAGCAGACGCTTTTCATCTAATATGACAGAAGATTTCTAGTGTGACGTGTATAGAAGTGTGGAATGTGTGACGCAGTTAGGTGGATAGAAAAGTCGGTTAATAGGTTATTGATTTATAATCTTTTCAAATCTTTATGAGAAATTTATGGATTCCTTTATTGAGGTTTTTCTCCTTGTATTCTAAGTGGAAATTAAAAGAACAAAAGTTCTATAACATAAGGCTAGCAAACAGGACTTTCTTCCAATATAAGCAGCTTTTTAGTAGTTTCCCTTAGGAATATCGTGATCAAATATAGCCTATTACCGCAATAATGTAAAGAATTTTTTAAATCTTACCTGTAGTTTTCGTCAAAACACTTTTTTAAATGGACTTATGGTGACCGGCTTCACCTAGTTACGATCTCCTCTCACTCTAAAAGTGTAGCTCCTAGGAGAAAAGTGATCAAATGAAAATCCCCTTCAGCTTATATTAGTAGAGAATAGATAAAGATAAATATATATATCTATACTGATACAACCTCTATAAGTTGCAATTATGCCTTACAAAAGCTTGACTTGCTTGAAAGTGCAACAGGCCTCACAGAATCTCTTCTGTGTGGGCGTCGCTTTACATTTCTGAATGATGATTAATGCAAATAGCTAGGTTATCTGTAGCATTTATTGGTTTAGTAATAAAGTCTAGTTTATGACGAAAGTTATTTTTATTTTACGACCTTAGCACGGTACAGATGTCTACAGTAATTGAACTCGGCCGCATCCTACAGCACCGCGGTCCGTTCACATGTGATAGGGCTGCCCGCCTTCAGCATTTAAATTACATTTGCCTACTTTTTTTTACTTCCATTTAGTTTGTAACTGCAAATACTTTGTGAATCGAATAAGAAGTGTTCAACAAAAATGCATTTTGTGTCAAAAAACCATGTTTACGTTTGCATAACTTATAAATTAGCGACCAAAAGATACTTGCGCCTCGACTGAGACGTACGACAAAATGTATTATTTTAATTCTACAGTACCTATAAACAATCCGCATATTAAAGAAAAGCTCATCAACAATTGTTTTGGCATGCAGACATTCGCGACTGGCCACATGCCGAGATCGAGCCGCGTAGATAGCTCGCGTTTCGTCTGTTTGTATGAAGTTGAATTACTGTGGATATCTGTACCGTGACCTTAGTGTTACTATCGGAGTCTTGCGTTAGATAAACAGTCGCGCCTATTTGGGAAATTAATTATTTTAACTAACTTGTGTCTGGCTCTGTATGGCTACAAGAATAGCCCCTAGTTTTGCTGTGTAGTTTACTACATAAGAAGTTCAATTTGAAGAAGTTGGCGTGAAGTTTGGGTACTTACTTAATGGGTATGATTTTATCAATTACCTAATAAATTAATTTTCAGTGACCTAAGAAATAATATTTGTTCCTAAAATAGTCGATCTGTCACCTAAATTGAATCACCAAATAAAACTAAAACGCTAACCAAAATATTAATTAAGAATTACTTGGAAATATTATCAATAATCAAATAATTATATTGGGTTTCAAAATAATAAAAGAGTCACTAAAATTGAATCACCAAACAATATAAAAATGTTTTTTTAACATATATTTTGAATCACTGGAAAATTATATTAATTATCAAATAGTTCAACTGAAATTAGACAATACCGTAACACAGTGACAGTAGTTTGAGATTGATGTTTTATATAAATAATTGGTTATCGGATTAGAATATTATTTCGTTTTGGCGCTACCGCGGCCCCGCTCGCTTCGCTCGTTCGGCTCGCGCACGTAAATAACTATATGCAACCTAACATGCTCCACCTCGCTAGACTCGTCGTCGCACCTAACCGGTCCGACTACATGTTCTGGTGCCACTACCCTTTTTGTCCCATAAGCTTTTATTTACCCATGTTATGTAAGTTATGCCAAACATTGTGATATTTAGGTACGTATTATTATTTTAGAGAACTGTTCTTATATTCAGACTGTAGAAAAAAGTGATCAAACTATCATTTTAAATATATATTTACACTAGCTGACCCGGCAAACGTTGTTTTGCCATATAAAAAAAAATATATGTTGGCCGATTCTCATAGATACCGGATAAGCACAAAAAATTTCATCAAAATCGGTCAAGCCGTTTCGGAGGAGTATGGCAACGAAAACTGTGACACGAGAATTTTATATATTACATTAATTCGAAGATTCATATTTAGAGACAGTTTTTATGTTAATAAGAATATTGCAGATTAGTGACACATCTAAACTTAGGTGACAGAAAATATTCTACTGTTACTTAATTTTATGAATACTTGAATTGCGGTTTACGCAAGAGAATAATTCTAGGCATGTAATGATGAAATGAAGAGTTGCTCATGGCAAAGTGGCTTGTGTGTATGGTTCGATTTAATAATAATAATAAATTATTTTTTAATACAGTTGCTCAAAAAGTGGCGTATTGCAGGAATGTTTAGCGTTCGGGATGTGGGCTATTACACACTTGTGCTTTTTCTTTACCTTTTCCGCACTCGTGCGTTCTCTTTCCCAAATGTCAAAATAATGTCCATTAAAAAGAAAAAATCAACCACGAAGTTTTTACTTAAAACAAAATTCTTAGAAGTTTTTACGATTCATGCAAATATTTCTGAAAAGAAGCTACTAATTTGTTTCAATATCAGGTAAAATGATTTGATGCAATGAGTTAGGTTAGGTTTCATTTCATTTTATCTCATTAAATTCATTTTCATTTCATGTCAATGCAAAAAATCTAGTAAAGACTTGGCTGTATGGGCATAGTTCCCTTTGCCTACCCAGAATGGGTAAACAAAACAAAAAAATCTCTGTTTATAATCTTTCACGGCTGGCGCCATTTTGTATATTTTATAAAATTGCTTAATTTTTTCGCAACTGTATTAAAAATAGTCGTTCAGTACACGTGCGGAACCGTCATTGCAACTCGTTCCGACTGTCAACCCTCGCCTTCGGCTGCGCCTCGGCGGAACTCTTTGCAATGACAGGCTTTCCGCACTCGTAATGAAATATACTATTTTAATACAGTTGCTCAAAAAGTGGCGTATTGCAGGGACGTGTAGCGTGCGGAAAGTGGGCTTTTACGCACTCGTGCTTTTTCTTTCCCAAGTGTCAAAATAATGTCTATTAAAAAGAAAAAAACCAACCACGAAGTTTTTACTAAAAAAAATTCATAGAAGTTTTAAAGATTCATGCAAATATTTCTGAAAAGAAGCTACTAATTTGTTTCAATATCAGATTTAACGATTTGATTCAATGTGTTAGGTTAGGTTTCATCTCATTACATTTAATTTTCATTACATATTAATAAAAAAAATCTACTAAAGACTTGGCTGTATGGGCATAGTTCCCTTGCCTACCCAGACAGGATGTGTGAAGAAAACAAAAAAATCTTTGCTTATATTCTTTTACGGTTGGCGCCATTTTGTTTATTGTTGAGTTTGTTGTGTTTTTATTATTTTATTAAATTGCTTCATTTTTTCGCAACTGTATTAAAAATAGTCGTTCAGTACACGTGCGGAACCGTCATTGCAACTTGTTCCGACTGTCAACCCTCGCCTTCGGCTGCGCCTCGGCTCGTGTAGACATTTGTCGGAACTCTTTGCAATGACAGGCTTTCCGCACTCGTAATGAAATATACTATATTGTACATCAAAGGAAAAAGTATAATTACAAAAATACAATATAGTTTCATATTTGTACAAAGGCGGCCGTATCGCTGTACAACGATTTCTGCCAGGCAACCAAGTTGTGACAGGATTTAAAAGTGGAAATTAGGATGGGCGTTGGGACAAACTTCAGAAATAATTGCTAATTACATACATATCAATAATAAAAAAATACATATGAATAATACAGACACATAATTTTTACTAATACATACACAGACATAAACAATGGAAGCGTTAAGATTAACAATGTTTCCCGAGGTAATGTTGTTTAAGCATTCGTTTTAAGGCGTAAGTATTGCGAGCTAGGCGGATCTACATCGGCATATAGCAAAAGATTAAGCAAGGGTCGGTCGGGTCGGTGCTACAAGGATAGGTGACTGCCTACCATTAATTTATCGCGACGAATTCTGTGCTTCGGAGGGCACGTGCAGTCGATCCCGGGTGCTGTATACTTGTGAACTTTAGTAGCTACTTCGGCGCCCTGAAAATTCTGACATCTACAAACCAAACACCGAGTGGGCTAAGTAAGTTCGTGATAAAAATAAAGTCCCATGTTCCTTACAACTTTCCTATCGTAAAACAATCAAGAAAATCTGTATATTACATTCTACTCTTAAAACGTACGAAAAATGAATGTGGAAAAGAAAAGACATGCTTTTTTTATTTCAGAAGATCACCAACTCGTTCATGTGTCACTGTGTACGCTTTTATAATAAAATTCCAAAATATTTAAGATTAACCCTTCGACAGATTTAAGGATAAGTGTTAAATAAAAAGTTTTACTTTACCGGATGCAAGAAGATGGGATTCCCTGGTTGTTAATTGTTATTGTGTATTTTTAAAAGATGATTGCTGTTGAGTTTCTTGCTACTTCTTCTCAACAGATCGACTTTCCGAAGTGGTGGTAGATTCAGTTTAATTAGTAAATTGTTTGACTTATTTCAAATGTATTTAAATACTTACAAAATAAAGATTCTTTTGACTTTGACTTTGTTATTAAGTGACACCAAGGTCTAACTAAACGGAATCCGAAACGTTGAGCATAATGAACGCGAATACCCAAGACAATATTACTGTTATATTTACTTTAATATTAAAATTAACACGAGAGCATTCAGGACACATAAATTTAAATAAATTAGGTCAATTACATACAGACGGGTTTGTCATGGGTCAGCAACTACCACTGCACGCGTTATTATGATTACGTATCTGAATATTTATAACTTAAAATTTCCTATACTAACATAATGAATATGAATAGTCATTTTGTTGATAGCACCATTCACTGGAAGTTTCAATCTTATTGAAAAATATAGAAATTCCAACAGAATCAACGTTGCTATCATAGTTAATTAGTTTATTACTAAATGGTATTTTTGAACCTACAATTATTAAAAAAGTGATGTTTTTGAGGAAGGCTGTATTTTTGTTAATTTATAGAGCAATGGAATGAGTTAAATACCCATGATATTTAGCAGATACTAAAAATATACAAAACATTCATCTGCGAAACAGAAAAAAATGTATAAATAAGGGACAAAAAAAAACATGGAAAAATAGGAAAACAAAACTTAACACTAGACTTAATATCAAAGTGGAAGCTTAGGTACCTATAGCAAAGGCACCAAAGGTTGACACTATTACAAAAGTTAAGTAAAGAACATTTAATTTTATGAAAACCGTTTAATATTTTTAAATAGAAATGTATTTTATATAAAATGAGTCTCCTCACAATAAAAATAACTTTTTTATAAACAAAAACAAACACTCCTCTACAAACTCCCAATAGTTGACAGGGGGAGAAAATAAATCACCTAGGGCACCAATAGTTGACAGTCTAGCAAGTAACAATTGGACTAGATACTCAAACATTTTAATCAAGAACAAAATAAGAATATATTCTACTGCAATGCTGAAGCACCCACATTTACCTTATAATTAAAAATCTATCTTTATTACTACACATCAACATCAATAGAGTAAGAAAAATATATGTGATAGTTTGGATGGACGTATGAATTTTTCTTTCTCAATCACTGAAGAATGGCTCGAGGGATATGAATGAAATTTTTCATAATGATAGTGTACAGTCTGAAATAGCACATAGGCTGTTTTCTATTCTGATACTCTCGCGGGATTCGAAATTGCGCGGGTAAAGCCACACACAAATATTTGTAGAATTTTTAACGACGTTTATGCTAGACTGGGAGCAAAGGAAAAACATAGAATGTGCCAGCTGCTTCTCTTCCCGGGCATACTGTAAAAGTCAGTTAAGGTACAGAGGTTTTCTTGGAGGTATTTTGTGGACGATAGGCTGACCCCCTGTCACTACAATAGTCTCAATAGAGGTTTTATAACCTCTTGTGTTCTGCCTACCCCATAAGGGATACAGGCGTGAAGTTATGTGTGTATGTGTGTGTGTTATTTTTACCAGGAAATTTCACTAACACATAATAAAAAACCTTCTCTAAATGTTTCTAGCGCAGAGTGAATATTCATAGTCACATTTCTGACGTACTCTCTTCTTTTGTTCCATCTGTCTGTACTATCACATTGGAAAAACCCTAAACAATACCTAAATAATAGGTACTCCTGAATCTCTAATGTTTGAGTTGCTTTTAGCTGTTGGATAGAATTGTTTTAGAAGACCTTTTTTTCGAAGAATTCAGCATGATTTATTTCTATTACTGGATTATAGGATCACGTAGATTATTCATATCTGCCGACTCCGTTAATCCGACACGTTTATCAAGAATCGACGTTCAGGGCCTAACCACACCTATCTACTCGTTTTTGGCTTAAGCCAGTTAGTTAGGCAAACCTGTCAAGGGGCCGAACAAACGCAGCCGTATGGCTCGGTCAGTTCATATTAGTTGCTAGTACACATGTAAAATACAGTGACACGATCTTAGTGGTAACCAATTGGCTTAAACCGAGTCCACAATGGGCTGTATTTATTTATTAATTAATAATAATATAATAAATAAATAAATATTGCTGACACTCACACAACATTATCTAGCCCATATTAAGTTTCTTATAGAACTTGTGTTATGGACACTAGATAACTGATAAACTTAAGAAATATTTAAACATACATATTGAATAAATACATATTTTTCATTGGAATAAACTTAAATAAACATATAAACATTCATGACTTGACGACTAATATCTGTGTTCATCACACAAATATCCGCCGCCGCCGGTATTCGAGCCCAGGACCTCTGGTACAGATTGCCTTCTGTTACCGCTACACCAGCCGGTCGTCTAAATTAAATTTCAAATTTTAAGTATCTCTTATGTCAAGCTGAGACGCCTCAAAATCAAAAGTATCCTAATTTGACATCGGAAAGAATTAAAATTAGCGAATCTAATGTCCAATGGGGCTCAGTGTCAACTTTAGAGAGACCTTAACGAGTTTATTGATGTAATACTAGGTTTGCATCTAAAACCGAAATTTTAAAATATCTCCACGTCTAACAATTGCTGCCACATCTAGTAGAACTACAAATACAGATTTTCAGACAGTAAACTTTTATGTCCTCTATAAGGAAGCGTGTCAAATTGCACAAACACGGAGCCTGCGGAAACCACGCTGATTTAAACACAAGCCCATGGTTTGGCGACACTGACGGCGCACATAGGTCGATTTCACCGATTTAGGCGGCCAAAAGTCGATTTCAAAAAATATTGTATTTCATTAAATAAACAATTACCTGAGGTAGTACACCGTTCTGGGATTATAGTTACATCCTTCCCAACCTTCTACTATGCGCTAGATGAAATCTACAGGTAGTCGGAATTCGATAGTCGCTTAAAGTGTACGTGACTGTTCTCGGCGCTCCCAAAATCTCAACTTTTTAAAAGTGCATTATTATTTTCAGAAGAATTATTTCGAAGTTATAGTGATGGATTGTGATAATTCAGGTAAGTGGCAACAATATGTTATACTTATTTTTGTAATTTACATTTTCCTGCATAAACTTATTCATTATTAAAAATAACTCTATTAATTTATTTATTTTATTAAAAAAATAATATTGAAAGGTTGTTTCAAAGTGTTTCCCTGTCCGTCCCGATATTAATTTTGAATGTGGTCAAAACTTAACATATTAGGCTGTACAAAAACAAAAAAATTAGCCGCGGAATCCCGCGGATCGGGATTTTAAGAGAGTTTGAAACTTTGAAGTCAAACTAGAGAAAAATCTTATGTTTGGGCTATTTGTTAATAATTCTATTTATTTTTGTTTTAGGCCAGTCTGGTGCCTCGGGTTGCAAGATAGTGACTCGAAAATGTCTGTTTGATCAAATTCAAGTCCAAAACTTACCAGGTTTTAGTGAAAAACTCGATTTTTACGAAAACTATCTGATACTTCGTTATGCTTGGAACCACTGAAGACAGTAAAAAGTGTTTGAAGCATACATATTCGTATGTGAAGTCACAAATGAAACAGAAGTGGATAAAAGCGAACAAACACGAAGAACATTTTATTAAAAACAACCAATCTTGGTTAGAAGGAACCTTTGAAATTCCAGTGGAATCGCCCTCCCCACAAGGTCGACCAGCAAAACCTTTTGGAGAATTAAGTGAGCGAAGCAAACGAAAGAAAACTGAAGAAGAGGGCTCCATTTTAAATGACGAAGTTATTGTGCACGCTGCAGTTATTTTAGAAACGATATCAAGTGGTCACGAAATCGACATAGCGAAATATGACGAATATGCATACGATACAGCAAAATTATATGTCGAGCTATACGGATGGCACCTAATGATACCCATAATGCATAAAGTGTTAATGCATGGTGGACAAATTATACAAAACTCCTCATTTCCTATTGGTCAGTTATCGGAAGAGGCAGCAGAAGCCCGAAACAAGCACTTCAAATCATATCGGCTTAACTTTACTAGAAAGTTTTCGAGGGAGGAATGTAATTTAGATGTATTTAATAGGCTTTTATTAAGTTCCGACCCCCTTATTAGCTGCATGAAGGTAACAAAGAAACCTTCACGCAAAGCATTCCTCCCAGAAACAATAGCCTTATTGATACCTGCCAAACCTAATAAAGAAGTAGCGGAAGAATTCTCCGAAGATGAAGAATAATAATAATTCGAAATAAAATAAAATGATATAATTCTATATTTATGTTAATAAAATATGTTTGATATTTGAGTTAAATTTTCTGTCAAAAACTATATCTTATATATTTTTTTTTAAGATAAAATATTTTTTTTTAATTATATTTTATTAAAACTAGGTGTAAATTTGAAAATTAACCTTTGTTTTTCTAATTACCCGTGTTTTTAATTTATACATTGTATGTCTGACCATAATACACAATAAAATATTTTTGGCCGCCTAAATCGGTGAAATCGACCTATGTGCGGCGCAGTTCCTATGAGAAAGTTACCAATTCCGATAATTTACGGTCATTTGTTGAGGAAGTGCTTGGTTAATGATTTCACGGAACATTGCTTAGATTTGTGTAGTTACTCAGTTTTGTGCTTAAGCTTAGAGTTGAGTTTTACTTGACAAAGTTTTGTTACAGCCGTTACAACAACGATTATGTATGGAAGTAAGTTTAATAGGTGTTATTGAAACGCCACTGCCCATGGAGATATGTAAATCCAGGGGAACTACCTAGGCTTTACCGAAGCTGGGAACATTAGATGATAAATTTTGGTACTAGTAAAGACAATGCTAATCTTGCCTTTCTATCCAGAACGCAACAAAGCTGTTTGCCGATATGGTGTCATTTGTGCAGACGGGAACACTTTAGTGGCATTACCTAAGCGTCAGTGAATCTAGTAATATGAAATATGATTGTTGGCGTATCCTAGGGGTGATGGCAATAATAGAGAACACTAGACTCCAAGATCACAATGTTTAATACACACACTACAAGACTACAAGATCACAGACTCTTAGGTAACTATTAAATAAAATAGGTCGTTTATTTTCAAATTTTCACATTAACAGCCTCAGTGTTCCAATGCTGCCAACCAACGAACCCTCTCTTTTATTGGTCGATGCTTCTTGAGCATACGTCACAAATGTCAGTTGCTAACATGATGAATACTGGTGGATCAATTTGAAGAGGAGACCTGGCTTTAGGACCCCTCATAAAAGATCTACAATCACATATCATCATAATCAGTATTATTCTGAACTCAACTGCTTCACATTGGATGTTGTCTTTAACCAAGACGAATAAGTGGTCATAATATTAAACGAAGTTAAGATTTAAAAAATGCTTATCTTGTGTAATATTTACGAAAAGCGCCTTAAAATTATAACCTAGCTTTCTCTATTCCACTGCGCTCATTCACTAATTTCCATAAAAATTAACAGATTCGTTTCGTTACGACAATTTAATGAAAATCACAAATCAACTATTTCTACAGATTAATCTTCTTACGTAAATCATTCGATTGCCGATTACCTAAGCTAAGTTTAATAAATTCTAATAACAATTTCAGGTATTTGACATATTTCTGATTTGTAGGAATGCGAGGCTTGAAATTGATTATTCCTTTTAGTTTATTAAGTCTGCGCTTGCGGCGATAACATTGTGTTGGTTTGATTGCAGAAAACCGCTTGGCATATTTAGGAGTTGTATTAAAATAAAAGACTTTTCTGAGCGGATTTTTCGCGTATCACTAGGTTTATTAGTGGAAAATCCATCGATTGAATTCTAATATCAATCCAAGATTTTTTCAGTTTTTTTGGATTTTGTTATACCGACTTAACATGCTTAAACGAAACTTGTTATTTAGTACTTAAAATTTTCAAAATAAATAAATCATCATCATCACAACCCTATAAACTGAGCCCTCTCCAGTGTGACGAGGATGTTTAGGCTCAAGCTTGCTCAGGCTTGGTTGGCGGGAGTCAGAATATTCTGGGCGACTGCTTAACGTGTCCTCCGAAGCACGGCTAAATAAACTAAATAATTTACCTAAATTGACACAGCACTAGACAAAACAAGCACTTAAGAAAAGTTCGATTCCCAAACTAGCCCGAACTTGAACCCAAAATACCCGGTCAATGTTCCAGTTATAATTTTTATCAACATTTGCGTTCGTTAAAGATATTTCATGATTTTGACAAGTATTAGACTAACCAGCTCAAGGTTAGTATTTAATGAAGCACTGAATTTGAGTCATTCAATTGAACACTTCTATCTTGATAAGAGTGACTAAAACTAGTGTTGAATTCTTATCATAATCTAATACACTATTTTAGTGTAGCATGAATAGGCGTTGCCATAACAATCAAAATCTTGATTTATAAAATAATATATTAAATTACTGTACTGGAAGCGAAAAAAAAACGTAGAATGGGTCAGCTGCTTCTATTCCCGGGCATACTGTAAAAGTCACTTAAGGGACGGAGGTTTTATTGGCGTTTTTGTGGGCGATAGGCTGACCGCCTGTCACTGCAATAGTCTCTCTTCATAATAATAATATCCCCAAATATGTCAAACGTGACATCAGATGGCTTTATAGCCTCTGGCGTTCTGCCTATCCCATTAGAGATACAGGCGTGAAGTTATGTATGTATGTTTGTATGTAAATTAAATTACTTGCTTACACAACTTCTCGCCTGTCTCCAATTGGGGTAAGCAGAGACTAGGGAACGCCAATTATTGGTCGACTACCTTACCTTACGATTACCTCTTTTGCGTTCTCCAAGTTCATTAATCTTTTCATACATGTTCGCCCATATATATATTTGACATAGCATATGTAGCATGATAGGGAGATGCTTTGGGTATACGACCGACTTTTGGGAAAAAGAAATGTTCCAACCCTTTACGATCAATACACTTTAGCAGTAATACAATATTCTGGGTCTCTTCATAAATACAGCATGAATGTGCTTTATTATTATTTCCGATCAGTTGACGAAGTAAGATCTAATTTACAATTCATTTCATTTTACAGATTGCAAACAGTATATAATTATGTATAGGACGAAAATAACCTTATAATATAAGGACGAAAATGATTTATGGATTGATTAATGTACGTAATAACTCTTTTAATACAATGAGTATGTTACGATTGTCATCGATGTCATATGGTGGAAATAGTCCACGTCAATCCATGAGTTAACAAACTAAGAGAAAATGAATGTTACATATACATTTAGTAATTCGTTATTTAAATTAATTTTAAAACTTTTTTCAACAGTTACTTTGAAAATAGGGCAGCTACTCACTATAGAATTGACTCCAATGATTGACATGATTGAAGGTCATGAAATTACAAATCAAATCATTCCTAAATGTTACCAAGTATCAAACTTTTAAATAAACAATCCTATTCCTACAATACCTAAGCATGTCAGAGAGTCAGTTTCTATGTCAAGGCTGCGTTCCGATTCTAAAGAGTCGGACGTGAGACATGCGCCGGCGCCGCTGTTTACAACATGAGCTTACTTATCTACAAGACGTGATGTTACTGATGGTGCTGATTGTGTGATAACCGTGCTCGTGATCACACAATCGATATGAGAAATAATTATTAAAACTCTTAACTTTTAATTACTGACTACAACTTTGTAAATGTCTGACCTTCTTGCTTTGTTTGCGTATTCGCTTGCGGTGTACGCCGTTGGGCCAGTTTGGGAAACGAACTTTTCTAAACTGGCTAAGGTCTTGAAGTCTACTAGATACCTACCTACGGGTTTACTTGGTGTGCCAAATTAGGAAGTTATTATTATTTAAGTCAATGGTAAACGACAATGAGAAACATGATACGGTGGTAATCGGTAAGCGGCAGCCTCGATAGACTTCACTTGATAGTGGAACCTAAGATTGTCCCATTACCAAGCCTTTTTAAATTAATTTCGCCTTTAACTCCACGCTTATCCAAGGCGGTAGCGCTCTGTTATAGGAAAATTTAGCATCCAACAACCGAGAACAGTGAATCGTGTCAGCCTTCGACTTTTGCTTGGTGGTAGGATCCCTTCTGGGTCCGCCTGGCTAGCGACCACCCTTTATATAAAGTCTGCCGCCAAATGTTACCGCTCCGGCGGTAATGTGTTCCGGCAATATTGTGAAAAGAGCCAGTTCCTTCCTAAACCCGTGTACTTTCATCTTCGACCTCATCGTCACTTACCATCAGGTGAGATTGAGGTCAAATGCGGGTTTAGTCACTTATAAAAAAAAAAAAAAAAACTTTGAAGTGTGCTGGTTTTCTGAGTTAGCATATATTTGCAATTGCTGCACTAGCTAACTTGACACCAATATACATATGTTATGAATATATTTATAACCTAACTTAGGCTAAGTACTATTTTTTTCGGAATTATATTTTTTTCGACATAATCTAAAGGTTTAAAACTTATACAACATTTAAAGCTTTATTGATTACGTCTCTAGAACAACAAGTCGGTTCAATCGTGCGAGAAATTAATAATGAAATCAGTTCAGGAAGTCATCACGCACCGGTCGCTGCATCTTATCGATTCGACCTGACGGTTCCATTCACGGCACGGTTATTGCGGGCGATATAATTTGAACTGATAACATGGTTCTTGGAGAAAATTGTATGTTTGATTATTGAAGTAGTTTAATTGATGGCTTGAGTAATTGCGGCACGCCTTTTTAACGCAATTAGTCTTGAAAAACAAATGGATTAAAATAGTAGTAGTTGTTTCACGCAGCTTTTTCTTCGATAATACTAATCCCGTGGGATTATCAATTTAAAAAGACTCGGTGTGTAATGTGTAATCCGGGGTATATCATACCAGTGAGGCAAATTTCAGCATATACCGTCAATCCCTTTCAGCGTTTCAGAGAATGAAACTCCACCTTCAAAAAAATGCACTTTATAATAATTGCTGTAACGCTTTAATTCCAGTTTCGTGAGATTAAAAGGACAAAAAATATCCTTTACCTTAATTGAGAGAATAACAAAGATCCATCCACCCTCACGAATGCTCCCCGCAGATTTACCTGTGAAAGTTTCAACAGTAAATTCTTCTTTCTGTTTGTAAAAGTTTTGGTCAATATCTACGTCACGCCGCCGCTTCTACACTACAAGTAACAAACATTTATCTATTCTAATAAACTTTAACTTTATAATATCAATATATTCTCTTGTGGCTTCACCCGCGCAAAATTCTGATCCTGTGAGAATATTGGACCGAAAAGTGTGTGTATTTCCAGACTATTCCCTAAACTCCTATTTCGCCTCACAAACTTTCACTTCATAGAAGTTTATAACGAGATGCTTCTCGAGATTTTTATCAAGTTTTCTCGAATCGCTGCTCAGAGTTATTGATTTCGGCAGGGTGTATGTGAAGACTGAAATTACTGTAAAATTTCGTGATATATTGATTTTATGACAAAACGAGACCTGATGTCTCGTTTGACAAATTAGGAGGTATTATAATGATGGAGAGTGACTACTTCAGCGACAAGGGGTCAGCCTATCGCCCACAAAAACGCCAATAAGACCTCTGTCCCTTGACTGACTTTTACAGTATGTCTGGGAAGGGAAGCAGCTGGCACATTCTATGTTTTTCTTTCTCTTCCAGTCCAGCATAGAACCCTATAATATTGTGTTAAATATAACTGACGACCACTTTGGCGATGAGGTAACTCTGTCCGCCTCAGACGCCAGTGGATGCGGGTTCGATTCCCGCACCATGCAAATATTCGTGAGCAAACTCGTATAACATGTTTATTTGCATTGGCCTTGGTTTCTTATTTATGATGTGTATGTATTTAAGAAAAAAATAATATATGTTATGTTATTTTTTTCTTATATACGTTGTCTAGTACCAAGCTATGCTGAACAGATATGTGCTTACTTAAATGCCAGATGGCGCTGTGTTAATTCGTATTTTTTATCATTCTATTGGCTTTTACAGCACAAAGGGCAGGGCTTTGTGTTTATACAGGGTGACTGGTGACAAATTTTAGATATTGGAGGAGAGCACTCTGTACTCGATTCTGATCATAATTATGTAATATAATTAGGTACGTAAATTTTCACCAGAATTCCCCATAAATAAAGAGACATTACTACGCTGTTCCCGACGCGCCGCCTCATTCGACACGCACACAGTTGTGTCCCCGCCACACGCACACCATCTCCCGCTAAGTGTCTATTATGTTATGCTTATGTAACCATGCGTTGCTTAATGAATTCCTTCAATTTCAGTTAAATTTAGTCAGTAAATAATTAACATTAGACATAAATAATAAATTAGACATAAATAATATAATTTTAGACATTCTAATGTTTTATTTACTTTAATTGTTTATTTAATTTAATTTTATCTGTTTGAAGGGAATTGGTGTGAATTTTGATAATAGAAATTGACTTACTTTGACATTGATTTTTGATTGTATAATTAATTTATTTAACTAAATTTTAACTTGTTTAAATTACCTAATTCAAATTTTTATTGTTTCATTTAATTGTTTAACGTAATTTAATTTTATTGTTTAATTTTCAAATGATTTCATATACTTAATTTATTTATAGTAAATCTAATTTTAATTTTTAATCAAATTTATTTTATTTTGCAAAATTGTGGAAGAGCGGGGTCCTCAAACACAGGCATTGAATGTCTAACTGAAGACCCCAGACGACTATTTGTATTAGATTAAGAAGAAGGAAATAAATAAATTATTATAATTATTATAACATTTATTTTTGTTTTATATTTTCGCTTCATTATGATCTCAAACTATCACGTCCTGGATTTCAAAAATGACCCACCAGTCACCCTGTATATCCAAAAATATTGATTTATTATTTATAATTCAATGGAAAAGTTGATTCAGATTGGATTTTATGACGTAAATTTTTTTTCACATTTTTACTCGACGTTTCTGTGTCTACTGACACTACCACCAGTCACCCTGTATATCGTTTCCATTTAGTCATTTCCTTACGTTAGTTAGCATTATTTACAAATATCTAAGTTAAATTAAATGGCTGGATGAGGTAACTAGGAAGCTATTATATTATCTTATATCATCAGAGGTCAGACCTGGGTAAGATAAACAAATTTATCAATCTATCTCGCGGTGGGTTGAGTGTAGCGGCGGAAAATTCCTACACAACATTTGGGACCTAAAGTAAATCTATGTAGTTATTATGATTATTAATTTGTATTTACATGAAAGTAATGCTTATGCAATGTCATCTTGGTGTACAAAATTTGCCTTCTTGGCCAGTGGTTGTGTGTTCGAATCCTGTTTGGGGTGGATGTTTTGTGATTTATACAGGTATTGGCCGTGAAGTTATATGTAGGTTGTTTATATATTTCTCAAATTAGTCGATCCACTATCTAATATCTAAAATACAAGTTCTAATATACAGCATAGTTCTCTAATACACGATAAAAAAGAACGCAAAGAACAAAAATGTTCTGAAAAAAGTTGTGAATTTATGCATTCAGCTATTTCTTCAGGAGATTATTTATAAGGGTGCCTTATTTACTTGCTATATTGGTAAATTTTCCTAAATTTTTTAACTTCTTTTCTACGTCACCAAAAGGATTTAATTATTCTTTATTATGATTCCTATGAATTTGATGAGTCAAAGGGACTACAGCTTGATAAGTCGCCGTTACCTTGACTCAGCCCATACAGGGGGCCACTTATCGGTCAACGGCCTCTACGCAGTTGCGCATGCGATGCAATAAGCACGCAAACGACTATCTCTACGACGATTTATTTATTTACTAACAAACTTGCAAGTGGAATGAAGAAGTTACATGTGATTTGAATTATAAGTTAATAAATATCTTTAAAATTCATTCCACATCACGTGTCTACACCCTACGGGGTCCCATGTCTGAGACCAATGAGTGATTCAGAGAATTAGATCTGAATATGTTCCACTGAATGATGCTGAAGACAGAATTCGTTCCGTATGAATAACGGAAATATAGGCTTTTCTAACCGACCTCCAGCCGGCGGGATATTCACCAAAGTTAACTCTGATGAACAATAAATAGATATTAACTTTTAGTTATATTTTTGTTCTATTCCCCAAATATTCTTCTAAAATCCCTAGCTAGGTAGTCACAATCAAGCTGCAAAGAAACCTACGGAGCTCTTAAGGGCATTATTTTTGTAACTTTTACACTAAATTAATAAAATTTATACTATCTTCGACCATAATTTTACTTAAACTACCTATTTGTCCATCTTTTGTTAATTTTTTTTTTTATATACATTTTAATAATTTAATATTTCCGTTTTTCATAAGTGAGCAAAATAATCTGTATCTCAATTACTGTAGGGCAATTTATAGGCTATCAATAAATTAATACGGGGTCAAAAGTTAGCCGTTTTAATCTATGCCAAATGGCTAGTTTTGACTAAAATCTTACTTACTATAATACTTATTATAAATGTGAAAGTTTGAATGGATGGATGATATGGATATGGATGTTTGCAGCCTCAATCACGGTAGAACAGCTCAATGAATTTGGATGAAATTTGGCATCGTGATCGCGTACAGTCTGGAATAGCACATAGGCTACTTTTTATCCCGGTATTCTCTCGGGATTCAAAATTGCGCGGGCAAAACCGCGCGATACAGCTTGTGATACATAAAACTAATTCATACACAGCAAGGCTAAACATAAACCGTTATTTTATAAATCCATAACAACTAACCTCACAACAAAACCTTAAATACCCAACCTTCCATTCACTCAAAATCAATCAAGGTCCGTTGAATGAGCGCGTGCGTATCAAGTGTCGGCGCGACGCGGCCGGCGCCGCGCCGGCGCAAGCACGCTGCGTGACACGTGACGCCGGTCGCATTGCCGCCAGGACATTGCGGGGTTTGAAGCTCCCAATTGACAATTGTTATTTTTAAAGCTTAGACTTACTAATGAATTTAATTGCTTTGTTGATAGTAAAATTATCTAATTAGTTTTTACAGCACAATAATCGAATTAATAAACTACGGGGTATTCTTGTTAATTCGTCCAGGTTCGAGCTAATTTAGAAAGGTCGCAAATTGACTCAAGTTGGACTCGAATCCAGAACTAAAAAATAAACGCATCTTAGGGGTCAACGATCTACCAAAAGTAGTAAGAGACGCAACCTGTCTTATGTTTGCTGATGATCAAAAGTTATACTTTCCCATAAGGAAGGAAGAGGATTGTGAAAGATTACAGGCCGACATAGGCAGGATTACGACATGGAGCGCTAAAAATCACCTACAATTTAATGTCTCAAAATGTTCCACCGTCACTTTTTCGCGCGCTCGGGCTCCATTACAACACATCTATAAAGACGACGGTTGTTCTTTGGTTCGAGTTGTAGAAGTGAAAGACTTAGGTATGGAACTCAATGCAGGACTAATGCAAGGTCCTAGTTTTAAGTTCATTGCAGGACCTCATACGTTTAGTGTTTAGGGGCAAGATCTCTAGCGACACATTAAGTTATTTTGAGCTCCAAGTCCCCGACAGGTACGTGTGGCGGCGCCGCCGGCCGCAGCTGCTGGCACTGCCTCGAGCCAGGACCAACTTGCTGAAAGAGGTGCCGCTGACGCGGGCACTCCGCATTCTCAACCTAATAGCTGAGGATATAGACCTTTTCCACGACGCTCTGAGTGAATTCACAAGAAAAGCATTATTTATATTCTGTCGTATTGGGCATGACCCGTAAGGATAGATATGAGTGTCGATTAATAAGTAAATAAATCTTTTTCACCATGAATCGTAAAAACAGAAACAATCTAATTTTTAAGGAATACCTACTTTTTTAACCACATTTTTGCGAGTATAAATTAAATTACACCACTTAGGCGATGGGGAAAACCTATCTGCTTCAGACGCCAGTGGTTGCGGATTCGATTCCCGCATGGAACAAGAAAAAAAAAATGTTCCGTGTCTGGGTGTTTATCTATTTATGTATTTGTATTCTAGGTTCCCCCCTAGTTCGCTACATGGTATCCCATAACACAAGCTATGCTTACTTTGGGGCCATGTAGTTGGTGTGATTGTCTGGGGATTTTATTATATGCTTCATTCCATAATAGGTTAATAACTACATCGTAATTTTATTTCATATGTGGATTTCTTCACAAAACCGTGACATTTCACATAGGCATATTAATTGAGCTTGCGAGATTTGAACCTCGAACCTCTCAATTAACAGCCCTTTACTTTTTTTATTTCACTACTTTATTATACCCATTACTATTTCAATAAAGTAGTACATTCACTTAATATCACTGGCCACGCTAAGGTCGTAGGATTTTTCCAGTAAAGCTTAATTTACTTACCCAGCTATAGGTATAGGTATTGCTCGAATCTATTGTTACCAATATTTCAAAATGTAACTCATGATCTTGTTGTGCAACAAAGTTTTTTTTCTTTCATACAGGGTTGATTTTTAGTCACCAGCCAAATTTAAATGTTAGTTTCTATGATACGATATAAACGTAACTGAATATTTATTTTAGCGTCGCTCAGTACAAAAAAGTAGAAATATGCAACCACAAACTTTTTAAAAAATAGTCGCTGTTGATGAATGTAGCTATATTCGCATATACAACGCGGCATTTCATTGGTACTACGACGTAGTACTACAAGATGTTTTGTAGTAGCGCGTAGTCATCTTTACTTTAATGATAATTTAGAGTGACCAAGCTTTGCTTTATATGTTAGCGGATATATTAATTTTCTTGTTAAAAAAATAATACTTTTTTTTTGCAACAATCGTTTCTATAAATGATACGTACTGCGTAAAAAAAAATTTGGCCGGTGGCTACAAATCAACCCTGTATAACGATGTCAACATGAAAAATCAGACTCATTGCTAACGAGAGGTAACGAGCTGTTTGCTAATATTTGTATCCAAATTCATTCAGTTGTCATTTTGTGAAAGAAGGAAAACATACAATAAACATCTCATAAATTTCTACTTGCTGGACTGGGAGCAAAGGAAAAACATAGAATGTGCCAGCTGCGTCTCTTCCCGGGCATACTGTAAAAGTCAGTTAAGGGACAGAGGCTTTATTGGATGTGTTTTTTTGTGGGCGATAGGCTGACCCCCTGTCACTGCAATAGTCTCTCTACGCCATTATAAGGCCTCCAGATGGTTTTATAACCTTTGGTGTTCTGCCTACCCCATAAGGGATACAGGCGTGAAGTTATGTATGTATGTATGTATTCTACAGTCTTTTTTAATAGAATTCCTATACCTATACTACAAAACTGTACTATAGGCTATTTCAGATTAGTGTTATTTTTTATATGGGTAATTAGGTTATTATTAATTTTAGTATTTATTTCCCACCTCTTTTTTACCATTTTCACCACATGTTACTAAAACTTATAATTTTCTTATCAGCCAAAACTTTCAAATTTGGCCAAGTTCATGAGTGTAGCAGATGGTCAGGCCCATTTCACCCAAACGATCCGGAACGACACGCCGCGCGTGCCAAGTGTTTGTCACGATAATACAGGCGAGAGCCTGGCAGAATGAATGCCGTAGACATGTACTAATTTTATGAGAAAGGGAGGGGGAATTTCGAGTCATTATTTATTTTCAGGCTTCTTTTTTTATTTATTTATACTTAATATAGAGAGAAAAAAATCAATGGAACAAAACTTTTATGTAAACCTTCTAGCTTTTTATGCAGTATATTTTTTGAAATCTATTTTTTACGTATGTTTTTTGGTGTTAGTGCATGCCCCTCAAGATAGTCAGACACCATTTCAAATACTTATTCAGTGGAGGTATTAAGGTTTTCAAAACAAAATAAAAAACCGAGAACATTCGTTAATATCAAAACAAGATCAGACCAAAAAGCTTCAATATTTATATGATCCAAGTAAAATACGTTCTGTGAAATTTTGAATGGGCAATTACGGTTAAATACACAGAATATTAAAGGTAGGTCAGGAAGATATACGATGTAGCTTTAGTAATTAGGTTCCGATGTCCCACTTTGGGCACGTTACCCTCAAGAACGCGGTTCAGGAAAACACACAGTCGACTTGGCAACACCAAATGTTTTAGCTCAAAAAAGTTAGCTATGCATAAATACATTGAACTTGGATTTTCATGTTTAACATGAAATTACAAATATCACATAAATTATTAGACATTGAATAGATTAAAAACTATGCATGTAATTTGACCTGATGTTTTCCCGGTGTTCCTAATTCAAAAATAAATAATTATGATGGCCAGCTGGTGTAAAACCATGTCTTCTATGCCAGAGGTGCAGGGTTCAAATACCAGTGTAGACAGATGTTTGTGTTATGAACTCAGATATTTAGCCGCCAAATCATGGATACTTGACGGATAAAAAGAACTACTTATACTCTGGCAAATAATTCAATGCAGTAAAATGACAGTTCCAGTGTGCCCACTTTAGGTAAGAAAATAAATAGTGATGCGGTTTAAGTGAACGAATGATTTTTTTTTATTAATATCATAAAATTGACAAAAACATAATATTTTGACTCGAAAATATTTTATAATTTCATTTTTAGAGTGCTACAGTGGGGATGCTTCACTTCACTTACTTTTTAGTTGACTTCAAAATATCGCAAAAAACTAATTTTACTTTTAATGCGCTGGATATGTTCGGTAATTAATTATTTTCATCAAAGTTACTGTAAAGATAACGTACACACCTTAAATTCACGTATACATTGCTTTAAAATTTTAGGTAGAACGAATGAAAAAGTACCATTCATTTTCAATCAGTCTCATGTAGTACCTTACACTACGAAGATTTAAACTGGTATCATTATTTCTCGTTTTGGCATTTCGAACTGTCAGTGTACTGCATTGAATTATTTGCCAAGGTATAAGTTTTTTATCCGTTAGGTATCTAGTATACATAACACAAGTTTTTTAAAGACACTTGGATTTGTGCTGTGAATGTTAGAAATCTTCATTAATATTATTCATAAGGAAGATCTAACAGTTTCTAAGGCTAAAATACTTCCCCAAAAAGGAAAGCTTGAGACACACAAACATAGCATCGCCCATGTAGCTGGCCCCCGTGTTCCAGAAATAATTCAATGACCGCTTCGTTGGAATATAAACAGAGTGTGACAAGTCACATGTTTGAGACTTATGGTTACCGATGGCAAAAAGTTTATCTATCGATTTTGTTTCTAAGCTGTCTTTTTTTATATTATAAGGATAAGACGTCTGTCTTCCATGCCACCTGATGGAAAGTGCGCATGAAGACTATGGTGGTACCCGTCCATCCACGAGATACCTATACACTCAACACTTAAAAGTACCAGGACTGTAGTGGTACCAAAAAGGAACTATCCAAGCGTTTTGTTCGACTTCTTGGTAAATCCACTATATACGGATGGAATTTCTGTCTGCGTCTGGTGTAGTCCGGTGGTAAAAAGGAGTGGGTTCAATTTGGTCAATTGTGTCATGATTTTATATGAATTAGCAACGCAATCGTTTTTGATGAGCCCACTATGAGTTTCTTTTTTGGGCGATGGGGAAGTATAGGTAAGGTGATATAATACAAAGTTCTTAAACACCTTGATAGTTGTCTGTGAATGCAGCACCTGTGTACGCAAGTCCTTATGATAAACGAATCATCGACGGTCGTCACCTTTGCTCGTACATTTATCATGTCAATTAATAAGGGATAGTTTTTGGGTAGTCGCAGTATGCTGATCATGTCTCTGGTTAAGCCAAAACACGTGATGGTAGGAGCATGTAGAAGATGGCCATGCTCATCTCTAAAGGAGGAAGAGAGAAGCAACAGTGACGCGAAATCAGTACGGTTACTTATTTACACTTGTAGGGTAGAATTTCCGCAGAAAGGATAGAAAGCTTCATATAATCACAGGACAGTATTATTCACAAAGTATAGTATGATTATAAAGTATCAATCATAACATGAACGAACTCTACCACTGGTACGTACCATCGAAGACACCACCACTAAGGTCATTTTTGTTTGCACTCAAAAAAAACAATCGATAGTAAAACAGTTCGGCGCCGCAGCAATGTTTATGCGATATTTTTTTTTAAATGATCATGCGGCAATGGCCCTATGGTACATTCATGAGGAGATCGCTTGATATCAATGATCCAGTTCTAAACCTCTTTTCATTCGTTTTCGTCCGTATTTACTTCTCATTGAACAAGCGATAGACCTCTTGGAGAGCGTGAATGAGTAGTTCTCATCTAACGACTGACTCACTCCGGAATGGATTACACACACATCAGGTCACGTTGGTATCCAGCACTCTGCATACACGTGAATCATTATTGTTGGAGCGTAAAAAGTGCGGTTTTACGTAGGTTAACAGGGTCTGTTACCAAAAATTATGCTTATGGTGGTTATGAGTAGATTTTCTTCAACAGCCTGTTCCTTTCGATATAATTTTGTAATTTACATGGTTATTACAAAAATGTTATTTTATATAGCTCAATATTATTCTATTAATATGAAAACACCGTACACGATCCGATCACGGAAGCACGCTTAGAGATATTATTTTAACTTAGTTTTAAATACGCAAATTACAGGTGTTAGGATACTACGATAATGAAGTGTGATAGTTGGTGTTTCAGGGGTCTGTCATACCTATCGCAATAGCTCAGTGGTTAGAGTTCTCGCCCTCGAGCGACCCCAACGACAGTTATGATCTGGTGATACTCAGGTTACATTTTTTACCTATTTTAATAAAAAGAGTATTTTGCGTTCATTATAGCAGTAAAACGTTAAAGCACCGAAACATGCGTTTGGGTAAACAGATAAATCGCCATCTCTTACAGATATTAAATCTAAAGGAGTAACCATCTCTTACTAATAGAAATAAAATAATAATGTCTATGTTCACAAACAATTAAATTAAATAAAAAAAGTATTTAGTGGGACTTTATAGCGTCTAATTATATCTTGTACGAGTGAATCGTGCGCACGCTATTGAATCTCATTAAAAACAATTTATTATATTAATAAAATAATTGTCGTTCTGTATGTACCAGCGTATATAAATTTAATAGTAATAATAATATCACAAACTAACAGTTAACAAGGCATAATTTAAGAAATTAATTTATTACCATACGAAGCTTCACTCTAAGGCTGCTTCCATCAGTTCAATAACTGATTGCCCTCTGATTAAATGGTTTTGCTCTTGTTATTTTTGGCATAGCAACTGGCAGAATAAAGTGACATCCGATTGATTCTTGAATGGTCCAATTATTATTTTTCGTGGTAATGGTAATGTCAAGGAGATTTCAATGCTGTACTATAATTTAATTGGCCTACGTAAGTCTCTTTCTAACGGTCATCGCCTCGTTTTCATCGTGCTTACAGCAGTCAGCCTACTTCTCTCTAGAATAGTTCTAATAAAAAATTAAATTTGGTATGAAATACAACGTAGGTCCTAACCCCCAGACGATCATGCTTAATTGCCGGACTGGGAGCGAAAGAAAAACATAGAATGCACCAGCTGCTTCTCTTCCCGGGCAAACTGTAAAAGTCAATTTAAGGAGCAGAGGTTTTATTGATGTTTTCGTGGACGATAGGCTGACCTGTCAATGAAATAGTCTGTCTGTATTATTATAACACTTCCAAATGTTGTCAAACTAACATCAGATAGTTTCATAGCCTCTGGTGTTCTGCTTACCCCATAAAGAATACAGGCGTGAAGTTATGTATGTAATTAGAAGTACTTTATCCTTAAGCGACAACCCTTTCTTAACTTATCTTTTGGTAACTAACGTTTGACCTTATCTTTGCTGCTTTTACCACCAGGTGAGATTGAGGTAATGCTTATAAAATCACCAAGCATGGAATCATATAGCTAGAGGGCTAGTTTGGGTAGTTATTTTTATAATTTGTTCAAGTTAAATAGTCCAGCTAAGTCTTTTGGACCTCTCACGAAGATATCCCTAAACATTAACTTAACAACGCGCTACTGTCACTTCAGAACAGGGACTGCATACCGGTGTGGATTCCTGTACATTTTATTTCACTATGACGTCATACCGTTAAATTAGGTGTATTAAAAAATAACAGTACAGGAATTCATACTGAAATAATCCGTGTACCTTTTTTTATTATTGTAGCTAGCTGATTTTTTTTGTTAACTACCATTTTCCGGTATTAATATAAATATTTAAAAAAATATTTTTAAATAATGTAGCGGATGTTTGATAGTTTAGTTGAAGCATATGAAGCGTAGGGACATACTATACTGACCTGTACATTTCGGTACAAAAATTAAATAGGTTAAAATATTTCTGTACTAAAAACATCTACAGAAATTATTCCGGTATACATTATTTGGGTACTGATATAATTAAGTTAGATTTTATATTTAAAAACTTTATACCGATATGCAGACCTTGCTTCAAAACATTTATCTATATTTAACCTCATTTTAAATTCCTCACACAATTCCATCATCAGGCACAATAAGGCTTGTTATATTTAAAAATAGAATACACTGGCTAAGTAAACAAGCTATAGAGTCTCTTTGAAATAACGCATGCGTTATGCAGGCTGCCATTGTCGCCGGCGCGGATAAGTGTTTAAAAATAGAACGATGTGCGCGAGCGCAGACCCAGACGCAAGCTCCTTATTTAAATAAAATTACTTTACTAATGTTCATGTACGTACTTTGTGAGCGTAATTGAAATTGTCACTAAGCGTATTTGTTTTATAAAGCGTTTGTAGTTTTATATACTTTTGGAGCTGAAGTTTGAATTTTGGTAGAACAGTCTACCAAAAAAAAAATTTGATTTTTTTAGGTTCAAGATTCATTTCTTTCTTGTAAAGTTCGTGATTACATGAAGTAATCAATCGATTTCAGTGATATTTATATGGGACCAACTGTATATTCAAAATCGATGCATAATTGTCCTAAATATCTTGTAACAAAGACACACAAAAAAACACACACACGAGAGAACCTCCTCCTTTTGGAAGTAGGTTGAAAATTCTATTTTTCAGAGCAACAGACACATTTCGTTATGAATAACTGTTATTATTATACCTACTGCATATATTTTAATTGTTTAGCAAATATTATTTTACAATGTTGGTGTCATCTTTAGAGGCTTCTCAGCTTGGGCATTTTTATAAGATATGTATGAAAATAAATATTTATGATCGATTTCATGACAAAAATTAATGAAGACCCGACCGGCAAATACAGAAAAAAAGAGGTGTGGTCCTATTCATCCGAATCGTATTCTGCAATCGTCGTCTGCGCATATAAAGCAGAATGCTTTGTTAGATCTTCGAAACAATCAGTCGAATTAAAAAAAAACTTGCATCTGATAGCACAACAGCAATTTCGCACTACATCTGATCCGAATTGGAGAAAATACGGTCCGACATAGCCGTAGAACCTATTTCTATAGTAGCTTACGCACTAGATCCGGGTTCACCATCATCAGTCAGGAGACGTCCACTGCTGGACACAGGCCTCTCCCAAGGTTCTCCACACAAATAGGCAAATCGGTCCCGCGCTGCCCTCATCCAGCGTTTACCGACGACTTTAACCAGATCATCGGTCCATCTTGCGAGGGGGTCTACCAACGCTGCGTCTCCCAGTATGTGATCGCCACTTGAGAAACTTACTGCCCCAACGATCATCCGTCCTACGAGCTATGTGCCCTGGCCACTGCCACTTCAGCTTTGCAACTCCTCTGGCTATGTTGGTGACTGGTTCGCCTGCGAATCTCCTCATTCCTGATTCGATCCCGCAGGGAAACTCCGAGCATAGCTCTTTCCATTGCTCGCCGAGCGACTTTGAGCTTGTTTATTAGGCTTACAGTTACGCCCACGTTTCGGTACCATACGTCATCGCTGGCAACACACATTGGTCGAAAACCTCTGAAGACAAAGCTTTTGAGACGTGGGTTTCGGGTTCCGTCATCCATTATTTAATACAAGATTTTTAGGTTCGTATTTTCTCAGATTCGGATATGGGTGTACGGCGTAATCGGTTTTATTTTTGAAGTTTATAATTTATATTTTTACTAACAAATTTCTACCGGATAGTCACGCAGATACATGAGGTATGAATAAGTTATGATTGGGATATTTCTAGAAGTGTTTTTTAATGCAAAATAGGCTGTCAGTGCGCAGCTGGCGGACAATAAATTCATCACTGAACATAGATGCCTTAAGGGTCACTGGTGCCATTTGTCATTTCAAGGTAACCGCCATGGCGGACCTGTTTGTCTACATTTTTTGTAAGAATAAATGTTATAGTATTCGAAAAAAGCTTGAGTCATTTTGAATGAGTCATTTGTTTATATTCGTATAAAAAATTGTCCTCATATGAACTATGTTTATGTGATAATTACCAACTTTAAATAAAATATGTTTTTCACGAGGGACATAGAAAGGTAGAGTAAGTAAAATCAATTATATATATATATATATATATATATTTATATATATATAACTGTTCCGTTACTGACTGAGTGACTGAGGTACTGAGTGACTGACAGACAACGTACAGCCGCAACTACTGGGCGTAGAGAGCTGAAATTTGGAACAAAAATTCTTTAGGGGATGTAGGGGTGCACTAAGGAAGGAATTCCCGAAATTCCCATGGGAACGGGAAATATAGGACTTTTTAGTTTGTATGAAAAATCTTATTCCTTGAGTGCACCGATGTGAAACTTGGTGTAAAGGTTTTTCAATGTGTGTCTGGTTGTGTTATGAAAGGAATTCCCGAAATTCACATGGGAACGGGAAATATATGATGTTTTAGTTTGTATAAAAAATCCCATCCCTTGAGTGCACGGATGTGATACTTGATATAAAGGTTCCTCAATAAGTGTCTGTTTGTATTATGGAAGGAATTCCCGAAATTCTCACGAGAAGGGGTTGGACTTTTTAGAATGTATGAAAAATCTTATTTCTTGAGTGTACGGATGTGATACTTGGCATGAAGGTTCTTCAAAGAGTGACTGGTTGTGCTACGAAAAAAATTCCCAAAATTTTCACGGGCACGGGAAATATATGATTTTAGTTTGTATGAAAAAAACTTATTCCTTGAGTGCATGGGTGTGATACTTGGTATAAAGGTTCTTTCGGTGGGTGTCTGGTTGTATTGTGTTAGGTTATGGAATAAAGTACACACGGGTATTTTACTTGACGCTTTGTATTCGACTGCTCGATGATCGCCTGAGTGAGACGCAACTCACTGGCCGGTCATTCACTACATTCTTTACATCCCTCCACCCTTATTCTAATAGTAGGTTGCTATTCCTTAAAAATAAGTATATCGCGAAGTTTCCTTCGCGGGGCTGGCGGCGGCGATGACTCGACGTCTGATGCGCGGTGTGACGGTACGTCGGCGGGTGGTGGTTGGCGGGAGCTGCTGTCCGGTTGTCGCAGTCCGGTTGTCGCTGCTGTGACAGGCAGCTGATCTGTCACTCGTGGCAAGTATGTCAAGTGCTCAACCTCTTGCCTTGGGTCATCCTGGATCGCCGGCGTCTCGTCTGGTGAATCTAGGTGCACCTCCTCTCCCTTCAGTTTCAACAGCTGATTAGTGTGTCGTTTTATGGTTGTGCCATCGCCGTTTAAAAGTCTTATCACATAGATGCAGTTTCCTACATTGTCCACTATGTAACCCTTACACCATGTTATTTTTTGATTTTTATAAATTTTCACTAACACTATTTCGTTTATATTAAAATTGATTAATCTTTTACCCCTATAAAATTTACGCTGTAAGCACTGTTTATTTTTAACAATATTATCGAGGTCAAGGTCACGTGAGTTCGGTTGACAGGTTGTAAGTAAGTCTAACCGACTTCTTAATTTCTGCCCAAATAAAATCTCTGCAGGGGATTTTCCGACCGTGCTATGCTCAGAATTTCTATAATGAAATAAGAATTCATTTAATTTGTTACTCAGATCTCTAATGTTAATTCCAGATAAAATAAATGACTTTATTGCCTTTTTTACAATTTTTACTGAACTTTCAGCCTGCCCATTACTGCTCGGATTGTAAGTCGGGGACGTAATATGTTCAATACCATTGTTTTTACAAAAAATTTGAAACTCAGTTGATATAAAAGATGTGCCATTATCGGAACAAATCGTCTTTATCAAACCGAATCTGCTCATTGTCTCACATAATTTACTAATTACTACCTTGCTGCCGTAGCCCGTGGATACATCATAGCATTCCAACCATTTCGAGTAGGCATCTACTATGATTAAAAACATTTTTCCGTGAATGGGTCCTAAGAAATCTATATGTACTCTGTACCACGGCTCCGGCGGGTAGGGCCAGGGAGTGAGGGGCGCGCGGGGCGGGGTCGGTCGCAGCCACTGACCTCTATATTTACCACTGGACTGGCTGTTCCGTAAGTTTGACAGCTATTTTTTTGTGCCTATTTGAAGCGCCACTAGCGAGTAGCGAGTGTCCGCAGAACAAATTTTGACGTATATTGCAAGTGGCCGCCAGAGAAGTGCTAGCTTATTGTTAAGTGATTTTATATTTTTTGAATATTAATTCGAATTTTATGTTGTTATTGTTATAAGCATTATATAAAAGTTATCAAGAATGAGGACATGTGACATATGTGTAAGCGACTAGTTTTAGTACCACGGACACTCGTTACTGCTCGCTACGTCCGACAGCGCCAAAATGGCGATTATCAAACGGGCACAAAAGCACTTTGACAGCCGCCAGTCCAGTGGTAAATATAGAGGTCAGTGGTCGCAGCGCTGCGCACACGGCGCAACTCGCTATATACTTATCTATGTCGCGTGACAGGCCGGGCCACCAGAACCTACTCCGCGCTTCTGCCTTCATTTTATGGCTGCCTAAATGGCCGGTGTGAAGTTCCTTTAGGACGTTACGCTGCAGTTTTAGTGGAATTATGAGTTTATAACCACGTACTAAACATGACTTCTCTATGGCTAACTCGCTGCGACACATGAAGTACGGTTTCAACGAAACACTTAAGTTGCGCTTAGGCCACCCCGATTGAACATATTTACATACTAACGAAAGTTCATAATCTAAAAGGGTTTCCCTACTTACATCTAGAATGCTCAAAACCGGTTCGTTATCATTGTAAATGAAATTTATGAAAGACGCCTTATCTACGGAAGGTGCCGAATTATTAGTTTGTGGAACCGAGCGACTTAAAAAATCTGCGGCATTGTTTGCACTACTTACGTATTCTAATTTGAAATTGTACGATAGCAAAAAAATCGCGTAGCGCTGAAGTCGATTGGCTGTTATCTCGGGTATGCCTTTGTCAGGGTTAAAAATAGATAATAATGGTTTGTGGTCGGTTCTCAAGGTGAAAGGTATGTGATGTCCATATAAGTATTGGTGAAATTTTCTAACACCAAAGATTATCGCTGTCGCTTCTTTTTGGATTTGACTATAACTAAGTTCGGCTTTAGTGAGTGAACGCGAAGCGTATGATATTGGTCGTTCAATTTTATCGTCACTTACCTGAGACAAGATTGCGCCGAGGCCGCTCGGGCTTGCATCTACCGTCACAATTATTTTAGCTCCTGGATCATAATGTGCTAATGTTATATCGGACACTAAATCATTTTTTATTTGTGTGACGGCTAAGTCTTGCTCAAAACCCCAGTTCCATACAACATGCTTTTGTAATAACCTATGCAAAGGATTCAATATAGTCGATGCGTTTTTTATGAAATGTCTATAGTAATTTACCATACCTAGAAACGACTTTAATTCATTGGTATTGGTAGGTGTTTTTGCTTTAATAATAGCTTGTACTTTATCCTGACATTTATGTAAACCGGCACGGTCTATTATAAACCCTAAATACGAAACTGAGTTTTGGAATAAACTACATTTGCTTTTTTGTAATACTAAACCGGCCTGTTGTAATCTGTGGAACACTTCGTTGAGATTATCCATGTGATCCTTATCATTGACCCCTGTGACTAAAATATCATCCTGAAAAACCAGGACTCTGTCGATTCCAGACAAGATTTGTTCCAGCGTTCTTTGAAAAATCGCTGCGGAACTCGACAAACCAAAAACTAATCTAGTGAAGTTAAATAGGCCCTTGTGCGTGTTAATACAAGTCAAGTTCTGAGACTCTTTGCATAATTTTAATTGCATGTACGCTTGTGATAAATCTAATTTTGAAAACCGTTGACCTCCATGCAACTTTGCAAACAACTCTTCAATGCGCGGCAACGGATATTTATCAACTAACAAATGTTTGTTTAAGGAGACCGAATAATCTACGCATATCCGAATGTCCCCGTTGTTTTTAAGTACCGGGACTATTGGGCTAGCATACTCTGAAGTTCTAACTGGGACTAAAATACCTACACTAATCAACCTGTCTAACTCCCGCTCGACTGCTTCTCGTAAAGCAAAAGGGACAAGTCTAGCCTTAAAAAAAATCGGTTTCGAGTTAGGTTTTAGGTTTAGCGTGACCTCAGGACCTGTGTAGCATCCTAGTTTATCCGAAAATAGTTTGGTAAACTTTAATTGAACTTGTTCCAAGTAATCAGAGCACTGGTTGACACATGAAATCTGCAGATTAAATTTTGCGATAAAATCTCTTCCTAACAATGGTGGGCCACCATTCTTTACAACGTACACTAATATTTGCACAGTTTTTGACCGGTATGTAAAAGGCAGGGTGAGTGTACCTACGGTTATAATGTTAGTACCATTATAACTTTGCAAAATCGTTCTACTAGTTTTTAATTTGTGGCTTTTAAAATGTTTCTCATATATTTTATCCGGAATTATCGTTACTGCCGAGCCAGTATCAATTTCAAAACTAATTTTAGATCTACCGACAAGTACCATCTCCTGCATAGGTTCCCCATTCAAAGTTTTAATGTTACAAACTAAACGCTTACCGTCGTCACCGGGCTCATCATCGACCTCGACCTCAATAAAGTTGTTTTGCACTTTAGTGCGGTAACACACTCGACGTAGGTGTCCCTTCTGGCCACATCGGCCGCACTTATAGTTTTTGAACCTGCATGAGCTCGACCCATGGCCGCCGTAGCCGCACACGGAGCACGGCGCCTGCGCGACCGCCCTGGCCGCGGGTGAGCGTCGCGCGGCGCCGCGGCTGGAACCCGACGTCTGGTAGACCGGCAGCTGCGCCGGCGCCATGAAGTCTGCTGCGCTTGTAGCCGAGGTCTCGGCCGCGCCACGCCGGGCGCTTCGGATCGCCTGCGCCGTCTGCAGCGCCCCGCTGAGCGTCAGCTCCTCCAATGGCACGGTGAACAGTTTGTCCCGCTCGGGCCCCGGCAGCATGCCGAGCACGAAACGGTCCCGCAGCAGCTCATTGAGCCAAAGCGCCGGGAAGGCGCAGTCCACTGCGAGCCCGCGCACGCGAGCCGCCCAATCAGACAAACTTTCCGTTGGGTGTTGAGTCGAAATGTAGAATTTGTTGCGTTCTGCAAAACCACATGTGGCAACCTCGAAATGTGCATCCAACAGCTGTACTATTTCCTCAAATTCTAAAGTACCCAGCTTTTTTGGTAAGGCTAGGTCTCTCACTAGTTTGAAAGTGGGTTCTGCTAATCCACTAAGTAACACAGCACGGCGTTTATTGCACTTCGACCCCGCGTCCACGTCATTGGCTATGAACCATTGTTCTAGTCTTTCTTTGTAGACTGACCAGTCTTGATTTTCATGGTTAAACACCGATAAGGCACCGATTGAAAATTTCGACATTATGGCCGTATAAATATTTTATAAATTTTGCACGCTTTGATCCCATCCTCGTCGCCAATGTTAGGTTATGGAATAAAGTACACACGGGTATTTTACTTGACGCTTTGTATTCGACTGCTCGATGATCGCCTGAGTGAGACGCAACTCTCTGGCCGGTCATTCACTACATTCTTTACATCTTGTTTCTGAAATTTCCACGAGAAGGGTAGTTAAGCGCATACGAAGTTGCGGGATAAAACTAGTATATAATAAATAAGTATTTGTGAAATTGCTATATTAGCTAAATTGTTGAATAATTATATTTTGCGGACATCTCAGGAGATTTCGGGTGTAAAATACGTTAACCCGTACGAGACGTACAGTTTGGTACTCATATTTTTAGTTGGTTTTACCGCAGTTATAGCTACGTTTTATATAATTTAAAATCCACTGCACCGTTAACATCTCCGCTTTGATCAAGAATCTTAGCAAAAACAAGCTCAGCCTTCGCCTAGCGCCATTAATTAAAGTCACTATAAATAGACGCAACTGAACTGTAAAGAGGTCAAAGCACAGCGGTCCTCTTTTTTACTTGTGATACTTGTTTACTACTCCATAACTTTCTTCGCATTCTACTACTTCATTATATGGGAAAGTTTGTTTGGATGTTTGCTACTTTTGCTGGAACGACTGGGCGATTTGTCTTGGAATTTTGCATACTTAGTTGGTTAAAGCTTGGAGGACGAAAAGTATATTTTTTTGTCTCTGTATTCCCACGGGATACTTTGTTACCTATGCGAGTAATTTGAGCCTTCCAGTCCGTAAGATTTTCTCCAGCATCTTCAACTGTAATTATTGCCATATTTAGAGATCATCGGGTTCAGAGAGCAGGCATTTGACTTTATTTTTTAATACATATTTACAACCGGTGGAAATTGTTTTTTAAATCATTAAGCCTTTTTATTATAACATGCATCGTTAATCTTTATAATTCATAATCTGTAAAAGTCTTACCATCATGTAGATTCAACGCTTGCTTGCCTACTATCTAGGTTTAAAAATAGATGACAAAAAACTATTTTTATTGAGACTACGACTCAAAGAAAACCATTTGTATAAGTGAATACTTTTGATACAGATCCAGGACAACAAAGCAAATTAATAAACATAATTTAATTAAATCCAAAATTAGCAAACAATTTAAACGTTAATATCAACAGGCACCCCACAATTACTTCAGACTCTATAGAACAAGGTTTAGGATTCAGTTTCGAATGAGAAACGCAAGTTTTATAATGCGAAAAATAAATACTTCTATTATATTGTCTGTGATGTAGTTGTAAGGAGCTGCCAATTGTTGAAAGCGGTATTTGTGCCAAATTGAAAATAAAAAAATGTTGTACATATCATAAAAATAACTTTGTCCGAAACACTTCAAAATGATAGCTATTGATGACGACTTCATTGTGGCATTAAATATTAACTAATTATAAATAATATTAGTTGTAATAACAATTAATTAAACCGTTCCGTTAGAATTTCTACTAAAAAATTACGATGGCCTTTTTTTTTCCTAATTTTTTTATATTTTTGTAAATTATACCTTATCTTCTTATCAAAGAGATGTTTAAATATATTTTAAGCCAGTTAAGACACTTTTTTCGTCAACTTCCTAACTGACCTAAAAATGGGATCCCAAGAAAAATGTTTTCCTTTGTAACAATCAATAAAAATCACCTCATTTCCGAATTAGGTAAATTCGACGGAGAAATAAAAATGTCTCAAGTCGAATGATATTTTTTTACACGCGCATAAAAATACTGATTTATTTTAAAAATAAATTGCTTCATCAACTTTCGAGATGCTTCCATATTTTTACCGCCCTTTGCTGGGTAAGCGTCCAGTATTTCACGTAGTAGGATTTTAAGCTAAAGCCTTTGGGCTTTGGCAGCGGTTCATTACCAGTGGGTTTCAATATCGGATCTCAATCAAAAATCCAATTTTTTTTTCATACTAAAACAAATCTTTTAAGTGCTTACAAAGAAGGATTTATACAATATTGAAACCTACCATAACCCGTCAATTTATAATCATGTCCATTGACCATCAAGTGGACCCAGTGATGTTTTGCAGGCTAAAAAAGAAAAGTATGAAAATCTTAGTAATATTAAAAATGTAAAAGTTTGGATGTATGGATGTTTGTTCCTTAATCTTAAATTTGACATAGTTATAGTGTTCAGTCTGGAATAACACATAGGCTACTTTTTATCCCGAAATTCCCGCGGGAATCGAAATTGCGCGGGTAAAACCGCACGCAACAGCTAGTGAAGAATAAAACTTTTTCGGTTTCTAAGACCACGTTTGAAATCATTCTCACTTAATGGTCAATGAAATTGAGGTCGAAGATGAGAGCACGGTGCTAGGAAGAAGGGCCAGCTCCTTTTTATCATTACATCTAATATATAACATTCTCGTGTCGCAGTTTTCGTTGCCATACTCCTCCGAAACGGCTTGACCGATTTTGATGAAATTTTTTGTGCTTATCCGGTATCTATGAGAATCGGCCAACATCTATTTTTTTTTTTATTTATATGGCAAAACAACGTTTGCTGGGTCAGCTAGTAGTCTATAAAATTGATTGCCGAAACACATCACCGCTTGAGTGGTGATAATTTGCGGCAGGTTTTATAGGAAGTGTGGTCGCATCTCCTAGGTAGGCGTACCCTGAAGGGGTCCCACCGCCTAGTGGGGATCACTCGGATCATTCGTCTTTTACAACTCACTTATACAGGGTGTTCCGCTTGATACCTCATAACTTTGAGGTTTTGTTCCTTACTAAAAAATAATAATTTTTGCCAAAGAATATGTGAACTACTATAAAAAGTTATTTTGCCGAACTGTTCGGTGGTGGTCGTTGCGCCCTGAGGATGCTTCTGGTTGAAGCGAAACACGTGTCGGTGATAGCTTGTGGTGTGGGTTTCCAGGTGTGTGTTCATTGCATGTCTTACTTCTTGCTTAAGGGAGGGAGGGCGGTGAACCTACGCATGAAAATCCTGCCTCACTCGTGCAAGTACAAGTCGCGGAATTAGCAAAATAACTTTTTATAGTAGTTGTCATGGATTTCCGCAAAGTAACGCCTGATTCAATCAATCAAAGAATATGTGGTTCAAAAGTGCATACTTTCCAAGATATCATCAATCTTAATATAACGAGTTCATAAATTATCACCCTTGTAAAATCTTTAGCATTTATACAATAGACGCGTGTCACTGAAGCCATACAATAAACAACAAAAACATTTTAAGCGTTGAGGAACGTTGCATACATTGTACAACGCAAAACTGTACCTGTGCATAGTAATAAAAAAGGGGTAGAAAATGCCACGTTGTCATACTTCGCATAAAGGTGTTTTACATTGGCCATGGCGCTTGCAACAGTACCGAAATATCGAGAACTCAAAATAAAAAACAAACATGGTAATTATCCCGTTTCTAAAGTAAATTTAATTGTTGAAGACCATGACAGTATAAAAACTTATATCGGTAGATGATACCTCGCATAAAGGTGTTTTACATAAGATGTTTTGACTTAATTGAATTATTCTGTATGAAAAAAAAAAAAAATGAAAAATGATTCACATGTTATTTAATTCTATTACATGGTCCCATTAATACCCTAGAGTTATGGGAAATCAACTGGATCTCCAATAAGGACGATAGGGCTGAAAATTGCGCAGTAATTTTACATACCTACATTAATGCATTATTTATTAGAAAGTGACAAAAAGCAACAACTACAGTACGATTAGTCATATCTGTTTTCCGATCCTGTTGACATCTGCAACCGTCCCCATCGTTATCGCCGATTTTATCACTTTCAGCCGATAAATCTCGATGACGTTTCTCTTAGTACAGTCACGTGCATTCATATGTACACCCTTCGAAACTTATTCTGTTGTGATAAGATTCAAATTCCAAAGAAAATGTATATATATTAATAGAAGTGACTGTACACAACTGTCATTGTCACGTGAGTGTGATCATGTTTGGCATACGCCGTGTTTTCTCTTAAAGATCAATTAATCGAATTCCCTACCAAAGCCCATCGCGGGGCAATGTCTAAGTTTCTATTTTAAGTCGTCAATATGTCTATAAATAATGGGAAGTTTACTGATGAAAATAATCGGCCTCCAGCTGCAAATAAACTGGCCAGGGTTATTTGGTAAATGCATTATCGGGATAATTTGACAACTATCCGTGGCTGTCGGATTAAGTACGCAGCTGAGTAGCTTGGGATGCTTACTTTTCAAAATTGAATACTTAGCCATATTTTTTGTGAACAGCAGATGTTTTGGTACAACTGTGCAATTTTGATACAATGTCAAATTCAATTATATGTAAATAATTTTTAGTTTCAGTCTTGAAAAAGTTGTGTGTAATATTGATTAAGATTGTTTATAATTACTAAAGCTAAAATATGTTTTAAATGTGAGTTCTTTATTTTATTTTATTTTACTTTATTCAGGAAACAAACAGTCAATTACATGCTACATGCCAATTTACTAAGTCAAACTCAAACTCAAATATTCTGTATTTCGTAAGTATTTAAATACATTTGAAATAAGTCACACAATTTACAAATTGAACTCAATCTACCACCACTTCGGAAAGTCGATCTGTTGAGAAGTGGCAAGAAACTCAACAGGAATCATCTTTAAAAAATAAGAAAAAAAGTACACAATAACAATTTACAGCCAGGGAATCCCATCTTCTTGCATCCGGATATGTTATAGTAAACCTTTTCACATAACACTTATCCTTAAATCTATCGAAGGGTTAATCTTAAATATTTTGGAATTTTATTATAAAATAAAGCGTACACATTGACCCATGAACGAGTTGGTGATCTTCTACTATTATATTATATTTAGTATATATACGCTATATTACGCTTTGCAAGCCAATTTACTTTGTTGCCCGTCGAAGCTAGTCATTGTCAATATTATCACGCTGATTCTACCAACTCTTAACGAAACTATTTATACTCTGCACATTCGGAACTTAAGTCCATCACCCAGGTCCAGAATTGGCAGCGGTCCAGCACTAGGCCCTGATATCGAAGAGCTGTGTCAGAAATAAGACGTACAATTGTTATTACCGTCTATGCCAAGTACACCGTCGCTTTATCATGTACTTGAATGCAAGTCATGTAAAACGGGCTACGTTTGAGTTAGGTCTTATTGCAAGATGTTAAGATTGCTTTTGTAGGTGTAGTGTTAGAGATAAAGTGTCGTTGAGTGTAATTCGGTGATGCGTAGTGTACTCGAAATCGGTTCAAGGTTATTATGCAGATTCTGTGGGTGTGTTTTCGGGAATTTTGTTGTACGTAATATCGGATGCGATAGTTATTGTTGTGATGGGTTTATATAGATATTTCGTTGCGCTTTAGACGTTATCTTAGTCTGAAGTGTGCTTGCGCACGAGTTTAGGGCTCAGGGCTTCTGTGACGTGTAAGTTCAATTGAGAATACTAAGTAATACTTATGTTGCCTGGCAAAAATAAAGATCTATCAGCTTAATTTGTGGTCAAAGGTTGATTTGCTATTGTCGTAAGTTATAAACGTGAATGTTTGTGAGAACGAAATAGGGTACATTGACAAACCTTAGAAGTTTTGTTTAGTATGTTCCTAAAGGTATTTCTTTGGGATTTTATTGAGGCACAGTTGTGGACGGCCTTAACTTAAATATACACTAGCTGCTGCCAGAGGTTATACATTCTACCTAATCCGATATTGACTTTCTTTTATAAAATACATTAAATTTTAATGCCGCATTAGTGAACAGGGGGAGCTTCGATATAAGCTCACATATTGCACATTGAAAACATAATTATAAAATAAGGTCAATGACTTTTATTCTATTAGATTAAATTCAGGTTAATAGATGCTGTTTATTTCGTTTAAGCCGGATTTTGCAAAGCACTTGTCACAGATTGAAAATAAATATGACAAAATGTTCTGTTCTTCTATTAGGGGCTAAAGACCATGAGAGTAACCTGATGTTAAGTAATCGCCTCTACACAAGAAAACCTGCAGCTTCAGAGCTGTCTGTGCTTTATTCACTTTATAAATAATAATAATTAAATAAAATTCCCAGACAATCACACCAATAAGTAAGCATAAGAACCCGCAACCACTGGCGTCTGAGGCAGACAGGTTTACCCCATCGCCAAAGGGCGCGGACCCATGTCTGCGGTGCGGCGCCGCACCGCAACGCGACGCGGCGGCGGCGTGGTTCCGCGGTGCCGCAGACGGCGCCGCGGACAGTACGCGGTGAGGTGAGAAATGAAACTAGCCTGAATGGATTAGGATATGTTTGTTTATTATTTGTAGAATATTTTTTTAATTCTGTGACAGATGCCTGACGAAATTTTAATTTCGTCGCGCAACGCGACGCCGCACCGCCGCGTCGCGTTGCGGTGCGGCGCCGCACCGCCGCGCGGCGAGCGGCGCCGCACCGCAGACATGTTTGACGGCACAAAATCGCAGTTTGTGCCGTCACAAAGAACTCTGCAGGGAACTTTTCACATACCGTACGATATGGCAGTTTTTAATTGGTGGAAAGTTTTCTGGGCCGGACGTAGCAGATAGCAAGAGTCCGGATCATCCCAACGAGTATTCTCTGTAATCAGTTGCGAACATAATACGTGTAGTATTATAGAATGACCCACTAACAATGACAAAGGCTAGCTGACAACCAGATGATCTCTAAAGGAGACTTTCAACGCAACGCAGCATTATTCTGGGAAAATAATAGTGATTTCTCGGCAACTCAGTTCATTTAATTTTATACAGGTGCCTACATATAATGAACTACTTCTCAATTAATCGATTTTAGAATAGGCAGTTTAAATATTGGTTTTGTCATTAGCTTATAATTATAAACCATTATTATTTACTTGTCAAATATAGTATTTGCGTAGTCCTAATTCGAAGTCCAAAAGTTTGGGGTGAGTCATTTATCATCAATCAACATTTTTGGTAAACAAATATCACAGTTACGTATAGTCACAACAAAAGTTGGTCGACCAAAGGGCACGTTTAAGGACAGGCGGGGCGTCGCGCGGGGTGTTGTGCGTTTTTACTACATCGCGGGCTTTACTATAGAACTATCCGCTGGTTTAGAGTAAAGCCGACGATGTAACGAAAACCTTGCTTAATCGCGCCCTTCATAGATGAATATAAGAACTAAAGTATAGATGACCGTCTTGCGGTTTTTGCACTTTAGCGCCATACAGTATCCACTCCCGGAACCTTTTTGACCAAAGCAACCCTAGAATGCAGCCCCCTTCACTTTCTCAGAAATTCCTAGTACAAGTTATTACTATTGCGCAATTATGATTTGATTCGTTTTGTTACATAGGTAACGAAAAATTGAAACTGCGGAATAGCAATAAGATGAAATAAACTGCACAAAGCATGACGCTATGGGAGTTGGAAAAAAAAATATGCATATCAGACGATTCATTTTTTATTTTTATATTTGTTATTGATATAATAATTATAGGCCATACTTTGTTCGGGTCGTCTTCGTTAACTTAATGCTTTTGCCACACAACAAATTGTTCACCTCCTTGCACCAGTCATTCAAAATTAATGCAATTCCTTTTCTTAACTCACTATCTCACTACAAAGTCAGTATCTTATGTACAAATATCACTTCACAAAAGTTAAATCTTCGATTCGAGATCGTAAAGACGCGGGGAGTGAATACTCTACTCAACGCTCCTTGCAGAAAACACTAACAAAAGAATTCAGAGACACAAAACACACAGCAAAATAATCTAATGCAAAGAGCGCAAAAACTTATTTGGTGGAATACAAAAGTTTAAAACCGTTGAAGAAAGCAAGCTGTGCGAAACTTTTTTAAGTGTTGGAAGTATTTATGAAAAATCTACCAAAGCATATTCAATAAAATTATTATACGTCATTACTGTGGCATAATTACACAATATACCTAGTAATAATGTTAGACGATTAATTACTTATTAAACTTCAAGTCATAGATGTAATGATTTAATAATCAAATATTGATAAATTTTTCTCTCAGATTATATATAAGAACTACCAGGCGTAATTTTTTTTCTCAACTGGTGACATCACAAATATCGATTTCGAACGCAGCAAAAAATACAAAAAGTTCCAGTAAAGCCCGGCGCGTAGCGCTAGTAGTAATCGAATTTTGGTAATTGTAGGCAAGACAAACTAGCATGGTGCCCTTAGTAGCACAACTTAGGGCACGATGTCAGTAAAACAAACAGGGCGCGTAGAAAGACTATAAAATCAATAAAGTAAATGTGCTATATTGAATGCTCCAGTTGATTAGTTAACAGCCTCATCAAATATTGCTGTTCTTTTAACTTTTATTTTTACTTTGTGTGTCTTATTGCTATGGCATTAGGGTGATGTTCATGAATTTATGGGTTCCCTCAGAAAAGTGCTTAAGTACGTTTTAGAGTGCACTTTAGCTCTATGCTCAGAGGGATACCCTTTACTCCACTTCGATCGGGACATTTTATGTGTATACAGTGGACTTAAAGTAGTGGTGTTGAAATTTTTTTAATTTTATTCTTTTAACTTTGCTTGATCGCCACCTAACCATAAGATGAAGGTTCTTTTTTCGTATCATAACGTGGTATGGTTGGAAACTATTAGCAGCATGCACGACATTCAAGACACTGTCAGCTTCTTTTGTCTTAACCCTAATCGCTACGCTAGAAGACTGATGCCCGTCTGCACTAAACTTTGATCCTAAGTTGATACTTAAATCTGTATTCTGACGTGCAACAAGAATTTAATGTATCTTGTCCTGTCTGGCGGCTGATTTGACACAGAACTAAACAGAGGCTAAAAATATTTTTTGTACCTACTAAAATTTTAAAAACTATTAATTTTAAAAAGTTGTAGTACAAATGTTGTTGGGATTGATGTGGAGAGGCTGCCTGCTGATGATTAACGCTAATTAAAATTAACTCTGTATATAGTGATACCAACGCTACGACGATATCACTGTGTGGTAGTGAATAAGTGTGCTATCTGCTTATCGTCTGCTTAAAAATCCAGAAACGCTCTATACATTGCCATAGTATTTTGAAACAAATTCATCGAACTTCCGATTGAAACTAGACTAAATGGTGATACTTAACTGTACGACTGATTACCATAGAAATAATGCAGCGTAGTTTTTTTACACTTAGGCCGCAAACTGAGCGACAGCGAGAGCGACAGCGGCGCGGGCAGCGACGGACGCGGGGAATCTGGGCAGTTCTCGACGCCAGCGGGCGTGAGAGCGATTTCTCGCGGTTTCATACAAACTTGCAGTGCTAGCACGGATCTTTTGTCGATCGTAAGTTTACGAATGCTCGTATAGTATGGAGTCGGTTGCAAGTTTTTAGTAACAATTTAATTTTTTATTTTACAGTTATTTAAGAGTAGAACCTGTTAACAAACATTCAAAATTAACAAGGAACACATTTATTTAAGCTGACCGTGCGGCAATGGATAGATTTCAATTATTGCTTGCAAAACCGTCTCCATACTATACGAGCATTCGTAAACTTACGATCGACAAAAGATCCGTGCTAGCACTGTTGTATTGTAAAAAAAGTATTGCGTTTGTATTTTTCGCTCTCGCTGTCGCTGCCGTTCAGTTTGCAGCCTTAGACGCAAAGCATTAAAGTACTTACTAGCACTGTAAATATTGTAATCTTTATAGTTTATATCAATAACTGTAAGTGTTAATTTGAACGCAATGTGCTTGTTATAAATAGAAACAAATTAATCAACATAGCTGATAAGAGGGCGACGCTTTGATCCCGAGATAACCGCAAATAATAACTTTATTTGTTTACTAACATATAGTTAAAAATTATAACGTAATATGCGGTTACAAAAAATACCGCACTATTTTTCTTAACACACTTCTCCGATTTAAATTATATAACATTACGTGTGATTCGATTTTGTCCATTCGATTTTAGGAATAGACAAATACCACATTATGTTTTTGACGAAATTACTATTATAAGCTATAAGATTTAAATGAGAATACAACTCTATCTAAATCTACGAGTACATATCACATAAAAAAAGCATGAACTTAAAAACTAAAAGCGACCGTTGACAACCAACTATTGATTTATTGATAGCTAGATCGTTGACATGACATACATTCGAAACCTATTTGATCCAGATTTATTGTGATTATTTATGAGTCAAACTCTGATTAATTATATTATTCCTTGTTTATTCTGGCACAGCGGAAAAAAACCTGACTCAAAAAAGTTACTCTAAACGACATCTGTATCCTTGAGGTCGATGCAGGTGTCATTAAGAATACCGTGGTAACTCTAGATCCGAATTTGCAAAATCAAATGGAATGTGTTTCGGATAGAAGGACAAAATATGCAGTTAATTACTGGCACCAGATATTAAACTTCTCATCATCCATGGGAGAGACTCATGGCCCTGCAGTGGGCCTGTCACAAAGGGTTGTGATGATGATGGCCTAGACTTACCCTGTTTCCAATGTCCTACAGTTGACAATGGATTTTGTGCACAAACAGTGGTAATAAGTAATTAGTTAAGATCAGGGTGAACGGGTAACCGCATGGTGGAAACCCTAGTAAAATTGATAAGCCATGTTAGTAGTGTTCTGACACCGTGAAAATTTTCTCTATAAGAAATAGCCATATTACATTATTTGCGAATTATTTATTTATTTCACTTTACTGGTTTCTACAGCACAATCGATTACATAATTACATTTTTTTTATTTGCTACACAGAAGCCAATTATAAGAAACCTATTTTGTTATTCAAATGTTTTAAATTGCAAAATATTTTATTAGAGATTGACATTTTTAAGCAGTCTTTGGTTTCAATGTAAATTTTATTATAAGAACTCATATTTAGTAACGTTGTCACACTTCGCATAAAGGTGTTTTTACATAAGATGTTTTGACTTAATTGAATTATTTTGTATGAAAAATAAATACAAAAAAAAAATCACATGTTACTTGATTCTATTACATGGTCCCATTAATACCCTAGAGTTATGGGAAATCAAGCGGAACACCTTCTATATTTGCATACGCACTATAATATATGCACTAACTGGGCTAACTTCGGGGCTGGTTAGTGACGTGAGAAATCTTATCAAACTCGTAAACTAACTTAAAATTGTAAATATAAATCTATTTTGATAACCTTAAGACATTCAAGATCTTTATTACACTACGAAGCAACGCCCATAGTTTGATGACATTCACAACTTACGTTATCTATACCAATATACTACTTAACTATACACAATTTTCTTATTTCCGTTTTGCGTTTAATTAGATTAGCGTTGAATTAGATTTGCGTATTAGGGGTGTTTTAGAAAGGGGATCTAGAAAATAGGTTTTCATACAATAGTTAAGTGCATTACAATAATACAGGCATATTTAAAACTGTCTTACATTTGCTCGATTCATTTATAACGGGTTACGAGTGTACCGTGTCGCTAAAGGCATCGAAACGTCGCCTCGAGTTAAAATCGTAAAATATACTAAATATCATCACGAGGGAAGGGTAAATCTGTAAACACTTAGCTAGCACTTCCTTTACTTCTGTACATCTATAACTTATCCACCAAAAGAGATGTCCCAAGATTGTATGGAGCCTTGGCTAGGACTATGTACACCAATCGAAATTATAGCCATAAACGTGAAAAACAGTTTTTAACACACAAATTACTACAGAATTACTTTGTATTTTGGTTCAAACGAAAATAAAATAAACAGTATTATCATAGCACCCTAAAAAACATAACGGATAATAATATGAAAAGAACGTAAGTAGTATGGATTCGTTTTATTTTTGAACCACAGAACTATTTGGTATATCGCATTATTAGTATTTTTCGTAGAAAGAGTAATATGTTCTCAATTTTTTGAGATTTTGTACAGGTTCCTAGCCAAGGCTGGGACATCTCTTTTCTAAGTTTCTTCAAAACAGTATCCATTTTCATATTTTCTAATAATAAAAAAAAACTGTTTACTTGCGCAATGAACAGTTGCACACCCTGCGCTTGCGTTGCCAGAAGTTCCCACATACCCGCCCGGTATTCCAACACCGCAGCTATGTGACAAGCGTAATCGATCTTATGCTATTGTAAATAAGTTCTATAATTAGATGTAATTACGTGATAATGTTTTCGCATGCAGGTGAGAATTGAGTGTGCAAACGTTTGTTAGCTTCTTTTTTTAAGCTTGGGAATGTTTGCTAGTATTCGTGTCGTTGTTTTGAAATTAACAATTTCATAACGAGTAAGGCTTTGGTGGTGAAATGTTAGAGTACGCTTGTTTATTGATTAAAAGTGATCCTAGATTCATCATTTTCTAACGATTTATAAGTATTGGCAAGCTAAATCAACAATTTATGTTCTTATTTTAAACCTTTTATATTTTTTTTTTTTTAAGCATTCCTTTCGTTTAAGGAAGTTAAGATAATTATTTCCCTTTTATAGTTCTGGGTCCTAGTTTTTACAGCCTAAAGATAGAACGATCCTTTAGCCTGCAATAAAATAATGTAGGGCAAGGAAAGCACTTAATCCCATATGCCTTAGATATTCTAGTAAAAAAGGGTCAATTTTCATGCTTTTACGACATTGGAAGTTATTTTTATAGCAAAAGATAAAAGAGGTTAAATAAAAAAGTTTATAAAGCTTCACAACATTTCTAGATGAAATGCTTACATAGTCATCAAATGTGCTCAGCTTTCGTCACTAAATGTCCGTGTTTTGACGTAAATATACACCTTCTCTATGTTTAGCATGGTTATTTGATATGGACATAAGTAGATGATTAAGGGCGTCTTGTAGCGCGGTGCGTATTTCCATACTTCCCGCCCATATAATTTCGCCGACGTGAGCAAGAGAAATTAGGTTTAACTGGTTTATTTTCAAAAATTATAACTCCATGCTGGACTGGAAGCGAAAGAAAAACATAGAATGTGCCAGCTGCTTCTCTTCCCAGGCATACTGTAAAAGTCAGTTAAGGGACAGAGGTATTATTGCCGTTTTTGTAGGCGACAGGCTGACCACCTGTCACGCAATAGTTTCTCCATTATTATTATACCTCAAAATTTTGTCAAACGTGACATCAGATGGCTTTGTAACCTCCGTTGTTCTGCCTACCCCATAAGGGATAAAGGCGTGAAGTTATGTTTGTTTGTTTATAACTATTTCAAAATTTTGCTTTACCCATCGGTTAAGAGAAGTCCGTTTTATGTTTTTGTGTAACTAACATGAATCCATTATAGCGTTTTGTAGCAATATCCGTTTGAAATCGTAAATTAGTGTAATGTTTGTGACCTCTTTTTATGAAGCCAATTTTCATTAACCATGTTTCTATCTTTACACAGCGGTTGGTTACCTATATGGTTAATTTTTGTGAATTTTTTTTTCAGACACAACATGTACACATTACTTGGTTTATTGTCGTTCAAAAAATTGTAAAAACGCTGCATCCTTAACTATGGGCTCTACTCAGTAGAAACACTTTGCGACTTTTAATCAATCAATATAATAAAACTGTTCCGTTACTGACTGAGTGACTGACAGACAACGTACAGCCGTAACTACTGGGCGTAGAGAGCTGAAATTTGGAACATACATTCTTTAGGGGATCTAGAGGTGCAATAAGGAAGGAATTTCCAAAATTCTCACGGGAACGGGAATTATTGGACTTTTTAGTTTGTATGAAAAATCTTATTCCTACAGTGCACGGATATGATAATTAGCATAAAGGTTCCTCAAAAATGCCTGGTTATTTTGTGCAAGGAATTCCCGAAATTCCCAAGGAAATATAGGATTTTTTAGTTTATGAGACTGTACGAAGTCGCGGGCAAACGCTCGTATGAGTATAAAATAAAATGACTTAAGGTTACCGTCTCAGATGTCCGTATAATAAGAGGCTATATTCGTAAGACATAAGTCTTGTTCTAACTCGGAGCTCGGCTAATAAGACGGGTAAAATTAAAAAGCTGAGGGCAAAAAATTTGAAAAAATATCGCCCTTGAAAAGTGAAATACTTATATCAAAATTCATTTAATTTACAATTTGTAGATATATCTTAATTTATTTCATGTAATGAGTAAGTAACGGAAACTTTAAGACAACTTCAAAAAGAACTGGGAAACCAATTTTAACAAAAAAAAACTTTTGAATACTTCTACATTATTTCAAGGGGCCGTATTTAAATATAAATAAATATAAATTTCGTACATTTTGAGAAAAGTGCGGTCCCAAATATCTTCTCATGTGGTAAATGACTGAGCACTCCAACACAGTAGCTTTCCAGTGTTCAAATTATTGATTACTAGGTCAAAGGTTTCTACTCGCGGACGATCGAATGAAACTTTAATCCAGTATTTTCTACAGCCTTCTCGAACTTATTGAACGACTAATACAATAGACGTTTGTAAAATAAAAGTTTGTGTGTATAAATGGTTGTCGGACACTCTTTCACGCTGAAACAAAAGACCTACAGGGTTGAAATAGAGGATGGTTTATATGAGAAATCTTCACAATTTCAATGAGTTTTACACAACTATAGATGGTGACAAGGACTGCATATCGGTATATTTTTTTTATTAGTGTACTGCCTCATCAAACACAATAACTGTACAAGTTATTAAAATCTGACTTAAATCTATCTGTACCCAAATAATGTATACCTTATTGATTTCTGTAGATGTTTTTAGTACAGAAATATTTTAACCTATTTAATTTCTGTACCGAAATGTATAGGTCAGCATATGTCCCTACGCTCCATAGGCTTCAACTAAACTGTCGAACATTCTACAGTATCCGCTACATTATTTTAAAATATTTTTTGATATTAATACCGGAAAACTGCAGTTAACTGAAAAAGAAATCAGTTATGCTACAATAATAAAAAACCTAAATTAACGGTAACCTAATTTAACGGTATGACGTCATACAGAAAAAAATATGTACAGAAATTCATACCGGTATGCAGTCCCTGTGATGGTGAACTCAAATGTTGGTTGAAAATTTGTATGCAACAATAAACCTTTTAATCTAATAGCAAGCGAAGGAAGTCGCATAAAACGAATAGTTTTTTTATACAAAGTTTTTTACTTTACTGAATACAAGTTCCCTCAAGCTTTATATCCCTGTCTTCCAATCTTTTAAATTTCATAGCACTCCAGCACAGTAGTTTTCCAGTGTTCAAATTATTGGTAACTGGGTCAAAGGTTGGTATCCGCGCACCCCGAATGAAGCTCTTATTTCGTCTGTTTCTATAGCGTGTTGCAGGGCAAGGACAAGTTATTTTGTAGGGAAATTGAGTGTTGTCACTATGAGTTGATACTTATATGTGACCTTAATTTATTTTGGAAAACTAATTAAATAATTACTTCTTTATTGACGAAAGTATGTAGGTTTTGCTTTAAATTTCTTAATATTTAGTTTTTCGTCATCTCATATGTAAAATTTTTAAAATTATATCCACACTAGCCATCGCGCGCGGTTTTACCCGCGTAACTTTTGATCCCGTGGGAATTTCGGGATAAAATATAGCCTATAACCTTCCTCAAGAGTTGGGCTATCAAATGCAAAAAGACTTTTTCAAATCCCACTTGTAGTTTCTGAGATTAGCGTTTATCTGGCACCTGTTTATGTACATACGTGTATAATTTTATTGAAAAATATAATGTAATTGGTCGTTTATAACAATCCAGCGATTTTTGAGTAATCGAATAAACTATCTTCGTAGAGTGGCATTAAAATATTAAAAACGCCGATATTACACTGAGGAAACTTAAAATATCTTAGTACCTATCGTATTATGTTAGGTATTCACGATTCCTTACATAAAATTTAACAGTATCATTAAAAAAGTATATACGCAGTTATGTCGGATCAATAACGTGTTTTACTTTAACGTCAATTACAATTACTTCCCGTTCATCCTCGAGGTTAGTATGTTGGTAGTGGTTAAAGTGGTGAATCCTTCGCGGTACCTACTACAAGTCTAATGCTAATCTCTTCGGACGAACCATCATTTAAACTTCAATTTCGTGTAAGTTCTTTTAATCTTTAAACATCCTTTACTATAGCACCCCGCCTTAACATATTACTTCTACGCGACCTTAGTCACGTTGCACGCTGTGGGGGGGGGGGCGATTAGCAAGTTGCGTAGGCGCAGGTCGAGACGTAGTAAAGGTTTGTATGCGTTCATTCATACTATGACTGTTTGGTTACTCATCATTTTGTAAGGTGTATAGCCTATGCGATTTGTTAACGTTTTTAATGTAGGATGTTTGATTTGATAAGATAGTTGCTTGATTTTATTTATTAGTCAGATATTAGTTGATTCTGTTAGTATCTGTAATAAGATTTTAAGAATTATGTTTAAGAATAAGCCTACTAGAAGGTCTTTGGGACTACAGGGCGTAGTTAAATAAATAACAGTTACTTAATTGTATATTCAAATCCTAATATAAAATCTTTTTTTTTGGGTTCAATAAATTCTGTTATTGTTTCCAATTATTGCTTTCTCTATCTCCGGAAGGAAATATAGAGTAATTATTATTTCCTTTCTGTATACCTTGTTACATTGAATTAGTAATAATTATTTATTCGGCTATGAATTATGACATCCTGTATTGTATGTATGTACCCAATTACCACTGACTCATACAGTTAATATTAACTTTTCCCCAAAAGGAAATCTTGTCTTGCTTGAGCTTTTACACTTCACAGATTTTTTGCATCTAATCTTACCTTATTTTAAAATTAACTGAATTTTTCATGCCCGTGAATCATGAACCAAGCCCGTGGTGTTTGAAATGCTACCGAAATATCAAGTATCAATACGTTCTACAATCCACTTAAAAATATATTTAATTCAGAAGAAATATAGATAAAATCACCAGTACATTTCTGACGCTGACCGTACTTAATGCAATATATTCTTAAGACGCAATTTTTCGACAACCGATAAACCGTAACACGAACAAGAAAGAGGTCACGCAGGTATATAATACATCCTTGTTTTGATCTTGGTGTATCAGATTTTACCATCTATTACGCAGCGTAGACAGATCTTGCATCAATACAATAATAAAATCTGAAACTGATATGTTTTGTCTGCGTGGGGTCAGCAAACATTATATCAATCGCCCCTACATAAACGTGTCGTAGAGGCGACTACGTAAAGTTATGCCTGCTTAGGAATAGGTAGAGGTGTGACTATATTCATATTAGTTATACATAACAGTTACACGGCAGAAATGTTATATTCGGTAATACGAACATTTCATATTCATTCAAATTCAAATATTCTTTATTTCAAATGTATTTAAATACATTTGAAATAAGTGAAACAATTTACGAATTGAAGTGAATCTACTACTACTTCGGAAAGTCGATCTGTTGAGAAGAAGTGGCAAGAAATTTATTTTCATAACAGTCAAATAACAGTGAGTGACGTTGCATACAGTCATCAAAGCGCGCGATAATCATACATACATAACGTCACGCCTGTATCCCTTATGGGTACGTTTGACAAATTTGGAGGTATTATAAAGATGGAGAGAGGCTATTGTAGTGAGCCTATCGCCCACAAAAACGCGTTTAAAACCTCTGTCCCTTAATTGACGTTTACAGTATGCCCGGGAAGAAAAGCAGCTGGCACATTCTACGTTTTTCTTTCGCTCCCAGTCCAGCATCGATAATCCATATGTTATAGTATAATATAATAGAATGAATATAGTACATTTTACGACCTAGAAGATCAGGAACTATCACTATTATTTGACTGTTACCCAGTAACAGTTATGACAACATGTTATTGATAAAGTATATCATACAGGGTGTGGCGTAATGAGTGGATAATCCTTTACCGACGGTTGGGGGGCATTGTGGCTATTCGGAAAATGACAATTTGTGTTTTGTAAAAGTATCACGGTTTTCGAGTTTTCGGGCACTTTTTAAAATTTGAAAAAAGTTAGGCCTTTACCCACTCTTTTTAGTGCCAAATTTACAATACAAAGAATTTTCTCAATCTGTTTTCTCAACAACATTCAGTGATAGTGGTGCTATCAAACGTAAACTACCAATTTTGTACGATAGCCAAAGTTTTTTTTATTTTTATTTTTAAACGTACAGTTTGTGCTAAGTTATATTTTTTTCCCTAACTTTGGTACCTCGTGGTGTAAAAAAAATGTACAGTGACATGAGTGCCCAATTGATTAAATAATAGCCTATTTCATTACGATTCCAAAATGGTATAATTTACGATATTTCTAGCTCTCAATTTAAAAATATTGCATTTAATGTGAGTCAAGGTCAAATTTCTTAGGAAGTTCTCTTACGCAAAATTATTAGTATTTGTAATAGTTTTAGTTCATCTGCCTTTGTGTTCACAAAACCGACTCCTCCGTCAAGTTGAATAATAATTCTAGGAATCATAGCGCACCTGCGTTTCCTACTAAAGCTAATGTTTTTGGTTTCTTCTTTGTATTGTTAATTTGGCACTTAAAAGAGTGGGTAAAGGCCTTAATTTTTTCAAATTTTAAAAAATGCCCAAAGTCTCGAAAACCGTGACACTTTTACTGAACACAAATTGTCATTTTCCGAACAGCCGCAATGCCTCCCAACCGTCGGTAAAGGATTATCCACTCATTACGCCACACCCTGTATATCACTTTATCAATAACAAATATATCATTAGTTGTATATTAAAATTCGATCCTAATATAACATCTCTAGTAGTAGGATGTGACTAGCCCTTCATGTAGGGTGTTTAAATAAGGACAGGTCGATTTCAAGAAGGAATAAAACAGGCTATGTGATACATTGTAATCGTGCTACGTGACCGTGGCGTGGGGGCGACTAAAAAGGTATTGAAATGACTGCGGGCAACTAATCAGTCTACGCGTGAAACAATGCGCTATTTAATACTCTGCCATTATCATATTTTACGTACTTAAATCCAAGGGCTGTGGACGCCGCGATTAATAAATTAATAAACAATAATAACTTCGTATGTATCTACTAGCGTTTAAAGTTTTCCCTTTTTATATAACAATCAATATATATAAAACTGTTCCGTTACTGACTGAGTGACTGAGGTACTGAGTGACTGAGGTACTGAGTGACTGAGTGACTGACAGACAACGTACAGCCGTAACTACTGGACGTAGAGAGCTGAAATTTGGAACATACATTCTTTAGGAGATGTAGGGGTGCACTAAGGAAGGAATTCCCGAAATTCCCACGAAAACGGGATCTATAGGACTTTTTAGTTTGTATAAAAAATCCTATTCCTTGAGTGCACCGATGTGAAAATTGAAGTAAAAGGTTTTTCAATGTGTGTCTGGTTGTGTTATGAAGGGAATTTCCAAAATTCCCACGGGAACGGGAAATATATGATGTTTTAGTTTGTATGAAAAAATCCCATCCCTTGACTGATCCCTTGAGTGCATGGACGTGATACTTGATATAAAGGTTCCTCAATAAGTGTCTGTTTGTATTATGGAAGGAATTCCTGAAATTCCCACGGGAAGGGGTTGGACTTTTTAGTTTGTATGAATAATCTTATTCCTTGAGTGTACGGATGTGATACTTGGCATGAAGGTTCTTCAAAGAGTGACTGGTTGTGCTACGAAAAAAAATCCCTAAATTCCCACGGGCACGGAAAATATATGATTTTTAGTTTGTATGAAAAAAACTTATTCCTTAAGTGCATGGGTGTGATACTTGGTATAAAGGTTCTTTCAGTGGGTGTCTGGTTGTATAGTTTCTGAAATTTCCACGAGAAGGGTAGCTAAGCGCATACGAAGTTGCGGGATAAAGCTAGTAAATAATAATATGTAAGGTGTAAGGTTTGATTCATTGTTTGAACGCACACATCTCGATAACTTATCAAGCTGATTAAAAAAAATATTTTTGCATTTCCTCTCTAATTCCTTCCCTAAGGGTTGGGCTATCAATACTTAGGGAAGGCTATATTTAGTCCAGGAATTCCTAATAAGTTACTTTATGAAAAAGGTAAAAACAGAAAAGTCAAAACGTTTCAATAACTTTAAAGAATTCACGTTCCATACAGTCTCTGACCTGTCAAACTACTTTTTGTTAGGTATGTGAATGTATAAAGATGACATTGTCATTGAAATGCTGTCTGCTTATATCTGAACTATTGGTGCAGACTTGATTTAGTTTCTTAGAAACGATATCGGGATTTTCATTTCAAGTGGATGATACGTGTAGTCCATTGAGTAACTTGAGAGGGTGAAATATTAAAATTCTTGCTGCAGTTTCTAATATAAGTAAATGATTTGGAATTAATCGAACATGGGCTATAATTGAGGATCAAACGAACTTCTAAAGTGAAGTTCGATCCTAATTATGTGAACAGCTTCTTTCGAAGCGATTGAGGTTTACTTTATGTAGTAGCGCCACCTACTGCTAGCCTTTGCACGGATTTTAGAGTCTATGATAAGGGTTCTTTTTTTTTTTTTTTTTTTTTTTAACAACTGTCACGTTTCGCTCTCTATGTCAGCATCCAGTCTACAGAACTCATTTTGTTTAAAGTCAATCTGTCTTATTCCTGTTTGTTCATTTCACTATATTGGGGTTGGGTAAAATACAAATATAAATTGAAATTACTCCATGTTGAAACATATTCATATTATGCTTATTTCAAAGCATAATAACGGGTGGGTTTATATTAAATCGCTTCGAAAGAAGCTGTTCACATAATTAGGATCGAACTTCACTTTAGAAGTTCGTTTGATCCTCAATTATATTTCACAGCTTCTTTCTTTGCGATTGAGGTTTACTTTATGTAGGATGTTTAAAGATTAGTTATAGTGAAATGAATTGGCAGAGTAGTTAGGTAAAACTCTTCAATAGTAAATAAACATACTTATTGAAAACAATTCAACAATGATTAGGCAAATTATTTTTCGTTACAAAGTTTGTTATAATTTCTAGCAAGGACTGAGGAAGAATCCGACCATCCTGCAGTCTTTTTGATAGGTCAATAGAAACTCCTAAATAAATAGCTCTTGATGTAGCAGCATGTCATGTACTATGTGCACTAAAAATATTTTCATCAATACCACTGAGAGTTAAAGTGTTTTTAACCCAGTGACTTAAAGTTTGGAAACCTATATGTTTCTTAAAACTAATAAACAAATTATCAGGTTTCCTTAAATTTTCGTTTTATTTATATACCTACATCTGTAAAGTTTTTGCTGGACAAATTTCTGGACGAATATTAAAAAACGGAAACTTTACCAAGGTCTGTTTACTATTAAATTTAGAGGTTTTTATAAACCCTTTTATAAGTACCTTTTTTAGTTATTAAAATATTTTTAATCTTTGTCACGGATAAAATTTGAACACGATGTTCCGTTACAAGAGCTATTAGTGTAACAGTTTTCTTGGAAAAGAGTCTTTAAGTCAAGGTCTTCATTAGGAAATTTTGTAGGTAAGTAGCTCAATACAACTGCTGGATCCCAGGTAAGATCATACTTGATGTGGTTGGTCTTCACATAACGACTCCTTTCATGAAACTTTTTAACCTGTCATATTGGGAATTTATGTTTAATATTAATGATAATGCAGATCTATAGCTATTAATAGTACCGTACTTAGAACCTTTTTCGAAAATTTCAGTTAGAAAATGAACAATTATTGGTTTAGAAGTTTGAGTAAAACTAAAATTATTATTTTTGCAATATTCAATCCACGCCTTGATACCTCCTTCACACTGTCTCGGTAAGAATTATCCAACAAAGATGCCAACATAATTTCAACGGACTTTGAAGACAGTGATCTTTTTACTAACGCTTTCTGAACAATTTCGCGGCAACCAAGGTTAATGTTTAATGAAGGTTGAGCGCAGATCTGAAAGGAGATTTCAGCGAATTAGTATTTAGTAAATACAATCACAACACAACCTTTTAAACAATGGCAACCATAGTTGCGTGGGCCAGTATGGTACTACCACAATACCCACAGACTTTTCACTAACAATTTTCTGAAGAGTTTTTGCATCTGGGTCATTTTTCCAGGTTACATAAATAGGACATTATAAGTTGCATCTGTTTGCAAAAATATCAACCGATAGTATTCCAAACCTATTTGTTATATTATTAAAGGTATAGTCACTTAGATCCCATTCAGTGTCATTAAACTGTTTTCGTGACAAACTCTCAGCTTCTATATTATCTTTTGAAGTAATATAAGATGTAAAGATATTGATCTTACGCATTTCACGCTATTTCCATTGGTCTCGGGTAATATGATCCATATGTGAAAACTGAACACTACCCATTCTATTTATACAGGTAATGGTAATATCTATTCTTAACAATATATCACAATCGTAACTACCATAATTATGCGAATGTTTTAAGTCTGAAAAAACTGCTTTTAATTCCAGAGTATTAATGTGTAGCGACGACTCGCTTTCCTTCCAATGACCCGCTGCCTCTTTTCCATCACAAAACCCGCCCTAGCCAGTATATGATGCGTCAGGATAGATAGTTTTAGTGTATTGGCCTGTTCTAAGAGGAGAAAAGCCCTCTTCTAGATAATTTAACCACCAAGTAAAATCATCTTTATTATATCTGGGTAAATTCACTACCTGATCATAAGTAGGATTTTTTTTTTTTTTGGTGACAATATTTTAAATTGCTCGAATAACTTTGTGTATTATTTTTTCTATTTTAAGAACTTTTTTTTTTTTTTTTTTTTTTTTGTGGGTAGTTTTAAAATAATTTTCTCTGAATCAAAAATAAACCCAAGGAATTTACATTGTGTTCTAGGAACAAAGCAACCTTCTTTCGTATGCATTATGAAACCTAAATTTATTAAAATATGTTTTGTAATCCAAACATTCTCATTACAATCATCACAATCTTTGCCAATGTAAAATATATTATCTAGATATATTATGGATGAAAAAATTATCCCGACGTAAAAATTCCATGACTGGTTTTAATATTTTAGTAAATACTTATATAAAGAGCGGTGCATAAGTCAAACGCTTAATATTTGAATTCATATAAAACGTTGTTATATTCAAATCGAAGGTACTTTCGGAAAGACTTATCAACATTGAAGAAAAAATAACATGTAGCATTGTTTTGTTAACTTATCAGCGGTTCTGTAATCTTCCATTTTGAAGTGTTTTGTAGTAAATTAATTCAAAGATTTTAAATTATTTATGAAGCGATTTTCACCGTATAGCTTGAGCACAAGAAAAAATTTGTGATAAAATTTACCTGGCTCATGAGAACATACGAATATAGCATTTATTTTTAATAGTTTATCCAACGCTAAAATATAATCTTTATGGCCATGTATTGACCTTGGGTAAACACAAAAGCTACTTTGTTTAGCGGGCAGATATTTAAAAGGTCTTTAGTAACCAGCTATTCACGATAATATTAATGGATCACTCGTTATCTAAGCCCATTTTTGATGAAAATATCGTAAACGTCCATCGCACTGCACCTGGTGGTTTATTTCCGCTGGTTGCTAGTGTTCCACGACCGTTCGTGGTAGGTCCTACGTGGCGGGTACGTGTAGCTCTGCTGTGGAGCTCGAGCCGGCAGCTGTGGCTGCGGAGATGACGTCGTCGTTTTTTGCAATTTGCAGCGTTTCAGCAACATCTCCTCCCAATAGATAATCATCGCAACTTGTATTGGTCAGCGTGTCACGCAGGCATACGTTTATGGAACTCATTATTATGTTACGATGAGTTTTAGTTTCCCTATTCTGGCTATCGCGACAAGCGTAACTCAGCAGTTTTAAAAGTTTTTGCTTCAAAGTTTCATTGAAAATGATTACCATCGCTTGCGATAAAGCTGCCAAGGCGATTCCAATTTGCCCTTTTTTTTTTTTTTTTTGTTGATGTATAGAATCTCGTTTGGTAAGAGTTTCAGCCAATGCTGCTTTTGCTTCTAAATTTAATAAAGGGAGCAAGTAAATATTTGCAAATTGCGGGTACAAGATAGTCCTCAACAGGCTTATCTTTAGATTCTTTAGATCTTCAGCCGACAACTGCTGGTTTTTAGACCTCTTCCGGGACATTAATCGTATCAAAAAAAAAAAGGCTGATAATGACGGAGGTAGCTCGGGCACTTCAAATCTTGGATTCGGCGTGCAAGATCGTCTCCACCGCAAATCAGATTAATCGCCAACGGCGATATTATCTGGTAACTGACTAATCAAAAGAATTAATTATATGCATCGAAACTCGATGACTACACGCACATACCATGTGGGTAGTTTTGTGTCAACGACATTTTTTCTAATATTTATTAAAATTATATTAGAGATTCTCCACCGTACATCAGATTAATCGCCAACGGCGATATTATTATCGAGTAACGGACTAAATAGGAGAATTAATTGTATGCATCGAACCTCGATGACTACACGCACATACAATGTGGGTAGTTTTTGTGTCAACGACATTTTTTCTAATATTTACTAAAATTATATTAGAGATTCTCCACCGTACATCAGATTAATCGCCAACGACGATATTATTATCGAGTAACGGACTAAATAGGAGAATTAATTGTATGCATCGAACCTCGATGACTACACGCACATACAATGTGGGTAGTTTTTGTGTCAACGACATTTTTTCTAATATTTATTAAAATTATATTAGAGATTCTCCACCGTACATCAGATTAATCGCCAATGACGATATTATTATCGAGTAACGGACTAAATAGGAGAATTAATTGTATGCATCGAACCTCGATGACTACACGCACATACAATGTGGGTAGTTTTTGTGTCAACGACATTTTTTCTAATATTTATTAAAATTATATTAGAGATTCTCCACCGTACATCAGATTAATCGCCAATGACGATATTATTATCGAGTAACGGACTAAATAGGAGAATTAATTGTATGCATCGAACCTCGATGACTACACGCACATACAATGTGGGTAGTTTTTGTGTCAACGACATTTTTTCTAATAAGTCCCAACACCGTTGGGTTCTTCGGAATTTGTAATTTGATGTCTCAACCTCCTCGAATTATTTTCTTGAGAATTTTCTCTTCCTTCGATGCACAATTTTTACCATTTAAACTTTTAAAATTTAACTAGCTAATTAATATATTTTAGTCGACGTGCGCAGGCTACAGCACGGAAACGCAGAATGAGTTCTGTAGACTGGATGCTGACATAGGGAGCGAAACGTGACAGTTGTTAAAAAAAAAAAAAAAAAAGAAAAGAACCCTTATCATAGACTCTAAAATCCGTGCAAAGGCTAGCAGTAGGTGGCCTCAATCGCAAAGAAAGAAGCTGTGAAATATAATTTGCACTATATGTTGTTTTAATACATTTCATTGTCAAAAACAATTGTCAAAAATCTGACATGTCAGCTATGAACATTACTCTTTAAAGATTAGTCTTCTTAAAATATCGGCTTTAATAAAAAAAATATTAATAAAAAAGCATAATTTAATACCTAAACTTAACTTCGCTACCCGAAACATAGAGGAAAACTTTTTTCGAAATAGATGTTTTCATCTAAATCTCCACTAAAACAAGAGCATTAAGATTTATATTCCTTTATAAAGGCCTACCGCACTAAAAAGCTTACGTGACTAAAGGCACGACGACGCGACGAAGACGCGACGCTACGACGAAATCCAACATTTGGAACCAAAAAAAACTATGTCACGCACATTTATACCAAGATAATAAAGCCGAAGGGTTCATTTCTATGAAAGAGTTTCTTTTTTTATTGATCTTGGAATACAGAATTGAAAAAAAAAAATCTGCATTTAGGTACCTATACAAAGCACGTCATATCTTGGGGATGGTTTACATTATATTTTTATCGGGAAATTTCCACGGGATCAAGTCAGCAGGTATTAGTTACGAATAAAATAATTAATAAGTAGGTAAGGATACGGCTTTATTCGATATCCCTGTTTAGTACTAATTGTTAATATACTCAAAAAATTATACAAATTAGATGTTTGGATTTTTTCCTGTAAATTTTATATGGCAAAAAATATTTAATTCTGACGACACTCACGTTCGTTCCATAGCACGTATTGCGAATCGACAAATAGAATAGAGTAGAAATACATTTGCTGATAGCACAAAAAACACAAAATCACATAAAAATACCACATAAAGGGCATCATTACCAACGTCACAGGTTTTTTGGAACCGCCAGCCAAAAGGCCACGACCATACGTCATATAGGGTCGCAATGATGCTATTCTGTCGCAGCTCGAGGATAGACGCCCATTTTATATAATTACTAGCTTTATCCCGCAACTTCGTATGCGCTTAACTATCCTTATCGTGAAAATTTCAGAAACTATACAACCAGACACCCACTGCAAAGAACCTTTATACCAAGTATCACCCATGCACTCAAGGAATAAGTTTTTTTCATACAAACTAAAAATCATATATTGCCCGTGCCCGTGGGAATTTTGGGATTTTTTTTCGTAACACAACCAGTCACTCTTTGAAGAACCTTCATGCCAAGTATCACATCCTTACACTCAAGGAATAAGATTTTTCATACAAACTAAAAAGTCCAACCCCTTCCCGTGGGAATTTCGGGAATTCCTTCCATAATACAAACAGACACTTATTGAGGAACCTTTATATCAAGTATCACATCCGTGCACTCAAGGGATGGGATTTTATCATACAAACTAAAACATCATATATTTCCGGTTCCCGTGGGAATTTCGGGAATTCCTTTCATAACACAACCAGACACACATTGGAAAACCTTTACACCAAGTTTCACATCGGTGTATTCAAGGAATAAGATTTTTCAAACAAACTAAAAAGTCCTATATTTCCCGTTCCCGGGGGAATTTCGGGAATTCCTTCCTTAGTGCACCCCTACATCCCCTAAAGAATATATGTTCCAAATTTCAGCTCTCTACGCCCAGTAGTTACGGCTGTACGTTGTCTGTCAGTCACTCAGTCACTCAGTAACTCAGTCACTCAGTACCTCAGTCACTCAGTACCTCAGTCACTCAGTCAGTAACGGAACAGTTTTATATATATTGATTGATTTTATGAATTTACTCCAAAGAGAAGTAACGATTATTTAAATTCTAAAACAACGATTAATGTATCATTGCTAATGTATAAATCTTTCGATTCCAAATCAAAGTACCTACGCGTCGATAGATTGAACTTTAAACAATAAAGAAAATAAAAAACAGTCAAAACTTTTACTTTGTACCTTTTTTGCTAGGTATAGTAATTTTAAATACTTATGATTTATAGTCCGATTATCACGTTCTCTTAATCCATTAATCCATTCATCACGTGCTTATTTGATAATATTATCGCCATAAATAGGTAAATAACATTTCTGTTTCAATAATGTTATTAAAGTATTAACCTATCGACGATAATGATAGACAGGTTTTCCCTAATCAATTTAACTAAATATCTAGCAAATTTTTATTATAAAATAAAATAAAAATAAAATCCCCAGACAATCACACCAACTACATGGCCCCAAAGTAAGCATAGCTTGTGTTATGGGATACCATGTAGAGAGCTAGGGGGGAACCTAGAATATAAATACATAAACACCCAGACACGTAACATTTTTTTTCTTGTTCTGTGCGGGACACCAATGGCGTCTGAGGCAGACAGGTTTAACCGATCGCCAAAGTAAGTGATTATCAAAATATAGTCCGACAAAGTCGTTACAATTTGGTCTAGCTTTGGATTTTTCCATGTTCCATGTACCGGAACGGCCACACCAAAGATAGGACTAGTTTTTATAAACGGAAAAAAGGTCAAATTGTGTACTAAAATACATAGGGCTGGTCCCAGTAAACCTAGTTTCTGTGCATTAAAAATAAAAAATAAAAATTAAACTGAAAAATATATTTTTGACACATTGCATCAAGGCCGAACGTAAGCGCATAAAGGTTCCGTTGCATTCCTGGCCGCAACCTGTGCCAAATTTTAGGATCGTGGAAATTATTCACAAATGAAACAAAAATATAACGTTTAAAGTTGAATCAGTAGTTTAGGTGTACAAACGAAAAAACAAAACTACGGTATTGCCATGAATCTCCACAGTTACCCAAAATGGCCGAAAGTACTTACTGTAGGTATGTACGAACTCAATCTATCAATAAAATGTGTTCCAAACTTATACTTAGTCTTTTGGTCTTAGAATGTATAAAAAAATTACAAAAACTTAAAAAATATATTATTACTTCGAAACATACGAGTTTTAAAACAAAAAAGTTAGAAAACGGTTAATGAGAGATGATCTTGATAGGTCAACATACTTAATGTACGGAAGTGACATTTCACCACTACTAATATCTATCAAAAATACACAATATTTTATAGTTTTTTTTTTATTGAAATCATATTTTACGTCCAAGCAGAAATCAAACATATAGGAATGTCAGTAAAAATATGACTTCAGTATGGCGTCGTCATTCACCTGTGGTCATAGTCGATTCAAGTTGTTTTTCTTAATATACACGAAAATTAACTAACAATTTAATTAACAGTTATTTTAAGTGTTTTCATAATTGTATTCCACAACTATTTTTATTGGCACAGGTGCTGGCCAGACGTCCATACTAAAATGAAACGTGTTATTTATTATGGACAACGGATACTAAAACAATAACAGTAATCCTTTTAAGACGATAGGATAAAATTGAAGATCAAACGAACTTCTAAGTGAAGTTCGATCGAAATTATATGAGCAGCTTAATTCGAAGCGATTTATTAGGTTTACTTATTGTAGTATCGGTCCCATGTGTCAGCCTTACACGGTTATTTTAGAGTCTTTTTCTTTTTTTTTGTATTGGCAACACTGCTTCACCTCCGGCTCCTAATTAACCGGCCCTTTTGGAATCATTTTGTTTAAAGCCGAATTATATAAAAATGTAATGGATTATTCTATTTATAGGATAAACCATTGCATGGTAAGGTAAAAAAAAAAAACGATAAGCACAGGTAAGTATTTTACTTATATTAAGATATAAGGGTTGGGATATATTTTATTTTCAGTAAATAAATAAGTAATATATATGTTTCGTTTTAAACTGGGAGGGTGATTATAAATCGCTTCGAATTAAGCTGCTCATATAATTTCGATCGAACTTCACTTAGAAGTTCGTTTGATCTTCAATTATACTTCGCAGCTTAATTCTTTGCGATTTATTAGGTTTACTTATTGTAGGATGTTCAGAGAGAAAATAAGTAAAATAGCTTACATGATCAACAATTATTATCCATTTTTAGTTATAATATAGCAATTAAATCAATTTCCATACAAAATATAACAACATAATTAGGTACCTACATTAATTATTATGTAGGCATAAAATCACTCAAAATAGTTGTTGCGAAATTGCTAGAATTTTCAATAATTTCTTTGTTATATTTAGCGAATACATTGGAAGAGTTACTCCAGCCAGCGGCTTTTCTAATTGTATCTAAATTAACTCCAAGCTTGTTGGCCTTAGATGTTGCAGCATGCCGAGTGCTGTGAGCACTGAACAGCGAAGTGTCGATTCCACTTTCATACAGAGTCTGTTTTATCCAATTACTTAATCTTTGTGAAGATAGTTTTGAATGTGGCTTTTTATAACTTATAAATAAATATTTACAGTTTTTACGAAGTTCTCTTGTTTTGTTAATATATGATTCTATACACCGGACAGGACAAATCTCTGGACGTTCATTATAAAAAGGGAGCCTTAATAATGGTTGGGGTGAATGTAGTTTGGAGGTTTTAATTATGTCTGGAATTTTAATAAACATTTCAACACCACATTTACTTATATTATCGAGTTGCATTAAAGATAATGTCTGCTTTTTTTTTTTTTTTTTTGAGCCAAAAAATTAAGGACTATGTTTGTGTTCCATGTGAACTCATATTTAGGATTTGTAGGCCTTAGCTTGTAGACTCCTTGCATTATCTAACGGAAATAATAGAGATAAGGCAGAATATGTATTAATAGTTCCGTATTTTGCAACTTTGTTAAAAACATCGGTTAAAAAATTAATTACGACATGAACTGAACAGGTCAAGTAATTGTGCTGCATTTCGGAACAATAACTAAACAAGACTTGATACAGCTGTTATATTGCTTGTAAGTATTACTAGATAAAGAAGATAACATTATTTCTGTAGAATCAACAGATAACGATTTATTTAATAAAACCTGCCTGATATCTTCACGGCAATCAAACCGAGTATCTTGTGTAAGTTGTGTGTCAATCTGAAAGGAGATTGAAGAAGGCTAATATTGGGTTCAAAATAAATTGATTTAGAAATAGATATCTTTTTCAATAATGGGAACCATGGCTGTGTGGGCCAATTTAGTACTACGAATATACCCTCGGCCTTATCATCTATTATTTCTCTAAGTGTCTTTAAAATGAGGGCAAATGGCGGAAATGCGTAAAAATAATAGTTAGTCCAGCTGATGGTGAACGCATCAACAGCAAATGCTTCGGGTTCATTTTTCCACGTAATGTACAATGGGCAATTTGTATTACACCTACTGGCAAACAAATCTATTTCTGGTCTATTTCACCAAATACTCGTTTAATACCACATTAACCATGTTCACTTAATTCCCATTCAGTATCTAGAAACTTTTTGCGAGACAATGCCGTGGGTAAAAAATTGTCCTTCGTATTAATATAAGAAGCTAATACTTTAATTTTACGTGTTTCGCACCACTGCCATATTTTTTTTTTTTTTTTGGACATATCATTTAAATTTGGGTACTTTATGCTGCCCATTCTATTAATGCAAGATATCGCGGTTACGTTATCAAGTGCGTAACAAAATTTGACAATCAGATAATTCTTTAGCAAACGTTTTTAAACCTAAATATGCCGCTTTTAATTCAAATTAATTAATATGAAGTGTCATTTCAGACTCCTTCCAATAACCAAAACATTCCTTGTTATTACTCGAGGCACCCCAGCTTGAATGAGAAGCATCAGAATTAATTTCAATTTTATAATCATCAGATCTTAAGCTAGCATAACCATTATCAATTTTGTCTAGCCACCAATAAACATCTTCCCGGATATTTAATGATAAACTAATCTGTCGTTCATATGATGAATTTTCACATAAACTTAAATACTTTCAAGACGTTTAGAATAAAGCCACGAATATTGAATAGCAGGGCAAGCCGATATGAGAAGTCCAATCAATTGTGCATAATTACGTAACTTAATTGTTTTTGCTTCGAAGATTTTTAAAAGAGATTGTTTTATTTTTACCCTCTTTGTTTGAGGTAATTTTAAAACCATGTTTTGGGAATCAAATACAAAGCCTAGAAATTTAAATGTGTTTAAGGGTTGTAAAGAACTCTTATCACAATTACTCTAGAAGCCTAAACTTTCTAAAAGTGTCTTTGTAAAAAGTACGTTATTATAGCAATCTGCCTTTGTTTTACCAACGCAAAAAATATCGTCGAGATCTATAACTGATATCATATTTCTTTGATGTGATCGCAAAAATTCCATAACAGGTTTTAAAAGTTTTGTAAAGGTAGACAATTAAATTCATATAGTTTGTTATTGAATTTGAATCTTAAGTACTTTTTGTTCGAGTTATGAACTGGTAGAAAAAAAATATAAATCTTTTTAATCAATAGTTGACACAAAACATCGCTCGGTAACGAATTTAGATGCAGTTTTATAGCCTTCCATTTTAAAATGGACGGTTTCAACAAACTTGTTTAATTTTTTCAAATTCAATATGAACCTTTTGTCTCCGTTTGGTTTAGGTACTAAAATATATCGGATACAAACTGTTCACTATCGTATATACACTTAGGTATGGCTTTTATTCGAATCAAGTAATCTATGCAAATTTTAAAATCGTTAAAATCTTTATCTGGCTTATATCTTGAGTCAGGATTACTATTTCCGAAGGGCTTTTTAATAAACGGTATTTTATATCTCTTAATCCAGGACAAAATTATAGGATCATTAGTTATTTTTAACCAATTTTTGTAAAATAGCTTTAGATGGCCAGAATAACTGACCTCAGATGTTAATATCTCCTGTTGTACTTCTTGGGCGGCGAGCGTGAGCGTGTGTAGTTCGGGGTGTGTCGCGGCGGCGGCGGAGGCGGCGGCGGCGGTCCCGAGCGCTGCACCGGGCGAGGTCTCCCCGCTTCGGGCCGCGCAGCAGGCTTCCGTTGCGGGGGCTTCCAGTTTAAACAATTTTGAGAAGTAATCCTATAATTTTGGTTGTTTCTGTTTGAAATAAATGGTTGTGAAGGCTTAAGGGATTCTCCGGTTTTTTGTATAGTTTTTGCAGACCTTAACTTTTCTGGTAAATCGGTCTGGTCTGGTAAAAGGGTATCTTTTAGTTCTGCATTGATAGTATTAATAACTAAATTTGTTCGGGCCTTCGTTAGGTAGTAGAAGGAATCGCACAACAATTTGCTTGCATCCCTTAAGGGTTTTAGAATATCCTGCGATGAATATTTCTTTGTAATGACTTTCTCTGTCGTTTGCGCTAATGCAGCCAAAGCAATGCTGATTTGTTTTTGACTAAGCATTAAGGAAAAATCTTTTTTGCTTGTCAGTTCTGAAATACCCGCTCTAACTTCAGGGTTGAGGATAGGCGTTAATAGCATTTCACAGTTTTTGGGTACCCGATATTCTTGTAACAAGGACTGTTTTGTTTCTTTGATGAGACCCTTGGTAAGTATGAGCTGCCATCTATCGGATATGTTTTTATTAATTTCATCTCCCAAAATATCTTGCGACTGGGGAACTTCCCCTAATAATGACAGTATTTCGACATCAATACCACTGTCTCCTCGTACCTCCTTTGTGAGATCCGACGTCGAAGGTACTGGATTCTGTGCCGACGACGACGTATGAGGAACTGGCTGGAACATGCCTCCTCTTCAAGCGATTCTTCGTGATGTGGTGAACTTTCGGGAATGACTTCCACGATAGATTCACGGTTGTTCGGTGAAGCTATGATTAGAACTTCACCATGTTCGTATTTTTTTTGTGGGTATTTTTAAAATAGGTTTAGTTCTGTAATATAATTTTTGATATTATCATGAATACGTTTTATTTCATAAATGCTACCGGGCACAAATAATGTATGTTGTGCTTAAGTAAAGCATTATTTTATATTATATTTTTTAGTGAGTACCTACCCTCAGGCGTGGTACAAATTTGTGTCATTTGACAAGTGAGTACTTTAAATAAGTACAAATTGGGTTATAAAGTATGTATGTTGTGCTTAAGTAAAGCATTATTTTATATTATATTTTTTAGTGAGTACCTACCCTCAGGCGTGGTACAAATTTGTGTCATTTGACAAGTGAGTACTTTAAATAAGTACAAATTGGGTTATAAAGTAAGTATGTTGTGCTTAAGTAAAGCATTATTTTATATTATATTTTTTAGTGAGTACCTACCCTCAGGCGTGGTACAAATTTGTGTCATTTGACAAGTGAGTACTTTAAATAAGTACAAATTGGGTTATAAAGTAAGTATATCTGCAGACAGACGCGCAGAATACAAGTTTTTAAACAATGTTAAATGACATTGTTACATAATTTACTTAAATTCGATGGATTCCTCGTCAGATGAAATAACGCGAATTCTTTTCCTCAGCTTATTTTCGAGTCTCCTTATTTTATTTTTTTTTTTTTTCGTATTATTTCATTCTTATCTTCGTTCTTGCGCTTCTTCCCCATCTTGAGAGCTTTGTGTAACACTAGATGACCGTTACAATGAAGTCTTGAGCGTTGCCAGGAACACGTGCGAAGGCTTGAGCACGGGAACGAACAATGATTCCAAAAGGGCCGGTTAATTAGGAGCCGGAGGTGAAGCAGTGTTGCCAATACAAAAAAAAAGAAAAAGACTCTAAAATAACCGTGTAAGGCTGACACATGGGACCGATACTACAATAAGTAAACCTAATAAATCGCAAAGAATTAAGCTGCGAAGTATAATAGTATTATTATTCTGTACTAATAAACTAAGGTGAAGAGCTAAGTTGAGGATTTTTTGTAAGTTTGTATATTTGAACGCGCTTATCTCGAAAACTACATTTAATTTAAAAATAATATGCATTTGACAGCCCTTCTGTTCAGGCTGTACTTTAAGAAGAAATTACAGTGGGAACATTACGCTAATCAACAGTCTAATTATAACGCTAGCTTAACTGCAGTGCGGTCACAAAACACATGCTCATTTCATGCACGAAAGCATGCTTCAATTGAGCATGTTGCTCAAAATAAGCTTATTTTGAACATGCACGTGAATCGACAGGCTTGCGATTTTCGAGCATGCTTCCAGCGACGCGGGTGGAAGGGGGTGTGCTTTAAGTCTAAACAGGTTTGCTTATAGAGAATGCTAGTATCGATCAGTTGTTCATACGTAAACTAGCATGCCTATTGCTAGCAAATGTAAACTGCTCCTAAGCAGTATTGAGCATACTAAATATAAAGCTTTTAAGCATGCTTTTTAGAGCATGTGTAACAGTAGCATAATGTTTGCGAAATTTCGCATAGTTCGAAGTCTGTTGCAAGTTGTAGGAAACATTAATATTTAATTATTTGAGGATCAAACGAACTTCTAAAGTGAAGTTCGATCCTAATTATGTGAACAGCTTCTTTCGAAGCGATTGAGGTTTACTTTATGTAGTAGCGCCACCTACTGCTAGCCTTTGCACGGATTTTAGAGTCTATGATAAGGGTTCTTTTCTTTTTTTTTTTTTTTTTTTTAACAACTGTCACATTTCGCTCCCTATGTCAGCATCCAGTCTACAGAACTCATTTTGTTTAAAGTCAATCTGTCTTATTCCTGTTTGTTCATTTCACTATATTGGGGTTGGGTAAAATACAAATATAAATTGAAATTACTCCATGTTGAAACATATTCATATTATGCTCATTTCAAAGCATATAAACGGGTGGGTTTATATTAAATCGCTTCGAAAGAAGCTGTTCACATAATTAGGATCGAACTTCACTTTAGAAGTTCGTTTGATCCTCAATTATATTTCACAGCTTCTTTCTTCGCGATTGAGGTTTACTTTATGTAGGATGTTTAAAGATTAGTTATAGTGAAATGAATTGGCAGAGTAGTAAGGTAAAACTCTTCAATAGTAAATAAACATACTTATTGAAAACAATTCAACAATGATTAGGCAAATTATTTTTCGTTACAAAGTTTGTTATAATTTCTAGCAAGGACTGAGGAAGAATCCGACCATCCTGCAGTCCTTTTGATAGGTCAATAGAAACTCCTAAATAAATAGCTCTTGATGTAGCAGCATGTCATGTACTATGTGCACTAAAAATATTTTCATCAATACCACTGAGAGTTAAAGTGTTTTTAACCCAGTGACTTAAAGTTTGGAAACCTATATGTTTCTTAAAACTAATAAACAAATTATCAGGTTTCCTTAAATTTTCGTTTTATTTATATACTTACTTCTGTAAGGTTTTTGCTGGACAAATTTCTGGACGAATATTAAAAAACGGAAACTTTACCAAGGTCTGTTTACTATTAAATTTAGAGGTTTTTATAAACCCTTTTATGAGTACTTTTTTAGTTATTAAAATATTTTTAATCTTTGTCACGGATAAAATTTGAACACGATGTTCCGTTACAAGAGCTATTAGTGTAACAGTTTTCTTGGAAAAGAGTCTTTAAGTCAAGGTCTTCATTAGGAAATTTTGTAGGTAAGTAGCTCAATACAACTGCTGGATCCCAGTAAGATCATACTTGATGTGGTTGGTCTTCACATAACGACTCCTTTCATGAAACTTTTTAACCTGTCATATTGGGAATTTATGTTTAATATTAATGATAATGCAGATCTATAGCTATTAATAGTACCGTACTTAGCACCTTTTTCGAAAATTTCAGTTAGAAAATGAACAATTATTGGTTTAGAAGTTTGAGTAAAACTAAAATTATTATTTTTGCAATATTCAATCCACGCCTTGATACCTCCTTCACACTGTCTCGGTAAGAATTATCCAACAAAGATGCCAACATAATTTCAACGGACTTTGAAGACAGTGATCTTTTTACTAACGCTTGCTGAACAATTTCGCGGCAACCAAGGTTAACGTTTAATGAAGGTTGTGCGCAGATTTGGTAGATAGTGATGATATCACGGTTGAGCGGGTGAAATTTTGTGGTTAAGCGGCATTCATAATGCCTTATTAAATAGATAGTCTGAATATTGAATTTGTAGATTTTCTTTCTGATTATCGTGTATCCGTGACTCGGTAGAAATCGCTTTGTATCTGGCCAATCTTCGATTATTTTGCTGCGATTCTTAGGAAACACGTTTTCTTATGTTTTAGTAACATTAAACTTGTTATTATTTTGGCAATTGGAAACGTAGTATTACGATAGTGTGTGTTTAATGAACCACGGAGATAGGCAATAACGTCGAGATTGAAAAGATTGAAAATTGAAAATGCGTTGAACTTGTTGCAATTGACAAAAGAGCTGGATTTTACTGTCGAACTGTTTGACATCCCATTCAGTGTCATTAAACTGTTTTCGTGACAAACTCTCAGCTTCTATATTATCTTTTGAAGTAATATAAGATGTAAAGATATTGATCTTACGCATTTCACGCTATTTCCATTGGTCTCGGGTAATATGATCCATATGTGAAAACTGAACAATACCCATTCTATTTATACAGGTAATGGTAATATCTATTCGTAACAATATATCACAATCGTAACTACCATAATTATGCGAATGTTTTAAGTCCGAAAAAACTGCTTTTAATTCCAGAGTATTAGTGTGTAGCGACGACTCGCTTTCCTTCCAATGACCCGCTGCCTCTTTTCCATCACAAAACCCGCCCTAGCCAGTATTATGATGCGTCAGGATAGATAGTTTTAGTGTATTGGCCTGTTCTAAGAGGAGAAAAGCCCTCTTCTAGATAATTTAACCACCAAGTAAATTCATATTTATTATATCTGGGTAAATTCACTACCTGATCATAAGTAGGATTTTTATTTGGTGACAATATTTTAAATTGCTCGAATAACTTTGTGTATTATTTTTTCTATTTTAAGAACTTATTTTTTTTTTTTTTTTTTTTGGGGGTAGTTTTAAAATAATTTTCTCTGAATCAAAAATAAACCCAAGGAATTTACATTGTGTTCTAGGAACAAAGCAACTTTTTTTTCGTATGCATTATGAAACCTAAATTTATTAAAATATGTTTTGTAATCCAAACATTCTCATTACAATCAACACAATCTTTGCCAATGTAAAATATATTATCTAGATATATTATGGATGAAAAAATTATCCCGACGTAAAAATTCCATGACTGGTTTTAATATTTTAGTAAATACTTATATAAAGAGCGGTGCATAAGTCAAACGTTTAATATTTGAATTCATATAAAACGTTGTTATATTCAAATCGAAGGTACTTTCGGAAAGACTTATCAACATTGATGAAAAAATAACTATCTTTTGCATCTATTGAGGCCATGTAGCATTGTTTTGTTAACTTATCAGCGGTTCTGTAATCTTCCATTTTGAAGTGTTTTGTAGTAAATTAATTCAAAGATTTTAAATTATGTATGAAGCGATTTTCACCGTATAGCTTGAGCACAAGAAAAAATTTGTGATAAAATTTACCTGGCTCATGAGAACATACGAATATAGAATTTATTTTTAATAGTTTATCCAACGCTAAAATATAATCTTTATGGCCATGTATTGACCTTGGGTAAACACAAGAGCTACTTTGTTTAGCGGGCAGATATTTAAAAGGTCTTTAGTAACCAGCTATTCACGATAATATTAATGGATCACTCGTTATCTAAGCCCATTTTTGATGAAAATATCGTAAACGTCCATCGCACTGCACCTGGTGGTTTATTTCCGCTGGTTGCTAGTGTTCCACGACCGTTCGTGGTAGGTCCTACGTGGCGGGTACGTGTAGCTCTGCTGTGGAGCTCGAGCCGGCAGCTGTGGCTGCGGAGATGACGTCGTCGTTTTTTGCAATTTGCAGCGTTTCAGCAACATCTCCTCCCAATAGATAATCATCGCAACTTGTATTGGTCAGCGTGTCACGCAGGCATACGTTTATGGAACTCATTATTATGTTACGATGAGTTTTAGTTTCCCTATTCTGGCTATCGCGACAAGCGTAACTCAGCAGTTTTAAAAGTTTTTGCTTCAAAGTTTCATTGAAAATGATTACCATCGCTTGCGATAAAGCTGCCAAGGCGATTCCAATTTGCCCTTTTTTTTTTTTTTTTTTTGTTGATGTATAGAATCTCGTTTGGTAAGAGTTTCAGCCAATGCTGCTTTTGCTTCTAAATTTAATAAAGGGAGCAAGTAAATATTTGCAAATTGCGGGTACAAGATAGCCCTCAACAGGCTTATCTTTAGATTCTTTAGATCTTCAGCCGACAACTGCTGGTTTTTAGACCTCTTCCGGGACATTAATCGTATCAAAAAAAAAAAAAAAAGGCTGATAATGACGGAGGTAGCTCGGGCACTTCAAATCTTGGATTCGGCGTGCAAGACCGCAAATCAGATTAATCGCCAACGGCGATATTATCTGGTAACTGACTAATCAAAAAAAAATTAATTATATGCATCGAAACTCGATGACTACACGCACATACCATGTGGGTAATTTTGTGTCAACGACATTTTTTCTAATATTTATTAAAATTATATTAGAGATTCTCCACCGTACATCAGATTATATCGCCACCGGCGATTTTATCGAGTAACGGACTAAATAGGAGACTTAATTATATGCATCGAACCTCGATGACTACACGCACATACCATGTGGGTAGTTTTTGTGTCAACGACATTTTTTCTAATATTTATTAAAATTATATTAGAGATTCTCCACCGTACATCAGATTATATCGCCACCGGCGATTTTATCGAGTAACGGACTAAATAGGAGACTTAATTATATGCATCGAACCTCGATGACTACACGCACATACCATGTGGGTAGTTTTTGTGTCAACGACATTTTTTCTAATATTTATTAAAATTATATTAGAGATTCTCCACCGTACATCAGATTATATCGCCACCGGCGATTTTATCGAGTAACGGACTAAATAGGAGAATTAATTATATGCATCGAACCTCCCAACACCGTTGGGTTCTTCGGAATTTGTAATTTGATGTCTCAACCTCCTCGAATTATTTTCTTGAGAATTTTCTCCTCCTTCGATGCACAATTTTTACCATTTAAACTTTTAAAATTTAACTAGCTAATTAATATATTTTAGTCGACGTGCGCAGGCTACAGCACGGAAACGCAGAATGAGTTCTGTAGACTGGATGCTGACATAGGGAGCGAAATGTGACAGTTGTTAAAAAAAAAAAAAAAAAAAAGAAAAGAACCCTTATCATAGACTCTAAAATCCGTGCAAAGGCTAGCAGTAGGTGGCGCTACTACATAAAGTAAACCTCAATCGCGAAGAAAGAAGCTGTGAAATATAATTTACAATTATTTAACAAAACATGTTCACAAACATTCAAAATTTACAAGGCACAGATTTATCTACATTTGTCTTGCAGCCGTGGATAGATTGCAATTGTTGATTACAAACCGAATTCACACTATGTGAACATTTGCATATGTACAGAAGCACATCAAGCGAATATGAACTCTATGCCCTCGACATTGAGTTAAAATTGGTTGTGGAAATTTGACAGGTAATGCAACGCTTGATCTGCTACCTTCTGTACATACAAATCGATAAAGTTCTGTGATGGTACTGCTGAACAGCCCTGTTGATCCTATAACTGGTGAAGAAGATAAGGTGACAAAATTAAAAATCGTTATCATTTAAAGAAGAGATAACATACATTTTTCTAGAGATAAAGTTTCGATAAAACAATCACTTCGTTTTTATCATTGTGACTCATTAAAGATTTATTAGAAAATGCATTACGTTAATTAAAGGAAATATTTCATTAGGATGTTTCGAAGAAGTTTGACGATTTGTCACTTTTTATAGATTAATGGCGGGTTTCAATATTCAACTGACTACTATGCGTAACCGGTACAGGTACAAAACTGGTAGGAAAAAAGTAGCGTTTCACAATATCTACTAGCTACGGGCTGTAAGTTCTCAAATTTGGCATGGGCCCTCCTTGCGTGACGTTCTTCCAAGAAAATAGGTGATATGTGATTTATAGAATATCACGCATTCGCAACTTATTTGTATGATATTTGAACTAAATAAATATATAAACTTATTCAATTTATGTTTGCTATGTTTTAGTTTTTTTTTTTTTTTTATATTGTAAGGATAGGACGTTTGTCTTCCATGCCACCTGATGGAAAGTGCGCATGAAGACTATGGTGTTACACGTCCATCCACGAGAAACCTATTCACTCGACACTTAAAAGTTCCAGGACTGTAGTGGTCAGGAAAAACAGACGCAGGCAGATTGTTCCACACCTTGGCAATCCGTACCAAAAAGGAACTATCGAAGCGTTTTGTTCGACTTCTTGGTATATCCACTATATACGGATGGAAGTTCTGTCTGCGTCTGGTAGTCCGGTGGTAAAAAGGGGTGGGTTCAATTTGGTCAAAAAGAGCACTCGCACACTCACCAAAATGTAGCCGATAAAATACTGTCAAACAAGCAACCTTACGACGATGCTCCAGGGTCTGCAATTTTTTATTTGTAAGGTTGTTGTTATTTATGAGTTTTCGGGCTCTTCGGTCAACAGAGTCTAGCGCTTCGAGCTGGTATTTGGCAGAACCATCCCAAAGGTGACTACAGTACTCCATGCAAGACCTCACTTGGGCTGTGTATAAGTTGAGGAGCCGTTCAGGGCTGAAGTACCGCCGGACCTTCGAGATGATACCCAATTTTTTGGAAGCCGTTTTTGCCATAGACTCAATTTGTTGTCCGAAGTTTAATTTGGACGTTATAGTGACGCCCAAAAGCCCTAGTTGGTCGGTGATGGGAACAGATACATTCTGGAAAGTGGGCGTAAGAGTAAAGGTGCTCTTTTTTGCGGAGAATAGACACGCTTGTGTTTTGGAGGCGTTGAATTTGACCAGGTTAGATTCGCCCCAATCGGACACATTCCGCAAGGTCGAATCAACGTGCTCAATCATAGACTCTCTCAAAACCTGGATTTCATGGGCGCTCGTTCGCGCATTGGATATATATCTCTCAACAACAGTGCTGTCATCAGCATATCCAATAATGCCTGGTGTTAGGAGGTCATTAATGTGCAGCAAGAATAAAGTTGCAGAGAGAACAGATCCCTGAGGTACCCCGGCATTAATTGCCATTAGGTCAGAGGAGTAGCCGTCTAAGACTACTCGAAACGACCGTTCCCTCAGAAAATCAGATATCCAGTCGCAGAGCCCGGTCGGTATGCCATATGCTGGAAGCTTGCTATATAAATATATTATAGTATGTTTATAGAGCTTTTTATTAATAATTGAGTTTAACTGCTTACGTAAAACGAAACGCCAATCCTTCGACTAATTTTGCTATTGGTTGAATCACATTTTTATGACGTCAAAGTAAATATTTAAGAGATAAATTATGTAATTCAATAATATTCGTCCTTTTTTTCAAAAACAGTTATAGATAAGTTAGAAAGAGAAAACTGGATTATTGATATGTTGACAGATATTTGAAAGGACATTTCGTTAAATGAATAAATTGTTACGTCGTTGGCTAGATAAAATGACCTATTCTTTAATTGGTCATACGTAATGAAAACATAACCCCTTATTGGCCGCAGCAGACTGCCATGCTACCTTTACCTTATTGGTTTAAATTAATAACTTGTTACGTCGTCGTTGGCTAGATATAATGACTTATTTTGTAAATGGTCAAATGTAACCTAGCAACCCATTACAGTCAAACAGTTCGTAAGCAGTGGTTTAGATGTCAAGATTTTGAATATAGAAAGGCATTTTGGTAGTGAATTCTATTGTTCGTAGGCAAAACGAATAGTTTTCATAATATTGAAACCCGCCATAAGTAAGTACTTAAAATAGGTCAGTTCGATCCTTTCACTTAACGGAAGTACATGGAATTAAACGGTTTTTAAGTAATTATACAGTAATGCAAATATTCAGAAATTGATTTTTTTTAAAGTAGAAGTTATAGAGGGTAATACCGTTCATAAGAATATGACCTCAACATCACCCGGTGGAAATAACGATGAGGTCTATTATGAACGCCAGGCCTTAGGAAAAAGGCGAAGCGGTGTTGTGTTATATCAAGGGTGGTCGCTAGCCAGGTGGACCTTGAACTAGTCGGTTGGGTCTTTTCAACCGACTTCCAAGAAAGGCGGTTCTCAATTCGTCTGTATGTTTTTTTTTGTCTTTTTTACACGAAATTTCTGACAATTATGAATTGATTTTGAAAATTGTTGATAAACATATGATGGAGGATACTTCATAGTTAGTCCCATTTAAATTTCATCGAAATCGGTTGAGTACTTCGTTGAAAATTTCAAACTTTTGAAAAAATATGTATGATTTCGGAGAATGTTTATGTTGATGACATTCTCAACTCAGCCAAAGTTTTGACGTGAAGTCGGTTTTTTAATGCTCTGCATTCGTTGATTAATCTTCTTCTCGTGTCAATTTTCCCTAAATTTTTGTCCCAAATCTGGCCACTCCCAGAGCATTCATAAATAAATAAATAATTAAGTCATTTAGTGTGCAACGGTTAGGATATGATGGGCAATTAAGTAGGTGTGCCATTGACTGAGTAGGTGCCCTGCAGTCACACGTGGTAATATCTGAATAATCCCATTTTTTTAAAGTGCCCCGGCAGCGACCGACTTGTCTGCGCAGCCGGTTAAGGGATTTCCAGGCCGGGTAGGGCTGGTCATATCCCAGTGCTAGGTTTTCAGTAGGTTGGACAAAGTCAGGAGGTGGGCCAAGTTCTCCAGAGCTTTAGGCGCGCTTCTTTAGGGGTATGAAGGACAGGTTTATGAAGAAGGTGTTGGGTGTAGCTCCGAGAGGTTTTGGTTCTGAGAAGAACTGTTTTGCCTCTAGTCTGGCTTGCGGTGGGTTGGATGTTTATTAAGACACGCTCCTATTTATAGCTGATCCTACGCAGCTAGATCTGAATGCATACACTTCCAACCCCAGCTTTTGATGTTTTATGACGAATACAATGATCATGTGTTTATAATATTATGATCGTAATTATTTTTATACATTGATAGTTGTTATAGTGGCGGGCAAAATACTACAAAACTTACTTGCTATACTTGGAAACGTATAAAGTGTAGCACAATCGTGATGACAACTAAATTAAGCGATACAGTTTGAGTGCTTTTCTGTATCTTCGAGTTAGTATCGGGTTAATTTAGAAAACCTACTAGTACTTATCTTGTCTAGTCTAATCATTGTGTGCGATAATACTAGACGAGGCAAGTACTATTGGTACACCCTTTTTAAAAAGAGCCCGCTGTAAGGTCATAAGTCTCTCCTCAGGGTAATGGGAAGATTTAGGCCTTAAACCTAGTGCTGGTTGGTGGACTTGTTGTTTATACTATACAACTACAAGTATATACAAATACAAATAGCTGCATGTCGGGTCTGTATGTATGCACCATTTATACTTTGTGATTTCCATAATATAATATAACGTTAGGGCTATAAAGGTAGTATGTCAGTATGATATTGGGTAAATTCTCCCAAAATTTACAACTAAAACTTCATCGATAATCTCCAATTAAAAAAGCCAGATCATTCTGCAATCGACTGAAGTATGTACCAGCCGTACAACAAACAACTATTTAATCGAACATAATAGTTTTATCGCGTGCAATCGGCACTCGAGGTATGTTATAAACACGGATATAGATAAGATAGAGAAGCAACTGCATTCGTCCGCGCCCGCGCAGCCGCCGCTGCAAGATACGGCAAGATACGTCGTTTGAAAAGCCAAAAGTTTCCATTATCAAAATCTTCATTATCATCATAAAAACTATTTGAAATAAGCCCACTGCAAGTCTATGAGTGTCTCCCTTGGGCGACGCCTGTGACTGTGGAGTCAAAAACCACAAATCTGTACCAGTGCTGGTTGGTGGATGTCAGAATTTTCAGGGCGCCAAAACGGCTTCCAACAAACCCTAATGACTACAGTATACAAGTATACGGCACCCGGCACCGACTGCTTAATGTGCCGAAGCACGGAAGTCGTCGCGAGAAATGAATGGTCAGCGGACACCCACTCTTTAACCGAGTCAGTTTAACCTGCTATAACGACTGATATACCGCACAGGAGCCACTGCGTAACGAGTTCACGACAAATTCTATTTAAACTTAATAAACGGCAGAATTTACCACTTTCTCAAAAGGAGATCAAGAGGTCCCTGCGCAGCCTCTAGCCCTATTGGCTGTCGCTCATTTCGCAACCAAATGTGCCGAAAGAGTCAACGGTCAGCAAAGTCCCAAACTGTCAGGCCAGCTTAGGTTGTCTTTTAATTCACCACCCAGATCTTGAGATTTTTTAGAGAGGACAGCCGGCGGCACTCAGCTGCAACATGCACTTTGCTTAAATCAGTGTACATCGTAATGCTGGCATTTATGATGAGAACAAAGTATTACTAAATATACAGTAGTGTTTTAGTCACCAGCCAAATTTTTTTTCCACTATAAGTATCATTCATAGAAACTATTTTGGCAAAAAAAAATGTTTAGAAGGAAATTAATCTATTCGCTAACTTAAGTAGCAAAGCATGGTCACTCTGTGAATGAATACCATTAAAATAAAGACGACTCCACGCTATTACAAAACATCTTCTAGTAACTACTGCGTCCTAGTAATAGCAATGAAATGCCGCGTCGTAGTAGCTATGTTCATCAACAGCGATTATTTGTAAAAAAGTTTGTGATGCCGTATTTTTATTTTTTTATATACTGAGCGGTACTAAAATAAATATGCAGGTACGTTTATATTGAATCAAAGAAAACAACATTTAGATTTGGCTAGTGTCTAAAAAACAACTCTGTATAAGTTATAAATTACCCAAATTGACACCCTAAACTATGTCGCATTCGAAATTACGAATGTAGATACACAGCATAACAATGCGGTATTCTAGTATACATACTGCCAGATTTTTTAGTTGTAAATAAAATTAGATTGATGCTTTAAAAAAAAATACTTTAAAAACATCACAAACTTTCATGTTTTTAATATAAGTAGTAAAATGTGTTCATAAGCATGTAAACTCATCATCACGATGACAATTCAAATGTCAATCGATTAGATAGATAACTCATGAATAACATGAAAAGGAAAGCAAATTAATTTATCTTACACAGCAAACAATAAATATAAAAGGATTTAAAAAAATAGTTTTTTTTATAAGCTTTGTAACCTTTACAAATTCAAAAATAGTTTTATGCCTTAAATTGTATGAACCAAACAAATACAAAATTTGCAGTTGATAAAATATAGCCCATGTTACTGAGAAATGTAAGTAGGTTACTTATGGAAAAAACTAACAAAATACCAATATTGAATGAACTTATGAAATGGATTGTAGTTGCTGCCGCCGCTGTACTGTTGCACGTATAAAATTCGTTTCAGATCGCCCTCGGATTTTACATTGTGACAGACTGGATCTGGATCCGTGTAAGTAAGTACTCCATTTTTGACCTCAACGCACATATATGTAGAATGTTTTCATCGTATACAGGGTGAATGGTGACAAATAGTGGAGTCCATCCCAGGCTACTTTTTATTTCAGCCCTATAGGAAAAAAATAACTATACGCTAATTCATATATCAGTCTATAGCGATTATTTAAAACGAAGTCGGAACCACCAAATGTACCAAATAATATAAAATACACTAAATCAAAGCATGAAATCTCTTTCCGCATGCATCTTTACCGACACGGACAAGGTTCTCGAACAAGGGGCTATTAATATACAAAATAAAATAAGTAATCACTTGGTCATTTTGTTAATTTATAACAGATATCCTTGTTAAATAAGTAATATTAGTTGATAGTAGGTATCAGACTAAAAAAAAAAAAAAAAAAAAAAAATACAACGTTTATTGCCAAAAAAAAAAATTGTTACATAAAAGAAAGTATGTTTAAATTATTATCATACAAAAATGAAACTTAAAATTAACTTATTCATAAAAGAAATACTTATAAAAATTAACTTATTCAAATATAAATAACAAACAATTTATTGGCAAATGGCCACATGCTCAGCATATGTCATTAGATAGACTACTATCTAGATGACGCTGGTTTTCAGCAAGGGCCAGACTTGGGAGTAAACATAAAAAGAAGGTTAGGAAGGTAGAGAGCGCAATCGAGTGGGGTGTTCGTGTAGTGGTATATTGTTGTGGTATTGTTTATGTATTTTGTGGGTTTAGGTATGTTGTTATGAAATTTGTGTGGTGTGTATTGTTTGATAAGTTTATAATGTAATGAGTATAGAGCAGTGTAAAAAGTATAAGTAGTGTTTAAGTAAAAGAAAAAAATAAAATAATAAAATAAAACATTTGGTCATAGAAGTAGACTAATATAATGTTATTTAAAAGAAATCTTATTCAGAGTTTTCGATACATTTGCTGAGTGGCAGTAATTTGTATCTACAACAATATTTTTTTTAGATTTTTTTTAAAAGTCAAGTAAGTGATGTTTTTTTTTTAATGGTGGTGGCAGATCGTTCCAGATCTTAGATGCCGCAAACCTAAAACTGCTTTTGTAGTTGGCTGTGTAGTGTTTGTGAGTTGCCATGATCTGAAGATTTTTAATTCGTGTATTTCTATTATGAGCTCTTCCGAGCCAGTCAATTTTGTCATAGAGATATTGTGGTTTCCCAGAATGCACAACTTTGTGAATTAAACCTGCCAAATGAAGACTCCTCCGTCCCTCCATTTTGAGCATCGAACCTGTATTAAGAAACGGCGTTATGTGAGAGCGTTTTGGGATTTTGAAGCAGAATCTGGCGCATGCGTTTTGGACTCTTTGTATTGCACGACTAGTTTTTTCATAGAGTCTCGGGCCATACACTACATCGCAATAGTTGAACACCGAAAGAACGAGAGCCTCTGACAGGTCAATTCTAACCTTCTCGTTCAGGAAGTCCCTGGTTCCATAAAGCACTTTTAGTCGAAAGAAGGCAGTTCTGATCTTGCTATTAATATGTTCGATGAAGCGAAGTTCACTGTCCATCTTCAAACCTAGGTTCATGGCCGACGTAACTCGCTCCACCTGGACTCCATTTATTCTGATTTCCGGTGCACAGTCAATTATTTGTTGGCATTGCTGTTTTGTTCCCATTACAATGAACTTAGACTTAGAAGGGTTGAGTACTAATGTGTGGAATTTTGCCCATTTATAGATATTGTCTAAGTCCTCGTTTATTCGCAGAATTGCTTCCCTGAGCTCATTTTGTTTGAATGAAGTGTAAAGCTGAGTGTCGTCGGCATAGAGGTGTACTTTACAGTGCTTAAGGTTCTTTACGAGATCGGCTGTATATAATATAAATAAAATAGGCGATAGTGTAGAGCCCTGAGGACAGCCCCTTGTAAGGGTTTTAATTTCAGAATTGACATGGTTACCCCGATTATCTTCGGTATGTACAAATTGTCGTCGATTACTAAGGAAAGATTCAAACCATTTACAAGCTTCTTCAGAGACTCCATAAAATGTTAATTTGGCAAGCAGAAGTTTAATATTTATGCAATCGAAAGCTCTAGAGAAATCCAATAGCACAAGAATACTACCCATTCCGATGTCTGCTGCTGCAAGTATATCATCTGTAACTTGCGCTAAGGCGGTCGTGGTCCCGTGATGACTACGGAAACCTGACTGCATGATAGGTAATATGTCTTTTTTCTCTAAATATTCTGTCAGTTGAGAGCAGACTACCATTTCTGTGATCTTAGAGAGAATTGGCAGGATACTAATACCCCGAAGGTCTTTGCAGCTTTCTACTGTCGATGACTTTGGGATCGGTTTTATCTTGGAAAGTTTCCATGTTTCAGGGAAAACGCCTTCGGTTATTGACTTATTTACGATAGTTGTAATGATTGGTAATGTGATAGGTAAGGTCATCCGTAACATTTGTATTGTTATTGTATCATGGCCGGCAGCATTAGTATCTATTGAATTTATAACTTTAATTATTTTATTTTGAGTTGTGCTTTTAATTTTGAAACTATTCTCGGTGTCCATGTACTTGTTATGTTTATAAGTGTTTATAAAATTAGATTCCACGTTAGAGTCCCCAGGAGTATCGAGAAAAAAGCTGTTTATTTTATCGGGATCTCTTAATAGATGTTCAGGTAATGCATCCACGCGTTTGTTACCAAGTATAGATGTTTTTTTAAAGTATTTCCACATCACACTAGGATTGTGTTTGTTTTTGTTGACGTAGAAAGTAAAGAATGCTTCCTTTTCTCTTTTTATTGCACTGGTTACCATGTTTCTTAGATCTTTGTAATATCTCATGTGAGATTCCTTTTTTGTAGACCGGGCTCTATTTAAAGCTTTGTCACGTAGAGACATCATAAATTTGATGTTGTCGGTTAGCCACGGGCAGGGACATTCTTTTATTTTTATTTTACGTAAGGGGGCATGTTTACTGAATATGTGGTTTAAATTATTGTTGAAAAAGTTTACCATATCGTTGATGTCATTGTAATTGTAAATTTCGTTCCAGTTTATCGACTTAAGGTCCTGCATAAATAATTCCTCATCTATTTTATACATTGCGCGAGTCCACAAATAATAAGGCGCAAATACAGGTCTTTTGATATAAAATTCACCTAAAACTAAACCATGGTCGCTCAATACAGGGTTGTGATATACATGTATTGATTTGCAGATTTCTTTGCTATCGGTTATTACAAGATCCAGCAGGGTCGAAGAATTACTCGTAATTCGCGTTGGTTCCTGGACTAGCTGATACAGGTTATGTTGACTTAAAAAGGAGATCAATTCCTGTGCTGAGTCATCATTTGGCTTAAGTAGGTTAATATTAAAGTCGGTAAGTACAAAGACATGGTCACAATATCCAAAACTACACACTGACTGGCTTAGCGCGTCCATAGCTGCGGTGGGTGAGAGCCCGGAGCCCGGGCGGTACGCGGTGCCGACGGCGACGCGGCCTACTCCGGGCAAGCTCAGTTCGAGCCACATCTGCTCGAGCGCGGAAGGAGGGTGTGGTTTGATGCGCACTCGCAGACCGCGTCGCACATAGAAACCAACACCGCCCCCTCTTTCGTCGTGTGGTCGAGGAGTGTTCTTCAGTATAAATCCAGGGATAACTGCAGCATACTTGTCTTGTCCAGTTTTGGTCCAAGTTTCATTTAAAGCTAAAATATCCGGCTTATACTTATCCATGGATACGATGAGCTCATCTTGTCCTGTGTTTAAGGAGCGTATATTAAGCAAACCTAGTTTTAAATGAGAACTTTTTTGTGTATTTGTCATTATCTATGTAAAACCATTGTAAAGTGTGTAGTAGTATGCATGGAAGAATTAAAAGAAATGATTATGAAAATAAATGAATTATGTATGAGTAAAATTGTAAAATACCTAAAAATCCCTCGCAATAAATTACATATTTTACACTCCATGAAACAAAATATTACCGATTCAAAAGCAGCTAAAACATATTTTCTTTGTGGCTTAGACCCATTACTTTCAAATTTGTGTTCCAGTAAAAAGGAATATTTTTTAAGTTGTTTAATAGATGATCTATATTTTTGAAAACTAAAGTAAGTTATTATAATATTGTTCAATACCAATTCAGAAAATATACACGAATATAAAACAAACACATGAGTATTTAACAAAATAACACTTTGCTGATACAAAACTAATATACTATATTTATTAGAAACATTGTGGATATAAAAGAATAACACTAATAGTCAATTTAACTTCTCCAAATCAGTTTCACTACGGATTCTAATTATTTTACTTGAATCGGATTTTCTCATTTGTATTAATGCATTTTTTACCCACACGTACTTGAAGTTTTTTTCAGTCTTAGCTGCACGAGCTTTAGCATAAAGTAGTTTGGTTCTTAGCGTCAGGTGTTCATTAATATAGAACCGACGAGTAGGTGCCGGCAGCGACAGTTGCTCGGTGGAGAGCTCGCGGCGAGCTACTAAGGGATCAGTAGTGCTAAAAAGCATAGTTATATAAAGATACAAACTCTTAAGTTGCACTACTGCGGGCTAATTCAACTTATTTTTTTTTATAACTAATAAGTTTTTGGTTCATTTGATAATAAAATGTAGTATTTCGCTTACTCCTTATTCTGATAAAAATAATTGTTACTCTTTATTTTACTGAAACATCTGTAGCCGATCGTTCAAACCCTTTGGACTCAGCCCTTTTAGGTACTTTAATAATTTAATTTTTTGTCTTATACGTATGATCTCAAACTATCACGTCCTGGAATTTCTAAAATGACCTACCAGTAACCCTGTATTTAAAAAAGCAACAAATATTCAAGATTAGATTTTTCAATGTTTCTCTACAAGCAGTGTTTTAAAACTATGAAAAGATAATAATTGGAAGTCATTGTTCGGAAAAATATCTTTCGGACAATGCGTATATCTAAGTATATACAATAGCTATAACTATATTAACTATTCCTGCAACTCGAATTGAGTTTAAAATAAAACACCGCTGTTTAAAGTCCCTATAGTAATCTACTACTTTTACGTTTTGATATGAACGATTTTAACACAAATGGGTAGGAATATTTTACTAGCTTTAACTAGCTCATGTTATGACGATAAAAAATGTACCGGATCTTTTATTATGTTTATATGTTGGTACTAATAACCTAAATTAAGATTTCAATAAGCTTTTGTTATGGGAATATCATGGAGGAATTTGGTATAAGTGATGAAATTCAGTACTACATACACCTATTTTTAAGTATAACAAGTATCTTATAAGGTATCAAGCCAAAAACGTTTTTTCGAACAGCTCGGCTGCCAGGTTAGCATGCACCCATCGATTAAGACTCGAATCGACAAGATAAATATTAGTTTGCTATTTTATCCTATCATGGTAGCTAACATGCGCACCAAAATAGATAGAATTACTCGATTTGATACCATGATTATCTCCACAGAACCAAAGATGCCATATTAAAAAAAATACATACGCTAAGTTTATTCTAAGAAAATATTGATAAAAGGCCCGATTTATCGTTGTCGATGGTTGCATACTAACTAATCCTCTGTCACCGCAAGCTAGTGCTCTAAAACCGATGCACATTAATATTGGCATGAAGTCCTGTCACTTGTGTCAGACCGCGATAAGGGAAGAAGCGCAGACGCACTTATAACTGGTTATTTAGTCGAGCAAGTATCGTCAAAATCTGTAGAAGAATTTTCATGTATTGCAACGATCATTGATGCTATTCGTTTACTTATTTGGATTCATAGTGTTTGATATTTAACTGTTTGAAATTTTTAATGATATAAAATATTGAGAGAGTATGGGTTGTTACTTAAAAACTAACATTGTATTTAAGTGAATACTAAGGCATTGCAAATGTTGAGGAACAAAATAAGTTTTGTGAACAATTGGTAACTATTACTTCTCAAATTATTTAGCAGCGTCATAATATTATCTTTGCAGACAAAACACTCGTCAAATGGAATCAATAACGTTGTTTATACCCAAAGTGTAAACTCTCGAGTGAGATGACGTCAGTGATTGACAAATCTCCAAGATTAGGCTTTGAAATTTTCCTCGAAGATATAAGATAATATAAACTACCCAAATTTTACCTTTAGCTACTTAAATTTTAGTCTGTGTAGGATCGGCGTAGAATAACTCTCGAAGCGTGTCGTAAAAGGCCACTAATACGAAAGACCCCCAACAGGGTTTGTCTGGCTTCACCTCACTTCAAATATCACTCCGTGTGATAAGCCCACTGTACGGCTATGGGCTTAGGCAGTAATCCACCAAGCTGGCCCAGTGCTGGTTGGTGGATGTCAGATATTTCAGGGTGTCGTAATGGCTTCTGACAAACACCAACGACTACTGTATACAATTAGCACCCGGGCCCGACTGCTTAACGTGCCCTCCGAAGCACAGGGTTTGTTAGAAGCCGTATCGGCACCCTGAAAATTCTGACATCCACCACCCAGCACTTGGCCAGCTTGGTGGATTACGGCCTAAACCTCCTCATCACCCAGGGTAGAGACTCACACCCTGCAGTGGGCTCATTACAAAGAGTTGTGATGATGTATTTGGAAGAGCTGCTTTTAACATGGTAATCCAAGGTTGATAGGGATTTTAAAGTCAAGCCTACATTGATAATAATAGTACGGCTCATCTCCTGAAGCCATAACCTAGTTGATTTCCGAACATAACCCATTGTTAATGCCCACTACATCTGTAGTAAAATATTAAAAGAAAGCTAAAAAGTGGTAAACATTTGCAGCATGTCGTGGGAAGAACCACGCAAAACTGATTCAAATAGGTAAAATATTTAAACAGCATCTATGATAATACTTAATACTGATTTATTTAACTTATCAACAAATATATCATCATCAATATAAATTATCACCTTTTCATAGAAATATTACGAAACAAACAAATGTATTAAATAAATATCTACGATAACGATAGGTAGTTTAGTATTGTTATTTGATTGGGTCAACAAACTCTCAACTATTAATGGGGTAGAATACTGCCAGACTGCCTACTTATTCCACTAGAGGCGCTGATTACGCTTGCTTGACCCATAAAACTGTCAAATACCATAGTAAAAGTTAATTTTATAGTGATTTTTATCAAAATATTAGAAATGCATCATTGCCTACTCATCAATTTTATAGAAAATGGATACCACAGTTTCTCTGAGGATATACACTTGCAGAAGTTGTGGATATAATTGATATAAACTTTTGTGGAACTATACATATTACGGTCCACATTTTCTTCATTTTGATATAGAAAAATAAATTATTGCATAGATTTACCGCTTCTAAGCAATTTCGATACCAACTTGTTCATTTGACGGTTTATAACGGGTCAAGCGTATGAAGCGACATCTATTTAGTTAGAGGTTTTCGTTTTCTTCTCAATTGGCATATGAAGACCGGTGCCCGCGCCGCTGTAGCTGTCGCTGCTGTCCAGTTTGCAACCTAAGATTTAGTTTACCGAAGTCTCCCTTTAATCTATTATCTAGACAGACATACACAAACTTTAACATACCTCTTTTACGTCGGAGTTTAAAGAAAGCTACTGATCTGTGTCTTGTCTCATTAGGTCCTAGACCTAGTCCCGTTGTGTGGTCTCCATATTACAAACTTACTTTGGGGGCTACATAAAGGGTGTCAATTTGGGTTATATAAAAAAAAATAGTACTGTTATTTGCAAGAGCTGCTTTTTCATAACAAAACCAGCAATTTCTAACAAGCATTCTTTTTGTGGTGATGACACTTATTTCATTTCACTCCTTTGGATTGTTTAGCTCTCAACCTGAATCGGAACGCACACATTCACCGTTCAATACATAATATCATAATATTTCATTGATAAGCCACGATTACAAATAAGCGCATTCTTATCTGTGACTTTCAAACACCCTGGCAACAATATTCTCGCTTGACAACGTTATTTTCTATTGTTGACGCACTTCGAATATAAACTGTTTCTTAATTACGATTTAGCTATTGTGGCGTTCAGCCGATTTCTACTAGCACTTGGTGAAATAAAACACAATCAGTACTTAGTCAGAGGAGTCGACACGTCCACTCGCACGTGCTGTCAACCGGTCAATCCCATAACAGAGATACGAGAGGGCGGCGCCTCGATGCCTCAATCTTTATTCCATTCACTCGTTCATTCCGAGTCACCACATCTCTCCTTTCTTTTTTTTTTTTTTTATTAAAAAGTTACATTATTTACAAATTGAACTGAATCTACCACCACTTCGGAAAGTCGATCTGTTGAGAAGAAGTGGCAAGAAACTCAACAGCAATCATCTTTTTAAATACACAATAACAATTTCACATAACACTTATCCTTAAATCTATTGAAGGGTTATAGACATTTTAACATATTTTATAACCTTAATTAACTAATATAATTTTAACATATTGTTATAAAAGACTACACTAATAGGAAACTAGTACTAAAATATCAGTTTAGTTATTCTCTACCAAATACCCTCGATCTTCTTTAAAACAACAACATTTCGATGACACTCCAGCTTGTCCTTTCCTTTTTTTTTTCATTTCTTTCTTTCTATCCTTGACCTGTTCATGAGCTACGTCATGTTCCAAGTGAATAGCGTAAGTAGGAGTGTATAACCTAACCTGTGTATAACCTATTAAAAAGAATTATAAAGAAGGCAATTTGCCTTTTTCCAATGCGGAGTGCTATTGTGCATTGTAAGATAGTCTAACATTTTTCCAGTCTGACTTTTGGGCTTGGCTTATTTTAACCTCGCTCAATATTGGATAGTATTGTGTAATATTTTAGCTAGTTCCATACAAGCAAATATCGAAGACACAATTTATTATTTATGATGAACCTCTTTCTATTACGAATATTTAAAGAAATTAATTTTTGGCTTTTTGTTATTTCTACCTTGACTGTGAGAAACATGAGCTCTTTGGAATGTTTTACATGGCTTTGAGTTGTCAGTGGTCGTTTCTAAAACTTGAATCACTTTTGTTTTTTTTTTTCAAGCCTTTAGTAGGTACATCCTAATAAAGTGATAGGAAAGTCTGGTTTAAATTCTAAGCTCTTAATAACATGCTTTTGTTATAATATCAATAAATTATAATTTTACGTTTGTCCGTATTGATTTTATCTAAATCTTCGGTGGCTTCAAAGGACAATTGATTACGCAATTTTTTAACAACCTTGATAAATTTTATCAATATCAACACATCTTGCTTTAAATAATGAAAGTTTATATTGATTCTCAGCCTGGGAAAGACTGTAAACCTTCAATCTGGACACAACCAGGTTATGATCGACTTTATTTATAGCTTTTCTAACCTACTATGGTTACAAATTAATTACAATTTCAGTAATCTCAGTCAGACAATTTTGTCTGAACTAAAACAATAAGGGTACTAAATCAAGAGATATAAGCAAATGTCGGCTAGGCCAATAGCACTGCACAACAAATAAGATGCAAAGTACAATAATTGGACTGCACTTAGTTATACAATAACACAATTTGAAATCATGTGAACTTGACCCTCCACAGTTCACTCAGTCAGAATTTTTGGTTTTTCTTGTTATTTCTTTGTTAAATTTTTGGGTTAAAATCATGAAATAGTATCAAACAAAATCGAATATAATAGTATTATTGCCACTAACTGTTCAAGTGAAACAAGTAACTATAACTAAAACCAAGTGAATTGCATAGTGCATAACTTCACGCCTGCATCCCCCACGGTGTAGGCAGAACACCAGAGGCTATGAAACCATCTGCGGTCTCGTTTGACAAATTCAGAGGTACTATTATGATGGAGAGAGGCCATTGCAGCGACAGGGGGCCAGCATATCGCCCGCAAAACCGTCAATAAAACCTCTGTCCCCCAACTGACTCCCACGGCATGCCCGGGAAGAGAAGCAGCCGGCACATTCCACGTTCCTCTTCCACTCCCAGTCCAGCATGGAAGTTGAATTAATGCATTATATTACTACAAAGTGAATTTGTTGTAAAGTTTTATTGAAATGACACTTAACTTTGAAAGTGTGTAAAACTTTCTGCAATATTAGTGAAAATCATATACAGAAACCATTATTAAATTAATATCGGTGGCTCTAATGGACCAATAAAAGTTGGCAAAAATAAATGGGGTAAGAGTTTGGTCTTTGGTATATAGTATACCTAAGCTATATCCTAACTCACCCAAGAAAATGCATGGTATAAAAATAATTTTATTTGCGTTTTATTTATTTATGTATGTTTTTGGAGAACCAACAGCTTTGTTACAAACTTATATACTGTTTAATATAAACTATGGAGAGCCAATTAAAGGTTCCCGGGATTATATAACTGGATAAAAATTAGGTAGTAGCGTAAAAGAGAAGCTTGAAGTTTTGTAAGAATCGTGGCGCCAACGCGCTTCGAAATCTTTTCGGAAGTAGGAAACTTTTCTTCCTCCAATCTTAGTCTTATTATATTCAATTTTACGCCATTATTGTTAGGATAATGTAGGGCCAATGTTATTAATAAAATCATTATTTATACCAAGCTTGAGCACTTATAAATTTGCATTTTTTTTTTTGTTTACTCATTTCCAAATGGGACGGGAGCATTAAATAAACCCAGCATAGTTAGGGTTAGGTAAGCTATGAATGTTTTGCCTGTTTTGATACTACCACAGAACATCTCTTTAGCATTTCCTCAATATTTTGTGAAAAAATATTACATTTGATGCCAGAATCTATTAGTAAATCGACATCCACACCGCCAATACGACATTTGCATCATCGTAGATGTAAAATATGTAATCGACATTGGTAGTTTGCCTACGCCGAGACTCTTATTGTCGTTAGGATGTGTTTTTATCATGAGACATTTGAGCAGGCTTTCGTTTGATGGTGCATGTGCACTATTGTTTTTTGAAATGACCTGCTTAACACTTTCAATAAATCTCATATTCTTTTCATTTTTTTTTCTTGCAACTTCTTTATTCTGCAAACCGCTCATCTGTCTTTCGACTGTTTTGGCGTTTTGATTCAGAAATTATCATATTTATGGTAAAGTTATCTCCTAGTAAAAAACTTTCTTTCTTAACTTTGAACAACTGCACTTTTCTATAATCTGTCTTATCAGATTATCATTTTCGTTAGAGAAGTTTTATTTCGAAATTTGCTTTCGAAGCCTAACCAGAAACTTTTCAAATTTTTTAGCATTTTCGTGGCGCATTAATCGAAAGGCATGACGTTCATACATGTAACTTTGTTGAGGACAAAATATTCGTTTACTCCCCTACTGCTATCTTATAGACATCTATATTTCCTTGTCTTTGACATGTGCGCCAGGAATATTATAGTAAATTTCTTGTTGGGACAGCCCTGCAGAATACAATAAAGTAGCATCAATTTCGGTGGCTACAAAGAAAACTTTCAAACCACGCTTGAAGCTCTAACGCTTATTTTAATTGTAGGTATCTAATATGATATCTACTTTATTTCAGTTGACCTTTATTTAACCAAAATGACATTAATTCCAATTAATTATTATTTTATTTCAAATCGTTCCAATAAATTTCATTTCCGTTATGAAATTTCAGTTGACTCGATTTTGTCAGGGAAATATTTAATTTAATATATTTAGTTTTTTGAGTATAAGTCTACGTTATAAAAATTATTGTAAGTTATTCCATTTTACACTCATTTGTGTCATTTCAGATAAATGAATTGTTTTTCGAAAATTTAATAACTAATGGCAGAATGAATACACCTTTCTAACTAGTTATAATAGTTTTCTTTTGTAAGCAACATAGTTGCTTTTGTTTATGTTAACCGACGAATCTTATTTCCTTAATTTGTTACATGACATATTAAGTAATGTTACATTTGTAAAAGTAAAGAGCTAACGGATCATATTTTTACTGTTTGTTGTATTTATGTAATGAAAACCTACAACAGCCAATTAATTATATTTTTTTTAAATAAACATAACATTGTGATGACACAATAACTATTTTAGTGCAGTTGTTTTAAAAGTTGTTATGTAGTGCCCCTCCTGGGTTACGGGTTCACTGTCACGCCGAGCCCTAGGTAACGTCAGACACCGACTCCGTCGCTCGACCGACTGGCCGTTTCACGTTACTCCAACTTGCGGACATGAGACAGTGTACAGTATCTACTTAGCAGATACACAAACACTACTCGTTATACCATTAGATGGGAAGTACATTGTACAACCTCATGGGAACATTTTAGTTGCATTAGATGAGAAGTACATTGTACAATTTCATAGAAACATTTTATTTGCATAAATTGATTGATACAGGCAACCTGATTTATCAATTATCAATTCACTTAAATGCAAATCGCTTATATTTATTGTTTCTACAAGACTAATCTATTTATTTCTTATTAATGGGTTGATTATCCATTGTTACTAAGAAATTTTCAACTTTAACATTGTTTGACAAAAACATCATTGTACAATCTCATAGAAACATTTTATTTGCATAAATTGATTGATACAGGCAACCTGATTTATCAATTATCAATTCACTTAAATGCAAATCGCTAATATTTATTGTTTCTACAAGACTAATCTATTTATTTCTTATTAATGGGTTGATTATCCATTGTTACTAAGAAATTTTCAACTTTAACATTGTTTGACAAAAACATCATTGTACAATCTCATAGAAACATTTTATTTGCATAAATTGATTGATACAGGCACCTGATTTATCAATTATCAATTACTTAAATGCAACATCGCTTATATATTTTAATGTTTCTTCAAAACCGATCCATTTATTTCTCATTAATGGGTTGATTATCCATTGTTACTAAGAAATTTTCAACTTTAACATTGTTTGACAAAAACACTTCGAATGGGTTGTTATTAACACGATGACTCATGAATATTCCAAACGATAATTTAGGGTTTTTGTACTTTTGATTACTTGATCAAATTCAGGTAACCAGAGTTGAAAAACATTTTGCGAAATTCATGTTATTTTACATTAGTTTATCATTGAGTAATTTTTTAACCTCATTTTAATGATGAAACTGTATAACCATAGAATTTTACACGAAACTTTTCATAAGTATTGATGTATTAACAATCTATCCAAAATGAGCAAATTTGCATTTATGCAATGAGAATTTTTTGTACCTAACTAGTATTGAACTATTGTGATTCTAGATACAACTATTATTGAATTTTGATATTGATATGATAGTAAGCTTATTACTCAAAGCATATTATAAAAGTAAGGCACTTAGTAAGATTCACTTTAAATTTATTTTAAAAATAATTTTATACGTCAAGGGACTTATGTAATACTTTCTGAAATAAATTTACAGAGTGTCAGTATAAATATTAATATACACTTTCTCTTTTTTTTTTTTTTTCATATCAAATATAAAAATTGCTCATTATGGACCAGTTTAAACACAGTAACACATTTGTTCTGCTTTTGCAGAATAATAGTATATGTACTCACATATTTATCCTCGTCGCCAGTTGTGGCGTTCAGCCGATTTCTACTAGCACTTGGTGAAATAAAACACAATCAGTACTTAGTCAGAGGAGTCGACACGTCCACTCGCACGTGCTGTCAACCGGTCAATCCCATAACAGAGATACGAGAGGGCGGCGCCTCGATGCCTCAATCTTTATTCCATTCACTCGTTCATTCCGAGTCACCACAGCTATATAGAACACTTATGCAAATACGTAAAAAATAGCTTGTAGCTACGAGTAACAATCATAATACAACTATTAAACGAGGCTTCACTTGGGTAAATACATATTTTCAAGGCAATATAATCTTATTCTAGACTCTTTTTGTGTCCGTCAGATACATCTTGTCTAGTCGTTTCCGTGGGTTCAAAGTACAAACAGACTTACCAAGTGAAAACTTAAGACAGTGAGAGCCTGAATTTGCGTTTATTATTTAAACAAATATAGGAATTATTTTACTATCATTAGGCCTTCTACACATGGATGGTACAACTTTAGTGCCAACGCTGCGTTACGCGTTCGAACGCGCGTACCGAACGTCCGTATCTTCAAATAGGCACACCTACCCATAGATTTATAATATAACACCTACTAAGAGAGATTCAAACATACAAACTTTCATAACATTATCCGTACCGTACGCGCGTATCATACGCGGCGCTTGGCGCATTCCGAACGTCTGTATCGAATGTGTGGCGCAGCGTTTCACAAAAACACATGTTTTATAATAATTGTATAAACAATTACATACAATTGCTTTGTGTAAATTAAGAATACGTATAGACAGATCGGTACAAAAATAATGTTTCTTCTGTAATTAGTGGTGCTAATAGACTAAATTTAATACATTGTTGAGTTATATTGATCGAACTTACTGAAACTACGTTTTTGCTGTTGCTGCCTGCTAGAATACCGCCAACATAACAACCGTGGTGCGATTTAATAGATTTAAACAACTACTCACGACGAAGAATCCTTATCGGCAAGTCACGGAACTAAATAATTAAACTATGCTCTTTAACAGTCATAAAGTTGGAGTTGCCTCTTCTGATAAGTGACGCCTAGTAGAGATGTTATATTAGGATCGAATTTTCATATGCCTGTTAACTAATATAACGCTTTATCAATAACATGGTGTCATAACTTTTACTGGGTAATAACAGTGACAGTTTCCTATCGTAAAATGTACTATATTCATTCTAATATATTATAACACAATGATTATCGCGCGCTTTGATGACTGCATGCATAATAAAGAAATTTTCGTATTACCGAATATAAATAACATTTCTGCCGTGTAACTGTTATGTATAACTAATATGAATTATATTAGTCACACCTCTAGCGCCTAGTTAGGTTTTACTGGCCTTCTTTTTGTAAGCATTCCTACCTTCCTAGGATTTTCTTGCTTTAGCCTTCCTAGTCAGAAAACTATAATTAATACTTAATTTGAATTTACAGATGTCCATATACCTCTATGCACTTATTATTAGGTGGCAGCGACGCATGTTAAGCGGCTATACTAACAAAAAAATTAGCGCGTTTTCAATCACCAAATGAGACGTAGGTATATCACATCACATCAACCGTTCTTAAAACAAAAAAAAACTTTGTAAACAACTCCAGAATAGTCATACAACTATTTTAAGAAAAAAAAACAGAAGTACCAACATAAGAAGCTGTTATACCGAAGGCCGTACTATTGAGGTCGTCGAGTCTACTTCCGACGTTATAACTTGTAAAGATTGATCGGTCTGTCGGTCTCTGTGTCTCAGTTTAAGCTGAAACTTGATTTGTGTTTAAAAGCTGATCGTTAATCACTGGTATTTTAGCTTAATGAGATCATTATGGATACAGTAGGGTATTAAATCTTGATATTTATGAATGTTTCTTATCGATGGCGCCAAGATTGAAAACGGCCGACATATTTTTTTATGTCAACTAATGGAAAGTTTTTTATAGTTTCTGCTTCGTTTGTCAGCTTAAAATAGCTATAACACAGCTGGACAAGCGTATAAGACTACTAGTTAGAGTGGAGTCCGTTTTGAAAGGTTTGACAAGATGGCTTCATTTTTAATTTTGTTAGGCTCAGGATAAATATGTTTGATGGTAATCTATTTACCTCGACGCACGTTGCGCCCAAGCTGTACCGTTCGTGATCTAGCGAAGAGTAACGTTTAAATGTGATTAATTTATAACGATAATTATGTGATTGAATTTCGAATGTTTAAACCAGTTATTGTGACTTATATATAAGATGAGATATATTTGACGATTAAATTAACCCTATCGATCATCCCAATCCAAAGGCCTCTTCATTCGTTCTTCCTACACGATATAATAAATAAAATACATAAATACCAGACACCGTAGTCAAGAAAGACTGTTAAGATATCGAAAAGTCTAGACTATAGTAAAATAAAATAAAACTGGATAAGATCCGGTTTTAGTGCCAACGCTGCGTCACGCGTTCGAACGCGTGTTTCATACAAAACTGCAACGTCCGTACCATACGTGCGTTCGATACGGACGTTCGGAATGCACTAAGCGCCGCGTATGATATGCGCGTACTGTACGGAAAATGTTATGAAAGTTTGTATGTTTGAATCTCTCTTAGTAGGTTAAGTAGATTATATAAATCTATGGGTAGGTGAGCATATTTGAAGATACGGACGTACGGTACGCGTGTTCGAACGCGTAACGCAGCGTTGGTACTTAGGCGTCTTATATTATATCTCTACATCACCCATCTCTTCTCAGTCCACTACGAAACGGAAGCTGTATACCGATCTCGGACATTTTTCCTTGAACCGGAAGTTCATCTTTACTCAAAGAAGGCAACAAGAATGCTGATTGATGCATACCTTGGAGTAGATGCCAGGGATTATTAGGATTGCAGCATAAATTATATTGTTGAGGAAGTCAAGATTAAACTGCAAAGAAATATATGTTCGCAAGGAATCACTTGTTGGGTATACGGCGAAATAAAGAAATTACGTCCTGAAAGTTAAAATTTAAGTTCAAGCTCCATAATTGGACCATATAATATTAAAAAAGACTAATCCTACTTGATAAAGGATTTCAAAAAGCTTTAATGATTTTTTATTGTCTGTTCAATCAAATCAACTAAATTTTTATTTCGTAGAATTCCAAAGTCTCTTCAAGTCTCATCAAACTCTTCCATGCTGGACTGGGAGCAAAGGAAAAACATAGAATGTGCCAACTGCTTCTCTTCCCGGGCATGCTGTAAAAGTCAGTTAAGGGACAGAGGTTCTATTAGAGGTTTTTTGTGGGCGATAGGCTGACCCCCTGCCACTATAATAGCCGCTCTCTACCATTATAATGCCTCCAAACTTGTCAAACATGACATCAGACGGTTTTATAACCTCTGGTGTTCTGCCTACCCCATAAGGGATACAGGCGTGAAGTTATGTATGTATGTATGTAATTCCAAAGTTTTGATGATTGATATTGATGTAATTTGTACACTAGCTTTATTTTGATATTTATTTTTTATTATAAACGTGAAAGCTGTTGTAAATATAACTAGAAGAATCGGCAGAGAAATAAACAAACACAAAATCTAAAGAAACTATAAAGCAAAAAGTGTAATTTTAAATATCTAAATGAGAAGCACAAAAGTCCTTGGATGAAACTATTTTGTTATGTAAATTGATTGCTATTAAGTTGTTATTCAACACATCAACCGTTCAAAGAGAATGTAGATCTTATAATGTGCCCAAATGTAATTTGTTTGAATGTATGCTTTGATGTTCCTAGGGTATTAATATTTTTTTTATTAATCAACAAAGCAACTTTTTGAAGAAGTCTTGGATAGGACTTTACGTAACTACGCAATAATAGTTGATTATCTTGCATTGGGACGTAAAAATGATTTATTTTATAAATCGATAAAGATAATTCTTACTTTGACTCTACATTTAAATCGCCTAAGATCTTAACGACTGTAACTTATACCTGATACTTTACAAAATAATTTTGAGCAATACATTGTTTAAAATTGTAATTAAGAACTGAACCGTGACTAAGAATTTGCTAGACAGAAAAATGCAGAAAAAATGTAGGGCAATTACCCGTGCCTTGAAAGAACTATCTAGACGTAGTGAGTTGGAAAAACAGATTGCATAACTTTACTACGATAGCAAAGAATGTTATGAAATTTCCATTTATTGCCTTTTTTTATTCCTCGCTATAAAACTACGGAAACGTGGGCGTCGATTTTTCTTAATAAACACAAACGATTATGTACCTTTAGTTTTTTTTAGAAGCGTAGGTGCGGCTTAGATTATAATTACCCCCTCTCTGAAAGTCTCCCACCAAATAATTCCTACTGCTCCCACGGCAATGTGATGAATCAAAGATATTTTAGGAAAAGCTATTTCATTGCTAAGTCCGTGTGCTCTTGGGCCTCATCTCCACTTCTCAAACTACCATCAGGTGGGATTTAGGAATTTGATCTGTGTTTTATCTGCAATTAAAAAACTAAGTTAAGAAATTGCCACTATCCTTTAACACCTGACAATCCAGGGAAGTGGTCTGTATTTTGCTATACCTGGATGCTAAGTCCGGGTGCTAGTATATGCACTGCATATCCTTTACGTATAGTAGAGCTGTTTGGTGGTAGTACGCAGGACAGAGATGGCTACACTCGGACTTGGAAAGAAAGGGTATCTTTCAGAAACTTTACCTATCTTTACAGTTAGCTCATCATCATCATAACCTCACGCCTGTCTCCCTCTGGGGTACAGACAAGGGAACACCAATTGCTACGATCCATACATATCTCTTTCGCTTCCTACACCTTCATTTATCTTTTCAGAAATGATCGCTAGTTGCGGGTACTTTTAACTAGGCCCTTTTTTAAGAACGTCGCCAATTTCTTCCGACAACACCATCCATTCTTGCTCTGTCGTAAATCTACTTTCACTCATCCTTTCCAAATGTCCAAACCACCGTAGCATACTCCTTTCAATCTTAGACATTATATGTTCTTTCAATCCGCATCTCTTTCTTATTTCACTGTTGCGCACCCTATCACTCAATTTTACTCCACATATGCTCCTCAAAGCTCTCATCTTTACAGCATTAATCCTGCTTTCATGTCTCTTCTGCCACACCCAAGATTACCATACGTTGGCGCCAAAACTCCCTCAAGTACGGCAAGACGAGCCCTTATTCGGTATAATTTTTCTTTCCATAATTAAATACCATAATTACAAACCAATCAATTGCTTGTGGCAGATTTAAAATGACTTTTATTGAACATACTCAATAAGACTAAAATCTGTTAAATAATTTATATTTCAACGAGACGTTGCTGGACTGGGAGCAAAGAAAAAACATAGAATATTCCAGCCCGAGCATACTGTAAAAGTCAGTTAAGGGACAGAGGATTTATCAGAGATTTTTTGTGGGCGATAGGCAGACCCCCTGTCACTACAATAGTCTGTCTCCACCATTATAATGACTCCAAATTTGTTAAACGTGACCTCGGACGGTTTCATAACTTCTGGTATTCTGCCTACCTACATAAGGGATACAGGCATGAAGTTATGTATCTACGTAAGACGTCGTATAAGTGACGACGTTTATGTTAAGAACTCTATGAAACATTTTTTTGTTCATTCATCTAAGCATTATATTAATTAAGATTGTTAATGCTCACAGAAGCTCTCGCAGCGACTGTGTTCTGTTTGTTTTTATTTGTAAATTATTATAATCAACTTTCTACTTAGGCATTCATGAATTATAAAATGTTGGACATTATTTTTATACGGTGCCCCAAAATAAACAGAGATTAGGTAATCATGTAACAAATGTAAAACTAATAACAAAAATAGCATACTTTCATAAACATCTCCATATCTTACAAATATTTGCAGTTTAAAAAAAAATGTGATCCAAATCGAACTCGCATTCACCAAAAATCTACTTTTTTTTGAAATCGGTTGAAAATCTTCCAGTTCTATTAATTACTCGTTATATGTAGCTCAAACGTGTTTTTTATATTCGCTTTATCTAGAGCACGGAAATGCTATCAACTACTAGACTCTACTAATTTGATTATAATGAAAAATACATTATTGCAAGTAGGTGAAGTTCTAAGGACGATGTTTGATTAGATCTGTTCCTAATTATGTCGTGTATTCGTGACAAAGAATTTTATAATCTCATCGATAACAATACAAGAAACGCATATCATTACAATTATTTAACAAAGCGAAATAATTTACCTTATTGTATACAAATAGAACAAAAGAAGGACCTACAGTTTTAAACAGGTACCTGAGCTAGTCCTTTGTTGTATTAAAAAGGAATTTAAAAGACATAATGTTCTTTATTCAAACAAAACGACCAATTAAAAAAAAAGAAGCTGAACGTTCTTTGAATAAAACCTTCTTTGAGAATTAAAAAAGGAATGCCGTTCGATATTCGCAACACACAAGAAAAAAACAAAACAGCGCCAAAAACAACTAACCGCAGCAGTAAAGAAAAAAAAGCGCGGGAACTGTGCTCTACAACTGGCAGGCTGTCAATTCATTAAACGCGACCAAGGGGAAGGGGGAAGGAGAAGCTTAGCCACAACCGGCTCGAAACCTCGCAAAAACGTGCGTACAACTGCTAAATAATACGATCAACAGATTATAACGCCGATGCGGCGGCATTATAAATCGCGTTACGTTATTAGACTTGTTTTTTATAGTGTAAAAGAAACGGCGTCTGCCCTGTCGGTGTGTAGAATGGCGCCGGGTCGAGGGGAAGGGGGCGGCGCGGGGAGGTGAGGTCGACTGGGTACATGCTCTGGGGGTACATCGTAGTGATGGGCTGTGGTGAAAATTATCGTCGGTAACGGTTCTGGATTTGAAACTTGGTTGGAATTCGAAAAGTTTAGATTTTCGATGAAACAATTTTTTACTTTGTGTTTAAAACAATATTATCAGAAAGTAGAGCGTTGTTTATATTGTCGTTAAGTTTTCACGATTCATTCTAAGAAATAAACTACTTTTTACCGGACTTTGTAACACATAATTATATTTTACATTTTTAACTTGATATTTTGATGTCTTTATGGACCCCGGCTACTCTTAAAATAAAAGGTGTTTTATTATTGACCAACAACGTTTATTATTAGTAAAGATGTAATTCGGTTATTATCTTATTTAAGTGTTCAGGTATAACGATTATTGGAAGTAGAGCAATGTCTAATTCCGAAAAATATTTAATCATACTTAATCCTACTAAGAACGATGTTATCTTAATTTTCAGACATCCTTGATCGAATATTAATTTGCGAAAAACATAATCACTACATAGTATAAAACAAAGTCGCTTTCTCTGTCCCTATGTCCCTTTGTATGCTTAAATCTATGAAACTACGCAACGGATTTTGATGCGGTTTTTTTTAATAGATAGAGTGATTCAAGAGGAAGGTTTATATGTATAATAACATCCATTAAATAGTGGAGAAGTACTGTTATTTTTGAGGTTTCTTATATGATGTCGTAAATAATTACATTTTTTCCGCTTACATTGCAAACGCAGGCTGAACCCTACGAGTTTTATCAAAATAATGTACTAAGTATTGTACACATTGAAAAGGTCTACAGAAAAGTCCGTGATGGTATATGTCTATCTCTTATGGATAACCCACAATAACTTTTTTTTGTCATTTACTTTTTACGACAAATAATGACTAATTTTTGAAGCGATTTTAACCAATACAGCATTAATCCTTAACCAATTAAATACCTTGAATACATTGTTCATTTAATATAGATCTATATGGCCCTTTACACCGTATGATTTAAGAGAATATTTTCGAAGATATTACAGATTTAAAAATTGCGGGACGTAGCGTTTGCGGCGGTACCGGCCGGCCGCCCGGTGCGGCAAGAGCGTGTATCAGCATTGCACCCGTGCGAAGCCGGGGCGGGTCGCTAGTGACTTATAAATGATATTGAAACCTTCAGAAATAATCGACTTAATTTGAACTTTAAATGACCATCCCAAAAGAAACACTTATCGAGAAATTCTTCGATCAGCGTATTAATTAGATAAAAATTAAGCTGATAGTGACAGCTTGTCCGTTTAATAATCAGAGTAATGGTCGGAATGATAGTGCATCACTAGTCAGGGCAAGCGCTAGGGCGGGGCGCAGGGGGGCTGGCAACGCGTATATAACCCTGCCCCCACGCGCGCGCCGCGTCAGTCAACGCTACGCCGCCGTGTACCTCATCGCTAAGCGACCGAGCAGCCACGCGCGATCAATTGTGAAAGTGTATTTGTAACGTGATTTCTCGATAGCGAGAGTACTACAAAGTACCGAAGGCCGTCGAACGCATACCACGTACAATTTAAATAAGTGCCGGTAGACAGAATATCTTTGTGAATATTAGAGAGAGAAGTTCAATGGAAGCGAGGTTCGTGACCTGCCGGAGTCTGCAGCAGATCAAGCCGCCTGAGAAGAGCCTGACCCCGGCGCCGCCAACGGTGAAGGGGCTCCTGTCTCGCTTCGGAAGCCAGGCCCAAGCGCTATTCGCACCGAAGAAGCCGCGCTTCGGATCCTCAGTGGCGATTCACAAGCTCCGTGAGACCAAGTGGTTCAAGCATAATGAACAAAACATCCTGTGTGCAGTCCTCGAATCAGGATTCGTCTTGGAAGTCCGAGCTGAAGACCCACTACCACCAGACTCTATCTTGTCACCTGACTACCATATGTATGCTGTCGCGATGTGGAAGAAGGGGAAAGGTAGGTTTTATATTATTACTAAGTTACTTTTAAAAGGTCGTGTTTACAATAGGCATTCTTGATGGTTATCGTAAAAATAATTGGGACGGCGAGATAACGTATGCAGCACATGAGTTCCGAGTCGGCACTGAGCGGAGTTGGCATCGTTTACATAGCTCGCACATGTGTGCGTCAACACCACAATGGCTTTTGTAAATATTCGTCTCCACGTAGACACATATGGTGCAACTGCACCCACAGACAGGCGTTACATGATAACACCTACAGTCGCATTCCGATTTAATGGGGCAACCACCTTAAACGCTTGTATTTCCGGCTCAAACTAGTTAAGCTCCGTTCATAAAGCGATCGGAATTCAATTTTAAAATATGTTCCTTCAATAATTCATGAGAAATTTCCGGATTCCATAACAACATTATTTTTTCTTTATAGAAAAAACAAAGAACCCGGAACAGATAGAGGTGTTCACAGTCCAACAGAAAGGTGTGAGAAAACGCATTATCAAGACAACTCTGAGTGCTTTTTGGAAGAAGGACTCCGTGATTCGTATCAACAATGTTGACGATAAGCAGGAGACGCCAAATAGTGAAAAAGACATACGAGCAAAGGTAAATTATAATCTTCAAGATAAAAAAAATAATCAGTACATAATCGGTTCCTAAAAGGTCATTTAGACTATCAAGTACAACGATCGTAATTGTATGCGCCAGCGAACTTTAATAACAAGAGTAGATCGATGCATAAGCAATTTATTCTAATACGATCGTAAACAAGTAACATTCCCACAGATAGAATGACATAACAAATGAACGACCTTCAGTGTCCATGCACACTCATTAAATACTACTCACGAGACGCAACTTTTTCATTGAAACGTGTTTCTTTTCGAATGTTAACCTAAATATTTAAACCTCAGACTTTCAATAGCAACATTGTTCCATGTTTAAAGGCCTCGATATAAATGCAAATTGGACGATGTAAACCAATCGAATAAATCTCAATTTGTCGCCCGTTCTTGGCTCGTTTATTGCAAGAGTACGTTTCGTTTCGATCCAATTCCAATAAATCTTTTATTCCTAAACCAATTAGAACAATCTGCATTAAATTAGTAGAAATTTTCGAGATTAGGATTTAGATTTGCCTTTTATTATTGCGTAGGACGTTAGACAAGGACACCTCTCTTTTCAGATAGAGAAAGCAAACGGCTTTCCTTTCTGGTAACTGAGGACCAAGTCACTGGATGGCTACTAAGGGGCTTCTACTGATTGCAGCTGGAGATGGCCACAAAGTCAAGGTTCGAGAGGAACTGGCATAATACCCTGCATTTCGTGCACTGGTGCAGATACGGGGAAACCCCGCAAGAAGCTCGCATGCGACAGGTAAGCCCACACGCAGTCATGTAGCAATATAACCGTAATGCTTTTACGCGAGAATTCTAGAACCCATAATAACGGTAATCCGCGTGCAGCGAGAGGAATTTCCAATCAAAATAAATTATTTTCTATCTATCTCTTTCTATCAGAAACTTTTTATGTTGTAATGTTGTTTAGGTTCTAGAAAACGTTTTTCATTTCGAAACATGCATGTATTCATTTACAAAACAAGTCTTTAAAAACATAAGTTCAGTTTTTTAGTAAAGTCAGTATCAAGCCTTATATAAGTGTCATTGTTTTTTGCTTATTGTGATGTTTATGCTATTTTTATGAACATCGTACAAAATCGACTGGTGCTTTCATGAAGGATCGACATCAACTCATTCGGGCGTTCATACATATGGAGTAAGTCGTGCATGGGGCAAAACTGTGGGATCGATGATTTGAAAAAATAGAGATCGCACAACAAAGACATTTTGTTACAGATCAGCTTAACGACTTCGAAAACACCCATGATTATCATCTTTTGATGGTAATCATTAAGGCGCTTTTGGACACACTGCTGGCGACTCTATAACACCGGTGAGGTTATTTCCAAAATGCTGATATTTTTGACCGGAGTTTGCCCCTAAGAATTGTTAACTATTTCTGTCTTGATAACGTTTATCACAAACTGTTGCATTGTATCTACGTTTTGATATGTAAACATGAGCGCGTAATTCGAGTATATGTTTATTTTTAAACGTAAAGCGTTATCGTTTAACAATGTCATCTCAACTTGTAACGCACGAAGCAAAGTCTGTGGATTGTTTAAACTGTAATTTGGACGCGTTCATTAATATTTAGTTTGAATGGCAAGTCACGAATTCATGAATATTGACAAAGTAAACGAACATCGATTCTGAATATGAACTAAATGTAATACATTTTGTTATTGCCGGTTTGAATTTTCAGTTCAATACTAGATAGATACAATTGCCGTGTTTTATTATTAAATTAACTTACTTAATAGACTAATATTAATAAAAAACATTACTCATGTATTAATCATTCAATTTAACCATGACGAAAATTAAATACTACTCGAATAATTAAAACACATTCCGAACAACGCAATATAAGAAAACACATTAGGTCAAAACCAATATTTCTATTAAAGCTATTCGTGTGTCAGGCGAAAAAACTCACATGTCTAAGAATGTCGATGTTTACGAGACGCAAATTCTTTGCATACATTAAAACTTCTAATCCGGTTATAACCAGTTGCGTTACCGGTTTACCAGTCACAATCGGCATTCGCAGAAAAACCATTAGTTACTCGACCCTAGCAGGACATGAGCTGTCCTTCTACGAACGATTATTGTTTGCATTATTTTCTCTGACGTTACTTTTTGCCTGCTGTGTGTTTTATGTTCCTAATTCTTTTCTTTGCTTCTGTTTGCAAATCATGCCGCATTATGAGAAAAGTAACACATTGATCCTAATTCATATATCAATCGTCCTTACTGGCACGATGTCGTGATAATTAAATTAGACTAGTCTAAAAGACGTATGTTTTTAAGAGAATAGCGTTAGCTAATTATCATTGTTTAGTAACACTTTGCGACAAATTCTTAGTTAATTTTTAGTATTGATTTTATATTCCGTGAATTCTATTAGGCCTTTGATTATCTGTCTCGAAATAACGTTTCAAATTTCTTTTGTTGCAGGTTAGCGAGTCGCTCAAGTGGGGCAACATTGGCATGAATATGGGCGTGATGCTGGTCAGCCAAACCCAGGGCAGGTCTGCGAAGTCCGTATGAGGTCCACTCGCCAGCGTCTCCGCCGCTGGCCACTCATACAGATGCTTCTCTTGCTTTTGGCCACCAATCGCCACGAACACCCGCGTATGAATTTTGGAAAAACATTCCAATGACGCTAGGAATTTGTTTTCTAAACTGTCTAAACTGACAGATTTTGAATGATCGTCATCTGACGGATTCCTTAATCGTGTTCTCAATTTAAAAAAGTGTTCCTTGAATACATTTCTAAGACTCCGCTCCACTTGTTTATCAACACCTGACAAATTTGAATTGTCTGTAAAAATAACATTCCTGATTGTAAGACAGCTCGCCTCTTGGCTATAATGTACTTTAATCCTCTATCTTTAGATATTATTATCTCGTGTAAGAAGCTCTTCGTGAAATAAAAATTATTCTAAGATCTTGCTATGATGATTGGAGTAGTGAAACCCTAGTCTTGGCTAATTCATGTAACCTGTCATCATTTTCTGACTTTAATAAGACTGTTATTAATTTTCTATGAAATGTTATCCATTAAGAACCAACTACGAGACTAAATAATTGATTCCTATTGTATTTGGATTCCGCCTTATTGTAAAAACTTTTTGGAAAAAAACGTATATGGTCAAAATTTAAGATGTTAAAAAACAGAAAGAATAGTATTGACATGTTCAAAGTATTTATATTTAGAATTTAAAGAATTAAAAATAAATGACAACTGTTGATTTGCGAGTTTGTTTTAATACTCGTGTATTTAAATTTGTATTATTTATAATAAGAATCTTTTAAAAAACAATAAATGATAAAAAATATATTTCGAAGTTTTATTTAAAATTTCCACATAGGTATATTGCATAGCTCTTTACGTGCTGGGTGGCCTTTGTCGAGCAGTGGACGTTTCCTGGCTTATGATGGTAATACATATTATAGTACTTATACTGGTTCTTACTTTTATAAGATAGGTTTTCTGGCAATAATTAAAATAAGGTCACGGGTTCGTTTCCCGCATGAAACAAGAAAAAAAAATACTATCCGACACAAGAACTATGCAAAACCCTATATTTTAATTAATTGTATTATGGAGATCAGATATCGAAATTTCTTAATGTACAATGATATCTGAGCCTTTTCCTTTCAAAAACTGACTAGCCTGGTACTTGAATCCAGGCTCTCCTTTTACCAATGCACTAAGGAGGCTGACTTTTGAAGCGCCTGCCAAATTTTCATTGCAAATGCGAAACGAGAAGTTTAAAATTATAATTCTTATGGACACGTCATTGTAGAGGCACTCTCAGCAGCACCATAATTTGAAACACATTCTTATAATCTTTTATCACAATTATTTTAAATATCAGTACAAAGATGCGGGGATCCAAATATCTGCGACGTATAAGTGATCCACAGAATCTATGTATAAAAACTTTGTCAGAAGGCTTACATATACATAGAGCATAAGCGTGAGTTTAACGTTATTTTTTTTAACCCTGCATAGGTAAAAAAGAAATCATCCTGTGTTCCCTCTATTTTATAATCTAAAACAGTAAAGACTTAGTGGCCCAGATATTATAAATTAAAAACGTTTTTAAATGCAGCTCTAGGTAGATTAAGCGGTATATCGGAGTAGGCTTCTTTGCCAGTTTTAAAAACTATTAAGTAACTCACATAATATGTATGAGCCAAGTCCTCGCGCCTCAACGAATGATTAAGACCCAGTTCCCAAGTCTTTTCGTCCAAGTCAATAGTTCATTCCTTATACAGAGTGCTACATATTTGGTTTCGTCGTCTTTTACGTGCGATGACTACCAATTGAAGTTTATGTGTACGTACTTTAGTGCTTAAGAAAAAAAATGAGATGACTGTAGTAAAAATCGAGTACAGTGTGCTCTCCTTCAGTATTTTCAAATTTGTCACCAGTCACCCTGTATACAGACATATAACAGGTCTTGACAGGTTTGCTAGTTATTTAAACGGTCGATGGGCTGTTAGTCATTATTATCGTAGTTCCAATATTGGCAAAAGAACAGTAGGGTGTTGTTCATATGTAATGTGTATTGTGTGGCATATAACGTATGCAAGACATAAACCGGATATAAGCCCTCCAGCAATGTCTTTAGATAGCATAATGGTAAGATCATAGTCATGACTGCTCTTTTGTTAAAATAAAGTTAAATATATTATTTGCATATTATAAATATACAGGGTTAATTTTAATATGCGCATTACCTCTTGCATTCAGCCTCTCCACATCAAACCCAACAACATTTGTTCTACAACTTATTAAAATTAATAGTTTAAACAAAAAATTGTTTTCCTATACAAAAAATATTTATAGCCTCGGTTTAGTGGCGTTGCTTAATTAACTCTGAGCGTAGGTATCTCACGCACCTTGCGTAATAAAATATCGCTCTAAAAAAATAGTAGACACTTTTTACAAAATGTAGAGTTAGGAGAAAATGCTTTTTTTTGTGTTATTTATAAAGATTTGTAAAAAGTCGTTGAACAAATGTTGTTGGTGTTGATGTGGAGTGGCAGCCTGCAAGAGGTGATGTGCGAATTAAAATTAAGCCTGTATAAATAAAACCGTAATATTTATGTTATATTTCTAAGATTAAATTTCTAATATTTATCATCACACGCTACTGAAATAGTACAATGAGACCATCGTCGATGAATGAGAACCTAAACTAGGGAACTTTTTCACGCTTTTTTATACAGAGTCCACCTATAATAGTCAATAATATTTTAATAGCAGATTCAGAACGATGAGTGAACAAGAATTTCGAAATAAAATATAGTTTTTGAAATATCTTTCATAATTTTGAGTAAAATTTATGAGTACATGCAATGAGATGGAAACGTTTTTATTACTTGCTGTGTAGTCATAAACAACAGATTAAACTTAAATTATGACAAAGTACTGAGAAGATTTTTTTTCTTTCGTTATTTAGACCTTTTATTTATTTGTTTAGACTCATCAATCTTAATCTGCTTTTAAAATATTATGGATAAACGGACCCTATATAGAATTTAGTTGTTTTAAATATTCAAAGAATAGTTAAATAATTTTCACTAAGGTTTAGTGTTACTGTGAAACTTATTCCAGCTCATCATCCTAATAAACCTATTAACTTTTTTTGGCAGTAAGTGCAAATATTTTTAAACATAAAAGATATGAGATTTTTGACTAACAAAATCATTCAAATAAGTGACCTTAGCGTTTTGGTGCGATAACAAAAAATACTCCGACAGACGTCCCCAATAGCACCGACTTATTTTTCTTCGTTGGCACTTTGCCGTTTGGGCCCAAAATGAATGGGCTTCTTTATATAGAACTACCTCTGAAGTATAATCTATCATATGAAACAAACTACGAAAATTTAAAATCGGTTCATAATTGTCTAAAAATCTTGTAACAAAAAAAAACATACACACGAATTCAGACCTCCTCCTTTTCGAAGTCGGTTAATAAATGAAGTCAGCGACTGTCGTGTTTCACATTGATGCCATCGACAGTTAGTGACCGCCTCGCCATATGCATTCACGTACAGGGCAACACTAAAACCAATCTTTTGGAATTTGGTGGTTCTGACTTAAAATGTGCTAGATTATAGAAGAAACCGCGAGGACAAAGATTTTGAATAGATGTTCACTTTTCTTCATAAGTAGCAGCAGAGCCAAGTTTCTCCAAAAAAAATAAATCTCCACCTGCAAATCCATCACAAAGCACTTACCTCTCTCAGCAGACCAAACAGCATATCCGTAGACAGGGATCTTTCATGAGCTTCGTCCATGATGATGGCGCAATAATTATCCAGGTCTGGTTCTCTTAGACCTTCGCGTAGGAGTATGCCGTCCGTCATGTATTTGATGACTGTCTGTGGAGACGTGCAGTCTTCGAAACGGATCGCGTAGCCTACTTCTTCGCCTGAGGATAAAACAGTGTAAGAGGTAAGTTGAAGCTGGAATAACAGAAACTTTGAGTTAGGAATGAGATAGTATTTACAGAAAGTAGTACAATTGAAGTCGTCGTGGTTACTGTGCATATCAAACGATATCGCAGGTTAAGCGCGCTCAGTGCGGCCGGTATTAGGATGGGTGACCGCCGACCATTCATTTCTCACGACGCCTTCCGTGCTTCGGAAGGCACGTTAAGTAGTCGGTTCCGGGTGCTGTATACTTGTATACAGTAGTCGTTATGGCTTGCCAGTGCCATTTCAGCACCCTGAAATATCTGACATCTACCAACCAGCACAGGGCCAGTTTGGGGATTACGGCCTAAACCTCCTCGTCACCCAGAGGAGAGACTCATAGCCCTGCAGTGGGCTCATTATATGGAGTTGTGATGATGATGTACAATTCAGAAGAGCACAAATGGAGGCCTTGTCATCAATAGATGATCTTTGAGGCAACCGCGGTGTATTGAATGGTATTTTTTTTCGTAATATGCAATTGTTAATAACTTGTGGTCATAAGTGGCTGCGTGTATCCTTTCATAACATCGACATTTCAATGGTGCTCTGTTATTTATAACTCATATTTTGTATTTAGCTATGTAACTCGTTTGTTGTCCGATGAAAATAAAATAAAAATAAGGGGCTGCTCGTAACAGATCATGCCGTGCTGGCTAACTTAATCTTCTTTTAACTTAGCTGAAGTTATCAACTTAGCTGGCTTATACATTATGTATTTTTTTTATTTAATTATACTTTTGTTTTCAAAGTCACATGGTGTACATCATCGACGAGAAAACTATTCACTTGTTGAAGCTTAAAAGTACCAGGGTAGTCGAAGTCATATGAAGACCACGTATACTAAACATATTAAATTGGCGTCTATTTGCGGCGATATGATAGGTATAAATGTTATTCTTTACTTAATTTTGTTGATAAATTGTGTCATATCGTAATTTTTTTGATTTGTTTTGATAATGACGACCGGCTGGTGTAGTGGTAACATACATTGCCTTCTATGCCAGAGGTCCTGGGTTCGAATCCCGGCGGTGGCGGATATTTTTCTGATGAACACAGATATCAGCCGTCAAGTCATGGATGTTTATATATTTCTTAAGTATATCAGTTATCTAGTATCCATAACACAAGTTCTTTAAGAAACTTAATTTGGGCTAGATAATGTTGGATATTAATAAGTAAATAATAAAATCAGAAATATTTATTATTTATTTATATATTTCTAATATATTGTGTACTTTGGATACATTGTTTTGAAATAATGATAAAATCTGCATAATTCTCGAAACGAGTCAAACTTAGCTCATACAATCTTCAATTTCCTGAAATCTTATTCCTTACCAAGTTTAGTATGCATTTCGTCGGCCACTCGCTTAGCGACCGACATGGCGGCCACTCTCCGCGGCTGTGTACACCCGATCATGCCATGCTTGCTGAATCCCTCCTCGTGCAGGTATTGAGTTAGTTGTGTTGTTTTACCACTGCCCGTCTCACCTGGGTATAGAAAAGAGTTCAGTTATAGATGTGTGAAAGAGATTTGTCAGATTTACTTAGTTATATAGAAGTTAAACCACATTGAATCATGACCAAAGTTAAATCCTCCACGATCGATCGCCCCTCCCTGGGCAATGCTATGAAAGGAATGGGTTAGATTTAGAATAGCTCTCACCATTATCAGTTCACTTAGGGGATCTTAGTGCACTATTAATCCAAGTATAAACTATGTGAAATTGATGCCACGACCACCGTTTACGAATTTTGCTAATTCGCAAATAAATTTTAGATTTAATACAAAAATTCACCATTAGTACGTATACAAGACTACTTTTAAATAACGGTCTACATAAAACTGCTTATAATAGTCCTATTACCATTACGTAAACTGTCCCCCTTGGCGGTAGGACTTATGGGTTCACCTATCTAGCGACCATCCTTCATATAAAATCTGAAGCCAAATATCACCGCTCCGTAGGTGATGTGTTCCGATTTCCGATAAAGCTTTCTGATGAACCAGTTCTGTCATTTGCTGTCATTATCGCTCTTCGACCCATTTCTATTCGTGTAACAGCACGAGCGCATCGACGAAATGTCAAACAGATCGAAGAATGTCGTAAGAATGTTCTTACTTAATCAGCGGCGATTGCTATGTGTTATGTGAATACCAATTATGTTACTCGTCACTGATGTATCGCTGAACTCGACGCTGTTAGGGAATAGCTCTGCTAGTGACATTCAGTTTAAACGCGGGTTTGTAAGTGATAAGAAAAAAAATATGTAAACCTTTCAATGGTTTTTCTTTTTCATTTTAAAATTGTTTAATAGATAATACTCGTAAAAAGTAACTGCAATAGTGCAACCCACGGAGGAAATATACATATAGAGGAGCTGCCCTATCCAGTTTTCTCTAGGGACACAAGTGAAGCCTACGCGCGGGGTGCGGGAGGGGTAAGCGGTGGGTTATGGCCAATCATAGCCAAACAGGCAATGGCATTAGTCACCTAGTAGCGAGTAGTAAAAACCGGTTGAAACATAAGGTAAAAATATTCAAATTATCATCAAAAAAGTTCAGCTATACTTTAATAGGTGGCTCTAGTTTTTAAACAAAATTTCATACGTTCCTAATCAGTCAGAAAAAAACCGCGAAATAAAAGTATTTCTACGTATCGCTAGATAGCGCAACATTTTTTCGCGGCATGAAAATCACCTAGGCAACAAAATAACAATCTGGACGTTTGGACGTTAACAATTTGTTAAAAATAATTATGAATGAAATTACTTTCGTGGTAAGTTAATTTGATTTGGATTGGCAATGTTTTCCCTACTTTTATAAAGTTAATTTTAAATGGAGAAACAATGTAGGTTTTTTTTTTAATATATGTTTGTACATACTATACAGAAGTCAGCGTCGAACTGACGCCAGTGCCTATAGTGCGGAGTAGCTTGAACTATTGAGGCTGTGACGTCACGAGTCACGACAACCCAAACTGAAGCTGTGACTCTTTGCTTACAGGAGCTCTACTATATATTTGCTGAGTGGTGCAATCTTATTATCCTGCCTACTATGAAGGACGTGCTATGAGTGCTAAAAGAAATAAGTACCGTCAAAAAAGTAAATTGTTCATGTTAAAGTAAAAGTAAACCTATTCAAAGTTGTACCCTACTCAAATCTAGATTTGTTGTGTTGATTTTGGTCTCTAGGGAAAATTGTCAGTGCATCTATTCTAAATCTTTTTCAATGCTTAAGAAAGTAACATAACATTATACTGTTATGTTACTTTCTTAAGGTAACATAACATTAAAATAACATTATACTGGCCTTAATCAATTTAAATAATAGATATTTATGCTTCAATTTATGGCACAAAAAGGTATGATACATTGCTTTTTCAAAATAGTCTTATCGCATGCAATCTTTTTAGGTAAATATACAATAGATGTCATTTAACATATGTATCAGGCATCTAGGTTAAGCATCTTAGTTATATATTTTAAAATTAACAATAGAAAATGTACTCACCGACTATGATAATAACGTTGTTTTCTCTAATGACCTGCATGAGCTCCTCTCTCACTGCAAACGCGGGTAGGAATCGCCGTTGCTCGCCGATTGACTTCTTTTTCACAAAGTCCGATTTCGATTCTACGGCTTCTTCGTCTGTTGGATAGTATTTATTTATTTAGAAAAAAGAGGAATAAAAATATCACATGTAAGAAAAGAAAACATTTGCAATAGTCAACCTTTACATTCTTACTGTGGTTCAAAAGAACTTGATCAAAAAATATGAGATGTACATTCACACACAAGCAGTCATTCGCATCTAACGTTATAGGGTATCTGTTAGGTATGCACCGCCATATAATAGCCATGGAAAGGATTCATTTCCGACCCTGGAACATTCAAAAATTCAAAATCTTTTATTAATCATCAGAACATTTGATGACTTCATCATTTATAATTCGGGTTTAACAAGTTCTTGATAGTTTTTTGATAATATATTACAGTAGACCAAGAGACAAAAAAACCGGCGGAAAAAGCTCTCGGCACTCTTTTTCAGTCTGAAATTACACAAATTTATACAAATTGACCGTGACATAAAAAACATTTGTGTAATTGTGAGAGCCAACGTCATGACACAACCAAATTGCTTACATAGTAGGCGGTTTAAGCTATAGTTGCACAATACGAACATGACAAACTGTGACCACTGTATTTAAACAAGAATGGAATAAAATAGTCATGATGTCATCAGCAAAACGACTTGGCACCCCTAGCGGCACCCGTTCACGAGTATAACGCAAGCACCAGCCATCACCCTCCTCAACTACATTTTAGGGAAGAGTGTGACCCGATACCCGACGCTACCACTAGCCATGCCGCCTGAGGGAGCATGACGTTCTTGCTGTTGTCTTGACAAGAAAATAAGTGAGTCTAACAGTCACTAGTAAGTCACGTGGCATATTGCACGGCGAAGCCGTAAACAAAATTAATTACTTTTAAAAATATCTTCTTGGGAGCTCAATCTTAAGCCTTTTATTGTCAAAATAATCTTTAGCTTTATATTAAAGCCTTTCGAGATAGAGTGTCTTTAATGGTTGTTTTAAATTTATTGAATGACAGGGATTGAACTGACTTAGACTTTGACCTAAAGAATCAAAATAGTTTAGTTTAAGTTAAAGTCATAGGAAACCTTCAAAGTATGTCGTCAAATATTACCGCTCCTTCTGTAATGTGTTCCGGTAATATTTGACGAAGAGCCAGTTGTGTGCTTGTGTTATTAAGAGAAAGCGACGCCTACCGGCGTTACAAGGAACGATTTACGATCATGACAACACAACGAATTTCCTACATCGCGCTATCACCAATCAAGGTAGATAAATCATTTCTTCACCAAACACAGATTTTACAAAAAGATAAACATTTTTACATGAATTTACATATTTTAAATTAGTTATGAAATAAGATTATATATAAAAAAAGATATTAAAGGTAAAGAGCGCTGGCGGTGAGGGGTTTGCACATTGTTCTCACGAGGTCATAATTATACTTTTTAAATCGTTTTGTCAAACTTTGTACACGTGCAACCTTTGGAGCAACTACACCAAGAAAGCCCTAAGTGCTCTAAGGGTACAGTATAACAATGTCTTTAGGTTGTTGGGGCTGCCTTGGCGATGCAGCGCCTCGGGTATGTTTGCTGTGTGGCAAACAGATAGCTTTCAAGCCATTATTCGAAAGAGAGCTGCTTCGCTATGTGCGCGGGTGCGAAGCAGCACCAACACTCTCTTGAAGGTAATAGCGGCAAGGACAGACAGTCCTGTAACTGAACATTGGATGTCAGTACATGTGCAGTCAAATGAACATTTTAAATTTTACTAACATAGTTGTTTAAGTTGTGTTTTTACTAATATTAAGTGTATGGATAATCTTTGTCTGAAATAAACTTTTTTCTTTTCTATTCATTTCAAAGAAAGTAAGAATAATACAAAAAAATATGTATATAGAAAAAAAAACACAAGCAATAACCACAAGAGAAACAATTATATTGGAGGGTAAGGTAGTAGTTAGGGTGATAGAGAGTGTTATGAATCAGAATACAATGAAATTAAATATAAGAAATAAAGGTTAACAATAAATAATAATAGTAACTCATATATGAGGGATGGCGTAAATAATACTTTAATTTTGGCAAACAACTTCTTCTTTTATTTTAAAACTTTAATTAGACTGACGCACGCACTCTGTCTTCGACCACCGACGCCATTCCTCTCCCTCCCTCCCACTCATTCACTCGACATACGTTCCGTTTCCCACATATATTATATAAATATGTTTTTAAATAAATTATAATGTGAATAATGACAATGGATATTTTTGCCGCCAGTGTTAGGTCAAACCGTTTTTTGTTTCAGAAGTAGAAATAAGCGGTAAGATGATTTAAAACTACGCTTTATAGTGTTATTTCTAATAGGCGGTGGAATATTGTTCCAACACATATTCCACCGCCTATTAGAAATAATATGTATTGATCCAAGTGTAAGTTCCAATCTTTATTTCTTATATTTAATTTCATTACATTCCTATTCATAACACTCTCTATCACCCTAACTACTACAATACCCTCCTAACATAGCTTATAAATAGAACTTTTCGAGAACAGTCGTTAGACCGTGTGCCGCGGCCAGCTATTCCTTCTCTGGGGATTGGGCATGAATACCTTATTCCCAAAAAAGAAAATGATTTCCGTGAAACTAGTTGCTACATATCACATAAGCTCTTACCATCTAAATGCTCGGCGTATTTGTAGGCGTTCTTAGTGGGCCCGTCCTCAACCTCCTCGGCCTCTTTCTGTATTCCCATTATGTTTCCTGGAAAATGTAACGTTCATGGTTAATATTTATTACTCATACATATTGGGCATTAATGTGATGGGAAACATATCGAAGGTTTCTGTGGGCCTAAAGGTTTAAAGAACTTTATTATCATAAGAAATATACAATTTCACTTATAATGAGATATGATAAAAAACAATAATAATAAATTGCATGATGTATTTTCTTAACACTTCATTTAAAGGATCTTCTTATAAACAAAAAAATTAAGAGCCCTTAAGAGAAGCGTTCCTTAAAGGAACAATCAAAGAGTTAGGCACACAAGTCAAATCCTTTGCTTTTTATTCACCTCTTTGCAGTTTAAATAGCTAAACCAGTGCAGTTGTGCATCGTTTTACTTGAAAACCGCCTAAAGGCTTAGGCACCTAAGTTATTGATATAATATAAATCAATCTAGGCTATGATTAAACTTTTAAAAGCGCCTGGTAGATAAATATGTAAAGAAAAAAACATATTTAAAAGAAAAGGAGATTAGGAGTGTCTTTTAAACATATTGTCTTTGCCAGGAGATGCCACTCTTCCTTTTACCACTCTTCTCTTTGAGAATAACTGTAAGAGTTTATTACATAATACTTCAGCTTTATTTTACTATAGCTTCACTTGCCTAGTTTAGTTCCTTCCAATTTCCAGTGCTTCTTCTGTGCTTTTCTACGTTCTTTTTGCTCTCTGAAGGCTTTCACTAAGGCCGAACCTTTACGAGCGTTGATAGCCATGTCACTAGTTGGATCTTTTACCTGTAATGGTATTAGATAAATTAATTATTTATTTTTCTTCCATGCTGGATCGGGAGCAAATGAAAAACAGAAAACGTGCCAGCTGCTTCTCTTCCCGGGAATACTATAAAAGTAATTTAAGGGACAGAGGTTTTATTGGCGTTTTTGTGGGTGATAGGCTGACCCCCCGTCACTGCAATAGTCTCTCTCCATCATTACAATACCTCCAAATTTGTCAAACGTGACATCAGATGGTGTAAAGCTTCTAGTGTTCTGCCAACCCGATAAAGGATACATGCGTGAACTTATGTATGTATGTAATTATTTATTCAAAAAAGACATTTGTAATCTATGCCAGGGTGAACAAATTTTACAAGCATATTACGTCATCTTGCCTCCACCAATCAGGAGCGGTTATTGTCACGTGATACGGAATGCTTTGGGGATATTTGAAAGACATAAACTATTGTTTTCAACTTAAGTTCAATACTTAATACTTAATTGCAAACATAATTTTACAGGTGACAGTTTATAATAATAGTTAATTTACAATAATAATCAGTAAAATTATGCATCTCATTTAGGTATTGCAATGCAGGAGAGGACATTTGTAGTCATTTTAAATTAGATTTATTGTTTAGATACAAAAATTAATTGTCAATTCACTTATACCTATTTATGTCTAATTCATTTAAATTTGTCAATCAAGTATTCATTGGTCATGTAATTTTTTTTTTATTTGGAGGTGTTTTAGTAAGAGCGTGAATCTTTTGTCAATTGTTTCGTGTTTGATATATTCCGGTAAATGATTAAATAGTTTTATAGACATAGAAAGAGGACCAGATGAATGAATTTCAAATGGGACATTGGTTTTAATAATTCATTTTTCCGGGAGGGTCTAAGGACGTATTTACTTTCAGCTTCGTCGCGCTTTTTATACAATTCGAGATGTTTTCGGACGAATTTGCATGCTTCAAGTAGGCTGAGAATTTTATAATTTTTGAAGAAAGGTTTACAGCTGCCATCATTCTGAATATTTGCCTAAATTCTTACAAGTCTTTTTTGTGCAGTAAAAACGCAAGAGACTACTACAGAGTTTCCTCACAAGACAATTCCATAGTTTGGCCTAAATAACAATAAATAACTAAATAACAATGATAATGATAATAATAATGGATACTTTATTAGGTATCGAATGAGCAATTGATGGAGCAGAAATTTTCTTGTGAATAAGGCTCACACACTTGATACCTAAATAACAGCGGTGTGATAATACTTTGCTCTCCTCTGATATATTGATGACGTCATGGAAACGCAGTGTAAGTATTATACTAAATAGCAGCTTAGCTCTATTTCAAAATTCAATAAAGGTCTAATCCACAAAACAGTTGTTATATTATTTATTACTAGCTATTTCGCCCGCGCATTTTCGTATCCCGCTGGAGTATCGCGATATAAAATAGCCTATGTACACTATCACTATGCCAAATTTCATCCAAATCCGTTGAGCCGTTCTCCCGTGATTGAGGAACAAACATCCATACATCTATGCATCCAAATTTTCACATTTATAATATTAGTGAGATTCCCTAGTCGTCCATCCTCGCAGCAGTTTATCTTTTGTGCCAATCAAAGCCTAAATCCAATATAATCTGCAAGAAATTGTTTAACAAATGAAAAAATATATATCTGTCGGAAAACAAACAAAACAAAAAGAAGCGTTACTCACAAAACACGATAGAATTAATCACTGGACATTACTTAGTATCGAGTCTGTGGGCTTGGGTGTAACCCTGGCTTAGTCACAACAAAATCTTTATTCGCGAGTCCGTTCCGTCAGTTACAATGGCAACTCAATTAATACCGAGCTACCTAGCCGTCCTAACCGTATCTGTCTTGCCATCATCCTACTTCTAGATATACCCGCTGGCGCTGCAATCGAATGTTAAACAGTCATTCATTGCATTAAGCGCCCTCTACGACAGTGCTACCAACATACTTCCGTTACCATGAAGTCATACTAACATCTTAATATCGCCAACTTATCGTAAGCTCCGACATATCTTACCGGTATAACAGGTTCTGGTTGTTTGGTGAACACAATCCTTCCGTCCAAAAATGGCGGCACTATGTTGTGTACAAGGAGATGGACTCTGTCCACACTTTCCTGAAATTGAGATACAAAAGTGTTATACAAAGTAAATTTATTTATAACCAAAAACTAAGTGCTTCGTTGATTTTTATTGATATTGACATGGGTTTATTTCGCCTCCGTTGGAAAGATAATTTTAAAATGAAATTAAATCTTACTTCAAAATCGTTTTATTAAATAGTCTGAATTTATAAATTGTTTATTTAGTTTGGTTCGCCTACAATTGTTTACATAAATATACATAATCAAGTAATCGTATGCATAGTTAGTGCAACAGTCACTAATAGGTATACATTCAGAATTAATTACATAATCATTACATAAGGCTATATAAGACATAAGATACCTATTGGTATCCATTGGTTTGACGACCACTTTGTCGATGGGTTAACACTGATTCTCGCACGGAACAAGAAAAAAGAAAGTTCCGTGTCTGGGTGATTATCTATATTTATATATATCTGTAATGTTTATTTAGTGTATATATTTAATATAGTAGGTATGCCTTTTACCCCAAGCTACATATACTAATTTTCTATATCCATGGTTGTCTGGTAGAGATCGCTTTCCAGCGATAAGACCGCCAATTGTATCTCAAAATTGTTATCATGTATTTCCTTTTTTTTTGTACTTATTAATGGCTAACAATAAAGAGTAAATAAATAAATATATTCTAGGTTCCCCCTAGTTCGCTACATGGTATCCCATAACACAAGCTATGCTTACATTAGGGCCATGTAGTTGGTGTGATTGTCTGGGGATTTTATTTCATTTATTTATTGATTTCTGCAGTTGTCAAAAAGGTTTTTTTTACTGGGTTAAATCTGTTAAATCTGTTCTTGCACTTTTTCTCAATTTTTAGCGTTTGTTGACGTTTATTAAATTTAATACCTATTTGGTTTTAAGAGTTAAAATGAGCGTGAAGATAATTGTTGGTAGTTCATTTTAATATATTCAAATTATCAACATTATCAATCATATTTAAATACGTTAAAAATGAAAAATCGTAACACTCTTTTCAGTGATTCTCACGATCTGCCTCCTTAATAAGTTTGATAAGTAATAAAAATCCACCAACCTCATCCATATCCCAGTTCACGCTAACAGCGTGCACGACGCCACTGGTCAGCATTCTGTTTCGCTCCCACAGCTCATTGTCCTTGTCTTTCTGCTGCCTTTGTGCGGACACTTTGCGGTTGCGACGTTTTTCTATCTGTTCCTCTTTCTTAGCTATGTACTCGGCCGTAGTGCCCGCGAATGGGTCTGATTCATCCGTTTCACCTGCGAAATAGGTAATAAAGTATGTTTAGCTGGTAAAATAAAAAAATATTGTAATGTTGATTCTTGTAGTATTCCGCATGCTTCATTAAGCAACCAGTTAATATCCAGTAAAAGGGGCTGCGATAGAATAACTTGTGTCGCAATTAAATGTAGCGTTTCAGTTGGCTCAACACTACCAAAAATTTAAATTTCTTTGTTCCCATTCATGTATTTGTCTTTTATTGTGTAAATGTAGTAATTTAGGTACTCCGTGTTTTGGTTTATGTCGTCTTTTCTGTAGCTCTTATATTTTAAATTGCTATTATATATTGTGGCCGTCAATAAGTGTCTGCACCACGGAGGAAATATATAGAGGAGCTGCCCTATACAGTTTTTTTTAGGGACTCAAGTGAAGCCTACGCGCGGGGTGCGGGAGGGGTAAGCGGTGGGTTATGGCCAATCATAGCCAAACAGGCGATGGCATTAGTCACCTAGTAGCGAGTAGTAAAAATCGGTTGAAACATAAGGTTAAAATATTCACATGATCATCAAAAAAGTTCAGCTATGCTTTACTAGGTGGCTCTAGTTTTTTAACAAAATTTCATACGTTCCAAATCTGTCAGAAAAAACCGCGAAATAAAAGTATTTCTACTTGACGCTAGATAGCGCAACCTTTTTTCACGGCATAAAAATCACCTAGGCAACAAATAACAATCTGGAATTTTGGACACAAATAATTACGAAAACTAACAATTTGTAAAAAATAATTATGAATGAAATTATCTTCGTGGTAAGTTAATTTTATTTGGATTGTTAATGTAATTCCTTTATAAAAGTATAGAAAACTAAATTTTACATCGAGAAACAATGGAGGATTTAATTTTTTTTTTATATCCACGCGTGTACATACTTCACAGAAGTCAGCAACGAACTGACGCCAGTGCCTCTAGCGAGGAATAGCTTGAACTAAAGGCTGTGACGTCAGGACAACCCAAATTGAAGCTGTGCAACTTTGCTTACAGCAGCTCTACTATGTATCTGCTTTGTGGTCTGCACTATTCTTAAATAATTTTGTGAAAAAATATTTACCTTCGCCCATATTGTACCACGCTCGATCCAGCTTCTTTTCTGCCTCCTGCCACTCAGAGTCATTGACATCTAAGCCTCTTCTTGAGCTGACCCACCTGATGATAGCAAAATATGCATTTATTAGAACAAAGTATTGGCTAGCAACTTTAAGTCGTTTTCATTCCTAGTATGGAAGCAGGCAAACAAGTACTGGATCTACCTGAAGCAGTACTTACCTAACACCACAAGAAATCGCTCTTCAGAGACAAGACCGCCCAGTTGTACTTACTAACTAAATACACTGTTTTTTATTTTTTCATTTACTGTCTGTACTGTAAACTGAAGTGTAAATAAATAAATAAATATATTACAACAACTTATTGGTCAAGAGGGGAATATATTTTTGCTTATTGTTGGCTGTGCTTAGTTTAACTAAAAACTATACATAACACTTACTTATGAGGTGAAGCTCTTGGTGTGTTCTCATACGTCCGGCCTTTGTAGTCTTTAGTGGGGCGTCGAGGTGTGGGTGTTGGGAAGTCCCAACTTGATTTTCTGACCACAGACTTTGTATCATCGTCATCTTCATCCCAGGCTGTTTTGTCGGTTGGCTTTAGAGCTTTGATGCTGAAAATTTTATGAAGGTAATCATGATAAAAAGGTGAAAAATAATTGTGAAGTTAAGTATGTTTTTCATGTACTGTAAATAAAAATATAATCATTTATAGTGTAAGCATATGTATGGGTATAATAAGACTACATCATTTTTTGATAAAGGACACAAAAAAAATTACTACTTCACATTGACAAATATCTATTTAAGGAAACTTAATTAAAGTTTTGCAATAGTAAATTTTCTATATGCATTGTTAAACTTTATGCTACCAATAACATAAATGTAGAAAAGGAGAGCCAAGTTCAATACAAAAAATATGCTTGGCTGTGGGCTTCGCCGCAAAAAGAATGGAGATCTAGAGAGTGCCAAGTTCTTCAAATCGAAATATATATTTATAGGAACAAAATAACATTATGAACAAGTATTAAACTCTATTTCTTTGCTTTTTTGAATACCTATAACAATTGCATCTTATCTTGAAAATGTGATATCTTAAAGTAGGTTATATTTGACCAGTTTTTATCAGAATTAAAATAACTCACAACTGCTGTTACAGTACAATACTAAAATGGAATCCTACTAGTTTGTAATTGCGCATTTGCGAAAGTGAGGATGAGTTAAGGATTTTTTGCCTGCGAAAGAAATGATTTGACACTCTACTGGGGCGCCCCTAAGGGCAATCTCAGGTAGGGAGGGGATGAATACTCATAGTACGACCTGGACCCTGCACTGAAATCGCCGCCGACAGTGAGAACCTCTTCTCCGATCCCTAACTAATGAAAGCTATACAGGGTGTTTGGTCCATCGCCGGACAAATTGATAAGGCCTGTAGAATAGGTTGTCTGCTATACCCTAGTGGGCATTAAAAATGTGGCCATGCGGTAGACTAGAGAAGTTTTGAGAAATTGGAAGACCGTGATAATTTATTCATTCTTTTTATATGCATTTAAAGCCTTTTAAAGACTGTATTAATTTCGATTCCGACTCTTCATGGGAAAATAAAACAAAAACTAGTAAACTTTTTTTTTGTTTTACATTTTGATGATGATTTCAGGGTGATAAACAAAAAAAGTTAAAAAATATTATTAAAATAAAACCACATGGCATTTAAAATTTTAATGGCCACTAGGTCATAGCAGATAACCTATTTTACAGGCTATAACAATTTGGCCAGCGATGGACCAAACACCCTGTATATATAGCTAAGTCACTGATAAATCTTCATGCGCGATTTAATAGACGTACAGAGACATCTATCGGTATAAAAAAACAAAAGTTTTGGAACTAAAATATTAGAAGTTTTTTGTATAGGGGCACCACTTATTTTTTGACTTTTTTGTGTTTTTTGACTTTTTCCTACGCTTACACCCAATTCGGTAATTGGACTTGGATTCCAAATTTCATCCTTCTAGGTCGTCTGGAAGTAGGTACTATAAGTCAGTCAGTCAGTACTAAAGTTTATGACTTTTTGATCTTCATAATAGTTTGAGCTAGCTACATGAAATTCAGACTTCAACATGTCTTTATAGATATAATTAAACACACAGAGTTTTATGTCTTTATGATAAAGAGGTCTTGAGTTATAGAAGGGTCAAAAGTGGCACCAAGTGGTTCGTGTAGGTAATATTACGCTTGGTAATATATCCCTACAATAGAGAAGGATCCATACCCTTAACGACCTTATGATAAACATGTACAATGTACAAATTACTATTTTATAACATCCTGTATCAAAATAATTATGTTGAACTACATACCTTGGAGTTCTAGGTTCATCTTTAAATCTGGGCTCATAATAACTTCTTCTATCACTATCTCTCTCACTCCTTTGATCCCTTCTATCAGAATACCTATCCCTCCGATCAGAATCTCTATCCCTCCGATCAGAATCTCTATCCCTCCGTTCAGAATCCCTTCTATCCGAGCCTCGGTCTCTTTTTCTGTCTCTATCTTTTCTATAATCATCTTCTCTACGTCTATCTCTTTCACGGTCTCCACGTCCATAACGATGGCGATAATAGTCATCTTCATCTTTGGAGCGGGATTTTTTCTCTTCTACTGTCGAGGAATGGACTCCTTTTACTTTTACTTCATTTTCTTTCCTGAAATTATAATGATTTAAAAGTATTATAAAGTGAATTATGGGGGAAAGACTTTTTAGAACCTAATACAGGTACAGGTCTTCAAATATCCTAAATAAGCTACTAAAAATATTGTATAAATAGGCCCAATAGCCACAGAATACTGAGATAATAGTTTCAGTAAAAGCCAATGATAATTATAAGTAACTTATTTTAGACTTCTACTGTAAACTTACTTCTGTAACCTCTCAAGCATTCGTTCACGAGCAAGTTCGGAAATACCACCGGTATATGTGGGGGTTTCTTCATTTTGTTTTCTGTATTTTCGTACTTTTTCGCCACTTGAAACAAAAGATGCCTCCGCATCTTCATCTTCGTTTGCATCATCATTAAAAGAGATCAATCGATTTTGTTTTCTTTTGGCAGCAGCTAATTTATCAAGACCCAGGAGCGATGGCTTTGCGAACTGAAAATCACCAGGTTTCTCTTTCTTTTTGATGATAAGTCCACATGGAGCATCATTCGAAGTTCCCTCCAAACGATGCAAATTTTCGTCATCGTCTGCCATGTTATTGAACTTTATATCTTTCAGAGCGCTATAAACAATGTGTAATATTAAAGAAATAAATTATTTCACTCAGAAATCGCGGAAATAAACATTGCACCACTACAATGTTTTTGTTATATGATGTCATGTCAGTCAATCATGACAGCTGTCATTGTGAAATACGTCAACTTGCTTATTGATTACGTTCGGAAATTAAAAACACTGAACATATAACATGGTTTAATAATGTTTTTAAGTTTTTTGCATTTAAAATGCTCAATTAGTCCTGAATAAATGAAAAATGTGATAAATAAAAATAACCCGACCAGGATTCGAACCTGGGACCTCTCGTTTGCCGGACGAGAGCTCTTCCACTGAGCTACCGGGGCCTGGCGGTAGGCCTCGAAATTTTTATTTATCACATTTTTCATTTATTTAGATATAACATGGTTACTGTAAGTATGGTCAATGAATACGTTGTGCAAAAAAAAATATTTTTAGAGCCTGGCTAACGAAAGTAGACACTGTATTTTTTGTCTACTTTCGGTACAATTCGGTAATTGGACTTGGATTCCAAATTTCATCCTTCTAGGTCGTCTATAAGTCGGTCAGTACTAAAGTTTATGACTTTTTGATCTTCATAACCGTTTGAGCTAGCTACATGTAATTCAGACTTTAACATGTCTTTATAGATATAATTAAACACACATAGAACATGGTTACTGTAAGTTTGGTCTATGAATACGTTGTGCAAAAAAAAATATTTTTAGAGCCTGGCTAGTACTAGCATAAATTTCAAAGTCGTTTTTCTGGTGTCACTGTTGTCAATTGAACATTTGTTTGTGGTTATTGTACTTGAGTTATTGCAATTTTCGCATTTAAAAAAATGAATAAAAAAATGAAAACCTACCTACCTAGTTTCATAATTTTTAAATATTTTCGAGAAAATTACTTTATTAAATTTACCATCTATGTACTTTGTAAGAGCGTTTGTGTCTATGTTCACCATCGAGGCCATTGGGGATGACGACAGGGCCGACATAATATCATCTTCGCGAGTTTCCGAAGATTTTATTGTAATTTTAGGACTTTTTGTCTTTTTAAGTTGTTTACATGCATTGCACTTCCATTTTGGCTTCTCTCTTCTCTTCTTCATGGGTAGGATTTTTTTATTTTTTACGTCAGACATCCCTATGCAAGAAAAGTGACTTGTTTTTTGACATCCTGAGCATCGAAGTAATTCATAAATTTTAATGGTTCCCGAGCATTTGAAGCAATTCATGGTAGGTAGGTGCTGACATACTTATATTGAAGAGTAGCAGAAACTTTTGATGTTTGATGAATGAGTCGAAAAGTTAGCAATATGCGACGGCAGATGGCGCTTTTAAAAATAATGTAAATATTCATTTTTGGTACGTTGGAGGTAATTCGGTGTTGCTTAAATATACACAGTTATATATATTTCTTCAGTTATATTTTCCTGAGTTCCGTAAATCCAAGTATGTTTGCGCTGTATCCGATGCTTAGTGTTAAATTGTGTGTGTATGTAGTAATTTTAAACACAATATCAGGTGCCGTTACTTGCGAAGTAGATTGTTGTATGGACAAATGGGTTGCGTCGCCAACACTCCTAGCCTAGCAGGTATTTAAAGAACACAGACACTATTTATCACACAATATAGCAAATTAAATAACCTTTTAAGAAATTGCAAAATTAATTAGTCAAATTTGACTTTTGCCAAAAGCGACATCTAGAAAGGACATTTGGAAAGGATGAGTGAAAGTAGATTTACGAAAGAGGTGTACAAAGCAAGAATGGATGGTGCTGTCAGAAGGGGCCGTCTTAAGGCCCCAGTACACAATGGCGCGTGATGGCCCACTCGAGGCCATCGCCATTGTGTACAGGGAGTAATGGTAAGCAATGGCGGTCAGTTGTCATTAGTGGCGCGCAATCGGGATGTTGTCGGTTTTTTGGGCACACTTCAAAGGGATAGTGGCGTGGCGTGGCCTATAGTGTTCACACAATCGCCCATTGTTTAGTTTGTCACCAACCGCAAACCGTAGTGCACTTTCACGTTGTGTTATGCTACCATTTTTGATGGCCTAAAATGTCATTGTCGTGGAGTAATGAAGAGACTTTCAAGTTTATTGAATTATATCGATCTGAGCCCGCAATTTGGGACTCAAATAATACATTGCACAAGGATAGGAACAATAATGTTAATACAATAATGTTAATAATATAATTTGTGTTGACAAAAATTATCTAGAACCTACTTACTATTATTATAAAAAAGGGAAAATATCATATTTTTTTATTTCTTTGCATTAAATAGAGTTAGAAACTAATGCATAGATTTGAAAAAAATAATGATGGATAATTGTGAACCATCGCTGGTATGGTGGATTCCAATTATCCATGGCATCATGGATAATTGGAATCTACCATCGCCTTTTGCGCCATTTTTTTTTATTACTTTGTGACGGTACACACTTTTGTAATACTTGTAAGTAGTATATAAATAAATAGCTGCGGCCGTAACTACTTCCACGTCCATCGCAAGTGTTTGGCCAGACAGCAATGAGCCATGCGCCATTGTGTGAACACCAAGTGATCGTGGCCTACAGTTGTTCATTGCCAAGAATGGTTCATCATCGGCCATTGTGTACTGGGGCCTTTAGGCGAACGTATACCGATCAAATTGGCGACGTTCTTAAAAAGGGCCTAGTTAATAGTACCCGTAACCGGCGATCATATTGTATGAAAAGATTAATGAACGTTGAGGAAGCGAAAGAGGTATGTCTGGAACGTAGCAATTAATGGTGTTCCCTTGTCTCTGCCCACCCCAAAAGGGAGACAGGCGTGAGGTTATGTATGTATGCATGTATTAAACTAAAAGGAAGTAAACACATAGTTGGCAAATGTATTTTAAATTCTGAAGGCGGGCAGCCCTATCGCTACGCTGTAGGCATTTATTTCAAAGACGCGGCCGAGTTTAATTACTTAATTTAAACGAAGATATCGATACACAGTAACAAAACATCATCTTATTTTTGTTACTGTGATTTGTTACCATAGAATTTGTGTTAAAGAAAAAAATAATAAATGAGCTTCGATTTCAAGAAGGCTAGTGGTTCCTTCTAAGGCCACTCAAAAATTTGACGGTTGGTCTTGCATGCAAGGGTAACTGCATGGACCTTAATAGGAACATCTATAAATCATGAAAATATTATATAACTGTATAAAATAAAACAGCACCGAAAAGAACTGCTACTGTCATGGAGGTGACAAGTGTAGAATAAGAGTTATGAGGCAGTGTCTGTTTTATTAAATATTAGTCTGGCCTTGAAAAAATAAAATTATAATTCGATTCTAAAACCTATTGGCAACTAATTTGATATCGATATAATACTGATTTTTATTACTTTTAAACCAATTCCATACCTACTTAATTTCTTAGTTATATGATGGTGTCCTAGGTAAGTTCAATGAGTTTTTTTTAGATATTATATGATTTAAGGCATTTAATGTTTCGTTTAAATTTAAAGGCTTGTTCTGTCTGTAGTATTAGGAAAAGCAATATTTTGATTGTTACAACTCTATTTTTAAGTTGAACGACCGATTTATAATATTGGCATTCTTTGGAGCTCTGTTCCTAGTAAGGCCAAATGGAAGACCTTAATAAAACATAAGTTTATTTAGTAGTGATTATATCTAGAATAAAAATAATTTAATTCTACAAAGTATTATTTAATAATTTGTTTCTTTCATTTATCCCGTAAATAATCGAATTAAAACGGTTTATTCCTTAAGGTGGCCTTCCATGGTACACCCACCTTATATTACAATTTGAAGTCTTGTTTATACACGCATCATTTGTATACTTTCTAATACATCTATTGTAACATGATAGATAGTTATCTATACTTCTAAATTTTCAGTTTTGTTATTTTATAATGTGTTTTTTTTATTTAGTTCCTTTACCAACCCCGCTATTTACCTTCGGTTTACTATAATATCGTTGATAATTTTAATATTCAGCTGCACTTATGCTCGTATTACAGAACGAGACTTAATACTCGTTTCACGTAAGCGTTGTTCACCAGCTGATTCTTGACGTGAGCTTTAGTCTTATTACAAAACAATTATCAAAACCAGATTACCTGAAACTAGTTTCAAATATCTGACTCAGTTGATACTGGGTTTTCTTTGAAAAAAATTTGTTTCCCATTACATTTAATAACAAAAACTAATGGTCTGTTACGTTATCAGCAACGTTTAGATTATAATGTCTTATAAATTGCGTTAAATTCTATATGATATATGACAAAATTGCCAATGTTTTGAATTATTTATCTGTTTTTCGATAGAAGCAGTACGGTTAAATTATAACTGTCGCTTCTTTTTACTATGAAAATATATTTATATTTATCACTCAAAAATAATACAAAACGTAAAAGCTAAATGTAATGTTGCCAACTACTAAGTAAAGTCACTTAAAATTATAAATTCCAATATAGTTTTTATTTACAAAAAAGCAACTTCAAACTTGTTTTAAAAAGTTTAAAGTTGTTATAAAAATATTATCGTAATGGTCAATATCACTGAAGTGTAGTTAATACAGATCACTATTAAAGAAGGCACGAATCGCGTAGGTACCTATCTAGTTTTTCTCTAAGCCACAGTTCACAACATCAAAAACTTATTTTGAAGTACGCTCAAGTATGGTAGACAGCACACTCAAGTGAATACAGTTGTGAAACTAGTTTCAATCATTGGCATATGCATAAGTAAAGTTCTATAATAAGCGTGAACACAGTTCAAATCATTTAGTACTCAAGTGATATCTGGTCATTGAATCTAGTATTAGGCAACGTTTTGTAATAAAGAAAGTCGTTGATACTAGTTTCAAAACTAGTATCAATACATGAGTACTGTTCTGTAATACGACCATTAGATTGCTCTACATAAAGCTGAGATAGAGAGATAAATACCTATCAAACGTATGAGACATAGTAAAAACTTAGAAAATAATATTCAATTTATCCAGTCATACACAAGGAATATTTTAGACACTTACCTTTGAGGAGGTATCCATTTCTTATGCAAAAATGTAACACCTACGAAGGTTACTTACCCCTTCAATCTTAGGGCAGACCGTTTATTTTTTTACCCGACTATGGCGAAGCGAAAAGGAGGGTTATGATTTGACCTGTATGTATGTATGTGGGTATGGATGTTCATCTGTTCCCTCGTAACTTCTAAACTAGTCAGAATATTAGATATCAGATAGACAAATAAGGTGTCGTTGAAAGCCTCTTGAATGTCCGCTGGTTATAGGCACCTTAAATTGTCTACAGCGCCCTCTAGAGGACTTAAAGTAAAGAACTAAAAAAATCTTAAGAGTATTTTGGTTCATTGTTATAAAATTGGGCTTAAACTAAAGGTTATTTAGTGAGAAAAGCGAAAAAGGTTTATATTGCAAAAAGTTTAGAATAAAACTCTTAAAAATACGAAAAAGGGGAAATTCAAAAGCAAAACCAAAAATTCCCCCATACTTTAATAAGCTTTTGAAAATGTAAATTACATGTAAGTTGATTAATCACAGCTTTTGAACATAGAATAGAATGTACCAGCTGCTTCTCTTCCCGGGCATACTGTAAAAGTCAGTTAAGGGACAGAGGTTTTATTGACGTTTTTTGTGGGCGATTGGCTGACCCCCTGTCACTGCAACAGTCGGATAACGGCCTCCAAAATTATAATTCCTCCGAACATGACATCAGGTGGTTTTTATATGGTGTTCTGCCTACCTCATAAGGGATACAGGCGTGAAGTTATAACTTATAAGTCTTATAACTTATACATGTATGTTTTAAATGATCCAAAATCGATATCTAAAATATCGCTACTTCATAGTCGCGCACACTGCGCACTTATTTACTGCACACACTTATACGAGTGCAGATACACTGTTATTAGCGAATAGAACTGCAATTCTTACAGATAATCATAAATTTCTAGGCCCTCCTACTTTGAATTGCACATGCAAATACGTTTTGATTTGTAATCTTCTCTAGAGGTTGATAAAAATAGATCAGTTTGTGAGTTCCTGTTGTGTTGGTATCACGGGTGATTGTGCCAAGTGCAAAAACAGTGTTTACGCGGGAAAATTTACCGCCAAAATTACGAGAGTTGAAGTGAAGTTTTTTTATATGAAATATAAAGTGATCCTGAAAAGTTTTTAATGAATATATGTTGCTACGTTTAATAATTGTGCCGTTTATGTGAAGTTTTATTTGGGAAGGAATAAATATAATGGAGGAGTCAGTTGAGATTGACGGCCCAGTTGAAACTAATCAGCTGAGTAAAGGTTTGTACTAAATGAACTTTTGGTTTGTTATACTACTTCTTTGGTTACCGACGACGTTTGCATGCTTTAACTAGACTGAAGATAAATATACCTCTAAAATATTTTTTTTTAGATTTAAAAAATGGTAAAATTATGTTCAAAAATGCAGTCAATAATAAATTACCCAAATCATGCGACCCGAATGTAAGCTTTTTATACTAGGGGTAGGTAGGGGTCCCAGTATACTCACATCAATGATTAAGTATACCTAAATCAATAAGTATCTAAGTAATCATAAAACTAACGTTACAATTTAATACGTGCCTAAGCATTTTTCCAATTCTTACAATATTAACGCTTTTATAAATAAAATACTTGTCTAGACTGTCTCAATTTATTTATCAAGTAAAGTTTAGTTACACCTTTACAATGATAAAAATGCTATGAGGCTTTTTAAGATTTAACAAATAAAAATGAGTAAAAAATATAGTTTACCGGTCGTATTCGACGTACAAACGCTAATTTTCAGTATCTCTAATGTCAAACATGAAAATCAGTTTTGTTAGCAACTTTTGAATTTGACGTCTTCTAATTTGACATCGGAAAGAATTAAAATATCTGAAAATCTAATCTAACTAAAAATCAAATATCGAATCGAGCCCATATACATCTACTACATAGAAAATACAGGCTTTAATTATAATTAAAAACAAGTAAACAAAAAGGTATTATTAATGATAAAACCTAACGTATTTATGTTACAACAGTTAAACCGTATGCGTTATGGTAAAAAAAATGCAAAGCCTCAAATATAAAAAACAAAATATAAAAGTTTTTCTCAGGTAATGGGATTTCCGAATGTAAGTGCCAAGTTATTAAAAAATCATAGGAGAAGCAGATTTCACAAAACGTACGAAAAGTAACCAAACGTGTGACAACTAGGTAGACAGACAGATAATTGACATTAACGAACTTGCCATTTTCCGCTGTGTTGTCATGAAATAGTTAAAACTTCTACATTTTTACTAAACTATACGCATTTTTAATAATATATTATTTTTAGTTGATCATTATTTCTTCATATACCATCCTGATATTTAGTTTTCGAATATGCGACAAAACAAGTTTCATCCTTATAAAGATTTTATTTTTCGATATTGTAAAAAACGATTTTTTCTTCAACCCTGGGTGACCTCCATAATAAGAGTTTTCTTAGAAAATAGAACCTTTTTATATGAAATCCAGTGGCTATTTTAAATTAATATTTCTTTCACAGAAGTATGTAACTATTTGTAGTTCGTGCAGGTCAGACATGAATCAAGCTTAAATTCGTAGGGTGTTGCTAAAATTTTATTAGCACTTAAGTATTAGAAAGAAATTTTTTTTTGGTCATCAACCCACCGTTCAACACGGGTTTAGAGGTGCACATAGGTGTTAATTAAACATCTGAAACTCCATAGTGAAATTGTGTGCTCTATAAGCACTATGCAAAAACACCCAACACCCACAAACACTCAGCAAAAATCGTGACAAAAGAAAATCTGGTGGAAAATATTCGCAGCGATATTTTTGTTTTCCTGGAGTAACGTAGAGTGACTCAAGAATGTGTTGGCTAGTTTTAGCATAGTTGTTTACGTATATATACAGACAATAAAAAATGCCCTGATTCAGTGAAATCATTTAGGGCCCCTGAATAATTTCACTTGTATTGATTCGATGTTGGAAAAGAAAATAAACAAAAGAAAATAAAATAAAAGAAAAAAGAGAACGAGACGACGAAATTTTTCTTGATTTGAATTAGAATTTGAGAACTATATACAAATATGTAGGATATTTTTTTAACTAATTTACGATCGTGGAATGCAATAAAGAACCTATTGAATCAAAACGAGTTATAATGGCGATACTATAACCCAATTTCAAGTAGCGACCTCTAGATCATTATGGTCAATTAAAGGGAATGCCTAAGTGTGTTGGAAATGGATGTATTCCTAGGTTAAGTTGAACTGGCGGATGACTTGGTAACGGTAGCAGAAAGCTTTCCGAAATGATAGATTTTACGAAGAAGCCATAGTAGACGTAAGACTACGAACCTATAATTTAAATGACCTTAGCTTAGGTCAACTGCCTACTTATTAAAGGTTCTAACTGTATGTGCTATTTTAAACATCATTATAACCTCGTATAAGCTTAGAGTTGTGATCCGTGTGAAGGTGAAGGGACCTGTAAAATTACGAGAACAATAGGCTATTCAGGCCGTTTAAGGTTGTCAATGCTTCATTAAATAACATTAGTAATATAATTGTCGAATTGATATAATTTTTTAATTCATTGTTGCACTAAATAATGCAAGCCCATCAAATATACAAAAAAGATTGAAAAATGTGTCAAAAATATGTCCCTTCCGATGCAGAAGCGGGCTGCGTAGGCGCTTACTATAATGTACGAGTAGATAGAGGTCTTGGATTCCTCATCAATAAATAGAATGCTTAAAAGTAATATATTTTTTTGATCATACAAAGACAAAAGAAAATGGCTATACTGACAAACCCTAACGACTACTGAATACAAGTATACAGCACCCGAGACCGACTGTTTGACGTGCCCTCCAAAGCACGGAAAGACACCTATTTCAAAATATGTACCTACCTACCATTTAATTCTGGATAAGGCAGATATGTAGGCTTCTTTTACTAAACAATTTATAATAAGTACCTAGGTAATGGAAAACTTTGTAATTTTACGATTTTATTGAAATACAATGAAATTGTTAATCACAATAGAAATAATATTATTGATTATCATGTATCAGACACAATAATCATGTAATTTTTTTATTATAATAAACGTAAGGACATTGACATTACAAAACCTATGAATGTAATTTCTACAAAACGAAGGCTGTGATGTGCTATTGCCTATATACAGGGTTGATTTGTAGTCACCGGCCAATTTTTTTCTACACAATAAGTATCATTTATAGAAGCGATTTTTGCAAAAAAAAGTATATTTTTTTTACACATAAATAAATATCTCCGCTAACATATTAAGCAAACCATGGTCACTCTAAATTACCATTAAAATAAAGACAACTGCGCGCCACTACAAAACATCTTGTAGTGCTACGTCGTAGTATTAGCAAAGAAATGCCGCGTCGTAGTAGCTATGTTCATCAACAGCGACTGCTTGCATAAAAGTTTGTGGTGCCATATCTTTATTTCATTGTACTGAGCTATACTAAAATAAATATGAATAGGAAAGAAACTAACATTTAAATTTGGCTGGTGACTACAAATCAACCCAGCAGTGCGAGCACAGAACTTTATCGACTCGTATTGTTACGAATGTTCGTATAGTATGGAGACGGTTTGTTAGCAATAATTGAAATCTATCCATTGCCGCACGGCCAGCTTACATAAATGTGGGCCTTGTTAATTTTGAATGTTTGCAAACGTGTTGTGCTCTTAAATAACTGTTAAATAAAAAATTACAATGCTACTAAAAACTTGCATCCGACTCCATACTATACGAACATTTGTTAAAATACAATTCGATAAAGTTCTGTGCTCGCACCGCTGTATAGTAAGAGGAACAAGATGATCCATCTAAAAAGACTCTACCACTTAGGCACGCTCAAGATCAGCGGCGCGTGGCGCGGGGCTTCGCCCGTTTGCTTATATCGCCGGCGGATAGTTCCATAGTAGAGCCAGCGATAAAATACTATATAGTATAATACTAAATAAAAACGCAAGTCTTTCCGCGCGACGCACTGTGGATCGAAAATCGACTTTCATTGACATAGGAAAATGAAATTTGATTTTACTGTTTGACTTGCAGATCCAAAGATAATCGGTTTTTACTAACGAGCTCCATACAAATTTTTCTGAAAAAAATTATAACTCATCCGATTTTATCTCAAATTAACTTTTTGTCATATTTGAGCATAGTAATGGTAAGCCAAAGCAAAATGTAACGAAAAAAGTACACTTAAAATTTCATTTTCCTATGACAATGAAAGTCGATTTTCGATTAACAGTGCGTCGCACGGGATGACGTGCGTTTTTACTACATCGCCGGCTTTACTATGGAACTATCCGCCGGCGATGTATCGAAAACGCTTGAAGCCCCGCGCGACGCGCCGCCTGTGCGCCTATGTCAATGAAAGTCGATTTTCGATCCACAGTGCGACTCACCGCCTGTCCTTAAACGTGCCTTATAGTCTCAGCGGAATACGATCTTCGTATTAAAAAGCATTTTATTTTCCTGCCGACGACAAATAGTCACGAACTCGAACGTGAACTCGAAAATTTTTTAAGACGTCCAAATTACCCAGCCACTTTCTGTGTCTATTATTTATCTTCACATAAACACCTATAAACGACGATCGCACAGGATTGTGGTAGGCGGTTAAGATAATTTGGGAATGACACTGGCCTTGGTGTCGTATGAATCCACCGGCTGTAGTGACAAATTTTATATTTGGCCTAGGCCGAGAATATTTTATGATATTAGATTTTTTTATTAATAAGAGTTTTGATAAAGATTTTTATAGAATATAGTGCGAGCAGCGCCAGAAACGTGTAGATATTTTCTTAGTTATAATTTCCTCAAACTATTAAACATCGTGGCGTTTTATATAGGTTTTATAAACACTTTTTATACTAAGCTAAACGCAAATACAAATCCATATATAATAACACTATTTTATGTATTACACTTACAGAACTAATAATAGTCTACGATGTATTGCTTTCTAATAGTTAACATTTGTCAATATAAAAAAATATGGTAGCAAAATGGAACGAACTAATATGAATGCCTCGATTTATTTCCCTCTCAGCAAACCTTGTTTAAAAGTACTAATTATTTTATTTACAAACATCTGGATTCGTCCCTTGATTAGACAAATAAAAGACGAATTAAAAATGTGTGGAAATTTTTATGTTTAATTTCATTTGTTACGCTTCAAAGAACTAACTAGTTCGAAATTCAATCAGAGGATTCGAAATTGAAAAAGTATGTCGCTATGAAATTGTCGTTCAAAAGTTTACTTTTTTTTCCCGCAGTTTCCTTTGCCGTTGATTTGTAATATCAGCTTGGGAATTGTTTTTTTTTTGTGTAAATCTGATTATTTTCCAGAACGTAATTACTATTTTGCAATACACACAGCAAAGCAAAGCTACCTAGATCAAAATCTTTTTTCTCTTATACTTAATTTCAAATATAAGAGAAAAAAAAACAATAGTTTCATTGGTTAACATTTTATTGTTAACCAAATGAGAGATTTTAATAATATAGTTTGTTATAATACATTCTCAAACTGAAATGAGGCCTCAAGTAACTTTTGTTTTAGTTAATATAGAACAGAAATACAAGTACTTTTACAAGTCACGGTAAGTCACAATAAACACATACTTATCATACATAATACAGCCCTTTTGTTAATCTTCATAAGGCATCTTTTTTGTTACTGTTTAAGGAAATGAGTGTGGTTTGTTATATTTTTTAGGACAATATGGATACTTACTATTGCTTAAACAATAGTCAAGGAAGAGGCCATTATCCATGTGCTTTAATCTTATCGTTAGAAACTACGTTTTAAACTGGATGTTTCTTGCTGTATTAAAATTGTTACCTAGTCTAGTATTGTAATAGGCTAAGAAAAAAAAAGATGGGGCACCGTTGTAGTTTTCACAAAATGTATAAAGTGCTTAGAGACCCAAATTCTGTAAAAATAAACTAAGTCCCTTCCGCAATTACATTAAATCAGTTGTTTGTATTTGTCTTTAAAATGAAATAAATATTAAGCCCCAAATTTACAAATTAGTGTGAAATAAAAAAAAAATAAAAAAAAAGTTGCTACAAAATGGCAGGGTTTCAAACTCAAAACTCAAATATTCTGTATTTTGTAATTCGATTCGACCTCATCGTCACTTACCATCAGGTGAGATTGAGGTCAAACGCGGGTTTAGTCACTTATAAAAAAAAAAAAAAAAAATCATCAATATATATAAAACTGTTCCGTTACTGACTGAGTGACTGAGGTACTGAGTGACTGAGTGACTGACAGACAACGTACAGCCGTAACTACTGGGCGTAGAGAGCTGAAATTTGGAACATACATTCTTTAGGAGATGTAGGGGTGCACTAAGGAAGGAATTCCCGAAATTCCCACGGGAACGGGAAATATAGGACTTTTTAGTTTGTATGAAAAATGTTATTCCTTAAGTGCACCGATGTGAAATTTGTTGTAAAGGTTTTTCAATGTGTGTCTGGTTGTGTTATGAAAGGAATTCCCGAAATTCCCACGGGAACGGGAAATATTTGATGTTTTAGTTTGTATGAAAAAACCCATCCCTTGAGTGCACGGATGTGATACTTGATATAAAGGTTCCTCAATAAGTGTCTGTTTGTATTATGGAAGGAATTCCCGAAATTCCCACGGGAAAGGGTTGGACTTTTTAGTATGTGTGAAAAATCTTATTCCTTAAGTGCACCGATGTGAAACTTGGTGTAAAGGTTTTTCAATGTGTGTCTGGCTGTGTTATGAAAGAAATTCCCGAAATTCCCACGGGAACGGGAAATATATGATGTTTTAGTTTGTATGAAAAAATCCCATCCCTTGAGTGCACGGATGTGATATTTGATATAAAGGTTCCTCAATGAGTGTCTGTTTGTATTATGGAAGGAATTCCCGAAATTCCTACGGGAAGGGGTTGGACTTTTTAGTTTGTGTGAAAAATCTTATTCCTTAAGCGTACGGATGTGATACTTGGCATGAAGGTTCTTCAAAGAGTGACTGTTGTGCTACGAAAAAAATTCCCAAAATTCCCACGGGCACGGGAAATAAATGAATTTAGTTTGTATGAAAAAAACTTATTCCTTCAGTGCATGGGTGTGATACTTAGTATAAAGGTTCTTTCAGTGGGTGTCTGGTTGTATAGTTTCTGAAATTTCCACGAGAAGGGTAGTTAAGCGCATACGAAGTTGCGGGATAAAGCTAGTCTATCCATATAATAAAATGGTAGGAAAGTCAAAACTGTACATTGCATATTTTTTTAAAAGAATACTTGGGGTATGATCTACAATCGAAACAGAAACAAAAAATATAGTTTTTAGAATTTTTGTCTGTTTGTCTGTTTGTCTTTCCGGGATAAACTCAAAAAGTACTGCATGGATTTACTTCAAATTTGGCATGAAGATAGTTAAGAAGTCGGGTTAACATATAGGCTACATATTATCACGCTAGCAGTGTTATAATCGTAGGTGCGTTTGGTGCTGCATAGCGTTCACGCAGACGACGTCGCGGGCAGCAGCTAGTTATTTAAATACATTTGAAATAAGTCTAACAATTTACAAATTGAACTAAATCTACCACCACTTCGGAAAGTCGATCTGCTGAGAAAATGTGGCAAGAAAGTCAACAGCAATCATCTTTTAAAATAAGAAAAAAAAATCCTATCTTCTTGCATCCAGATATCTTATGCTAACACTTATCCTTAAATCTATCAAAGGGTTAATCCTTAAATATTTTGGAATTTTATTATAAAGTAAAGCGTACACATTGACTCATGAACGAGTTGGTGATCTTCTGGAGTCTACTATTATATTTATACATTAGAAATATTTCAGAATATTCAGAAAGAACTAAAGGTACACAAAATGCTTTATGACAAGCCAGTTTCTGCCAAAATTAGTGTACTTTTTATCTTCGACGTCATTGCCACTTATCATTTTAGTGAGAGCTTATATTAAAATGTGGGATTAGTAATTGATAAATAATAACAGTTTTCAAATACTCTAATGGCCTAGCTATACAAATTTTTGTACCCACTTCTCCAACATTAATTATAATAGTTAGTAGCTTTAGTTAGCTACCTAATGACGGCATCTATCTAAGCCCTTGAGCTCTCGTTCTTTATTATACAGGGTGACTGGTGACAAATTTTAGATACTGAAGGAGAGCACTCTGTACTCAATTCTGATCATAATTATGTAATAAAAGTAGGCACTTAATTTTTCACTGCAATTCCCTATTGATAAGTACTACCATGTTACAATTTACTTTAATACAACTGAGTCGATCGCTGCACGAGACCTGGTTTGCGGATCGCTGCCAACGCTAGCGTAACCATGCTATGCGTAATCAATTCTTTATCTTTCGTTTAGTTTACTCTTGTTTTGTATTATATTTTTCTCTTCATGTATGATCTCAAACTATCAGGTCCTTGAATTTCAAAAGTGACCCACCAGTCATCCTGTATTACAGAAGGTTAGCGTCTTCTTAGAACATACGAGTAATAAATATAAATATTTCTGACACTCACACAACATTATCTAGCCCAAATTAAGTTTCTTAAAGAACTTGTGTTATGGATACTAGTTAACTGATATACTTAAGAAATATATAAACATATATATGAATAAATACATATTTTTTATTAGAATAAACTTAAATAAACATATAAACATCCATGACTTGATGGCTAATATCTGTGTTCATCACCGCCGCCGGGATTCGAACCCAGGACCTCTGGCATAGAAGGCAATGTATGTTACCACTACACCAGCCGGTCGTCTAATAGATGTTGATTTTTTGAGGTCCTTTTTACATTTTAACCTTTTGCTGTTACATTACAAAAGTAAAGTAAAAAATATTTGGATGGTTCTTTTTCGCTTCAGGTTTCAAGGTGTGGAAGCACGTATCTAGTTTTCCAGACCACTACAGTATTTCTTCACATGTCAATGAAATATGTTCCTCTTGGATAGACATATGACAAAGTCGTTTGTCTCTGTACATTCACTGGGTTCCTAGAACAGAAACGTCTCTTTATTTTCTATAGAAATGTATTTTTTTTACCCAAAGCATTAAGTTCAATCCATTCAAGAAATAGTACAATGATCAGCATTAATAATAAATTTTGGTGGTTTCATTACTTAAAAGGAGTCATTGATACTCCTTGAACTTTCCCACTTCGGAAAGTCGATCTGTTGAGAAGAAGTGGCAAGAAACTCAACAGCAATCATCTTTTAAAAATAAGATAAAAAAAATACACAATAACAATTTACAACCAGGGAATCCCATCTTCTTGCTTCCAGTTATCTTATAGTAAACCTTTCACATAACACTTATCCTTAAACCTATCGAAGTGTTAATCTATTATTACATATAATAAAATGGTAGGAAAGTCAAAACTGTACATTGAATATTTTTTTAAAAGAATACTTGGGGTATGATCTACAATCGAAACAGAAACAAAAAATATAGTTTTTATAATTTTTGTCTGTTTGTCTGTTTGTCTGTTTGTCTGTTTGTCTGTTTGTCTTTCCGGGATAAACTCAAAAAGTACTGCATGGATTTACTTCAAATTTGGCATGAAGATAGTTAAGAAGTCGGGTCAACATATAGGCTACATATTATCACGCTAGCAGTGTTATAATCGTAGGTGCGTTTGGTGCTGCATAGCGTTCACGCAGACGACGTCGCGGGCAGCAGCTAGTCTTAAATATTTTGGAATTTTATTATAAAATAAAGCGTACACATTGACCCATGAACGAGTTGGTGATCTTCTGAAGTCTACTATTATATTTATACATTAGAAATATTTCAGAATTGACCCACCATATGGAGAATTTACGTAGAGTTATTTTATTAGAGTATTGTAACAATAGGTACACAAAATGCTTTATGACAAGCCAGTTTCTGCCAAAATTAGTGTACCTACTTTTTATCTTCGACGTCATTGCCACTTATCATTTTAGTGAGAGCTTATATTAAAATGTGGGATTAGTAATTGATAAATAATAATAGTTTTCAAAAACTCTAATGGCCTAGCCATACAAATTTTTGTACCCACTTCTCCAACATTAATTATAATAGTTAGTAGCTTTAGTTAGCTACCTAATGACAGCATCTATATAAGCCCTTGAGCTCTCGCTCTTTATTATACAGGTGACTGGTGACAAATTTTAGATACTGAAGGAGAGCACTCTGTACTCGATTCTGATCATAATTATCTAATAAATGTAGGCACTTAATTTTTCACTGCAGTACGACCTTGAATTTCAAAAGTGACCCACCAGTCATCCTGTATTACAGAAGGTTAGCTTCTTCTTAGAACATACGAGTAGTAGATGTTTGGTTTTTGAGGTCCTTTTTACATTTTAACCTTTTGCAAAAGTAAAGTAAAAAATATTTGGATGGTTCTTTTTCGCTTCAGGTTTCAAGGTGTGGAAGCACGTATCTAGTTTTTCAGACCACTACAGTATTTCTTCACATGTCGATGAAATATGTTCCTCTTGGATAGACATATGACAACGTCGTTTGTCTCAGTACATTCACTGGGTTCTTAGAACAGAAACGTCTCTTTATTTTCTATAGAAATGTATTTTTTTTACCCAAAGCATTAAGTTCAATCCATTCAAGAAATAGTACAATGATGAGCATTAATAATAAAATTGGGTGGTTTCATTACTTAAAAGGAGTCATTGATACTCCTTGAACTTTCAAATGTAGAATTAATAATGAACAATCAGTATAAAAAGTCGATAATTAATTACGAAGAAACGATGTGATTGTTTTTTATACGAAGCCTGAATCATTTGCTGCTCTGCTTCATGTTCTAAAATTTATAAAACTTTAAAAATATACATCCTTACAATGTACATATTTTTAAAGCCATTTAATCTTCTTGATATGTTTTTAGTATATAGGGTGACTGGTGTCACTTTCGAAATTCCAGGACGTGATAGTTGGAGATCATACATGAATAGAAAAAAATAAATAAAAAAATAAAAATAAATTATTTACTAGGTAAACTTAACCTAAAGTCAAAGAATTCATTACGCATCGCATGGTTACATAAGCGTAATACAATAGATACCTACTTAGCGGGTAGTGGTTTACGTGTGGCGGGAACACAACTGTGTGCGTGTTAACTGATGCGTCCCGTCGAGAAAAGTGCAGTAAGGTCTGTTTATTTATTTATAGGGAATTCTGGTGAAAAATTAAAATTAAAATTGAAAAATTAAGTACCTAATTTAAATACATAATTTTAATACCAAGTACAGAGTGCTCTCCTTCAATATCTAAAATTTGTCACCAGTCACCCTGTATAACCAATCAAATGATAAAAAATACGAATTAAATAAGAAAAGTACAAAACAATCAATAGAGCCATAAACAGTTTAAGCACTTAGGTAGATTTAGTTCGCAAAAGCAGGTACGTGATTGTATTTAATCTAGCAGATTTCGGAACGCTCTACGTAAATTATTTCATAGTAATCTAGATATTTTTAACGAGGAAGAGATAAGGATAAAGTATTGGTTCTTTAAAGTTTGCTTTGTATTTTTTTAAAGCTGCTCATATTATTTTAAATCTATCTCGTAGCCTTCTTGATGGCATATTGGATCGAGCACTACATTATGGTACCAGTGGTATAATAGTATATTATGCAACTAGTGAATAAAGGACGGATTTAAAGCGAGGGCCGTAGATGAGTCACGAGCAAGTGAAGGATTCTAACGATTGAATCACGAGCGTAGCGAGTGATTTATGATGATTGAATCACGAGCGCAGCGAGTGATTCACCTGTTAGAATCCTGAGCGACGCGAGTGATTCATGTCCCTCGATATAATAATAAATAAATATAAAATCATTTATTTCAGGCAACTTAAGAATAGTACAGGATGTTAAATACTAAATCTAAGGCCCATAGAAAATATATACCTTAACCTAATATACATACAATATACTTAAAAACTACACTTCACTAATTCCCACGTATGGGCTGCGACGGGGGACGCGACATCTTAGTGTCAAGTAACCGTCCTCGGAAACGACGGAATACGACACCCTGCGGCCAGAACTCTTCCTTCATGTAGGTCGACAGATGTTCGGTCGGCATTCTCACCACAAAGGAGTTGAAACTCACTCTGTGATGGGACTCCAACCGCTCGACCCTCATGTTGAGTCCTGTCTTCGCGTGCAGATACTCCACTACATCCTTCGCCGTGAAGGCGTGGTGCACGCGAGACACGTACAGCTGAGTGGTTGGCACCTCGGCGCGCAGCAGAAGGTTCTCTTTATTCGGTGCGGTACCGCACTTGTTCTGACAGGAGGGCTTCTTCTTCTTCCGCTCCACCTTGATGAAACCCTCTCTGTCTTCCTGGACCTTCAAAGATTTGGTCTTCGGTGCTGTGTGGCTGGGCTTTGCAGGCTGCACTGCCGCTACTTCAGCGTATCCTCGTGGAGAAGAAGGACCCGTGACGCGGGGCGGCTTCTCTGCGTTGGGAGCTGCAGCAGTGGCACGGCGGCGGGGGGCTACCGCGGGGGCCGCGGGGCGCGGGGGAGGCGATGCAAGCGGAGCAGGGCGCGGGGAGGGCGGTGCAGGGCGCGGTGACGCACTCGCTGCAGCTGCGGCGGCCGGTGACGCGATCGTGTCAGCAAATTCCGCCGAATCGAAACTGCCAACCGACGCGATATGCGCGCCACGACGAATATTAATATTGGAAGCCACGGGTGACCTACTTAGCGTACTAAGGCTACGCAATGATGATACTTCACTACGCAGCTCGCTGATTGTATTATCCGAAGCTTCCAATTTTAACACCACCTCGGCCAAGGTCGCTTTAAGGAAATTGATATCTTTAAGCAGCCTGGTGACGTCGACGTGGTCGAATCCCACAGGCGGGAGCTTATGCAGCTCCTTGGCGACGAAATCCGGGACGTCGTCGGGATCGGTCTCCTTGAACAGGGTGATGATGTCCTGGAGACTCTTCTCACCCCCATCCCTACGTCGGGAAGGCATCTGGGAGGTTCTGTCGAGCACCTGGAACAGGAGCGCCTTGCCTCGACACACTTCGTCCTCCTTGAAGTTGGACTTACAGATCTGCACTATGCTGACCTCGTCCATGGTATCGATGGCGTTCTGGATGAACGCCAACAGTTCGCTTACAATGACTTGTTTAGCCATCTTAAGTGTTAGCGGGCAGCGGCATTAGCCGCGCGATACGCGAAAAAATAAATTCGTATAAGAATACTTATTTCGTACTTTATTCAGGAGTTGCATACTATACTTTATACCATGACTACGAGAAAAATACATAATTTAAGCGAAAATAGAAATTAAATCAAGAAATAAGAAATGTTACATTAATTGAAATGGATATTAAAATTAGAGAAATGACTGAAATTTAGCGTAATTTTCTTATTATTATCATTATCAAACACCAAAACAGTGAATAAAAACAAAACAGTGAATAAAAGGCCTTTTTATTCACTGTTTTGCGTGAATAAAATATGCTTTTTAGAGTAGGTATGGTATAAAACCAATTAGTTCATTATGCTTATTTCTGATTACCTCTATAAAGCTCACTTTGCTTAATTTATAAATAATTTTTTTTTTTTTTTTTTTTTATAAAATATGGATGGGACGTTTGTCTTCCATGACACCTGATGTTAAGTGAACATGAAGACTAAGGTGGTACACGTCCATCCACGAGAAACCTATTCACTCGACGCTTAAAAGTACTAGGACTATACTGGTCAGGGAAAATAGACGCAGGCAGTTCATTCCAAACCTTGGCGACCCGTATCAAAAAGGAACTGTCAAAGCGCTTAGTTCGACTTTTCGGAATATCAACCACATACGGATGGAAGTTCTGTCTGCGTCTAGTAGTCCGATGGTAAAAGGGTGAGGGTTCAATTTGCTCAAACAGAGCACTCGCGCACTCACCAAAATGTATCCTGTAGTACACGGTTAAACAGGCAACCTTACGACGATGCTCTAGGGTCTGTAGTTTTTTGGTCGTAAGGTCGACGTTGTTAATTAATTTACGGGCTCTTCGGTCAACGGAGTCCAGCGCTTCTAGTTGATATTTGGCTGAACCATCCCAAAGATGACTGCAGTACTCCATGCATGATCGCACTTGAGCTGTATATAAGTTAAGAAGCTGTGCAGGGCTGAAGTACCGCCGTACCTTCGAGATGATTCCCAACTTTTTCGAAGCTACTTGAGCCATGGACACAATTTGTTGACCGAAGTTTAAACTAGATGTTATAGTTACGCCTAAAAGCCCTAGATGGTCAGTGATGGGGACAGATACATTTTGGAAAGTGGGCGTTAATGTGAAGGTGCTCTTTTTTGCGGAGAATAGACACGCCTGAGTTTTGGACGCGTTGAATTTGACCAAATTCGACTCACCCCAATCGGATACTTTCCGTAAGGTCAAATCAACGCGCTCAATCATTGACTTTCTTAAACTCTGGATTTCACGGGGGCTCGCTCGCGCATTGGATACGTATCTCTCTACAAGAGTGCTGTCATCAGCATAACTAATAATGCCCGGTGTCAAAAGGTCATTAATGTGCAGCAAGAATAATGTTGCAGAGAGAACAGATCCCTGAGGTACCCCGGCATTAATTGCCATTTGGTCGGAGGAGAAGCCATCTAAGACTACTCGAATTGACCGTTCCCTCAGAAAATCAGATATCCAGTCGCAGAGCCCAATCGGTATGCCATAAGCTGGAAGCTTACTTAAGAGACCATCATGCCAGACCCTGTCAAAGGCCTTGGAAATGTCTAAGGATACAGCTATTGCTTCACCATGACCCTCCAAGGCCTCGCTCCATAAGTGAGTGGCATACACGAGAAGATCGCCGGTCGAGCGCCCGTTGCGGAAACCATATTGGCTATCGCTTAGGAGCTCGTTGGCCTCGAGGTATGCCAGGAGTCGATTGTTCAATACACGTTCCATGACTTTGCAAAGTATGGAAGTGATTGAAATTGGTCGGTAGTTGACAGGATCGGCACGGCTTCCCTTCTTTGGTACTGGTTGTACGTTAGCAAGCTTCCAGGACTTGGGAACCTTACCGGATTCCAATGAAAGTCGATAAAGACGCGTCAAAACGGGAGACAACTCAGCTGCGCAGCGTTTTAAGACCACTGCAGGAATACCGTCTGGACCACTAGCTTTGTTCTCGTCTAGGTGCAGCAAGCATTTAAGAACCTCCTTTTGGCGAATGTGAACGGTACCCATTGTAGGTCCGAACTGAGGTAATTGGGGTGGGATTTTTCCTTGGCAATCTAGACGAGAATTTTCTGCGAAGATACTAGCAAATAAATCTGCTTTCTCCTTAGAAGTATGGGCCAGAGAACCATCGGGTTTCCTCAGTGGTGGCAGCGACGGGCGACAAAAGTTCGTTTCGACCGACTTGGCAAGGGACCAGAAAGCTTTACTTCCCGAAGGGTATGCTGCTATTCTGTCTCCGATACGGCCTATGTGGGCAAAACGAGCTCTTTTGATTACCTTTTTGCAGGACTTGGCGGCAGCATTGTACCTCTTCTTGTGTTCATGCGAATCCACGGCTTTGCTTCTGCGAGCATTTGCCCAGGCTTTGTATGCTTCCCGCTTTCGCTTTTCAGCGGCTAGGCAAGCAGTATTAAACCATGGGCGAGCTTTGGTTTCAAGGGATAAAAATTAAGTAAGATATTGCGTTATAGTTATCACGTTTTCGGGTTGCCAGCAAATATTTTAGTCAAAACATTTTATTCATCCATTTTCATGAATGAATTTGTAGGCTAGCTTCAGTAACAACCTGTAAAAAGAAACATTGCTTAAACAACCATTCACTAATAATATAAAAAAAAAACAAGGTACTAAAATATGCGGTGTATGAGTCATCAGGGACTGCATACCGGTATGAATTTCTGTACATTTTTTTTTCTGTATGACGTCACACCGTGAAATAAGGTGTATTTAAAAATAACAGCACAGGAATTCATACTGAAATGATTCGTGTACCTTTTTTATTATTGTAGCATAACTGATTTTTTTTTCAGTTAAGTGCAATTTTCCGGTATTAATATTAATATTAATATTTTTAAGCGTAGGGACATATGCTGACCTATATATGACCATTTCGGTACAGAAATTAAATAGGTTAAAATATTTCTGTACTAAAAAAACATCTACAGAAATCAATCCGGTATACATTATTTGGGTACAGATAGAATTTAGTCAGATTTTAATAACTTGTACAGGTATTGTGTTTGATGAGGTAGTACACTAATAAGGGTACTGAAATTTTACTGGTACTATTTAAAAAATTATACCGATATGCAGTCCTTGGATTTTACGAACAATCACGATTTTGGTAAAAGTTGTAGCTTTCTTTATGAATACAAAATATTGGCATTGGATTCAATGCTGAACGTGATTTGGTTTTGTATTTGAATTAATAAGATGGCAATATGGATATGAAACTTTTTTCACTATGCCGTCTATTTGGGCTGCCTTTATTTGACGACCGGCTGGTGTAGTGGTAACATACATTGCCTTCTATGCCAGAGGTTCTGGGTTCGAATCCCGGCGGCGGCGAATATTTGTGTGATGAACATAGATATTAGTCGTCAAGTCATGGATGTTTATTATTTAAGTTTATTCTATTAAAAAATCGTATTTATTCAATTCAATATGTATGTTTCTACATTTCTTAATTATATCAATAATCTAGTATCCATAACACAAGTTCTTTAAGAAATTTAATTTGGGCTTGATAAGGTAGTGCGAGTGTCAGAAAAATATATATATCAGCAATATATTATTAGAATCAAATTATGCAGAGGTCGTTCTTGATTAATAATTCACGGTATTCCGTGTACCTTTTTTATTATTGTAGCATAACTGATTTTTTTTTCAGTTAACTGCAATTTTCCGGTATCAATATTTTTAAGCGTAGGGACATATGCTGACCTATATATGACCATTTCGGTACAGAAATTAAAAAGGTTAAAATATTTCTGTACTAAAAACATCTACAGAAATCAATCCGGTATACATTATTTGGGTACAGACAGAATTAAGTCAGAATTTAATAACTTGTACAGGTATTGTGTTTGATGAGGCAGTACACTAATAAGGGTACTGAAATTTTAATGGTACTATTTAAAAAATTATACCGATATGCAGTCCTTGGATTTTACGAACAATCACGATTTTGGTAAAAGTTGTAGCTTTCTTTATGAATACAAAATATTGGCATTGGATTCAATGCTGAACGTGACTTGGTTTTGTATTTGAATGAATAAGATGGCAATATGGATATGAAACTTTTTTCACTATGCCGTCTATTTGGGCTGCCTTTATTTGACGACCGGCTGGTGTAGTGGTAACATACATTGCCTTCTATGCCAGTTCTGGGTTCGAATCCCGGCGGCGGCGAATATTTGTGTGATGAACATAGATATTAGTCGTCAAGTCATGGATGTTTATTATTTAAGTTTATTCTATTAAAAAAACGTATTTATTTAATTCGATATGTATGTTTATATATTTCTTAACTATATCAGTTATCTAGTATCCATAACACAAGTTTTTTAAGAAACTTAATTTGGGCTAGATAAGGTAGTGCGAGTGTCAGAAAAAAATATATATCAGAAATATATTATTACAATCAAATTATGAAGAGGTCGTTCTTGATTAATAATTAATAATAATAATAATAATAATAATAATAAGCCCCCCAAAATCCAACCATACGTCCGGATCGAACAGCAGATCACGTGGGGGGCGGACACACGACTGAATATTACTGGCGTGGCTAACATGGCACTGGTAACCCATATAACATGGAGACACGATCTAAAAAGAAACGTAATGAGCCGCTTCCCGGGGGCGATCGCCGGGGCACACCTGGAGCTGACGCTGGGTGTTTCAGCTTGCGAACCGTCAGCGGAGAGGAGTTGAATAGGCGGGCTCCCTCCGGATCATCCGAAAATACTACAGCCAACTTAGCGATAGATACTGAAAATATTAGTTTAAACTCATCAAATACAGCAATAGAGCCATATAGTCCTTCTACAATATCATATATACCATCACCATCATCTTCCGTAGGTCACAGTACTCGTAGTGCACCTACACCCAACTTAGATGTTGCGCAGGGGGCGAATGCCTTTTTGCCTGCGTCCACTAAGGCTGGGAAACCGCGAGTGCGCATGAGCTGGAGTAAAGATGTTAATATATTCATCATGCGCACTTATTACTACATTACAAAACTAGAAACTGACATGACCACTTATCGTAGATTACTGCATGAACTATTCTCACAACAATACCCTAATGTCAAAGTTACTGAGCAACGTATTTCTGACCAAAGGAGAGCAATCATTCGTAATAAACTGCTAACCGAACACGAACTAGGTCAATTAAAACAAGATGTACGTTTACAATTAGACACAGAAAATGAAATGAACACACGCTTTAATTCTATCTCTCCAGGTGAAAATCTTAAAGATTATCACATACAACCATATTCTCAATCACTACTAGGTACTGCCTCAGAACCGCAACTATCTGCACAAAGCTCACATGCATTCACACAAACAGAGACTACCACATTTACATTAGAGAATGACATAGAAACACTTATAAATCCTGACCTAATATCAGATACTCTAACGGAACAGATACTTGATAAATTTCAAACAGCTATTACTAATTACTCGGGAATGAATCCAGCTACTAGACCAAGACTACCAAAATTAAAATATAGTCAAAAACTAACTCAATTTGTGAATTTATTTAATGAAAAAATACTCATTCGATTCATATCTGATGATACACAATTAGAAGACATTCATACGCTTATTTATTGCACAGCTGTAGTTATCTCAGAAGAACTTAATTATAAAATAGAAGAACAGTTTAGAAGTGGTAGAAATAAGGACGTCAACAAACCTCCATGGAAAATAAGGCTTGAGAGGGACATCGAAAAGCTTAGGGCAGACTGTGGTAGACTCACTCAATTTATCAATAACAATAGGTCTCGCAAAGTAGTTAAAAGAGTTGAGGAAATCTTTAAACACAGAGCTATACACACAAGACATGAAGCAAACAATAAGACACCCGAAGAGTTTTTGGATACGCTGAAACAGAAGTTAAAACTGAAAGTACATAGATTACGCAGATACATGAAAGCTGAAAAACGAAAAAAGGATAACACTCTGTTTCATTCAAATGAGAAAGCATTTTACAGAAACCTCTATACAAACACTCAAACTCTTGCAGACACAGACACAACCATACCAACACAATCACAAATAGAAACATTCTGGGCTAACATATGGGAAGAACAGGCACAGCACAATGACAAGGCCGATTGGCTTGAAATAGAAATAAATAAATGTAAAGGTATAGAGGAAATGAAATTTGAAAATATCACTGAAGCAGATTTAATAAAAGTGACAGGTAAATTACACAACTGGAAATCTCCGGGCATTGACAAAGTTCATAACTACTGGTTTAAGAAACTAACATCACTACACAAACAATTAGCAAAAAATTTTACAAATATTATATTAGGAACACAACGCATACCTGAATTTATAGCTACTGGGATTACATACATGCTTCCTAAAACTGTACATCTTACACACCCATCACAACTGAGACCTATTACTTGCCTTCCTACTATATATAAAATACTGACATTAGCAATAACACAAAAAATTTATACACACGTAGAACACAATCAAATCATAGCCGAAGAACAGAAAGGATGTAGGCGGGGCCACATGGGATGCAAAGAGCAACTGATCATTGATTCTACTATTCATAAGCACGCAACATCTAAGAACAGAAATTTACACTGCACATATATTGATTACAAAAAGGCCTTTGACAGCATTCCGCATTCATGGCTTATAAAAATTTTAGAAATCTATAAAATAAGTCCCAAAATAATTGATTTTATGCGCAACATTATGCCTCATTGGAAAACTAATCTACATCTTAATTACCAAAATAATTCAATCATAACACGTACTATTACCATCAAAAAGGGCATTTACCAAGGTGATTCCTTAAGTCCCCTGTGGTTTTGCCTGGCCTTAAACCCCTTATCATCATTACTGAATAATTGTCAGGTCGGTTATATGTTCAAAAACAATCCATCAGATCCACCTTTATCACACCTCATCTATATGGATGATATAAAACTCTACTCAAAAACAGACAGAGATATGAAAATATTAATAGACACGACGGCAAAGTTTAGTAGAGACATTAATATGGAATTTGGCATCGATAAATGCAAAACTCTACATATAATAAGAGGCAAAAGCCAGCCAGGAAATTACACCATAGATAACACTACCACTATAACAGCAATGGAAGCAAATGACCTGTACAAATACCTAGGATATCACCAATTGAAAGGAATAGACCACTTCACAATTAAACAGACGTTAACTCACGAATATAAAAATAGATTAAATAGAATATGTAGTACTCAACTCACCAGTAAAAATCTAATAAAAGCAATAAATACTTATGCAATACCTATTCTAACCTATTCATTTGGTATAATTAAATGGAGTAAAACCGATATTGAAAATATACAACGAACGACCCGCACCACACTAACGAAACATAATAATCTACACCCTAAATCCGCAATAGAAAGGCTTATAATCAAAAGACACAACGGAGGAAGGGGCATGATAGATATAATGCACCTTTGGCACAAACAAATACACACCTTACAAATATTCTTTCACACAAAATCACAACTAAGCTATATACATAAAGTAATATTACAAAACGATCTTCACTATACACCTCTTAATCTTGTAGAATTTTCAAATATACGGAACCCAAACAGCATTGACCCACAAATAGAACATATAGAGAACTGGAAGAAAAAGGCTCTTCATGGTCGTCATCCCCATGATTTAGAGCAATCCCATATAGACAGTATTGCATCTAATAAATGGTTAAAAATATGCAGCTTATTCCCAGAAACTGAAGGTTTCATTATTGCAATACAGGACCAAATAATAGACACCAAAAACTACCGCAAATATATTATCAAAGACACTTCAGTAACAGATGATAAATGCCGAAAATGCCATTCTCAACCGGAAACAATTCAACACATAACCGGAGCTTGCCCCACATTAACACAAACAGACTACACACACCGACACAATCAAATCGCAAATATTATTCACCAACACCTAGCTCTTAAGTACAACCTCATCCCAAATGCCAACACTCCATACTATAAATACAAACCAGAAACTATATTAGAGAATACCACACACAAACTACTTTTTGACCGCACCATTCTTACAGACCGAACTATACACTATAATAGACCAGATATAACACTAGTAGACAAAACGAATAAAAACACATATTTATTAGATATCGCTGTTCCTAATACTCATAATATTCAGAAAACTATCACAGAAAAAATAAGTAAGTACACAGAGTTAAAGGACGAAGTGAGCAGGATATGGAGACAAACCAGAGTTTATGTTGTCCCCATAGTTTTGTCTACTACAGGAGTGATCCCTAAACACTTGCACCATAGCTTAAAATTACTAGACCTTAAACCATTTATCTATACTCAATTACAAAAAGCTGCAATTTTAAATACCTGTCGCACTGTGAGAAAGTTCATGCAATTAGAAACCACATCACAAATCTGAACCCTTTCATCCACTACATTTACTTGGTGTAACCCGTAAATGTAGTCATAACCAGCCTAGAGCTGAGAAGACAAAACGTCCCCAAAAATAATAATAATAAAAAGCTTTATTTCACATTTACACAAAACATACACAAAATACACAATTTAAAACATTTATAAAATACAAACACAAATTATACAATATTACAAACATAAATTAAAATACCTAAATAGTAGTGTGTGTGTAGGTGTGAGTATGTATTTGGTGGTGATTTGGTGCGAGTGTGTATATATGTATGTTCCGTGCGTGTGAAAATGGCGCTGGCTCAGCATGTGCCACAGTTGACTGAGGCGCTGTTATTCTGCCAGGAACCAAAATGAAAAACTTACCTATGAATTCAATCAATGTGTGTGCCGAGTATTAATAAAGCTTGGCTTTAAGTTTAAAAATCCGAAAAGTGAATGGAAAAATTGTGTAAAAATATATAAAAAAAGGAATTTAATAATTGAAGTGGAAAAAAGATAATATAAATAATAATAGTACTAACAACATGAAATAAAAAACCAACCATCACTAACTTATAAATTTCTAAAAAAAAAAAAAAACTGTAATGTTTAAAAAATTCACGGTATTCCATTCAATTATCATACTTTATTGCTTTTCACCTAAAATCTAAAAAAATATAGTAGGTAGCTAAGTGCTAAAGTAACATAAAATTTAATGCAATTTGGGCTATGTAACATTACTTCAATTTTTCCCCGAAAAGATTGTATTTTTAGTAGCGTTCAAGTTCTTTTGAAAAACCCATTTTCACACTGTTAACTTTAATTTTATGGAGGTTATTAATTTTGAGAGCGAATCGATGAAAAGCGTGTTATTTTAAGGTTACGTCTTTTCATAGAAATAATTTTGGTGCAAAGCCTTATGAAAATAGCACAGTTTTTTATGACATCCAGAGTTTTTGATGCCCTTTGTTTTTCACAGTACTCTTTTCAACCGACTTACATAAAAGGAGGAGGTTCTCCATTCGTCTGTATGTTTTTTTGTGTCTTTGTTACACGATATTTTGGACAATTATGAATTGATTTTGAAAATTGTTGTTTCATATGAGAATATATATAGAGGATACTTCATAGTTGGTCCCATTTAAATTTCATCGAAATCGGTTGAGTACTTCATTGAAAAATTCAAACTTTTGAAAAAATATGTATGATTTCGAACACTCTCAACTCAGCCAAAGTTTTGACGTGAAGTCGGTTTTTTTAATGCTCTGCATTCGTTGATTATTATATCCAAGGTGTTGATAGGCCAAGATACAGGTAATGTATTTATTGGTAGTCAAGATGATCCGTACAATGTCGCCGGTAGAGGCTGGATGTGGGAAACGCAGGACCGAGCGACCTGGAGTACAGTCGCATCTAATAATATGTATGCATTTTCATTGGAATTTGAACCTTATCACAACCGAATAAGTTGCGAAGTGTGTACATATTAATGCATGTGACTGTACCGTGGGGGATACCTCGTCCAGTTGTAGGCGTCCTCGCTGATGATTATGACTGATAGTTATTACATCGTTGTCATTGTCTAATAAATCATTTGTCTTATTTCGTTATATAGGGTCGCCTTGTAATAGTCAATAATATTTTAATAGCAGATTAAGACTGATGAGTGGGTCATAATAACGAAAAAAAAAAAAAAATTTTTTTTAAATAACTTTTGTAAATTAAAATTTGAAAATTCTTTTATGTGATCAAAATTTAAGTTTGATCTGTAGTTTATGACTACACAGCAAGTAATAAAAACGTTTCCACCTAATTGTATGGAATCATAAAATGTAGATTAATCTTAAATTTTTAAAGAAGAATTTTGAAATTTTAATTTATGAAAAATATATTTAAAAGAAAAATGTTTTCGAATATCAGACCCACTTGTAATTCCTAATCTGCTATTAAATTATAATTGACTATTAAGCGGACCCTGTATAAGCCCAAGTATGTGGTAATAATCATTTGTAAAGACACTGAAACGTTGAGTTAAAGTATGCGCACACTATCGGGTCGCATTACAACGCAAAAATCCACGTGCGAGCCTCTCATACATTTTATATGAAGCATCGCACACTATCGTAGGGCGGGGCGGGTCGCATTTCATATAAAATGTATGCGAATGACGCAGGCGGATTTCTGATCCTCCCAGCCAGCTCTCTCGAGATCTGGATAACCTTCTATCTACCAGCTCCTAGCTGATAACATGTAGTCGATTCAGCACGAAGTGCTGCCTTTATTTCCCACGCGCAGCCTTTTTCCCAACTGGCTGTCGCTCACAAAATACCATACAGGGGGAGTTTAGTGTGTAAAAGTCTCAGACTGTTGGGTGTCATCTGGCCGGGGTCTAATCCCCCTGGCTAGTGCCCCTTCGTACTATGAGTATTCTCCTCCTCTCCTCTTTGAGCACTTGTACGGTCAATAGGCCTACGGGTGTTCTGAGGAGTAGTCTTCTGTGGCTAGAAAAAAGGCGGATTATTGCGCTTCGATGCGCCTCGGCATAGTGTTAGCGTACCTTTATAGTGTATTATATGATTAACCGCGACTAAATAAGGAAGTCGTCGTGGCGCCGTGGTTACTGTGTGTATCTTACGGTATCACAGGTTAAGCAACGTTCGGCGCGGTCGGTACTTGGATGGGTGACCGCCGACCATTCGTTTCTCACGGCGACTTCCGTGCTTCGGAGGGCACGTTAAGCTGTCGGTCCCGGGTGCTGTATACTTGTATACAGTAGTCGTTAGGGTTTGTCAGAAGCCATATCGGCACCCTGAAAATTCTGACATCCACCACCCAGCACTGGGCCAGCTCGGTGGATTATGGCCTAAAACCTCCTCATCACCCAGAGGAGAGACTCATGCCCTGCAGTGGGCCCATTACACGGAGTTGTGATGATGATGATGATGATGAAATAAGATTTAAAATACCCACCAGTGTAACCTAGACATGAGTTGTATTAGGTAAAATTTGTACCTGTTCCGAGTAATACTAATATTTGTAAATACCTGTTCCTAATATTTATAACTAAGGCATACAATGAACTTATATTTTTTATTGTTAATACCAATGCTTCTATACAGTTTATTAAATGAAAAATTTGGAAAAAATTCTATACTGGACAAGAGTGTAGGGACATTTTTCATTTTAAAAAGGATGCCTTTACATATGTAAATGCATAGAAGACATAACGCAAAAAACCGAACTAGAATATTATTTCATTAAAAAAGAAACGATTCCCATAAAATACCTAATAAAACGTAAAACCTATATTTATGAAAATATTTTTTGAATATTAGCCTTATTTCGAATGGAATGTAGGTACATTTTATTTAATATAAAAGGTTCGGTTTTGAATTTGTTTTTTTTTTGTAAAATAAGCATTATTGATTTCAAATTTATGTTCCACAAGTTAACAAAAGTTAACTATTTATATTATTTTCTGATTCAAGTTTTGTGTAAAAAGTTACATTTCGATAAAAAATTTGGTTTGGAACGAAAAATATTAGGAACTACCCAATTATAATACCCAATACTGGAACAAGTATTTATTATATTTAAAAATACCTGTTCCTAAAACCTAATCTAATAAATATGCCTCACCTGCAGTGTAACCACACACTTATAAATGTATAAACACCTCTAGGTACACTTTCCTTAGTGCTTTTTTCGGAAAGGAACATTATATTAGTTATATTGCTCCTTTCAAATGTTAAATCGGAGAAATACTACCCAAACGTATTTTTAAAACCTATAATTAATTTATCTAAAGCCTCGTGTGAACAGACATCACTATTCATTTATAAATTCATCACTCCTTTGAACTACACAAACAAAACTGTTAACATCAAAGATACTTCTGGTTGTTAGGTAGTTCACTAAATTATTCCCGGGGAATCTTAGCATTGAGTGATGGTTAATGTCTGGGGAATCTATTGGGAATACATTGGACGCATTACAGCGGCACATCTGATCAGTCAGGAAGAACACATTAATAAATTGCAGACATTTACAGGGTTAATTTTAATTTTTGCAGGCTGCCTCCGCAAACCCTGATATTGGTATTATAGGCAGATATACAGGGTTGATTAGGGAAACTGGGGATACTTGATCCTTACGGGAGACTAGGTACACGAGATTTTCAGAACTTGTATGGATAATATAAATTTTTATAGTGGCAGCATCGGTTGTCTATGGTACCCGCTAACTTTCTAAAGTTGGTACACCTGTCATATTTGACGCGTTTGTAAATGGCGGGCGACCGAGTGTTTGTTGTTGCAGAGAGAAAATTTCCGTAAGTTTACATTTTGATTAAATATTAATGTAAATATGGTTTTTAGGTGTGTATGAATTTAATTCGAGTCATTATCTATGTAAGTAGCGATTTGTAGCATAGAAAAGTGGTAATCTTATAGACATTTGAAAATATTCTTGTTTATAACCTGAAACTGCTCAGGGTACACTTGGTACACCTAGCTATGGGAGATTTGATCCTCCCGGATTAAGTGTCCCTTAACTTTTATTTTTCAATTAATTTCAGATTACCGATATGCCCAGAGTATACAAAACAAGAGAAGGTGCCAGAAAAAGAGTACCAAACGATGAAGGAAAATTGCAATCGGCAGTGGACGATGTCATCGCCGGTGCGAGTATTCGTGGTACTGCAAAAGGGTACGGGTTAGCCGTTATGACACTAAAAAGGTACGTGAGGAAGAGAAAAGGTACAACTGATGAAATTGATTACACTCCAAATTATCGTCACTCACAAATTTTTTCAACTATGGAGGAGAGTGAACTTGTCAATTACCTAATGATGGCCAGCAAATTGTATCATGGATTAACACCTAAGAATTTACGACAACTGGCATTTCAATATGCAATTGAAAATAAAAAGGAAGTTCCGCTAAAATGGTCCGAAAATGAAGAAGCTACCTATGATTGGTTCTACGGGTTTATGCACCGACACAAAGAACTATCGCTCAGAGTTCGCGAAGCCACAAGCTTGTCTCGCGCCACGGCGTTTAACAGACACAACGTTAACAATTTTTTTCAATATTTATCAAGCCTTTTACAGAGATTTAATTTTGGTCCGAACCAAATTTGGAATGTAGATGAAACTGGCATTACGACCAAAAAAAATCGTGGCGTGTAAAGGAATTAAACAAGTGTCTAAGGTAACATCCGGCGAACGTGGGCAGCTCGTAACTGTCTTGCTATAAATTCTATAGGTATAACCACCTTCCACCTTTTATGATATTTCCCCGTAAAAATTGGCAGGAGCGAATGTTAGATGGAGGTCCACCAGGCACAGAAGGAGTTCCACATCCCAGTGGTTGGATGACTAGCCCAAATTTTGTGCTTTTTTTGAAATTTTTCCTCAAGCATGTAAGATGCAGCAAGGATAATCCATGTCTATGATATTTGACAATCATGAGTCACATATTTCCATTGATTCTATAAATTTTTGCAAGGATAATGGTATACATCTGTTAACCCTACCACCCCATACTTCTCAAAAATTGCAACCGTTGGATAGAATTATATTTGGAGCAATGAAGTCATATTATAATACTGCATGTGACAATTGGATGGTTGGTCACCCAGGCCGGCCATTAACCATTTATGATTTGGCAGGATGTTTATCCAGTGCCTACCCAAATTCAATGACACCCAGAAACATTCAGAAAAGTTTTTCAGTCACTGGGATTTTCCCATTTAACCCTGATATCTTTGCAGATGACGAATATTTAAGCTCTTACGTTACTGATCGAGGAAACATAGAACGTGAAATTGAGAATGTCACGCACTCACGAAGTTCTTCAACAATTGTTATTTCTGGTCCATGTTCTGCTGCTGTGCTTGCTCCACTTACGCCTATATTAAATGAAGTTGCTATGCCAATTACACCAGAGCCTATATCAAATGCTCCTGTTACTATAACAAATGCTGGAACTGTTACCCTCTTAGTACTACAGCCAATATCAAATCATGATGGAAGTTCTCAGTTTGTGATGAATGCTGAAACTACAACACCAATGGTACCAGAGCCAATAACAAAGGATGTTGCCACCCCAGGTATTTCTGACCATGAAAAGGAAAATACTAATGTCATAGCTTGCCCAAAAAACACTGCCTCTTGTTTGCTCCCGTTATGTGTGGCCGAAACATCTAGCAAGAATAGATCGAACGCTTTTGTAAGTCCTGAAGCAATAAGGCCATACCCGAAGGCAGGACCAAGAAAAGGTGTTACAAAGGGACGAAAAAAAGGATGTACAAGAATTTCAACTGACACACCAGAGAAACTAGCAATCGAGAGTGAATTGGATGCACGAAAACGCAAGAAAGAAGTCAAAGTTAGGAAAGTTAAAGCAAAAGTAGTGAAACGTAACCTCTATTCACAAGCGCAAGATGAGACTACATCAGAATTTGAAGAAATACCACCTTCACCACCATCAGATTTAAGTGTGTCGTATGAAACGGATAGCTCTATCGTATCAGAAAATGAAGAATGCGCTATTGTCTCGGTTACCAGTGGCGATTGGGTTATAGTTAACATGGTCTCACAAAGAAATCTCGTCCATAGATATGTTGGACAGGTATAAGCCAAACAGGGTATGACATTAAATTTGCTAAAAAAATCAATGAAAGATTTTTCAAGTGGCCTGCAGTAGATGATATCAGTATTATAGCGGAATATCAAGTGGTAAAAAAACTACCAACTCCAAAAATGAAATCGTCATCGAGAAGAGTCATCAGCTTTGAATTCCCGAAATCATTAAAGAAGTTCAAAATTAAGTAAATTGAAAAAAAGAGACTGAGATCATAAGACTTGATTTAATTAAGATAGGCACCTAGATGATAAGACTTAATGAGACCAAAGTTTATAGTAAGATTTCATTTTTATAACTGTTTTAAGATTGTTACAGTAATATTTATTAATATTGATTATTTTGCTAGAACACCTAAATGAAGCTTAAACGTAACTTTAAATTTTGTTTCACATGTCCTGGGTTTAATTCAATAAGACAGTGTTTCAAGTCTTTATCTTAATTACGTTTAAATTTTATTCAGGGTGTCATTGCGAGACATTTGAGTTCTTTTATTATTGAAGGTATAATTTTGTTTTGAGTTTGTTTTTGTTTTTTTAATACGAAACGGAAGTTTCAAATTTAGAAATTGATTTATGTATGGACATGGTGTGATATGCCTATGTTATGTGATTTTGACAATCTAAAAAAGTTTATCATATTCTAAAAACATTTTTTATTTACTTCCTTAGTAATAGTATCATGTGAACCTATATATAAGAGACTTGATCCCCAGGATCAAGCCACCCAGATGGGGGGGATCAAGTCTCGCGTATATACGGGACACTTGATACCATTCCCTATTTTTACTTTTAGTCAAATAACTATTAAATTTAGACACTTATATTTTTGGGTCTTACATCAATTATAGACAAATAAATTTATCGTATTTCAGTACAAATATCTTTTAAAATGGATAGTCACTAAGGAAATTAGAGATGAAAAACAAAAGGGGGGATCAAGTGTCCCCAGGCTCCCATATTAGTCACCAGCCAAATTTAAATTTTAATTCTTTGATACGATATAAACGAACCTGCATATTTTATTAAAAATTAGAAATATGGAACCCCAAACTTTAAAAAAAATAGTAGCTGTTGATGAACATTTCTACTACGACGCCGCATTTCTTGATAATACTACGACGTAGTACTATAAGATGCTTTGTACTAGCGCCGCCATTTTCAATTCCTTTCTTTAATGAACTTTGTTATAGTTACGGACACTTATACAGGGTGACTGGTGGGTCATTTTCGAAATTCCAGGACGTGATAGTTTGAGATCATACATGAAGAGAAAAAATAAATATTAATTATTTACTGAGTAAACTTAACCGAAAGTTAAAGAATTCATTACGCAACGCATGGTTACATAAGCGTAATGCCATAGATACTTAGCGGGTGGTGGTGTGTTTGTGTGGTGGGAACACTGCTATGTGCGTGTTGACTGAGGCAGTGCGTCGGGAAAAGTGTCGTAAGCTCTCTTTATTTATTCATAGGAAGTTCTGGTGAAAAATTAAATACCTACTTTTAATACTTAAATATGACCAGAATCGAGTTCAGAATGCTCTCATTCAGTATCTAAAATTTGTCACCAGTCAGCCTGTAGAGTCATTCATCAGGGGTGAGCCGCAAAATGAACAATAGTTTATGCAACTCACAAAACATTTTTATATTTATTTATATGTTTGTAAATACAAATAATGCTGTAAACATGATATACTTACTCAGGTGAATTCAAGTAAGTCAGGAGCAAACAAATGATTGTATTTAGCAGGAATCGAACCCGCGATCTCTGGCTTCTGAAGTAGATTGTGTTACTCCATCACACAGGGCGGTTGGATGTAAACAAATTATTACGGGAATTTGTAATAATTCACTATCATTCATTTATCGTAAGTGCAGTAATAATTATAGCACTATATAACAGTGCAATAAAAAACACATTAAAGACATTATAACGACTTATGGTGTATGAAATTGTCAAAACAGAAATTGACAGTTTCGTTAGGTACTCTTTTATTGCGAAGGATAAATAAAAATCCGCTTGCGGCTTACTATTTTAGGCTGTAGTTTATTTTTATGTTCACAATCATCGATTCTTAGATATGCTACATTTGTGTAAAGTTAGTGAATATTAATCAACATTCATGATGAATTTACCAACAGATTTCCTAATTCATAGGATCTTTCAAGACTAAGTAGCATATAATTTTAGAACAGTGAGATTAGTTGCCTTCAACAATGTTACATATTTACCTGTTTATATTTTATATACAATTGGGATACAAAAATGTAAAAATTTTGAAATCATCCATAAAATATAAGGATTTTTTAAATATTCCGGTTAAAGGTTCAAAAATAGTCCGGTTCTATACATATTATATCAAAGAATAACTAAATAAATAAATCAAATCTCCAGACAATCATACCAACTACATGACCTCAAAGTAAGCAAAGCTTGTGTAATGATGATGCCATGAGATACCATTTAGCGAACTAGGGGGGAACCTAGAATATAAAATACATAAAAAGATAAACGCCCAGACCCGGTTCACTTTTTTTCTTGTTACGTGCGGGAATCCAACCGCAAACACTGGTGTCTGAGGCAGTTCGGTTTACCCCATTGCCAAAATGGTCGTCAACTTTGGCCATGAATAACTTATTTATTTTGTTTAATTTCTAACACTAATATCTTGTAATGTTTACTACTCGATAATACAAAGTAATGGACTTCTATGCTGGACTGGGAGCGAACGAAAAACATAGAATGTGCCAGCTGCTTCTCTTCCCGGGCATACTGTAAAAGTCATTTAAGGGACCGAGGTGTTATGGAGGCCTTTTTTGTGGGCGATAGGCTGACCCCCTGTCACTGCAATAGTCTATCTCCACCATTATAATGCCCCCAAATTTGTCAAACGTGACATCAGATGGTTTCACAACCTCTGGTGTTCTGCCTTCCCCATAAGAGATACAGGCGTGCAGTTATGTATGTATGTATGTAATACAAAGTAAACTAACCAATTACAACAGTTGCTATAATAGCAAAAGCGACAAATCACCTCTCTACGACTATTACAGGTAAGTTAATTTCCTGATACGATAGTATTAAATTACTACAAGTGTCACAGCGATATATCAAAATAGGTGACAGGCTGGGCACTGAGCCAAAATTAGACTTTGTACAGTTGAACGCATCTTTAGCTGGTCAGTTTGATATAGAAACAGCTCCTAATAACAGTGCATAAGATTGGATTAGATCCAACTCCTTTAATTTCAACAAACTTGCTAGCGTATGAGTGAGAGATCATTGAATCATGAACTTGACATTCCACGCGTGATATCTCGGCGACACAAGTTTAATCTACTTTTGTTTACTCTTTTTTTTTTCGTTTATGCAACAGACTTTATGAAGATTTTGTAGAGTTAATTAAAATCGTGTGTAGACAGATTGGCTCCTGCTCGCGTACGAGAGATTAACACGTGAGCTAGTGATTTGAAAAAACGTGAAGGATTTTAGAAAGAGGAAATATAGGTCATTATTAAAACTACAATATTTATCTTTGGCACTTGGTCTTGGTTGGAGGTTGCTTTTATTTAAACTCAGCAGCAAGTATTTGTTTAATTGTTTAGAAAATGAATACTAGGAGTAGGCACCTATCTTTTCGGATACACATAAAGGATGACTGGTGGGTCATTTTCGAAATTCCAGGTCGTTATATTCATACATAAAGAGAAAAAAAAATATATTGGCTGATTAAACTTAACCGAAAGTTATAAAATTCATTACGCAACGCATGGTTACATAAGCGTAACGCAATAGATACTTAGCGGGAGTGTGCGTGTAGCGGAAACACTGCTGTGTGCGTGTTGACACTGTTGGCTGAGACAGCGCGTCAGGAAAATTGTAGATAGGTTTCTTTATTTATTCATAGGGATTTCTAGTGAAAAATTAAATACTTACTTTTATTACATAATTATGATCAGCAGTGCGATCACAGAACTTTATCGAATCGTATATTAACGAATGTTTACGAATGCTCGTATAGTATGGAGTCGGTTGCAAGTTTTGAGTAACATTGTAATGTTTATTTTATAGATATTTATGAGTACAACATGTTTACAAACATTCAAAATTAACGAGGCACACATTTATTTAAGCTGGCCGTGCGGCAATAGATAGATTTCAATTTTTTCTTAAAAACCGTCTCCATACTATACGAACATTCGTTAACAAACGATTCGATAAAGTTCTGTGATCGCACTGCTGAATCGAGTTCAGAGTGCTCTCCTTCTGTATCCAAAATTTGTCACCAGTCACCCTGTATAAAGTATAAATATGTAATTTTGAAAGCCATAAAAGTTTTTAAAGTTATTATTATCCTGAACTCTAAATAATCTTTGCCTAAAATAATCCAACTTTAATTTTTAAGTAGGTAATGCGGTAATTATAGTAAATATTACAGCTCAATTTTAGGACACACACTACAAACTAAGGATTTGATTAGCTTTTCATTTTATTATTTTGTCTTTTTTGATATCTGTTAAAGAGTGATAAAAGCAGCGAATACATCAATATGTCTATAATAATTATATATAGGATATAATTTAGAAACCTACATAGGTGCCTTATAGCTCCCTTACAAATTAGTTCCAGATTTATAATTGAAATAGGTAGGCAACCATCCAAATTTTCTACTTCATGGATAGCTAGCCAACCACTTTAACATTGAACCTGAAACTGTACAAATCTTATTTACAAAACAAAATGGCATGGGGCACCTGTTCAAACGAAGAAACGGCATTGACTTATGCATTAATAATTTGTTAGATTTACCTTTTTACTGGTAACTGAAACAATGTTAAATGTAAAAAACAAGTCCTTGCTTAGTTAAGATTTATTTGTAGGCCGTGTATCAAAACTCCAAAAAAGGAATACAAAGAGCTAAAATTAATATCAAATACTCAAGTCTACATAAAGAAGGAAAAAAAACAAACTTCTTAATCAGCTCCATGAAAAGATTTGATGCACGGATATGCAGAACATTTTATACCGCAGACTTGAAAGATAAAATTTGGAAAAAGATCAAATCAAATCATTTATTTTTACAGGTAAAAATTAGGTGTTACTTAGAAATATTCAAGTTATTATATGATATTACATGTTTCATTACATGTCATTGTCATTAAAAATCAGACATCAAATATTAAGCTTTATTACATAAAAAAATCCTAAGACTAATTTTAGATGTCTCACAATTGTAGATATTTTTTATACATTTTGGCAACTTATTATAAATACGTGGGGCCATCCCAAAAAAGCTCTCCGAATAGTTGTGCGGTGTTGGGCGCGAGGAATAACATTCTACTTAATTTTGAATTTTTCAATTATTTCGTAGTTTTTTTTTAACGTATAAAGCAGTTTCGAGTATAAAAAGAAGTAAAAGACTAGGTATCCCTAGCAGAAACCAAGGTAATATTCGAAAAGAAGTATATATAAAAGTATACAGCTATCTATCGTAATCTAATCAAAATCTTAGGCGATTATCTCAAAATGAATTCCAAGTTAGTTACTGTATTAATATATTTACTATGACGTTTCACGTACGACTAAGCAGCAGTGCGATCACAGAACTTTATCGAATCGTTTGTTAACGAATGTTCGTATAGTATGGAGACGGTTTTTAGGAAAAAATTTAAATCTATCCATTGCCGCACGACCAGCTTAAATAAATATGTGCCTTGTTAATTTTGAATGTTTGTAAACAAGTTATACTCATAAATATCTGTAAAATAAAAAATTACAATGTTACTCAAAACTTGCAACCGACTCCATACTATACGAGCATTCGTAAACATTCGTTAATATACGATTCGATAAAGTTCTGTGATCGCACTGCAGATGAGTGTAATATCGCCGCTCGTAAATTATAAGCCCATTTGCATGCACTAATGAAGATTTACGATATTAAGTAATTTTAATTATACAGGGTGACTGGTGACAAATTTTTGATACTGAAGGAGAGCACTCAGTACTCGATTCTGGTCATAATTATGGAATAAAAGTAGGTACACTCTGCAACAGAATAATGTATACCACCCCAGACGCACGCACACATACAATATGCATTCGCGTTGTATGTGTGAGGAAGACTCAGAATAACGTTGACCACCAGTCGTACGCACACAACTAAAGATCAATTCTAACTAAGCTAACCAACTACATCGTGTCACAACAAGAAACAATATAACTACACGGATGTATAGATTTTTAGTTTCAGTACTTCGACGAGCCTATGTCAGCCGTATAATGTGCAGATTATTGTTTTATATTATAGAACTCTGAAAGGTCTGCATTTTTTTTTCTCCGTTGCTATATTAATATGTCTTTTTTATTGTTAAATTATTGATTGATTGTTAAATTAATAATGTTTAAAGATATATCTTCAATATCTTTTTTTTTGTTCAAATTTAATGAAGATATATTCATCAATAAACCATAATATATATTCATTTAAATTAAGAAATATTTTAATAATTTATTATAATTTAAAATGATATAAATATAATTTTTATGTTCTATATTCTAATTATATTTATATTCTAATTAATCAATAAATTAAATATAGTGCAAGCAATCGAAAAATAAGGTGCAGATAAAAACTACTAATTAAAACAACACAATCTTTTCCAGATAATTATTTATTTTTTGCATTTCACAAATATGTTACGTCTGACTAGAAATTTTTATTTCACAAATTTATTAAACGATTAATTTTAAAAACAATGATAGTTTAGGTAATAGTTGTTATTTGAAAAATTTGAATGACAGTTCTCACTTTAATTTTTCTGTCACTTGGCGTATGAACTTATTATATAATTGAAGTAATAATTCCATTGTAAATATGAATCAACATGTTATTAGCCAGAAACTGTAAATAAGCTAAGCTAAGCTTATTTCTAAGCTAATCAACAATAACATCATTCACTCTGGATTATCTACTTTTTAAAAGACAACTATTACCTCACTATTTTATTAATAGCTAATTTGAGCGCCGTCGGAGTATATGACCTGCTGCAACCGAGATCTCATACTGTCAACTAAATTCCAGCACAAGGCAGATCCTCTCATCATCTCCCAAGTTGAAATAACCCGCCCTTCTAATTTGGCTCTGGACCTCACTTGTGATGAATCCCAATTTAAAATCATTTGACCCCACAAATTCTCGATGGCGTTTAATGCGGCCGCTTAAACTAACAGGTAGGGTGTTTCGAGCATCATAACGTTGGCATTTTCTTCTCCATAATATTTTACGGCCATCTTTGTCCGACTTGAATGTCGTTTATCCGTAAAAATAACTACATTGCTAGACGAATCAAATTCCAAATATTGCTTTCGTTCATCAATATCTCTTTTGCTAGCCTGTAAATGAATAAATAAACTTAAGTTCCCTTGAAGTTTAAACAAATTATATTGCATGCATAAGAAAGTTAATTCATTTTAAGTTATAATATATTGTATATCTAACGTCGGATTATATACTTCTTTATTTACCTGTAACAATACTTATATGTTGCTTGCTTTCAAATGTCGTCACACAGTTTGCAAACTCACATCATATGTGGTGGCCTTCGAACGAGTGGGTAAAAATGGATATATCCCCCGTTTCCTCTTAACGACAAACAGATAGTTGCACTGTTTTTCTCTGAAAATAAAATTATCAACATAGAAATAACGATCACATTTAATACAAGGATTAAGTCAGAATAATAATTAACTTAAAACTTACAAATATCATCAATCGACGTGCAATTCCCCTGATAGAAAAGTATTGATTGAATGAAACAATGATTTCAGCTCTCTGCAGCAATGTTAAATGATAATTAATTTTTAATTTCATTTGGGCACAACAATCTGATAGTAGTAACAAGTAACGACGAATGCAAACCATCTAGAAATACGACTACACAATATTAAATAATAGAGGGTAGATTTAACTTTTTTTTTCTAAAGATATGACAAGCTAAAAATAAATCTAGCAACACAATAAAAGATAATCGGGGTCTTCCACTTATTTTGTCTTAAGAAATGAGGCATCGTTGTTATTTCGAATAGTTACGCTAATAATAGCTACCTACTTCAAATTCAAACTTAATAAAAAACATCAAAAAAGTTGTAATATATTTCTTCTTTCAATCTCTAAAAATGAATATGAAATCACAGTTTTTTGTGGGATTCGATACCTGACCTGTCCAGATCTCATTCCTAGACACTTAAACCGATAGGCCATGGACGCTATGACTTGATGTTGTGAAATTAGCGTCATATTATCTTGTCTGCCTGCTATTCATCCATATAGCTCGTCATGTGAGACTTGAGAGTAGCTAAGAACGAGTTTAACAAATTAATGAATCAGCAGAAGTAAAGTATTTTCACAGTGTGCGTGTGTGCGTAAGCACGTCCACTTATTATGCTTGGATTGGTTGACTTCTTGGTGTGAGTGAGTATGGATGAACGCGCGTGTGCGTGCGACGTCAGATGGTGGTATACATTATTCTGTTGCAGGCTGTACTTAATTTTTCTCTACTATTGCCTATAAATAAATAAGGTTTTGTTACTATTTACTTTACTTACGCCTGAGTCAATTGCGCCACGTGATCTGGCCTGCGGATCGCTGTCAATGAATATTTATTTTTTATTATATCTCTTCTCTTCACGTATGAACTCAAACTATCATATCCTTAAAGTTCAAAAGAGAACCACCCTGCACTTCGAGAGTCACCCTGTTGCTGAAGGTGCTTAAAGTTGCTGAAGGTTTGCTGAAGGTGTCTTAGCTAACTAATAAGCAGTTTCCTGATCTTATAATAAGGATTTAAAAAATGTAGCTGTAACTTCCGAAGAACGTAGCTTTAGAATGGAAAACAAATTTTCTAAATCGGTTTCGTGGTTTCAGAGTAAATGAATACAAACAAACAAAGTATAAACAATTATGTAACAGCTGCTGTCAAATATCACCGCTCTATATTGTTGCCTGGAACAGATCATCTTTTAATGATAAGGCCGCTTTTTGTACTCTGTAACCTGTACCCTAATGTGTTAAACTATCACTGAATTATTTGTAGGTACAATAAAGATGCTTCCATGCTGGATTGAGAGTGAAAGAATACTTAGAATGTACCATCTGCTTCTCATACCGGGCATACTGTAAAAGTCAGTTAAAGGACAGAGGTTTTATTGGCATTTGCGTGGGAGATAGGCTGACCCTCTGTCAGTGCAATAGCCTCTCTCCATCATTATAATACCTCATTTGTCAAACGTGACATTAGATGGTCTTATATAACCTCTAGTGTTCTGCCTACGCCTACCCCATAAGGGATACAGACGTGAGGTTATGTATGTATGTATGTACAAAAAAGAATAAATAAATAAAAGTAAGTATGAAGTCTTTTTCTTTAGTAGATTATAACATTAATGACGATAGATTTTCCCTGGCTTTAGGGAATTATTAAAACTATATTTATTAACTAGTTTTTGTTTTATAATTCTTCTTAATTTTTTCTTGTTCTATGAATAAATGTATATTTGAAGTATGAAAAAGGCATTCTGTTTCGTTATTGGCTACTTTATCTTCAGGCAAACAATTTTCCACGACGTCGCTCTTTATGTTTTCATAATTTACTTTGAGATGAACGTTTATTTAGTAAACGCTCGTTTAATCTTCATGATGAACCACTTATAAACAAAATGTATTACATATTCATAGATAAAGTCTTGTTAGGTAGTGGATAGACAATTTCAATGTTTTTGTCTTTTTTTTAATATTTAATTGAAGTATATTTTAAATCGATGGAAAATTTATATGCATTTAATAAATAATAATAAATAATAAATATTTCTAACAGTCACACAACATTGTCTAGCCCAAATTAAGTTTCTTAAAGAACTTCTGTTATGGATACTAGATAAGTAATATACTTAAGATATAAACATACATATTGAATAAATACATATTTTGTATTAGAATAAACTTAAATAAACATATAAACATCCATGACTTGACGGCTAATATCTGTGTTCATCACACAAATATCCGCCGCCGCCGGGATTCGAACCCAGGACCTCTGGCATAGAAGGCAATATATGTTACCACTACACCAGCCGGTCGTAAAATTTTATGTCGTGCATTTGGTATTATAATATTTTTTTCAAGATTATAGGATTTTTTAAATGAATTTTTTCAAATGACGTGTTTGATTAAATCAAAACGGACTACGCTGTTTGGAACTTGATGAAATCTCCTTTTTCAAAATTGCTATATTTGGGTACTTGGGGATATTTTGCAATAAAATCCTTATCAACCGCAAGACTTCAAAAAAGGATGTTTCATCTTCTCACGTCGACTTTTGTATTCTTTGTCTCATTTTGTAGACGCTTACATGGTTCCTAAGGAATTTGATTTTGTTTCAAATGTCGAGAAAATGTTTGCGAAAAATATATTAAGTGATCGCTTTTCACAGTGGATTGTCAAATTATAATTCTATACTCGATCTTAGATTTCAAAACATTGCCTTTCTGAACTTTACCTTGACAGCCAAAATCCGGATTTCTATTCTACAGAATTCTAATAGAAATCAGAATTCTAAGAAGATTCTACAGAATCTTGGAGAATTTTTGATTCAGTATAGAAATCCTCGGTAAGTATAACTTTGACGCATGTTATGGAACATGACGACACTGGAATAGTTGACCATTATTTATCCTGTCGATCGAACACAAATCAATGATCGTTTATTAGCCGTACAGAGATAAAGATTCATATACAAATACATTTATCTAAGTATCGTAATTAATTTTAATAGCTCAGTCCAGGTTCTTATCATAAATAATAATAAATTGCACTGCAGTTATTTAAAATATCACCACAAAAGGTTTTAAAATAACCTACAGAATGCGCCTAATGATGATTTACTGCACATAATTGCGCCTGTAAAACGGTTACAAGCTATTTACGCCACTTCCTAATTTAATAGCAACAATAAACTTGGGGTATTATTAAATCGTCGCACATCTCGGTTACAAGAATAACAGCCGTGTAATCTTGGTGACTTTTGGAGGAGAGCCAGCTCTTGCCAAGATCAATCCGGTAGTTAGCTTTAGTGTCTTCCTTGACATAATCGACAAGATATGTTTTTCACGTGTGCCGTATATTTTCAACCGACTTCAAAAAAAGGAGGAGGTTCTCAATTCGTCTCTATGTTTTTTTTGTCTTTGTTACACGATATTTCGGATAATTATGAATCGATTTTGAAAGTTCTTATTTCATATGATAGAAGATACTTTATAGTTGGTCCCGTATAAATTTAATCGAAATCGGTTGAGTACTTCATTGAAAATTTTCAAATATTTGTGATTTCGGAGAATGTTTACGTTGATGACATTATAACTCGGCCAAAGTTTAGAGGTGAAGTCGGTTTTTATAATGCTCTGCATCCGTTGATTATCTTAAAAAATATTTGTTATCACTTCGCTTCGCGAATTTTCCCAGTCAGCCAAATTGGTTACAGCTCTTCTGTTAAGGTCGTTCCATGTCCTTCTATACCCTTTACTCTTGTCAGTCTGTAAGAAACATATTTTTTTCTCTTCGTGATACTTGATAATTTATTCATACAGAATCTTGATGAAAATGCACTGATTGAGCAGAGATTATTGTTTCTATCGGCAACCTGTGCCCATATTGACCTCAATCTCACCTGATGGTAATGAAGATTCCACCAAGTGGTGATATTTGGCTTCAGGTTCGACCTTTTTGATTTGACGACCACTTTGGCGATGGGGTAATACTGTCTGCCGCAGACGCCAGTGGTCGTGGATTCGATTCTCGCACGGAGCAAGACAAAAAAATGTTCCGGGTCTGGGCGTTTATCTATTTATGTATTTATATTTTAGATTACCCCTAGTTCGCTACATGGTATCCCATATTACAAGCTCTGCTCAGTTTGGGGCCATGTAGTTTGTGTGATTGTCTGGGGATTTATTTAATTACTATTATTATGGGTTTGTCTGGTTAGCGACACCATCTTCAATTTAAAGCTTGTCTTCAAATATCGCCGCACAGGAGGAAGTATAAGTATACCGTCAAGGTATGTTCTGGAAATGTGTTTTTTATAAAACCCAGTTTATTCCATAACACAGGTGTTTCCAGATTTATCTTCCTTGTCATTGCTAATGAAGTGAGATTGAATTTAAATACGGATCGAATTGTCATCGTTCAAATTAAATATCGAGTCGTAACCAATCATGGGTAGTATTTTAAACAAATTGCAAAAGTGTTGCTCTGTATAAATTTACCTTTATCTTTCAATAGCCTTTTACTGTGAACTACAAAAACATTGAGCCCATACTGTTTATAAATTACGTAAACTTACGTGGTTATAGTAAACGGCAGGGCGCTAATAGTGTGGTTTGCTTCGATAACTACTTAAACATATAAACAAATTAAAGTTCTTGATATATTCTGTTCACTTTATTTTATTTTGGTCAAGGTTATAGGTGTACCTATACGTAAGAATCTTAGGTATGAGAAAATTACGCATCTTAGAAGTTGACATATTAATCTGTACATCGAATAAAAGAAAAACGTAATCTTTCTGTATGTTCGAGGTAATTTTTAAAAATACAGATCAGATTTTGGTCTGGTTTGGTTCTGTATTATAAGCTCACTATATGCTATTAAAATTACCATACATTACTTACTTACGAGCTAAGTTAGATACGACGGTTTACTCAAAAGTCGGTAAGTATCGATTTGACTGTTTTCAAGTAAGCTGTCTCAGCCGTTGCTATTTCGCTGTCTACTCTCTTCTCTCGTGCCAGAACATCCAACTTTGTTTACATAGAAGCCCCCGCGCATTATTTGCAAGGAGCAGAAAATTTAAATAATTAATAAATTATCCAAACTGACCCATCGCCCATATGGCCCCAATATAAGCTTTTATACAGGGTCACTTTTGAAATTCGAGAACTTGATAGTTTGAGTTGAGATCACACATGAAGAGAAAAAATATAATAAAAAAAAATATTAATTATTTACTGAGTCAACTTAACCGAAAGTTTAAGAATTGATTACTCAACGCATGGTTACACTAGCGTTGGCAGCGATTCCCGTGCCAGGTCACGTGTCGCGACTGACTCAGGCGTAAGTAAAGTAAATAGTAACAAAACTTTATTGATTTATAGGAAATTGTCGTGAAAAATTAAGTACGTATCTACATTTCGACCTACAGGTCGACATTGACGACCGGCTGGTGTAGCGGTAACATACATTGCCTTGTATGCCAGAGGTCCTGGGTTCGAATCCCGGCGGGGCGGCGGATATTTGTGTGATGAACACAGATATTAGTCGTTAAGTCATGGATGTTTATATGTTTATTTAAGTTTATTCTAATAAAAAATATGTATTTATTTAATATATATTTCTTAAGTATATCAGTTATCTAGTATCCATAACACAAGTTCTTTGGAAACTTAATTTGGGCTAGATAATGTTGTGTGAGTGTCAGAAATATTTATTTATTTATTTATTACATAATTATGACCAGAATCGAGTACAGAGTGCTCTCTAGTTTCTTGTGATTCAAACCAAGAACCTCTCAGCATGCAGTCGAATACTCGACCAACAATCATGGAGGCCGGTAGTATAAATCTTCGTTTCCACTAGAGGCAGCCTCGGGCAGCAGATCTAATGGAGACGTTGCCGCGAGTCGAGGCTTGCCGCGGCTTGAAGCAAAAAGTGCTGCCGAGCAGCGAGACAAATTTTGTCGGTAAATTTTGTTCGTGCTCAAAGGCGCCTCACTATGAGGCGAGCGTTCAGTGAAGACGGTTGTGTTGTGCGTATGCTCGGCACGTGGCAAGATGGAAAAATTAGATAGAGAGAAGTGTAAGTATACAAATTAAGTAGTATGAAAACCACAGAATTCGCTGACGATATAATTCCTTAATCCACCATCGATGTTTTCGTTCCCACGTTGTGTCCTTATAAAGTGCCCAATTACTACCAATACTGCGACTTTACGTGCGACAGCCACAGTGGCAAAGAGAAACTGAGAAAATTGTGGCTCGGGTCGAGGCCTGCCCCTCGATACGGTCTTTTGTGGGCTCAAGTGGAAACGCATTAACTGTCCTCCTTTCGCGGCACTCTCAGGACGAGGCAGCTCGCCGCGAGGCTGCTCAAGTGGATACCCAGCTGTATAAGCAAGATTTTAGCCACAACTTAGAGCCAAGGAAGTCGTAGTGGTGCCGTGGTTACTGTGAATATTATACGATATTGCAGGTTAAGCGACGATCGGCGCGGTCGGTAAAGGATGAGTGACCGAACGCCAATCATTTATTTTTCACGACGACTTCCATGCTTCGGAGGGCACTTTAAACAGTCGGTCCCGGCTACTGTATGCTTGTATACAGTAGTCGTTAGCGTTTGTCAGAAGCCATTTCGTCACTGTGAAAATTCAGACATACACCAACCAGCACTGGACCAGCTTGGCCAAATATGGCCATAACCTCCTCGTTACCCAAGGGAGAGACTTGTATCCATGCAGTAGGCATATTACACGGAGTTGTGATGATGATGATTACAGCCAAACTGCAAGTGAGCAGATACTGGGTACTAAACTAGTCTAAAAATTAAACTGCATCGCGCTCCAGTTCACACGTCCCGCAACATCCAAAGGTACATGACTGACTCACAAATCAAACCCAACCGACCATGTTATAACACGCATAAATAAAGAGGTTATTGTCGTCAGCAATCTACACAATGCTTCGATTACTCGCCAATTGATTCCTATATGCGCAGGCGACGGTCTTTGCGCAGCTTAACAAGGATATTCGTAATAACAAGGTTTACCGTTTATAAAAGTGTAATGGGTAATACTTTGTTCTACTTATTTGTTGGAGCTAGCCGTATATAGCATAATGCATCATGAAGGTAAAGGACAAATTATTGATGGTTTACTATTATTTATTAAAAAATAATGCAGTTTATCAACTAAGATCTGTTCTCTTACAATTAAAGTAGCGGTAATACCATAAGCGGTGATTGGATATGACAACTGTATGAGAAAACAATGATTTGTGATTCGGGGTTTAAGATATTCAGAAGCTTTTCATTAAAGTATTTTTACGCAAGATATGGCTATCGCAGGAGGGCTTATTCCGTCAGAGCAGATCAACTTTTTAATCTATTAAATTCAATGAAGGCTTTTGTGATACTATTTTACCCTTATTTTACCCTTGATATTTTTTGCAAACCGTAAAAAAACTGGCATAAGTATACAGTATACATAATTCATGAGGCGTCGCGTTGTGATGCCCTCCGGATAGCTTCGGATTTTTTTATACTTAATTTCTATTATGAGCCTACGCTTTTTTTAGCATAGGATTAAGCTTATTGATGCGCCTGTATAGCTATAGAGAAAAAAGTCTATGGGTATAAAGAAAATAAAACAAAAGTAAGAGAAACAAGGCTTAATAAATTCATTTAACAAATCTTTCTGGCCTCCGAATACCAACATCACACAAAGCGTAACAGCAGAAGTAAATAAACAGTAAATCAACCGTACATCTAGCGACCAGCGTCCACCGCTCAATACTGATTGATGTTAACCGTAAAACGGTCGTAAACGGTAACAGGTGGTCGAGTACTGTTGTATACAAAGGAAGCTACGATTACGATACGGGTTTGTGGAGCATTGCTCGTATGTAACTTACTCGCAGTATTAGAGGCTCTAGGCAATTTCGAGCTTTTGCAAAACGAAAGTTTGTAGGCTGGTTCAGATCTTTGAGTATAACTAAGGTAGGTTTTAAACGGATGTCATTGCCTTCCATACAGGGCTATATTTAGTCACCAGCCAAATTTAAATGTTATTTTCTTTGATGCAATGGAAACGTATCTGCAAATTATTTTAGTATCGCTAAGTAGAAAAAAATATAGATTATGGTACCACAAACTTTTTAACAAGTAGTCACTCTTGATGAACATAGCTACTACGACGCGGCATTTTATTGATAATACTACGACGTAGTACTACTATTTTGTAGTAGCACGTAGTCATCTTTATTTTAATGTTATTCATTCATAATTTAGAGTGACCATGCTTTGTTAAATAAGTCAGGGAATACATTAATTTTCTTGAAAAAAAAATCATCATCATTATCCACAGCCTGAAGACGTCCACTGTTGGACATAAGCCTCCACCAAGGTCTTCCACGTCGCTCGGTCCCGCGCCACCCTCATCCAGCGTCTACCGCCAACTTTTACCAGGTCCTTGGTCCATCGTGTGGTGGGCCTGCCTACGCTGCGTCTCCCAGTACGTGGCCGCCACTCGAGAACTTTTGTGCCCTAAAGGCCATCTGTTCTGCGAGCTATGTGCCCTGCCCATTGCCACTTCAGCTCTGCAATCCTTCTGGCTATGTCACTACTTGTTGACAGTGGCCACTACTAAGCGCTGCAGTTTGTTAAGAGGTTTCATGGTGTTAAAAGCTTTACACCATTACTTCCGAGTATTCAATACATATAAACTTAGAGTTAATATGTTATTAAGCTGCTTCTCTTCCCGGGCATATTGTAAAAGTCAGTTAAGGGACAGAGGTTTTATTGGCGTGTTTTGTGGGCAATATGCTGATCTCCTGTCACTGCAATAGTCTCTATCCATCATTATAATACCTCCTAAGTCAAACGTGACATCGGATGGTTTTATAACCTCTGGTATTTTGCCTACCCCATAAAGGATACAGGCGTGAAGTTCTGTGTGTCTGTCTGTATGTATGTTAAAATGAAAAATTCCACGGTATGAAATCCCAGTCGACTTTTTTTTTAATTTTCTACTGTCAACCGTATTTTTTATTAATTTCTTTCATATATGGGAGCAGGTATAGAAATTAATAAAAAATACTCTTGAATAAAAAATAACCTTAATAAATCCCTCTGTCCATTACAAAAAAACAGTATGAATATCCGTTTGTTTTAAGTTTATCGACTTGAGAGACGTGGCAAAGGGAATTTATTTGTTTTATAATCAAAGATTATCCAAAGTAGCACTCCACCTGATTGAAGGTAAAGAACCAACAAACTATTTATGTTACTCACACTTCATCAAATTCTAAAACATTCTATTGATCGTTTACCGCTCTCGCAGCAAGCTTGTGAAATTTGATTCTTTCTTTATTTTTTTTATATTGTAAGGATAGGACGTTTGTCTTCCATGCCACCTGATGGAAAGTGCGCACGAAGACTATGGTGTTACACGTCCATCCACGAGAAACCTATTCACTCGACACTTAAAAGTTCCAGGACTGTAGTGGTCAGGAAAAACAGACGCAGGCAGATTGTTCCACTCCTTGGCAATCCGTACCAAAAAGGAACTATCGAAGCGTTTTGTTCGACTTCTTGGTAAATCCACTATATAGGGATGGAATTTCTGTCTGCGTCTGGTAGTCCGGTGGTAAAAAGGGGTGGGTTCAATTTGGTCAAAAAGAGCACTCGCACACTCACCAAAATGTAGCCGATAAAATACTGTCAAACAAGCAACCTTACGATGATGCTCCAGCGTCTGCAATTTTTTATTTGTAAGGTTGTTGTTATTTATGATTTTACGGGCTCTTCGGTCAACAGAGTCTAGCGCTTCGAGCTGGTATTTGGCATAAAAGCTTTAGTAACTGATCTTATTTAGTAGACAAATAGCGAGTTTTTATTTTATTCAACTTTATTGTTCACATTTTTTCTGATATTTTAAAAACCTTTAATTTATGTCTTGTAAAAAGTTCTAGTTTTTTACAAGACATAAATTTTCTATGTTTTTCTTTCGCTCCCAGTCAGCTTCTATGCTGGACTGGGAGCGAAAGAAAAACATAGAATGTGCCAGCTGCTTCTCTTCCCGGGCATACTGTAAAAGTCAGTTAAGGGACCGAGGTGTTATGGGAGGCTTTTTTGTGGGCGATAGGCTGACCCCCTGTCACTGCAATAGTCTCTCTCCACTATTATAATGCCTCAAAATTTGTCAAACGTGACATCAGATGGTTTTATTACCTCTGGTGTTCTGCCTACCCCATACGGGATACAGGCGTGAAGTTATGTATGTATGTATGTAAAAAGTTTCTGCTCTCTATTAACGACATCTTTTATGTGTATGGATTTTGTCTTTCTGCAGCGAATGAAAACTAATTCTTGAATATCATACGATTGAGTTCATTCAAAATAATAAAATAACTATGAACTAATAAATAAGTAAATAAATATATTTTTTTGGTGTGAATAGCTTGTTTGGCGAAAATTTACAGACATAAAAAAACAGTTCTAGTATAATCAAACACATAGCGCAAAGTTACGGTCCAAACTCAGTATTAAACTAGCTGTGCCTGCGACTTCGTTCGTGTGGACGACGAAACTTAGAGTTTTTTGTGTAAAGTGCTATTTGTGTAGAAACTAATATACAACTTTATCACAACGAATAAAATAAAAACAAAATCTATATGACCAAATAAAATAAAGAAAATAAAATAACAAAAACAATATAGGTAAACATTTTAAATGAATATTATGTCTGAGACAAGAAAACTATTGAGTGCAGTGTTAAACCGTTTGTCAGGGAGTGATCGAATAGTTTGCGGTATTTTATTATAAATCATAGATGCCATTCTGTCATTTTTCGAAATATTTTGGATAGCTGCTCACAAAGTTTGTAATTTCACTTATGTAAATAAGTAGATACTATTGTGAGAATTTTATACTTGTGGACGTAGGGTATACAGGAGTCTTCCTGCTTAAGACCAAACATAGATCTAAAGCATCTTTTTTGGGCCTTAAGGACTGTCTCTCGGTCAGTTGTGTTACCCCAACAGACAATACCGTATCTTAATATCGATCCGACATATCCGTGATAAGATGTAAGCAGAGTCTTAACATTGGCGACATTTCTTAATTTGTAAAGTGCGTATGAATATTGATTAAGCTTTTTTACTGTATTTACAATATGGGGTCTCCAGCTCAGTCTAGTCTATAGTCAAGCCTAAAAATTTTCTAGAGTTCACTTCTTGTACTGCATTGTTAATGTAATCTATGTTCATATTTAAGGGAGAGTTATTTCTTTGTTTGAAATATATATAGGATGTCTCTTCCAAATTAATCGTAAAGTTATTTAATGTCAACCAGTTAATAAGGGATGATAGAGTATTATTCATGTCATTCTATGTATTATTATTATCATCAACATGGAACATAATAAATAAGGAAACTGGAAAAGTTAAGGATCGCAATACTGAGTTTAAACTTGTAATTGACAATAAAACCATTAATGTAGATGAAAATGTTGCGACAGCATTCGAAAATTGTTTTGCTGACATTCCAGTTTCAACTACTAAATTGTTAAATTCTTCACCTGTGGTGGCTGAATCATTGCTGAAAAATCATGTAAGTGAGTGCAAGGAGTCTTTCAAGTTCCAACCCATAGACACCGGGGACATTTTTAAAACATTTAAGACAATTGATGTTAAAAAGACAACTGATTTGTGGGGCATATCTGTTGAAATCTTAAGTTCTATCATATATGTAATAGCTCCTTGCCTTGTTGAAATATTTAACAACTGTATTATAAGTGGGGAGTTTCCTGATTTAATGAAGCATAGTAAGGTTATTCCTTTATTTAAATCGGGTAGCTCTACGGACCCTACTAATTTTAGACCAATTTCGATTTTACCAACATGTAGCAAAATTTATGAAAAAATTATTCTCAACCAGCTATTAGCTCACTTCACAAAAAACAATTTACTTCATAACAAACAATTTGGATTCACAAAGGGTCGTTCGACAACTGATGCTGGTGTTGAACTGTTTGAAGTAATAGCTGGTGCCTGGGAGGGGTCACAGGATGCTCTAGGTGTATTTTGTGACCTATCCAAGGCATTTGACTGTGTTCAGCATGACACTCTCATCAGGAAACTCCACCACTACGGCATCAAAGGCACTGACCTCAAACTTTTGAATTCTTACCTGAGTGATAGAATCCAGAAGGTTGAGGTTAACCGGAAAAGGTCAGCTGGGTCGGTTGTGAGAATGGGAGTGCCTCAAGGTTCAATTCTGGGCCCATTTTTATTTTTAGTCTATATCAATGATCTACCCTATATGGTAGGCAATAATCACGATATTGTATTGTTTGCTGATGACACATCATTAATTTTTAAAATGATAAGGCAGAAAACCAACTACGACGATGTAAACAATGCTCTCTCTAATGTAGTACAGTGGTTTAATGTAAATAATCTAGCTTTCAATGATAAAAAAACTAAATGTATAAAATTCTCCGCACCAAATGTAAAACAAGTTGAGTCTGATCTGCGGCTTAATGGGAACAGGTTGAATCTAGTAGATAACACTGTTTTTCTTGGAATTACCTTAGATTCTAAATTGCAATGGGGCGCCCATATCTCACAGCTAGCGAGTAGACTTAGTTCTGCAGCGTTCGCGGTAAAGAAAATTCGCTCATTGACTGATGTTAATACGGCGAAGCTGGTTTATTTTAGTTATTTTCATAGTATAATGTCCTACGGCATCCTACTTTGGGGCAATGCCGCAGACATTGACACGATATTTACACTGCAGAAAAGGGCTATTCGTGGAATGTATAAACTTGGAAGTAGAGAATCTCTAAGAGAAAAGTTTAAAGAGATTGGTATCTTGACCTTTGCATCACAATATATATATGAAAACATTATGTATATTTATAAGAATAGTAGTAAATTTAAAACCATGAAAGATAAGCATGATAAAAATTATTCTGTAATGACAAGGAACGACCATAAATTAGCGTTTCCCAAATTAAGGCTGGCTAAAAGCACCAAATCATTTATGGGAATGTCAATACGTATTTATAATAAAATACCACAGTCAATTCAATCTCTAACGTTTAATAAATTTAAAAGAACTATCAAAGAAACATTATGCAAAAAAGGCTACTATAAACTCCAAGATTATTTAGATGACAAAAGAGCGTGGGATTGATGTCTCCACAGGTTATTTCCAAATATTAAACATTAATCACTATGTAAGCAGCTTGGCTGCCACATGATATTGGCAAGCACGAATAGCTGTCTTCTGTTTGTTTGTTCATGTCATAGCAGAGCTGTATTTCTGCCAAATTGTACCTATAATAAGCACTTTTTACAAAAGAGTGCCGAGAGTTTTTTTTCCGCCGGCTTTATTCCTCTCGGTCTACCTAGGGTTCTACTTTCATTTCGTTTTTTAAAGCCGAAGAAGAAGTAGTAGTAGACATCACCAAGACATTGGTGGATTATGGGCGATCATTATCTTTATAAGCTGAGAGACGCACACTTCTCGACGGAGGCCTTCCCCTGGATTCTTCATGTCGTCCGGACCCGCGCCGCCCTCATCCGGCATTTGACGTTCGTAAAGTGTATAAAATTACCTACTACGAATAAAAAAGTTTTCATTTTCATTTTCATTTTTTTCATTTTCATTTTCATTGTTTACTTATGATAAACAAAACTGTACTATCATCCGCAAACATAGTTGTATAATGATTAGTTACATAGCGGAGGTCATTTATATAAATTATGAATAATAGAGGCCCAAGTACGCTGCCTTGGGGGATACCTGTACACACCTGTCTTTCACTTGACATATGTGTAGTATTGATGCCAGTTTCAGGATTGAGCCTGGTTATATGGGTGGCTTGCTTTCTATTACTAAGGTATGATTTTATTAGTCCAAGCGCATTGCCTCTTACGCCATAAGATTCAAGTTTGTTAAGAAGTGTTTTGTGATTAACATTATCGAAGGCTTTGTTCTGCAGGATAGTCCCTATTAATAAGTACGTTCAAATAGCTATCAACACTGATAACGGCTAACCTCAAATATAAAATCTATACGGTCTAAGCCTTACTATAGTAAAGCTAAGTATCTACCTAATTAAAAAAAATAAACTCAATAGGTATCAGAAAATAAAATACCTACCTACTTAAATAAACCTATTTCTGATGATAACTAATCTAAACTTAATAAATAAGCAAAATCCCTAAAAACCAATATGTATACGAATGACTAATCCTACCTAGCAGTATAATAAAATAACCTACGGTCACTACGTACAATATCACATATACTACATACATACATAACTTCACGCCTGTATCCCTTGTGGGGTAGGCAAAACACCAGAGGCCATCAAACCATCTGATGTCACGTTTGACAAATTTCGAGGTATTATAATGATGGAGAGAGACTATTGCAGTGACAGGGAGTCAGCCTATCGCCCGCAAAACGCCAATAAAACCTCTGTCCCTTAACTGATTTTTACAGTATGCCCGGGAAGAGAAGCAGCTGGCACAGTCTATGTTTTTCTTTCGCTCCTAGTCCAGCATGGAAGCCTATACTTTAAAATTAAAATCTATACCTACGACTTATAGAAATAAAACTAAATAACTCTACCTTAAACTGTACTTAGTAAAACTAAAAGGAATAAAAAAGTCGCACTGAAAAGTACGGTTAAGAATTGTAAGTAACAGTTAAAACAGTATTTATTGAATGCTAATAAGAACGAACACTCGCCACTTGACTTGACACGTTCAAATCATATTCAAAAAACCGTCTTTTTACTTACCTATACGGTAGATATCCGTGGCGGCCGCGCACCACACGTGTGTTATAAGATAAATAAGGCCAAAGAAAGCGTTAGCCTACAAATCCCAGCCGAAAATCAAACTCTAGACATCTGTCGAATGATAGATTAATATGTGAAATTTAATTAGGTAAAGGCTATAAAAAACGTCATTTATTTAATATCCTCCACCCTACTTAGTTAAAAGCCGCTGCACCACGGGAAACAGTCCGCCACCGCACCGGCAGAGGCTAGTCAATATAAAACTGTTCCATTCCGGATTGAGGTACTGAGTGACTGTGTGACTGACTAGAGAGCTGAAAGGTGGAACATACATTCCTTAGGGTGTGCAGGGGTGGACTAAGGAAGGAATTCCCGACATTCCCACGGGAACGGGAAATATAGGACTTTTTAGTTGGCTTGAAAAATCTTATACCTTGAATGCACTGATGTGGAACTTGGTAAAAAGGTTCTTCAATGTGTTTCTAGTTGCATTATGTAAGAAATTCCTGAAATTCCGACGGCAGCAGAGAAAATTGTTTATGCGCGTACGAATTTGTGGGCAAACGTTCGTCATTAAATAAATGAAGAGCTTGAACTCTGCTATTTCCACAAGGCAATTAAACTTTTCCAGAAAAAGCAAACATGTTTATTTAAACCATAACCCGTAATTTACGAGTTAAATTACGAATGTGGTTAAAAATAAACCAGTTTTATTTCGACCCAAGGTCGGTTGGGACAAAACCGTTAAACCCAGTGTCAATTTACTGAAAAATATGAGTGTTGGAACGATTTGCTGCTGCTCAATGTATTTTTTGAAATTTAGGCTTAATTTTAGATTTTCAGTGATAAACCTTTTTTATGTTAACGTTTGAATGTCGTTAACATTGTGAAGTTTAAAGAAAGAATCGTGTAATTATATTATTCGAGTTCCTGAACTTCTTTTTGTTATTTACTTAACCGTAGAATACACTATTTATTTCATAAATAAACAAATGCTTATATGCTAGAAGCATCACTAACAATGTATTTCAGTTCAATGGCATGTGACTTTTTGCTCAGCCAATCAGGGATGTTTATGGCAAAGTAATATATAAAAATTGTACATACGTAACCGGCTGTTAGTATTAAATTAAATTTTATAATAAATACTGTAAAAGCTGTGGATATTGTAATAAAAAAATCATGCCTAAGGCTCATATTTTGAAAGATTACTAAGATTTAAACTTAAGTATAGATGTTTATCGTTGTCTTTAGTAAATTCTAATCGAATCGATGCTTCAATCACGATCAATCCTAAGGAAAGCTTTCGTAATCTGGATCTGATATTGGTCAGAATCTGCCACCATAATTTACTGAGAAAAAATCCGCGTTCAAAAACTTATCGACGACAAACTGAAAACAGGCTAAAACTATTTAAACAGGAAAAAATAAATAAATTTAGGATTGCGTAGTCAATATATTAATAGAGTCGATCGACACATGGCTCTTATGCCATTAAATTGTGGACTAATCGTAAATCTGTCGTTATTAATCCAACTTTCCGGCTAAATTTATATTAGAAGTACCTATCTGTGGGTGAGGTGACGTGGTCGCAAATCAGCTGATCCAAAAAAATAATTAATAATAATAATAATAACTCTTTATTGTACAACTATAAATATACAGATAATCAACTAATAATTAATTATAATAATTAACTAATAATTAGGCATATTTATTTTGCCTCCTTGACACCCTTTCGCTACGTCTTTATTAGAGACCCATTTAGTGGGTAGGAAGGGTTAAAACTTACGTTTATATTATAAACTAGCTGTGACCCGCGACTTCGTCCGCGTGGATACCGGTTGTTGGAGTTGGATAAATACTATTATTATATCCTCCTTGAAGTTTAAGCTTACCTTATTCAAAATTTCGTCAAAATCGATTCAGTAGTTAAGCGTTACTGATAGATAAACAGACAGAGTTACTTCAAAAACTGTTACAACAAAGCTGTGATCCGCAGTTTCACCTAGGTGTTTTGTGCAAAAGTATAGGTAGGTAGGTATATTACAAAGATGATGCCTGCGACTTCGCCTGTTTTGAATTAGTATTTCGAGTAGGTTATTTTCTTCTCCAAGGTCCTAAGTACTATCTTTAATAACAAAAATAAAAATGAAGAATCTTCACCCAAATAATATGTATAGCTCCTAACCACTAACATAGGTAACTATATTAGGTACATTACAAACATAGGTAACTATATTAGGAACATTGCGTTATAAACAAATCGGGTGCCAAAGTGTCTTAAATTTTACATAATTCATGCAATACCTATCTTCATTAATTATAGCTTATTGTTATTTTAAGTAAAGCTATATTACTGTAAAGTTTCAGAAGAATACATTCGGCAGTTTTTGCGTGAAAGAGTAGCAAAGATCCATCCATCCAGCCATCATCAGTGTATAATGTGTATCTATCTATAGTTATGATTGGCTACTTTTCACGGTAAGCCAATTTAATGTAATTTCTTTTGGTAGTTAACACATCTACGTTACTTTTTATTCTACTTCTAAATCTACGGTTTCTAACTTCCAAGAGCTAGAAATGATCACGAAATAAATAAAACCTTGAGTCCCATTATTTTAAGTTTAACTTTCTTTCTATGTACAGAAGGCAGCACATCAAGCGTTATAAATCGGTAATTTTCTTTTTACTTGAATCTAAAATCTATGCCCTCGACATTACCTAAGTTAAAATTGTTTGAGGATATTTGACAGGTAATGTAATGCTTGACCTGCTGCCTTCTGTACCTACCTGCATTAAATCGCGCAAGAAGCTTTATTAATGATTTAGCCCTATCAACATAGCAAAATTTTCTACTGCATACCAACTATTTTTCAGATTTATTATTTTTTAGCCCCTAGTACTTTTACCAGGAGAATTTCTTTAGAATTCTTATTCCCATGTTTATTTTTCGTGTAGTTCAGTTTCTTTTTCTTCTGGCTATCCGAACGCTTTTACATCTATCTAATCTACTAATGCCACGTTACAATATCAAAAACACTGTTCGTTCGTTGCTTCCACGCTGGACTGGGAGCAACAGAAAATCATAGAATGTACCAGTTGCTTCTCTTCCCGGGCATACCTACCTTAAAAGTCATTTTAGGGATAGAGGTTTTATAACGGATAAAGGCGTGAAGTTATATGTATGTATGTTCGTTTATTCTACGAACAGTAGATTTAGCTATCATACACGTTGAATATTGAAGCGTATAAAGCGTTTCAATATTCAACGTCTTGTCAAATTACTACTTACTATTCTTATAACTACCTACCATTCGTTTGTAGTAGCTTTTACTCATGTAAAATATTGAAACCCAGCATTCATTGATTTTGACGACAATTTAGTTATAATTTACCCCTAGAATAACCCTACCGCCTCTGAATAATTGACTAATCCGAGTGAGCCCCGCTTGGTGGTAAACTGACTGTCTCGGCTGACTGAAATTTGCCGTCAAATATCACTACTGCCAGCGTGACGCGTCCCGAAAACATTTTATAAAGAGCCAGTTTTAGAGCCGCAAACGGGTTTATGATAGAACTGGCTTGGCTTCGGTATTCGACCTCATTTATAATGGTAAATCAGGTGATGGTGATGGTGGTCTCATTCTCACCTGATGGTAAATCAGGTGAGAATGAGATCAAATTCGGACTTATTCACCGATTTGAAAAAAAACTTAGTATTTTTAATATTTTGGAATAGAAAGTTATAAAATTAAACTCGTGGGTAGTCTGACTCCCAACCGTTAAAAATTTGGTGGTTCATTCAGAGAAATCTTATTTCCAAGTGAAATAATAAAAGTTAGGTGAATATGGTCATAGGCACCCAGAGTTTGGTAGGTATCTCGAACAATTAACAGCGTGAGTGGCCGGCCATGCCAGCGAATCACTCGCTCGCCCGCCCGCGTCTTATCGAACATAGGTACCTACCTATTTTATTACGGAGTTATTTTAAAATTATTACGATATCTCTTTGGATCTTGATTGAAATCAAGTGGTGTCAAAGACAATTTTGTTCACAATTAAATATTTATTGTAAACAAAATAAAAAAATATATAATAAAAAAAATTACGCGACCAGGATCGAACCCACGACCTTAGACTCATGGTCGGTCTACGCGCAACTGAGCAATGAGTACTTCTGATCTGTATGCCGAACATCTCCACCATATTCTAGTAAAGTAAGTTTTAGGCATAACTTTTAAAAATCTATTACGATTTTTTTAGATCCTAGATTTTTTTTTATGTCTGCAGAATCTGCTCATCATCCTGGACAACTTTTGTTAAGGCATCATATCTATATTTCTTACGGTTTTGATGATCCCTTAAGGGTTCTGCATCAGGTGTTCCAGTAACCGACATAAAATATACCCTATATGTTGCCCCGGCTTCACAGCTATACATCAAAAAAAGGTTCATTCAAATCCGTCCAGCTGTTCCAGAGATTAGCGTGTGCAAACAGACAAACTTACAAACAAACAAAGAGACAATTTTTTTTTTCAGATTCTTACGCTTTTTTCATTTCTTTATAACCCTAGATAAAATTTTTTGTAAAAATATTAAATGTACAGACACGTTTTTTTTACTGTTTTATTATATGTATTGATATCGCTAAGAAGATTACCAATCTGCGTTACTTTCATTGTACAGATTAATTCCATATCAAAAAACATTTGTTTCGTATAGAACGCCAAGATAGGCACTCAAAATGATACCGGCACTTAACATCTAATATGTTGTACATAATTTACCGTGCTTCGGAAGGCACGTTAAGCAGTCGGGCCTGGGTTCTGTATTATACTTGTGTACCATTGTTGTAAGGGTTTGTTAGAATCCATTTCGGCACCCTGAAAATTCTGATATCCCCCAACCAGCACTGGGCCAGCTTGGTGGATTATGGCCTAAACCTCCTCTTCACCCAGGGGAGAGACTCATAGCTAGATAGCATAGCTCATAGCTAGAAGCATAGCAGTGGGCTCATTACAAAGAGTTGTGATGATAATGATGAATTACCTATATCGGTATCGTAAGCTTTCTTACAGTTACACGTGTCCATAAGCAGTAAATATTTAGCATCAGGTAAATAGCATTCTATTTTTTTCCACTAAAAAAACGCAGAAACAATTTTGCCGTTTTGTTTTCAAGGGTTACTTAAAACTGGCAGTCACCTTTCTGAGCTATAGTTTGGAAAAGGTAAAAAGCCTCTACATAATAAAGTTTTTTTGTGAGCTTACAAGAGTAGTTTGTATAAAAGATAATTATAATCTTTTTTGAGAGCATTTTGTTATAGCAAATCTCAAAAAAGCTATGAGTGTTACTTTTGGAGAAGTACCTAGAAACAGTTATGAAATACTATGAAATATACCCAGTATCATAATTAAACTTTCTCTTACTTTTCTAATTTACATCATCTAATTTTTTGTTATTTCTCTTATTTCAGAAATTACAAGGGGCAACAGATTTTACACACATTTTACCACTTCTAAATCGACATTTCTTCACCATCTCCCTGATTCTTATAAAATTGTGACCGCTATAGAGTTTAATTTAAACATATGGTATTCAGGTTATTTCTTTTTTGATTTTGATGACAGACTAGATCAATATTCATTTTTTGATCAATCCTTGGAAAAATTACAGCTTACTTAGAAATAAGAAACTTATAATAAAAATAACCTACGTGGAGGGCGCTCGGCTAAGGCTGAGCGCAATCCGCCGGGGCTCGCATGTAATGCCAATTGCGTTACCGTGAGCTCCATCTGTGGCGAATGAGGTATTTAGTGGGTAGGTCTGGTCTTCTGCCGGATAATCCCCACATACCCCGGTGATTGCACGTTTTCCTTCACTAAAAAAAAGGGTTGTTCACACTTCACGATGATTAAGTGTGAATTTGGTCGTCAGCTACTTCTGTAGTAGTATGTGCATTAAATGCCAGCTGATTGTGCAATTTAACCCATAATTGGGAACACCATGGTTGAAGAGCATTATTAAACCGACATACATACAAAACATGCATACCTCAGGCCTGTATCCCTAATGGGGTAGGCAGAACAACAGAGGTTATAAAACCATCTGATGTCACGTTTGACAAATTTGGAGGCATTATAATGACGAAGGATATAGTCTCTATAGCAGTGACCTATCGCCCACTAAAAATCCTCCAATAAAACCTCTGTCTCTTAAATGACTTCTACAGCATCTCCGGGAAGAGAAGCAGCTGGCACATTGTACCTATGTTTTTCCTTTGCTCCCAGTCCAGCATGAAAGAAACCGACTTAACTTATTATATTACACTAGCCACCGCGCGCGGTTTTACTCGCGTAACTTTTGATCCCGTGGGAATTTCGCGATAAAATATAGCCTATAACCGTCCTCAAGAGTTGGGCTATCAAATGCAAAAAGAATTTTTCAAATCCCACTTGTAGTTTCTGAGATTAGCGCGTTCAAACAAACAAACAAACAAAAAACCAAACTCTTCAGCTTTATGTATTAGATTTACATTTTTAACTTCTTCTCAAAACTTCGGCTGAAGTATAAGGTCGGCAACGTAAATATTCTCCGTTTTCAAACATATTTTTTCGAAAATTTCGAATTTCGAATTTAAAAAATACTCAATCTATTTCAATGAAATTTATGTGGTACCATCTTTTAAGTATCCTCTATTACATGAAGCACTTATTATCAAACTGACCAAATTATCGCGTAAAAAAGATCTCTAAAAAAACGAATTGACGAATTGAGAACCTTCTCCTTTTTAAAGTCGGTTGAACATTTATTGGTTTTTGGCTACCTACGATGTCAAAATCATAAAGTTCATTTATTAGCAACAATATCCTTATAACTTTATGAGTTGTAGATACCAACTTTCTTTAGGAGAATTGACTTGAAATGATAATGATTTTCTTTTTTATTATTTCCATGTTGACTTTGCAGAAATATGAATTTAACTTCTTATATTTTTTTATATGTAAATTTTATTTAAATAACTGCTGCGGAATTGAAAATGTTAATTATTAATAATATTTGTTCGCCGGTAGGTTGCGAATTGAAAATGAAACTACTGTAAACATCATTTTGTGTAACTTTGTGGCCATACAATTTTTTTTTTAAATCATTTAAAATACTTACCTTTAGAATGATTTATACGTAGGGACAAAACATACAAAAGCTAAACAAAAGCATTATCAGTTATTCTTAATTGTTAAGCCCTCGAGCTCACCAAGGTGTATGAAAATCTCTTATATCATCAAAATACATGAAATTTCCTGAAAAAACTATGTAAAATTGTTTTTTACTTATTAAATTGTCTTAATTGTGAAATATGATTTTGTTGTAATGCTTAATTAATATAGTAATCACGCATCTCATTACGACGTCAGAAAAAGCGCGGTACGGGATTAAAGTAGTGTGGACATAGTGTGTTGTTTAAATATGAAAGCTTTAATAATAGAAAAGTAATTTATTTAATAAAATCGCAAATATACCTGTAATATTTTCCATTGAAACTCAATTAACTGAATTTAGAAATGTAAAATTTAGTATAGGTATCGTAAGTATAATTTAAACCTACAAAATTTGGTTCCAAACGTCTTTAAAGATACTCATGCATTTGACCTATTAACTTTATCTCAGTATTCTAAAATTAAAAATCTTTCTTAAAAAATAAAATCCTACAACTGAGTTTAACATCTCCAAATGATCAACTGAAGAAATATGAAATTAATTGAAAAAAAAACCTTTGTTAATTCAAACAAGCACTTACTTAAACAAACACAAATGGTTGAATCGAGACTATACTCTGGCAAATAATTCAATGCAGTAAAAGGACAGTTCCAAGGTGCCCACTTCAGGAAGAAAATAAAAAATAGTGATGTGGTTTAAGTGAATGAATGTAATTATTTTTTAAATAATAATATCGTAATTTATGGAAAAAAATATTTTGGCCCACAAGATTTTTCTTTTCTTATGGTGCAGTTAGCAAAGGGCAACTATCCTTGAAATTTAATTTTTAACGACAAAACCAATTTAAAAAGCAAGAACTTAAGAAGAATAAAGTCGATTTTACTTAATATTGTATAATTTTACTAAAAGAAACGTATCAACCGTTAAATATCACAAAGCTGATATTAAAAATCTTAAAAAGAGCTTCAAAGTCTGTTTGTGAGTATTCCATGGACAAGCCCAACCACTAATTAAGGTTTGAGTCTGTCAAAATTTTATCTAGAGAAAAAAATTACATTCCCAGAATGATTAGAGAAGCAATTGAAATTAAAAAACACCCAAATTTCAATCGAGAAGATGGTTGGAAACTATCACCGACATGGGACCCTATCTTGAAAAACATTAAATCTAACATGTCAGCTCATTTTGTGTCAATCCAGAACGCTACGTTCGAAGACTGACAAACAGATGGAGGTGATGATGTATAACTTTCTCCACTGTCAAGACGCCTGACACCTCAGTCGCTCGTGACCACGGGGTCTGCAAAGACACCGAAACGTCGAGTTAAAATGTAAAACGCGATAAATCCGGTTAAAAAGTGTTTTATTTAATCGATTTTACTTCGACTATGAAGAAAAGCATGATGTATGTTTGGTAATTAATGATTTTCATTAAAGCTACATTAAAAATAAAGTAGGTACACAGCTCAAATTCAATTATATATAAATTTCTTTAAAATTTTATGCAAAAAGAATGACAAATACTCGTTCGTTTTCAATCATTCTCACTCAGTACTTACACTACGAAGTTTTTAATTGGTATCATTATTTTTCTATTTGACATTTCGATCTGTCAGTTTACTGCATTGAATTATTTGATAGAGAGATTTTATAGATCAATAGATTCAGTTTGCCATATCTTAAGCAAGTCCTGCATCGAACTAAAGTTTGGTCCACATAGACTGTTCGCATAACCCTAGTTATTTTTGGAATTCTTACTCGTATAATCAAGGACTGCTTATTAAGGAAAAGAATCATATATCCGCAATGAAGGAGAGAGAGTTGCTCTGAGGAGAAATTACATCAATAAATACAATTTACAAGCTCTTCAAAGCATTATCATAGTAATTGGATAAAAGCCCGAAAAAAATATTAATAATATTCATTAAAAAAGGATCAGTAGACATCTATGTATATCGTATCTATGTAATGGGTGATTTTTTAAGACAATTTTTTTTTCAAAATCGAATGAAACACTGAGTTTTGCGTATTTTTTTTTTATTGGAGTCGATAAATCGGCCTTTGAAAAACAAAAAAAAAAAAAAAACATTCGAATTTGCGTCATATTTTTTTTTTTTTTGTGAAATCGACAAATTGGCTCTTGCCATTTACTTTTTAAAGATAATTTCATGTAAATGTTGTCCGCGACTCCGTTTCAAGCGGACCAAAAAGAGAGGGTGCCATATGCCACACCTCGTGAAACAATGGATATGTTGAAGGATAAATTTGGTGAGCAGCTTATCTCTCGAAATCTGAGTTGAATCCCTGTGAGTTGGCCGGCAAGATCATGCGATTTACCGCCTCTTGATTATTACTTGTGGGGTTATGTAAAGTCGTTAGTCTATGTGGACAAGCCCAGCACCATTGAAGCCTTACAGGATAACAACAAGCGTAGTTCGTTGGGTCGAAATGCTCGAAAAAGTGACGCAAAATTGGACCTTCCAAATGTTCCATTTGAAACTGAGCCGCGGACAACATTTACATGAAATTATGTTTAAACCGTAAATGGCAAGAGCCAATTTGTCGATTTCACAAAAAAAAAAAAATATGACGCAAATTCGAATGTTTTTTTGATTTTGAAAAAAAAACTACTCTTAAAAAATCACCCGTTATAATAGATAGTTAAAAACTGAAAGACGGCAATAACTCTAAGAAAATTTCATACTTATAAGAATGTTGAAGTATTTGGAATACAAATTCATCCTTCACCTTAGGTCGTATAGATAAAGAGTGTTTTCATAAAAATATTGTCTTGAATTAATAATATGTCTTAGACACCGAGGTCAAGATTTAAAATGTAAAACATAATTCGACGTTTAAAACTTCGGTTAGTCTTCTCTTAACACCTCATCGGAGACTTTACAATGGAAACAAACTCCCCAAAGGCAAGAAACAAACTTCTGCAGTATATTAGCATACTAATGACATCCAGAATATAAGGAGCAGCCTGAAGGCAGCAACAATACATTAATATTTCAGCAAGAAGGCCTCAGTCTCAAGTTATAGCAGTCGTAGTAATTAAAGGCGCGTCCTCGAGGAAATTAACTTACCTGCTCATTACTTATTTGTCAGAACGCCTCTAAACAACACCTCATTAAACATCGTTAGTAGGTCAAAGTCAAAGTCAAAGTCAAAAGAATCTTTATTTCGTAAGTATTTGAATACATTTGAAATAAGTCATAAAATTTACAAATTGAACTGAATCTACCGCCACTTCGGAAAGTCGATCTGTTGAGAAGAAGTGGCAAGAAACTCAACAGCAATCATCTTTTAAAAATACACAATAACAATTAACAATCTTCTTGCATCCGGATAACTTATAGTAAAACTTTATATAACACTTATCCTTAAATCTATCGAAGGGTTAATCTTAAATATTTTGGAATTATATTATAAAAGCGTACACATATTGACCCATGAACGAGTTGGTGATCTTCTGGAGTTTACTATTATATTTATACAATAGGCAATCAAATATTAGACAGAAACATAAGACATAGATATAGAGGCAAAGATAGAAGTAGATAGATGTAGCGATAGAGGTGAGAGATAATACAGATAATGTGCATGGAGATGGGAATAGTCGTGGAAAGAGACGGGACACAAACACGGACGTGGACATGGAGATGGGGAAGTCAGAGTCAAATTCAAAAAAGTAACATAGTCATAAAGTCTTCAGCAAAACGACCTGGCACCGCTAGCAGCACCCGTTCACGAGTATAACGCAAGCACCAGCCATCACCCTCCTCAACCATATTTTAGGGAAGAGGGTGACCCGACACCCGACGCTACCGCTAGCCATGCCGCCTGAGGGAGCATGACGTTCTTGCTGTTGTATGGATTGGAAGGAGATGGAGATGGCGTTGGATAAGAAGGAGATGGAGATGGAGTTGGTGATTGAGAACTTTCGAAAAATAATTTACAACCAAGGACTTTTATCGTCCATATATTCAGATATTGTATAAAAGCCTTTATTACACAATTTTTGTTTAATAGTTTCTTTAAATTTATCAAGTGGTAAGTCTTGAATATTTGTGGGAACCTTATTATAAAAACGTATGCATTGACCCATAAATGAGTTAGTGACTTTATGAAGTCTACTATCATAGCCGGCTAGCTTGTACTTATTTCTAGTATTAATATTATGCAAGTCACATTTTCTACGGAACATGTTTAAGTTCTTTTTTACGAACATAAGATTTTCAAAGATATATTGTGATGCAAACGTAAGAATATTTATTTCTTTAAACTTATTTCTTAATGTCGCTCTGGAATTAAGTTTGTAGATTGCGCGAATAGCCCGTTTCTGCAGCACAAAGATGGTTTTAATATCGGCAGCATTTCCCCACAGGAGAATGCCGTATGTCATTAAGCTATGAAAATAACCAAAATAAACCAACCGCGCAGTAGCTTCATTAGAGATATTTCGCATCTTTTTGACGGCATATGCTGCAGAACTAAGTCTCTTCGCCAACCTTTCTATATGTGGACCCCACTGTAGTTGTGCATCTAGGGTTATGCCAAGGAACACTGTTGAATTTACAGGTCTCAATTCTTGTCCCTTTACAATTAAGTTAGTATCAACATACCGGACATTAGGCAATGAGAATTTTAAAAATTTTGTTTTAGTTTCATTGAGGAGTAGGTTATTGGCTGAAAACCATTTCTCCACAGTTTCAATACAACTGTTTACTTCAAAGCAGTGCTTCAATTGCCTACTCACTTTAAATAGAAAAGAGGTATCATCAGCAAACAATATGACCTCACACTTGTCTTTTACCACAAATGGCAAATCATTTATATAAACTAAGAATAAGAAAGGCCCAAGAATCGAGCCCTGGGGCACTCCCATATGAACTGCTGATCCCGATGATCTCTTTCCATTAATATCAACTCTTTGAATTCTATTGCATAAATAGGATTTCATAAAATCAAGTGCCCTATCATTGATTCCATAGTGGTGTAGCTTCATGAGGAGTGTATCGTAGTGAACACAGTCAAAAGCCTTGGACAGATCACAAAAGACACCGAAGGCATCACATGACTCCTCCCAGGCATCAAATATATGTTTGATAAGCTCAACACTGGCATCAGTTGTTGAGCGACCCCGTGTGAAACCGAACTGATTTGGATTCATTAAATTATTGCTGTAGAAGTGTACCACTAGTTGGTTTAAAATAAGCTTTTCAAAAATTTTACTAAGTGTTGGTAATATAGAGATTGGTCTAAAGTTACTGGGGTCGATTATGCTTCCAGCTTTAAATACAGGAATAATTTTACTAAGTTTCATTAAATCAGGAAACACACCACTATCAACACAATTATTAAATATACTAGCTAAATTAGGTGTAATAATATCAATGATGGATTGGATGATTTTAACGGAAATGCCATCCAAATCAGCAGTGTTTTTAACTGTAATACTATTAAAAGCTTTCAATACCTCACTTTCAGTAACATGCCTGAAAGTAAAGGTGGTTTTGCACTTATTTACATTTTTTTCAAGAAAAGACTGTGCAATTTTGACTGATGAATTTAATGTCTTGGTGGTCGAAACTGGAATGTCTGCAAAGAATTTTTCAAAAGCTTCAGCAACTTCTGTATCTGATGTCAACAGTCGATCACCAATTTTCAGTTTATATTCCGCGTTTCTAATGTTTGACTTTCCAGTTTCGCTGTTTATAATTTGCCAAGTAGTTTTAGGTATATTTACACTATTTTGAATTTTATTATTAATAAAATTTGATTTTGCAATACTACACACACTTTTGAACATTTTAGAGTATTTTTTAACATATTCCTTAAAGGTTTCACTATGATTATATGATTTTTCATCATATAATTCATATAATCTGTCTCTGCTTTTGAATATTCCTACTGTTGCCCAGTCACTAAACTTAAATGAGTTATCATTTATTTTAATTGTTTTAGATTTAAATACTGTATCATACTCACATTTAATTAAATTAAAAATACAATTATATTCCTTAACAGGATCATCATAACATTTAAGTTCCCACAACTTATCCAAGACATTACTTCTGAATCTCTCCAGCCGACCCTCGTTCATGGGTACAAACTTAATCTCTCTTCTTAATGCCTTGTTTGTGTTAATGTCAAAAGATGCTAATTGTCCACTGTGATCCGATTTTAATTTATTAAATATGTATTGACTGTTGGGTGATGCATCTGTGAAAATGTTATCAATACATGTAGCTGAAGTGGCTGTAACTCGTGTAGGCTCTAAAAAGAGATTTTTAAGTCCATAACAAAGAAACAAATTTGTTACCCTTTTACTCAGCGATGATTGTATTAGTAAGTCAATATTAAAATCACCACAAACAATGATATTTTTTTTAGTATCACTAAGTTTCAGTAAAGCTTCCTCCATAATTTTTTCAAACAAATCATAGGATGAAGCCGGCCGCCTGTATACGCTTATTATAATAACTTTCCCTAGCTCAATACATGCCATTTCAATGGTTTGCTCAACAGAAAGACTAATAATATCCATTCGTTCTTTAAATTTCATTCCTTTGTGTGTAATAATCAAGGAACCGCCACAATTTGCCTGGCTTCTACTGTATGAACTAGCTATTTGATGATTATTGAATGAAAATATCATTTGATGGTCTTTTAGCCAGTGCTCCGTTACACATAAAATATCTATATTTTCTTGATTCATGAAAAGTTCAATTTGTAAATCCTTACCCAGCATGCCTTCAATATTTTGGTGAGCTACATTTATTACATTTTTACTACATTTTAATTTTGCAGCTGGGGCATATGTGCTAATAACATTTTGATTATAGCTAGAAGTCTTATTATCTATTGTCATTGCCTCTAGTTTAAATTAACTAGACTAGTCCTAATACTACTACATCCAATGTAAATGTATACTTAACCCACACGTAAAAAGAGGGGTGTAATAAGTTTGACGTGTCTGTGTGTGAGATTCTGTCTTTGGCATCATGGCTCCCGAACGGACGAAAAGATTCTAATTTAGTTTTTTTGTGTATTAAAGGTAATTTACGGACGAGTGTTTTTAGACATGTTTGATGAAAATCGGTTCATCCATATAAAAGTAATAGGGATGAAAGTGGGGAAGAATAATCGAATGTCTGCAAATATAGATATGTAGGGGATGTTTCATAATTTAAATTTAATGTTACATACATACATTACTTCACGCCTGTATCAGCCGCCGGTAGTCAGAACACCAGAGGTTATAAAACCATCTGATGTCATGTTTGACAAATTTTGAGGCATTATAATGGTAGAGAGACACTATTGCAGTGACAGGTGGTCAACTTATCGCCCACAGAAAAAAACCTCCAATAAATCCTCTGTCCCTAACTGACTTTTGCAGTATGCCCGGGAAGAGAAGCAGCTGGCACATTCTATGCCAGCTGCATGGAAATTTTATGTTATTGAAAGTTAAGTTTATATCAGTAGGGGAAACCTGTGCTAAACCTTATACCCAGATAAAATCATATATATTAGCTATTTTCTATTTCTATTTAGTAGCTATTTTCACCAATACTTAATCCAAATTTCGTGTGTATAAGCTGCTCAGAGTTGTCTACCAAGCTGTACTATTTGTAAACAAACACTTGTCGTTGTAGGCTAGCGCAATTTGGAGTTATTTAACTTTATTGTATTTAGGTAGTATGGACTGTATTTTCGTGTAGGGTATGTATGTCACAATCACAAGCAGTGAAGTCACTAATCAACTATGTTGTAGTTGATGTTTTTGTTCTACACCCGTGTTGGGGCACAACCTTATGGGGTAAAACCGGTTATATACGATTTTGATCCAGATAGATAAATCTAACTAGTATAATTTTTTCATCAGCGCTGCTCGTTGACCGAACACCAACAACTTTCAATGTGTCATTCAAGACAACTTCCACTACGCAAAGAGTTGGTCCAGACTCGATCTCATCGACATCCACTACACAACTCGAGCTCGTGAAATGTATAGGCTGTCAAGGTTGGGCCCATGAAGGCTGAACCAGCAGTGATACATAGGAGTTAGATGACTTCTTTTGAACAAGATGCAATGACACGGTAAATTCCGGGGCAATATCGTATAAAGTATATGGTTTTACCCATATTTATTTTTTATTATATTTTTCTCTTCATGTATGATTTCAAGCTATCACGTGGAAATTTTAAAATGACCCACCAGTCACCCTGTATATGTTGATTTAATAACTTGCGTTTTGAAACGGATGAACTACATGCACAGAACCTTAGCTATACGATTTTGACCCGGTCTCCCATACTAGTTGTAGTATCCGGCTCCGCTCGGATGCAGTTTGCAGATGAAGGCTTTTCAAAATGATATTTCACCGACATTGTTGATAGAAACCGTGGTAGCTCGGCTCGAAAATTTAAGAGTTTGTTTATACTATCAAAATAAAATTCTGAATATTACTCCAAACATACAGACAGATGTTACCTTTTATAAGATTTAGAGCTGATTGATCGAATAATCAGTTTCAGTTTAAAAATATTAAATGTTAAAGAGCATAGAATTTAGCCCGGCTTGCAGTAATGTCTCATACATATGTTAATAACTCTAGCCTTAATTATTATACTCCTTAGGATTTATTGTATATTTTTTGTGGAATTAAAATGAATATATGATTCTGTAAGAAAATAAGGACACATCTCATCTCAAATCTTTTTTTAAGCCTCTCTTTACTCTGCTCGCAGGGCTAGCAGCCACTCCCTTAGGTGACAAGGAGGTTCAGGTGGAAAACCCTAAAGTCTACTACATACAAGTACACAGCACACGGGGCCGAATACTTTATTTTTTCAAAAAAAAAATCATTGCTTTTTTCAATAAAGGTTTGCTACCGTGTTAAGGGTGCGTTTCCACGTTTCCAAGGGTGCGAAAGGTTTCTATTGAATCGTCTCGCAATCCTGCGTTTATCACCATGGCCTCGGTGGTTTTAAATAATAGGCATAGCCCGTGTTTGACCTCATTCTCACCTGATGATAAATGAAAATGAGGTCGAAGCACATGGGTTTACGAAAGATTTTGCTCTTCATAAAATATTGCTGGAACACATCACCACTGGAATGGTAATATTTGGCGGCAGATTTTTTATGAAGGGTGGTCGCTAGACAGTCTGACCCTGACCTGACGGGATCCTGACAAGCAGAAGTCACTAGTATTAATCGCCGTTTATAACACACTTATTGCTCTGCTTAGATAATCTTTAATAAAACACATTTTATCCGGATTTATCTTAATATATAAAACTCTTCTGTCTCTGACTGAGTGACTGACAAACAATGTACAGCCAAAACTACTTGCCGTAGAGAGCTGAAATTTGGAACATACAATCCTTAGAGGAAGCACACAGGAAGGAATTCCCGAAATTCCCACGAAAACGGGAATTATTGGACTTTTAGTTTTGTATGAAAAATCTTATTTCTTGAGTGCACGGATATGATACTTGGTATAAAGGTTCTTCAAAGAGTGACTGGTTGTGTTATGGAAGGATTTATTGAAATTCCCACGGAAACGGGAAAAATATGATGTTTTAGTTTGTATGACAAAATCTTATACCTACATGATACTTGATATAATGTTCTTCAATAAGTGTCTGTTCGTATCATGGAAGGAATCCCCCAAATTTTCACGGGGACGGGAAAAAATAGACTTTTCTGTTTATGCGCGCACGAAGTTGCGGGAAAAAGCCCGTCATGTATATAATTACATTTACATCTTAACTCGTCGATTCGGTTCGGTGTCTTTGCAGAATCTATTGTTATCATTAGTGTACCTAACTTTGAATCGCGAAAACTTAAGACAATATCGGTTGTCTTTGCTGCAGCAGCATATCCGTAGCTGAAAATAAACATCATTTCCTGTCTATCACTATAAAATAAACTGCATTTATCCTGTCATAAAAACATGTATTTTTATTTGTATATTTGCGTAGGAAGCGTCTGAAAGCTACTTAAAGCTCAATGAAAAAAAGGCTTCTTTCTTATACCATTGGTTTTATGGGTTGTAAAGCAACACTTAAAGTGAAGGCTTTCCGTGGGTTTATATGGCAAATCGATATTTATACCGTAGCTATTACACATTGTAAATACTCACTTATTATGTCAAATTGAAGGAATGAGAACAATAAGATAAGAAAAAATAAGATTTGCAGAGGTAATAATATGTTTGAAATACGTATATCTATGAGTCATTAAATCCAGGTTTACAAAAAATTTGGCTGGTAATATTTGAATATTTTCTTGTAAAAACGTAAATATTTTTGTAATAATGATAGAGTTCAATCCAGTTTAATTACATTTTAAATTTCGACGCGATGTTTCGAGGTCATGAATGTGCTTTGTTTCTATTATTTATAATAAAATGCAATGAAGAATTGAGTCGTATTTCCAGTTTCTTACCAAGATAGTTTTTATGTAAATTGAGCCATAATAACGCAAATTAATAGCGCAATACGGCAATAGACATACCTCAATAATCAGATGCTTACTTTTGTAGAAAGAGAGTTTAACAAAAAAGCTTCGGGAAGCGGGCAGTGTCTGTCTGGATCAGTGTTTACTTTAAACTACAGTTTGTTAACAAAACTTTTGTTGCCTTGCAGTGATAAGTACTTCTTTTACATTTTTATAATGTCTTCATAACAACAACAACCTTGACAAACAAAACAATGACAAGACAACGAAATTTATGTGTCATCATACTATAACAGTATACCGTAGTTCCTTTTTTACTTACTATAAGACTTGCGACTAGCGACCGCCCTTTATATTAAATCTGCCGGTGATGTGTTCCGGTAATATTTTATGAATAGCCAGTTCTGTCTTAAGCCCGTATGCTTTCATTTTCGACCTAATTTTCACTTACCATCAGGTGAGATTGAAGTCTAAGGCGGGCCTTGTCTACAAAAAAAAAAACGAGGCTGTGGTGGCAAGCACAGGATAGCGGGACTATTCAATGGAAACCTTTCTACGTCCCACTGATCTTTTCCGCTCCACCTCATTGACTTCTACGTCTGTGGAAACGCACCTTAAATTTTGGGACAGATGCCGCTTATCTTCAGATGTCTCCATTGCTCGTATGCCAGCTTCTATTAAATCTAAAAAGTACAAAACATGAATACTAATGGAACAAAAATACAATAACTTTGTTTTGTCCAAATTCAAACTTCAAAATGAAATACTAAATCACTTAAGATCGATTTACTTCATATGAGAAATAGTGTGTCACTTGTCAAATACCATTTAATTGTGAGCAAGAAAACTGTTGACTCGAATTGCCTCACAAAGAGACCTAACGAATAATTGAAGCCCACATAACATTGATAGATTGAATTACAGCATCCAGTGCCAAAGGCAGTCTGGGGCGCTGCCGCAAACGGTAGGAACCAATTTATGTTTTATTGGATTAGTCCGTTCGACGAGTTCAACTTGAGAAATTCTATCACCGAGATACTTGTATAAATTGTGGAACTGTGTGTTCAGTTATTAATAAAATATTTAGACACCCAAGCGCGAAGGTCGACGGATCAAGTTATGGCTACGAATTTATGTAAAACATCAAAACGACAGCCCGGACAAGTTGTAATCTACTTACCGTGAAACGTTTCGTGTCAAACGCTACACTGTCCTTTCGTAATTTTTATATTTATTTTTGCGAGTTTTGATCATTTGAAGACGTAGAATACGTTATTTATATTATATTAAAGATATTTAAATTTATTTGGCAACTGTCCCGTCTGATCTTTTTTGATATCACCTGCACCCACTTGATGTATTTTTAATATTAAAAAAGCTTGTTATAGAGGTACGTGACGGAGTGTAAAAGTTGGAAGGCCGACGACGCTAAAAAAAACTAAGGTTTTTAGACTCTATCCGATTCGTTCAATCATCTCTTCGTCTTATGAAAGGGAACTTCTGAATGTTCGGGGTAATATTCTAAATTCCAATAAAAAACACAATAATTAGTAAGAAGGATTTAGGGTAGTAGTGTGGCTTCTGTGAACTTTTTATCAGATCGGTACAAAGATGGGCGGCGTCTTAAACGTGCCCTGAACCGAGTGGTTCTAGCTTGTTGATAGGGTCCGCATGCCTAGTGACCTCTCTTCATGAATATTAAATCTGCCACTAAATTGCACCGCCCAAATGTTATGATAAATAAATAATAAATATTTCTGACACTCGCACAACATTATCTAGCCCAAATTAAGTTTCTTAAAGAACTTGCGTTATGGATACTAGTTAACTGTTATACTTAAGAAATATATAAACATACATATTGAATAAATATATATTTTTTATTAGAATAAACTTAAATAAACATATAAACGTCCATGACTTGACGACTAATATCTGTGTTCATCACACAAATATCCGCCGCCGCCGGGATTTGAACGCCACTGGCATAGAAGGCAATGTATGTTACAGTTACACCAGCCGGTCGTCAAAAAATCGTTATAAAGAGACAGTTTCCTACTAAACCCGAGTGCTGTCTTCCACCTCTTCCTCGCGTCACCTTCTAGACCACCACATCACCACGTAGAATATGCCCAATGTTCCACATAAAGTTTACGGAAAATTTCCCACAAACAGTGGTGAGTAAGATAGGACCTGAAAGAGCTCTTTTAAAATGCAGCTGTCGTTCGGATATGTAGAGCAGTTTTAAGCATTCCCTGTGCAAAAATAAAACCTATGCTACTATTCATCAATTGCGTGTTTTGTTAAATAAAAAAAATTGAAGACATCATACTAGGTATTTCTAAAAAAATCTAAATAATGACCACGAAGTTGCCCATACCTCAGATAGGCTTTCAGAATTGTGTACCTGCCTACTGTTATTTCAGTGACACCTTAAAAAACATAACTAGTAAATTAAATAGGCATGTAACCTCCCTAATCTATTAATAAACACGAACCGCTAAATTTGACCTTAATTTGCTGAGGACTACTTATTTTATGAAGTCTTAAGTATTCCTGGTCACGGCTGAAAAAGGAACCAAAACGCCGAGTTAATACGTTAATATCTAAAATCTACTTAAAATCGATTTTTGTTGGGTAATATTCATAATTTGAAAGGAAAACAATGATTTTAAATTTCGAATTTCCGTCTAGCTCTACATAGAGCGAGTAAGATTTTGAACTAAAATTTGTGTTTGTTTATATAGACTACGTTTATTCTTTAGTATGCGCTCAGCGTTCATCGAGGGTGGACGTACGGTCGGATATTCAAAACAAAGTTCGCGATCTCGCTTACGAATAAAAATAAAAAGTTTTTCTGTTGACGTCAATAGTTTCGATTAATCCAGTGACATTTTAAAGATGCCTTGTTTATTTGTTTGTGTTAGTGAAGTGTAGTGCTGTTTGTTGTTGTTTCATACACTTGGAATGAAAATGGATGAAAACTTCAAAGAAAATCTTGAAGGTACGGTTTTTGTTTACTGCACGTCCTTGAGCGTAATTAATGTATACACTGTATAAGTTGTTTCTGTATACTAAAAATAGATTTGTTTAATTTGTTATTTTAATTGTTTCATTATTATTTAATTAGCTGTAAATGCTGAAACGCGCATAATTATTTGAGCAACGTGACAAATGTTTACAATGAAAAATGAAAGTAAGTAGGTATTTGAAATCGGTCATCATACATTTTGTTTAGGCTATCAAATAGGTACCTATATTTCACATAGATTGAATAATTAGAATTTTGAAAGTAATGATAAACTAATAATGAATAATGTTATTTTCGTTTCACCCGGATTTAACCTTTTGGATTGAGAATATAAAGCTGAAAATGACCTTAAAAGTGTTATTTTGGGTATTTTCCTACCTGTATGGGAAATTTAAACTCAATCCGGCATTCCGTTTCGTCGTGTAATAACAACAAACATTCATCGATCTTCATAAACTTTCACGGTTATTACATGAGCCGGCTGAAAGATTATTCTCATATGTTTTCAAACATAGTATAATAATATGAATCGGTTCTTCCTGCTAAATATTTATTTTGGAGCCGGATATGCATATATTTCAGTTATTAATTAACTGGACGAACTTACAGAGTAAATATAAATACCAATTCGATAAATATGAAACGAATACGTAAATAATCTTAATTTTTTTTTATATTGTAAGCATAGGACGTTTGTCTTCCATGCCACCTGATGGAAAGTGCGCATGAAGACTATGGTGTTACACGTCCATCCACGAGAAACCTATTCACTCGACACTTAAAAGTTCCAGGACTGTAGTGGTCAGGAAAAACAGACGCAGGCCGATTGTTCCACACCTTGGCAATCCGTACCAAAAAGGAACTATCGAATAAATACTATAATTTTTTACAAATATTTATAGTCAAGAAAATGTTAATAGATATCTGGATTCTCTCTCTGCAAATTTAAGAGCTAAGCTTTAGTCGGTGGAGTAACTTCCATTCTTCTTTCTGCAAGATACTTGGCTTCCTGGATTCTAGAAGATTTATTTTAAAGTAGGTACCTAAGGATACTAAAGATATTTAAAATAAATCCTTAGCTCCATCTTAAACACAAACTTTTTCAATGAGCCTACGTAGAGCCATGAGTCGCTGGGTGTAGAGAAGATTTGGTTGGTTAGCCACAAAGTTTTCCCACGTACCTTAGTTGCTGGATGTCGCAGTTTTCCAGTGGTGTATAAAAGTATATAACACCCAAGGCCGACTGCTTATCGTGGCCTCAAAAGCACGGATGTCATCACGATAAAAATCGAGGGCACCCATCATCGTTTTTCGAGCATTGCTTAACTTCATATATCGTAGCTATATGTGGACATATAAGCCAGAACGCCAAAGCTTAACGTCTTACAAAAGTCCTCAGTAACATATTTATAAATACCTACTAAATATTTTCTCCGCGCTTCGGATAGCGCTTTATGCAGTCGGTCCCATGTTCTGTGTTCTTCTATGCATAAGTCGTTAGGGTTTGTCAGAAGCCATTTCAGCGCCCTTAAAATTCTAACATCCAGCAACCAGCACTGGGCAAGCTTGGTGATTAACGGCCTAGACCTCCTCGTCACCAACAGGAGAGACTCATAACCCTGCAGTGGGCTTCTAAAAAGGGAAGATGATGAATCACAAAAAAATACTGTATCCATAAATATAACTGTCTTTATTTACAAACACCTAAGCCCCGATTTCACCGATGTCCTTCTGAGCCTAGTTTAACAAATCTCGGCTCTGACCAAAGAAAAATTGAAGACGGAACTCGTTTAAACGCGTAAGCTGAGTTCAACCGAAATTGATCGCGTTTTATTACACGGTGAAATTGGGGCTTAGTCTACAATAAACAACATAATAATCTTGAACTTTATTTTTCCCGACAAGCAAAGATTGTCCTCCGTACCCATGTCCATTGTCGAATGGGATTTTTATTAGATTGTTGCTTACCTTTTTGCCGGTTTGGCAAATAAGCGATGGCGTGGAACTTATAAACTTGACCTTACTCATACGAAACATTGATTTAGGGGAAGTTTTTAGGAGTTTATTTGTACACAGTCTCTTCAAAAGACAAAAGAAAAGTAGATAAAATAAATATTAAGAAACCGTTTTGTTGCTTTTTCTTTTTGTTTATCTTTTTTCAAAGGTTTCAAATCTATCTGCCCTTTTTCCAAATTTCAAGATATACTTATGAAAAAACTTTAATTCATGCGTTGAGTTTTAAAGCAAATCTCAAATTGGTTTCAAATTAACGTAGGATTTATGTCTCTTTTCATATTTCATGTACTGAGTTTATTTACTCACATGTTATTATCAGATAGGTATGTCCGACAAGCTTCTATATTAACATCTATATGGGAATAATATTGACATGGGGAGAGAAAGAGATGGTTATTTCGGCCTCTCTTAGTATTTGAAAATTATTTAAAAAAAAAGTTTGTTTGAGCGAGATTGAAAGTATTGAAACCCTGCGTCTATGTCAAGCATGCTATTAAATCACGCGTTGTTTATGGCGTCATCGGCATGGTTTAGTTATAACTAGGTCGATTAGGGTATTACATGAAAGTTCTAGATTATATGATTCTTAAATATGTTTTAATTATTATGACTCATTATTTTGATTAATTTGTGGCAAAAATGTCGGTAAAATTACAAATACTTAAATACATTCTTTTTCCAATCGTATTGTTGCGTGTGAGTTGGTTGCCTGGAATAGACTACTCACAAATGACAAGGCCACCTTGTATTATCACGATTTTGTTTTTTCAAATACCCGTACCTTATATTGTAATGTTAAGGATAATTCCACAGACGTACATCTTCATAGGAAGACAATTCAAGTGCATGTACTTCGCGTGTCCGAACCCCGACCAAGCGTCAAGGTTGATCGCCGCTAAATTCAGTCGCGCGTATGTATGTCTGTTATAAAATCGATATCACTATATAGATATCGTTCTTTATAATCGATTTCATCGGCGGCATCGGTGTCTTTGAATCGGTTGGTATTTTATATCACAAAATATCAGCTGTGACGTCATAAAAGGTGTTAAAAAGTCGGCACGCTTGGTTCAATACAAATCGTGACACTTGCGTCGTCTATGTAGATGTCTGTGGAAATTTCCATTAAAAAAAATCTTATTTTTTAAATAATTTGAGTTCATAGTTTAAATTAGTTTAACATTGGGATCTATAATTGTCCCACTAACACTTTTATTGTTGTTTATTTGTTACCTTGTCTTCCCATTAAGATAAAATTAAAATAGAGCACTTGGTCGAACTGCGAGAGGTCGTAAGTTCGATTTCTGTTATGAAAATAACAATTTTTAATTTAGTGATAAGAGTCTTGTACTAGTACACTTATTTATTACACTTGTAACCGCGCTCAGTTTTACTCGTGTAACATTAGATCCCTTAAGATTTAATTGATAAAGTATAGCTGCTGTCCGTGTAGAGCCGACTTAGAATAACCCTATAAACGTCTTATAAAAGGCGACTAATTCGATAGATAGATGAAACGTTTATTGTTACTAAAATCACACACTTATAAAATAAAACATTGCATCATAAAAAATGATGATGTATAACTTTTTCCATCTATCAATCCGACGCTTGACACCTCAGTCGCTCGTGACCACGGGGTCTGCAAAGACACCGAAACGTCGAGTTAAAATTTAAAATGTACATATGCGCGATAAATCCGGTTAAAAAGTGTTTTATTAAAAAAATATAAATCTAGGTCAGTGTGTGTTATAGCAGCGCAAAAAGCCATAGCTCAGCGTCTGTATTTGCTTAAAAAGCAATACGCTGATATTCAGCGACACCTGAATGAGACGTTACAACTTTGAATAAAAACAGAAAAAAATGTATTAGTAAAGTTAGTAGAATTCTGCAATCAATATAATAAGGATATATCAAATTGAGTATATTTGTGAACATGCATTAATAATTGAGTTAGAACATTTAGAACGGATTATAAAAAAGTTCGTTGTGATATCAGTAGAATATCAGGTATACACTGAGGTCAATAAATAATAGTAGATTATGTCTGAAAATATTTGATCAAGAAATAATAAAAATAAATTCAATTCAATTTAATTCAATCAGTAAAAAAAATATGGTAAAAATTCTATTATAATTATAACAAATCTAGTAATTACTACCTTGCAAAGTGGTTTGTACTTTCAGGTTTTGTGTGTCCAAGAGAAGAGTCTTTATTTTGGTCTTAAAACTGTTTTTACCTGTGATTGCCTCCGCTTGGTGGTAGGATCCCGTCAGGATCCGACTGGCTAGAGACAACCCTTCATATAATATCTGCCGCCATATATGTATCACCGCTCCGGCGGCGGTGATGCGTTCCGGCAATATTTTATGAAGGGCCAGTTCTTTCCTAGACCCGTGTGCTGTCATCTTCGACCTCATCTTCTCTTACCATCAGGTGAGATTGAGGTCAAACGTGGTGTAGTCTTAAATAAAAATAAAAATTATAACTATAATCTTTCGCAAGAGCGCCCTAGGGTCTTTCGGAGGGCGCTCGGCTGAGGCTGAGCGCAAACCGCCGGGGCTCACGGGTAATGCCAATGGCGGTACCGTGAGCTCCACTTATGGCGGATGAGGTACACCTGGAGGTTTTTAGTGGGTGGGTCCGGCCTTCTGCCGGATCATCCCCACATACCCCGCCGCTCCCCCTTGGGCGGTCGGGGACGTGATTGCACGTTTTCCTCCCGTAAAAAAAGCCTGGTTGGGTCTATCATAAACGAGAAAAAATCAATTCCAACTACTTACGAGTGTTCGAGATTAGCGCGGTAAAATAACTCTGTTAACTTTCAGGTTTATTGTATTTGTAGCTTTATAGACAATCGTGGCGTAAATGGCGACTTGCTAGTCATTCCGCTTCGTAGAAGAACTTTTTCAGGGGTCAATCTTCATATGAAACCTATTTATTTATGAACTTTTTTCTAGCCGTTTTAAAAACATACGAAAAACTTTTACAGATTTACAGTTTTATATGAAAAGAATTCCCGAAATTATTATACCAAATATTTTACGTAATATCTGAAGCACCAATTTGCTATCAAATCTCCAGAGAGAACTTAAATCTTTACTTAAGTAGAAATCGAATGTGATCTTTCATATTACGAGGCTGAGATTTATTATTAGTATTCAAATTAAAATGTTCTTTAAGACATTTATTTTTGCTACATTATAATTATAGAAAATATTTTTTTTTTAGTAAATACTAGAACGTAGTGATTGTATGCTTTTTGGTAAATACAAAAGAAAAAATAGTGCCAATGTTAGTAAAAATAAATATGCTTAATATAAGTATTAATATAAAAAAAACAATCACTAACCAAAAGCATAACAGAAAATAATTTATTTCAAGATGATTTCAAGTATGACCCTGACTGCATAAATTTTCGGCTATACGTTGATGTAAGAAATATTTGTGTATTCTCGAATTGATGTTTTCTCAAATATAGTAAACTCGAAGATACTCTATTTTTATAAACGTTTTTTGGATGTAATAAATCCGTACACTACCACCAAATATTAAAAGTACAAATACTCTGACTGATATCTTTCAATGTCCGCTAAAACAGTTTATATTTATTGAAATAGCAATTAATTAATTATTATCTTTCTTCTTTATAAACTCGTAGGTACCTATTTGTTTATCAAAAGACTTATTAATTGTTTATAAAATATCACTTTACTATAGGTACGTATATAAAAAATATTTACAGAATAAGTACATCACTTGTGTATTATTATTATAACGTTTTATTCTAATAACACACACGCGAGACGCAGTGATAAAGAAATATCTGTCACAATTAGGTATATAAAAAAACTTGTTTACACTTCAAAGGTCAACGTACGCTTGTCCACATGTCCTAGGAACATACTATAATGATATCCTTATCCGCCCATAGCACGGTTTGAAGATCAAGAAAATTATTACTTACTTATAACTAAAGCCTTACCACAGCCTACGATCAAAGCTTACTCTTGAAAACATCACGTTCAAATAATTCCTCAGATTTCGGTGGTTGGTAATATTTTGTTGCGTACCTATATGTAAATCAGCTGGTTTTATTCCCACAGTCCAACTGTAACGTCACGGCATCTATACGTAAATAATTAATGAACTTCCATTTTATTTACGGAGACTTATAAATTAATTGGTTTTTAACTGTCGGCTGCCGACTTTGTTTTTTTTTTTCAATTGATATTTCATTTTGTTTACTGATGGGGCGTATCGTCTACTTAGCAATTAAATTAAATTAAATTAAATGCCTATTTGCCAGCAAGTTGGTACATTTTAGGTCTTTACAAAATTATCTTATTTCCACAACATCCTACCCAACAAGTGTCAGTGTGCAAAAAATAATATATAATATAAAAGTTTTCCGATGTCCAAAAACAAACAGTTAAAATAACTAGAAATAATAAGATGAAATAATAAAGTGTCTATATAGATTTGTCATAAAATCTGTCGTTTTGTAAATACTAACAAGAGTATGCGTAAGTCAAAAAGTCTATTTTCTAATAAAATTATTGTTAACAACTTCTTCAGATACTTTTCCGGTTACGCAACCAATATTTTTTTTTGAAAATAAATAGCCTCTGGGCTGCAGTATAAAGCATTTACAGATTTTCTTAAATAAATTAAGGATGGGACGTTGGTATTCCATTAGACCTAAGTGAACATGAAGATTAAGATGAAGACCAACACTGTTACCAAACCAAACGGTCGATGGTCGATCGACGCCGATCGATTGATGTAAATCACCCTTACGCACATCCTGGAAACCTTTTCCTCGACGCTTAAAAGAACCAGTACTGGGTATACTGGTCAGAAAATATAGATGTAGACAGTTCATTATTCGTGTATATTTTGAAGTATTTTCTACAAATCAGCATCCCTCATAAATATACATGCTTTAACAAATTGATCTGCAATTATCGATGTGATCAGCACTTGCTAATGGCCTTACGGAATTTTAATTTTGAGCTTTATGTCAATTGAACTAGGAACCAACATTAGCAAGCTAATATTTCAATGTGCATAAAGCAAATACCTATGTATTTGACTGTAACTACAGTATGCGAGATTTGGTGTCCTATCCTTACTCATACCAGTTGCATATCTTTGAACTTAATTTATCCCATTTTGGAAATATAATTTATAAGGTAATCCACATTAAATATTAACCAAATTGTGTACCGTATCGTTTCAAACAATATTAATTAAAATGCTGAAACGCAAAAACGTGAGTTGTATATCCAGTTAGCGTTTCAAAATCAAGCCAGGAATTGATTGATATACAGATTGACAGTAAAATTAATTCAACAAAATGGCGTCCAATTAGTGAGGAATTAAAATCAGAAGCATGAAGGAAATCTACTCGTGTAATGAAACTTCACAGGAAAAAAATACATACGAAGGTTGTTCTGGGAAGGAGTAATCCTCAAAAATAACCAGTACAGTATTTGAAATGTATTACTATGTACAAATGATCTGTTTATTTTACCAGCGATAATAGAGTTATTTCACTTTAACAATAAACATAGATTATAGATCCTGATAAAAGACTTTCTTTGGAATTTCTTTGTATTTTATTTTTGATACGCTTCCGTTTATGGCCTCCAATAACCTGGGAATTTCTAGTCTCCTGGACTCATCCACTCAGGAAATAAGTACAAAACTTGTCCTCTCCATCCCTTATAGCGAACCTACAGGGAATAGGCTACATGTATCCCGTTTTGAAATATGACGGGAATATACTTCTTCTGTCATCGTAACATAGTAGAACCTTTACTTAGAAGATAAGTTTTATCTGCTAAGAAGCTCAGGTTTGCAATAAGGATAAAATCGACAAGTTATAAGCTTTTATCCTTTCTAGGGGCCATTTAATTTTAATTGGGTTTGGTGCGTCAGCATAAGAGCGTATAGCATACATGACACCTTCGAATAATCATCAAATTAATATTATTAACAACAATTGGCATTTGTTTCTGCAAGCATCGCCACTCAGAAGGGCAAGCAAGAAAATCAGCAGACATCGGAAGACATAAGATCGAACGCAAATGTTGACAAATAAAAAAGATAAATACTGTAAATTCATTAAGTTATAACAAAAATATATTTTAGTGTTTTTAAAGGTGCCGATGAAACCCTATTATTCAAAATTCGTCAGTCTGTTATTCCTTTTAAATGCTCGATATTTTGTATCTTATTATTTAACAAGTAGAATTTATGTATATTTGTTAAATCCCTGTCATTGCCAATAATAAATAATACAATTAAAAAGTGAAAAATGAGCAGACACCCAAAACAGGTCCTTTTCAACGTTTTTCTGTTTTATCCTTTCCCCCATTTTTATACTGCAATAGTCCCTCTTCATCATTATAATACCTCCAAAGTCAAACGTGACATTAGAATGCTTTTATAGCCTCTGTTGTTCTGTCTACCCCATAAGGGTTACAGGCGTGAAGTTATGTATGTATGTTTTCCAATTACAAATTTAAAGCAACACTAACATTCATTCATTCACTTACAACGTCACGCCTTTATCCCTTATTGGGTAGACAGAACACCAGCGGTTAAAAGACCATCTGCGGTCACGTTAGACTATCGCATTGGCATCACTATCAAACTGTAACGTTGGATCCCGTAAGACCTAAGTGTACGTATAGATTACGGTCTATTAATTTCAGAGATCGGACCTTTCTACCAAACACATAGACAATCTCGTTAGCTTCATTATAATTGATAGAAATATTTTTCCTGAAAATCCTTCATTCATCAAAGTTGAAATCTCCGAAGTATGATATCAAGCCGGCGTTGACCTTAAAATAAGCTGTCTCAACTCGCACACGTATATATACAAAATAAATAACAAATAACAGGAAAATACTGTCGTTTGTATTTTCTAAGCAATACTTATTGGTTCTGTTCCAAGTCAAACTTTAAGCTTATAAACAATGAAAAACGGTATTCAATTGTTTCTTTGAACGCGATTGGGAATCTCGAGCATTTTTATTCTAAGCTCCGAGTCGCAAGCATTTGTCGACTTTTATAAGACTCTTACAGAAGCGATTGAGCTCCTTTTAGGATAATAAAACGTAATGTATTTTGAATATATTTAGGGTAGTTTTCTAGGTTTTACTTTTCCTTTTTATTATATTTATTTATTTATTTTATTTTTATTTTATTTATTCATAATTCATTGCACACTTACTTACAAAATTATAAAATAAAAAGAAAAGATACATTAGAACAAAAACAGTTTTGAAGGGTGCAATAGGCGGCCTTATCGCTATAGAGCGATTTCTTACAGACAACCTTACAAATGTATGAAAAAACTATATGGAGACATCAGCAGGCAATGCAGAACACGTCATGGTAGTAATTTTATTAATACAGGTACTTATAAATATACAGGTACAATACAGTATATTTATATGTATAAATTATTACCGAGCATTTATAAAAACCGCGTGAAATTTACCTACTTTTAAATACTCAAAGAAAATACAGGTTAATAAGAATATAATGGTTGTTCCGGTCAATAAAAAGCGTTTGGAGAGATTTAGATGTAGTATTATTAAAAATATGCCCATATAGCCCACTCCAACAATGTAAATTTACAATACAGTAATTTAAGTAGTATAATAAATAAACAACATGAGAATGTATTTATTCCGAAAAAAGTCTCTCCAAACAATTGTAAATCCTTCAGTGATTGGGCTACCACAGGTATACATATAAGTAGAAAGCACCTATATGATCTCTATCATGAGAAATCATATAACAAAAGTGAAAGTTTTTGCAACTACGTTAGAATTTACTCAAAATTATTTAAAAGAGTATGTGCCGCAGCCAAATCTATATATCTAAGTAATAAGATAAAAAATAGTTCTAATAAGACTAAAACAACATGGAACATAATAAATAAGGAAACTGGAAAAGTTAAGGATCGCAATACTGAGTTTAAACTTGTAATTGACAATAAAACCATTAATGTAGATGAAAATGTTGCGACAGCATTCGAAAATTGTTTTGCTGACATTCCAGTTTCAACTACTAAATTGTTAAATTCTTCACCTGTGGTGGCTGAATCATTGCTGAAAAATCATGTAAGTGAGTGCAAGGAGTCTTTCAAGTTCCAACCCATAGACACCGGGGACATTTTTAAAACATTTAAGACAATTGATGTTAAAAAGACAACTGATTTGTGGGGCATATCTGTTGAAATCTTAAGTTCTATCATAGATGTAATAGCTCCTTGCCTTGTTGAAATATTTAACAACTGTATTATAAGTGGGGAGTTTCCTGATTTAATGAAGCATAGTAAGGTTATTCCTTTATTTAAATCGGGTAGCTCTACGGACCCTACTAATTTTAGACCAATTTCGATTTTACCAACATGTAGCAAAATTTATGAAAAAATTATTCTCAACCAGCTATTAGCTCACTTCACAAAAAACAATTTACTTCATAACAAACAATTTGGATTCACAAGGGGTCGTTCGACAACTGATGCTGGTGTTGAACTGTTTGAAGTAATAGCTGGTGCCTGGGAGGGGTCACAGGATGCTCTAGGTGTATTTTGTGACCTATCCAAGGCATTTGACTGTGTTCAGCATGACACTCTCATCAGGAAACTCCACCACTACGGCATCAAAGGCACTGACCTCAAACTTTTGAATTCTTACCTGAGTGATAGAATCCAGAAGGTTGAGGTTAACCGGAAAAGGTCAGCTGGGTCGGTTGTGAGAATGGGAGTGCCTCAAGGTTCAATTCTGGGCCCATTTTTATTTTTAGTCTATATAAATGATCTACCCTATATGGTAGGCAATAATCACGATATTGTATTGTTTGCTGATGACACATCATTAATTTTTAAAATGATAAGGCAGAAAACCAACTACGACGATGTAAACAATGCTCTCTCTAATGTAGTACAGTGGTTTAATGTAAATAATCTAGCTTTCAATGATAAAAAAACTAAATGTATAAAATTCTCCGCACCAAATGTAAAACAAGTTGAGTCTGATCTGCGGCTTAATGGGAACAGGTTGAATCTAGTAGATAACACTGTTTTTCTTGGAATTACCTTAGATTCTAAATTGCAATGGGGCGCCCATATCTCACAGCTAGCGAGTAGACTTAGTTCTGCAGCGTTCGCTTATGTTAATACGGCGAAGCTGGTTTATTTTAGTTATTTTCATAGTATAATGTCCTACGGCATCCTACTTTGGGGCAATGCCGCAGACATTGACACGATATTTACACTGCAGAAAAGGGCTATTCGTGGAATGTATAAACTTAGAAGTAGAGAATCTCTAAGAGAAAAGTTTAAAGAGATTGGTATCTTGACCTTTGCATCACAATATATATATGAAAACATTATGTATATTTATAAGAATAGTAGTAAATTTAAAACCATGAAAGATAAGCATGATAAAAAATATTCTGTAATGACAAGGAACGACCATAAATTAGCGTTTCCCAAATTAAGGCTGGCTAAAAGCACCAAATCATTTATGGGAATGTCTATACGTATTTATAATAAAATACCACAGTCAATTCAATCTCTAACGTTTAATAAATTTAAAAGAACTATCAAAGAAACATTATGCAAAAAAGGCTACTATAAACTCCAAGATTATTTAGATGACAAAAGAGCGTGGGATTGATGTCTCCACAGGTTATTTCCAAATATTAAACATTAATCACTATGTAAGCAGCTTGGCTGCGACATGATATTGGCAAGCACGAATAGCTGTCTTCTGTTTGTTTGTTCATGTCATAGCAGAGCTGTATTTCTGCCAAATTGTACCTATAATAAGCACTTTTTACAAAAGAGTGCCGAGAGTTTTTTTTCCGCCGGCTTTTTTCCTCTCGGTCTACCTAGGGTTCTACTTTCATTTCGTTTTTTAAAGCCGAAGAAGAAGTAGTAGTAGACATCACCAAGACATTGGTGGATAATGGGCGATCATTATCTTTATAAGCTGAGAGACGCACACTTCTCGACGGAGGCCTTCCCCTGGATTCTTCATGTCGTCCGGACCCGCGCCGCCCTCATCCAGCATTTGACGTTCGTAAAGTGTATAAAATTACCTACTACGAATAGAAAGTTTTCATTACTTGATTTTTTTTAAATAACGAATGTCATATTAACTTAAGATTTTTTTATAAATCTTTATTGAGAAAGCAGTAAAATCTTAAGGTTAATATAATAAATTCATTAGATTTAGTATAGGTCATTCTTAAGTTAGTATATAACTCTATTTCAAAACTTAAATAACGACCTCACTTAAAAAGTGCATCTTAACAAACAACGAGCCATCATTCGGATAGACTATACTATATGTAAATACAAAAACTTTATACATATATTGAATTGACCTTGATACGAGCAAAAGATTCCACCCATGATTATTGTGTCACATATAGGTATAAAATTTGGTGCAAACCTTGCGAAAAATATTGATAAAATGATTTTGCATTTTGTCTAGTACTTGCGATTACATCACTAAACGCTTTATCTTATGTAATATTCTCGGGAATATAAATGAAGTACAACGTGACCATCACTACACGTCATCTACCAAGATAACAAAGCGATGAGAGTTCAAGATGGAACCAAATTGTAAGATTGAATACATTTTGTTTTATGAAAGTGTTATTATTTTTTATACTAGGAAGATCAGCAACCATGGTAACAATTAGCTTTGTAGATATAATGACTTCCTTATGACTATTCGTATAAGCGCTAAAATCTTTGGTAATTTTATCGGTTTTTAAACCTATACCTAAATCTCACTTGCACTCGGATGTGCACACGTGTTCAAAAAACAGTTTACTTTATTTTGGCTCTTTGCTGACTCTTTATAAATAGAGGGTTGATTTTTAGTCACCAGCCAAATTTAAATGTTAGTTTCTATGATACGATATAAACGTACCTGCATATTAATTTTAGCGTCACTCAGTACAAAAAAGAAGAAATATGGAACCACAAACTTTTTTGAAAATAGTCGCTGTTGATGAACATAGCTGCTACGACGCGGCATTTCATTGACATACGACGTAGTACTACAAGATGTTTAGTAGTAGCGCGTAGTCATCTTTATTTTAATGGAAATTTAGAGTAATCATGCCTTGGTTAATATGTTAGCGGATATATTAATTTCCTTGTAAAAAAATAAATACATTTTTTGCAAAAATCGTTTCTATAAATGATACTTATTGTGTAAATAAAATTGGCCGGTGACAACCAATCAACCCTGTATAGGGATCTATATTTGCATTTCAATTTAGATAATATTGTCTGAAGTTTTCGCGATTCATACTATTAAATAAAACACTTTTTTACCGGATTTATCGCGTACATTTACATTTTAAATTTTAACTCGACGTTTCGGTGTCTTTGCTGACCCCGTGGTCTGGACGCGACAGTGTTTCATTCAATTTAGATGTTTTATATGGTAGATATAAGTAAAAGTTATACATGCAGCCCCAAAATAAGGTCTTGTTGAGGAGACTACTGAGGGGAACAAAGTGCCAACGCTGCGTTACGCGTTCGAACACGCGTACCGTACGTCCGTATCTTCAAATAGGCACCTACCCATAGATTTATATAACACCTACTAAGAGAGATTCAAGCATACAATCTTTCATTACATTTTCCGTATCGTATGCGCGAATCATACGCGGCGCTTGTCGCATTCCGAACGTCCGTATCGAACGCGCGTATGCTACGGACGTTGCAGTTTTGTATGAAACGCGCGTTTGAACGTGTGACGCAACGTTGGCACTAAGGAGTATCCAAAATTCACCTTAAACCGTCAGTTTATAAGAGTTCTTTTCACAAACTAACCTAGGTTCAGAACACAGAAGCTTTCAAAACGCTGGTGAACACTCTATTAATGCTATTTAATTTGATCGTATTATAAAGCTTGGTTAAGCTATTATCGATACAAACATGGATCAATTACAAAATATTTTTTGTATGCTTTTACTTAAAACATACTTATCCAAGTTGATTACCATAAGCGTAAGTAAAAAACCGTATTTACATAGTAAAAATCAATAAACTTCATCAATCTATAGGCATGTACATATACAGTTTTGTATCAATGAATCTCGTCAAGGACTAAGTTAACCAACCAAAGATAATAGGGACGGCTAGACGAACGTTTTCACAGTCATACAAGTGTGTATGAAATGTTAAGCTACATTAGGTCCTTAAAATAAACATCAATGCATAGCTGAATATCTTTATATATATATAAAATATATGCATTACGCATCAGTACACATGTAGATATTACTTGGAGGGTTATGTCGAGATGGTATATAAATTTTGCTTGCTTAAAAGTGACACTTAATGTGTTACAATTAAGTGTCACTTTTAAGATAAATGTCTAGTCACTTACTACTGAAATGCAAATGAAGTGCAAATGTATGTCAAAATTAATTCAAAACATTTATTAAACAAGTTAGCCTTCCAGTCATGCAAATATGAAATGCTGAAATACATACATACATAAATAACTTCACGCCTGTATCCCTTATGGGGTAGACAGAACACCACAGGTTAGAAGACCGTCCGATGTCACGTTTGACTTTGAAGGTATTAATGATGGATAGAGACTATTGCAGTGATATCAGCCTATCGTCCACGAAACACGCCAATAAAATTCTGTCCCTAAACTGACTTTTAAAGTATGACCGGGAAGAGAATCAGCTGGTACATTCTTTGTTTTTCTTTCTCTACCAGTCCAGCATGGAAGCCATGATGAAATGCTGAAATATAAATAAGAAACATGAAAAATCTTTATATATATATTTGTTTATATTCTAGGTTCCCCCTAGTTCACTACATGGTATCTCATAACACAAGCTAAGCTTACTTTGGGGCCATGTAGTTGGTGTGATTTTCTTGGGACTTTAGTTTTTACATTTAATTATTTACCTTATAAATTCGTGCCAACCGAGGATCGAACCCGGGTCTCCGTAGAGTTTTAAAAGACTCGATTCTTGTAGTCCTATCTAATATGACTTGAGTTTTTTTTGAAGACTCGAGACTTAAGTACGTCATAATTTGAGTCTTTTGTAATAAGACTTCAGTCCTGCCAAAAAGAACTCAAAGACTGAGTGTTTTTAAACGACCTCATGACTGTGTTCTCCATATTGCTTAGCAATAAAACAGCTTAAAAAGACTTAAAGACCAAATTAGAATGACAATTTAATTTCATTTGCTATAACCCGTCTAAAGTGAGTACCGTAAATAGTATTCGCGGGTTACGTACCAACAAGATAACGATAGTAATCTGTTTTTTAACAGTGGTGCAAACACCGCACCTCATTGGATAATACAATTCACCAACTCAAGTTCATGACTCAGTCTAGGTCAAAGAACTTAAAGGACTCAAAAGGACTCAGAAGACTCAATACACTCGGACTCAATGTGACTAATGAGTCCTAGTCTTGAAAAATTACTCAAATCTCGAAATAAAGACTAAAAGACTCGAGTTTTTTTACAACTCTAGGTCTTCGGCATGCCGGGCACGTGCTCTAACATCTAAGCTACCGGGTACTGTTGGGCTACAAAATATTATTTACCTTATTGATTTTTTTAGCTATCATGCTAACGTAACTCCATATTATCGCAGTTTTATCACCCGAGATCAAATCTCTGCAGAAATTGTAAAACTCAGTTCAGATGAAACATTGCAAGATTTTAATTACGTTTTATCCGGAACAGAGCTCTAAAAAAAAAGAAAAAAAAAAAAAAAGATACATACCGAAAAAGTACCTATATTACTCTCACAAGCTAAGTTGAAGTTACTACCAATGCCATATTTTAATAGGTTCTCATGAAAACGGATTCTATCTTAACTCCCTGGCAGTAATTATTAAAATTGAACCAACAAAATGTACTGAAAACCTTGAAAACTTCAAGTAAAATTGAAAAAGACTCCACAAATGACAGTTAAGTCTAGGTTAAGCCTTAGTCTATGCTTAAAAAACAACGTTCTTTAATCAACGAATGCAAAGCATCAAAAAACCGACTTTAAACTTTGTCTGAAGTATAAGGTCGTCAAGTATACTTCGCACTCATACATATTTTTTTCAAGAAATACTCTATCGATTTCGATAAAATTTATATGGGACCATCTCTGCAGTAGGCTCTATCATATATTCAAAATCAATTCATAACTTTCCACAAAATCGTGTAACAAAGATACAAAAATAAACATACACACGAATTGAGACCTCCTTTTGGAAGTCGGTTGAAAATCAAAATATGTTCTGTGTCACGTTTTCCCCAAACGTCCCATTGGAGCAGGCCATGTTTTCCAAATTCGAAATAACTCCTTGATCTCACGTGAGAAAATGTCTAGGTATATTCCGAATATTGTATAATAGTATAAGTGAAGGAAACTGACGGAAAAATGGAGACGGGAATTTTTTTAAAGCTGAATATTTGTTTAGATTAATATTCATAGTTATAGTTAAGTGTTAACGAATAAACTCGAAAAATTTCTGGACTGGTTGCCGATCAAAATTCTTGCCATTAGAAAACTACATTACCTAGGAGTACCATAGGCTATATTTTATCAAGATTTTTCTACAGAATCAGGAGTGAAACCGTGCAAAACTGCATATGTTTTACAAAGCGTCAGTTCTTTACTACATTCGTGTACTTTATCTCGGACTTTACTGTCACTGACCATGAGATGATATTGAAATCACAAATAAGTTCGTGTCAACATTAAAAATATTCACGGTATACTCTGACCTTGACCTATACGCCATAACAATCACTACTAACAAGATAAGTTATCTTACTAAAATGTGAAAGTTTGAATGGATGTAATGTTTATATTTACATCCATTTACTCACATTTATTGTCGGAGGTGTCCGCCTACTTACGAACTCTTATGGAGTCCTTCATCAGGGGTGCGAGGCGTGGCGCAGCGACAATAAATGTAAGTAAAAGACACTTTATAAACACTAGTTTAATATGACTCACAAATAATTTTTAAATTTGGATCTATGAATGTATGGATGTTTGTTCACGGCAGAACGATTCAACGGATTTGGATGAAAGTTGGCATGGTGATAGTGTACTGTCTGGAATAGCACATAGGGTACTTTTTATCCCGATATTCTTGCAGGATTAGATATTGCGCGGTTAAACCGCACGAAGCAGCTAGTATTAAATAAATCGAGGGTTGCCCCACGGCATTGACAATCAAAGCATTTTTTCAAGAGTTTGGCCATAGCACCATTTTAACGTTTGGTGGCGCCACTTACTACTGGCAATAACAACTTGATATGAGTGATAGACCACCATTCGCCATTTGATCACAAAACGCTACCGGCTTGTGAAAGTACTTCGCATATCTGTTGTAAACTACACATATCTGCTGTGTTTATATTATTTCCTGCAAACTTAAAAGTAGCGTCAATCGAACTTTAGTGTATCATTAATTATGTAACTGAATTATTGTGACGCTTGATAGACTTCATGATTCACATATTTCGACGAATAACTTTATAATTATCAAACGTGCTAGCAAGTGTTGGTTTTTGATTATTTTAGTTACTGGTTCGTTAGTACGTTACCATTGTAATGTAAAATTAGCACCCTTTCATTCCTATGAAAGACAATATTTATCAACAATAGCAATAAAAAGCTACTATAGTGCATAATCCACCCAAAAAACCTCAAGCACATAAGCGAAAAAAAGGTTGCTGTCCAAACTCCCTATAATATTGATGTGTCCTATCTGCACTTGTACATAATACTTTCAAATCTGTGGGTTGCCCAGGCGCATGAGTCAGTCCTACATTTGTTTCAGTACTTAGAAGCATCTTACAGCTACGAAAAGTTACATTGTGAATTTACTTTCCTTACTTGTTTCTCTATAGTTTTTCCACGGGTTTTATTGGAATAAGCATCACTAATGTATAAATTGTCAATGTATAAAGTGTATTTCTTTGGTGATTGACTGTGACCTAAATAGTCGATTTCATTTTTTTTTGATATTGATGGTAAAGTTTCAATAAAGCAGCTTAAATAATAACAAAGAAAGAAAATCAAGCCATGCCATAACATTGAAGAAAGGTCTGGGCAATAACTGTACTCAACAACTTGAAAGGCGAATAACTAGTAAAATTATTGACGTAAAGGTTATTTCTTGATTATTTTTCATAAACACAGATCTACTGGAAGAAATTTCTTTAGAAATAAGCCGACCTTTGTACTTAACTTTACTTTCTATTTTTATTATCAATTGTCTTTTATCCTGAGTACACCAATCACTACATAGTATAAAACAATTTCGCTTTCTTTAAAACTACGCAATGGATTTTGATGCGGTTTTATTAATAGATAGAGTGATTGAAGAAGAAGGTTTATATGTATAATAACATCCATTAGATAGTGGAGAAATACTGTTATTTTTTTAGATTTCTAATGTGATGTCGTAAATAATTACATTTTTACCGCTTACATTGCAAACGCAGGCTGAGCCCTACGAGATTAATCAAAATAATGTACTAAGTATTGTACACATTGAAAAGGTCTACAGAAAACTCCGCGATGGTATATGTCTATCACTTATGGATATCCCACAATATTTTTTTTTGTCATTTCCTTTATATGACAAATAATGGCTAATTGTCGAAGCGATTTTCACCAATGCAGGATAATCCCTTATCCTATTTAATACCTTAAAAACGTTGTTGATTTAATATAGATCTATATGGCCCTTCACATCATATGATTTCAATGAATATTTTACGTAGATATAGTAGATTTAAAAATTGCGGATTTAAAAATTGCGTCTGCGGCGGTACCAGCCGGCCGGGGCGGCGGGAGCGTGCCAATCTTTACACCTACACCTTTTTTTAGAGCACCTAACTTTGCTAGGTGGCTGACAAAACGTAGATGTTTTTAAGAACACCTGCCGAACGACTGCCATAACAACTTTTTGAGATATTCTTAAAAAAAACTACAGATTTTTGAAATTTCAATCGCTCAGGGCTATGTAGGTATTTAGTAATCTTACGTAGGATTTTGGTTACTAAGATCATAAAACATCTTAATCTGCATATAAAAAGTATATAATAATAAAAATGCGCACCAATTTCAAAATATGATATTTAATGGCAAAACATCGGCAATTATTAAAAAAAATTAAACGTCGATTATCTCGAAAACGGTTAGGTTTGGGGTAGGGTGTTTCATGTTGAAATAAGTTAGAAAAGACGGGTACTACACGCTTCTAATGGATCTAGGTCAACTTAACCAGTAACCCTGAATACAAAGTTTTCTGTAGTGTATTTAGTATCAGCGTTGCACCCGTGCCCGTCCCGGCGCTAGTTGTTAAATAAATAAAACACTATTTTCCGAATCTATACTATAGCCGAAGAATTTGTTTGTTTGTATAAACGCGCTAATCTCTGGAAGTGCCAGTAGGATCTTTCCGCTTTCGACACAACAATGTTTCAGTTAAAAATGAATAACGTTATCTTGTCAGCATCAAGTGTCATCCATGTCACTCAAAAAACTTTAATCAAACTGTGATTAGATATGCGAACCTGTTTTTTATTCATGACCTTACTGTTTTCTATGCTTTTTGTCTCCTGATACTATGACTATTTTATTCCATTCTTGTTCAAATACTCTGGTCCCAGTTTGTCATGTTCGTGGGTGCATCCATAACTCAATGCGCCTACTATGTAAGCAATTTGGTTGTGGCATGACATTGGCTCTCACAATTAGCTGTCTTGTGTTTGTTTTTTTTTCATGTCACGGTCAATTTGTACTGTACCTATTTGTATTAATTTGATAATTTTGACTGAAAAAGAGTGCCAAGAGTTTTTTTCCGCCGGCTTTTTTTTGTCTCTTGGTTTACTGTAATATATTATTTAACAACTATCAACAACTAGTTAAGACCGAAGTATGTGATGACTGACTTCATCAAGTGTTTTGTGAAATTCCTAAGATGAATAAAACTTAAAAAAATTGTATAAAAGTTATGTTAAGTTATGTATATGAGTATAAGAGTTATGTTCACGGTCTATACAGTCTCTGACCTGTCAAACTACTTTTTTTAGGTATGTGAATGTGTAAAGATGATATTGCCATTGAAATGCTGCCTGCTTATATCTTTACTATTGGTGCAGACTTGATTTAAATTCTTAGAAACGATATGGGGATTTTCATTTCACGTGGATGATACTAGTAGTCTATTGAGTAACTTGAGAGGATGAAATATTAAAATCCTTGCTGTGGTTTCTAATATAAGTAAATGATTTGGAATTTGCCGAAAATGAGCTATTATTTACACTATATGCTGTTTTAATACATTTCACGAGTTGTCAAAAATCTGACAGGTCAGCTATAAACATTACCTACTCTTTTCGGCCCATGGCTTCATACGTGCGGTAGCTATAAAGCTTTGGGGCAACTTTAAAATGAAAAGAACCATGTGCAATTTAGGTAATGCTTTCAAATAATATGGGAAAGTAGGAAATGCTAAACCATCTGCTACCACCATTTCAACTTTGTCAGAACTTCCTAAATTGCTTGCATGTTTGCTGGTTTTCATACTGTATGTTGTTTTCTGTTGAAAGCATGTCGTTTTTAATTCAATTTCGAAATAATGACAGCAAAACATTATTGTTCGTTTTTCAAAAGATTTGGAACAAAAGGACAATATCCTTTTGCTACTTCGTGAAAGGTTTAAAGTCAAAGTGTTGGAAAATGAAGACTAGTTAGGTAAATTCTTAAAAAGGTTGAATGCAAAATGCCACTGTGAAGTTTAGATAATGGAAACAAAAGGTCTTAGCAAAGGGTGATTTCAGGAATTTCAGTAATATGTAATCTGAATAAATACAGTTTAAATATTATGACGTTCAACATAACGACAAATTCAACAAAATGGTTTTCATAACATCTGTCAGCTTACATTAATTCCATCCATTGCCGTCTTCCAGTGACATTTAAAATTACTCTCCAAGGGCAAATGTCAATGTGCAACAATTGAAACTAAATTGACGGTCATTGGCCGCGCTTATTGGATCTGTTCCAAATATAAAATTTGACAAATTTTCAACGGAAAATCTAATTTATGCTAGCAGAAGTAAATTCAATAAATTAAAGACATTTTACCTTGATTTTATCGTGTTTAATTTAATTTTACATTTTACTCGATGATTTTTATTTATAAATGGAGGACTTACAGCCAATTTTATAACAATGATAATAAGTCATGACCTTTATCTGTATCTCGGTCTACGAGCGTAGCGTTTCGGATTTACACGCAACAAATGCATAGCTGTTTAATCGGGTTAAAAACTTATTTTATGTCATTTATTGTATCGTGAAAGCTTTAAGCTATTAAGACTAAATAACACAATTAATATCTGGCTTTTTGTGCCAATTGCTACAAATTAAATAATACTTTTTTATCAGGGCCAGTAACTAATCTTATGATGTGATGAATCAGCTGTTCAACGATGTACTTGATAACTGAAAAAATATGCTAATTAAAAATATCGACCGACCATAACTCGAACCTTGCATCTCTCGTTTGCCGGACGTGTGCTCTTCCACTGAGCTACCGGGGTCTGGTGACAAACCTCCAAATTACTGAGCTTACTTTTTGTTTTTACGTTAAATATAATGTAATTTAACACAATTATGAAATTAAATTAACTTTACTAATTTCAGTAAATTCGTTAAGGCAGGCTTATCTACATACAGTAATAGACTAGATAAAGTTTTCTATATAGAGCTGCGTAAACACCGCCAGTCGACCTGTCACTGCTTGCTACGACATGATATGAGCGTAAAGTTTTTCTTTCCCGCGTCAATCACACCAGCTGTGATTCAAGCTGGCTCCACTCCAAAGCTGCTTTTTATATGTCGTTTTCCATACACACCAAAATTTTAAATCCAACAGATTTTTCTTTAATAGACAGGAATATTGGCTTATTAGTTTCAAAAGTAGTGTGTTATAAACGTAGTCTGCATCTATGCATAAAGTCTTCACGCTCCTGTTATTAATTTTCAAACATTTTTACCGCAAAAGTACGTATAAGGTTGTCTGGTAGAGATCGCTCTCGAGCGATAAGACCGCCTTTTGTACATTTTATTCCATGTTGTTTGTTTCCCATTTATGTTGTTGTACAATAAAGAGCAAATATATAAATAAGATAATGTACATAGTATGTTGAAATAGTCTTAAATTTAAGTTTTCAACTCACTCAAATAATTACTGCAAAAATCTCAATCAACCACACAAATTAATTACAGTTGTGATTTCAGAAAGTAAAATATGCAAAAACAGAATATCACATACACAAAGTAATTTATAAAAATATAATAAATAGCTTTGCTTATTCTACAACACAGATAACAAATTACCGTTTCAAATTTTGACACTTCAAATGTATACTTTTTAATTTTTAAACTGCCATTGTTATTTATATAGTCAGTTGATATACGACGCCATGTTTGTTTACTACGCGGAAGAAAAATGGACATGATATAGCTTGATTCCCTATTCTATTAAATCTCATGTACTTATTGTTGTTTAGCTTTTGTATAAGAAGTGGTATTTAGTATTCTTAGCGCGGCTCGGCGGATAATGTTGTCTCAGGGGAGGGAAGTATCAAGGTTGGCAACACTGATTACTCAAATGAGCTTATCTTTGTTTTTTCTTGTTTATTATTACAGAGAGTTACTAAGTAGCTTATAATATTAGAATATTGGACACGAGTAAGCTACTTAGGATGAGGGAGACTTTGAAGTGTCGCGTGGAATAAAATCAATTTAAAACTTTAAATACTTTTATTTTAAAATAAAGTTATTTAATAAGTTAATTTCGTTTGATATTACCTCAATTTTTTTGACTTTTTTCTAGTAGAATATAAAAAACTACGGGCTTGACTAGAAAGGTATCAAAATGAAAGTAAGATAACTATGACCCTCATTTTTCAACCTTCTAATAATGGTCCATATTAAATACATACCTCAGTTTTCAATGAAGTATTTTATCCCAAAATTCACCTTTAAAAATATTCAGTATGAACGAAAACTGTGTCCTTCCTCCCATTTTGTTCGGTCATGACGAAAAAAGGTTATTTCCCAAACGGGGATGTTATTTATGACCTAAGGGCTTTTAAGTTCCATACAACTTCATGGTTTTGGGAAAATGGCATCTACCCGGAACCTACACTAAGTAACGCTTACTTAGATTGCTTAACGCCCAGTTAAGTAGAAAGTGGCGTAGAGTAAGAATAAAAATGTAAATTAGCTCACTGACGCAAAAAGCATTTTATTTAATAAATTTTTAAGGTTCAGAAGTAAATATTGATTTGTAAAACCTGTTTAATGATATAATGCATTGTTACCCCTAGTAGAAAAGTTTAGGTTGCAAACTAACAAGCTGACCTAGTGCTGCTTGGTGTACTGTATAACTAAGTTACCGTCGGCTTTGACGAATATCTATCCATTTGATGTTCTTATTCAACCCTGAACATTGCATTTTTTATTAAAAGTATTCACTCAACATTGACCACTATTTAGAAGTCAATAAATTTTTTCTCAGTTTAAAGACTCGGCGCTTTTGACAGATAGCCGACTAACACGCAAAACGAAAAAGAAACGATGAAAATTTTTAAAACACTTTTAAAAAATTCTTCGGTTTATCCCCTTTCTAATGAAATGCTACACATTATTACAAATCATCAAGAATCACGACTTTTTTGAAAGTACTCCGATAACTCCGAATTCTTAATATTGCATCATCGAGATAAAATGTACTCCATTGATGTTTTTTATTCTAGATAAATTGTACTACAATGATACAATATGGTTATATTCCTTTGCCTACTCTTATATGAGCAAATTAAATAAAATAAAAATAGAAAGAAAAACTTGAAATATCTTTAATAAAATATGAGTTTTCTTAAATACTACGATTACTACCAATTATTAATTACGCAAAATCGAGATAAAATGTGGACATGGTACACACTATACAGATGCCATCCATTACAAAAAAAAAATTAGAATGGAATGTGAAAATTTGGGTATCGTAAATAAAAATGAAAATAAGAAAGCTAGACGTAAGTGCTTGTGCTGGCCCGTATAGCAGTATGTTTATTATTCTATCTAAGCTGTATCATAACAGCTTATTTGTTTAAACGTGCTAATCCCGGAAAACTCTGATTGGATTTGAAAAAATACTCGTATATTAATATTTAGTTAGTTGCTGCGCCCGTGTAGTTTGAGTGACTAGTTCCCTTTATTTATTGCAATAATACGGAAATTATTTTGATGTTGCAATACAGATTTTTAGAATGTAGGTTTCTTTATTTTGGGTTCATTTAGTTGAACAATTGAGAGTTGCTAAGGTATAAAGATGATTTTCTCATATAAAACGTTTCGGTGTCGATAATTGTCGAATGTCGGCCAGCATCGGGCTACACACTAATGATGTTAGAGTTAAATAGAAAAATCCGGATAGAGCTGGAGTAGTTGAGTAATTACATAAGCCATTAACTAGTAAATTCTGTCATGGAAGCGTTTCTAAGCCTTGAGATTAATTAAAGAAATCATGCGCCATTGCTAGATCATGTCGATTAGAGTTTGACATTTGCCATCTACATGACAGAGATAATTTTTTGTATTTAAAAACCAATGAAAAAAAAACTGTAACTAAATTAATTATTTAGCGAATGTTACAATAATTCTTTATTTGCCAAAAGTCAGCTTTAAAGATCATCAAAGTCGATCAAAACAAATCTACCTTTCTTTTCGTAGTCGTTTTAAATTTTACTCTTCTTAGTAAATATTTAATTATTGGTACCATTTCACATTGGTACCATTTCATGTACCTAGGATTTAGTAAGAATTTACATAACACACAGTAAGTAAACAAAGGACAAAGATACAGGGTAAATTCTATAGAAATTTATTATCGGAGTTGGGCTACTATAGACATATTGATAAACAAATTCTTGCGACTATACTGAGTTATGTATAGACGGCCGGAGGTTGTCTTTTAAAAAAAATATAATTTTATTACAAGTAAACTTTAATCGATCAAAACTCAGACGAGACTAAAACAATATTCAAAATACAAAATTATCACTAACATCGAAAGTACAAACTAAACATTAAAATTAATCGGAATTGAAGCAATCCCACAGCTCGCAGGGTATTCCGGGAAACTGCTTGCCGGCGATCGTGGGAAGTGCTGACTCCATGGGATTACGCGCACGTAACTCCTCCCTCCTTAAGACGGAAGCGCGCCTCGCAGCTTCCAGCGGCGTCCTCGCTGGTATCCATCTTGGGTGATCTTCTCAGTATTTTCGAGCGTAGGATCCACAGGACCAAGGCGGTGACGGCAGCGACGTATATAAGGATTGTCGGCCAGCTAGGAATGATGAGAGCTGGCTGCCAGTTAAAGAGTTCCTCTTCTTCTTCGTTTTCTATTTCTTTTGCTTGATTGAGTAGTTCATAGGTGCGGTCTAAAGGTGTATCTTCTAGTTTCAACTCGTACTTGTGCTTTTCCTCTTGTATTATGTTAGTGCTCGGAAGAGGTATGACGTCATTGACAAACACAGTGTTGACATGTGTTTGCAGAGTCCTGTTCAGTATAGAGACCTGGCAATCATCAGTCATCTTCATCACGTAAACTCCGGACAGCCTCTTGTAGTCGACTTTCTCCCCACATTGATTGCGTAGAATTTCATCTGCTTGGGTTATAATCAGCCACTGGTTGTCCTTGATTTTCTGTATTCGTCCGTTTCTCAGCTCCAGTTTAGCGCGGGTACAGTTTGATCTTCGATGTTGCAAGAGCGCGATGACGCAATCGTTGCTAAGTTCGTTGGGCTTCAGGTCAGGCAGCTTGCATAGGCGAGTATTGTCGTCGATGTCTCGGCATTCCTCATCTAGGTAGGCAAACTGTTCGCTCCCGAGTACGAGGTATTTGGATTTAGGAATAATAGTTATATTGTTTTTGTTAGGAATAGAATATAAATGTATAAGATCATATATATGGGGTTCTATAAGAGGTAATACTAATATAAAGGTTAATGTATGTTCTGTGCTATATGCTCTTATCTCAATAGAACGCTCAATTTTATGGATATTCATAGTATTCAATTCTGCAACAGGTTTGTAAGTTAACTTTCTATTTAAATCAATCATTTCTATAATTAAGTTTTGAGCATTAATTATGCTCGGATGCATTATACCTAAACGCGAAAAACTAATAGCGTCTTCTAGTTGAGACAATCTATCATAGAGTAACTGTAAGCTAAATTCTATCTGAACGTAAATATCTAGGAAGTGCAAGTGACTACTAACTAAACTAGAACTATTCGTGACATCAAGTACTGTTAACTGTAACCTTCTTTGATTAATATTAATTTTATCTAATTGTTTATTAAACTCTCTAATTGTATTTTCTGCTAAGTTGACAGTTTTCTTTAATGGTTGTTGTAATCGTTGAAAATTTAACTTTAAGGAATTAATTTCTTGTTCGATTTTCATCGCATCTTCATTATCTAAATTACCGGTTATTGTTTTTATAATAGTACCTAGGCCGTTGATTAGGCCACGCTTACGTCTAATTTGGGGTGCAATAAACGTTAACTTATTATTAATTAAACCTATGGTACGTTCTATTTGGTCCCTTAGAGTTCTATGAATGTCACCAAACGACGTATTACGTTCTGATTTTTTGGTGATCGCGTACAGAGCTAACATATTCTGTGCAGTATCTCTAAGATAACTAGTATTATATACGCATGCCAGACTTAGGGAATCAACCTGTCGAAGTACTTGTCCTTGCTTAAATAATACTATACCGTGATCGTTTTCTATGGGGTCTAAAATCAACGTTGCGCTTGTGAAGAGCATGATGGTCCCTGCAGCGATAAATCTGTAACAAGGTGAGGTCTTCGAAGAAGCTTGAAATGGACTCTGATAGATTTTGAATTAGGGTGATTACCTATTATTTCAGCTACACTATTAGGGTGTAGGTGAATAATTTTATACGGCCCTTTGAAGACTGGTTTCGTTTTATCGTTGCGTGCAGTTTTCGCCACTTGTTTATAGACTGTTTCGCCTACCTTGAACGTGATTTCCTCCGCATGCTGATTGCGTTTAGAAATCACCTGCTCCTTATCCTTTGACATATGTGCTGCGATATACTCTTGTACAGCTTCTGCATTGAGTTTGTGTTTAATGACGTAATCCTGATAAAACTCCTTGGGGTAGTATAACTCAAGGGGGTTGCGTGAAGCTGTATGACCAAACAGTAGTTCATGTGGAGTGTAGCCGGTGGTTGTGTGTATAGAATTGTTGTAAGCAATCAGTGAATATCTCATTAAAGTTTGAATTGGATCGTCTGTGTTAGTCATTCTTTGTATTCTTATTATCTCGCCTATTGTAGAGTGGAATCGTTCAACTGGTGAGTTTGAGTTAGGGTTGTACGGTGTTGTGAAGTGTATGTTAATATCGTGTAATGCACATATCTCTTTAATTACGTCATTATCGAACTTAGTATCCGAATCGGTTGTTAATCTCAGAGGTAAGCCTAGGGATGCAAAAACCTGTAATAAAGCTTCTGCAACGTGCACACTACTACAAGCTGTTAGTGGCATCGCCTGGGCGTATTTTGAAAAGTTATCGACTAATGTTAGGAACGTAGCGCCTCCTGTTGAGTACAAATCCATGAATAGATGTTGCCACGGTTTTGTTGGCGTTTCTGTAATAGCCAGTGTAGGTCTAAGGGGGTTTCGTTCGTATTTTGCTTTTAAGCAGGTGTCACAGGCATTAACGAATTTTTGAATACTAAGCAGCATGTTAGGCCAATGGTAGTTTCTGTGAAGCTGCTTATAGGTTTCCTGAATACCACGATGGGTGGTTTTACCTACGTGATGTTTTTTAATGAGTTCATCTTGTTCCGTTTTATTTTCTACAAGAGTAACTCGAGATGTACACTTTATGAGCTTTGGACCTCTGTCATTGAATATCGTTGTGTAAACTCTTGAGAAAGCAAGGTATAAGGGTTCATCGTAGAAGAAGCAATGGAAAACTCTATCAGCTATGGTGTGTTCTTTTAAAAATTTTATAATTTCGGTTTCGGTATTATTAATTGGGATAAATACATCTTTAATTACGTTACGAGAATTAGTTGATCTATTTTCTACTCTATACACGTTGCCTGGGGTTGATCTTATGTGAAACTGTTTTAATTGCCTGTCTATTGCATCAGCAACTATCGGTATTCCGTTATTTTCATTATCCGGTTGAGTATGGTTAGTTGAAACTAATTGGTTAGTAGCGGTTGATACAATACTCATAGAATCTGACTCGTTTTCAGGAATTGAAGGGGGCGGTTCTACACTAGGGTTAATCTGAACATTATCTGGGTTGTTAATTTGATTACTTTGTTGTTCCTCGGCCATATCAAGTACCTGATCTAATATATCACTTTCCGCACACTCGTCGATATTTACTGCAAGAGATTCGATACTATTATGGAATATCTTAGCACGCGATAGGGCGTCTGCGTTAGTGTTTTGACGACCATTTTTATATATAATTTTATAGTCGTACTCAGCAAGTTTAAGTCTCCATCTGGTGAGTTTAGAGTTGGGATCCTTTAAAGACATAAGCCACATTAATGGTCGGTGATCCGTGTATATAGAGAACTTTCTGCCGTACAAATAAGGCCTAAAGTATTTAACGGCCCAAACGATAGCTAGCAGTTCCTTTTCTATCGTTGAATACCTAGATTCTGTATCTGATAGCGTACGCGAAGCGTAAGCTATGGGCTTGTCTGAACCTATGTGACCTTGTGATAAGACAGCGCCAATAGCTACATCTGAGGCGTCTGTAGTAAGAACAAATGGTTGGTCGAAATCGGGATATTGCAGAATAGGTGCGTTTGTAAGTATTTCTTTACATTTATTAAATGATTCTAAAAACTCGGGAGAATGAACAACAGAAGCGTGTTTTTTCAAGCAAGTTGTCATTGGCTTTGTTAATTTGGCAAAGTCTTTGATGAACTTACGATAGTACCCTACTAGACCTAGGAAGGCTTTGATGTCCTTTTGTGTTTTTGGTAACGGGTAATTTAAAACTGCCTTGATTTTATCTTTATTGGGTTTTAAACCTTGGTCTGTAAGTTCATGACCCAAGAAATTAACATGTTTTTGCAAGAATTCTGATTTATCCAGCTGTATTTTCAAATTATGAGTCCTAAATCTATCGAATACTTGTTTAATTTTTATAATGTGCTCCTGTAATGAGGTGGAAACTATGATGACGTCATCTAAATAAGTGAATACGTTGACAATACCCCTGAGTATGTGATCCATCAGCCTCTGAAACGTACTGGGTGCATTTTTTAGACCAAAGGGCATACGTAGAAATTCATAGTGTCCCCTTTCGGTAGTAAATGCGGTTTTTTCCACGTCATTTGGGTGCATTTCCACCTGATGGTAACCGCTAGCCAAATCTAGCGTAGTAAAATATTGGGCTCTTCCTAATCTATCTAATATATCATGGATGTTGGGTAAAGGGTATTTATCTTCGATTATTCTATCATTTAACCGCCGATAATCGATAACTAGCCTCCACTTTACTGTCCCTGAGGCATCAGGTTTTTTTGGGACGATATGTACCGGGCACGACCATGGGGAAACACTCTCTCTAATGATACCTTGCTTTAACAATTTATCTACTTGGGCTTTAATTTCCTGACGTTGTTGTGGTGCCTGCCTATAACTCCTGACAAACACTGGGGTGTCATCTTTTAAACGAAGTTCATGTTTTACGGCATGTGTAAAGGTAAGAGGTATATTTTCAGAGTAGAATAAATCACGATATTGATAACATAATTTAGTAATCTCTCTCTTTTCTTCTTCATTTAAATGATCGATTCTAACCTTTTGTAAATTATTAACTAATTCTTTATCGATATCCGTACAATCCGCTTGCGTATTATTAAGAGAGCACTGTTCAATAGTCTGGTCAAACGGTTCTAGATTAATATAAGTATTGTTAGAAATTATGTGCTTACTATCAGTATAATTAATAACACACGTTTTAAACGATCGGTTTTTAACTGTTATAAGGGCAGACGGTGATTTTATTCCGTTAGCCCAACAATAGTCATCATGAACATATGTACCATCAGCATAATTAGTTTTAAGAGTGATAAGTTTAGAGCATCTAGGATCAACTCTGATTTTCTGTATGGGATAGTCAAAACGAATAGGTATATGTGCACTACAAGTGTGTAGAATTTTATTTTTTAAGTCAATGTTACTAGATAGTGTTTTAAGTAAATCGAGACCTATAAGGCCCTTGTATTTGGTATCGAAATCAAAAATTAAAAATTTATGAACTGTGTCTGTATTAAACACTGGTGGTAAAGGTAAGTATACTACATGGTTGTGGCGTGTACATGCATGTGCAGTCTTAACTTCAAAAGGTTCAAGTGCGACAAAATTTTCAAAAACAGTTCCTAAAATAACACTTGGAGAAATCATTGAGCGAGAAGCACCAGTATCGATTAAGAATTTACCATTAAATTCAGGAAGCTCGATATAAGGCAAATGGTCTTTATCGTGATTATTAAGTTTTACTAGGTATGGTTTTCTATGCTCTCGTCCAATGGAAAATCCGAGTTTTCGGCACTTACCTGATTATCACTGCTACACTGCTCTGCATTCTCGTACAATGCATTTTCATGCTGGAAATCAGTTTGGTTCACCGTACTGTAGCACGTTGGATCACTGTAAAAATACGACTGGTTATTATTTGTCGAAAATTGGTCATTCGGTGTGTAAAACAATTCCTCGAATGCAAATTGCGGCGTCGGCTTATCCACTGATCGCATTGTGACATCCGATACCTTTTGCGGTGGGTTATGCTGTTGTTGTGGCACGTTTGGCTGCCTAAGCATATTGTTACGGAAATTTCCAGAACCTCTAAAATTACCTGAGTTTGGCGGTGTAAATCTAGCTGGTTGTATTATGCGATTCTTCCAGGGTAGCATTGAATTCACCCACTGCTGTCTCTGCTCTGGTGTCATATTATTTGGCTGTGGCTGGAATGGAGTAGGACTTACCACAGGTGTCTGCATAATCGGGAACATTGGTCGGAGTACTGGGTTATAATTATTATGAGGTTTTGGTGACTCCTTAGGTCTGGTTAATGGCGTAGTGGAAGGCACAAAAGAGTTAGGCATGTTCCTATTGTATGCGATCCTAGCCTCCTCTTGTCTAGCTGCTATAATTGCGAGTTCAAGAGTAACTGGATGAGCGATGCGTACACCTATAGATACATTAAATTCTAATTGATTAGTATATTGTTCTATTGCCATATTTTCATAATAGGATTTATCAGAATGCATGCCAACAGAATGTAACGTATCTAGCATTTCTCTAAGTCTCCTGCCGAAGGATTCGGCGTCTTCACCTTTATTACGGCGCATACGAGTTAACTCTTGCATGAGCTGAATCTCATTGCGAGGTTCACCTAACCTTCTCATAAGAGCGGCTCTAATTATCTCCCATGAATCTAGCCTCTCTTCAAAAGCTATACTATCTATGGCTGGGCCACTAAGGCGGCTCTTGATTAAACAAATTAATGCGGGGTGCTTAGCATCCTCGCGCGATAACAAAGATATAATACTATCCACTTCCTTAATGTAAAAGTTAAGTGTTTTAGGATTGCCATCGTATCTAGGCATTAAATCGGCTATTATTCTAAAGTTTGCACCACATGATGATAACGCCATCTCGTTGACTCACTAATGTAACACTAGGTTATTAAATAATAAACTAATATGCACACTTTTAATATGTCACAAAGATGAGCGTAGCCTATAGCGATAAGAGCTATTAGACCGAACACAACTAACTATAATAAACGTATAAATATATAAGTATATAATAGTATAGGTATACTTATATATCAACTATTTAATATTATATATTTACTTATTACTTAAAACGACAGGAAATATGGAAGGAAACTCGGAAGTTACTAAGTTCACCTTACCTTGTTATCCTTGCCTCTCCCGTCGGGTCTCGCTGGTCTCGGGTGCTCTTTTCTCCAAACTCCCGAAATTAAGGACTCCTCCGGTATCCACCAAAGTTCTTTAAAATATCGCGGTTTATCGATTAACACCGATCACTCCGATTGATTTTAAACTGAAGTGCCGCGATCCTACCGACTGCGCCAGTTATGTATAGACGGCCGGAGGTTGTCTTTTAAAAAAAATATAATTTTATTACAAGTAAACTTTAATCGATCAAAACTCAGACGAGACTAAAACAATATTCAAAATACAAAATTATCACTAACATCGAAAGTACAAACTAAACATTAAAATTAATCGGAATTGAAGCAATCCCACAGCTCGCAGGGTATTCCGGGAAACTGCTTGCCGGCGATCGTGGGAAGTGCTGACTCCATGGGATTACGCGCACGTAACTACTGGCATGAAATTTTTATTAAGTCATCGATATTCCTCTTAAATCAATCCTTTGGTGTTTAATTATTTCAGTAGTTTTGAGTTAATCAAATAGATATACCTAGACATAATCAGCGAATGCACAGCATTAAAAAAACCGACTTCACGTCGAAACTTTGGCTTAGTGATAATATCATCCACGTAAACATTCTCCGAAATCATACATATTTTTTCAAAACTTTGAAATTTTCAATAAAGTACTCAACCGAATTCGTTGAAATTTATATGGGACTACCTATGAAGTATTCTCTATCATATGAATTTTAGAAATCGATTCATAATTGTCCGAAATATCGTGTAACAAAGACACAAAAAAAAACATTCAGACGAATTGAGAACTTCGTCCTTTTTTGGAAGTCGGTTGATAAAATAGAAAAATATTGTATAAATAAATATTATTACCATCGACAAAAATAAGCAAACAAAGTAACAAGTTGATGAAAGGACTAGGCTGGATGAAAATGCTTGAGATAAATACACGATTAATTGATATTATGTTTTAAAAATCGAAGTAATAATAATATTTCAAAGAGAAGTAATAAAATTTACATTGCCATATGACATTTAACCATAGTCAAAAAAGACACTCAGTCTTTTAAATATCGATCAAAAAATACAAATACGAGTATATAAATTGAAGTGAGTTTAAAAAAATCTTAATTTAATCGATAACATCCATAAATTAAATCAAGAAAATATATAAATAGTGTTAAGAGTAAGAAATACACCTATATTATTTACATATATTATAGAATATTATATTCAACTTTAGAAAATAAACATATTTATATAAAACAACGTTGCTAAATAATTTCCCTCAAAAATGGATTGGCAGTGTTTGTTCATAAAGTTGATAATTCTCTGCACGCCAGTAGTTTACGTTGTTTGAAATACAGTCATAGATATACATTGATATTTGCAAATATTTTAATCAATGATTACTAAATCGATTGGTACCTACGAAAAGAGTAATGTTCATAGCTGACCTGTCAGATTTTTGACAACTCATGAAATGTATTAAAACAACTTATAGTGCAAATAAAAGCTCATGTTCGGTTAATTCAAAATCATTTACTTATATTAGAAACCGCAGCAGGGATTTTAATATGTTACCCTCTCATGTTACTCAATAGACTAAGTATCATCCACTTGAAATGAAAATCCCGATATCGTTTCTAGGAAATGAAATCAAGTCTGCACCAATAGTTTAGATGTAAACAGGCAGCATTTCAATAACAATATCATCTTTATACGTTCACATACCTAACAAAAAGTAGTTTGACAGGTCAGAGACTGTATGGACCGTGAATATTACTCTTTGCACACATTCACATCATACATTTATCTTTTTATAAAAAATTTGGTAATACTTTTATTTTTTATGTATTTTGTAGAATTATAATAATAACATAACATTTGTATTGTACATAAAATACAAACGTAGATTGATGGCGGGTTTCAATATCATGAAAACTGTTCGTTTTGCCTACGAACAATAGAATTCACTACCAAAATGCCTTTCTATATTCAAAATCTTGACATCTAAACCACTGGCTACGAACTGTTTGACTGTAATGGGTTGCTAGGTTACATTTGACCATTTACAAAATAAGTCATTTTATCTAGCCAACGACGACGTAACAAGTTACTAATTTAAACCAATGAGGTAACGGTGGCATGACGGTCTGCTGTGGCCAATAGCGAGTTAAGTTTTCATTACATATAACCGATTACAGAATAAATAATTGTATCTAGCCGACGACGTAACAATGTATTAATTTAACCAAATATCCTATCAAATATCTGTTAACATATCAATAATCCAGTTTCCTCTTTCTAACTTATCTATAACAGTTTTTGAAAAAAAAAAGTACAAGTATTTTTGAATGACACAATTTATCTTTTAAATATTTACTTAGACGTCATAAAAATGTGATTTAACCAGTGACAAAATAAGTCAAAGGATTGGCATTTCCTTTTACGTAAGGAATTAAACGCAATTATTAACAAAAAGCTCTAAAAATGTACTATAATATATTTATCGAATACCAAAACATATCAAGAATAAATTGAATAAGTTTATACATTTATTTAGTTCAAATATCATACAAATAATTTGCGAATGCGTGATATTTTATAAATCACGTAGATATAGCCTAGTTTCTTGGAAGATCGTCATGTACAGAGGGTCCATGCCAAATTTGAGAACTTACAGCTCGTAGCTAATAGATATTGTGAATCGCTATTTTTATTCTACCAGTTTTGTACCTGTATCGATTACTCATACCAGTCAGTTGTATATTGAAACCCGCCATGAATCTGCATACGACGAGTTAGTAACCGAGCAGTAACCCGGCAAACGGCAATTTATTTAAATTGCCTGTCTCCTAAGACGCAGCGACAGGGGAACTGAACTAGTTACATCACCCGTGACTGACGTTAACTCCGGTGACCTTAGCAGTCAAGTGGCGGTGGCCTGTGACTGTGGTTCAGGGTTTGAGTTCCGGGATAAGGAAGTGTAGCGATGGTTGTGATTTATAGTTTGAACAAAGACTGAGATTTTTTTCTGAAATTAATTTCTGAAATCAGTAAAAACGCAAAAAATGAAATTACAAGATAAAATAATTTCAATTTATAAAGTATTTTGATGACCGGCTGGTGTAGTGGTAACATACATTGCCTACTATGCCAGAGGTCCTGGGTTCGAATCCCGGCGTCGGTGGATATAGGTGTGATGAACACAGATATTAGCCGTCGAGTCATGGATGTTTATATGCTTATTTAAGTTTACATACATACATACATAACCTCACGCCTGTCTCCCTTTGGGGTAGGCAGAGACAAGGGAACACCAATTGCTTCGATCCATACATATCTCTTTCGCTTCCTCCACGTTCATTAATCTTTTCATACATGATCGCCGGTTACGGGTACTTTTAACTAGGCCCTTTTTAAGAACGTCGCCAATTTGATCGGCGTACGTTCGCCTAGGGCGACCCCTTCCGACAGCACCATCCATTCTTGCTCTGTACACCTCTTTCGTAAATCTACTTTCACTCATCCTTTCCAAATGTCCAAACCACCGTAGCATACCCTTTTCAATCTTAGTCACTACATCTTCTTTCAATCCGCATCTCTTTCTTATTTCACTATTGCGCACCCTATCACTCAATTTCACTCCACACATGCTTCTCAACGCTCTCATCTCCACAGCATTAATCTTGCTTTCATGTCTCTTCTGCCACACCCAAGATTCACTTCCATACATAAGCGTTGGCGCCAAAACTCCCTCAAGTACGGCAAGACGAGCCTTATTTGGTATAGTTTTGCTTGCCATTATCGAGTATATGGCGCCATTAATACAATTTCCTGCCTTTAGTCTCCTTTCAATATCACCTTCACACTTCCCATCTCTTGTAAACAAGGACCCCAAGTATACAAACTCTTTCACTTGTTCCACTTTTTCATCCCCTATCATAATATTGCATTCCGTCATATCTTCATTCCTCTCCATAACCATAACTTTCGTCTTTCCAACATTCACTTTCACACCTTTTCTTTTAAACGACTCATGCATCACAGTGACCATTTGCTGCAATTCCGACGCTGACGATGCAAGTAGAACCTGGTCGTCAGCGTAAAGCAGAGTTTTGATCACTGTCTCATTCATTTTTAAACCCCATTCAAACTCTTTCAGATCTTTCAAACAACTATCCATGAATAGGTTGAACAGCCATGGAGACGCTACACAGCCTTGTCTAACACCGCGATCGATGCTAAACCATTCTGTGTAGTCATCATTCAACCTGACACAAGCACTCGAGTCCTTATATAAGGATTTGAGTGCTCGTATCAAGTCACTGTCCACCCCAAACTCGGATAGAGTTGACCAAAGTTCATTTAAGTTTATTGTAATAAAAATATGTATTTATTCAATATGTATGTTTATATATTTCTTAAGTAGTAGTATATATGTATAAGTATATCAGTTATATAGTATCCATAACACAAGTTCTTTAAGAAACTTAATTTGGGCTAGATAATGTTGTGTGAGTGTCAAAAATATTTATTTAATTTAACCGATTTAAATTTGTTCAATGTACACTCCCAAAATTAAGCTCGAAAGAATATTAACAATGACAATTTGTATTTCTTAATCTAAATTTTCGCTTTGTTGTAATCGTTGTACGTTGTAATTTATTCGTATCTTATCCCCTTTAAACTGTGATTTAGCCGAAATTAAGGAGGTAAATGTACAACATAAGTTGACGACCACTTTGGCAAAGGGGTAAACCTATCTGCCTCAGACGCCAGTGGTTGCGGGTTCGAATCCCGCACGGAACAAGAATTTTTTTTTTCCGTTTCTGGGTGTTTATCTCTTTATTTATTTATTTTTATTTTCTTTTATAAGTGGCTAAACCCGCGTTTGACCTCAATCTCACCTGATGGTAGTGACGATGAGGTCGAAGATGAAAGCACACGGGTTTAGGAAGGAACTGGCTCTTTATACAATATTGCCGGAACACATTACCGCCGGAGCGGTAACATTTGGCGGCAGACTTTATATAAAGGGTGGTCGCCAGCCAGGCGGACCCAGAAGGGATCCTACCACCAAGCAATTTATATTATAGGTTCCACCCTAGTTCGCTACATGGTATCCCATAACACAAGCTATGCTTACTTTAGGGCCATGTAGTTGGTGTGATTGTCTGGGGATTTTATCTATTTGTTTTATTTTATATTAGGTTAAGGAGATAAATATATCTTATGCCTTTTTTGGCTTAAAAATATACGAGATACTTGACGATCCAAGCGATAAATGTACGAGATTTAATACGAAACTATCGGGATTTTTTTTTGGAAACGTGTCAGTTTTAATATAATAGGGGTCATAAAAAATAAATTGCTAGCTGCTGAACAAAGATTTTTAAAAGCGTCCGGTAATTTAGTTAAATCTGTTCTATTCTTTGTGAAGGCCACCTTTAAAGATGGCATCACCTAACACGGAAAATATGCTTCAATCGTTTGTAGTCTGGGTTTTAAGGAAGTTTCTGCATTTTAGTGTCAAATAGTCTTATTGTTTACATTACGTTAGTCACAAACTTCAACAAGATTGACTCAAAGTTTCTATAAAAAAATAGTACAAAAGGCGGTGACCCCGTCCTTTAATCTTGCAGTTTGCTGGTCAAACTATTAGAGGATTATCTATATTTATTACAAATTCATGTTTTTGTTAGGAAATTAGTTTTCTTAATAAAAGTTTGTATTTTAGTCGTAAATGTAAGATCGATCGAATTGCTTCTATACTGGACTGGGAGCGAAAGAAAAACATAGAATGTGCCAGCTGCTTCTCTTCCCGGGCATACTGTAAAAGTCAGTTAAGGGACCGAGGTGTTATGGGAGGCTTTTTTGTGGGCGATAGGCTGACCCCCTGTCACTGCAATAGTCTCTCTTCACTATTATAATGCCTCCTAATTTGTCAAACGTGACATCAGATGGTTTTATTACCTCTGGTGTTCTGCCTACCCCATACGGGATACAGGCGTGAAGTTGTGTATGTGTATGTATGTAAGATCGAATTATATACAGGGTGCCTGGTGACAAATTTTAGAGACTGAAGAAGAACATTCTGATCATAATTACGTAATAAAATTAGGTATTTAATTTTTCTCCCGAAATCCCTATGAAGATATAATGATACAGTAGTGTTCCCGCTAAGTATCTATTGCATTACGCTGATGCAATCATGCGTTGCGTAAGGAATTCTCTAACTTTCGGTTAATTTTATTCAGTACATAATTAATATTTTATTTTTTTCTCTTCATGTAAGTATGATCTGAAATTATCACGTCTGGAATTTAGAAAATGACCCACCAGTCACCCTTTATACACAGTAGCCGCTGCGCCGCTATGACGTTTTCATACACACTATCCGAGGTTTACCCAAAAAAAGTTTGTGGACGAAACCAATAACTTGTTTCTTCCTGCTCACTTCATTCTAGAGCATGTACTATTGAACCAACTAAATCATCATGACCCACAACAAGCTCAGTGTGGCAAATCGTCTTAATGCTAGTAGATCGAAATTCGCTTGAAGATAGGTTTCCTTGGTGACGATCCTGTTATCATTACATTCGACACTAACATTTAATGAGTACAGAATTCGAAGTCGTCGTGGCGGAAGTCGTCGCGGCGCCGTGGTGTATCATACGATATCACAGGTTAAGCAACGTTCGGCGGGGTTGGTACTTGGATGAGTGACCGCCGACCATTCATTTCTCACGACGACTTCCGTGCTTCGGAGGGCACATTAAGCAGTCGGTGTCGGGTTCTGTATAATTGTATACAGAAGTCGTTAGGGTTTGTCAGAAGCCATCTTGGCGCCCTGAATATTCTGGCATTCACCAAGCAGCACTGGGCCAGCTTGGTGGATTATGGCCTATACCTCCTCTTGACCCAGGGGAGAGACTCATGCCCTGCAGTGGGCTCATTACAAAGAGTTGTGGTGATGATGAGAATTCGAACAGAATCTAGAAAGCCTTTAGTGCATTATACGCGATAGACTTTATAAGTTTGACAGTTTCAAACGAATTTTCAGCAAAATGGGTCATGCATGATTCACTTGGTTCGATGGTACCTACTGACGCATTAATTTATATTAAACACAATTTTTTTTTCTCTGAATTAATTATAATAAGCTAGCAGAAAAGCTCTATTTCACCTGAACAGCTTTTCTGTGAAAATGTATAAATACCTTATTAAGTTACCATGAGCTATGCAATTTCAATTTGCAATTAAATAAATAGGTCACTACAATTTGGAGATCCAAACGTTTTAAAGCAGCTTGGATATTGATGTCTATACCCTGGCAAATAATTCAATGCAGTAAACTGACAGGTCCAAATTTCAAAAAGAAAAATAATGATAGTGAATGAGAATGATTAAAGATGAATGGTTCTTTTTCATTTGATGAATGTCTTTTTTGGTTTTTTTCTTTTTCGTTTAGAATAAAATTTAAGTAAATGTATAAATGCATGTATTAGAGCTGTGTTCTTCATCTTTACAGTAACTTTAACGAAAACAAATAATTACTAAACATACTTAGTTATTTAAAACGGTCACAGAAGGAGTGAAATTAGTTTTTTTACAATTTTTTTAAAGACATCGAAAATGTAAGTGACGTAAAGCATCTCCACTTTAAAGATGAGAAAATGAAAGTACCTACTTATAAAATATTTTGTCAGTCAAAATATTTTTTTTTCCTTATATCATTAAGATATTTAAAAAAAGTCATTCATTCACTTAAACCGTATTTTTTCCTTCCCTAAAGTGGGCACACTGGAACTGTCATTTTACTGCATTGAATTATTTGCCAGTGTATAGACACATAGATACCCCATAGAACTGTTGTTTCTTTTATTTATTTATTTATTTTAAGGACAACCAGTGGAAGATTACATTTTCTCATATATTTAACAATAATTCACAAATCGCAGGCAAAACGTAACTGCTGTTTAAGGTAGCCACAACATACATTAAAACAAGTAAATTTTAGTTTCAATATTACATACATACATACATACATAACGTCACGCCTGTATCCCATATGGGGTAGGCAGAACACCAGAGGTTATGAGACCATCTGATGTCACGTTTGACAAATTTGGAGGTATTATAAAGATGGAGACAGACTATTGTAGTGACAGGGGGTCAGCCTATCGCCCACAAAAACACCTTTAAAACCTCTATCTCAATATTACATCACACTTTAACAAAACTTAAAATAATTAAAACAAAATTAAATTAAATTAAAACCATATAAATAACAATTAAAAAGAAAAAATCTAAATTCACACAAATTGAAAAAGAAAATACAAATAAAAAATATATAAATAGAGAAATTAAAATATATAGAGAAAAATACTGTAATTAGGATTATTAAATAACAAGAAATACAAGAATGAATACAAAAAATACAGAATTATTTCGATAATATTAGCTTATTTAGAGTTACAAAGATAATACTACAATTATTGATATAATATAACAATATCCTATTGATTATAATATTTATTGTTTATGATAAATTTTATCTCTGATTTAGATTCAGCGTTTTTTTTTATAAATGACTATTTCGCTCTTTTTTAAAAAAATTGTGACCTCGCGACAGATGTTTGGAATTTAGGTGTTTCCATCTTCGTTGCCATATACCGTTGATATTATGTCGCTTTTATAGGATTTCTACTTTACAGCATTCCAGATCTATAAGAACGTTGTTTTAGCTATCCGGGATAGTAATGACTGTTTGATGCCAAAATAAATGTTAAAAAAAGACTTAAAGAATGACCTCTTCGTCTAAAGAATTTAACATAGATTTAGACGAAGAGGTCACTCGGCGTTATTCACATAAAAACACGCCAAAAAAATCCAGTTTTTAGGCTTAATTTACATAATAATACTTGCTGTTGGAATATTCCAAAGCTAAGCGTGGAGGCACGTATAAACAATTTCCATTATTTCTTAATTAACTATGCTGTATTTATGACTGACCGTTGAATCTAAGTTAGAGATCAAATTGATTTTAATAAAAATATTTGAATGGAAAGGAGTTTACGTACAATACATATTGAATCACTATTTATGTAACTCCAAAAAAGAAATGAATAAGGTAGTGCTATGGAAAACACACAGTGGAATTTGAGTTTATCTTGTAATTTGAACCTTGCTAGTTTAAAACTCTACTTTAGCGACCAGGAATCAAACCCAAGGTTTCTCGCGCCGAGCCGCACTCCATCTTTCTATAAATAAATTATAATGTAATAATTGTGAAAGTGAGGATAAATATAAGTAGCCTACTAAGTAAATATGGCTAAGTCGTTTATAACTTCCGCGATTTAATCGACGTACAGCGTCATCTATCCAATAAAAGCAAACTAAAATTTTGTATATTATAAATGGGAAAGTTTGGATGGATGAATGAATGTATGTCTGGATGTTTGTTCCTCTATCAAGGCAAAACGGCTTAATGGATTTGAATGAAATTTGGCGCAGTGATAGTTTACAGTCTGCAAAAGCAAATAGGCTACTTTTTATCTCGATGCCGATCGAAACCGCGCGAAACAGCTAGTTCAAAAATAATTTTCCACAATAAACAATAAATTTATTGAGATTACTTTAAAATCTTAAAATAGTAAGTATTTTATTTAGATACGATTTATTACATAAAATATATATATGTTACGTCGTCGTGGTGCCGTTGTTCTGTGTGTATCATACGATATCACAGGTTAAGCAACGTTCGGCGCGGTCGGTACTTGGATGGGTGACCGACGACCATTCATATCTCACGACGACTTCCGTGCTTCGGAGGGCACGTTAAGCAGTCGGTCCCGGGTGCTGTATACTTGTATACAGTAGTCGTTAGGGTTTGTCAGAAGCCATCTAGGCGCCCTAAAAATTCTGGCATCTACCACCCAGCACTGGGCCAGCTTGGTGGATTATGGCCTAAACCTCCTCTTCGCCCAGGAGAGAGACTCATGCCCTGCAGTGGGCTCATTACGAAGAGTTGTGATGATGATGATGATGATATATGTTTTAACTGTTTATAATCGTGAATTTACTAAATAACTATGTTAAGGTTTCAGACTCCACCTTAGCAAAAATAGAGCAGCAACTGCTGCTCTATTTTGTTTCAGATAAGTATTTTAATATTTAAAGAATAAATAACTTTTTAGGATACACTCCAGTGACGGCTGATTCTACTTATTCGCTGATTCTATTTATTATCGTGGCTTCTTATTATACAAATATACGACACGTGACATAAATTACCGTGCAGATTTCAAAGATGTCCAACCAAACGTTTTATTCGCAACATTAAGTAATAAATGTTGCTGACATTCACACCCATAGTTCACACCACTTATCCATGCTATCTAGGCTAAGCTATGTATGGTTAATAAAGTAAGTTATGGTAACTTGATAATGTATCAATAGACATACGAAATAATATGTACATATCGGAAAAAAAAAAACAAAAGAAGGAGGCGTTTTTCTCAAAAACACGATAGAGTTAATCACTGGACAGTTACTTAATACTGAGTCTGTGGGCTTGGGTATAACCCTGGCTTAATCACAACAACAACAACAAACTATGACTAATGTTCGATGTGTATCCAGGTTTTAGTGTTGTGGTTATTGAATTAAGATTTGCGACTGTTATAAGAAAGGCTTTACTCACTAATTTATTCAATTATGTTTGTTGGAAAGACTGGGCGACGTTTTCGTGGGAATTTAATTTTGTAATTTTGCGAATATCTTTTTAATTGACTGTAATTTAAATTTTAATAAAAAAACTAAAATTACATACGTAAATAACTTCACACCTGCATCCCTTATGGGTTAGGCAGAACACCAGAGCTTATAAAACCATCTGATGTAATGGTTGACAAATTTGGAGGTATTATAATGATAGAAAGACTATTGCAGTGACAGGGGTGAGCTATCGCCCACAAAAATTCTCCAATAAAATCTATATCCCTAAATTGACTTTACAGTATGCCCGGGAAGAGAAGCATCTAGCACATTTTATGTTTTTCGTTTGCTCCCAGAAAAATTAAAACATAAAAATCTAAAATTATGTCTTCATTTTTCAATTAATCTTAACAAAGTTTGTAAAAAAAGACTAACGTTGATAGTACCATTGGTAGGGTATTAAATTAGGTGGCAGAATTTATGTGAAGGGTGGTCGCTTACAATTCAAATCTTGAAGGGGTCCGACCTCCAAGCGGTGGTCACTCAGAAAAGCTTGTCGTTAATTTTTTTATGATAAGTGATGGTAAGTGAACATGAAGACTAAGGTGGCACACGTCCATCCACGAGAAACCTATTCACTCGACGCTTAAAAGTACTAGGACTATACTGGTCAATGAAAATAGACGCAGGCAGTTCATTCTAAACCTTGGCGACCCGTATCAAAAAGGAACTGTCAAAGCGCTTAGTATGGCTTTTTGGAATATCTACCACATACGGATAGAAGTTCTGTCTATGTCTAAGACTCCGATCTAGTCAGATTCTGCCCTAACTCGATCCTATACGAATGAAATGATGTAATGGAAATGAAGGTAAGATCTCTATTGAGAATAGAATCTTAGAAAGTAAGGTTCGGGAAAACTATTAATTTACTAGAAAACCCTTAAACAATTTAACCTGCGTAGTTTTTTTGTAGCTTGCATTTCATGAAATACCACAGTGTCTCAAATGACAAGTCAATCCCCAATAACGACATGCGAACACTGTGGTTTTTTTGAAATTCTTTCTCTTTGATACAATCAAATATATCCGTTGTCATAATACTATTAGACCTTTTAAATTTCATCGAGTTTGTTGCCTTAACGCAATATTTCTTATTAAGCTACTCCTACACACAATGGCCTAAGGGCATTCATGGGAGCTCGACCCTTGATTCAAGGTCACGTGTTTTCATTTAGTCGGCATGGAAAGGGTCCTACAACAAATGCGGCATCACTCTAATGCTATAAGGCTATTCCTTGAAAAACCGACGGAGAAAACATTGATATAGAACTAATGAAGAACCCAAAAACATATGAATTCTGTGGGGTTTGATGGGTTGTCGATTTTTAAGAATATCTATATCACGAGATTAATAGTGACAAAATATCGATAAGCAAAATCGTGAATCCCGATGAAAAGTTGAGATAACCTTTGTAACCTTCTGAATAAGGTAACTTTTTTAACGTTCTAATTGTTTTGTGTTAATTGAATATTAAACACATACAAAAAAAAATATCTTGACTCTTTTTAATATAACTAAACTCATAGATAACCGTAATAGTTAAAAGCAATTAATATGAAGTATTTTCCTACGTCTATGTCTCAGCTGTATACAGCTCAACAGGCACAGAGTCAGCATTATTCGCAATATAAGAGCTCCCTGTATTTGGCACTGATACAGTAAGATAATTAACGAGGTATTCGTTGAAGGAGCAAATGTCAATTGATTCGAGTAATTGCTTTTAGAGCTCTCTGGAAAATGTGATAATAATTTGTGTTATTCCTGTCTGATCCCCCGTATACATATATTACCGAATTTGACTCTAATTAGTAAAATTTATTAGTATTAACTTATACAGGGTCATTGTTGTGAAGATCAATATATTTTAGGAGAAAGTTAAGAATAATGTGTGTATTAAATTTATTACAAAAAAAAATATGTATTTTTTTAAATAGAAATTTTACAATTCTTTTAAGTGATCAAATTTTTCTGACTATGGAAAAATCGGGTCTTAACGTATTTCTGAATAAAAATAGTTGGAATAACGCTTTTATTTCTTGCTATTTAGTCGTAAATAGCAGATTAAACCTAAAATGTTAAGTTATGAGAATTAAAAAATATCAATCTACCTAATAAAAAAGTTTATTTTCAGGTAAAACAAAAATTATTCTTAACCTTCACCTAAAATTTTCATAAAAAAGACCCTATATAGTCTTAAGTGTTTAAGATTAATAATTTTAAGATATTTTATATTGTATGTACATTTACACTTTTTTGAAATTGTAGCATCTTCGCAAAATTCTTTTGTTCTCAAATAATTACATTCAAACAGGATATAAACCAGTTAAATATTTTTTATTCAATGTTAGAAGGCTCTTAAATGTCCGGAATTATTATTAAAGTGGCTAAATTATAGCACTCCTAAAAATACAGCATATTTCCTTGATATATTTTGATGATTAACTAGTTTTTATTACAAGAAATATATAATTTATCTTTATGAGTAATCGGAGAAACCGCGGCGGCACGTGAGTTCCTTTTATGTTTTATCCTACTGAAGTGTATTACTAGTATTATTATGAGATATGGGCAGTATAAGAATAAGATTAGATTAATGTCTGTACCTATATCATAGTTGTCACCTGTGATATAGGTACTCATAAAAGCTTATGAAATATGTGTAAATGGAATCAAACTCATATCTTCTATAGCCTTAAGGTCCGTTATTGTTCTTTGTAATGGTGTGCAATATATAGGAAATAAATTTAAAAAAATGGTCACACCGTTCGACACGACATTGTGCGAATAAAAAGGCGATTCTCACACTGCTCGGCACGACGTTGCATCTTCCGTGCTGACGTACGTATGCGCGTCCTTGCGGAAGTACAGATCTACAGCATCACGCGGATTTTCTACGCATTCACGTAGTTGCGTCATTGCGTTTTGGTCATTCACGGTGTTTTCTGACATTTCAATAAACTCCTTCCAAAATCCCGCAGTGCACTACGAGTGTTTTCAGTGTTTTCCGCTTGGACGCGTGATCTGTATAAACGTGCGTAGATACGTTTTCTGTAATTGACTATGGTGTCTTTTGTATACAAACGAAGATAATTACGAGCAAATTGCATTTGCTCCGTGGTACCGGGCAGTATGCGAATCGCCAAATGCCTACTTCCGCTATTTGGTCTTCGCGCCTGAAAAAGTTAGTTTCGTTGGAAGAAAAGATACAGAAAAACAGATCGATAAAGATTTGTTTTGATAATTATAAAATTTGCATCAAGCAATGCGAAATTTAAGGCTGACTGACTGTACAATAAAATTACTAAGCCAAATTACAATTCATTCCAATGAAAATTAAAACTCTGCGCAAACTAGAAGGAATGGAAATAAAACTTCAACAACTACAATTTCCTTAAAATAATCGTAGAATTTTATAGCTTCTTTTCAAGCTCAAAGAAGGGATACAAAAGCTCGTAAAATCAAGCTCAAGTTCTAAATTTAAAAGTTATATAAGTTGTAAACAGTTAGATGAAGCAAACTTATGAGGAAGTTACAAAGTGGCTTCGCTTGATTTATAATAAATAAGGACAGTTTTGTGTTAAGAGAGAAATTAAGAGGGACTACCTATTAACTACTGAAAATTAGTTTCGAGACTAAGAGGAAGTATAAAGAACTTTGAAATCAGATTCCTAGTCATGCTGCTTTTCACGGTGCTACAAAGATTAAACGATGTATTGTTCATGGGTTCAAACCCTCGTGAGACTTGCTAGTTATCTTAATTCGTGGTAATTTCGTGAAAAAGTAAGGTAAGATAAAAATGAGCCATATTCGTATTGCAATCTCTAATTTTTAGTATCTTTAATGTCAAACTTAGAAGCCATAAAATCAGTTTTTCTTAGCAACTTTTGAGTTTGAAGTCCTCTTATTTGACATAAGAGAGACCCAGAAGAGAGTGTACTTATTTATCAAATTGGTCTGATTTTGGACTTCAATTGCGCTATATAAAAAAGACACAGGCGACTTAATTAACACACTGGCAATTACATACGTCACGCCTGTATCCCTTATGGGGTAGGCAAAACACCAGAGGTTACAAGACCATCTGATGTCATGTTTGACAAATTTGGAGGTATTATAAAGATGGAGAGAGACTATTGTAGTGACAGGGGGTCAGCCTATCGCCCACAAAAACGCCTTTAAAACCTTTGTCCCTTAACTGACTTTTACAGTATGCCCGGGAAGAGAAGCAGCTGGCACATTCTATGTTTTTCTTTCGCTCCCAGTCCAAAGCTGGCAATTAAGTATTAATAATAATTATTATCATAAAATATGCAAAAGATACAAAGATTTTTAATGCAATTAGCAACAACAGAGTACCTAATGACGTAATTTTAACTCATAACTGGTAACGACTGTCGCCATAAAAATACGCAACCCTTATAAATTCTTTCATAGAGGTCATAAAACTTCAAGTTCCGAACTTAGCTCTGAGATAGAGTAAAAACTTTAGTCCTTAGCTTCTAAGATTAAGTAAGAGAACCTTTACTTAAGTCTCTTCTTAAATTTCACAGAGCTTGCGGTTTGTTAAGAAACTTTCTATTATATTTTTATTGGTGACTTAGTTTTAGTTTAACTTTTATGGTGACTTTAGTTACGATCATTCAGATTACGCCAAAGTCACTTGACGTTTTATATTCCTACTGGATGGGAGTACTACCTCCGTTTAGTAGTACGATGGTATGGAAGTGTTAAGGTGTTATCACACCAAACGATTGACGGCGTCGATCGATTCCAGAATGGAACTGTCGACGTCGATAGTTTTTACTAGACCAAAAATATCGACGTCGGTGTTACTATTGATCGACAACTGTTTGGTTCTTTTTTTATATTGTAAGGATAGGACGTTTGTTTTCCATGCCACCTGATGGAAAGTGCGCATGAAGACTATGGCGTTACACGTCCATCCACGAGAAACCTATTCACTCGACACTTAAAAGTTCCAGGACTGTAGTGGTCAGGAAAAACAGACGCAGGCAGACTATTCCACACCTTGGCAATCCGTACCAAAAAGGAACTATCGAAGCGTTTTGTTCGACTTCTTGGTAAATCCACTATATAGGGATGGAAGTTCTGTCTGCGTCTGGTAGTCCGGTGGTAAAAAGGAGTGGATTCAATTTGGTCAAAAAGGGCACTCGCACACTCACCGAAATGTAGCCGATAAAATACTGTCAAACAAGCAAGCCTTACGACCTTACACCTTACGACGTTGCCTTACGACGATGCTCCAGCGTCTGCAATTTTTTATTTGTAAGGTTGTTGTTATTTATGAGTTTACGGGCTCTTCGGTCAACAGAGTCTAGCGCTTCGAGCTGGTATTTGGCAGAACCATCCCAAATGTGACTACAGTACTCCATGAACGACCTCACTTGGGCTGCGTATAAGTTGAGCAGCCGTTCAGGGCTGAAGTACCACCGGACCTTCGAGATGATACCCAATTTTTTGGAAGCCGTTTTAGCCATAGACTCAATTTGCTGTCCGAAGTTTAATTTGGACGTTATAGTGATGCCCAAAAGCCCTAGATGGTCGGTGATGGGAACAGATACATTTTGGAAAGTGGGTGTCCGTCGATCGACTATCGACAGTCGATTGGTGTGGTAGCACCCTTGGTGTAACTTGTCCCAAAAAGAATATTGCTTGGTCTCATAAATGTTATCTAGGAGTACATATAATTGGAATATATTGCCAAGTTGGATTCATTATTTCAAACTAGAATTTCACACTAGCTGGACATAACATCATATTGTTCTGAGATTTCACAAGCTTCAGCATTGAGGATGCACGACGCAAAGAGAAGGAGGTATTCTGTAATTCAATTATCAAATCAAAAATAAGAGATCAAATTCCACAGATAATTAAAAATCGGGCTTAAGTCTCTACTGATTGAACGAATAAATATAATTGATTGAATATGATCATAGTACGTTTATACGATTTAAATGAGAGGTTTTCTGACAGCTCATTAAAAAATGGTACAAAAGGCTTCGATAGATGGCGCTTTACAAAAGGCGAAGGCGAAGAATTTATTCCACACTGCGTTTTTAAAAGTAAAATAAATTAATTGATGTCTGTACCAGAAAGTGAACGTATAACTAACCATATATGGTAGATACTACTTACCTACATTACAGTATACAGACTTAACGCCTTCGGCTTTTTAAAAGTGCCATCTATAGAGCTTTTTTGAACTAATTTTTATGAGCTGTCAGAAAACTCCCCATTGTCTTTTATCTTAATTAAGAGCTTTTGCTTTTATGTTTTTTTATATCAGTATAGATTTAAAAGGCTTTTAAAACAAGGAATCGAGTTTTGCGTCTTCGGCAAACCTAGCAACGGCTTACAACCACTAACAACAAGTTCATATATCCAGCAATGTAGAAAATAGGGATTGTGATGATTGTGCAGAGCTTTTTGCAATTCCAGCATTGTATATGTTTTAAACTATGCAAACAGGCCAAACCGTCACAAAATAAGCAGTGACATTAATCTAAGACAAATAAAAAAGACAACAAAACAAGCACTAACTCATCGCATCAACATGTGTAATCATTGCGATTGACTGATTGCCTCTGACAAAAGAGGTTCAATTCCAAGCTTGGTTAGGTTAGGAATCAAAGTTTAATGAACTTGGCCGTCTTTGGATTTTTAATGGGGAAGAGTCACGTCTAATAATATGTATACATTTTCATTGGAATTAGAACCATATCACGACCGAATAAGTTGCGAAGTATGGTTCGATCCTCTCTATGAGCTTTCTTACTTGAGCCTCCTTGCTTGGGGCCATACATTGCACAGTTTCGTACAGTTTTACCTGCGTATCTTCTGATCTCATAGAAATTACTTGATAAAATATGACCTGTATTTTATCATAAGTTGTCTATTTCATTTTGTATCTGATCAGGATTTCGAATAACAGTCAAAGATTTATCATAGGCCGTTAATTTTTTTAGAGTATTTCCTTTACGAAGAAGAATATAAATGCTATTACAGTATAACATAGTTTCGTTTTTATGTATTTGAAAACAACGTTAAAAGTTTACGTACATCATATATTTAGTTCAGTGGAAACTTATTTTTCTGGGTTCGTCCCGGGTGAATATCCAGCGAACATTTATTATTTAGTTCCCAGTTTGTCTATAAAACTTAGTTCCCGAGCAAAAAATTAGTTTACTTTGAAACTAATAAGTTAAGTAATAGTTAGGAAGGTTTAGATGTTTACCTACACGAGTTTAAATATACCCCTTCATGAGATTAATATTTGTATACTTAATTACAATAAATAATAATAGTAGGTATCTTTTCACACGGCACCAATTTGTACATTTTTGTTGATCACAGGAGCTTTTTCTTTTACATTTTGTGTGACCGGTAAGGTAATCAAAAATATATTTTTTTACTTAGAAGACAGTTGATGAAGAAGCTCAGTGATTTAATTAAAGCCGTTAATTTTAAACTAGATTTTAAACACTAGGAACTTGTAATCGATGACTGGGTTCAAGAATCTTGAAGTAGAAACTTATCATTTGTTTCGGATGTTTGGAGACGGACGCAAGTTTTTAGAAACATTGTAATTTTTTATTTTAAGATTTTTAAGAGTTCACTATATTTACAAACTTTTAAAATTAACAAGGCACACATTTATGTAAGCTGGCCGTGCGGCAGTGGATAGATTTTAAATATTGCTCACAAACCGTTTCCATACTATACGAACATTCGTAAACATACGAGTCGACAAAGTTCTGTGCTCGCACTGATAATAGGATAAAATAATATAAGTATGTCTTGTCAATTCGAGCCTTTATCGTTGGTCGCATGCTAGCCCTACAGGTCAGCATGAAATAACTGTGACATCTGTGTACTAAACTTAAATTATTTATTTACACATATCTTTCACATTTAGATTATGATGGTGTTGAAAACATGATAGACACATAATATTTTTCACACTCAAACACAAAACCAATTCCACTCATATTAAGACACCAATTTTATATCAGCTATGGTAAAATCACTCAAGATGAACCTGGTGATCTGATTACAGGAGTCATCCTATTTCAGACACCAGCTCCTAGCACACTGATTTACTTTTGTTGTCTCTAGTTTTAAGAAAAAATGGGTATGGAGAAATAAAATTTTATTTTATTTATTTTATTTATTATTTATTTATTTATCTACAAATCATAATATTTATTCTTTGCTAATAGAATGAGTTATTGTCCGTTATAAAAAAAACACTTTATAAAGATTAATAAAAAGACTTTATAAAGAAAGAAAAACACTTTAGAAAAACAGGTATTATAAAGATAGAGAGAGGCTATTGTAGTGACAGGGTGTCAAAAAACACCACAAAAAAACACGTTTACTTGGCGTTTTTGTGGGCGATAGGTTGACACCCTGTCACTATTTAGCCTCTCTCTACTATAATACCTCCAAATTTGTCAAACGTGACAACAGATGGTCTTATAACCTCTGGTGTTCTGCCTACCCCATAAGGGATACAGGCGTGACGTTATGTATGTATGTATGTAAGAAAAACATGCGTATGGTGTTATTACTTATGGTTGAATTACTTCGGGCGAAATAAAGGTGTATTGGGATGCAACAAAATGGGGAGGGCGCTGTTCTCTTCTTCTTCTTCTTCGTGTCGATACAACAACATAATAAAAATTAAATTATTTTGGCCCAGTGTTCAGCAACTAAAAAATACAGACTCTCTCTAGTGTATGGGGCCAGATATTTCACTTGGGTGCTACGCTTTCTATGGCGCAAGAAAAACCGAAAGGCACACACTTGAGGGTTACATGTCGTCTTGTCGTTGTGAGTGGATGTAATTTCGTTGAAAAGTTTGCCTTATAATTTTCTCTGTTTGGCAGCAGACTTACTTTTATAAGTTTGGCACCGACTTCAAAAACTATGTAAATACCTACCTACTAATACTTACATTATTTTAGTATTAATTCAATTTTGGAAGAAATTTACTATACGTCGTAATGGACGGAACAGAAACAGGAATAGGATGGCGTTTAAAAAAATATTTAAACATTTTTAGTGGGTCGTTTTTTAAGGCGGTTCACTTTTTCTGAAAAAGAAATAATAAGTTTGCCTTCATTTCGGTTTCATGTTTTTTATTTTATTGTACTGTCTTCATCAATTACATTTGAGTATTAAATAAATTTGTTAAATAACATCAGGCAACTATACAGAGTGGACCATAAAGATCAGTTACTTTGGGAAAATCTGAAACTAAAAGACATACGAAGATATGTTCTTAGGAAACATGTCATCCAATTTTAAAATAAAAAAAACTGCATTCACATATAAACAAAAAATACAGGGTGTTTGTTGGCTCCTTTAACCTTTGCACTTAGCCACCAAACACCCTGTATAGTTAATACCCTTATTAAAAAGGAAGTTTTAAAGATAAATACTTTCAAATATTCTCTTCAACTTTTTTATATTAGTATAGAACTAATATAAAAAACTAATTATAACAGAACTTATTTGAACTTTAGATTATTTTTTTTTTGAACAAGATAAAAGTAAGTACTGACTTTTCACCGAATACAATACTCTCCGTATCTCTACTTAGAATCCTATTGCTTTCACTTTTATTAAATTCGAGGCAAAAAAAGTCTAAGGAATCTTTTTACGATGGCTTGAGGCAAAAACAGCCCCATTTTATTTCATTTTATTTTTATGATCTACATAGTGACATTGTTCATATCATTTCATCTATTTTCCCTGATATAAGATACAAGCCTTGAGCTTTACCCGTATGATTATGATGCTCAGTTTTTAATATAAAATAATATATAGGAAGTCACTTATATATTTCAGTAAGACATTCTTATATACAGGGTCCGTTTATAATAGTCAATTATATTTTAATAGCAGATTAGGAATAATGAGTAGGTCTGAATTTCGAAAAAAAAAGAAACTTTCCTAAAATTTAAATTTCAAAATTCTTCTCTGTGAGTAAAATTTAAGATTGATACACTTTATGACTACAAAGATTAGATTAAAAAACGTTTTTATTACATGCTGTGTAGTCATAAACTACAGATCTAACTTAAATTTTGATCAAGTAGAAGAATTTAGAAATTTTAATTTATGGAAAATGTTCTAAAATTTTTTTTTGTTTTTAGTAATTAATTTATGACCTACTCATGATTCTTAATCTGCTATTAAAATATTATTGACTATTATAAGGCGACCCTATATTGGTATGATTTTGAAAATCAGTTAAAAACGTCTAGGGGCGGGTTTCAATAGCCCCACACCCCTGGCGAAGTGATTCGTAAATGGCAACCAATTAGAGCGACCGTCCTTTGGTGGTAAGAACCCTTATAGGTTCGCATAGCTAGCGACTACCCTTCAAATATAATCTGCCGCCAAATATCACTGTTTCCTTCGTCTTCTTCTCGCACCGTCACCTTTGACCTCATCATCACTGAGATTGAGGTTAAAAACATGTTTAGCCACAGATAAAAAAAAACCATTGTACAGGATATCTTAATCATAATATTGTCTTAAGTTTTCACGATTCATAATTTAAATAAAACTACTTTTTAACCGGATTAGTCGCGTATAATTTATATTTTACCTCGATGTTTGGGTGTCTTTGCAGACCCCGTGGTCACACCCCCGTGCGGGGTCACGAGCGACCACGGGGTCTGCAAAGATACCGAAACGTCGATTTAAAATGTAAAATATAAATTATAAGCGATTAATCCGGTTAAAAAGTAGTTTTGTTTATCTTATTCATTTTACAATTCATTATGAAATCATGTAAATAAAAATCAATCGAATAAAGAACTTTCTTATTGTTTGAGGTAGCTTATGCGTAATTTATTCAATTAACAACAAACAAACAACAACGACAAGTAAGGTTTCCGTACTATCTAGCTTTGTTTACTCAAAAAGGATCCATCTTTTAGCCATTTCCCATCCCTGCTCAATCGGGGTCAAACAAAGGTTGCTCTATATTAAAATAGAATATAAAGACACAAATTATTAAAATATTTTGACCTACATCTTAGTTTAATAAATAATCCCGCTGTACCCTTTTTTATTTGGTTACCCTTAGCCACCAGCTATGTGTGTTTACAATATTTACGAAACCGACGGTCAATTAAATATTAAAATGGATATTGGATACTAACACCGTTACCACTTTGAAAATATTTTATTATGCTATTGCATAGCTTCTATCGCGGGCCTTGAGCGTGGGGACCGAATCCAGAAATTCCGTAACGAAAAAAACCTAACACTCCGACCGGCACAGATTATAATTGCATAAGTTGATAAAAAATGCTATGCAATAGCTTTACCGCGGCAGTCTCCGAGTGCCACACGTCTTTTTTCATTGTAAACCAATGAAAAATCAAGAAGGAAATAAATCCCCGGACAAAATTTCTTTTGATATAAGCGAACCTTTGCACAACGTACATAACATAGTTTTTTAATTGTTTAACACTGTACATTATATTATTTATAGCTATCTGTTATGAAATGTGTTGAATAATTCAGTAAAAAACGACAATAATAAAATAATAAAAATACCCAGAAAATCACAACATGTACCTAATGACTACAATTTTTCGCGTTTAGAGTGGTTAGTTTTTTGTTGAGAGTAATTAAGGTGAAAAACAGTTTTTTGCAGCTAGATGAATTCAACAGCTCAGATCATAAATAAGCTTACGTAAGATTCCAATTAAATTTTATATAAAAAATTGACATATTATTTGGAATTTCATTGTAGAATATCTTAATTTGCAACTCCGAATTTCATCGAACAACAACCGACAAAAAAACTCTTTTGTACAAAGTGCATGTTACACAGACTATAAATTTGTATACAAACTGACTTGGACATGAAAGAAAAAAACACAAAATTTACAGGCTGACGCTTAAATCTACTGTAACGATACTCGTGAACGTTGTGATGCTCTTTTTTACATTTACGGTTTATCGCTACAGTTCGAGTGTTTATTACAAGAAATAAAGTTAAGAAACATAAAAGAATTAATCACTGGACAGTAACTTACTACTGAGAGTGTACGCTTGGGTATAATATAACCCCTGCTTTATTCACCTCGCTGACCGCTTGTCAGTTATATTGCTAACGTAGCTCCATCTAATAGTGTAGCTTTGCAGCTAAGACCACCCGAGACCAATTTCTTTTCAGAAATTGTGAATCCCGGTTAAAATTAAGCATTGCAATGTTTAATAATATTTTTAAGGTTTTGCATTTAAAATGCTCAATTATTCTTAAATAACTGAAAAAATGTGCGAAATAAAAATCACCCGACCAGGACTCAAACCTGGGACCTCTCGTTTGCCGGAAGAGTTACGAGAAGGGCTCTTCCACTGAGCTACAGTGCGCCTTGAAATTACTTAGCACATTTTTAGGTTATATTGCGAATGTAGAACAAAAAATTCAAAAGCTTTTATTCATTATAGGTTTAAAAAAAAAACACTTAATGAATGTCAAATGGTAGATGAGGGCTGCGCGACGTGGAGAATCTTGTTGGGGGAGGCCTCTGTCCAGCAGTGAGCGTCTCTCGGCTCACGAAGATGATGATCGCCCATTATCCTTCAATGTAGCTACCTACTTCTTCGGCTTTGGATGGGACCTCTCTTTTGCTTGACGAGTGCTCTTCCACTGAGCTACCGGGGCCTGGTAGCCTCGAAATTACTTGGAACATTTTTTTTTGTTTTTACTTTAAATTGCTAACGTAGCTCCATCTAATGGAGTCCAGCTTTGCAGCTAAGACCCCCCGATACCAATCTCGTGCGGTTTAGGTTTTTGTACGAAATGCAAGGACAAAACCTAGTACTGCATTATACAATTTCAGTCAAATAGATAAGCTTTTGTCGAGATTTTGCATTACGTACGAACAAAACCTAACGGATTGATTGGACCCTAGGTAGACCAAGAGGAAAAAAACCGCCGGAAAAAAAGCTCTCGGTACTCTTTTATAGCTTCATCTAATGGGTGTAGCTTTGCAGCTAAGACCACCCGAGACCAATCTCTTTTCAGAAATTGTGAATCCCGGTTAAAATGAAGCGTTGCAATGTTTAATAATATTTTTAAGGTTCTGCATTTCAAATGCTCAATTATTCTTAAATAACTAAAAAAATGTGCCAAATAAAAATCACCCGACCAGGACTCGAACCTGGGACCTCTCGTTTGCTTGACGAGTGCTCTTCCACTGAGCTACCGGGGCCTGGTAGCCTCAAAATTACTTGTTTTTTTTTTGTTTTTACATTAATTTGCTAACGTAGCTCCATCTAACGGTGTAGCTTTGCAGCTAAGACCCCCCGATACCAATCTCGTGCGGTTTAGATTTCTAGGTTTTTGTAAGAAATGCAAGGACAAAACCTAGTACTGTATTATACATATTCAGTCAAATAGCTTTTGTCGAGATTTAACATTACATACGAACAAAACCTAACGGATTGATTGCGATGAAAGAGATTAAGCTACGAGAAGGGCTCCAGAACCGGTAGGCGCGGTTGCATATAGTTATACACGTGCGCGAGCTGAGCGAGCGAAGCGACTGGTGCCGCGGCAGCGGCCGTCGAAGCGCAATTAACCTGGTCAGCTATTATAGTGAACCCTTGACAATCCCTTCATGGTTAAAAGTCAAACGTTAAGTCATCGAAATAACGATGGTCTAAATGCTTGCACATTCTATTTCTATCTCTGAAAATCAGAACAATTGCCATTTAAGTTTTAATGTGAATATCGATATCAAATTGTTGCTGCAATGTTAAATTGAAGTTATCTCACAAAGTCTACGCAACTTCGGTCAATTTCTGTACTAGAATAGATAAGGGTTTCGGCAAGTTGTTGTTATAGAAAAGCCAAGCCAGTTCAGTTTGCACTTTCACTCTCTCCAATGGCCTTTGTAAATACGCTGCCGTATTACCGTATCGGGTCTTAGCCCGATTGGATATCATATAATACGTTATACCCGAATTTAAGAATTAATATTTCATATTTTCCTTGTGCGTTTCCTTTCATTTTTCACAGTACGAACCCTCAAAAATGTTTTCAGAGTAGTACCACAAAAAAAATGCTTGGGGACTTTTAATTCATCGTTAACATTGATAATTCACTAGTTGTCTTTACAATATAATTTAGGTTATAGTACCTTTAAAGCATGCGAATAAATTTTGTTGTAAGTATTCTATTCTAGAAGCAAAAGATTTTTTTTAAATTTTTTCTTTACTTCTTGACTGTTTTGTAATATAGGCAAGTAATTACTTATAAAAGGATATAGTGTATAAGTAATACGGAACAAACCTCATATCGCTTACATAATGAAATGTAATTTTGTCTTAGCTTTAGGTTATTTGTGTAAAGTTAGACAGTAATCTATTCCTGTTTAATATTTGATGCCAAACAATCGCTTAACATTGATTGTTTTAGTTTCATAAAGGCAGCTTCAGAAGCTTTTTCTTGTCTTTCGAACTTTCGTTTCCTATTAACTTTATCTAAAAATCTCTTTATTTATTAGAATATGATTCACTTTTATATCAAATTGAAGTTACGGTCAAAAGTCAAACTTAAATTCAAAATAAAAACTTGGTATAAGACACTTTATTTTTAAATTTTCAAACATACGATCTGTGTAAAAGAGGTCGCAACAAAATCGTGTTTTCAAATCACACCAAGAACTTTTGTCATATTTAAAAATATACCGTTGATATCGTGAAAATGGGAACCTTATTTTAGAACCATAAAAATCTTAGTATACAGGTCACTTTTGAAATTCGAGGACGTGCTAGTTTGAGATCATACATGAAGAGAATCATACATGGCGTTTTTGTGTGGAATAGTCTGACCCCTTGTCACTGCAATAGTCTCTCTCCATCATTATACCAAAAATTATACCATTAAACCAAGTTTGTCAAACGTGACATCAGATGGTTTTTTTACCTCTGGGTTTCTGCCTACCCTACAAGGGATACAGGTGTGAAGTTATGTATTAAAAATCTTATTCCTTGAGTGCACGGATGTGCTACTTAGTATAAAGGTTCTTCAATATGTTTATTATGGAAGGAATTCCCGAGATTCCCAAGGGAACGGCAAAAATAGGACTTTTTAGTTTGTATGAAAAATCTTATTCCTTGCACTAAGTTGCACTGGCGTGAAACTTAGTCTTAAGGTTTTTTCAATGAATGTCTGTTTGTATTATGGAAGAAGTTTCTGAAATTATCTCAAGGAGGGCACTTAAGCGCGTACGAAGTTGCGGGAAAAAGCTCTTTGACCCATATATCATGAGCCATATGATTAAGTGATCTAGTATAATCTACTATAATGGCCAATAGTGTTCAATACTTACCTTTTCACAACAACTTTTTCGATGCTGGACTGGGAGTGAAAGAAAAGCATAGAATGTACCAGCTGCTTCTCTTCCCGGGAATACTGTAAAACTCAGTTACGGGACAGAGGTTTTATTGACGTTTTTGTGGGCGATAGGCTGACCCCCCGTCACTGCAGTAGTCTCTCTCCATCATTATTATACCTCCAAATTTTGTCAAACGTGATATCAGATGGTTTTCTATTCTCTGGTGTTCTGCATACCCCATAAGGGAGATAGGCGTGAAGTTATGTATGTATTTCACAATTCTGTCTGCATATACGGGACATTTATTTGCGGAGCAGATTATTAGAATCTTTTTTTACACTGTCAACACATAGGTACGTTTGATTCATAAAAATCATTAAGTTGTTTGTTAACTTTAAATAAAAAGATGTATAATCTATACATATAATAAAATGGTAGGAAAGTCAAAACTGTACATTGAATATTTTTTTAAAAGAATACTTGGGGTATGATCTACAATCGAAACAGAAACAAAAAATATAGTTTTTAGAATTTTTGTCTGTTTGTCTGTTTGTCTGTTTGTCTTTCCGGGATAAACTCAAAAAGTACTGCATGGATTTACTTCAAATTTGGCATGAAGATAGTTAAGAAGTCGGGTCAACATATAGGCTACATACTATCACGCTAGCAGTGTTATAATCGTAGGTGCGTTTGGTGCTGCATAGCGTTCACGCAGACGACGTCGCGGGCAGCAGCTAGTCAGCAATAAATATGTTTTTACGTTTGTCTTTTACTAGAAATGACAAGACTCAACTATATTCTCCTATTTCTCTCAAAAGAGACTTAACGGTTCTATTTTTAACCGAAGTATTTTTCTTGTCAACAGATGATGAAGAAGAAGGCACAGCAGAGTTGGAGCTGGAGGCGCTGTACAGACGCTACTGCGTGCGGTTAAAACACGCATTGTTTATATCGGCGCTGTGTGTAACATTGACCTGCTGTGCCGTGCTGCTTGCCGCTATTTGCGTGCTGCATTCTCATGTAAGTTCTATTTATTTATATGATAAGAAAGACGTTAATTTTAACGACGAAAGTTAAAGAATTCATTACGCAACGCATGGATACATAAGCGCAATGCAATAGATACTTAGCGGGTGGTAGTGTGCGTGTGGCGGGCGGGAACACTGCTGTGTGCGTGTTGACAGAGGCAGCGCGTAGGAAAAAGTGTAGTTAGGTATCTTTATTTATTCATAGAAATTTCTGGTGAAATTTCTATGAATAAAAAATTAAATACCTACTTTTATTAAATAATTAAAATCAGAATCGAGTTCAGAGTGCTCTCCTTCAGTATCTAAAATTTGTCACCAGTCACCCTATTATTATAAAACATTCACGTTTAAATTAAGCTAAAAGATGTTATTTTGAATCTTATATTATATCATGTTATAAATGCGCACTAGTCCAACCTCCGCCGTGCATCTATCGTCCCGTTGTTATGGCGCGGATGTTGTTCGGAATTTGGTATACGATGGACCACTTCTTCTTCTTTGCATGTCGACTTTAGCGTCTGATTTGTGAGGACCAGTACTGAGCCACTGGCAAGGCACTATTAGTGGCTTTGTAGGGGATTTTGCGTGTCTTAGGTGTTGCAACATGCGGGGCAAGTCAAAAAATGTGCCATCGTCTGGGAAGAGATAGCACACTGACATTTGCTGTCAGAACAAGGACAGCATCACTAACAATATGAATACGCCGGAATCGGAGTGATTCCTCTCTTTTATTCGACATCAGGGTATTCTTGGGGGTTTCATGATCATAATCAATATATATAAAACTGTTCAGTTACTGACTGAGTGACTGAGGTACTGAGTGACTGAGGTACTGAGTGACTGAGTGACTGAGTGACTGAGTGACTGACAGACAACGTACAGCCACAACTACTGGGCGTAGAGAGCTGAAATTTGGAATAAACATTCTTTAGGGGATGTAGGGGTGCACTAAGGAAGGAATTCCCGAAATTCCCACGGGAACGGGAAATATAGGACTTTTTAGTTTGTATGAAAAATCTTATTCCTTGAGTGCACCGACGTGAAACTTGGTGTAAAGGTTTTTCAATGTGTGTCTGGTTGTGTTATGAAAGGAATTCCCGAAATTCCCACGGGAACGGGAAATATATGATGTTTTAGTTTGTATGAAAAAATCCCATCCCTTGAGTGCACGGATGTGATACTTGATATAAAGGTTCCTCAATAAGTGTCTGTTTGTATTATGGAAGGAATTCCCGAAAGTCTCACGAGAAGGGGTTGGACTTTTTATAATGTATGAAAAATCTTATTTCTTGAGTGTACGGATGTGATACTTGGCATGAAGGTTCTTCAAAGAGTGACTGGTTGTGCTACGAAAAAAATTCCCAAAATTCCCACAGGCGCGGGAAATATGTGATGTTTAGTTTGTATGAAAAAAACTTATTCCTTGAGTGCATGGGTGTGATACTTGGTATAAAGGTTCTTTCAGTGGGTGTCTGGTTGTATAGTTTCTGAAATTTTCACGAGAAGGGTAGTTAAGCGCATACGAAGTTGCGGGATAAAGCTAGTTCTCTAATAAAGTCTTTTGCGTGGGCGTCTTTAAGGCGAGTCGGTTTTTCTTCTCTCGATGATGCTTATGGTGACGAACCGATTGATCTTCGGTGCACGACAGAAAATCTATAAAAATCGGAAGAAGAATTAAAAGTAAATTCCATTTTTTAACCTAGCATAGTATAAATTTTAGGCATTCGTTTCCCAGAATATACCCTAAGGTGAATTCTTTAGGGTAACAGATCGGAATAACACACACCGCCGACATTTATAACTTTTGTTACAATTTGTAATAATGAGCGAGACGACAAATGAAATGCAACATTCTCTATAGTTGCGTAACTGCTGTTGGGGGCGTCTTTAAAGTTTGACAATATCGAACCATCTTATACCTTATGATCTTCTGTTTCGAGCAGCATATTGTTATTGACAAAGTTACAGGTACTGTTTTACGGAGGAACTTTGATGAAACCGGGATGGAACTTTCGACATTATTGCATTTTGATTGTTCGTAGAACATTTCAAGGATCTCAAATTAAGGTTCATGTCTTAGGATGTATATAATTTGATTTTACATAATGAATTAATGCAGAGCACAAAATAAACGACTTCACGTCAAAACTTTGACTGAGTTATAATGTCATCAACGTAAACATTTTCCAAAATCATACATATTTTTTCAAAAATTTGAAATTTTCAATGAAGTTCTAAACCGATTTCGATGAAATTAATATGGGACCATCTATGAGTCCTCTACCATATGAAACAAGAATTTTTAAAATCGATTCATAATTTTCCGAAATATCGTGTAACAAAGACACAAAAAAAACATATAGACGAATTGAGAACCTCCTTCTTTTTTGGAAGTCGGTTGAATATAGGGCAAATAAGCGAATGAATTAGTTGTGTATTGTTGGACTGTGAGCAAATGAAAAATATAAAATGTGCCAGCTGCTTCTCTTCCCGGGCGTACTTAAAAGTCAGTTAAGGGACAGAGGTTTGGTCGGAGGTTTTTTTGTGAGCAATAGGCTGAGCCCCTGTCTCGGCAAAAGTCTGTCCCCATCATTATAATACCTCCAAATTTGTCAAACGTGACACCATCTCATGTCACTTTATATAAATGAAATGAAAATGAAAATGTTTATTTCAGACAAAAATTATCCATACACTTACACTTAATATTAGTAAAAAACACAACTTATAACTTCTGGTGTTTTGCCTTCCCGTAAGGGATGCAGGCGTGAAGTTATGTATGTATCTATGTAAATAATTCATACCTTCGCATATGGAACTTACTGCAGGAGAACTACCATAATGTTGCGTTAACGTCCTGGGAGCATTAGATTGTAATGTACATACTACAGTAAGGACGGGTGTCAATAATAAAACTGCCTATCTAGTATCCAAAACACAGCTGTGTGGGCGAGGAAATACGTGCAAAACAGTGGAATTCATAGTTATATTTCACAAAACGGTATTTATCTCAAATAGAATCTGATGTTGTCTTATACCTGACAGGGAAAATTGGGCTTAATTTAATGTTTACTGAAACGAAATTTAAAATTTATATGAATGACGTTCCAATAAAAGAAGACAAACATAATTTACCTGCAAAATAAAAATCAAACAACAAGAAAACCTGAGCTCTGTTTATCTTAATAAACGCAGTAAATTCATTTCACAAAATGTACAATCTACACAATATATGCCGGCGACTGTACATTGTTTACAAATAATATTTTTCGTAGCGAATGTTATGCTTATAAGGAAAAAGACAATAAATTCGCTTGATGCGTATTGAAAAAGTTTATGCGTAGTACTTATTGAAAGTTATGTTTAGTATGTATGAGATATATCTTTGTAAAAGTGAAATAGAAGTTGCGTTACGAAGGCAATTTAAGGAAAAAGGCAAAGTATCAAAGAAGATTTTCTCATATATAGAATCGAATAAGAATTTAATTTATTATAACGGCAATAAAAAAATATAATACCTTTTTGTTTTGATAAAAAGTCACTTGAAAGACGGTGAGCATTTTGCTCACGTGCGCCTACTCGTATAACTTTTTAGGGCGCGCCTTCTCACCGGCTAAATATTCTGATACCCACGAACCAGCAATGGGCCCGCTTGTTGTATTACGGCCAAAACGAAGAGACTCATAGGCCCAAAGTTAAAGAAGGGCTACGATGATGAGCGCTGCCTTGTATTTGCCTAGTGCGTATGAAAGAGCGTATTAACTGTTGCGCGAGCTACAGAGAAAGTGTCTTATACCTTACTACGTTCCTCTTGCGCTGCGTCTACGAACCGTAGTACTTTTAATGCAAGTGCTCCGTAGTATGGAAAGTTAAAAATAGAAAGCTATGTCGACGAATCAGTTGAATACTTATATAACTGGATGATTATTGAAAAGCGTACCTTATAGTGCGAATTAATGTGAATTTGATTAAGTAATTTAATGTAAGTTAATGAATGAATACAGATTTGACTTGAAGTAAACTATAATTATGAGGGAGTAGAGGAAGCTGAATGCAATCAATAATGGAGTGACATTCCATTAAATCTCCACTGTTATAGCTTGGAGTTGGAGAAGAAGGAATCTGGTTATCGACGGATTTGGTTAGAAAGGCTCACGTACGTATATGAAACTTATACGCTTTGGTATCAAAATATCTGTATTTTTTTTCGCGTTAATTTGGCTATTGTATTATTTGGTATTTCAAAATTAACATGCCTTTTGTGGTGAAAAGGACCCGACAGTAGGGCCAGTCGGTCGGGAATCAGGGAATTATCAAACAATAATTTTTGCATGCGTGCTGGAAGCGAACCACCGACGAATCACAGCCTTTCAAGGTGTCTAACCAATGTGGCTGGGGTCAAACCGTACGCGGATTTTTTCGCGATGATTTTTGTGGAAATAACTTACCACATCGAAATAAAATTAGTTTTAATTTTTATTACTGTTTTGCATATCTAAAACTACACGTCTACGGGCGGAAAGGACCTGACGATGTGACCAGATGTTTCGAGATCAGGGCAGGAGAGACACAAACGGCGAACAATTCTGATAGTATCAAGTAAAACGGCTTTTATTTACAAATTATTATGTTTTTCTTTCAAAGTGAAGATTAGTAAAGAAAAAATCTAAGATCTTAGAGAAACACGGGTAAAGTAAGAAACTAACTTTTCATAAATCATTCCTGGAACACATCAATAATATTATTGTTTCATCCAAAAATATAAATTATATTTAACTTTGCGCAAACTTACCCTAAGTGTTCCCTTGTCTCTGCCTACCCCAAGGGGAGACAGGCGTGAGGTTATGTATGTATGTATGTATTTCTTTGAACTCAAAGATATTTATGATCTCATTATTTCGCATTAATATTAACTCTGTAACGAAATAATAACCCATCTTCTCGGATTTAACACTTAGTTATTTAAATCCACGGAAGGAATCATAAATAAAGCCTACCATACTGTTAAGCTAATAAGATTTGAAATATTAAGCCATTCTATCTTCTGTTTACTTTGCATTAAGGTTAGATATCGGATGCGAAAGGAAATCTTTGTTTTAGGGTATTCTTGAATAATCCACACTTATATGTAGATTCGATTCAGTTTCGAGTCACATTAATACACCCCAAGGCCCGTTAAAATACACGCCGGATCAAATGGGACACTATTGGTGCCATTCCGTCCGGTGAACCCCGCCAATGCCGGAGCTACCGGGCACGATGTCACACTTTTCCAAACCTTTTTTTAAATAAAATAAATAAAAAAATCCCCAGACAATCACATTAACTACACGTCCTCAAAGTAAGCAAAGCTTGTGTTATGAGATACCATGTAGCGAACTAGGGGGAAACCTAGAATATAAAATACATATTGTACAGATAAACGCGCAGACCCCGATCATTTTTTTCTTGTTCCGTGCGGCAATCGAACCCACAACCACTGGCATCTGAGGCAGATAGGTTTACCCCATCGCCGAAGTGGTCAATAATAGGAAATATTTCCCATAGTTGGCCCTAAATCTGAGAAAGTTCGGTAAATTTTGCTTGGTATAAGTTAACATGAAGAATGAATGTATATTTTCAACCGACTTCCAAAAAAGGAGGAGGTTCTCAATTCGTATGTATGTTTTATTTTGTGTCTTTATTATACGATATTTCGAAAAATTATGAACAGATTTTGAAAATTCTTGTTTCGTATGATAGAGAATACTTCATAATTGTTCCCATATAAATTTTATTGAAATCGGTTGAGTACTTCATTATAAATTTAAAATTCATACATTGATTTCGGAAAATGTTTACGTGGATGACATTCTAAGTCGGCCAAAGTTTTGACGTGAAATCGGTTTTTTTAATGCTCTGCATTCATTGATTATGAAGATTAAAAGTAATTAATATTTATTAATTAATATTAATAAAAACGACGACGGCCAAAGCTAATCGAATCGAATCAATCCAATAGTAAAAAAAATCTTTAAATAAATAACAAAATACAATTCTTTCTTTGTATTTCTTCAATTCTTCTTATTACAGTACTCGTTCGGTGTTTTGCAAGCTACTCGTAGTACTCGTAAGTTGTTTTGTGAGGTATACAGGGTGGATTTCGACGAAAGACCTTTGCGGAAATATTGCATCGTTTAAGTGATACATGGTTGGTTTATAATGTTTAGAAACTTAAACGAAGTAAAAGAAAAAAATACAAAGTTCACTCATTTTTAAATGTGGTGTTAACTCTATATTGCGTCTGCGCATCACGGCAAGATGGCTAGATAAAGAAATCGCCGTCGGGAAAACTCGGGATATTACGTTTATTTCCGAGAGTTGTTGTCATTGTACTGGTGTAAGAATGACACATAAATGTCAAATAAAGCAAATAAAATGCAAAAATATGAATATCAGTTACTTTATTACAATTTTTACATACGGTGTTCAAATGTTCCTCCGTGTCTTATAATATAATACACGCTGCAGCCCGTGCCCGAGTATGTCGGTGCACATGCAATAATGTCTGATCTTCACGATTTTTCCTACGAAGAATGTCGAAGGCAGCAATCAACCTTTGTTTCATTTCGTCCGGTATTAATTTTTTTGACGATAACCAAAATAAATTAAAAAAAAACAAAAAAAACATTCGGAAATAATTTTATGAAGCGAGTTAACGAACTAAAACCTTTTTATCACTTTAGGGCGCGTTCACATAGAACGTCCGATTTAACAGGATCCTCTTTAACTGATCCGTCGCTACTGGTGGTAATATTCACACAGCATTTACAAGACCAATTTTAACGGATCCGTCGGTACTGGAGGTAATATTCACACAGCATTTACAGGACCGATTTTAACAGATCCGTCGCTACTGGACTTTCGTTCTTCAGTGTATCCATAAAGTAACTTTTATAGGTTGAGATAGAGATATCAGCTTAAACGGGGAACTAGCGCCATCTAGAACTTAGTGACGGAAACTTTTACTAGAACCAGTCGGGAACTTTCCCTGTATTTTTCTTTAAGAATATTTAAGATTCCTCTAATATGTATATTATCATGATTATATGAAATATGTATATATCAGAAAACCGTTATCACTATCGATATTCCAATAAACATGCAAAGGTCGAATTGCAGCGTTGTTTCCGAAATCGGAATCGAAAACGGGTGCGCAGTAACGAACACAGGTAACGAATGAAAGATAGATTTAATGAGTCGGTTAGGTGATTGATTGAATGAACCGAAGAATGAAAAGTAGGATGAAAGAGACATTGTCTATGGCATTTTTCTAATTTTATAAATTATAAACAGCGCCATCTATATCTTAGTGAATCTAACGAAATTAAGTGAAAACACCGTGAGTGTATCGACTACTTTCTACGAGGATGGACGTTGTATATTTCATGCTAGTTTGTCTTCCATACAAATACTATTACTACTAGCGCTACGCGCTGGGCACTACTGGAACTTTTGTATATTTTTCTGCGTTCGATATAGTACCAGGCAGCGTATTTATAGTATAGTATTCAACCAATCAAATTGTTGCACTCGTTGCATTTGCTTATTTTTCTGTGTCTTTTTTGGCGCTGAATTCTTTTGTTAGTGTTTTCTACAAAGTACGTTGAGTGGAGTGTTTACCCCTCGATTTTTTACGATTTCAAATCAAAGATTTTACTTTTGTGAAGTGATATTTTTACATAGGATGCTGACTTTCTAGTGAGATAGTGAGTTAAGAAAAGGAATTGCATTGATTTTGAATGACCGGTGCAAGGAGGTGAACAATTTGTGTGGCAAAAGCATTGAGTTTGACGAAAACGACCCGAATAAATCTATGGCCTATAATTATTATATCAAACACAAATAATAAAGAAAAAATAAATAATTGTCTGAGATGCATATTTTTTACCCCCAACTCGCATAGCATCATGCTTTGTGCAGTTTATTTCAACTTATTAGTATTGCGCAGTTTGCACAATAGTAATAACTGGTACTACGAATTTCTGAAAATTTGAAAGTGGCGGTACGGCCGGGCTGCATTCTAGGGTTGTTTTGGTCAAAAAGGTTCCTAGAGTGGATACTGTGTGGCGCTAAAGTGCAAAAACCGCGAGACGTATACTTTAGTACTTATATTCATCTATGGTATATTTTTCAAACGCCTTGCTTGCCATGATTATGAGAGCACTGGACAGTAGGCACGTGCACTACTCTAGGAATGAAACCGGCAAATGGCGGCTGTGTGCAGCACACCGCAACCCACGCACCCCCATGCCAAGCCTGCTTATTTTGTCGGATCGGTATTATTTACTGGATCCGGAATACTCTTCTATGTGAACTCGCTCATACAACTACATACGCTAATAACATTTACGTTTAAACGAACCTGTGAAAAGGACGTTCTATGTGTACGCGCCCTTAGTAAACGGAGACATTTTATTTATGACGAAAGAGGTTACTATCATCTTTACCTCATTGCTTATGACGATTGAGTACATTCGAGTGGTTGTCAAAGTCATTCCATGATGTGAATTGTTTGTTGTGGTTAGAATTATCAACTAAGGAATAACATAAATACTCCACCAGAAAATTTAATAAATAGAATAGAGACAATCACCTCTGCAAATCCTGCAACGATTTTTTTAGCGATGCACGCAGACATAAGAATGGATAAATGGCAACATATTAACGAAATATCCTGACTGACGTCTAAAGATTGTTTACAAGTAAGTTCAACCAAACCACCTGTGTAGGGTTGTCACAAAGTAGTTTTTGGTATGAATGTTTAAAAGGCTATAACTTGAAAACGATAACATATATTTCCATAGTTTCTATGGGGGAAATATAGTGCTAAGGTTGAACTATCTGCCAGTTCCGCAAAGGTCCCTCGTCAAAATCCACCCTGTATAAAAAAATATTTGAATTCATTATTCGTGAGTAATATAATTTTAGTACTGTTCTGACAAGGTAAATAATTGTAATAATAAAAAAAATATTAAGATTAGCAAAACTTTTGCCAAATTGCACTGTTCTGGTCACTGGCCGGTTCTAGAACAAACATCGTACTTGCCCGGGGAAGAATCCTTACCCATATAATGGGCTCATCAAAAAAGGTAAAAATCATTTTCTTTTATTCACTTACAGAGATCAATTTTAGAACAATTATTGTATAAGTACCTACTATAAAATCGTGTCCGTTTAAGAGTTTCACTAAAATATAAATCAATAAAATAATTGATTGTAGGTACCTAAAATTTAATATTTATCATAAGAAATATGTCTCTAACTAAAGACTTTAGAGGTTGTTGGTTCGATTCCCGCGCAATGCCATCATATCATATCTTAGTTTGTATTATTTTGTGTTTACTATGTAAAAGCGTATACTTATTATAAACCTAATTGCTTACGAAAGGGCTATATGGCATTTTGAGAATATCGTTCCATTCTTTATTGCATTATCTCTTTATTTTAAAAATATCACCATTACTCCACAATTAACTACCCTCAACTCGTGTTAAGAAAAATACCTCGAATGTGCCTAATTAATACAATATATAATGTTCATCATCTCGCCCTAAGGGCAGAGGGCTCAAATATTTATTTTTAGGGCTTTTCCATTCAACCTTTTTATTTATATCTTTGGAGATTCTAAGAAATAATACTCAAAATATGTGTATTCATCCTATGTTTATTTTAGAGTTATTGATTTTAGTTTTAATTTTAACTTCAATGGTTTTATGTGACCTAGGTTAACTTAAATATGGATTTTAGGTGGCAAATTACTTGTATAAAATAAAATGTGGATTAATATTCTTTAAAAGCAATTACGGCTTGACATTGACACTGTGACATTGACACTTTTTCCCGTGACTCAAGAATATTTTTTTATGGTTTGCATTATAGTACGCACATGTAAAATATAAAATAATCAACGAATGCAGAGCATTAAAAAAAAACAAAAACCTTGAAAAAAACTTTGAAATTTATAATGAAGTACTCAACCGATTTCATTTAAATTTATATGGGACCAACTATGAAGTAAGAACAATTTTCAAAATCATTTCATTATTGTCCGAAATATCGTGTAACAAAGACAAAACAAAAAACATACTGACGAATTGAGAACCTGGAGGAGGAACCTTGGAAGTCGGTTTTTTTTTTTTTTTATAAATTATGGATGGGACGTTTGTCTTCCATGACACCTGATGTTAAGTGAACATGAAGACTAAGGTGGTACACATCCATCCACGAGAAACCTATTCACTCGACGCTTAAAAGTACTAGGACTATATTGGTCAGGGAAAATAGACGCAGGCAGTTCATTCCAAACCTTGGCGACCCGTATCAAAAAGGAACTGTCAAAGCGCTTAGTTCGACTTTTCGGAATATCTACCACATACGGATGGAAGTTCTGTCTGCGTCTAGTAGTCCGATGGTAAAAGGGTGAGGGTTCAATTTGTTCAAACAGAGCACTAGCGCACTCACCAAAATGTATCCTGTAGTACACGGTTAGACACGCAACCTTACGACGATGCTCTAAGGTCTGCAGTTTTTTGGTTGTAAGGTCGACGTCGTTAATAAGTTTACGGGCTCTTCGGTCAACGGAGTCCAGCGCTTCTAGTTGATACTTGGCTGAACCATCCCAAAGATGACTGCAGTACTCCATGCATGATCGCACTTGAGCTGTGTATAAGTTTAGAAGCTGTGCAGTGCCGAAGTACCGCCGCACCTTCGAGATGATTCCCAACTTTTTCGAAGCTACTTGAGCCATGGACACAATTTGTTGACCGAAGTTCAAACTGGATGTTACAGTTACGCCTAAAAGCCCTAGATGGTCAGTGATGGGGACAGATACATTTTGGAAAGTGGGCGTAAATGTGAAGGTGCTCTTTTTTGCGGAGAATAGACACGCCTGAGTTTTGGACGCGTTGAATTTGACCAAATTCGACTCACCCCAATCGGATACTTTTCGTAAGGTCAAATCAACGCGCTCAATCATTGACTTTCTCAAACTCTGGATTTCACGGGGGCTCGCTCGCGCATTGGATACGTATCTCTCTACAACAGTGCTGTCATCAGCATAACCAATAATGCCCGGTGTTAAAAGGTCATTAATGTGCCGCAAGAATAATGTTGCAGAGAGAACAGATCCCTGAGGTACCCCGGCATTAATTGCCATTTGGTCGGAGGAGTAGCCATCTAAGACTACTCGAATTGACCGTTCCCTCAGAAAATTAGATATCCAGTCGCAGAGCCTAATCGGTATGCCATATGCTGGAAGCTTACTTAAGAGACCATCATGCCAGACCCTGTCAAAGGCCTTGGAAATGTCTAAGGATACAGCTATTGCTTCACCATGACCCTCCAAGGCCTCACTCCATAAGTGAGTGGCATACACGAGAAGATCGCCGGTCGAGCGTCCGTTGCGGAAACCATATTGGCTATCGCTTAGGAGCTCGTTGGTCTCGAGGTATGCCAGGAGTCGATTATTCAATACACGTTCCATGACTTTGCAAAGTATGGAGGTGATTGAAATTGGTCGATAGTTGACAGGATCGGCACGGCTTCCCTTCTTCGGTATTGGCTGTACGTTACCAAGCTTCCAGGACTTGGGGACCTTACCCGATTCCAATGAAAGTCGATAGAGGCGCGTCAAAACGGGAGACAACTCAGCTGCGCAGCGTTTTAGGACCACTGCAGGAATACCGTCTGGACCACTAGCTTTGTTCTCGTCTAGGTGCAGCAAGCATTTAAGAACCTCCTTTTGGCGAATGTGAACGGTACCCATTGTAGGTCCGAACTGAGGTAATTGGGGTGGGATTTTTCCTTGGCAATCTAGACGAGAATTTTCCGCAAAGATACTAGCAAATAAATCTGCTTTCTCCTTAGCAGTGTGGGCCAGAGAACCATCGGGTTTCCTCAGTGGTGGCAGCGACGGGCGACAAAAGTTCGTTTCGACCGACTTGGCAAGGGACCAGAAAGCTTTACTTCCCGAAGGGTATGCTGCTATTCTGTCTCCGATACGGCCTATGTGGGCAAAACGAGCTCTTTTGATCACCTTTTTGCAGGACTTGGCGGCAGCGTTGTATATTTTCTTAAGTTCATGCGAATCCAGGGCTTTGCTTCTGCGAGCATTTGCCCAGGCTTTGTATGCTTCCCGCTTTCGCTTTTCAGCGGCAAGGCAAGCACTATTAAACCATGGGCAAGCTTTGGTTTCAAGGGATAGGTCAGCGTGGGGAATGTAGTACTCCATTGCTTGAACTATCACACTTGAGACAGCATCAGCGCAGCACGATGGATCGGTTGATGTAAAACAAGTTTGCCGCCATGGATAAGATGCGAAGAAATGTCGCATTTCATCCCAATCTGCTGACTTGTAACGCCATACTCGCCTGGAGCCTTTTGGGCGGGTGTCAGGTGGCGAGTACAGCGATACAGATTTCACCATACAGTGATCGGATGTCCCTAAAGGAGCAGTGACGGACACCGAGTATCTGTCAGGATCGGTTGTCAGCAGAAGGTCCAAGCAATACGCAGTATGGCCAGCAACGTCGGGGATGCGCGTAGGCTCGTTAACAAGCTGTGAGAGACCATAAGTCAGCGAAAACTTAAAAGCCTCTCTGCCAGCATGGTCAGTGTCCTGATACGGGTATAACCACTGCCCGTGGTGAGCATTAAAATCCCCCAGAAACACCAACTGCGCCGTGGGAAAACGTTGCTGAATCTTATCTGCTGCATTGCCAAGGTATTCCATAAGCTTCGTTGTCTCCCGATCTCCGCTATGTGAACGATAGATACAGGCGTAAACCACTTGGTCTAGGCCAGTATCTATGTGAACCCACATGACTGAAAGGTCCGGCACTTCCAAGTAACGGAGACGCTGATAACAGATCGCGTCACTGGCATACATGCACACCCCGGCGTGCGGGCGGAAAAGAGACTCCAGGATATAGCCTGGGTAACCAAGGTATGCCGAGTCTGACGGATCGCAGATCTGCGTCTCCGTTAGAAAGAGTAGGTGTGGTCTCTCCGTCTCAAGATGGTGGTGGACATCATTCAGATTAGAGTGCACTCCTCGGATGTTACAGAAGTGCACTTTAAGGGAGAGGAAGTGCAACCGCTGTTGAACCGTACTCTTTTTAGGACCTTTCATTGTGAATTGGTAGTGGAGTGAATAGGGAGGAGAATAGAAGTTGAGTGAAGCGCTGCAAATGGAACCAAGCAACTCGTAGGGAACAACGCACCATTAGGGAACTCGCCTGGAGACTGCGGGGACGCCCGAACCCCCCCGAGGTCGCCATCGGGTCCTCTCCAACCGGTCGCCAACCGGCACGATGGAGCCTCCCGGGATTTTTCGCGAGGTGGCGGGGCAGCCTTTCTCATGTGGCTGGCATGCTACTTGGGCCCCCTACTACCTGCGGTCGGCCAGCGGTGCACCGTGCTTCGGATCTCGCTACCCTCCAAAACGAGTTACCTGGTGAGTCACTATCCTACGAGTTGAAAACAGTTCTCCAATGCAGCACGATTACTCAGACCTACCCTCCTAAATGGCTACACTAAACAACATGCCGGAACGCGACTAAGTCACTTGGCGGCATGGTTTTGTCTAGTGGGTGGTGACAAGCCGCGGCCGAAGCCTACCACCAGATGATACCGCTCGTTTAGCGCCACCCAGGGACCACGTACAAGGCATCGAGGGCTAAACCTTGCGGACGCGAGCAGTTTTCAGTCCCCAATACTCAGTTGAAATACTCTGTGTGCCAACGTATTTATCCGTCATCTAGTAAGTACTTGTACTGCAAGACATGAATCCTAATGCTAGTTTTGGGGCTAAGTTAATATATGCAGGGTGACTGGTGGGTCACTTTCAAAATTCCAGGACGTAATAGTTTTAGACCATACATGAAGAGAAAAAATAAATTAAAAAAATAAATATTAATCATTTACTGAGTAAACTTCTCCGAATGTTAAAGAATTTATTACGCAACGCATGGTTACATTAGCGTTATACAATAAATACTTAGCGGGTGGTGTGCGTATGGCGGGCACACTGCTGTGTGCGTGTTGACTGAGGCAGCGCGTCGGGAAAAGTGTAGTAAGGTCTCTTTATTTATTCATTGGGATTTCTGGTAAAAAATTAATTACCTACTTTAATTACATCGAGTACAGAGTGCTCTCCTTCAGTATTGCAAATTTGTCACCAGTCACCCTGTATATGTGCCATACTTTATCTACATCCAATAAAAGGAAAAGTCTGTTTGTTGAGGTCATCTTGAAGAATACTAATCAGATTTTGATCTGGTTTGCGGTTTTTCACGGTTTTTGTCAACAAAATTAGTAAAAGTAGAGATTACTAGCTGTTGCGCGCGGTTCTACTTACACAATTTCAAATTCCGCGGGAATTTTGGGATAAAAAGTATTCCAGACTGTACTCTATCACTATGCCAAATTTCATCCAAATCCGTTGAGCTGTTCTCCCGTAATTGAGGAACAAACATCCATACATAGAAACATTCACATTTGTGATATTAGTAAGATATAAAAGTAATAAATTATATAATCTATATTTTCACTGATAAATTATACACTGGGATGCGTGCGCGCCGTGTTTTTCTCGATACAACCTACATATATTGATCCTTATTCCTAAGAAAAAAATTTTTTTTCTATAATTTCGATAGGCACCACGTAATTTCATTATATTACGTGGTGCTCCGGGCATAATTCTAAAGTCGAAAAATAAGGACTACCCTCATATATATTATAAACTATATTTTAACTTTATTTTATTTATATTTTTAAGAAACTGCCGGCTTTTGCGTATTATTTATGTGCAATTCATACGTCTCTGTTTTCATATGTAAGCATTCTAACTGTATGGAAATCCTTTGAATTAGATGATAAATTGAAACCTTCATCATTCTACAACCGTGAAATATTTCCATTCAAAATAACAAGCTGCTGCGTTGCTTTTCCACATGATTAGAGGACTATCAAACAAACAGACAAATTACTTAAATTATATAATTCCAACAGTAGTCATATATTTACGCAGTATATTCGCTTATTACTAGGTTCTATATTACGAGATTTCTTTTAATTTCGAATTTGTATTATCTACTTAGATTAATCCCTAAAAATATATATTACATTCTCAGAATCACTATACAAATTTTGATCGGTTATTGCCTTTAACAACTTAAAAAACGTGATGTGTACATATTTATTGTGTATTAAGTTAATATTTCGTTATTTTAGCAACCTTTCCACCTCGATACTGGTGTTAAGACGCCTCGGTAAATATTCCATTTGTATATTAAATTCTTTAATAAATTAGTGAAAACCATCAAGCGCGCCATGCATCCACCTGATCCACTCATAATAACCATCCGGGCTTCATGACCATAATCTATACTTGAAAAACAAAACGGTTTTTTTGTGGTTGATAGGAGAATTATACATACATACATAAATAACTGAGATTTACAATTTCTGAAAAGAAATTGGTCTCGGGTGGTTTAGCTGGAAATATAATAGGTTGGGGAAAAAGACTTTCCGCATTATAGTATGTATGAACTTGTAATAAAATCTCTTTGGCTATAGTATTTGTATCTGGCTGGTTTTGGTATCATTGAAAGTTAAAATTTTAAGGAACATTATTCCAAATTCAAATTAGGAAAATGTGTGATTTTCATTTGTTTTTCGTACTGTCAAGATGAGTGAATCTAATGAAGAAATTCGATACATTTTAAAATTTTACTACAAAAAAGTTAAAAATGCAACGCAAGCCGCGAAAAAAAATTGCGATGTTTATGGACTTAGTGCAGTGTCTGTGAGAGTAGCACAAATTTGGTTTAAGCGTTTTCAATCCGGAAATTTTGATGTCAAGGATGCACCTCGCTCTGGTCGCCCTATTACGGATAAAATGGATGCCATTTTTGAAAAAGTGGAGCAAGATCGACATATCAGTAGTTACGACGTAGCTGAAGAACTGGGAATTGACCACAAAACAGTTTTGACGATTTGAAAAGAGCTGGGTACACCAAAAAGCTCGATATTTGGGTACCTCACGAGCTCACTGAAAGAAACCTAATGAACCGTGTACTCATTTGTGATTCTTTATTACGCCGTTACGAAACCGAATCATTTTTGAAGAAGCTGATAACTGGTGATGAAAAGTGGATCACGTACGATAAGAACGTGTGAAAAAGGTCGTGGTCAAAGGCCGGTCAGGCTTCACAGACTGTGGCGAAACCCGGGTTAACTCGCAATAAGGTCATGTTGTGTGTGTGGTGGGATTGGAAGGGCATTTTCTCATTATGAGCTGTTACCACCAGGCAGGACTATCGATTCTGAACTCTACTGCGAACAACTTATGAGATTAAAACAAGAAGTTGTGAGGAAGCGGCCGGAATTGATCAACAGAAGGGGTGTGGTGTTTCATCATGATAACGCTAGACCTCACACATCTATAGCCACCCAGCAAAAATTAAGAGAGTTTGGCTGGGAGGTGTTAATGCATCCGCCGTATAGTCCTGACCTTGCACCTTCAGATTTCCACCTGTTTCGGTCTCTTCAGAATTCTTTAGGCAGTGTTAGGTTAACATCACGAGAGGACTGTCAAATCCACTTGTCGCGGTATTTTGATGAGAGGTCCCAAATTTTTATAGCAATGGGATCATGTCCCTACCTACAAGATGGCAAAAGGTTGTCGAACAAAATGGTACATACATAATTTAGTTAAATGTCAATAAACTATATTAAAAAATGTTTTAAATTTTCTTAAAAAATGCGAAAAAAACTTTTTCCCCAACCCAATATACCACTAGCCACCGCGCGCGGTTTTACCGCGTATCTTTTGATCCCGTGGGAATTTCAAGCCTATAACCTTCCTCAAGAGTTAGGCTATTAATTGCAAAAATATTTTTTTCGAATCCCTCTTGTAGTTTCTGAGATTAGCGCGTTCAAACAAACAAACTCTTCAGCTTTATATATTAGTATAGATTAGATTGAGCTACGTTATCAATATAACGTAAAACAGAATATGTATTTAATTTATTTATTTACTTAGAGTATATATGCTAAGTAATTTAGATGGCGTGCCGCTAGCGCCCGGCAGCTCAGTTGGAAGAGCACTCGTACGGCAAGCGAGACGTCCCAGGTTCGAGTCCTGGTCGGGTGATTTTATTTATCATTTTTTTATTGAGCATTATTAAATGCAAATACTTAAAACATATTATCATACATAAATAATTTTACGCTGGACTCCCTTTGGGCTAAGCAAAGGCAAGAGAACGCCAATTGCTACGATCTAGACATACCTCTTGCGCTTCCTATGATGGTGTTGAAAACATGATAGACACATAATATTTTTCACATACACACACAAAACCAATGCCACTCATACTAAGACACTAACTTTATATCAGCTATGGTAAAATCACTCAAGATGAACCTGGTGATCTGTAACACAGGAGTCATCCTATTTCAGACACCAGCTCCTAGCACACTGATTTACTTTTAATGTCTCTAGTTTTATGGAAAAATGTGTATGGAGAAATAAACTTTTATTTTACATACATACATAACTTCACGCCTGTATCCCTTATGGGGTAGGCAGAACATCAGAGGTTATAAGACCAACTGATGTCACGTTTGACTAATGAGGTATTATAATGATTGCGAGAGGCTATTGCAGTGACAGGGGGTCAGCCTATCGCCCACAAAAATGCCAATAAAACATCTGTCCCTTAACCGACTTTTACAGTATGCCCGGGAAGAGAAGCAGCTGGCACATTCTATGTTTTTCTTTCACTCCCAGTCCAGCATGGAACTTTTATTTTATTATTTATTTATTATTATTATTTCCTCCAAGTTCATTAACCTGAAAACGTGAGCGCCGGTTACGGGTACTTTACATACACGTAACTTCACGCTTGTATCCCTTATGGGGTAGGAAGAACACCAGAGGTTATGAGACGACCTTATGTCATGTATGACAAATTTGGAGGCATTATAATAATGGAGAGAGACTTTTGTACCTACTTTATACGTGGCAAAAATTTACGCTGGTCAAACCGAGCCTGTCTACAAGGCCTTCTACTAGGTAATATCCAGCCATTAAATCGACCACGTAAACTATTCGTTCTTCATGGTAAGGTAGGCTGCAACAGAATTATACAGGGTCCGCCTATAATAGTAAATTACATTTTAATAGCAGAATAGGAATGACGAGTGAATCTGAATTTCGAAAGCAATTTTTTTTTTAAATATTTTTCATATATTAAAATTTCAAAATTGTTCACTATGAGTACAATTTAAGATTAATCTACATTTTATGACTTCATACAATTAGATGGAAACGTTTTTATTACTTGCTGTGTAGTCATAAACTACAGATCAAACTTAAATTTTGATTACTTAGTAGAATTTTGAAATTTTAATTTATGAAAAAAATATTAATTTTTTTTTTTCTTTATTATGACCCACCCGTCAGTCTTAATCTGCTATTAAAATATTATTGACTATTATAAGGCAACCCTATATATGTAGGTATACAACCTAGTTTCCCGCACCCATACAATATGCATGCAATTTGTATGAGTGCGGGAGACTGGGTGGTATACATAATTCTGTTGCAGACTGTACATCTGATAATCTGTTAGTAAATCCTAATATCATAAATACGGAAGTCTGTCCGTTTGACTGTTTGGATTTTAGGAGTAAATAATGAAAAAAAAATAGTACTCCTTAAGTAGGAGATAAAGTGAGTATTAAACCTCTTTATGAAGTAAAATAATCAGGAACAACCCCAAATCCATGTAACTTAGGGGGAGATTAGAGCTAAATAATACTGTCATAATACTATTATTCATCGGGAGGTTTTATTACCAAACTGTGGTTCAACTTCGTCTTCTAACTATATGTATGTAATGTTTTCAATAAGTAATAAATATAAAATTTAATATTTCAAAACTTTCCACCATATAAAAAGTTTTAACAAAAACTTTATTTGAAATACCAAACTGTACAACTAAGTAATAATGTTGTACCTTAGTACCTTTTATTTATTTATTTAACAATTTATGTACACATAGTTGAGATACAATTAAGAGACAATGAATAAAAATAAGTACAAAGGTACAGCTTATCTCTTACGAAATTTCTTACAGCAGACCCATGACTGGAGAGTTTGGTTTGAAAAGCAATAATAGTGTGTACTAAATACACATACATATGAATAAATATACATACCAATACATATTCATATACATATTATTTAATTTAATTTTACAGAATATCGTTAGGAAGCGATTTCTGCCAGGCAACCGTGATTTACCTGTCAAATTGACAGTTGTAAAAGAGGCATTGTTACACGTAAAGATGAAACTAAAAAGGAATTACAAACAAAAATGCGAGTAGAACATCTTCTTGACATAAATAAGGATAAATGATACCCAAAAAACTCTTTTTTGTCTGATCACTACAAAATTTAATACAAATATTAAATTTAAAAGCGTACTCTTTTTTTCTTTTTTAAACTTCGGTCAACAAATTGTTTCCATGGCTCAAGTAGCTTCGAAAAAGTTGGGAATCATCTCGAAGGTACGGCGGTACTTCGGCCCTGCACAGCTTCTTAACTTATATACAGCTCAAGTGCGATCATGCATGGAGTACTGCAGTCATCTTTGGGATGGTTCAGCCAAATATCAACTAGAAGCGCTGGACTCCGTTGACCGAAGAGCCCGTAATCTAATCAACAATGTCGACCTTACGACCAAAAAACTGCAGACCCTAGAGCATCGTCGTAAGGTTGCTTGTTTAACCGTGTACTACAGGATACATTTTGGTGAGTGCGCGAGTGCTCTGTTTGAGCAAATTGAAACCCTCACCCTTTTACCATCGGACTACTAGACGCAGACAGAACTTCCATCCGTATGTGGTTGATATTCCGAAAAGTCGAACTAAGCGCTTTGACAGTTCCTTTTTGATACGGGTCGCCAAGGTTTGGAATGAACTGCCTGCGTCTATTTTCCCTGACCAGTATAGTCCTAGTACTTTTAAGCGTCGAGTGAATAGGTTTCTCGTGGATGGACGTGTACCACCTTAGTCTTCATGTTCACTTAACATCAGGTGTCATGGAAGACAAACGTCCCATCCATATTTTATAAAAAAAAAAAAACTCTACGATAAAATAAAATAAATATGGTTTTGTTTAACACCAAAACATCCGATACTCTTTCAGCGTCTAAGTGCCAAAATTTTCTAATGTCTCGGCGTGATAGGCTTGGTATTTCACATGCGTGACAAAAAATACACAATTCGATGATAAAAGTATCGTAGAAACATCATGGAAAATGTCAAAGCTGTCAAATTTAGTAAGTTAAGTTTTAAATTCGAGCAGGAATGTAATGAGAGATTTTCTGACAGCTAATTAAAAATACAAAACGGTACAAAAATGGTACAAAAGGCTTCGATAGATGGCGCTTTACAAAAGGCGAAGTCTTATCTGTCATATAGATATTTATTCCAAACTGCGTTTTTAAAAGTAAAATAAATTAATTGATGTCTGTATCAGAAATTTAACCTATAAATAACCATAGATGATAAATACCACTTACCTACATTATAGTTTACAAACTTAACGCCTTCGGCTTTTTAAAAGTGCCATATATAGAGGTTTTTTGAACTTATCTTAATAAGCTGTCAGAAAATTCCTCATTGTAATTCAAACCTAGGAATGCTAAATTAAGTTAGAAAGTTCCAAGGCACCTCAGTTTGTACCTTAGGTCATCGCTTAGGGTCAGTTTAAAAGGGCTTTACCGGATAAGCGTGTCGCAAAAGGGACTAATATGAGTCGACCGACGCGCTTGGAGATAAAATAAATCTATACTAATATATAAAGCTGAAGAGTTTGTTTGTTTGAAAGCGCTAATCTCAGAAACTACAAGTGGGATTTGATAAATTCTTTTTGCATTTGATAGCCTAACTCTTGAGAAAGGTTATAGGCTATATATTATCCCGAAATTCCCACGGGATCAAAAGTTACGCGGGTAAAACCGCGCGCGGTGGTTAGTAAATAAATAAAATCCTCAGACAATCACACCAACTTGGCCCCAAACTAAGCAGAGCTTGTGATATGGGATACCATGCAGCGAACTAGAATATAAACCTAGAATATAAATACATATATTGATGAACGCCCAGATCTGAAACATCTTTTTTGTACATAAAATAACATAAAATAAATAAATGCCATTTTTAGATGCCTCCAATACGATTCTAATGTAACGGTGACGGCACTACAAGGTTATGTTGTGGAAATTACTGTCAGTGTCATAGGGATCAAGGTTCGCCGCGCCGGCTATAAGTATAACAGTAACGGCGGATACACATTGGTGTAATGGAATCAAAAACGCCCGATACCTGCGCTCGAGCTCGCTGTATTTGGACATGTATTGCGCACGAACTGAGCACTCAATACGGGCATCCTGAGTAAGATTTTTTCCGTATTTCGTCGCGAGCACGATCCGTCGCCGCACACGTTCTTTTCAACCAACTTCCAAAAGGAAGAGGTTATCAAATCGTGTGTACGTTTGTTACTTGATTAATTGGTCAATTATGAATCGATTTGGATGACTCTTGTTTCATTTGATAGATCACAATAAGTCAGAGGTGGCCCATAGAAATATAATGGAAATCGATTCAGTAGCTACTTAAAAAAATATGTATGAAAGCGGAGGATTTTTTTTTCTTTTGACTGGAGGAAAACGTGTAATCACGTCCCCGACCGCCCACGGGGGAGCAGCGGGGTATGCGGGGATGATCCGGCAGAAGGCCGGACCCACCCACTAAAAACCTCCAGGTGTACCTCATCCGCCATAAGTGTAGCTCACGGTACCACCATTGGCATTACCCGTGAGCCCCGGCGGGTTGCGCTCAGACTCAGCTGAGCGCCCTCCTACGACGGAAATGGTCCAGTACACAAGACCATTCCCCACCATAGCCCTAGTAGCCGCATCAGGTTCCCTCACCTGCTACGGCTGGCTATCGGCCCTATAAGGTGAGCGGTGCCGAGGAGGCGTCATCGCAGAAGGAGGTCATGGCCACCCAAGCCTCTCGATTTCCCAACATGGCATTTACCAGGCTCGGAAGGAGGAGGATATATTCCTACGTAGGTGACATTTCACTTCAGCCAAAGTTTTGACAAGGATTTAAAAATGTTAGTGAAGTTGTTTTTTTAATGCTCTACATTTCATAATACCTCTCACCGCGACATTTCAAAAAAATTAATAGATCACACGAGTTATAGAATCCGAAGACATAATTCGTGCTCAAATTTTTATCAGAGCTTCATCAGTATCATACATTACTATATTAAAACTCGCCTGAGTGACTGATAGACAACGTACAGCCATAACTACTAGGCGTAGAGAGCTCAAGCTTAAACATACATTCATAGGGACATGTAGGGGTAGGAGTGCACCAAGGCAAGTAATCCAAAATTCGCACGGGAACTGAAAACATATGACTTTTAGTTTGTATGAAAAACTTATTCACTGAGTGCACCGATGTGAAACTTTGACGACCGGCTGGTGTAGTGGTAACATACATTGCCCTCTATGCCAGAGGACCTGGGTTCGAATCCCAGCGGCGGCGGATTTTGTGTAATCAACACAGATATTAGTTGCCAAGTCATGAATGTTTATTTAAGTTTATTCTAATAAAAAATATGTATTTATTCAATATGTGGGTTTATATATTTCTTAAGTATATCAGTTATCTTGTATCCATAACACAAGTTCTTTAAGAAACTTAATTTGGACTAGATAATGTTGTGTGAGTATCAGAAATATTTATTTATTTAACTTGCTAAAAAGGTTCGTCAATGGGTTTCTGGTTAGGTAAATTAAAAATAAATAAATATTTCCAACATTCACACCGCATTATCTAGGCCAAATAAAGTTTCCTTAAAAACTTACGCTTTGGATACTTACTAGATAGATAATGTTAATTCACGTACGGAGTCATGAGCAAAAGCTAATCGTTGTACTCATAAAAAAATACTCCGAAGACCGCGACGTTGGTGGCGCACAGAAATTATAAAAGGAGAGAAGGCTTACAGTTGAGAAAACAAAAACTTTAAATGTTCTGATTGTTTACATTTTCACGATACAAATTAATTCTTAAATTATCTCCTAAACGAGTAAACTGATTAACATGATTCAAATGGGTAAATTGGTTGTATGCCCAGAGCTTTCAGTTGACATCAAAATCGTTACGGTAACTTAACAACCAAAAATCACATTTTCAAGTTGCTCTTGTAATTATCCAATTTGCAATCCGAGTCCCTTTGATGTTGTCTAAAAAACCGACAATGCACGGATTGCGTCGAGCAGGCTACGAGTGGCACGCACACAGGCGTGCTCGTAATCAGGACGGGCGCACGAAAGCCCCTCCAAATTGGGCATCGAGCATTTTTTTATGTTATTCAAAAAACAGAAAATGTACGGATAGCTTAGAGCAGGCCACGAGCGCGCTCTACTGCGGCTCAGTTCGCGCTCGAGAGGCACCCAAATCATGGGAACTTTTTTTTGCAGGTTACATTACTAGTTGCATTACTGGCAATCTGTACGCACCATAATATTGTCTTAAGTTTTCACGTCTCATAATTAAATAAAACACTTTCTGGACTAATCGCGTTTAATTTATATTTTACATTTTAACTCGACGTTTCGGTGTCTTTGCAGACCTTAGAATTTAGTCGTTGTTAGTTTTAATGTAAGCAAGATGCAATTTATGTTTTAGCTGTTACAGTTGCAATATTGATAAATCTATATTTTCATCGATTTTGTTGACTACCATGATAACCACAACCGTGGGTAATTTAATCTTGATACTTATTTTTTCGCCCGCGATTTCGTTTGGGTTAATTTTTTAGTGGTATATGTGGTATCTCACATTTTGATTTTGCGTAAAAATAAGTTAACAGAGCGTTTAAAAAACACCATTTATTTATTTATTTAATAATTTATGTACACAAAAGGAAACTTAAACAGCCATTTAGTGTAAAAGCCTATGTGGAGTATGAAGTCTATGTGATAATCCAGATTCCAGACTATAAACTATTGCAAAATTTCCTGAAGATCTTTGCAGCCATTCGGCCGTCATTGAGGAATAAGAGATAAGAGATGTATTGAGTTGTTTTCGTGAGCTTTGTGAAACCTCATGAAAGTGTTTTATATTCTGGTATTACATACTAAAGGTGTATTTTGAATTATGTTTTTGAAATGAAAAAGCAAAAAATTAAATTAAAGAAAACTGTCTCCTTAGTGTAAAGGACTTTGGGCATCTTTGTATGGGACACTTGCTTACGGCAAACTAAAATAAAATTAGGTCTGCTGAATAGGCAATTAAATCTAGTTTACAATGGTAGAGGTCCCATATCTGTGGGTCTTGGAAATAAGGAGAAAATGGACATTTGAAAAAATATTTAAAATATTTGTTTTTACTGTTTTGTGCCATAATTAAAAGGAAAAACGAATGAATAATATAAGAATAAAACATGCTTTTCTCTTTACTTCTATTCCGCCGCATCTAAATCTAAAATAGTTTCGTCGAAACCCACTAAGTTCAATATTCACAAGAATGATGAAAGACAACCATAGTTGTCACAATCTATTGTTCCTTGGAAAGGAAATAATAATAAATAAATAAATAAATATTTTTGACACTCACACAACATTATCTAGCCCAAATTAAGTTTCTTAAAGAACTTGTGTTATAGATACTAGATAACTGATATACTTAAGAAATATATAAACATACATATTGAATAAATACATATTTTTATTAGAATAAACTTAAATAAACATATAAACATCCATGACTTCACGACTAATATCTATATTCATCACACAAATATCCACCGCCGCCGGGATTCGAACCCAGGACCTCTGGCATAGAAGGCAATGTATGTTACCGCTACACTAGGCGATCACTTTCACTATCCGAATTGCAAGTTAGAACACAACACTTACGCAATTGAGGCATCGTCTAGGTTAATCACTGTAACTCGTAGATAGCAAGCAAATGGATTATTAAGATCTTAACTCAAAGTCTTAACCGAGGAGTAAACAAAATAATGCGGCGCACTACAACTAAACACGAGAAACAAACAGCTAACGACTGACGACTAACAGACTGACATCTGTTGGATGTCAACTGATTGACACTTTTGACAGTGACAACAAAACTAACAAACGACAGCAGTGCCGTGTGTAAACTATGGAACTAAAACTGTCATAAGCCTGGACTGCAATGTAGCTGCGCGGCTAGCTACCTGGGCGGGCGTAACATTACTAAGTGTAACGACAATGGGCGAGAGCTAGAACGAAACATGCACATCAACTTGTCAGATTTAGTCAGGTCGCTTTACGAAAAGGAGTGATATTTTAACATCCTGGAATATATTATTTAGTAAATACGAAAAATAGTCAACTTAAAATATCATTTTAATTTTACTGATTATCTCCATTTTCCGTTGTTATGAATTAAAATAACTACACAATATTCAATATGATTGGAAACACTATGATTAAAAAATATGTTGTTTTGTGTTCGCGACTTTCAAAAAAGCGGGTATAAAACGCCCAATGTTCTTTTAAGATTTTCCAATGAAACATGTTGACTTAGTTTATTTTTTTGACTTTTAAACGACATCCCAATATTACTTAACAGGTCACCAATAACTCAGTCAACATCAAAACATACCCAAGTTTACCTACCATAGCTTGCACTTAACCTGTTTAACCCTATCATCCCATACTTAACCTTTGAACTTACTGGGATAATATCGGATCACTTACCAACTACATAATTTAGCGTTGGAAGCTGTTATGTCTGACCTTGCAATCTAGTTAGTCCTGAGAGACATCGCCGTAATGTCGTTAGTATATGATGCAGATAATGTCGACGTGTGTACATCAGGGCTTACATACGACCATCGATAAAGACTAGATTCGTCAAAATAAACTTTGCCGAATTATTTTATCCCATCTGTGCATGCGCACCATGATATATAGAATCACTCGGTTTTATAGCATGATAAAGCCCACAGATACAAAGCTGCCATATTCTAAAAATTACATACTCTAAGTGCCATATTCTAAGAAAATATTGATATAAACGTAACTTGCAAGAGCAAAGCGATGGCATGAATTGCGCAAGATTTGCTAAAAAAGAACTAATTCGTATTATGTTACAGCAAAAACAAAGCCGACGACTGTGCTGCCTCTATCGTACAATCGATGTACTGAGAGTGCATATAATTTCTTTGACTTTCATACTTTTCGTGTGTATTTTTCTGCGAAATTTTAAAAGCAAACATCTGGTTCACATTTTATTAGTTTATTTTTTAGCTACCAAATTGTTTTTGGCGCTAGTATCGTAGCAATAAATGCATTCTGCGATCAACGAACGATTGAACAGCTATCGCTTACATAATACGATGTAAAGCAATGGATCGCGCGTCCATGGCGTGATGACTGCGCCATTATAGCTGATCGCTAATATTTACGTGATAAGGCAGCCGATTTATCGTTATTGATGATCGCACCCCGATGGTTAGGTTAGGACTCCATTGACGCAAAGCTGTGCGGGACGGTGCTTAGCATGAATAGACCAATCACTTCACTCGAAATCTCCACTCCGCTTCAATGGACACAATACGAGCGGAGTAGGGAATGCAAGATCTCGTGTAAATTTTTGGGATCAATCCCGAAGAATAATAGAACGAGATTGACGGGATTGGACTGTTCGGAAATAATTGCTTCGTCACGCTGTTACCAACCAGTGTTGAGCTGGAGAGAGCATTCTAAGCAGCTGCTACATTGCAACGGACATCAGATAGCTATTTAGCAGATACGACTCTTAAAATGCTTTGTTTTTTAGTTAAGATCCCTATAGAGGCTATCTGTACCCATAAGTTATTGAATTAAAAGTATTTTGAGTATATTAAAATTTAATGTATCAAAGAATAGGTACTTATACTGCGGGTGGTTTGGCTTAAAAATCCTTGCCAAATTATTATAATAATATTATTCATAAACCATATACAGATACCCATCTGTGTATTGTATATTTGATGTGGAAGATCTTTTCTGATTTTGATCTAAGACTAGAAGAGGAAAAAATAAGAACCCATGAATTTTTTCGAACCCGCGACCAGATCGTCCTGCAGATCGTCCCTTATGCGAAAGCCGAATCTTTGTAATACGATTATTTCAAAATCACCCTTTTCTTTGAGCTTTACTTTCTTGTTTTGACCATGTAAATTTCCAAAAATCTGTTAATAATTTAGTTAGCAATATTAAATTATTAAGGCTTTTGTTTTCTATCAAATAGTAATTAATGTAAGTTAACTAGGATAACAAGGAGTTTTTGTCTGCGATCTCGTTGAATTCCGGGATCTCGCGGGATTGATATTTGTAATCCTACGGGATCTCGAAATTATGATCTCGAGTCAGGATTGCATTCCCTAGAGCGGAGTCAAGCAGAGCTAAACGGATATTCACAAAAATTGCGAAATGACGCGTAGCGGAGGCCAGCGGGGCGGTGTGGTGCAGATCTCAGCTAGGTTGTGTAGTGGGCGAAAGGGAGCGCGAAGCGACAAGGTGCGAACCGGGGTGCAGAAGGCATCTATGACGTTACACCGCTTGACTTGTGCGCAGTGCATCATAGTACGAGGGCGGGTCAATAAGTCCGTGACTTTTGGAATAAAACATAGATTTTTCGATAAATGAATCATTTTTTTTATACTCTATACACTTTGTCCAACGCTTCTCCAATTTTTTTATCCCTTCCAAAAATATGATTTGTTGAGGTCCTCAAAATAGGCCTTTGTTTGCGAGATGACTTCATCATTGGAGTCAAATCTTTTTCCACCAATCCATTCCTTCAGGTTCGGGAACAAGAAGTAGTCGGATCCAAATCTGGAGAATAGGGCGGATGAGGGAGCAATTCATGGATTTTTGCCATGGCAACTGCACATGTGTGCACCCTTGCATTGTCTTGGTGGAAAAGACCTTTTTTCTTGGCCAAACGAGGTCGGTTTTTTTTTTCAAATTGTCATTGAATCAGTCCAATAAGTTGCCATAATATTCCCCATTTATTGTTCTTCCCTTTTCAAGGTAGTCAATGCGGATTATCCAGCGTGCATCCCAAAAAACAGTCGCCATAACTTTATTGGCTGACATACCCACCTTGGCCTTCTTTGGTGCCGATTCACCCTTAGAAACCCACTGTTTCTGATGTGTTGTGATGGATCTATGTTTCGTCCACGGTTACAAAACGGCGCAAAAACTCCGAGAGCCCTCTGAACTCGATTCTGATCATAATTATGTAATAAAAGTAGGTATTTCATTTTTCACCAGAAATCCCAATGAATAAATACAGAGTTCTTACTACAATTTTCCCGACGCGCTGCCTCAGTAAACCTCAAGCAGTTTTGCCGCCACACGACCGGCTAAGTATCTAATTCATATATTTACTCAGTCAATAATTTATATTTATTTTTTCATGTATGATCTCAAATTATCACGTCCTTGAATTTCGAAAATTACCCACCAGTCTACCTGTAATAGTGATTTTCAGGAGCATAATGTTTTTACGTAGCGCCTAAGCCATGACTCAAACAACGGAACTTAGTGTAGAATTAATTGAAAAAAAAAAAAATATATATCTGTATTCTTCATTGTACACATGGTTTAAGAGACAATTTTAATAACAATATTAGAGATACAGAGTGCAATAGGCGGCCATATCATCTAAAGACGACCTCTTCCAGACAACCGTTATTTATAATAAATAAAAAATGAAGTTGCCTTCAATACCAGAATTCAATTCAAAGGTTGTTGTATATACTTTAATATGTGGCGGTTTAACAAACTGCCGGAAAACTCCCTTTGACCATAAAATGATGGTTTTTTTTTTTTTAAACTTATTAGGTTGATCTGAGCTCTAAATTAAGATTAATCATAAGTTTCGGATTCCCTCAACAAAGTAACATTAGAAGTTAACAAAAGTATATGGCATTATTTGCAGAGTTTTTTTTTAAATTTTTTTTTATTACATTTAATGTAAGAAATATTTTTTTTAAGAACACTTACATTAAACATAAAAACTTGGCGGTCTTATCGCTGAGTAGCGATTTCTACCAGACAATCTACATATTCGTTTATAATAAAGCATAATACTTCATACTGTACCATCAAAAAGCGAACAAAATCCTCCGTTAATAATTCTCAAGTACCATATTATCGACATCTTATGTCATCATTCATTTTGTACTAAGAGGGATATCAATCTATCTCAGATTCAACGATAGATTTATAGAGTGTCATCGTGGTTGGTTGCTTGTAAAAAATGATAATTGTGTTTCTTATGTTTCAGCTTGGCTGTAACATGAAATTAGCAGGTACGAATACCTGTCTTATATTTGTTCATTAATGTATTACTGGAGTTGTATTTTTTGTAACTACAATGAGAATAATTATTGTCAAAAGCTTGCCGAGAGTTTTCCGTCAGCATTTTTCCTTCTCGTTCTACCATTGGTTCTAATTTTATTTCTCTTTTCAAAGCCGAAGTTCTATTCCCTGACAAATAATTTAATGCAGTAAATTAAAAGTTCCAGTGTGCTTTAGTGAAGAAAGAAAATATTGATGCGGTTTAAGTGAATGAATGATTTTTTCTTAACGTTATAGGAAAAAAATAATATTTAGACTTAAAAAATATTTCATACTTTCATTTTCTCATTTCTACAGTTCTACTTTTTCGTTGTATTGAAAAAAATTGTCAATAACTAATTTCACTTCATATATGACCGGTTTAAAGCACAAGGTATGTTTGGTAATTATTAATTTTCGTTAAAATTGCTGTAAAGATAAAGTACACACCTCAAATACACGTATTTATACATGAGTTTCAAATTTTATTACCATTCAATTCAATTTCAATCATTCTCATTCAGTATCATACAGTACCAAGATTATAACCACAGATTAGAAAGCATTATTTACAAGTACAGATAGGACACATCCATATTATAGGGAGTTTGGAATGCAAGCTTTTTTGCCGCTTAGTGGCGCTTATGTGCTTGAGGTTTTTTGGGTGGACTATGCACTATGGTTTTTTATTATTATTGTTGATAGATATTGATTTTTATTTGTGAAAGAAAGGGTGCTAATTTTGCAGTACAATGGCAACGAACTAACGAACCACTAACTAAAATAATCAAAAATTGAACACTTGTTAGCATGTTTGATAGTTATAAATTTATTCGTCTAAATATGTGAATCATGAAGTCTCTCAAGCATCACAACAATTCAGTTACATAAATGATAAACTTAAGTTCACTTGACGCTACTTCTGAGTTTGCAAGAAATTATATAAACACAGCAGATATGTGCAGTTTACAACAGATATGCATAGGACTTTCACAAACTGGCAGCGTTTTGTGATCAAATGGCTAATGATTGTCTATCACTCACTCAATTCAATCATATTAAGTTGTTATTGCCAGTAATAAGTGGCGCCACCAAACGTTAAAATGGTGCTATGGCCAAACTCTTGAAATTGAATAAAATGCTTTGATTGTCAATGCCGTGATTATAACTGGTATCATTATTTTTCTTTTTGACATTTCAACCTGTCAGTTTACTGCATTTAACTATTTGCCAAGGTTTAATTCTCATTTTGTCGTTTATTATAATCGCCAGACGAGAGATGCACACTGCTAGACAGAGGCCTCCCCGAAATTATCATAGTCATCGCACGTTCCCGCACCAACCTCATCCAGCGCTTGACGTCACCTTCTGTGAATAAAAACTATTAATTTTTTTTTTCATTTAAAATTGCGATTTAATATTTGTATGGGTGAAGTAGCCCGCTGCATTTGTCTGCCTAAACGAGATGAACTCAAAAACAACATACTGGGAATTTAGGTTATAATCTAATGAAACCACGTATTGTATTTAAGGGACGTCAAAGTTTATTCAATCAGCATAGTTTACCTTTGCGTTTAAACTTAACCAATAATTTGGGACAGCCCTAATTGTCATAATTTCGGAATACCAACGAGAGTAATTAGCACATTGCTGTGCTGCATGCAATGTAATATGTAGCAGTTTGCTGCATACTGCATTCTTGCTGAAACTTGAATAATGTAGTTATGCTAAATCTCAGTTATGCATAAATTGAATTTTAAAGTCTCAGCGCTTAGAAACAAGAGCTTCTATTCAAATTGAAAGCTTCTTTATTAAATATTTTAAACTTCACACCACATTACCTCAAATTAAGATGCATTTAGAACTTTTGTAATAGGTACCTACGAGATAAGGGTTAAATAAACTTATGAAATATTATGAAAACATTGGTATAAAGTACGTTTTTGTCACCCAGGGGAGAGACCCATGACGTTAAGGGACGCGTTGAAAAGGGTTATAATGACGACATATTAAGAACATAGATAATATCTCAGATATACATCTACATAGATAACGTAAATGCACGTACTTCGCGTGTCCGAACCCCGACCAAGCGTCAAGGTTGGTCGCCACTTGTATCAATCCGCGCGTATGTACCTAGTCTGTTAGAAAATCGATATCACAATATCGATATTGTTCTTAATAATCGATTTTATCGGCGGCGACACCGTCTTTGAATCGGTTTGTATTTCCTAGCAATAAATATCAGCTGTGACGTCACAGTAGGTGTTAAAAAGTCGGCACGCTTGGTTTCAATACAAACACTTCCCGTTTGCGTTCGCTCCCGAACGGTCGTGTCTGCGGCCGCTCCCGAGTGTTCGTATTGCGCTGCCCTTGTTCCCTCCCCCGCACTCGTGCGGGTCAGGTGCCAAGTTAAGCTCTTTCGGAAAGTTTTCTCTTGTGGAGGCTGTGTGGTGTCGGGGCTAATTCATCTGCCCTTTTCAGGGCGGACCCGACTGCTGCCGGCCGAAGCATCGCTGGTCAGGTGGATACGTAACCGTGCCAACGAAGCCTGATCGTCCGCCGTTCACCGGCAATAGGTCCGGACTAGGTCGTTTTCTTTTTCAGCACAGTTTGTTTTCGTTAGACTTTCTTTCAGCCCAGCATTATGCCTCGTCACCTTGGGTGTACCGGGCTTGAATGCGATCATTGCGATCAGATCTTTCATGATAAACAATACTTTCAGGAATATTCGGATAAAGCCTACCTTGAGCTTAAACAAGTTAAGGAGGAGTTAGATACCGAAGAACAAGAACACAGTGACAGGATCGAATTGTTCAATAAATTGGTTGGAGAATTCAAAGAGTTGAAAAAGGACAGAAATGCCCTTTCCGCTAAATACAAGTCCTTGCAAAAGCAATTGTCCGCTCGTCCTCAAGTCGCCTCCGTTTCTCAGGGGTTCCAAACCGACTCTCCGGCGTCTCCAGATCCATCTGAATGCGTCGAGCCTCCTTCAGATCGCATGTCGGTAGACTCCACCGCATGCAAACGGAAAATTACCCCGCCGGGTAGTGATTCCGACTCCGCTCCTTTAGTTCCAGAATCTCCTGCTCCGTTCACCGAGGTTCGCACAAAGTCCAAGTCTAAGAAGAAGAAGAAGCAAGAGGCTTCTTCGACTTTATCTCCATCCGTTTCAGCTGCTCCAGCCGCTGTTCCTGCTCCGCAAAATGTCGCACCGGCGTCTGCTCCTGCGCCTTTTGTTTCAGCGATCCCGGCGTCCCAGCCTGCGTCGCAATCAGATTCGGCTCCGCCGAAAGTCAAGTCTCCGCCCCCCGTCTTTCTACGGGACAAGAGCCGCTGGACCGAGGTCTCAGCTCTCTGCGGTAGACACAATCCCAAAATCCAGTATAGTAAGGCATCCAACGTGGGTGACTCTATTAAGGTCGTTGTCAATTCCATTTCCGATTTCAGGAATCTTACTCGGCTTCTTGCTGACCAAAAGCTCGAGTACCACACTTACGCCCTCCCTGAGGAGCGTAAGATTCGTGCCGTCCTCAGGAACGTGCCGTTCGAGCTCTCGAACGAGCAAATCCAAGAGGACTTGTCTTCTCAAGACTTCCCCGTCGAATCTGTGCACAAAATGCACAGCCGCCGAGGCAAGCAGTTCCCACTAGCGCTAGTAATCCTAGCGAGGAGCCCGCAAGGGCAGTCCATTTTCAGAGGCAAGCTCACCGTGTGCGGTCTCTCCAACATCCGCGTCGAGGTACCACACAAGCGTGGTTTTCCAGGTCAGTGCCACCGCTGCCAATTGTATGGTCATGCGGCGGCAAATTGTCATGCTTCCCCTAGGTGCGTCAAGTGCCTAGAACCGCATGGGACTAAGGAGTGCTCTCGCACTCCCGAATCGCCCACCGCTCCGTCCTGCGTCTTGTGCGGCCAGTCAGGCCACACAGCAAACTTTCGCGGCTGCCCCAAGGCACCGCGTGCTGCCAGGGCTACCGTGAAGCCCATCGAGAACTGGAGAGAGCGACCGCAGCCTAGCTCGGACGCCCCTCCAGTCAGTTCAAAGGCCCCTAAGGCCTTTACTTCTATCGTTCCAGGTCAGCGCAGCCGGGTCGCGACTCAATCGCAACCGGCCGCCAAATCGGCTTCCCAGTGCCAGAACGCAAAAGGTTCTCAAGACCGCATGGCGTTCTGGATCCAGCTCGCTCCCATCGACGAGATCCTGGCTTTCGGCGCCGCTCTCGACGCCAGCCCAGAGGGTTTCAACGGTGCTCTTCCGGTCCTAACCAAGTTCGCTCCCCTTATCAGGAAACTCCAGCAAGCTCAACGTTTCTAAACGTAGTCCTTCTTTCCAGCATTCCTATCTCAGAGTGAGTCTGATCACTCTAGATAATATCTTAGCTTCAGCTTTGTCATTTCTGCTAATCTTAGTTTTATTTTTCTCACTTTCAGTTCCTTTTGGTGGCAGCCGTCTGGATGCCGCTCACTGCGCAGCCTCTCTCTCCAATTTGCTGTCGCTCCGATGAAGACTAATGGCCTCAATCAAGGTGAGTCAGTAAAGGGGGATGTTTAGTGGGTATGCTCGGCTTCACTGAGTGAGTCTCCACACTGTCTGGGCATTCTATTTGCCGTTAGCCACTGGGGTTAACAGCCTATAGAATGCCCATTCGTCCGTAATAGGATTCATCCTCCTCCCGCTAAAGCTTGCTTTACTGGTTAAAGCTTGTTTTAGGGGGTGCCCAAAATTTTCTGTGGCGGAAAAACAAAAAAAAAAAAAAAAATTTCAATACAAATCGTGACACCTAGCGTTGTCTATGTAGATGTATGTCAGTGATTTTTCAATAGAATATGTTTATCACATAAATACACCCCTATAAGTATTTGTTATCATGCTTATCCGGCATTTTATTTCCATCATCATAATCATCAGCCGGGTGAGGTCCAACCACTACTGGTCATAGGTCTCCCTAAGGTTCTCCATTTCCTTAAAACACTACTTAATTTAGAACTAAATTTTGGATTCGGAAATAAATAAATAGTCATGTTTATTAAATACCTAGTATCCGCCAAATACGTATTGTCCCGAATAGGATTCTTTTTTTTTTTATAACTGACTAAACCCGCGTTTGACCTCAATCTCACCTGATGGTAAGTGACGATGAGGTCGAAGATGAAAGCACACGGGTTTAGGAAGAAACTGGCTCTTTATACAATATTGCCGGAACACATTACCGCCGGAGCGGTAACATTTGGCGGCAGACTTTATATAAAGGGTGGTCGCTAGCCAGGCGGACCCAGAAGGGATCCTACCACCAAGCACGAACCCATAAATAAGGCTGTAAACTGGACGGCAGCGACAGCGACAGCGAGAGCGACAGCGGCGCTGGCAGCGGCGCGGGCAACGATTTCCGCGACACGATAGAAAGTATTGAGTTTGTATGGGTCCATATCGGCTCACATAAAATTCTTACTCTTATTTATTGTCTTACTACCGATTTGTGTTCATAATTATCACTCTTCATAATTTTATTTTTCATACTTTTTTTATTCATACATCTTTAGTACTATCAACGAGTTTGTAGTCATATTTTTTTTATTCATAATGTTGCTACCAAGAAACAGTTAAAATTCATAATTTTCTTTTTCAGATCTTTTTTCTTCATAACATTTAATAATCATATTGCTTTAATTAATAATGTTATCACTGAGAACATAGGTCAACTCTTATCATCGTTGTTAAAAATAGCTTGCTTTTTAACAGACGATATTATCATATTTTTTGTCTTGATGAGTTATCGCATGACTATTGACTATGTCGGGGTTGTAGTAACCGACCTCACACTTTAGGGATTATGGCGCACCGCTCGCGATGCGAGTTGAGAATTTCATCAACGTAAACATTCTCCGAAATCATACGTATTTTTTCAAAAGCTTGAAATTTTCAATGATGTACCTAACCGATTTCGATGAAATTTATAATATGGATCCTCTATCATATGAAACGACAATTTTCAATATCAATTCATAATTGGCTGAAATATCGTGTAACAAAGACACAAAAAAAACCTCCTTTTTTGGAAGTCGGTTGAAAAGAAAGGTGGCCTTAGTCCCGAATGCAATATAATTCGCTTCTCAGTTTAGGTAATTTATGTTTTTTTTGTTACAGGAGCTAACTTCCCAAACGACCACGGTGGCCGCTCTCTCTGTGACCACCCTGGTCCTGTTCATCGTGTTGTTGTTGGCACTGCTACCAGCAGCTCCCGAATGGGAGGCGCTGTCGCTGACGGGCTCCATCCTTGTCACCACTAGTCTGGGAGCGTCGACGCTGATGGCGACCCATCACGCGCCGCTGCCGCTTTTTGCGCTGATTTTGGTAAGTTAAGTCATCGTGGCACAGTGGCTGTAAAGTCTACAGCTATATCAATCGATATAGCTATATAAGCTTCCATCCTGGACTGGGAGTGAAAGAAAAACGTAGAATGTGCCAGCTGCTTCTCTTCCCGGGCATACTGTAAAAGTCAGTTAAGGGACAGAGGTTTTAAAGGCGTTTTTGTGGGCGATAGATACCTGTGACTACAATAGTCTCTCTCCATCTTTATAATACCTCCAAAGTCACCAGTCACCAGTATTCCAAAACTGGAATAACAGGAATTAACCTTAGAGCTAATAAAACGACTAATAAGTTTACTGAAAGAGGTTATTTAGGAGCGTCGTAGTATTAAATTAAAACGTTATGCTACACATGCTCGAGAAAAGCATCCTTAAAAGCTTGTTATACAGTATGCTCAAAACGAGCATGCTTAGGAGCAGTTTACATTGACTAGCAATAGGCATGCTAGTTTTAAGTATTTATTATGAACAACTGATCGATACTAATGCTCAATAAGCAAACCTGTTGAGATGCGCTTGAAGCACACCCCCTCCCACCCGCGCTGCTGGTAACATGCTCGAAAATCGCAAGCCTGTCGATTCACGAGCATGCTCGAAATGAACACGCAACATTCCGACACACATGCTCAATTGAAGCATGCTTTCGTTCTTGAAGTGAGCATATGTAACAGTAGCATAAATTTCGGAATGGATCGTCAAATATATTGTAAAGCGATGCTTTAAGGGATATAAAACAAACTTCTGTTTATTTACATTTATTGCAGCCTCTCATTTTGGGTTTATAAAGTGCCAGAAGTAATAAGGTTTACGACTATACATAACCCTTAACTAGAGCACTATCACACAATTGCATTTCATCGGTTTTTATTTAGCTCAGCGAAAGCAATCAGACCCAGCATGCAATTTAAAATGACGCTAAGAGAATGTGAGAAAAAAGAAAATTCAATTTCCTGGGCAAGCCTCCAATGGAGGGCTCTTAAAGTGGGGTATATTTATTTACTGAGTAACATTCCCTTGTTTCTATTGTGATAATTTTATAATCAAATCCTACTATTATTATAATTGTGTAAGTGAGGACGAATAAAGGTAGTCTACAAAGCAAATATAGCTACAAAGCAATAAGTCATTTATAACTCTCTTTGCGCGATTAAATCGACGTACAGCGACATCTATCGAATAAAAGAAAACTAAAATTTTGTATTTTATAAATGTGAAAGTTTGGATGGATGTTTGTAACTCTATCACGGCAAAACGGCATAGTGAAATTTGGCATAGTGATAGTTTACAGTCTGGAATAGCAAATCGGCTACATTTTAACTCGATATTCCCGCGGGATTTGAAATGGCGCGGGTATAACCGCGCGAAGCAGCTAGCATGTCATAAAGGAAAGATTAATTTGTAAGGCTCAAAATAAAGGAACGATTAATTTTATCGCTACATAAATAGAGATTTTCTCTCTAAAATATAAATTATACGCGATAAATCCGATTGAAAAGCAAATGTCTTGGAAAGGAATATTTTTTCACTGCACACTCGAGTAATTAGGTAATTAGACGAAGAAATAATTTTAACGAATAGGCAATAAAAGTTACTAATTCTAATAAAAACATTTCTACGTAAAATAAAGTACTTATAATATTGCGTGGCCGCGGATCGAGTGAAGGACGAATAAGAGCAGCCTTTATTAGCAGCGCGTCCTACGCAAAGGTTTGGGCCTACGTGACCCGAGGCAGGGAATCCAGAAGATTCCCGAGCGCATCCGAACATTCTATATATCTTACGAAGGTGTATGTTAGAGTTAAATAAATTGACCAAACAGTTTTGGTCTCATCATTGGACTTAGCCCAAGGTTCTCCACACAAATCGGTCCCACGCTGCCCTCATCCAGCGTTTACCGGCGGCTTTGACCAGATCGTCGCGTCGGTCCATTTTGCGGGGGGCCTGCCTATACTACGGCTCCTTGTACATGATCGCCACACGAGAACATTATTGCCCCCACTTCAGTTTTGCCACTCTTCTGGCTATGTGACTTTGGTTGACTTTGGTGACTTTGGTTGACTTTGGTGACTTTGGTTCGCCTACGAATATTCTCATTTCTGATTCGAAATTCCGACCATAACCCCTTCCATTGCTCGCTGAGTGACTTTCAGCTTGTTTATAAGTCCCACAGTTAGCGCCGACGTCTTTTTTAGTATAGTCACTACAAGATTTTTACGACTTAGATAACGGATTTGCAAATTTATGCGTTTTAAAAAACCCAATTAAAATACAAAAATCAAGCATTTAACATATTTTCTCCAATGATTTATTACAACAACAACAATTCCTATCTAAAAACATGCTAAAAAGCCAATCTGCAATCTCGCACCAAATTAAGAGCCTCATAAAATATTTACAAAAGAAGCACCAAATTAATCAAAGCTTTATTAAAACTTGAAAGTGTTTAATAATTTATAAGCTCTGTTAGTAACCTAATAATTTCCCGACACCTTTTAATTTTACCGCAAAGTTGGTAACACAGACGCGCGTTTTCCCACCATTTCAGCTTATTTCCCGCTATTCGGTTTATTAAATTTGAACCCAGGTTGAAGATATGCAAATATGTTGTTAATTATGCGAAGTCAGGCTTAGCGGGGATTTTTGGAAATATGTTTTCGTGTGACCCGAATGTAGGTAGGTTAGGTTTTAATAAGTTAAGCAAAGATAAAAGAACGCATCAACTACTAGCAGTCGTGTGCGGTTTTATCCGCGCAAGTTTTGGTCTCGTAGGAATTTCTTATTAAAATATAGCTTTCAAGAGTTGGGCTTTTGAATACAAATATTTCGTTAAATCTGACCAGCAAATCCAAACAAATAATGAAAACTTACAAATAACTCCAGTATTTAATAATATTTTTAAGTTTTTGCATTTAAAATGCTCAATTATTCTTAAAAACTAAAAACTTAAAAACATTATTAAAACATTGCAATGCTTCACTATGACTGGGATTCACAATTTCTGCAAAGAAATTGGTCTCGGGTGGTCTTAGCTGCAAAGCTATACCATTAGATGGAGCTAGGTTAGCAATATAACGTAAAAACAAAAATGTGGTAAGTAATTTCGAGGCGTACCGCCAGGCCCCGGTAGCTCAGTGGAAGAGCACTCGTCCGGCAAACGAGAGGTCCCAGGTTCGAATCCTGGTCGGGTAATTTTTATTTATCACATTTTTCATTTATTTAACTCCAGTATTTTTTTACACGGCGCGGCGTGCACCCGAACTCTGAAATTAGCAGAGCTTGAGATCCTTATGTCGTATAAAATATTTATATACTATTATTATTGATGACTTTCTTGGACATACTATACAAAGATGCGAAGGAATTTACCCAAACCCATAAATAATATGTCAAACATTATTCATGCTGGGTTCGAAACCGAAGCCTCTAGTATATCAGCCTATTTGCCGGAGGCCGTCAATCAAATAACACAAATATTTGCCTGCAATATTGTAACATTTTTTGCAAATATTAAGGCAAAAATTTGACCCTTACACAAGGGATGTTTTTAACTTCGACTGTTTTTTATCTTTGTGATGTTTGTAACAGCGTGGGCCCCAAACGGATACTTTGATTTAAGTTTTTTAACGGAGACGGTATAGTCTGCGTTTGACCGCGTTTGACCTCTATTCCTCCCCTAAAGGTTAATAACGTAATCTTAATAGAATACAAGTTTTTGAACGTCAGTATAGTAGAAAACCCCAGAACGACAGATAAGTAAAAAATGTTAACCTTGATCAAAAAATTGGTTTTCTGTCAGTTTAAGTTACGGATAAAGAATTAGTATCCGTCACACAATGTTTGGATTCCGAGACAGAATAATTTAAGGTAAGGAATAAAACCTTACAGTTATGGGATATCAAAAAGAACACCTTATATCTAAAATAAACAAGACTGTTTTATCAAGAACAGATATTCTATTACTCGTGGTTAGTGCTTTATGTAGCAAACATGTTAGTTATTTTAGTCAATAAAGTTTATTCAGTACTCCTTGGTTGAAACCTAAGTGTTAACTTGGTTTCGAACCAGAATTGAACAGTTTGTTACCTGAATTATTCTGTATCGTAATCCAAACATTGTGTGACAGACTTAAACTGAAAGAAAACCAATTATTTGATCGATATTTGACTTATCTATCGTTCTACTATACCTACTGACGTTCAAAAACTTGTATTCTATTAATTTATTGTATTCTTCGTAGTCTTTAATGGAAACTTTCTTTGAATGAAGCAAACATTCAGAATGAATCTTTAATTTTATTGGAACAGAGTCAGTCTTACTTAATTCCTATTAAAACTTATTTTTGGATAAACCACTTTCAATTGGAAAACCTTAATTCTTTCATTAATACCTAAAATGCATTCCGAGGCTTATACCTTAACATATAGTGTGTCAGCCTTGTAACTTATGTATGTTTATGTTACTTACTATTATACAGGTAGAATAAAATAATATTAAAATAACACAGGGCCTACTCTACAAGTCATTCGGTCATCATCTCCTGCAAACATATACAATAGCCCATTCAAATAAGCAAAATCAGGGGAAATAATTCGTGTAGTTTTAAAAATTGGCATACGTATATCTTGTGCACTGCAGATTAACATATTAAAAGTCCTCAAGGGTGGGGGAGGTGCGGTCGGTGTAGGGGTGGGATTTGGGAAGGTCCCAATTTTCAAGTTTTTGCTCATACCTCGAAAATCGGTACAAATAGCGTAATATTTAGTTACAGCCTGTGGCCACTTTAGTTTCTCAATCCAGTAAGCTGCGTTGGTTACTGTCTGTGTTTATGTTTGTTTTGGATAGGGTTGCTAGTTCAAAAATCTAAAAATCAGGACAAAAAGCGCGAAAAACCTGAATTTCAAGTTTAGAATCTGGAATAATTATCATTATAAGAATTATCCTAACTGAAATTTAATTTTATTTGAAATTTTTATATAAAGCTTTATTTCATCAGACTATTGCTTGTTGCCCTTGCAAATATTTGTTGTAAGTTCTTTTCTATTATTCTTTTTAATTTTCGTCTTCATTTACAATCACAGAAACAATATAAAAGTACATTTGCGTTGTTAACAGCTCTTAACTATATTTTTTGAAACAAAACATTATTTCTTTTTTAAGAAAAAAATGATAAGACAATTTTGTTTTCCATGTCCGTTGATGGAAAGTGAAGGAGAAGACAAGATTGACAGGGGTTCATTTAATTTTACGAGGGTTTGGCAGTACACAAAAAATTAAGATTTAATATTCCTCTATTTTTTTAATGTCCGCTTTTTTACTCCGTTTCTGGAGATTAATGTTGTCTACTCACTCGTTCATAGAGAGCCTTACTAATTTTATTATATACGATACATAAATTCAATAACTTCTCATCATCATCCATAGCCAGTAGATGTCCACTGCTGGACATAGGCGTCCCCCAAGGTTTTCCACGTCGCTCGGTCCCGCGCCGCTCTCAACCAGCGTTTACCGGCGACTTTGACCAGGTCGTCGGTCCATCTTGCAGGGGGCCTGCCTACGCTGCGTACGTGGCCGCCACTCGAGAAATTTCCTACCCCACCGGCCATCTGTTCTGCTAGTTATATGCCCTGGCCATTGCCACTTCAGCTCTGCAATCCTTCTGGCTATGTCGGTGACTATGGTTCGCCTGCGAATCTCCTCATTCCTGATTTGATCCCGCAGGTAAACTCCGAGCATAGCCCTTTCCATTGCCCGTTTTTATTTTTTTATTTATTTACTTACTATGGAAAAAAACAGCATCAGTAACATACATGAGTAACTTAATCTTAGTATTTCATTAGCCAAAACAGTTTTCACTAATGATTGTAAATAATAATGTGAAGACTAAAACTAACATTTATGATAAAAACTAAAAATTCTAAATTATTAAGCAATAAAATATACAAGACAGGCACTACATGGTATTAGTTATTGTACTTTGAGCATTAGGGACTTATTATGTTTATCTTATTCAAAGATTTATGAAAGATAATATGTGGATAACGAGGGATTATTTTACATTTTTAATGGCAAACACAAATGCACCAAGCTTCTTATGAAATATATCAATATTGGAATATTGCAATTGTTGTGTGTATTATATTCTCTTATTAAAAAGCGGTTAGCACAATAATTATTTTTGCAAGTTGGTATTGAAAATACGGTATTGTTGAAGCGAGCAGTCAACCTAGGGCATTTAAATGAAGAAATATAAGGCGAGTCTAAGTAATTATGTATGATTTTATACAGAAAAAATTGGTCTCTTTGCTGACGTCTTAAACCGAGCACAGAACTTTGTCGACTCGTATGTTTACGAATGTTCGTATAGTATGGAGACGGTTTGTTAGCAATAGTTTGTTAGAAATCTATCCACTGCCGCACGGCCAGCTTTAATAAACGTGTGCCTTGTTAATTTTCAATGTTTGTAAACATGCTGTACTGTTAAATAACTGTAAAATAAAAAATTACCATGTTACAAAAACTTGCAACCGGCTCCATACTATACGAACTTCTTAAAGATACGATTCAATAAACGATTCTGTGCTCGCAACGCAGCCTAGTTAGATTCGACGATTGACCTATTTCTCAAAGTTGGACCTACCTAACTGGATTTTATGTCCTAGGTATAGAAAATCGTCGACAACTTCGACGCTAACAATAATTTCTATTATTGGGGATTGAATTCGCGAATGTTTTTCCCTGCATCCACCCTATGCAGGATACCCTAGCGTACCGAAATAACCATGTCCTTATTGACAACTAAGTTAAACAACTTGCTTGTTGGTTCACCCAAGTAGCTAGATATCAAGGTCAAACATGGGCTAAAAAAAATGGCCGCGACAAATTTTACAAAAAAAACGAACTAACCTTTGACATCCATTCGTATTATACAAAAATTCACCAATTACATTCCCTAAACGAAATCATTTAAACATTTACATCCAAGAAGCCCTGTTATAAATTGTATCAGCCACCGTGCAATAAAATCAAATGGTTAGCCTCGTTTATTGGCGTAACAGCGTTGCCTTTGGAGAAACTGTAATTGCTGTAAAATGGCGGGAATGTCTTAAGAATTAGTTCTAAGTTCAAATCACAGTCGATCGTTTCTTTTATTGGGTTTGCTATGTTATTAGTGCATTCATTCTAAATTGTTTAGCGGCAAAATTTTTAGCTTTGTTTTGTTGCCGCTGTATTATACCTTGAGGTGAGTACATTACAATATACAACTCTCCCTCCTCCTACGGGTTCGGCTACACCCCATTAAAATTAATGGACTGTATGTCGGATAATAATAAACACCATGGTTTTATAATAAATCAGCTTACGTAAACATCTAAGAGGATAACAAATGTTAAGTGAACTAACGGATACAATATTTTCCTGGTTACAAATACACGTAAGAGTAGGTACGATGTAGGAATACGAGGAGTGGCTGGCGACACCACGGTGTTTTCACTAAATTTCGTTACTATCACTAAGATATAGACGGCGCTGTTTATAATTTATAAAATTAGAAAAATGCCATAGACAATGCCTTTTTCATCCTACTTTTCATTCTTCGGTTCATTCAATCAATCACCTAACCGACTCATTAAATCTATCTTTCATTCGTTACCTGTGTTCGTTACTGCGCACCCGAATGTTGTTTTTATCGCTTTTTTCTTGGATTCCTTTTACCCACAACCCGGCCACCATTTGGACTCTGACGCTCCCTTTTTTAATTCTGACCCGGAAATTCTACTGGATTTCGGAAACAACGCTGCAATTCGACCTTTGCATGTTTATTGGAATTTTGATCGTGATAACGATTTTCTGATATACATATACATATTTCATATAATCATGATAATATACATATTTGAGGAGTCTTAAATATTCTTAAAGAAAAATACAGGGAAAGTTCCCGACTGGTTCTAGTAAAAGTTTCAGTCACTAAGTTCTAGATGGCACTAGAGCTCCGTTTAGCTGATATCTCTATCTCAACCTATAAAAGTTACTTTATGGGCAACACTGATTCAAGACAATAAACACATCATCATTTTTGCTAAGTTTATTAAATTTAATTTTTTTATAAGTGTGTACATAAATTGTGTGTACATTTCACAATAAATAAATAAGGAATTTTTTATTAGAACTGTCGGAGTCTACCGCCATTTTGAATTCGTTAACTTACTGCAACAAAACCACTTGATTTAAAATCTCTGAATTAATATTCTGGACTTGAATAATGAAACATGCTTCGGCAATTTCCGCTCCGGAGGTTTAAATAAAGTTTTATTTCTAGGTCCCAGGTCTAGATTATTTTGGAAATATTTTAAAACAAGTTTGGGTGAACTCATTACACAATGTTGTTCTTTATGTATTGAAGAAACTGGTGGTTAGTTTGTAGATATTGTTTAAAATTTCCAAAATAATATTACAAAGCTGAAGAATATGTTCGTTGTATTTCGATAAATAGATTAAATAAATACTCAAAGTATTTGTCGAATAAAAAAAAAATAAAGACTACAAATAAAATTGGTTGCAATAAACCTAACCAATAATTTCAAGTCGATAAAAATTTGTAGAATAAACTATAAAATAATTCCCGAACATACCTCTTAGTAAGTAGCATTCAATTAATTAACTCGACACATCAATGGAACAAAAGTACGAAAGTCCAATCGCAGTCTCTGAGTTTACTACGGTATAGAAAGAATAACATATTTTGTCTATGAGCTTTGAAACAGTACTCGCAAGATAAAACTACACAACAACATTACTACCAAGTTAAGTCCAACTGTGAAGTAGGTCTGAACTTTAGCGCCACATAGGGTTGCCAATTTAAAAAAAAAAATGAGTCTGAAAAGAATATCAAACAGTATTTTAGATAATCAACGAATGCAGAGCTTTAAAAAAACCGACTTCACGTCAAAAATTTGGCTAAGTTGAGAGTGTCATCAACATAAACATTCTCCGAAATCATGCATTTTTTTTCAAAAGTTTGAAATTTTCAATGAAGTACTCAACCGATTTTGATATAAAATCTCTATCATATGAAAAAACAATTTTCAAAATCAATTCATAATTGTCCGAAATATCGTGTATAAAAGAAACACAAAAAAAACATACAGACGAATTGAGAACCTCCTCCTTTTTTGGAAGTCGGTTGAAAAATAAACAGTATTCAATTTATGTAATGTAACACATATTCTTTGTGTTTCTCGCACAATTATTAATTTAAGTCTAGCACATAAAGTGTATAGCATTGAAAACAGTTTTTTCTATACTTTATTTTTGTTCAATAGTAAAAAGTATAATGTAGTGAAAAACAGTATAATACTGTTAAAAACAGTATGATTGGTAACCCTAACGTCACATACAAACTCCAACTCCTTGCTTAAGAACTCTCGAGTGCAAACGTGCAATGGACGATGCTACAGTCTTGCTGCACTGCTCTAAAGTGAGGACGAACTTCGTGTTGGCCAGTTAGGAAACATTGATATTCTTCGCAGATGTTTGATTAGAAAATAAAAGTTTCGCTTTGTATTCCATATTTGTAGTTGGTGTTTCTGTGTAACTTTTGATTAGAAAATTTGAAACATTGCCTCGTAAAGTATTTTTTGATTAGGGTGGTTTTATAGACAGGCGCGTTCTATTATATAAAAAACGAATAGAATCTTGAGCTTATTGGTTTATATTTGCGTGTAAATTAAAAAGAAAATTTGCTTGCTTATTTCAATCAGTTTGCGAAATAAAATATTTATGATGACAAAGAACTTTGAATTTATTTATACGTAGAGCAATTAAATCGTGGTATCGTTTACCCTAAGGCCCAAAAAGATTAAATACTCTTCATTCTTATTGGCTCGGTTAGGAATAAAACTATCATAAATGTCGACTTATGTGAGAGTCGTGGATTTGAATACCGGTGAAATCATCACATAAATCCTTTAGCCTTTACTTTTTAAATTTAATGTATATGTTATCGCCTAATATAATTATAATTGTTGCATTTGAATAAAATCTTATGTTATTGTAATTTTTCTTTGTTAAGTTAATTGTTGTTTTCGCTAAATATAATTTTGAGTTTTGTATTTATTTTAATTCAAATTTTTAAAACTTAATGGAATGTACCAAATTGTATAATTTATGTAATTCTTATTTAAATCAATCTAATTTTACTTATTTAACTAATATATTCTCAATTGTAAAAATAATTTGTGGAAGAGCGGGGTCTTCAAACACAGGCATTTTATGTCTAACTGAAGACCCCAGATGACAACATTTGTAATAGAACAAGAATATGGAAATAAATGATTATTATTATTATATTATTATAATTATTCACCATATAATTTGATAGAAATACTAAATAAATTCACCTGACCAGGACTCGAACATAGGTCTCCCTCTTGCCAAGCGGGAAGTGTATCCTGACTGTCTGAGCTACTGATGCCATAAAAAATACTTACATTAAAACTAAACAACCGAAGTTTTGAAACTTAATCCTGGTTCGAATCCCGGCGGCGGCGGATATTTGTGTGATGAACAGATAAGTCGTCAAGTCATGGATGTTTATAATGTTTATTTAAGTTTATTCTAATAAAAAATATGTATTTATTCAATATGTACGTTTATATATTTCTTAAGTATATCAGTTATCTAGTATCCATAACACAAGTTCTTTAAGAAACTTAATTTGGCCTAGATAATGATGTGTGAGTGTCGGAAATATTGCATTATTAAATAATATTTTATATTTAATAAACTTACCCATCAACAAATATCTGTCCAGATGGTGCATACAATGATGCCGATTGCGCGGCCCGTGGCGCTGGGCATGGCGGCGGCGCTGACCTTCGCCTACATGGGGCTGGCCATCGGCCTCGGGCCCAAGGGACAGGAGGGACAGTTCTATCAGCAGGTATGATTTATTTTAGCTATACAGGGTTAATTTTATAAGCGCATCACCTCTTGCAGACAACCTGTCCACATCAATATAATTAAATTTTAGTTTTCCCATAAATAAAATAGTTATAGCCTCTGTTTATGCAGGGACTGCATACCGGTATGAATTTCTGTACATTTTTTTTCTGTATGACAGGAATTCATACTGAAATGATTCGTGTACCTTTTTTATTATTGTAGCATAACTGATTTCTTTTCCAGTTAACTGCAATTTCCCAGTATTAATATTAATATTGATATCAAACAAATATTTTTAAATAATATAGCGGATACTGTAGAATGTTCGACAGTTTAGTTGAAGCCTATGGAGCGTAGGGACATGGGCTGACCTATACATTTCGGTACAGAAATTAGATAGGTTAAAATATTTCTGTAAACATCTATGTCTAAAAACATCTACAGAAATCAATCTGGTATACATTATTTGGATACAGATAGAATTAAGTGAGAATTTAATAACTTGTACAGGTATTGTGTTTGATGAGGCAGTACACTAATAAGGGTACTGAAATTTTACTGGTACTATTTACAAAAAATATACCGATATGCAGTCCTTGGTTTATAGACGTAACTCTATTTACCTCAGATCATACAAACACAGAGATATGCCTTGCGCGTTAATTTGTTCCGGTCCCGATGTCTCCAAGTTTCTCCCACTAATTATACTAACACAACAATAAAAGTAAACAGTATAGCACACATATGAATATTTCTCACGCACACTATTAATTTCGTTATAACACTAACAAATCAACTAATAGTCCACATGCAAAAAAAGGCGGCACCCGCGCTCGTAGCTACGAATGATATGCACACACACTAATGCAGCTAGGTTTGAAATTGGTTATCTATAAAATGTCGATGAAATTTATTGACGTAATTTTTTTAGCAGTTAACTTTTTTACCCGACTTATTCAAAGGAAGGCAATTTATTTAATGAGTATGTATGTGTTGTATGTAAAGCACACATACAATTAATAAACGTCAAGTGAAGATATTACTTCGCCTTTAAGTTGTACCTAGTCTGGCCATAAATATTGTAATAAAGAAAAAAACAATATTTTAACTGCAAATAACATTTTTTACTTTTACAGTGTGTTAGTTTAATACATAAATATACAACAATTAGAAATATAAAAAGCTTATTCGAAGTGGTCTCCATTGGCTGTAATACAGTACTTTAAACGTTGAGGCCAGTTATCAATAGAAGCACGCACTCTTTCCATGGGAAAATTCTTCACTGCCAATCGTATAGATTGTTTTAGGGACTCCAAATAAATTTAATTATTTTTTTTGCAGGGAGATCAAAAAATAAGTAATTGTTATATTTATCAAGAACCTAACTAATTATAACAATGTAATTAATAGTATAAATAAATAAATAATATTGATTAAAAGTAATCAACAAATGATTTTATTTAACAAAATTATCATTTGATAATACGCCTTAATTTTATCGATAAAATGTAGACAATCACACATCCTTAAGTCACGAACGCAACCAGCGGCCGCACCACGAGTTACCGAATAAGTGAGTATTTTCATAGGTATACTAATCCATTGCGTAGTTAAAACCACGCATGCATAAATTTCCTGTGTTACGCAAGCAATAGTGTTTGCTCTTCACAAACGTAGTAATTTACTATGTGATCCGATTTTACAACTAAAGTGTTATTTCCAGTGAATGTTTTACAAGTTTTAATAAAAAAATACGCATTATTTCAGTCAGATACGTGTGAAATGAGATGCCATCTTTACTATAATTAACTTTGGCACTAGTATTTTTACAAAAAACCACTGAACAAGCCGGCATTTTGAGAAAATCGCTAGAAGTGACGCCGTTGCGAGTTGACACACGACTATTAGCAAAACTCACAATGAGGTATGTTTTTTACCTGATTCGTTCGCACGTGACACGCCCACTTAGCACAATCTCTTAGTTTTTATGATCTGAGCTATTTACTCTGGGCGTAGGTATACCACGCACCTTGCGCAGTAAAATATCGCTTCAAAATAATAATAGGTACTTCTTACGAAATGTAGCGTAAGGAGCAAAAATTGTTTTGTTTTTATTTTTTGTGTTATCTATCAAGATTTGTAAAAAGTTGTAAAACAAATGTTGTTGGGATTGATGGGGTGAGGCTGCCGGCAATAAGTGATGTGTTAATTAAAATTAACCCTGTAGATTTGACAGCTGCCCTGGTTTATAGTTACGTCTTATAATACAGGGTTGATTTGTAGTCACCGGCCAAATTTTTTTTACACAATAAGTATCATTTTTATAAATGATTTTTGCAAAGAAAAAGCATTAATTTTTTTTACAAGGAAGTTAATATATCCGCTAACATATTAACCAACGCAGTGACCAACTCTGAATTTCCATTAAAATAAAGATGACTACGCGCTACTACAAAACATCTTGTAATACTACGTCGTAGTATTATCAAGAAATGCCGCGTCGTAGTAGCTATGTTCATCAACAGCGATTATTTTTTTTTTAATTTGTGGTTCCATATTTCTACTTTTTTGTACTAAGCGACGCTAAAATAAATATGCAGGTACTTTTATATAGTATCAAAGAAATTAACATTTAAATTTGGCTGGTGACTAAAAATCAAGCCTGTATATACGAGTAAGTCTCCTGGATTAGTCGTATGCGGAAATTGGTGACATACTTAAAAGGGACCTTGTTATAAGATCCCGTTACCTTTGATCTTGTATGCAAAGATTAATGAACGTGGAAAGAGGTTTGTCTGGATCGCAGCAATTGACGCTTCCTAGTCTCTGTCTACCCAAAACGGAGATATGCGTGAAGTTTTGTTGTGAACTCCTGGATTTGAATCCTGAAGCGTGCAGATACTTGATGTTTCATATTTCTTTTAGGTATCTCTTTACTGTGTTTTTAAGTTTTTGCATTTAAAATGCTCAATTAATCTTAAATAAATGAAAAATGTGATAAATAAAAATTATCCGACCAGGATTCGAACCTGGGACCTCTCGTTTGCCGGACGAGTGCTCTTCCACTGAGCTACCAGGGCCTGGCGCTACGCCTCGAAATTACTTACCACATCTTGGTTTTTTACGTTATATTGCTAACGTAAGTAGCTCCATCGTATAGCTTTGCAGCTAAGACCACCCGAGACCAATTTCTTTACAGAAATTGTAAATCCCAGTTAAAGTGAAGCATTGCAATGTTTTTAAGTTTTTGCATTTAAAATGCTCAATTATTCTTAAATTAATGAAAAATGTGATAAATAAAAATGACTCGACCAGGATTCGAACCTAAGACCTCTCGTTTTTCATTTAGTTATCTCTTAACTGGTTACTTTTTACTAATAAAAGACATCAGAACAAAAGATCACTGCGTTCGCAATACTACTACCTGTCTAACCCTAGCACAGACCTTGGTCTATTGGGGTTGCCTTAGTTCCCACCTTAATTGCAACTGTAAGCGCTTACCTGAGTCTATTTATCTAGTGGTGTAAATGTGTAATTATTAAAAAAAAATGCGGTAATTAATTGCGAATTTACCTACTGTAATAGCATTCATTAGAAGTCAGCATTTAGTAGGTATACTAAATGCTGACGTTCTAAAATTTTAATCATAGCATATCAGTTCGCACTTTGCATCTCCCGCGCTAAATATCAGTAGGTAACTGTTACTTTTTAACGTCTGTGGCCAATAAAAATTTTTTTTTTGTTCATAAAAGGTACCATTCCATAGTTCTACAACAATATTCAACAAAAAATGGCTTATTTCCATTTTTATAAAGACACAGTCTTTAAATAAACTTTTAAAGCTTCCCTCGTGTAATAATGCTTAGCGAAGCAAAATGGCTCCCAAGTTACAGCGTAGTGAAAATGAGAAATTAAAAATGCAATTGCCGCATTAAAATAATAAGGAAACTGGGGGAAAAGTATTAGTATTGCGTACAGTCAACTGCAAGTTCAAAAATATATGCGTTTTTAAAGGAATCTTCAGTTTAACTTTTCGAAGAATTTTGTATTACTGCATAGTGTGCCAGGGTGTGTGCATAGTGTGTCTACCACAGACATACATCTACATAGACAACGCAAATGCATGTAGGTACTTCGCTTGTCCGAATCCCGACCAAGCGTCAAGGTTGGTCGCCGCTAGATTCAGTCGCGCGGATGTATGTCTGTTAGAAAATCGATATCACAATACAGTTATCGTTCTTAATAATCAATTTCATCGGTGTAGCGGTGTCTCTGAATCTGTTTGTATTTTATATCACAAAATATCAGCTGTGACGTCACAGTAGGTGTTAAAAAGTCAGCACGCTTGGTTTCAATACAAATTGTGACACTTGCGAATCTATGTAGATGTATGTCTGTGGTGTCTACGAAAATCGAAGGTGGTATATTTAATTACCCGAGTAGCCGAAGTCGAAATTCATCGTTTTTGAGAACACCCAGCGGAACTAACGAGTATCCTAAATACATCAGAGCTTTAAATAACGCAAACAATGAGCTAAAATTGTTTTTATTTATCGACGATGACAACGTGAAACTTAGGCTGCAAACTGGACAGCGACAGCGAGAGCGACAGCGAAGCGGGCAGCGATTTCTGCGACACAATTGAGTCTGTATGAAACCTCAATTATGAATTGAGTTTGTATGAAACCGCGACAAATCGCTCAAGCGCCCGCTGGTCCAGATGTCCCGCGTCGCTGCCCGCGCCGCTGTCGCTCTCGCTGTCCTTGCCGTACAGTTTACAGAATAAAAGATACCGTAGTTATCTTTAGTGATATTTTACATACGTACCGTTTGATCCTCTTGAAATTAACTAATATAATATAGCCTCATTACTAACATACGATGAATAGTTAAGTAGGTAAATCCATGCGAAGCTTCTACAAACTATTGAACTATTGAGATATAAGAGTTTAAGAGAAATCAGTGATAACTAAGATTATCTGGCATCATGTTTACTTTGAAATTCTCTTTTAAAGTATTTTAGCTTTCCAACTATTCTCGAAAAATATTTTGAACAGTAAGCAAAATTAGGAACGTGCTTTTTACAGAATGAATTCAAAATCAAGCATTAAGGATTCCGGGATTCCCGTAAAACTTAAATGAAGGTATCATTAATTCTAGTCTTGGTTTGCAAATTTGAAAATATTTTTGCTGATTGAAAAGAATGCGATCTTTGTTTCCTACGCCACATCCCATTGATCAATGTGTAAGGTGAGCGGCGTCAAACACTGAAAATTAAAGAATTCAGTTTTAAAGAGACTTTGACTAACAAATAAATTCATAAAAAAAATGATGCAATACATCCAAGGAGATAAATATTTTATAATTTATATAATTTATAATCATAACTCAATAATAAGATAAATGAATTAATAATTATTTTTCAAGAAGATTTTACAATTAAATTGTCCTCAAGCTTTGGCGGTGCAAATCTGTATAACACATACACAAAATACTAATTAGAATTTATTGTGTTGTTTCACCACCGTAGTTTTAGTAACTTCGTTTTAAAATGTAAATACAATTTAATATGGAGTAATTAATGAAGCGATTTTGGTAGCAAAGGTCCTCGATTCAAGTCCCAGTTAGGCCAGATTGGAAAACAAATTTCTATAAGCTGTCCCTTGTCTGGGTATTTTATAAGCCCTTGTCCTGTTGTTTTTAAGCTGTGTGCAAAGATACTTAAGAACTACATAGTTTGCGTGTCAGTTTGAGTTACTTATTTTCTGTATTCTCATATAGTTAAGAATTTTTTATCGAAGGTTGACTGTACTTGTATGTAGTCTTTTGTGTAAACAGAAAGTTGTTGATCCATTAAAAAAGGAATAGCAGGCTTTGTGTTCCCGACAATGGGAGCAATGCGTTGTGCTAGTGTTTACTTAGGACTTATATGAGCAGTGCGGTGCGATTATTTGCATATTACGGGTTTTAAAAGCCTTTATATTTACTTTTTTATTGTTTCTGTGTTTTTCATTCATATTCCAACAGAATTAATTGAATTTTATTAACTTTTAATGCATGTTTTCAGTTTACTTACAGTGTAGTACTTTACAACGTTCAATTGATTGAATCAGACGTTACTTTATGGAAATCTATGACAACTACTATAACCGAGTTACCTTGCTGATTCCATGACTCGCACTGGCGCTAGTGATGCAGGATTTTTGTGGCTGGCTTCCATATACAAACAGAATTTTCTTTCCGGCTGCCTTATAACGTAAATATTAGCGATTAGTCATCACGCCATGGACGCGCGATCCATTGCTTTACATCGTATTATGTAAGCGATAGCTGTTCAATCGTTTGTGAATCGTTCGTTCGCAGAATGCATTTATTGCTACGATACTAACGCCAAAAACAATTTGGTAGCTAAAAAAGAAACTAATAAAATGTGAAATAGATGTTTGCTTTTAAAATTTCGCAGAGTAGTACACACGAAAAGTATGAAAGTCAAAGGGATTATATATGCACTTTTAGTACTTCGATTGTACGATAAAGGCAGTATCTTGCGCAATTCATGCCATCGCTTTGCTCTTGCAAGTTACGTGATAACTGATAAGGCAGCGGGTTTGCCACAATCAATCTGTTTTTTTTTATTATGGCAGGTGTATTTTAAATAAGAGAGCCCATTAGATTAAATACTAAAATACGTCCTTAGGTAGTTTGACTAGTTAATTATTTATTCAATTTACTCATCATCATCATCATCACAACTCCGTGTAATGGGCCCACTGCTTGGCATGAGTCTCTCCTCTGGGTGACGAGGAGGTTTAGGCCATAATCCACCGAGCTGGCCCAGTGCTGGGTGGTGGATGTCAGAATTTTCAGGGTGCCGATATGGCTTCTGACAAACCCTAACGATTACTGTATACAAGTATACAGTACCCGGGACCGACAGCTTAACGTGCCCTCCGAAGCACGGACGTCGCCGTGAGAAACGAATGGTCGGCGGTCACCCATCCAAGTACCGACCGCGCCGAACGTTGCGTTGCTTAACCTGTGATATCGTAAGATACACACAGTAACCACGGCGCCACGACGACTTCAATTTACTACAATTACTACTCCAAATTAATTAATTATTTATTCAATTTACTACTCCAAATTAATTAATTACTGACAAAACTAATTCCATCCTTAGTTAAACTTCCTTATTATTTATGCTTAGAGAGCTTAACGCTCCTCCGAAATTCTATTAACTCCCCCTCGTCCTCTTGGCATCTCAGCCAGTCCACTTATGTTATGAAAAGTTATTTAATAAGAGAATTTCGACTTAAACTTCAAAGTATAGTAAAAGTTTTCTTGTCGTGGTATGCCTGTAACTGACAATAAAAGGGTTATAGGGTCTGAAAAGCGTTCTCCCTTAGAATTTAAAGCTTTAATATTCAGCTCGGAATTAAGAAATGTAGATGAAATAACGTGGAAGTGGAATAGCGCTGCTGGATTAGCGTGTAGTAAAAGACAATATTCGTCGAGTGACTATTAGGAAACGTCAAGGGAATTAAAATTTTCACCACTCTTTAGTTTTTATACAAGATTTTTATTAGATCTTTTGGTTCTGTGGGCGGACTTGAAACTATTAGCCCCTTAGCGTAAGTGTAGTACTTCAAAATAGTTCTGACTGCTTTGGATGAATATTCTAAGTACGTAGGTTTATATATTTTTTTGGAATGTTTCATTATGTGGGATAATTTTAAATAAAGAATAAGGAGTTTGTACTTAAGATAGTTAAGATTTTATTTTTATTGCTATTAAACCCGCGTTTGATACATACATACATAACTTCACGCCTGTATGCCTTACGAGATAGGCAGAACACCAGAGGTTATAAAACCATCTGAAGTCACGTTGGACAAAATTGGTTGTATTATGATGATGGAGAGAGGCTATTACGGTAACAGGGGTTTAGCCTATCGCCCGCAAAAACGTAAATCAAAACCTCTATCCTTTAACTGACTTTGACAGATATCGATCGATTTCAACTGACAGTAAGTGGAGATGCGGTAGACTATGACAGCACACAGTATAAGGAATGACTTGGCTCTTCATAAAATATTGCCGGAACACAACACCGCAGGAGCTGAGATATTTGTACGCAGATTTTATGTGAAGGATGGTCGCTAGTCAGGCGGGCCGTGAAGGGATCCTACCACCAAGCGGAGGCTGCCCAGATTAGTCGCCATTTACGAAAAGCTTATGCAAGGGCGGTAGGGCTACATAGGCAAATTTAGATTCGTTTGAAATTAATAAAAATAAAATAAAAAAGCTTCCATGCTGGACTGGGAGCGAAAGAAAAACATAGAATGTGCCAGCTGCTTCTCTTCCCGGGCATACTGTAAAAGTCAGTTAAGGGACAGAGGTTTCATTGGCATTTTTGTGGGCGATAGGCTGACCTGTCACTGCAATAGCCTCTATAATAATTATAATATTCATTTATTTGTACTCAAAGAAACACACACATTACAATAAAAAAAATATTAAAAGGAGAAAAAATACCTCATTTGTCAAACGTGACATCAGACGGTCTTATAGCCTCTGGTGTTCTGCCTACCCCATAAGGGATACAGGCGTGAAGTTATGTATGTATGTATTGAAATTAATAAAACCCATAATTTTGACCGAAGAGCCCGTAAACTAATTAACGACGTCGACCTTACAACCAAAAAACTGCAGACCTTAGAGCGTCGACGTAAGGTTGCGTGTCTAACCGTGTACTACAGGATACATTTTGGTGAGTGCGCGAGTGCTTTGTTTGAACAAATTGAACCCTCACCCTTTTACCATCGGACTACTAGACGCAGACAGAACGTCCATCCGTATGTGGTAGATATTCCGAAAAGTCGAACTAAGCGCTTTGACAGTTCCTTTTTGATACGGGTCGCCAAGGTTTGGAATGAACTGCCTGCGTCTTTTTTCCCTGACCAGTATAGTCCTAGTACTTTTAAGCGTCGAGTGAATAGGTTTCTCATGGATGGGTGTGTACTACCTTTGTCTTCATGTTCACTTAACATCAGGTGTCATGGAAAACAAACTTTCCACCCATAATTTATAAAAAAAAATGTAAAGAATCCAACTCACTGTAGTATCAAACGCTTAGAATAACCCAACTAATTCTGGATGGTTGTGCCGTAAAAGACCATTGATCGAGAGGCCACCAGATATAACTTGGCTAGATAAAAACTAACATGTGTATAAATTCATCAGATATTTATTAATCCGACGATGCTGCATTACGACATATTTTTCTAAAAAGCCGATTTAAAAAAATAAAATAATTTGTGATAAATCAGTAGTTTTCTCTGTGTGGTGTGTAAAAAACTAGTTGATACAGAATAGTTGGTACCGTAGATTTTACTAGATAATGTACTTTAGCACTTCATTATCTATCATTATATGTAGGTATATGGTATATTTATGGGTCAGGTGCCTTTGAAGTTATACTTGCTTATCAGATATAAAAATAATCAACCATCTCCATTAGTTTCTTAATCCACACTCGTTGCCTATTATAATTTTTCACGTAAACAAAACCCGCGCTGGACCTCGATCCCACCTGATAGTAAAGATTAGGTCGAAGATGACACGGCCTTAGGAATAAAATGGCTCTTCGTAAAATATTTCATATTAATACCAAATACATATTAGTTCTAAATTTCGAAATTTCGTCCTTCGTAGAACTACCGAAACATGGATTTTGTTTCGGTATTATTGTGTCTAGCTGTTTCTATTCCAATAAGTAGCAAATAAATAAGAAAACAACATTCAATATCAATACCACGGTATCGATGAGAAATGAAAACCTTGAATAGACTGTATGTCTAATAAGAGCGCCTGTCGCTCTGTGATATCCAATGCTTAATGATTGTGGCATTGCTCGCGTGAATTGGCAGGCGCCCGCGAATGAAACAAAAAGGTCTAGGTTATTTGAATCAAAGTGGATTAAAATAATATTTGTATTTGCTCACTGGGTACTGAGAAATCATTCGATTTAATTACTCCTCTTCGACGGTACTTACTAAAGGCTATTAATTGTTTAGTCTTGATTTATGATTAGGTATTATTGAAGCGTGTTTTTCATGAATAACTTTTCGTATAAAAGCGGTTAGTACTTACTTAAAATACACTTTCCAGTATACATGATATTTTAAATGTAGCTCTTTCATTAATGCTAATTATTAAGAAATTGTCATCCTATAGGAAATAAATTAGGTTAACTTCTATTGGTAACTTCTATTGAACCGATTTCTCTATGCCGTAGTTTCTCAGCTGGTCAATTAATACCCCTTTGAACGGATTTCTATGATTCAATGTTAACGAAGAAGTGGTTTTGATTAACATACATGAATTCTGATGGCCAAGCTTACCAGTGTGCTAATTTTAATATAAACCATCTGAGCTCCTAGGTATATATCGGAATTAGAACCATTTGATTTGCAAAAACTTATGACTTTCAGGGTAAGTATAATTTTTATATTTGCCATATGAGTCCGATTTTATCTCATTTCCCAAAGTAGGAACCGCGACTTTCATCGCGACATCGATGACGCATTTTAACGGACGACCGGCTAGGGTAGTGGCAAATGGCAACATACTTTGCCTTCTATGCCACATGTCCTGGGTTTCAATCCTGACGGCAGAAGATATTTGTGTGATAAACAATAAAAAAGACGATCACAAAGTGGGTAACAAACAAAAACTACACAGAACGTCTAATTAAACATCGTAAAGAAAACTTTACAGAAGGTTACGCTCAAGGTCACGGATAATCCAATAAGCAAATGAAAGTTGAATCAGATTAATATAAAGTTAGTTAAGTTTAACTTTCGTGACAAGCGCCAGTTACCGACGGCTTGTTTGTTTGTGTAGTTGCAGTAACGTCGCGAGACGGCCTTGGGTTCGTTTCCGGGGTTTGAACAGTTGTATTGAAAGGTTGTTTGTATTCGAATTAATGTTATGGTGTTGATTTATTCAAAGTACTTTTCTTTTTTAATTGAGTGTTGAGTATAAATACTTAGTAATTATTTGATGGCATATCTGGTAACCGAAAGCTTATTGTGGTGGCATATATAATTATTTACTGTCGAGGGTTCATTGCATTTTATTAAAACGCAATTTTAGCTGATTTTCAGTGACGACAACATGTAATACAGAGCACACAAGCCTAGAAAAGATTCACCCCTTAATTAAGTAGGGATTCTGTAGGGGTTGACCATCAAGTGAGGCTCACTCATAAGACACGCAGGGCAGCAATGCTATCAGCCTATTCTTATTCCTATAAGTACTAAAAAAAAAAGCTTTTGAGGTTGTAAAGGAAGCTTTCAGATCATCTATGGTAGCAGACGTCAGGGTGCAGCTCTCATCGCAGATTCTATCTACCGATTGGTTGTCGCTCCGATTATGATCAATGGCCTACACCAAGGCGGATCATTAAAGGGGGATGTTTAGTGGAGTTAGGAGTTCTGAGGAGTCTCGTGGCCGCTATAGCTAACAGCTCTATAGAATTCCCTTTCGTCCGTAACAGGATTCATCCTCGTCCTATCAGGGCTTGCTTTAGTGGGTGCCAAAGAGTTTCCTTGGCGGAAAACAAAAAAAAAGTTGTACAGATGTAAGTTATTCTGATGAGTCTGACACCTGTAGTTATTCACACTATTGGAAATGCAAAGAACTGGAAAATCACCCAGAAAAATACCATGTAATTATAAATAATAGTCATATATATTGCTTCCATGAAGAATTTTTATAAACGTAGTTATTTTACTTACGATCGGACAGTTAATAATAATCATTATTATTTATATTATAATTGCGATGTGTTTTTCTAGTGGTGAAATAATTGGGAGCAACTAACGTAAAATTATTTTGTTTCATCATCATCATCATCACAACTCCGTGTAATGAGCCCACTGCAGGGCTATGAGTCTCTCCTCTGGGTGACGAGGAGGTTTAGGCCGTAATCCACCAAGCTGGCCCGGTGCTGGTTGGTGGATGTCAGATATTTCAGGGTGCCGAAATGACTTCTGACAAACCCTAACGACTACTGTATACAAGTACCTATACAGCACCCGGGACCGACTGCTTAACGTGCCCTCCGAAGCACGGAAGTCGTCGTGAGAAATGAATGGTCGGCGGTCCTAATACCGGCCGCACCGAGCGCGCTTAACCTGCGATATCGTTTGATATGCACAGTAACCACGGCGCCACGACGACTTCTCTTTTGTTTGACAGCTTTTAATTATTCTAAGGGTCATCGCGGCATCACGTGTGTCTATGCACGCATTCATACAAAACTGCCTCGGACGTAGCTACGCGCGTACGATACGGACGTACGGCTATCGCCACGCGCGTGTGGGACGTGGCCAGCTCCCGCGTGTACATTGTGTTTCGCTTTTAATCGAAGTTTAGCCAAATAGTAAGAGGTTAATGCCCGTCTGCACTAAACTTTGATCCTAAGTTGATAATTAAGTCCGTATTATAACGTGCAACGACAATTGATTGACTTTTATTGTCATTTGGCCTGTCTGACGGTTCATTTGGCATGATCGAACAGTAGCTCAGGTTTCATCAATATACCAAATAGTAAAGGAAAATTTACAGCCATTTAGTTTACCTTGTTGTAATAGAATAAAGAAGGCTATTTAAAATTTTATGCAAACTTTCAGGGAAACTGGACGTTAGGGCCAATATAGAGAAAACATACGTCAGAGGTAAACCGATTGCGAACGGACTGTACAGACTTAAGTATCGACTTAGGATCGGGATTAGGACGAAGTTTAGTGCAGACGGGCATAGGTGTTCTATTGATACGACTGTACAAGCACAATACTGAAGTTTTACTAGTGAAATTGAGCCACGTGTACGCACGTACGATACGGACGTACGGGACACGCGTAGACGCGCGTGACGCAGCGTTGGCCCTAATGGTGCGTACAGATTACTAGTAATGCAACTAGTAATGTAACATTCTGCGCACGTTAAGTATTTGGAAGTGATGTGCGCAGAATGTTACATTACTAGTTCCATTACAGCAACGTGTACGCACCATAAGATGCCATTTAGATTCTTTTATATCTTAAAATAAACAAACTTTTGGCCACAAAAGGTAATTGCAATCTACAATATTTACATTTCTTAGTATCTCCTGAAATCATTTCAGCCCTGACTTGAATAATTGAAGCTCGAGATAAAGGTTGTTTATCTTAAAAATACTCATTTCTCTGCCGTTAATATTTGAAGTCTTCATGAAAAGGTATCAAATATAAACTTTTCTGCTTTTAAATAAGAGTGAAAATGCTGTATTTTTCTATGATATGAACTGAAATACAGAGGTTTGTAGATACCTCTCATACGGCCTCTAGAAGCCTGAAGTTATACCCCTAAGTGTATTGGTATGTTTCTTTTGAAGGGTCAAGTATAAAGTAAAACTTTATAGTACTTAAATAAAACTTAGATTACAATAGTTTTAAAATCAATATTGGACTCGCTTTCTAGATAGAATAGGGATAGACCGAAAACATTGTAAGTCACAATTTAGGTAAAAAATAACTTAACATGTTGGAAAATCACGTAGACATGAAGTAATGATTTAAATCTACTAGTGTATTTCCAAGTGTTCTAAAATCGATAGGTACTACAATAATACAGTATATGTCCAGTAGGTGTGTATATAGGTCACCACCATACATACATTCAACAGATCTCACGGAAAAGGCATATCATTATAAGGATTTGTTAAAAATCTATTTCAGAAGCTAAAGAAAGGTAGATCTTTAGTAGAAGGTAATCTGCCAAGCTGGACTGGAAGCGAAAGAAAAACATAGAATGTGCCAGCTGCTTCTCTTCCCGGGCAAACTGTAAAAGTCAGTCAAGAAACAGAGGTTTTAAAGGCGTTTTTTTGGGCGACAGGCTGACCCCCTGTCACTACAATAGTCTCTCTCCATTTTTATCATACCTCCAAATTTGTCAAACGTGACATCAGATGGTCTTGTAACCTCTGGTGTTCTGCCTACCCCATAAAGGATACAGGCGTGACGTTATGTATGTATGTATGTCCAGTAGGTGCTTATATAGGTCACCACCATACATACATTCAAAAGATCTCACGGGCAATGCATATAATCATAAGGTTTTATAAAAAATCTATTTCAGAAACTAAAGAAAGGTAGAGTAGCCCAAGGTTCATTAAAAATTGCACTGATTACGATGATTTATTTATTTATTTATCCAACAGAGGACATATTAAAAGAAACATACTAGTTTAAAATACAAATTCTGATATGTACCTACTCCCTTTATAGGCATATACAACATATATGATGGCATAAAATCCAAAATAACAAATAAATTAAGTATTTGTAGCATTATACCAGAGTTATAGTTACTAGTTAAAATAACAAACTTCCTTTTGTTCTAAATGACAAATCTCTCTAGACATCGAATTTAATTTTTTCAATTTATTTTATTTCATTAATTTATTCTATTTTGTTTAATAAGTAATTTTATCTGACCATATGTTTTTTTTTTCATGACAATATCCAAATTAATAAAATATGACATTCTGTAATTGTATAATCTAAAGCTAATTATTTAAATCTTATATTACAATTTTTGCACACTGACACCTCTCGGTAGGATGTTGTTGACCTCACTTCTATTTATAAGACCTAAAATGTACCGACTTCCTTGCAAATAAAGACATTTCATTTCATTTCATAGCCTGGCTTATCGACAGGAGCACATTTCATTCTTGTACCTAAAGATTGATTTTCACGGTCCATGCAGTCTCTGACCTGAAAACTACGTTTTGTTAGGTATATGAATGTATAAAGGTGATATTGTCATTGAAATGCTGTCTGTTTTGTATCTAAACTATTGATTTAATTTCTTAGAAACGATATCGGGATTTTCATTTCAAGTCGATGATACTAGTAGTCTATTGAGTAACTTGAGAGGGAGAAATATTAAAATCCTTGCTGCGGTTTCTAACATAAGTAAATGATTTTGAATTAACTGAACATGATCTATTATTTGCACTATATGTTGTTTTAATACATTTCATGAGTTGTCAAAAATCTGATAGGTCAGCTATGAACATAACTCTTTACATTTGGGTTTAAGTTTGAAACAAACCAATATAATTTCATTCAGGGTTGCGCGATATCTAAACTACTTTTGTGCTGCAGAAACGAACAATTGGAATAATCTAAAACCTTCGTTCAAGACCGTCATTTGGAGATAACTTTCCTTTGCGTCACCGTACTTTTATTTTTAAAAAGGGATTCTTGAAAGTAAGCTTGTTAAGTTACTAACTTATAATTGGGATACTTTAAGTACGCTTTTACATAAAAGCGTTTTCCAAAAATGTGTATGATTTATCCTTATTGAAACTATAAATGGGTTTTGTAGGTATTTAATGTATTTTCTGTTTTCAATAACAAATTAAAGTTGAAATAATATTTTAAAGTTTTTGCATTTAAAAAGCTTAAGTAAATGAAAAAATGTGTTAAAAATAAAATCACCTGACCAGCTACGTTAGCAATATAACGTAAAAACAAAAATGTGTTAAGTAATTTCGAGGCGTACCGCCAGGCCCCGGTAGCTCAGTGGAAGAGCACTCGTTTTTCATTAATTTAAACTAAAGCTGTTCATTTACTTTTTCCAGGAAGATCGAATTTCTGAAGTTGCGTAATAAAATATTCTAATCTGAATAATGCTGTAGATATAATCTAAAAAATGAGTAAGTCAACAGTAACGAAATAAAGAATACGCTGCCTCGTACTCTGTTGGTATGGTAAAAAACAAAATGTACATTATCGTAAAGCCTGTTACCTACATGCTGTTTTATATTATCATCTAACCCGAACCCTTCCACCCACAGCTTATCTGCGAGCTGGCCCTGCTCATATCTGCGAGCGGCATTGGCCTCTACTACCGAGCCCTGACGGAAAGGGCTCATCGGAACACCTTCGCCGGCACCAGGACCTGCCTGGAGCAGAGGGTCAAGCTGGAATGCGAGAGGGAACAACAGGAGAGGCTGCTCCTCTCGGTCATACCAGCTTATATAGCTGCGGAGGTAGGTGGAGAAAAATTATTAGGCCAGCGCCACACTTGACGGAAACTCCGACTCCGAACTTCCGCAGGAGTCAATCCGTTTTCATACGTTGCAGCCACACTGAATATTCAGAGGTTGTTATGGACCCGATAGAAATTATAGCTATTTATGAGGCATTCGAAGAAGAAAGAAAAATAAAACGTAAATACTCGTCGATTAAAGGGATGAACCCAATATTTACGTTTTCTACCTTGTATAGGTATACGACTAAGATATTATTCAGTGTCGAGCATCCTGTGCTTGCGCCGTGGTCGCGAGTTATTCGCCGAATCTCGCGCGATGCATGCAAAGTCTTGAAATGCGACTTTGCCGATTTTACGCTGACGGAGGATCGGTGCGCGGAGGACAGTGCAGACGCAGAGAGCAAGCGACCCGTGACGGAACGACCGATGTTCCGGGTAGTTTTCCCGCTATGTGTAACTTGTATGTTATCATATGTATTGACGTTACATCGGGAAAGATTCGCGACGGAATTGCCGTGAAGTGTGGCGCTGGCGTAAGGAAATAAATAAATTGACCAAACGGATTTACCAACCCTTTAACCCCAAAGTACCTAAGCTTGAGTTATGGAGACCATAGAGGGGATCTAGGGGTATTCTAGTATACACCAGGCCCAAAACATTTTAGAAAAGTTCGTTTCTTAAGCTGGGATTCGAACCCATAACTTCTCCTGCTGCAGTCAAACACTCGGCACACTGCACAACCACGAAGACCGTCAAAAATAAATGTTATCGGCGTACATTACTCAGGAGGTAAGTGGTGATGAAAAACTTGCCGTGTTTTATTCGAATATTTAGTAGAATAAACGTATTCTTTTTCCAAACACAAAGGTTCTATCGCCAAAGTTTTCGTGTTTTTCTAGTGAAAGCGCAGAATTTGATCAACTGGTATTGCTAGTGACGGCATATAGCACTGAGACATGATGGCTTTGTTATAGGCCTTATTATGTGACATTGAGCAGTGCGCATAGGTAGGAGGGTGTTTCTGTAAAAATATGCAGTTTTTAATAAAGGTAATATGTCTTAGAGCAGTAAAGGTGGAGTGGCGATGAAGTAGACGGAGTGGGCAATACGAGGCAGCGTAATGTGGTAAACCTCGTGGGAGGCCACTCTGTGCAGCAGTGAGCACCTCCCAATTGATGATGATGAATGTATTTTGAGCTTTAAGTTTAATTGTAAAAATACTGGACAGAATTATATTAATGATGTTTTAACTATACGCTTGAATAATATTACTTTATTTATTCTTTTGTATACCTACCTAATTATTGCATGCATATAATGACAGTTTTGTATAAGGAACTTTTATAACGTAGGTACAGCAACATCGGCATCGGGATTTAAACGTAATTCTTACATCTGTCATAAGGTTTGCAACTCTTTATTCACTAACTACAAGATGCACTAAAACTTTACGGTACCACCTGTTTTTGGTAGCGCAAAGATCATGATGGCACCTACAATAAGTACATCATTGCAGCGGCCGGCAAGAGAGGCATTGATGGACGAACGTGTGAATGTGGGCCGTGGCGAAGCCGAGGCAGACATACGTTAGTCCATCAATGCCTAGTTGCGTCCACGGCTTGTATAGTACTTTTCTCAAATAATGCGCGGAAATTAAACTAAATAGTACAATCCAGAACTTTTATTTGAAAATAGGATTATAGAATGTACAATTCTAAAAATTTTATCCGCACATGCGAAAGACGTGGATGTAGCCCTTAACGAATCCTGTAGATTAGTTACAGGCACCTTGAAGCCAACACCACTGGGCCTTCTTTACTCCCTAGCTGGGATAGCACCACCATGTGTTCGGCGTCAGGTTGCCTATTCTATTGAGAAACAAAAACAGGACCGAAGACAACTATTAGACGGTTATAGCCCACCATCTTCCCGTCTCAAGAGTCACCACAGCTTTATTTCTAACACCAAGCCTCTCGACTCCGATCCATCTAAGGCTAGGATAAAGCTGTGGTCGAAGAAATATCCACCTGAACACCCATATATCCCTATTGCGGAAAAGCTCCCCCCGGGTAACGACCAACCCTGGGCCACATGGAAGTCGTTAAATATACTTCGGTCAGGTGTTGGTAGGTGCAAGGAACTTAGGACTAGATGGGGCTTCTGCACGGATGATAAGTGTGACTGCGGGTCAACACAATCTATGGCGCACTTGTTGTCTTGTCCTATCTCTCCTACTTCCTGCACCTACAGAGACCTATATGAGGCAAATGCGAATGCCCTTATTATAGCCAAGCACTGGGCTAAAACACTATAAAATTTGTTACAAAAAAGTTTATAAAAAGAAGAATGTGGAATTTCTGGGAATTATGTTAGGTACTTTTTTTTTTCTATTTTGATTTCTTTGTGCAAGCCAGTTCGAAAGTTAAATTAAACCTTTAATAAATTACCTCTTTGGTCACCATGTTGCGGAGTAGAAGATCTTTCCATTTTTAAATTACACCACAAATATGATTTTACATGGTAATTTATTTGGCCGCTAAACACGACATATATGGATTTTCATACAACTATTGCCGGCTGCTCGACCAGTATAGCAAGTTCGATTTATCTCGAAGAAGGTTGTCAAAATAATGCTCTTTCCAAGCATGTTTGAGAAAAAGATTTTTTTGTTTATCAAGTCAGGTCTTACGTCTAGTTCTTAATAAAACTTTATATGGGCTAGATAATGTGGTAAGTGCTAGTAAAATTCGTACTAAAAAAGTATTAAAATGATTAAAGAATTTTCTAGAACGTCGTTGCGTGTCTTCGTTATCATGTTCTATCATGATAACGACATAAATTTTCAAATTTATTTCAAACGCAGCAGGTTAGCCATAAATAAACAAGGTTAAATTAGTTTCCATTTTTCAAATGGATCAAAAGATGCTATCGAACGCCCTATCTAGGATATGAATAATTAAATTTATTTTGCAAAGCAGTAGCTATGCATTGTACCTAAATGCAAATAAAAATTCACAGTTCAGGAAGAGACAGGTAAAAAGTCAGACATTCCAGGCATGTGTCAATCTACTGATCGACGTTGACTAATCTATTCTACCATCGATCGATTGGTGTGATAACACCGTAAGAAGAATTAGATAAAGATTCCTAAGCCGGGTCTTAAGATTTCAATCAAAAGCAATTACCTAATCTGATACATCAAGTATGTGACTCCTAAGTGACTTTAGACGTATAGGTAAGCTTGTGCGTTTTGGAAAACTTAGTTTCCTAAATTGGGACTCAAAAGCCACTACAAGAACACCACCACTGCAGCTGCGCCAAGGAGGCAATCTCGTCGAGAAATATCTCGTATCTTACTGAGCCTTCTTTTCCAAGGTGACTGGTGACAAATTTGCAATACTGAAGGAGAGCACTGTGTCCTCGATTCTGATCATAATTATACAATAAAAGTAGGTACTTAATTTTTCACCAGAAATCACTATGAATAAATAAATAGACCTTACTACACTTTTCCCGACGCGCTGCCTCAGTCAACACGCACACAGCAGTATTCCCGCCACATGCACACCACCACCTGCTAAGTATTTATTGTATTACGCTAATGTAACCATGCGTTGCGTAATTAATTCTTTAACTTTCGAAGAAGTTTACTCAGTAACTAATTAATATTTATGTTTTCTCTTCATGTATGATCTTAAACTATCCACTATCACGTCCTGGAATTTTGAAAGTGACCCACCAGTCACCCTGTGCGTTGAAAGTATTTATTTAAATTATTGTATGGATCTCTTTTCTCAATTTCTAACAATTTTTGTTTTCATTATCTATAATACAGGTTTCTTTGAGCCTTTTCAGTTGTTTAGTAATAATGAAAAATTATAAAAGAGCCAACAACTAATTGAGGTCTTTTTGTGAACTTCCATCAGACTGAAAAGCGTTTTAAATTTGGAACGCGTCACCGAAACGCTGCGAGTAAAGATAAACGGCTTCAAAAGAAAAAATAAAGGACTTGGCTGCGTTCAATGAATATGCATAGCGAAAAATGCTTTTGTTTTGATAAGCTTTGTGATTAATTAAAAGATAGATTTTGATTCTAATTTAAAGTTAAGTCTCTTTTAAACAAAGAACTTGACATCTATGATAAATTATATGCCCATTCCAAGAAAATTATTACTATATGGCTAAAATCTAAAACTTATGACGAAACAGAAGATCTCTTGAGTATAATTATTTAACATAATGTGATGGATTATATTATATATATCCACTTACGCTTTTATATACACACACACACTCTCACACACATACATACACACTTACATGCCCACATTCACTCCTACATACAGACATTCACACATCCATACACTTTCTATTTTTCTTTTACATGTGTATTTTTAACTGTAAACATAATTTATTATATAAATGGTAGGTATTTAAACTTATGACATGCTTATATGGAAGAGCGGAGTCCCCTGATACAGGCTATGTATGCTTAAAAGGAGACTTCAACTCCTAACATTATTATGTACTTTCTTTTAATAATAAAAAGTTCTTGTTTTTGTTTTTTGTTGTTTAAAATATGCGAAGAACAGACTTTTCAAGGGATAAGGACGTCAAGTTCAAATATAAAATACCTATAATTACGCGGTAAAATCCCATTAAAATGTTTTTTATTTAGGCCCGACTTTTCAATGATGAAAGTTATCTATCGAATATGTAATAATAATTACTCGCCAGCTTGTCATATAATTATTATTATAAAAAAAATAAAACATCTTTATGCTGAGTAATACTTTATTACTCAAATAAATTTTATCTGACGATTGAAAAATTAGGCATTAATGTCGGGAAAAAAACAAAAACGAAAAAGAAGCGTTACTCGAAAAACAATTAATACCTAGCTACTATCGACCGTCAGTCCGAGATACGTCCACGCACCTAGCCGTCCTAAACTCCTAACCGTATCTGTGTCACTTGCCATCATCCTACTTCAAGATATAACTTATGGCGCTGCAATCGAATGTCAGTCATTCATTGCATTTAGCGCCCTCTTTAACAGTGCTACCAACATACTTCCGTTACCATGAAGTCATACAAACATCTTAATATCGCAAACTCATCGTTATCGCCAACATTAATATAACTATTCGTGAAACTCAAGACAAAATTACAAAATATGACATCAAAAACATTAATCATTACAGATTATCGTCATCTATCTATATAAATATCTACTTTTATTTCAAATCATTATTTTATCATCACATTTTAAGAAAATATATTGAAACTGTAATACTAGATAATTCACCAAAACCGCAAGGTTGAGTTAATCAATCACGATAGATTTTGCGCCCTTCAAGTGATTGAGTGATTGACTGATGGATTAAACCTTGTGAACGCTTGAGTAAGCTTAAGCCATTTCAGATAATGTTTCTATTACAAAGCTAAGATTAAAGACACACAACTTTTTCTAATTGAGTTTTTTTCTTAAAATTAGCAACCGTGGGTTTACCACTGTAACTTCGCAAGTTTTTGATAAAATAACGAATAACATTCCATATGAGTAAAAAAACAGGAATGCTTTCGAATCTTACTGGTACTTTTCGAGATTAGAGCATTCAACAAACAAACGAACAGATCCCTTAGCTTTATAATATAAGTATAGAAAGAGATTGTCAACCAGTTTAATAAATAGCAAGTTAATGAATTCTAGATTCGCCGTATAATAGCGACTTCAATTAAAATCCTTAATTAGTAGCAGTATTGTTGCACTGCCGTCTTTTTGCATTTTAATTAGGTCAGCTAAAGCCTTTGCCTGATAGTGCTAAGCGCTAGTTATCTCCTATGAAAGGAGTTGTTATGACAACCAATATTTTTTTTTTTTATAAGTGACTAAACCCGCGTTTGAACTCAATCTCACCTGATGGTAAGTGACGATGAGGTGAATTAAAGCTAGAACAAATAATCTTACATCCCGTCCACACATGTTCACTACTAGATACCTTTTTTGTATCGTAATTACGTATACTGAATACTGTACCATATGTGAAGTCGCTAATACAACTCCATGCGCCATCGATGAAAAAACACGTATCCGGTAAAACGTACCTATCCAGTAAAACGGGCCATGTGTGAACGGGTTGTAACTCAGCGATTTTTAAATGAAAGTATTTGGCTGCGTAAGGCTGGTTTAGAATAGCCCCACCTCCCCTGGATAAGCGTGTCGTGAAGGCGACTAATCCGAGTGACCCTCGCTTGGTGGTAGGGTCCCATTAGGGTCCCGTCAGGGTCCGACTGGCTAGCGACTACCTTTCATATAAAATCGGCCGCCAAATATTACCGCTCCGGCGGTGACGTGTTCTGGTAATATTTTATACAGCCTCCGCTTATAATAGTCAATTATATTTTAATAGCAGATTAGGAATGACGAGTGGGTCTGAATTTTGAAAAAAAATATATAATATTTTTCATAAATTAAAATTTCAAAATTTTTGCTGCCAGTAAAATTTAAGGTTAGTCTACATTTTATGACTACAAAAAATAAGATGGAAACGTTTTTATTACTTGCTGTGTAGTCATAAACTACAGATGCTTGGTGGTAGGATCCCTTCTGGGTCCGCCTGGCTAGCGACCACCCTTTATATAAAGTCTGCCGCCAAATGTTACCGCTCCGGCGGTAATGTGTTCCGGCAATATTGTATAAAGAGCCAGTTCCTTCCTAAACCCGTATGCTTTCATCTTCGACCTCATCGTCACTTACCATCAGGTGAGATTGAGGTCAAACGCGGGTTTAGACACTTATAAAAAAAAAAAAAAGATCAAACTTAAATTTTGATCACTCAAAAGAATTTTGAAATTTTAATTTATGAAAAATACTGTTTTTTTTTTGTAATTATGACCCGCTCATCAGTCTTGATCTGCTATTAAAATATTATTGACTATTATAAGGCGACCCTATACAGAGCCAGTTCTTTCCTAGGCCCGTGTGCTTTCATCTTCAACCTCATCTTTATTTAACATCAGGTGAGATTGAGGTCATACGCGGGCTAAGTCTTCTTAAAAAAAGTCAACTTAGCTAGAGAACACCTTTTATCTAAAATTTGCTGCCAAATATCATCATCATCACAACTCTTTGTAATGAGCCCACTGCAGGGCATGAGTCTCTCCCCTGGGTGAAGAGAAGGTATAGGCCATAATCCACCAACCTGGCCCAGTGCTGGGTGGTGGATGCCAGAATTTTCAGGGCGCCAAGATGGCTTCTGACATACCCTAACGACTACTGTATACAATTATACAGCACCCGGGACCGACTGCTTAACGTGCCCTCCGAAGCACGGAAGTGGTCGTGAGAAATGAATGGTCGGCGGTCACCCATCCAAGTACCGACCGCGCCGAACGTTGCTTAACCTGTGATATCGTATGATACACACAGTCACCACGGCGCCACGACGACGCCAAATATCATCGCTAAGACAACTGGAGAAACTTAATTTTCTTGATATTTCACTGGACGATAGTGGACAGTTTTTATAGTATTGAAATATGGACTAAGTCTACGTCAGACCGCAATCTAACCCAATGGTAAGTGACAAGTTGAAACAATGATGGAAAGCTTTTTCTATCTTTGCTTTAAATTCAACAGCCAATTCATAAAATGTAGTCGAAATAACTCTTGTTTGCGTCTACATGTGTTCAAAATTTCTCAAGTGTGTTCAAGATCAAAAATAACAATGACTTCTAAGAATTAACGTGATGCCTACGTACTCACATGAGAAAATATGTAATACCTACTGTAAGACCACCTCAGAAGGGAGCAATAAGTAAAACAATTTACAAGTTTTAACACATATCTATATTGGGTTCTTTCAATTAAAAAAAACTAAATACAAATATAATTACGGAAGAACACTGACCTGTCACTTCCTCGAAGGCCCGAACTTGACTGACTGGCCTTCTTACACTTCAACGACAACACAGACTGAACGAATCATTAGGTTGAACGAATATAAAGTCTTGATTAGTAATCGAATAATCGTTATCATAACCGAGTCGTGTTACAGTCGGCCATCCTTTCAAGAACGAGTCCCCGCGTTATAATACAGTACAAATAAATTCTATTAGAATAACAAACAATGATTTAATGAGTATCTACTCGTTAACAAAAGTAAGTAACGTAACGACACAATCTCTGAACTAAAATAGTTTCTATTTTCACACTTAAATTCGAATATTAACTAGATACTTAGACTTAAATTATTTCATATAAACAATAGTGCTAGGTGCTAAATAATTTATATTATAAGAATATATATATTTCACACAGTACACTTAACAAATATATTTTAGCAGAATATAATTAAATTAATTACTTCATTAATTAATCTAATTCATTTAGATACGTAATTTTAGTATTAATAATCATTTATTCATAAAACATTTTTGAATTATCGTTAAAATCATCTAATTTCCTATTGCTTAATTAAACAGTTCAAACAATCATTATCAATATCGTACTGTTAAGAGCCACTCCTGGGCGGCAAGTTAGGAACGCCAATCCTGCCCGGTTCAACCAACAGTTCATATAACATAAAGTCATAGTGAACTATAAGCCACTCCTGGGCGGCGTACGCCAATCCTGCCCGACTCAATAGTTACAATAACAAACAACCATATTGAACTGTTACGAGCCACTCCTGGGCGGCGAGTTCCTACGCCAAATCCTGCCCGACTTAAGCAACAGTTCAAATAGTATATAGTCACAGTGAACTATTATGAGCCACTCCTGGGCGGCGAGTTCCCACGCCAATCCTGCCCGACTAAATAGTTCAGATAACACATATCCATATTGAACTGTTACGAACCACTCCTGGGCGGCGATTTCCTATGCCCATCTTGCCCGACTCAACAGTTCACACTGCATCTTCATTTTGTATTGTTATGAGCCACTCCTGGGCGGCGAGTTCCTACGCCAGTCCTGCCCGACTCTATAACTATCATTTAATTCGACACGAGATAATAATTATTAAAAATCAAATCAATTCATTTACTTCAATTAAACATTTTGTTATAATTCACTTATTTCACGAAATACTGTAAGCAATTCGATATGTTATTTTAATAAGTAATTACAAGACTATAATGTAATAAGTATATAATATGTGTATATTTGTAAAATATTACGTTACACAATTTTACTAAAATTAATTAAGTATTTTTGAACAATAAGATAGGTACATAAAAACAATCGCATAGTTTAATAATTATCGCTATCATCTTCACTACCTTCAGTAGAAGAGCAAGCGGATTGATCAAAGCTCATCCAGGGAAGAATCTTATCTATTGAAACGACAGTCTTATAATATTTAGCTCCTTTCCTTGTAATAGGGGTATCTTCTACAAGGAATCTATCGTGAGGTAATATTTTTTTAATCCTATACGGTCCTTGACATTTAGGTTCTAACTTTTGGATTGACCTGTTCCCGATGCTACTGCCTTAACTATTCTCACTAAATCCCTTTCTTTGTAACGTTTCCCTTCTTTCCTATGTTTATTAAATCTCTTTTTATTCTTTTCCTGATTTTCCTCTATTCTGTCTAATGCCTCAGACCTAATTTCTGCTAACGTTTTGTGATTCTCTGCTACTACTTCATCAGTTACGCTATTTAATAGGCTCGATTGAATTCCTTTTCAATTTGGGACATTGTGGTGATTCATGTCCTAAAAAGCCGCAATTAGAGCATTTTATAATTGGGTATGGGCATTTATGACTGGGGTGACCTGATTTTTGACAGTTGAAACAAGTAATGGTACTAGATTCGTAATTGCTATTTTTGTTTGTTGTATTATCGTTTAATTTTAAAGATTTATTGTTAGAGTTGGTAAATGTATGGGTTCGCTTATCTTGACTAGTGTCCCTATGAGGGTCTATATTATCTCTATTGCTGGTTTTAACAGTCTTAAAGAATTCTAAAACATCCTCCGGTTTATTGAACTTAGCTGCTTGAGCTCCTACTCGAATACCCCTATCGTCTATACCATAGAGTAAGCAATCAACCGCTTGCCTTCCGAAAATTTTACATCTGTTTAATAAGTTAATTTTGGCAAAATAATATAATTCCAACGATTCCCCCGGACGAACACGTCGATCAAGCATCTCTGACAATAATTCGGCATGGTTCTCCGTTGCCGGAAATGATTCTCGCAATATTACTTTCCACTCTGACCAACTATGCTTGATTGACGGTAAACCCTGGTACCAAACTTTGGCAGCAGCAGTAAGTTTTGGCAGGGCATAGTGGGCAGTTTGTTTGTCGGTCCAATCATAAATATCAGAACATTCGTCTACCTTATCAATCCAAACGTTTATCGACTGTACCTTCGATAAAGGATCAAACTCAGGAATTACGTTACCAACAGACCCAAACGATCCACTATCCCCTGCCCTAGATTTCAAAACATTCAAAAATTCTTCAAAAAAGTCAGTTGTCATAAGTTTTGATTTCTTATCACTAAAAGATTTCTCGCAATCATCAGAAACTCGTTTTGTTGGCGTACTTAAACGCCTATTACAATTAGAATGAACTGAAACATCTCTATTCCTTGATCTCCGTTTTGAGTTATCAAACTGAGACCCACTCCTTTCATTTGAAATTATTCTTTTTCGCTCTTTACGTACCTCTTCTTCAAGCATACGCAACCTCTCAGATGATAGTTCAAGCTCTCGTTGACGAGAGGTCCGCGTGCTGCTGGCATGTCTGCTGCGACTCCGAGATCGACGAGTTCTTAATTGATCATCACAATATCGTGAGCGACTACGGCTACGCCTCACGCTGTCTCTTTTGTGAGAATCCATATTCCAACTTCTTACTCAATCTCTGAAACTTACAATAAATATTTGTAATACTGTTGTTCAAACATAAGATATTGTAACTAAAACTAAACAAAATCAAATTATTTAAAAAAAAGAATAGTTTCTAATTCAATGAGGGGTTTTCAAGTGACATAAAAAAACAACAATGGTACTTAAAGTTCTCGTCAGATGGCGTTTAATTAAAGTCAACTGTCAAAATTAATACACCTTTTGATAGTCAACTCAAAATATAGATGTCGTTAAATCAACTTAACGACATCTATATTTCTAAAAGAAAACTTTGCATTTGCCCTTTCTTTTTCCCTCACTGTCACTGTCCTTGAGCCTAGACTTAATGGGTATTCTAAATTTTAAATCAAAATTCCGGAAACAAAAGTTGACAGTTTGTACATTTTTACTACAATTATTATCAATCCATATGCATCGCACACATTTGACGCATGTTTTGCCTTTTATTTATAGAATTGGTTACTACATTGGTAAATTTAAGTAAATTAAATAATATTTCAACAAACACATGCACTACGACTAAAGGAAAAATATGAAGAAAAAATTATTATAAATAATAAATATTCACTTTAACTATGAATCCATTTTCATCAAAAGAATTCATTCAGATTTAAGAAAAATAACCTTTAATGACTGGTTATTATCTTAAGAAGTACTAAGAAAACTGTTTATTTCGTCTTTTAATCCGCAAAGAAATGACGATTCTAAATTATTGTAAAAGTGATAATATCATTTCCCGCCATTTTGTCATTAAGTCGATCTGTGGGGCGTTAATTTTTGAGTAAAATCCCACTTCTGAGATGTAAGACCACCTCAGAAGGGAGCAATAAGTAAAACAATTTACAAGTTTTAACACATATCTATATTGGGTTCTTTCAATTAAAAAAAACTAAATACAAATATAATTACGGAAGAACACTGACCTGTCACTTCCTCGAAGGCCCGAACTTGACTGACTGGCCTTCTTACACTTCAACGACAACACAGACTGAACGAATCATTAGGTTGAACGAATATAAAGTCTTGATTAGTAATCGAATAATCGTTATCATAACCGAGTCGTGTTACACTACTCCTCTTACTTTTATAATTGGCTGTGAATTAAAATATCTTATATCAAGGGTAAATTATTTAATTCTTAATTGGCAGCCATTCATAAACAAAAATCTTCTTTCTCCCACATATAATAAATAATACAATATCATGTAAAACAGACACAGTTTAAAAGCACTACTATTTAATTAATTCAATTCAAACTCCCCTAGTCCTTACGGTCTTTTTGGCACTGCAACATAAAATGAGTGGAGGTTATTTTCAAATTAAAGATATTTTCAATTTTATACATACATACATAACTTCACGCCTGTATCCCTTATGGGGTAAGCAGAACAACAGAGGCTATATAAAACCATCCGATGTCACGTTTGACATATTATGTGAAGGTGTTACAATGATGGAGAGAGGCTATTGTAGTGACAGGGGGTCAGCCTATCGCCTACGAAAAAGCCTCCTATAAAACCTCTGTCCCTTAACAGACTTTTACAGTATGCCCGGGAAGAGAGGCAGCTGGCACATTCTATGTTTTTCTTTCGCTCCCAGTTCAGCGTGGAAGTTAATTTTCTACAGCGTCAATTTTATATGTAGGCATAATTTTATGCACCAAATAATAATTTACCCACTGACTTACCCAACCGCACTTGCCCGGAGTATACTTAAAATTACATTTTGCGTTTGACCGAAACAGATTATGGTCTATATCAATAAAGCTAAGACCCATCTTAAGTCAAATATATGAAAACCCAAATGTATGAAAATCCCGAGACAATCACACAACATAATGGCCCATATTATTACTAAGTAAAGCTTATGATATGAGTAATCATGAAGTGAACTAATGGGAACCTATAATGTAAATAATAACATTGTGTAGATAAGCACACAGACCCGAAATATTTGTTTTTTGTTATTCCGTGCGGGGATTGAACTACGCTAACGAGGTCATCATATTAAAAGTATTTTATTATCACGGGCCTAACTATTGCATCGCTGTTTCTTTCATAGATTTTTGTTAATGAGGTTATCAGTGAATCATACTCAGAAAACACATTAGGAATGTCAAGTTTAAACAAAACAAGCGCTACTGAAAAATAACTGTAAAATGTCGTGACAAGGAAGTTAACGTCGCGAAGAGAGATTCTTACACATTTGTCACTGAAAGTATTTTCAATAAGTACAGTTACTTGTAACCGTGTGACATGGTAGCCTATTTAACTTGGCGCTTGTCAATATTTGCAGCTTTCTTCTTCATCTCTAAAATTAATGAAATTATGTATCGCGGTCAATCCCTGCTGCTTGATTTGTAGGATAGTAGGAAATGCCTTAATTTTCATGATTCTCTGTCTTTTGTAAAAGTTGGTTAATATTTCAGTCAGATTTGGAATTGCTAACACTTTGGAGGTTCTCAATTCGTCTGCATGTTTTATTTGTGTCTTTGTTACACGATATTTCGGACAATTGTGAATCGATTTTGAAAATTCTTGTTTCATGTGATAGAGGATACCTCATTGCTAGTTTTCTATAAATTTTTGAAAAAATATGTATGATTTCGGAGAATGTTTACGTTGATGACATTATAACTCAGCCAAAGTTTTCATGTGAAGTCGTTTTTTTTAATGCTCTGCATTCATTAATTATAACAGTGCACTCTTGAGGAAGTTTATACCAACTATAACTATATTTTGATATAACTTTTATAACTTTTTTTTTGTATTTAATTTGTGACTGTTTACGTTAAATACGTTAAGAATTATAGGTATATATGTGAAAATAGTTTCAACGCTTGATCTATGTTCCTTATAATCGCATAATTTGTTTTAATTATATAAATGTTAATAAATAAATATTTCTGACACACACATTGCATTATCTAGCCCAAATTAAGTTTCTTAAAGAACTTGTGCTATGGATACTGGATAACTGATATACTTAAGAAATATATAAACATACATATTTAATAAATACATATCTTTTATTAGAATAAACTTAAATAAACATATAAATATCCATGACTATACGGATAATATCTGTGTTCATCGCACCGATATCACACCGACCTCTGGCATAGCAGGCAATGTATGTTACCACTACACCAGCCGGTCGTCAAATGTGGTGTCAAATCACCTATTTTTGTAAACTTATTTATTTATTTATTTAAACTCGTAGCATAAAACTTATGTTACTGTTACTAGAAAAACAATAATCATAGGTAATATAGTAATCTTTTGTATGTAATGATGTTTATGCATTTACTATCTTTGTAAACATACAATATCATACATTACTTATCAAGTTAAGTACTCGTATATATTCATTAAAATACGGATGTCGTAGGAGTACTAACCTTCCGCAAGGTGAATCGGCAATATCGTTTGTGTCAATTAAATCTTCATTGATATAGTTTTAATTATATATTAATTCCTTCTGAGGAATCACAGTCTTTAAAGGTACATGTTAGGGCCGGAAAACGAGACGTGGAAAAAGTTATACATCATAATCTCCATCTGTTTCTCAGTCTTCGAGCGTAGCGTTCTGGATTGACACAAAACCTTTTCACATCTCAGTCGCTCGTGACCATGGGGTATGCAAAGACACCGAAGCGTCGAGTTAAAATTAAAAATGTAAATATACGCGATAAATCCGGTTAAAAAGTGTTTTATTTAATAGTATGAATCGCGAAAAATTAAGACAATATTATGTTTACAAGTTACAGCACCCGGGACCACCTGCTTAACGTGGCTTTTAAACCGTCTGTATGCGGACTTATGAACATAATTAGATGTGAGTGTGAGGTCAAGCAATTAATTATAAGATAACATATCTTTAATATAAGGTTTGATGATTAAATATTTCACATTTTCTCATATATAAAAATGAGCACGCACTAAGTAAACGAGATAAGCATTGCGTTACATTGTAACAGTGTAGGTATACGTGTAATTTGTCAGGTAATTTGAATTAAATTAAAAGGCGCATAAGCCTTACAAACGATTTTGACTCACATCATGGTAAGAGAAGATGAGGTGGAAGATGAAAGCACACGGGCACGACAGAACTGGCGCTTCTTAAAATATTGCCGGAACACAATAACGCTGGAACGGTAATATTCGGTGGCAAAGATTAATGTTCACGGTCCATACAGTCTCTGACCTGTGAAACAACTTTTTGTTAGGTATGTGAATGTATAAAGGTTATATTGTCATTGAAATGCTGCCTGTTTATATCTAAACTATTAGTGCAGACTTGATTTAATTTCTTATAAATGATATAGGGATTTTCATTTAAGTGGATGATAGTAGTAGTCTATTGAGTAACTTGAGAGGGTAAAATATTAAAATCCTTGCTGCGGTTTCTAATATAAGTAAATGATTTGGAATTAACCGAACATGAGCTAATACATACATAACGTCACGCCTGTATCCCTAAAAGGGGTAGGCAGAACACCAGACACTATAAAACCATCTGATGTCACGTTTGACAAATTTGGAGGTATTGTACTGATGGAGAGAGACTTTCAGTGATAGGGGGTCAGCCTATCGCCAACGACAACGTCAATAAAACCTGAGCTATTATTTGCAGAATATGTTGCTTTAATACATTTCATGAGTTGTCAAAATACCGTACGTCCATCCATATCTTCAATTAGGTGTGCCTATTTGAAGATATGGACGTACGATACACGCGTTTGAATGCGTAACGAAGCGTTGGCACTAAGACCCTACACGTTTTGCATATTTTAGGCAGACCTAGTTTCTTGCAAAATTCATCTAATATGCACTTATAACATCAAATGAGATATAGGCGAAACGTGTTTTTTTTTATATTGTAAGGATAGAACGTTTGCCTTCCATGCCACCTGATGGAAAGTGCGCATGAAGACTATGGTGTTACACGTCCATCCACGAGAAACCTATTGGTTTAGATACAAATTAAAAAAAGACTTAGATTTTGTCTAAGATGCCACGTAAAACATTTACCATAAGGTTATAAAAGCAACCTTGGCTACGATGATCGATGTTTGAGTAACATAGTTTCATTATGTACCCCGTACTTCAACGTAGTACCACGTAGAGCCGCAAAGAAAACGTGTCATCTCATTGAGGGAAAACACGTGACCGTCAGGAAGAGTACGTGCCGTGCTGTATACACTGCATATAGACTTTTTGGTTTCCTATTGTTCTGTTTGCTCATACCTTATACGTACTGGTAGTTTTAACTATAAGAATGTTGGTATATTATTTTGTATAAATTATTAATGTGGGATTTTAAAGAGTATTTATTAATAACAATTTACTATGTGACAAAAAAATACTATCTTTTAAATTTAAGTAACTTTAAACCAAAACGACATCGACAGATTATGCCGCGCCACCGAATAGCTAAACAAAAAAACATCACTTGTATCTACAATATATTCTTATGAAATGGAAAGTCTGTTTGTATGAACTGATCATCTGATACATTAGGAGCTGAACTGAACTGAATGAAACATCATGGAACCGAGTAATCAAGGCTTATGTAACTGCATACATACATAACATCACGTCTGTCTCCCTTTGGGGTAGGCAGAGAAAGAAACTAACTGCAAAGAATACCTGAAGCCAAATTGTACCACAGCGGAACTGGATATCACAGCTCATCATCACAAAGCCCACTGCAGGGCTGTGAGTCTCTCCTTTGGGCAACGAGGAGGTTTAGACCGAAAACCACCAAGCTGCTGGTTTCCGAATGTCAGAATTTTCAGGGTGCCGAAATGGCTTCTGACAAACTCTAATGACTACTGTATACAAGTAAACAGCACCCGGGACCGACTGCTTAACGTGCCCGAAGCACGGAAATTATCGTGAGAAATAAATGATCGGCGGTCATCCATCCTAGTATGTACCGGCCGCGCCGAACGTCGCTTAACCTGCGATACACATGATATGCATTGTAACCACGGCTCCACAACGATATCACAGCCAATAATCCTTAAAAATAAATTTCAAAATAACATTCAGTTTTAAATTGTCTTTTTAGAAATTTATACGTCACCAGTGACGTATAGAGATCGGAAATCCTTTACAGTTCCTACACACCTACGTAATTAAAACTGGTAATTTTGTTGTTTACATTGTTTGTTGACTCATACGTAATGCATAATATAAAAAGAAATAAAGCTATTCGTAAAGCGACAACATTTAGGTCATTAATGCATAATTTCCCGTATGACCAATTTTGGCTTTACCAACAAAAGTTGGATACCTAGCAAGCGATCGCCCATCATGATGATTCATGCGTACGATGTTATAATTCTTCCTTCAGCCCGTGAGCTTTTTTATCTTCGACATCAGTAACCAATAATTGAAATTTAGGTATATCGCTGACTACCTTCTACTAAACTACCTTCTATCTTATTTTTTTCCCAACTTTCTATTATCATGCATACACTCATAACTTCACTTCTTTATCCTTTACGAAGTAAGGAGAACACCAGAGGCTATAAAACCATCTGATATAACGTTTGACAAATTTTGAGGTATTTTAATGATGGAGAGAGACTGTTGTAGTGACAGGGCGTCAGCCTATCGCCCACGCACACAACCTCTGACTTTACAGTATGCCTGGGAACAGAACCAACTGGGCGCAAAAGAAAAACATAGCATTCTATCCAGTCCAACATGGAAGTACTATCCTGATTAATTTTTTATGGTAATAATGCGCGGATCTGTCAACTTTGCAGTACTTATACCGGTCTTGGGGTTAAGTGTGATTAATTGATACGGGTCAAAGTAACTGTTCCAAAAATACCAACGGAATATATAAACATTCTCCTACGTTTAAAGATTATACTTATCTGAGACTTAATTTAAGAGGTCTTTAACCTCATCTAGAGTCTCATTATTAATGATGAAATGAGTTATGAAGGTCATAATGACGCAAATTCAATGCAAGTACTCGCTGGAACGTCAAAGGTGTTGAGTTTAATATGAAGGAATAAAAGTTTATTTTAAATTACTTGTCAGCTTTAAGTTCTTCTCAAGTGTATTGTCATAAAATTATTAAAAAATATCATAAAACAATATAATGATATGCAATATAATGATGGAGAGACTATTGCAGTGATAGGGGGTCAGCCTATCGCCCGCAAAAAAAAAAGTTCAATAAAACCTCTGTCCCTTAACTAACTTTTACAGTATGCCCGAGAAGAGAAGCAGCTGGCACATTCTATGTTTTTTTTCGCTCCCAGTCCAGCATGGAAAACAGTACAGTATTGAAATTCTCCTTTAATAAATCCAGACCACGGGCTGGTCGGTGCATAGATGGGTGACCACACAATATGAATTTATCGCGACGACGTTCGTGCTTTGGATGGTAGGATATAAAATATAATTTATTCACAGAATATGGTAGTAAAAAGTTCTGATACATCTGCATATTCAACTATCAACATACGTATTTTATTTTAAAATCTTTTTGATGTGAGGTTATTTATTAGGTTGCTGAAGATATATGATTGTTATGATTTTCAAAAATTACCCAGGTTCCTGCAATGGATAAATTCAATAGTATTGTAATTCTGAAATTAATGATTATGTTTCGACTTATTGTCACTTATTTATTACATTAGACACACTAGCAACATAATATATATATTAAATACATCGTTATGAAATTACATGTCTGTGAAATAATTATTCTGATATATATGTAATTTTAGGTATGTACAGCATTTGCATTATTAAACAATACAAGCGTTTAAAATATTAAATAACATTACATGAAAATTGAAATAAAATAAGAATGGATAAATTAAAAAATTAAATTAAAAAGCAAGCAAAATAAAATAATATTTGAGATATAACAAGACAGGTAATAAGTAGTTATTTATAACAATTCGTGATCTAATTGCATACCTAATACCGAAAAAGAGTCGTGGAAGATATCAGGCTTTGGATCATCAGCCGCTATCAAAAAAACATTTATTTAAAACATTTATTTCAGTTGTTAATAATAAAAATATATTTCTTGTAATAAAAAAACAACAAACAAATTATAGCAACAACATTTGTTAAAATATGAGAAAGAGTTAACTAGCTCAGCCACAATAGTATTTACCTAATAAAAGCAACATGGCGCCGATTTACTTTAACCAGCAGTCCCTTGGGTTTTCTTTGTTATTAGAAAAGTACTAGCTATGTAGGAATGGAATATTACATAATAAAGTTACAACAAAAATGTACAGAAAATATTTATTAAAATATCAACAACTAACTTACATCAGCTTCAAGTTTTGCTCTAATACAAATGATGGTGGGAATTCGTTCCAACAGTCGCGTGCTATGTGACGGAAACTATATCAGACAAACTTTACAAAGAGTAATGTTCATAGCTGACCTGTCAAATTTTTGACAACTCAACTCAAAATAACATGCAGTGCAAATAATATAATAGGTAATAGATTCAGTTAATTCCAAATAATTTACTGATATTAGAAATCGCAGCAAGGATTTTAATATTACACCCTCTCAAGTTACTCAATAGACTACACGTATCATCCCCTTGAAATGAAAATCTCGATATCGTTTCTAAGATATTAAACCAAGTCTGCACTTATAGTTTATAAAACAGGCAGAATTTCAATGACAATGTCATCTATATACATTCACATGCCTAACACAAAGAAGTTTGACAGGTCAGAGACTGTATGGACCGTGAACATTACTCTTTGTTTAGCGGTATAACAAGGCGGCACTATTAATCTCTGGTACCTTGTACATATAAATTAAGTGTGGTAGATCATATTAAATTTTTATAGATATTTTACCCCGCGTAGGGTCAGAATAGCCCTACCGCCTATACAACGTGTAACAAAATGGAGAGATAAAACTTAAGGGTTAGCTTCTATACCATACGTAGAATATACAGTAAAAGAATTAGCATGATCAGTGCCAGTATAGACTTTCATACAAATTTATTTAATTACTTTACAACAAAATATTTTGACAACCCTAGTCAACCTGATAAGCTAAAACAAGACTTATGCCGCAGTCAGTGACCTTATGACCTCTCCCGCACCGCCTGAACTTTGTAGTATCTGTCTTAGTTACCCATTACTTTATTTTTACGCCATCTGTTATCGAATAGATTTCATCAAAAGCTAACAGCTGTTGTTAGGGTTGACACTTAGACATTTTGTTCTAAACTTTGAACTTGTTTTTCGGCCAAACCGTAAGGATAACAAATTTATGTTACTGTTACTTATAAAGTACAACACTAAACATACAATCCCCTTAAGTATTAACTCTTCATTATGTTACACATTGTAGATAAGTGTGTCGTAAAAGGTGAGGAATCCGAGTTGCCCCCACTTGATGGTAAGATCTCTTGATGGTTCTTCAGGGTCCGACTAGCTACCACTCTAAGTATGTTTAAAATCTGCCTTTAAAAATCACCGCTACTACGGTGATGTGTTCCGGTAATATTTTATGAAGAGCCAAATCTTAACACCTTAAGCAAAGAGTCTTTATTAGTAACCAATAAAATGGACATGATGGTTTTTAATACTAATGAGTATTTTCCGGAAGAGTGATCATGGGGTCTTGTTAAGATTCCGAAATATCGCTTTAAGATGTTTAATATAATTCGATAAAATCCGCTTAAGTCTTTTATTGTAAGAAAAATGTTGGTGTATTTTTATACTGTATTTCCTATGCTAGCATTAAATACATTTTCATTCGAGAAAAAATAACTACTGACCTAGATTGCTATATTTTCACCTTCCACCTTCAAGTATAAGAATGCATAATGCAATCAGTGTATTCATGCATGTACAGTGTGTTTTATGAGGTCAAACTGGGAACCTGACTGAGAAAGAGTTGTAATTTCTATATGGAAATAAAGCTGCATTTTGTTACTACTTACTTTCATGAAAATGACGCAACAGAATGTTGTTAAAAAGTAATCAATCTAATTGGTAGATATTTGATATTTTCACGCTTAACGTGAAACCTTTGCAAGGGCTAAAATTTTGAGGTTAAGGGTTAAAATTGCACACCATAATGACCCAGAGTTACCAAAGATATCCTCAAATTTATCATTATATACAGGGTGACTGGTGACAAATTTTAGATACTGAAGGAGAGCACTCTGTACTCCATTTTGATCATTATTATGTAATAAAAGTAGGTACTTAATTTTTCACTACAATTCCCTATAAATAAATACGACTATGTTACTATTTACTTTACATACAACAGAGTCGACCGTGGCACGTGACCTAGCACGCGGATCGCTGCCAACGCTAGCGTAACCATGCGTTTCGTAATCAATTCTTTAACTTTCGGTTAAGTTTACGCAGTAATGATTAATATTTATTTTTTATTATATTTTTTCTCTACATGTATGTTCTCAAACTATCACGTCCTTGAATTTTAAAATTGCCCCAACAGTGACCTTGTAGAAACTAGATGACGGATGCATAAACTTGGAAAATTTGACACATACGAGTACCTACATATCCAATATATAATTTATCTTCTTAAAGTTGGCGACTTGTGAAGGTTGACAGTCGCTCTGCATATCGAGTCCTATCTCTTATTATTCGAAAAATATTTCATAGAATAACTAGTTTGCTTCCATGCTGGACTGGGAGCGAAAGAAAAACATAGAATGTGCCAGCTGCGTGTCTTCTCGCGCATACTGTAAAAGTCAGTTAAGGGATGGAGGTTTTATTGGTGTTTTTGTAGGCGATAGGCTGGCCTTCTGTCACTGCAATAGTCTCTCTCCATCGTAATAATACCCCCAAATTTGTCAAACATGACATCAGATGGTTTTATAGCCTCTGTTGTTCTGTCTACCCCATTAGGGCGTGGATCCATCTCTACTTTCTTACGCAACTTTCCACGGCGTCGTACACGGCGCACCGGTCAGCGCTTCATATTAGCTCTTAAAATTATCTCCATCATGGTTCATTATAGAAAAGCATTGATTTGCACCGTACGGCACTGCTGTATTATGAACCATGATGGAGATAATTTTAGAGATAATATGAAGCGCTGAGCCGAGCGCCGTGAACGGCGTGCCGTATGCCGTGCCGTTTCAAGGCGACAGCGCTGTAGAACGGCACAGCATACGGCGCTATACCTTAGAGATGGATCCACGATCTTAGGGATACGGGCGTGAAGTTATGTATGTATGTAATAACTAATTAATGAAATAGCAAACATACCTTTTGAATGAAATAAATTAAGTATGTTTAAATAATTTGGAAATGTTTGATAGAAAACAAATATTATTACCTCGCGTCCATATGAAGGTAAATGTTGAGATTAAAGGCAAGGCGTCAAATAAGTAATTTATGGGTACAACAAATATTAATTTCGTTTTATTAACGCCTGGTCTAACTACGACCCTTTGAAGTTTATATTTCGCTTTAAGAATCGGAAATTAGGTTTGCCTAGCCCTTGGTAAACCGACGTGTTAAAGCGAACGGGATAATTAATATCTCATGTTGATTTTAGGCGAAGCTAAGTAATAAAGGATTTAATAACATAAAATATTTAAAAATGAATATACTCGTAATAGAAAATTATTCATTCGCTTCAACAACCTGATAGAATATTAGAAAGTTTATTTGGAAATATAAGAAGATAAAATACACAAACGGTAAAATACCTAACAAGCTATAAATTAAAATATACCTACCTGCAGCTGTAGGTTAAATCTCTAGATCATAGAAATAATCTTCGAATACTTGGGTAAATAACTTTACCATTTATACAAAGAAAAGAAAAGATTTTGCCCTTAGTATCTCCGAGTAAGGCAATCTCAAAAATCTGAATTATTTCCAATGGATAGACCTTAATATTAATATGCTAGAAATATTTAAATTAATGAACTTAAATCAGTACTTACCGCAGTGTCTGAAGACAAAGGTTTTTGACCAATGTGTGCTGCCAGCGATGACGTATGGTACTGAGACCTGGACTGAGGCCCTTAAGGCTCAAAGTCGCTCAGCGAGTAATGAAAAGGGCTTTGGAATTTCCTTGCGGAATCGAATCAGAAATGAGGAGATTTGCAGGCGAACCAAAGCTATTGATAGATTTGCAAAGCTGAAGTGGCCTGTGGGCGATACACATAGCTCTCAGAACGGAGAGCAGATGGGACAGTAAGGTTCTCGATTGATCACCACGTGCTGGAGGATGCAGCGTAGGTAATCTCCTTGTAAGGTGAACCGACAATCTAGTCAAAGACGCTGGTAAATGCTGGATGTGGGCAGCGTAGGATCGATCGGTGTTGAGAACTTTGATCTTTGTCCAGCAGTGGCCGTCTCCTGGGCTTCTCCAGGGAAATAGTATCTTATTTGTTAATCTAAGATATGGTATGGGACGAAAGAGGTGTACAGAGCAAGAATGGATGGTGTTGTTGGAAGGGGCCGGCCTAGGCGAATGTATACCTTGATCGGTGGCGACATTTTGAAAAAGGGCCTAGTCAAAAGGACCCGTAACCGGCGATCATGTATGAAAAGATTGATGAACGTGGAAGAAGCGAAAGAGGTATGTCTGGATCGCAGCAATTGGTGTTCCCTTGTCTCAGCCTACCCCAAGGGGAGACAGGCGTGAGGTTATGTATAGATATGGTCTGATTGTAGCAAATTTCGTCAAAATCTATTTATTTTGCGAAAGTATCACAGACATCCATCCTTTCAAACTCATGTCATGAATAGGTTAAGAGTGTTATTTTTTTTTTCAAAATGTATTGTTTGTTGTCATTTGTTGTTTGTTTTCCCTATATATCCTTTGTTTTCACATTTTCATATAAACAGATATGTTTTTTTGCATATTCCCTCCATAAAATAAAATGTACCGGCTCATGTACCCTCGGGCCATTTTATGTTTTCCTTTACAAAACCTCGTACAGGATAAACAGCAAACGTAAATGGACGTCATATTTGCCTGAAATATATTTAAAAGTAAATTCTGAAAACGTTGACATTCAATTGTGGTTTTTATAAATTACTTTTTGAATATTACTGAAATACCAGCTGTTACCTACATTGCATTTCAAAAGATAAAATTAATTGTAAGTAATGAGTTTATTATAAATTTAGTTTATCAAAAGCATTTTCTTTTACTAGACGGTAATAATAAACTGCATAGCTAGCTGCCCAAAGAGAAGAAATGGCAGGCTAGTAACAAAGTTAGGAGTAAAATTCTACATTTTAACTTTATTGTACAAAAATATATTCTTTGTAGACAGTTGAATGTTTATAATAATAGCAGTTATGATAGTTTTGAAGAGTTGTCATGTTAATACCATTTCTGAGGAGAATAGTTCAATAGAACATTCAATTTGGGTACCTACTTAGTTTTGGTAGGATAAAAATATCTCGTTAGTATATGCAGGTATGACTTTTTTTACAAAATAGGTACATCTCGTTTTGTTTTTTAATTTTTTATTAATCTCTAATTAAATAAAATATTTTATGTTTTCATTATTTTTTAGCAGCTACGCAAAGAGAAAATGTTGCGGAAAAACAAAACGGATTTCAATATTTTGTACATATATGAAACCATGAAATTGTTTCAAAAAACCTATATTTAATGAAGTAATAGAAAAAACCAATTCAAATCTGTTCTAAATTTAAAGGACGATGCATAATTTTACCCCCCTTCAATAGCCATGTAGGATACGCCGTTGGATAGGTCTTAGTAACCTGAATCAAAGTATCAAAGTTACCATAGCGCCAAGTTCCGATCGTTAGTACCTTCAGAGTCAAAATAGCAGACGGGTCACCTATAGCATAGAAAGTAAGCGACACCGCCGACCTGTTTGTCTGTGGCGCACCTAAATTAAGGTTTTTTTTTTAATTTTGCCTTCGGAGTTCTTATTTAATTATATTAGGTTGGTTATTGCTTGGACTCGGAATCAAGACAGGCGCCATACTAATTTTTGTTCTAGAAGATGAACTCTTTTTAACGATATATCACACATGTCTATTGAAGCTGGTACCAGATCTCATACAAAGTTATGCGTCATCCTTTGATAACTTAGTTTTTCTGATAAATAAAGTTGTGTTAGACCGACAGACAAGGGCTAGAACCACTTTAGAAGTAAACATTCAGCTTTCGCTATTCATTTGACTCGGTCCCTTAGGGCCTCTACGGCCCTTTCAAACCCTTTTTTAGTTTTTCAGAGAATGTCAAGTAATATGTAGCTATGTGACCTCACTAAGTATTGCAATTTTCTCACACATTTTATTATTAAGGACCCTTTACATGTTAAAACTTTCTTGTAAAACACAGTTTGGTTAAGGCTAAAGTATAAATTTCTGTGTTTCTTTGCATTTACTTAGTTAATTTTTAATTGCGACTTAAAATGTTAAAATTAGAAGTTCACAGAAAGTTTCCTAAAATTACCCTCATTCAAAAATCTTAATTCACTTATAATTGATCACCTGATGAACATAAGAAAAAACCTCTTCAATTTGTCCAATAATTGATATCGTTAACATAAGTACAATGTAGCTTTAAAGAAATGCTTTTCCTAATTTCTTATATTGTGAGCAAACACGTTTACAGAATACAAAATTTATTCGAATCTTCCAAATTTTAAAAGGGACGAAATTAAATAAGCTTGAAATAAGAAAGACTTTTCGTGAAGGAAATTAAGGGGACAATATTGTAATTTGCCTACACTTGTAAGGCAGTTTTCCGATCGGAATCAATAAACCAATTAAATGAGAAGCTATACTATTTTCCATTTATCTGCGGATAAACGGTCATCGACCCGACTTCTACCATAACACAAGTTCTTTAAGAAACTTAATTTGGGCTAGATAATGTTGTGTGAGTGTCAGAAATATTTATTTATTATTAAACTTCGAGTTTTATCAAAGGGTTTTAGACTAGCTTGCTACATAGGTACCTATTCTATGTCTTAGATTTAGGAACCAAAAAGCTATATGGTTTTTTATAGCCGTATAACATACTTGATAGTGTAACATGATCTTAACAGTAAAAGGGCTCGACCCTGCGGTCCGCACCCTTCAAAGGTATTACCTCAGTCGGAGTTTCAAAGCATTCTAATTAACAAGTTTCTCCAAATTTTGTTTATTTTTTACCAAATTTACCTTTTTAATTAGTAAGGGCTCAAACTTCTTAGAATCTTTGACTTTAATCAAATTGAAGTTAGAAGAAAAATACTTTGATTTGTATCTCTGACTGTTACAAAAGGGGAGTTATAATAAAACTTCCTGCGGAGTTCGTTAATTTAAGCTGATGAAATATAAGCTTTGGTTTAACTTTGGGTTCAACGTCACTTGCCATCTTATAGTCATAAAAGAAATGAACTGACAATTCTTCAAAGTGTACTTGTATTACAGAGACTACACATCTAGAGGGTATCCAAGAATACCAATCAGCGGGGCTAGGGGGGAATATGGAATTTAGTATATGTAATTTATTAAGATTATGGCATATTTCGTTCTGGTGTCTTAATCATGGTATCAAATTTAGTAATTCTATCTATTTTATGCGCATATTAGCTTACATAATAGGATAAAATAACAAAATAATATTTATCTTGTCGATTCGACTATGTATCGATGGTTGCATGCTAGCCCTGCAGTTAGTTTCTTAAGTGTTTCTAAGAAAAAAAAACAGTTTTCAATTTACAAAATTATATTTTTATTTGTCTTTACTTCAATTTGTCTTAAGACACTAAAAAAATCTATATTTAACCTAAATATAAATCAGTCACATTTGGTCAAAGTATCCTCTAAAATTTACTTAATATTACTTCTATAATTTCATCTTGTGATAAACTGTAAGTCGTTGTAACAAATGCTTGAATAAACCATTTAAAATTGAAGGAATTTAGATTTGTACTATAGATGAGACAAAACACGAGCGACAAGAATGTGTTAATATAAGACTAATGGCCCGCCCGTCTTGGCTTCACTCGGGTAATAAAGTCTACAAGATTTTTCCGACATATTTATAAGTTTTATGGTGACAACTATATAAAACCCATCTTTATATTTTTAATATTATTATTTCCACACAACTTAAAAAATCCAGATAACTTGTAAAATTGGACTTAGGGGTAGGTTTCATAATACTGATCTATGATACATATGCCTCACTTAGCTGAAGCTTGGTCAATAATAATTTGAGCAGCAAAATTCTCGCTTACTTCATCATTGGTTATGAAGAGACGATTTCAAAAGATATTTAACATTTGCTCCTAAATAATACCGCGAGTTACGGTATAAGAGGAACGCAGATACAAACACAGGTAATTAATATTCTAGACGTGGTTGGTGTCTCCCAGTCTTAATTAACTAAGCAATTACCTGTCAAAACTTCGGTCTATCTCATCACCGCTGTCAAATTCTAAGTACCTTGTTGTTAATATGTAATATGTATCATAGTTCGAGTACTATGCTCAAATTATTTCCACTAACTTGATAATATCCTTTAATATTACTTAGGTTGTGATTTTTGAGAGTAATGAGAAAAGAAAGACCAATTTACGCTCGTGGTATGTCACATTTATAAAAGGGTATTTCATTACATTCTTCAGAATCCTGATACAGTCTAAATACAATATGTAGACCCTTCAAAGTAAAAAAAATACGTAATGGACGTTATTTCTAAAACAATTGTAACTAAAATTAGATTATTCTACTGTACACAAAGTTTTTTCCTACTGCACAATTTGAGATCGCACTTTCTTCGCATTGTCTATAACACCAATTAAGACTAAACGGGTTCTGCGTACTCGCTTCGTACCACTTCAGGCTCCGACTTCGCAATGTTCACGTGAATCGTGATCGCTTCGTCATTTTCAGACTTCAAAACGAGGTCGTTCCATTGAACCTCGGCCTTCTTGCTATAAGTTTCATTTTCTATGAGAATAGCGGATTTTGTACACAAAGCTTTACTTTGGAATTCGATGATGGCACAATATTCACTTTTCTTGACATCGTTTTTGGCATCAGCTATGTAGCCGAGTTTCCGTCTCATGACTTCCACTTTGACATGGTAATTGTAAATGCATACTTTAATGATAAAGGCGCTCTTTTGGTGTAGCAAGATGATTTTGTACTTGGTTCGACAGCAGGCTGTCTTTTTGAGTTTAGCTTGGAAGTTTTCGATTAAGATTTTGATTTTTTGGGAGTATACGGCGATAATGCTGTGTGTTTTCTGCAAATGGCCGGCGATTTCTTCGAAGGACACGGAGCAACAGTTGGCGGTGACAGGGCATGACATGCTGTCAAACTTGCAGGCTTCTTCGTGTTTCACTCTGGTGAGGGAGGTAAGGAGCTCTGTGCAGCCGCGTCTGTTGACAAAAAGAAAAAGTTATTATAACGTCACTAGCTGTTTTGCGCGGTTTTACCCGCGCCATTTCAAATCCCGCGGGAATATCGAGATAAAAAGTAGCCTATTTTCTATTCCAGACTGTAAACTATCACTAAGCCAAATTTCATCCAAATCCATTAAGCCGCTTTGCCGTGATAGAGGACCAAACATCCAGACATGCATACATCCATCCATCCAAACTTTCACATTTATAATATACAAAATTTTAGTTTGCTTTTATTCGATAGATGTCGCTAAATGTCCATTAAATCGCACAAGATGAGTTATAAATGACATAGCTATATTTACTTTGTAGACTACCTTTATTCGTTCTCACTTTCACATTTGTAATATGTATTAGTAGGATATTGCCAACAAAATGAATACTTGAAAATTCAGTTACACCAGTTTTGTACAATTGGGCCTTATCAATTTCTTCCTTACTTGTTCCACTTCGTATCACCTGGGGCGATCTAATTTGTGGTTCCCAGAAGGTATGCTGCGGCTTTTAAAAGTTAAACGTTTTATTTAAAAACAAATCAGTTATCAGTAAGATAAACTTATTTCAAATACCTCTTGATAATAATTAAAGTTAAAACAGTCACTATAAAATTTAAATAATTAATGATTTACTTTTTCGTCAGTTCAACATTCGTCAATGCCTTATTGATGTTCAAGGAAACTGAAATTAACTGTACAAAATGTTGGATTAATATTTATCAAATATGAAACATGCAGATTGACATAATTCCATCAAACCACAATTCCGCATACATTATTGTTTTAGAGGTAAATTATAATGTTGCAGAATTCCTTATTCATAATATAATTTAAAGTAGGTACTTGGCATAAAGGAATACTATAGGATAATGTTGAAATAATTTGAATAAAAATGTTTACTTAACAGGATGTGCGTAAATAAATGTGGTGACTATATTTCAAATACCCGATTTGCCGGGATATTACTATTAAATTATTTTTATTCACTATACTGTTGGATAATCATTTTATAATTATATGAATTATTCAACTCCAACGATAAATCGTGCACTTTGACAGAATATGTTACAAATGTTAAAACTTTGGAGTTGCTTGGTGAAATTAATCGAAAGTTTCAACTCTCAAAATTGAAAAACCTAAATTCTAATGTAACGGTTTATTTAGGGTTCTCCGAATGCCATCTGTTTAGCACCATGAACGAGTATCATCTTATCCAGAATGGAGCGCTAAATAAATGAAAAATTAAAGTATGAAGTTTTGTTGTTTTCAAAATATGTCATCTTTGTTATTACTGATAGATATTCGAATGAGATACTTCTTAGATAGAGATACTTCCGTGCTTCGGAGGGCACGTTAAGCAGTCGGTCCCGGGTGCTGTATACTTGTATACAGTAGTCGTTAGGGTTTTGTCAGAAGCCACTTTGGCGCCTTGGAAATTCTGACATCCACCACCCAGCATTGGGCCAGCTTGGTGGATTATGGCCTATACCTCCTCGTCACCCAGGGGAGAGACTCATGCCCTGCAGTGGGCTCATTACAAAGAGTTGTGATGATGATGATGATTCGAATGAGTTTAACAAGTTCAAGAAAAACAAATTCTAAAATACTTTCGCAGTTGGATTCACTGCGTACTTTATTATTAAATATTCATTAAGCCTCTATCTTTTCCAACTCACTGTTAAACATATAAAAATTTTATCGGTCAAACAAAATGTTCCTAAATTAAGTGTTTTGATCCCTAGAATTGTTTTTACGACTAGGTTTACGGTCACAATCCATTATGGCGGATTATGAGGAATCTCCAGTAATGAACTGAAGGGTCGCTAGTTTTTAATAAGGATTTTATGGCCCTTTAGCATATTTCAATTAGTGTTTGTTTGTAATAGGACAGGGCTTATATAGGGTCCGTTTATAATAGTCAATAATATTTTAATAGCAGATTATGAATGATGAGCGGGTCTAAATTACTTTCACTTTTTTTTTATTTCACATCCACTCGTCATTCTTAATCTGTTATTAAAATATTGTTGACTAGTATAGACAGACCCTGTATACCCACCTAATAGATAGAATATGAATAATGAAATCTAAAAAATGATTAGTTAGGCAAAGCAGTGAAGGTTCCTTGAAAGAATCAATGAACCTTGTTGATTTTGCTTAAGAATAGTTGAAAAAAACGACTTATCAGAATGACCCTGCATTTTTTTTTATCGATCATATACGAATATTTGTCATCATACCTTTTTAGTTATAGTAAACGCCTTTTTAGTAAGGCTCAGCTGAGATCTCGGTCTCGGCACTCTCGGCTACAAATCCAACCGAGAAATTTGTCTCGGTTCTCGGCTAATTAATAATTACATGGTTGAGATTGTAACTTTGTTGGCGTCGGTATTCAAATTTTACCGCGCGTGGCTACGGTGCGAAGCCGGTTGGTCAGATTAGGATCAGATTCTCGTGTGACAACATGGGCATCTTCAACTAACTCGTAAAACATGGCTGCAACAAGTCAATCAAACTTATGGGCAGCTCATGAATCGATCGAGTTGGAAGACGAGCCAATGAACAATGACGAATACTGTTCAAGCTCTGTGATCGAAATACCAATAAAAAGCTTTCTTAGAGAACCAAGACTGCAAAGAAGTACTAATATTTTAGTATTGGTTTTGGTCACCTTTTAAGGTGCTTAAGCCTGCAGAAAATAAGTTTTATCATCGCCGCCAAGTAGTAAGTGAGCAACTGTTTATCAACGCTGGTTAATCATATGACGAGAGGTGGCACTATTTGAAGAGCGAAAATGCCAAAAAATGCTTTTTTTATGATATAATTTTGTTATTTAACTTTGATTATCAAAACAGTTAATTTAGTTAAACAATTTGTTATGTATTAAAAAGTTAACAGTTCTAAAAAAACTTGTTCACGCTTTGTTTATTCTCGGTCTCGGCTCTCGGTCTCGGCCGAGATAGCCCTACTTTTTAGTTATAGTTTGCATCTCCATGAGCAGCCAGTCATAATAGGGTCTGTCTTTAAATTCGGCCTTGACTGAAATTGGCCTCCAACTAACACTTATAAGACGCAATGTTTCGATTATAATATATTTTCAGCCGATCCTTTACAATTTGACAGTTCCTTTATGGTTCGGGTTGCCTAAGTGTGAATAATAAAAATAAAAGTGAAACAGGTTGCGATCAAAACATCTAATCATCACTCAGAGGAGATTCATAGCCTTGCAGTCGGTTTTGTTTCGTCTACTTTTCCGTTGCTTATTGAGTCACTAAGTGACTAACAGACAAAGTGCAGTCATAACATCTGGGGCTAGAGAGCGGAAATTTGGAACGTATATGCCTTAGAGTGTGAAAGAGTGCACTAAGGAAGTAATTCCCTAAATTCCCTCAGGAAATATAGGATTTTTTTATTTATACGCGTTCGAAATCCCGGCCCAAAACTCTTTCACTAATAACATCCTGCTTATCGAATTTACCTGTAATTCCGACACGGCAACATCAGATCGTTAACCAGCCGCTGCAACGCGCGGCAGGGCGCGGCGGGCTGGCGCAGCACGCCGCGGCACCACGCGCAGCGCGACATCTGCCGGGAGCAACGCGCGCACCATACGCCGCCGCACCACGGACACACACATGGGCCGCAGCACTGCAAATAAATTATCAATCATCATTGATCATCATAATCACCAATCTTTAAAAAAAATCCCACTACATGGCCACGAGTATCTCCCCTGGGTGACGAGGAGACTTAGGCCGTAAGCCATCAAATTGGCTAAGCACCGATTGGTAAAATTCAGTATTTTCAGGGCACTGAAAAAGCTTCTGATAAACCCTAACGACTACAGACTGTGTACAAGTATATCGCACCCGGAACCGACTTCGTAACTTGCCCACCGAAGTCCCAGTGAGAAATCAATGGTCGGAGGTCACCCATCCTTTTACTGCACCGGGCGTTGCTTAATGCTTAAACTGCGATATCGATTAATACGAGTATACACAGAAGCCACGACAAGTTCCGTTTTCATAAGTAATAAATGACTGTAAAAGTCAGTTTTTTACAGAGGTTTTATTGGCGTTTTTGCGATAGGCTGACCCTCTGTCACTGCAATAGTCTCTACCCATCATTATAAAGCCTACAAATTGTCAAACGTTACATCAGATGGTTTAATAGCCTCTGGTGTTCTGACTACCCCATAAAGGATACAGTAAATAATAATGTATATGTAGGTAAATAATACATGCTGGATGAGGGCTGTAAGGTATCGAGCGTTGCGGAGAAACTTCTAGGAACCTTCTAGGGAGGTCTAGACCAGCAGTGAACGCTCCGGAGAGTTGATGATAAAAGCTAATAAATATGCTATTTTTTATAATCGCAAAAATTTGTATAAATCAACTTTTGACCTTTAAAGAGTTGTTTTGAAATAAAAAATGTATTCTAAAAATAATTAAGATATCAAGTAAACAAGACAGACTGGTTAATTTGAAAGTTTCTCTCGTCAAAACAACAACGAAAAAACAAGTTTAACTAAACAAAAAACAAATGACTAATTAAAAAAAGAACAGGTTTAAAAATTTAATCCTCCTACGATATCCTATTATATAACCGTAAGGAAAATATTCGAAGCTCATTCCTAAGGCCTCGTATATGCAGCAGACTAATGATTTTGCATTAATTTTCCGCAAGGCGGCGCGGCGCGCGCCTCGGGGTTAACGAAGTTTGGTGCATGCTTTCAATTAAAAATTTTAATATTTAATGGTGATCAGTTACCTAAGGTGTATTGAATTTGATATTGTTTGGCTATTCACATTTCTGAACTCTGAGACTTATAACTACCTTACAACATTGGGGTAACGTTCATTCTCAAAAAGGGAACAAAAAAAGGTCGATGACTTCTATATCCAGAATATATTCAAAAATTCAAAACAGTAAAACGACAGTTCCAGTGTGCCCAATTAGGAAAGAAAAAAATTGATGCAGTTTATGTGAACGAACGATTTTTTTTATTAATAGTATCGTTGAATTGAGAAAATAAACATTTTGGCTTTCAAAATATTTTGTACATTCATTTTCACTTTGCTAGAGTGGAGATCACGTCACTCACTATTTCGTTGGCTTTCAAAAATAGCAAAAACCGAATTGTTCTTCTACTACCGTTTTAAAGCACTAGGTATGTTTAGTAATTAATTATTTTCATTTAAGTTACTGTAAAGACACACCTGAAATTCACGTATTTATACAGGGTGAGTGGTGAATGATTTTCGAAATTCCAGGACGTGATAGTTTGAGATCATACATGAAGAGAAAAAATAAAATAAAAAATAAATATTAATTTTTTACTCAGCACCAACCAAAAGTTAAAGAATTCATTAGGCAACGCATGGTTACATAATATTAAGCGTAATGCAATAGATCCTTAGCGGGTGGTGGTGTGCGTGTGGCGAGAACACTAGTGTGTGCGTGTTGACTAAGACAGCGCGCCGGGAAAAGTGTAGTAAGGTCTTTTTATTTATTCATAGGGATTTCTGGTGAAAAATTAAATACCTATTTTTATTACATAATTATGATCAGAATCGTGTTCAGAGTGCTCTCCTTCAGTATCTAAAATTTGTCACCAGTCACCCTGTATATTGCTTTAAATTTTTTTAAAAGTACCATTCCATTTCAATTATTTTCAATACACTACGAAGATTTTAGCTTGCATCATTATTTTTCTCTTTGTCATTTCGAATTGTCAGTTTACTGCATTGAATTATTTGCCAGGGTATAGTTTTATCTCATAGACGACTACTGTCAATGGGTTTAAGTAAAATGACGACAGAAGTTTCGCTTCGCGATTTCTAAGTACACGGATACTTCGGTATAACAGCCCGTTCACACATGGTCCGCTTTACTGGATACGTTTTACCGGATACGTTTTTATTTTCATCGATGGCGCACGGAGTTGTATGAGCGACTATGGCACAGTATTCTGTATACGTATTTACGATACAAAAAAGGTATACAGTAAAACGTATCCAGTAAAACGGATCATGTGTAAACGGGCTGTTACTTGCAACAAAATCTGTAATGAAGAATGATTACACTCACAATGCCAAATAATATTTTATTTATCTAATTGAGCATGTTAAGGATACAAACAAAGCTTTAATATTTAATATGGTTCTATACATGTTGGTTTTTTTAACGCAAAATCTTTTTTACTCTATCAAATCAATTAAATTATAATCGTGTTAATTATAGCGTGTTAAATTCACAAGGGGTTTAGTGGTCTAGTGTCAATAGTTCTAAGCTGGAGTAAGATAAAGTACTTCAACAAACTTAACGTCGAAGTTCCCCCTAGAGAAGGAGAGCTTAGATTTAGGACTTAAACTTGTATCTTCAACTAATGGAAAGCACTTTTACCTAGAACAGCTCTTTTAGGATGTTACATCTGATGGGACTTAGCGTCACCTCGACATCTCTCTTGTATACATTTAAATTTAACAGAAATACTTACAAAAATATTTAAACACTAAATTGTCCAGTCAAAACCATGGTTTAAGATAATCAACGAATGCAGAGCATTAAAACACCAACTTCACGTCAAAACTTTGGCCGACTAATAATGTAATCCACGTAAACATTCTCCGAAATCGTACATATCGTTCCAATAATTGGAAATTCTCAATGAAGTACTCAAATGATTTCGATGAAATTTATATGTGACCAACTATGCAGTATCTTCTATCATATGAAACAAGAATTATTAAAATCGATCTTAATTGTCCGAAATATCGTGTAACAAAGACACAAAAAAAACATACAGACGAATTGAGAACCTCCTCCTTTTTTGGAAGTCGGTTGAAAAATATAAAGTAACTAGCTGTTTCGGCAGGAACTTTCAATAAATAAATCCTTTTTTCTTGACTTTTTGGTCATCTTATTTTTTCTTTACGCACTTATTTTTGAAACTTCCAGCCATTTAAATATCTTTTTTATGTTATTTTTTTTCTATTCGAGAAGAATATTGGCTATAAATTATATTAAAAACTTGCCTTTTGATTAAGAAATGGCGTTTAAACGGCGAGAACCTAGTAAAGTAAAGTAAAAACACATTTATTGTTAACAACAGTACACATGAGTAAACAGAAAAAAAAAATAAGAACAAACTTAAGAAATATTTAGAACTGTGCACTGCAGTAACAAATGGACACACAACTCAGCTTGTGCTTTGAAGCTAGTTGCTACAAAGCGCTGATTCTCAGTTGCAGCCAAAAACTGGAAAAACTGGCGCTGAAAGCTACGTTAGTAAAGTTTATTCTTTTTTTATTCAAGACTAAGTCGACATTTGACCTCAATCTCACCTGGTGATAAGTGAAGTTGAGGTAGAAGATGAAAACACACGAGCCTAGGAAAGAATGTTAACAGCGATAATAGTGTAAAACTTATATTTGTCAAAAATGTGTATAAAACCAACCTGTAAAGGTTCCAAGCAGATGCTGCATTCTGAGAAGCGTGACAGGATCTCGTCACAGTTGGGACAGGTGCATTGCGCCGCGTGCCCTTCATCAGATGAACCTATTGACGGCGGCTCCACTATTGTGAGGGACTTATCTGGAAACAAAAGAAAGTCATGTTTAATTGGAAACTAGGAAATGTTGTCTTAAGTTCTTTATGATTCATTATATTTTTTGATACTGTGGGGATGGGGAAGCCTATCTGCCTCAACTCCAGTGGTTGCGGGTCCGATTCCCGCCCGGAACAAGAAAAAAAAATGTTCCGGGTCTGGGTGTTTATCTATTTATGTATTTATATTCTAGGTTCCCCCCCTAGTTCGCTACATGGTATCTCATTACACAAACTTCGCTTTCTTTGAGGCCATGTAGTTGGTGTGATTGTCTGGGGACTTTAAAATTACTTTAACTGGGATTATCTCGCGTGCATTTTATCTCGACGTTTTTGTAATTTTACATGAAACGAGCAATAGACCGCGGTTATAACATATTATAATATAAGCGATCATGAGAACATAGACAGCAAGTTACGTTTGTGAACAATCTAAGCAAAACAACATAAGTATTATGTCCATCAAAATATTACAGTCGTGTAATGTCGAAATAAACTGTTTTGTATAATGTTTCACTTTTCATGATACTTATCTATCTTATTAAAAACTAGCTGCTGCCCGCGACGTCGTCTGCGTGAACGCTATGCAGCACCAAACGCACCTACGATTATAACACTGCTAGCGTGATAATATGTAGCCTATATGTTGACCCGACTTCTTAACTATCTTCATGCCAAATTTGAAGTAAATCCATGCAGTACTTTTTGAGTTTATCCCGGAAAGACAAACAGACAAACAGACAAAAATTCTAAAAACTATATTTTTTGTTTCTGTTTCGATTGTAGATCATACCCCAAGTATTCTTTTAAAAAAATATTCAATGTACAGTTTTGACTTTCCTACCATTTTATTATATGTATAGATAAATAAGTAAAAAACAGTTTTCTCTGTTACATGTTAGATTTAACATAGGTAAATTAAGTTACATAAATCGTTGAATTCTCGTATAAGCACGTTTTTTGAAACGTGTCGTTATTTGATTTTTTTTTACAAATAGTAAATTATGTAGTGTGAAATCAGTTAAATGGTTACGAAAACAAATCAGCTCTCTAATATTAAATCAAATATTTCAATTAAAACAGAGTTTTAATCCTACATCATAGTGAATATTCATTCTTTTTTGCTGACAAAGAGTTCAACATCATAATTGCATAGTATAAGTTGTTACTGCAGATTTTTTTAAAGTTTTGATAAAGAACTGAGTTTCCATTTGATTAATCAGTAGGTTGAAAAAATACTTTATTTCGTACCTATTAAAATTTGATATTTATAAATTGCAAATAGTTTTTCTACTAAGATATGCTAGGGCAGCTCTTAAAGGGCCTTGGTTTAGACAGTAGTAGAAGACGTTAAATGTATGAAACTAAATCAACCGCTGAATAAAGAATTGTTATCTTTTATCAACAGACTTCCAAAAAAGAAGGAGGTTCTCAATTCGACTGTATGTTTTTTTATGTCTATGTTATATTTCGGACAATTATGAATTGATTTTGAAAATTGTTATGAAAGAGGATACTTAATAATTGGTCCCATATAAATTTCATCGAAATCGGTTGAGTACTACGTTGAAAATTTCAAATTTTTGAAAAGATATGTATGATTTCGGAGGAGATATGTTTACGTTGATGACATTATAACTCAGCCAATGTTTTGACGTGAAGTCAGTTTTTTTAATGCTCTGCATTCGTTGATTATCTTTGTATAAGAATACGCTTAACGGAGAGTATTTTTTTTACTCATAGGTATCTTTCATATCTTTTGCGAACACAGAGTTGGTGAAGACCCAGAAATTTCGCGTAAAAATACAGGGTGACTGGTGACAAATTTAAGATATTGAAGGAGAGCACTCTACTCGATTCTGATTATAATTATGTATTTGGAGTATGCACTTTATTTTTTACCAGAATTCCCAATAAATAAAAAAAGAGACATTACTATACTTTTCCCGAAGCGCCGCCTCTGTCAACACGTACACAGTAGTGTTCCCGCCACACGCACACCACCACCCGCTAAGTATATATTATATTACGATTATGCAACCATGCGTTGCGTAACTTTCGGTTAAGTTTACTCAGGAAAATTAATCTATATCTATATAACCTCTAATTAATTACCTAAATAATGTGTTAATAACAATTAAGCTTCATCGCTTCGATAACGACCTCCATACATAACTGATCTTCTTTTTTTCTAACAATAAAAGCAAATTACTCGTAGCCATTTCATTCCGCAACGTTACCTTCTTTCCGTTATTAATGTCAATGTCACAGTGACATAACCGCCGCCGCTTACGGTCAATGTGTCAAAATTGCGTAGTTATGACATAAATGAAGGTTAACAAGCATTCGCAATTATGTCATTGATTCAAATTTCAATTTCGGTTGGTATTGAGTATGTTTTTCGATACTTCTATCATTAATAGACACATATTTTTGATGATGTAAACAGGATAAACTACTATTGAAAATTACTTGTTTGTCATTAACTTATGATTTATTGGTTAAATTAATGGTTAAATATTTTAAATTACAGGCACTAACTTTTGTTTTGTTTCAATTATATTACAAATAGGCATAAAGATGGAATCCATAGCACCTCGTGAAAATAATATAAATACGGGGCACGGAAGTTATTAAAATGTTCTTTTTTATGTTGAATCTATGAAGATTCAAGCCTAATAAGGGGTTTTAATATCAGTAATGTGTGCGTAAACCGTAAATATTCCATTCTCTTGGACTATACAATGTGTTGCTGTTGATTTTCCATAACATAAGGGTATTAATGGGACCATGTAATAGAAAAAAATAACCTTTAAATATTATTTTTTTGTTTTTATTTTTCGAATAAATAATTCAATTAAATCAAAACATCATAATGTAAATACCTTTATGCGAAGTACGTCAACGTGGCATTTTCTATCCCTTTTTTATCGCTATGCACAGGTACAGTTCGCAACGTTTTGAGTTATTAATTGTATGCAACATTCCTCAACGTATAAAATGTTTTGTTGTTTATTGTATGGCTTCAGTGACACGCGACTATTGAACAAATGATAAAGAGATTTTACAAGGGTGATAATTAATGAACTCATTATATTAAGATTGATGATATCTTGGAAAGTATGCACTTTTGAACCTCATATTCTTTGGCAAAAAGTATTGTTTTTTAGAAAGGAACAAAACCTCAAAGTTATGAGATATCAAAAAGAACACCTTGTATTATACAATAGTAAATTTGCAATACGATATTAAATGATGCAAAAGTATGAGATCGTTAGCTACCATTGCGTCAAGCCTAGAAGTCGTTCTGCATTTGTTTCGTTTCGAATTTGTTAATTTTTCAATTTCAGCTAAACGTTCACCTTTCAATATTGGACAGCTAGGCGATGGTTAATTTTGTGTACAGTTTCGGTGGACGAAAATTAAATCGTGGTTCGTAGACGGAGTGGTCTTTAATTTTTAAACGATCGGTAATCGATCGTTAACGATCATTCACTTTTATGACCACTGGAGATCATGTTAAACCGGGTAAAATTGTTCTTGTCTACAGCGATCGTTAGGAAATTTTCAAAGTACTGAAACTAAGCTTTCTTTTGGATAGCTTTCTATTAACAGTCTACAACTATTCGTCATTTTGGAAAGTGTGCGAGTGGTCTTTTTGACAAAATAGAACCCACTCCTTTTTACCACCGGACTACCCGACGCAGACGGGACTTTTTTTTTATTATTTATTTAAAAAGAAAAACAGTTTACAATATTTAGAAACATACCTTAAATCTCGGTGATTTGTCTGGTATGTTGGTTTAGTTTATGAAGGGTTTTTAGAACATTAAAATTTCATTTAAAACACATTACAAACAAACAAAAAATAAACACAATAGAAGTTACATTAATAAATAAAGTTACAATTATATCCAATATTTTACCAAACCAAAATATTATAAAAAGCGTAATATTTGCATAAACAAGAGTATCCCCATTGTGTTTCTGCATAGGAGAGAGATGGCTAATGCTCTTAAGCGGTGTTAGTAAGAGTGACGGACGATGCGATCGAGCTCTGCTGTGAGCGATGCACCGTCGCGTCGTCGCACGCACCGAACCAGTTGTTGCGCGTGCGCGGGCAAGGTGAAATCCCTATTCACCTTCCATCCCTATATAGTGGATTTACGAAGAAGTCGAACAAAACGTTTCGATAGGTCCTTTTGGTACAGATTACCAAGGTGTGGAACGATCTGTCTGCATCTGTTTTCCATGACCACTACAGTCTTGGTACTTTTAACTGTCGAATGAATAGGTATTTCGTGGGTAGAAGTGTGCCACCGCAGTCTTCATGCGCACTTTCCATCAGGTGGCATGGAAGACAATCGCCCTATCCTTATAATATAAAAAAGGGAAGGGAAAAAGTCACGCTAAGTAGGCCCTCTCTAAAATACCGTCATAATATTATCATAATTATATTGAATCAAGTATCAGGAGACCATCTTGGTTATTAGCTAGTTGGCCTCCACCAAGCGTCATCATCCTCAATTTTCTAGATTCGGTTGTTTGAACCATGATCACATAATCATTAAGGCCAACCTATTCAAAGATAATAAAATGAAATATGAACAAACATCCCAAGATAAAAACGTAGACACAAGTTTGATTCATTGTTTGATTAATTACGTGAAAATTGGAGATAATTGAAGAGTTTTATATCTCCATGATGGCTCATTACTCAAATAGTAAATTATCTCATATGTCGAATGAATCACAACCCGTTTTGTGACGCCATGTTGAGATGCTGTGATCGTCAGACCGGATGTAACTGTTTATTTAAAACGTCACTACAAAAATAAAGAAACGGTACACGCATTACGTCGAGTGATTTAGTGCGGAAGTATTTGCAACTACACAGGAGATTATTTTTTGCATTCAATATTGTCCTGCTCTGATAATATTGCTCCACAGTTGTACTCCTAAGTATATACCGTATTCTTTTGGATGAATTTTATATCGTCTAGCAAATTCCATATTAATATTAGGTATAGGTAGGTACTACGTATATCATCTGCCGTAGGTAAAATGGAGATTAATTATTTATAAATGGGGATAATGTTCTTTTAGGCTTGCGCAGAGCTCGAAAAGCATCAAAATTGACGTAATCGCAGCCTGTCTGCCCTTTGATAAAATACGTCATTCTGATTATTTATTTTATTTAGTTAAAGGTGTCTTAGTCTTTGCGAAATTAAAAATACCTAGAAGATGAAAGTCAACAACGGTGTCTGAACAATCTAAATAATAAGAAATTCTGACATGTCAACTTTGTTTTTCAAAAGTTTAAACATGCATGAGTATAAATTTCGTTTAATTTAACTGTACAAGGTGACTGGTGGGTCATTTCCGAAATTCTAGGACGTGATAGTTTGAGATCATACTTGAAGAGAAAAATAAATGTTAATTATTTACTGAGTAAACTTAACCGAAAGTTAGAGAATTCATTACGCAACTGTCAAAGCTGGCATTGTCATGATTTGTCTTGTCATTTGATATAAACCTGTAACTTGAAATTGGAAGGAATGGAATTGCTATGTACGGTAAAGCTATTTTCAATAAATCTCGTGCTTTTTTAATACGATGTGTATCTGAAATTTAGTCATTATGATTTATTTTTATACATAATATTCTCTTTAATATATCCTTGTGCTCACATTCTGGCCCCAGATATAAAAAAACGGAAACATATCCTTTGTCACCATTGACCATACACAAAATTTATGAAATATCATTACAATTTAACAAAACAGCTTTAAAGCATGGCTTTCCTAGTAGTTTTCATAATATAAATTTTATCTAATGACGTATATTGGTTCCAGTAAAATCAGAGAATCGATATATAGGACTTGTTACGGTATTACCACATCATGACAAACTGTATTAAACCCGGGAGATCGGAAAGTATTTTTAATTTGATATTGTTGACGCACTGTTTACGCTTGGGTTTGTCCCTTTTGCATATTTTCGATTTTGAGACATCAGAAAAAATATGTTCGAACTTTCCATTAAGGTTGGGTATATTTATAATGATACTTTATATTATTATTTGCGATAGAATTAAATACATTTTGATTTTCTTTATAAAACTACTGCTACGTAAACAGCTATGTTTCCTATGAGCTTAATGTTCTCGTTTGTTCAATTTAGGATTGCCCAGTTTCCTCCTATCTTAATATGGGTAAGTTACCGTCTCGCTTAAACGACTCTTATCGGCATTTCACTGTATGTTTTGCAATGAAACTTATCTTTGTCAAATCAGCATTTAATATATACAATTAATGATAAATATATCATTCCTATACGTGTTGAAATAACCAACGAATGCAGAGCATTAAAAAAACCGACTTCACTTCAAAACTTTGGCTGAGTTATAATGTCATCAATGTAAACATTCTCCGAAATCATACATATACATATTTTCAATTAAGTACTTAACCGATTTTGATAAAATTTATATGGGACCAACTGCGAAGTAGTTTGTATCATACAGACGAATTGGAAACCTCCTCCTTTTTTGGAAGTCGGTTGAAAAGCGTAAGACACGGTAAACCACTGCGTTTTAATACAATTAATATGCCGATCATATTTTCAATTGTGCTGAAAATAAATATGTGACATGTTTATGAAAATATTATGTATTGATATTACTATGCGTAATTTTAAAGAATTTCTTTAGTTTACTATTTAAAACTTAATGTTACCATTTATTCTAAATACGAGTAGAAAATTCAAAACACAAAATGAAACAAAAGCAAGATGACTTCAGGCTGAATTTATTTCAAGTTAAGTATGAGGCAAAGGGTTAGCACAATCATGACATTTCAATGATGTCTTACTAACAATATTTATTACGCTTATTAATATTTATGATTCCAACTTAACTACGGAGTTATTGTCACTAGACAGGTTCCATGGGTTTTTCATATCATATAGAAAACCGAGTGACGCATAAAAATGCCATACAATAATTTATGTTACAGTTGTCGAACGAGTTTATACACGCGAATCTTTCATATATTTTGTTTCATGCAGGAAAATATTGCAAAGTTAGTGAATAGAAGATGTCAGAAGTTGAGAGATGGGAACAGAAGTGAAGTAATTTTTGATTTTTTTTTATGTTTAAAATAACGAACTTTTTACTGTGATATTCCAGGTTCTAAATTATGTGTTCATATTTAAAGAGAACTTCAAGTTAAAATTATAAGTAGTAACAAGTTTGTGAAAAAGAATGAAGCCTTTTCGTCGAAAGGTTATCACAAGGTTGCATACTGGGACTCACCATGTTACGTCGAAAATTGAGAATTATGAAATTATGAGTACTTCTTTCTTACTACTACTAATTCTTACAAAGGTTTTGCGAGTTTTACTGCTAACCAATAAGTTTAAATGAATGCTTACCTTCAATCTCCACATTTTCACTATTAGAGCTATCTGACGAGTCATCTTCTATTTTCTTCTCTGTAACAATGGTGAGGCTGTTTTCTCCACATTCTGTTGCATGATGCCTCTTGTCAATAGCGTTGTAGAACTGCAAAGATAAATAACTTTTAATTTAACATCCACCATGAACTAGCCCAAATAAGGTTTCGATGTAGAAGAGCTTGCAGATTGGAAACTTAAGTAATAGAGCAGATAGCTAACTCAAGAAATATATTCAGAATTCAGATTGTTGGGAGACATTTTTTGATCCATCTATTTTCCATAATAACAACCTTAGGGTAAATGTGTAATTCTAGTATAATTTAATCGTAACTGGTTATTTTTATGGTGTAGCAACAGGCAAATACAGAAAGATTTCTGTGCATTACCGGGTTATAATTGCAAAACAATAGCGTGCATAAAGTTCTGCAATGGTTAAATTATCCAGATTTACACAGTAACCAATTAAAACATTTCGCAAAAGTTTTACTGTTATAGATGTCAATGTAGATGAGTATAGATTAGTAGCTTTGTGTGGTTTTATCCCGGTAACTTTCGATGCGGTATACAGGATTAATTTTAATAAGCGCATCACCTGGGACTGGTAATTCTAAATAACGTGTATTATCAAGAAGCCCTACAGCTTTATTTTTATAGTAAAGATTGTCTCAAATTGAGCTATGAGCTTATGATTAAAACACATGGTTGGTTTTTAATCATTTAGCGTTTTCAGTATTTATTATGTATCAAAACATACCAATATGTTAGTAGTTATGTTAGTAACCTTATCAGGGTTTTATTATAGACTTGGATTTAATATTTACTGAACACGAAGAAACACTCGGAACACTTATCAGAAATGATAATTCAATATGAGGAACTAATTGAGAATATATTTATTGTTTATTTATATCTGGAAACTCTAAGTGCATGCGACCTTCACAAAAGGTTAATGAAGTGATTTTAATTTATGTGATAATTAATAATTAAATTAACGATATTGTAGAATGTATTATTTTAACGACCGCTGTGGCGAAAGGGTAACATAATCTGCTGATGAAAGAATAATACTATAAGTACGTGGTATGCAATTTTAAACAGAGTATTAAATAAAAGTAATCCGTGGTATATTATGATATTAAGTGTAAACACAGGTAAAGTTACAAAACTTTATTCAAACTTAAACAATATAAATAACAATTACGGCCAATCCTAAAGGTTGACAAAAATACAAAGTCCGTTTTGTGTTACGAAAATAAAAATGGAATAAATTTATTAGTTTTGAAAGTAAACTGAACTTTTCTTTCAAATAGGTAGCTGTTGTTAAATACCTTGTTGGTCTTTTTAATGCGATCATGCATTACATAAAGAGACCTAAAGATAAATACACACTTCCCACGGTCTAATTGTTTCTGCTAAAGATGTTTGCGTAACATTAATGGCGTTGTGATAACGAAATTATGCTTCATGTCGATTTATTGTAGTTCTTATTTAATTGTAAATACAATTATATGTTTTCTATATCTCTATGTCAATGATAGTGTCATGATCGAGTTTAGCTTAGTGGCATCATCTATAATATGTCTGGTGATTTTTAACAAAATATACAATTATCAAGAAGATGTTTTTTTTTTGATAGCAAAACTTATTGATTGATAGCAATACTGTCATAAAATAAACATTAATAAGATTCCTAACCGTATCAATTTTTTTTTTGTGATTTTAAAAATATATTTATAATAAGACGAAACTAAAACTAAAGTCCATTTGTCTTGTTCTTGTGGTAACGATTGTTTATATCGAGGAATGGTCACCGCAGATACAACATCGAAAAGTTAAATATTAACTTTTTCATTGATAAATAACAAAGAGCTATCGATTCTGTAATTCAATAAACAACTTGTGTATCTAAGACAGCAGATAGCAGCTTTAACTGGGTCAATAGCAGTGCAGTGGTAATGCAACCGGCCTTAAGCAATACGTGTTGTAACCTACCATCTGTTACCGGCCGGTATTTCCACTAGCGCTGGTATTTGTTGCTCTATGCCGAGGATTTGATATTAAAACGAGTTATATTTCAGATATTAATTTAACGCTAGATTGCAGGTTGTTTTTACAATGCAAAAAAACTAAAGAGACTAGATAAAGCAATCTCTTGCGTATAAAAACATAACAGTCTAACAGGTAGTTAGACGTGAAACCTTTTTTTATCTGCGCTAATAATACAGCAGAAAACAGGTATTCCAAACATAGGTTCAGAATATAATAAAATAAGCTCAAAATTTGATATATTCCAAAATTAAACGCAGGTACAAAAATATCTATTACTTGTTTTGATTAATTTGCGACAAAATGTCCGCGAAGCTCTTAAATACGATGATTGTGAGTTGACCTTTGCAGGGGATATAGTCATCATGGCATGATCCGGCGTTGAGTAACATTTCTTTGAAAAAGTGCGTCTGAGTAATTATTTGTGTCATAAAGTCCTTGTCTTTGGAGATTCCTAGTATGGTTGTATTTATGTATAGATGGATGAATGTAACTCTGAAGAAAACTATTAAGTAACTTTACCCGTAAAATGGCTTGACGGATTCAGTTCAACTTTGGCAGAAAATTACCGCGAAGATATTTATTTATTTATTTATACTTTATTGCACACATTTACAAAAAGAAAACTTATAAAATAGAAAAAAAACATAAAGATAGGCACAATAGGCGGCCTTATCGCTGCCAAGCGATCTCTTACAGACAACCTTGAAATGGTTTGAGAGAAAAAAAAACTATAACACGAGGTACGAGCAAAGCAAAAGTTTACATTTTTAACAATAAACGTACTAAATATAAATATCATATAATATATAATCTAATATATATAAATATATATAAACATACAAATAACATACTTATATACATAAATAAATTCCTCTGTTTAAATATAAGTCTGAATTATACATAACTATAATAATAATACATACAAATATAAGAATACTTCTTCTAATGATCAACCATCGAAAGAGAATGTTTTTTTAGTCCAAATTTAATGAGTTTTAAAGATACTTTTAAGACCCTTGGCATTATGTAGAGAATATGCATATCGTTTGTTATAAAATTATTTTGTAATTCTTAAGAAATATCTCCTGCGGTAACATTTGTTATAGGGTAATTTGGTAATTAACGGCTAATTAAATTAACGGCATTGATCATCTTACATCTCTCAAACGAATGAATTGAAGCTAATCAGTAAATGTCAATGTTATGGGTTGCACTTTCTTTAAATTTATTGAACTATGCACTATAGATTTATGACATATGTAATACCATCCTCTCTCAGATACTAATAGTCGGAGTTAGTTTTTTGATCACTGCACAATGCTATTATTTGTGCCTAAGAATATGTTAGTTAGATCATTTGTCATAGTGTATAATTTCCAATACATACCTTGCAAATATGAAGTGTATTGTAATGTGTTTTAATTGGTACTAGTCTTCGCAGTTTTGTTGAAATTTGTAAACAAAAAAATTTAAAACAAAATGACGTCTATGAATTTGCAGACTTATTTAAAAAAACATATTGTGTCTTTTTATCTATAACCTTCACAGCTCTCCAGCATTTATTCTTCCGCGTAGTTATTTTCGTGTTTTTATTATATTTTAATTATCGTTTATAGCTGAAGTCGAGTATGTAACTATCTTTTATTTTCTTTAAGTTTGCTATGATGTTCCTACATTTAATTTAATGTCAGGAATAAAAAAAGAGTATTATTTTATTTTATTTCGTAGTCGTTACCGATTTGACTCCGTAGTCTACGTTGTAGGTTATGGAGACAGTAAAGTTTTGTTAAAAATATTTTTTTTTTTATATTTTGTGTGAAAACACCTTTTACATGGATCTATCGCGTATAAAAGTGTCTTATTTAATAATTAATTGGATTCCATACAATTTTTTAACCAAAGTTAAAAAAAATAAAATTATTTAAAATGTTGGCAACTCTGTCAATAAAATATTAAGAACGAAGAAATATAAAACCTACCCGTATGTCTTAAGATCGATCGGCATGTTAACAAATCGTTTCCCAGCTCCGTACGAGATTGCGCGTGCGCCTATTTTGTCATTTCTGATAGAAAGTTGCACACATTATAACAGTCACTATTTGATTGCTATTGCATTGCTTTTTTCGTAATGTCGATTCTGGAATACGCTGCTGGTGTGTCTCGATGTGTCTTTCATTTTTGAATTAAATAAATAAATACTTTAGATTGTTGGGCAATTTTAACTACCTATTTGCTTTATTAGATATGTGTCCTTTTAAATCGGTTGTGTTGTTTTTTTAATTAAGAATACTAATTCTTATCAAGAATTTTCAACTGACTTCCAAAAGGAATTGATGTTGAATATTCTTGTTCATATGATAGAGGATACTTCAAAGGTACATATACATAATAATATGTCATCATAAATTTCATCGATATCGATTAAGTACTTCTGGAAAAAAAAATATTTTTTTTAATTTATTCATTGACGACCTGATGTTTTGACGTGAAGTCGGTTTTTTTAATGCTCTGCATTCGTTGATTATTATATGTCATTTTCATTTATAATTTACCAACAGGTGAGACAAAGGGTTGACGACCAATTTGGCGATGAGGTAAACCTGTCTGCCTCAGATGCCAGTGGTTGCGGGTTCGATTCCCGCAGGGAACAAGGAAAGCAATGTTCCGTGTCTGGGTGTTTATCTATTTATGTATTTATATTCTAAATTCCCTACTAGTTCGCTACATGGTATCCTATAACACAAGCTATGCTTACTTTGGGGCCATGTAGTTGGTGTGATTGTCTGGGAATTTTATTTATTATTTATAGATCAAATTTAACCACAAACAATAAAATGTTTTAAGGTTAGTAACAATGATAGAGCATGGCAACAGACTATGTCGCCACCATCTACCAGTCGTTATCCAGGCGAGTGGTCACGTGCTAGCAGGCATATTGGTCCATAGTTAGAGCACGTGCAATGACTAGAGATGGGTTTATGCCCTGGCGTTTTTGGCGCATTGAGTAAATGCCTGATAAATGCCCGTAAATGCCGAGTAAATGTCTTTTGTCTGGGCATAAACTTAAACATATTTTTTTTATTTATTTATTATCGTACCTTATATCTAAGTACCTATATAAAAAAAAATTCATTAAAAACATATTTTATTTTAACTAATATACTGCAATAAAACTTAACATTTTACCAAAATCGATTGGTTAAAATTATAACTTGGTTTGAAACCAGCTACCCCCCTCGGGGGTAGCTGGTAGTCCATTGAAAAGTTACATTTGGGGTTGCGTTTTTCAGAGGACGCAATTTTATTTTTTTTATGTGTAGGGGGGTCAAAGTAAAGCTAAAACCAAGTTTGTGGGGTCTCCACCCTTGTCCTACGGCCGCCATCTTGAAAATAGGGGTTGAAATAGTTTTTACGATATATCTCTTAAACTATGTATCTGATAAAAAAAATGTGTTGACATTTTTTGTTGCAAATTAAATTCTTTACAACTTTAGTCAAGTAACTTTTTGTCGTAGAACTATAAATAAAAAAGTTATAAGCGAAAATGTTTAGAAATTCGAGAAAATAATTTATATTTTTTGATATAACTTTTTTTATCATTTTACGAAAAAAATACGGAAGTTACTGTACATATTGCGTGTTATTGTTATTACGTGGACAATCGAACCGATAATGTTGTTCGTCGTCGCAGCAGCAGCTCCAGTAGTTTATCGTAAGTTTCAGAAGCTCCAGAGCCAGACTTCGATTTTGCGAACAATTGTTTCACCTGTGCCAAAGCGTTTCAGGATCCAAGTAATTCGCGTACAAGCTGACAAGCGCGGGTTTGTGTTGTACGTAATGGGAGTACAAAAACAAGTATTATGGACGTTGCAATGAATATTACTAATCGCATAGCTAATTTTTTAACTTTCTTCTATGCTGGACTAGGAGCGAAAGAAAAACATAGAATGTGCCAGCTGCTTCTCTTCCCGGGCAAACTGTACAAGTCAGTTAAGAGACGGAGGTTTTATTGGCGTTTTTGCGGGCGATAGGCTGACCCCCTTTCACTGCAATAGTCTCTCTCCATCATAATAGTACCTCCAAATTTGTAAAACGTGACATTACATGGTTTTATAGCCTCTGGTGTTCTGCCTACCCCATTAGGGATACAGGTGTGAAGTTATGTATATGTATGTACTTATGCATAGCTAATATTCCCAGCTTAGTGGAAGTTGGAGCAAAGTATTTTCTGCCTGGACAGTATTCTCGGTAACGGCCATCGGATTACAATTATTTTAAAAATCAATAATTGTCAAATCCTGTAATGGAGTGGAAAATAGTCAATAATCAATTTTAATAATTAAAAAAATTATAATAACAAAATAAAAACAAAAAAAAACAATTACTGATGACACATTATTAGACTGAGTACACACGTATAATAATAAGTCTAGTTAAGAGTACTGAAAAATAGTACTCATTTCGGAGCGCTGTAAAACCTTAACTATTGACTTAATGAAAAAATTTTGCTTATAAAAGTTGTTTCTCAAAGAACGATCCACAAAAATGGTTATAATCACGTTATAATCAATAATTTTTTCGTAAAATGATAAAAAAAAGTTATATGAAAAGATATAAATTATTTTCTCGAATTCTAAACATATTCGCTTATAACTTTTTTATTTATAGTTCTTCGACAAAAAGTTACTTAACCATAAAGTTGTAGAGGATTTAATTTGCAACAAAATATTTTAATAATTTTTTTTTTATCAGATAAATAGCTTAAGAGATATATCGTAAAAACCATTTCAACCCCTATTTTCAAGATGGCGGCCGTAGGACAAGGGTGGCGACCCCACAAACTTGGTTTTAGCTTTACACTGATGAACCCTACACATCAAAAAAATAAAATTGCGTCCTCTGAAAAACGCACGGTTAGGCCTAAAAAATGTAACATTTCAATGGACTATGGAGTTTACTGTTGAAGCGGGAGGGGAGTAACACTGTGATTATTTAATGACTGATTATTTGATTAAAAGTTTTGATTTACGAAATACTTAAAGTTTCATTTTTATTCAAGTTCCTGCTTAATTTTTTACAAAATTAAGTTGTTTGTTTTTGTGCCTAGTGATCGGGCATTTATTTGTACGTAAACTCATTTATGCCCAATATGCCTAGTTTATGCCCATTGTGTCCATATTTGTTTATGCCCCCGACCCATCACTAGCAATGACCGGTTTCTAGTCAAACCTGTTGCAGTCACGTGCGATAGGTGGCGGCGCTTTAGGAGATGCTTTTCGTAATATGACTGTGCAAGTATACTTATTAATGAGTAGTTTTGTTTTCAAAGGTAATTGGTAATTGGATTTTATCATGTTACGTATGAAAAATTTGGAGGTATTATAATGATGGAGAGACACTATTGCAGTGACAGGTGGTCAGCCTATCGCCCACAAAAACGCCAATAAACATCTGGTGTTTTTGTGGGCGATAGGCTGACCAACTGTCAAGTCTTCAAATTTTGACTTCATTATTACTTAAGATGTAATGGAGTTCAAACTTTGCTTTATTAGCAAAAAAAGCTTCGCTATAAAAACAATGCAGAAAATATCAATTTCATCTAATGACACTCCAAGCCATACAAGCAACGTTATTTCCTTAATGATAAAGAAAATGTCATTATAACGCAATTCTATATTACAAATATGGCATTTGTATGCATTAACTTGCATAGCTGGTGGGACGTTTCCGATACGGGCCGGGAATCAAACGGTCGATGTTATTTTATGTATAATGTGGCAGTCATATCACGATCTAGATACCGCTTCTTTACATTATTGACTATCAATGCATAGTTGCATATTGAATATTTTATTGGTCGTTACGTATTTTTTTTAGGACCACGTGACTTATCTATTGAATGTATTTTCGGTTTCATAATAACAACTATTTTGGACTATTTTAATTATTTAAAATTGTTTGTATTTTGTAATTTTAAAGTTCTTCTTTCGATTTTACTTTTTTAATGGCTGACGTAACTTAGGATTAAAGAACGAAAGAGGCTTAACCGAAGGCGATATAAAGTGAATTCTCTAGCTTAAAAAGTGTGCAATAAGCTTTCTTACCATATTATATAGCACAAATTGAGTTTCTTATAAGAAATTGAGTTTGTGATACTAGATAAGAAACAAGAAATAAATAAACGTCCCTACATATTAAATAAAAAGTATTCTTTTAGCATTATTGACTAACAAGATACCTGAATAGGTTAAGTATATTAACTAAAAGCGATAAATAAAAAAATCGAATTGAAACTTCGTACATGTAATACTTTTTTTATATTGTAAGGATAGGACGTTTGTCTTCCATGCCACCTGATGGAAAGTGAGCATGAAGACTATGGTGGTACACGTCCATCCACGATAAACTTATTCACTCGACACTTAAAAGTTCCAGAACTGTAGTGGTCAGGAAAAACAATCACACCACACCTTGGCAATCCGTACCAAATAGGAACAATCGAAGCGTTTTGTTCGACTTCTTGGTAAATCCACTATATAGGGATGGAAGTTATGTCTGCGTCTGATAGTCCGGTGGTAAAATGGAGTGGGTTCAATTTGGTCAAAAAGAGCAGTCGCACACTCACCAAAATGTAGCCGATAAAATACTGACAAACAATAAAAATACTTAAATTATCTTAATCGTATTTTTATGACTTGCAAAAACTTGTTATTACATACCAGTAATTCACTTAACGTTTATTCGGTTAGTGACCATGACAGTTAAATTAAAAAAACAAGTTTCCAACAGACCAGTAGTTATGTTGTTCACCATGAGAAGTTGGCATAAATATCCTAATATTTAGTCTAATCGTGTGAATCCAACTGACCAAGGTAAGTAACTGATACATGTTGACGGTCAAGCAAATATTTGCCGCGTCTTTTGTGACTTTTGTTTTTTTTTGCACTGAAAGGTGCATCCTTGTTTATCTTTGGATTTAAAAACTACAAGCTGTTTTCTGTGACTGCGCCTACGTGTCCTGAATTCATGCAGCTATCAACTTAAAAACGATGGAACTGACATTTGTTTACTTTTTATAAATTTCCTAAATACAAGGTTGATTTGTATTCACCAGCCAAATTTTAATGTTAGTTTTTTTGATACGATATATGTAAACGTAACTGCATATTTATTTAAGCGTCTCTCGGTACAAAAAGGCAGAAATATGCAACCACAAACTTATTAAAAAATAGTCGCTGTTTATGAACATACCTACTACGAAGCGGCATTTCATTGATAATACTACCACGTAAACAAGATGTTTTGTAGTAGCGCGTAGTTATCTTTATTTTAATGGTAATTTAGAGTGACCAAGCTTTGCTCAATATGTAAGGGGATATATTAATTTCCTTATTAAAAAAATTAATACTTTTTTTTGTGTAAAAAGCGTTTCTATAAATGATACTTATTGTGTGAAAAAAATAATTGCCGGTAACTACAAATTAGCCCTGTATATACCTTATATGTTTATGCAAACTTATTAATCAATTGTCTTAATTTTGACCATTCATAAGACCAGGGCCCTAAAAGGCAGGAAAACAAAAATCTTTAACACAACGTAACGAGATAAAATTTGGTTCAATTTATTTCATTAGAGCCTTACACTGTGTTTGTGATGAAACATTTTTGGGAGTAAATCTCATACAACAATTACATGAAAGTGACAATGACATCGAAAATCAGTCACAAAGTTTCAGAAAGGATCTAGTTTACACAGGGTGGCTGGTGGGTCACTTTTGAAATTCAAGGACGTGATAGTTTGAGATCATACATGATGAGAAAAAGTATAATAAAAAATAAATATTAATTATTTACTGAGTAAACTTAGCCGAAAGTTAAAGAATTGATTACGAAACGCATGGTTACGCTAGTTTTGGCAGCGATCCGCCTGCCAGATCAGTTGTATGTAAAGTAAATAGTAACATAGTAGTATTTGTTTATAGGGAATTCTGGTGAAAAATTAAGTACCTACTTTTATTACATAATTATGATCAGAATCAAGTACAGAGTGCTCTCCTTCACTATCTAAAATTTGTCACCAGTCACGCTGTATATGGCTGATGTAATTCAACTTGCAGTCTCTTAACCTTCATATATAACATTCAGGAATCAATTAACAATATGCCGTGAAGAGCAAAGCATTAACAAACATGTTTCAGAACAAGATCTGTTGGAAATGAATTTTAAATATTCAGATACAGTTAGCAACAATGAGTCCGAAATGATAATTAGTTGCAATGTCTTAAAAAATCTTGATAATAAAAATCTGAAAATAAAATATTGATCAAATAAGGAAGTTTTAAAACCAGTGTTTTATTGACAGTTTTGCGGGCGATAGGATACCCCCTGTCACTGCAATAGTCTCTCTCCATCATTATAATACCTCTAAATTTGTCCAACGAGACCTCAGATGGTTTCATAGCCTCCAGTGTTTGCTTACCCCGTAAGGGATACAGGCGGGAAGTTATGTATGTATGTATTTATTGCCTTTCAGACACACCTGTGATATTACGTACGGTAGTAAAATAATTTAAAAATTAACAAAAATTGTTTGTTAAACTCATTTGACTGGCAACTCTTTGTATAATGACATAGTATAAGATTTCGAGAAGTGATTGTGGATCCGCCAGGTATCGTATGCATATCTTACTAATATTATAAATGTGAATGTTTGGGTGTATTGATGATTGTTCCACAATCACGGCAAAACGGCCCGACTGATATGGATGAAATTTGGCGTAGTGATAGAATACAATTTGGAAAGCACATAAACTTATTTTCATATCGAAATTCTCGCGGGATTTGAAATGAGAGGTTTTCTAACAGCTCATTAAAAAAACAAAACGGTACAAAAGGCTTCGATAGATGGCGCTTTACAAAAGGCAAAGTCTTGTCTGTCATATAGCCATTTATTCCACACTGCGTTTTTAAAAGTAAAATTAATTAATTGACGTCTGTATCAGAAATTGAAGTTATAAATAATCATAGACGATAGATACCACTTACCTACATTATAGTATACAGACTTAATGCCTTCGGCTTTTTAAAAGTGCCATCTATAGAGGTTTTTTGAACTAATCCTTATGAGCTCTCAGAAAATTCCTCATTGCGCGGGTAAAACCGCGCGCAACAGCTATTCTTTTAATATATCCGATTGTATTAGGGATGAGTAACTGCCGACCTTTTCATTTCGTCGTCTCATTCATCAAGACGACTTCTGGTCATCATTGGAGTTTGTTAAAAGTCTCTTTGTGGAAATAAAAAAAAAATAAAAGTTTGCTTTTAAATTTTCTGTTCATCTTCTTTGGTGTTAATTACAAAGTTCCATGGCAGTGCAGTATATTCATTAAAAAAGATTTTGCATACAAAGAACAATTATTTTACTAGTATTTTTTATTACAGTTGACGGCTGTGCATTACTTTCAATATACGTATGATATCAAAATTATTTAATTTATTGGTTAAAAGTATTTTAGTTATGTATAAAATATTTCAAAAATATTAACTTAATAATAAAACTTCGAGCTTAAGAATGCACCTGACCCTAATCAATTAGCGTGAATCACAGGCCGATTGAATCGACTCGATTGAAGGACAACGCTATTCACGTTCCTAGCAACAGAAAGAGATAGACGGATCTAGTACGCGTTCCCATAAATTAATAAATTTGAAAATTGTGAATAAAAGATAAAGTACAATGATTATTAAAAAAGTATTTTGAGCAAATTTAGGTTTAGTCAATACCTATTTATATATTAAAAAATATTATAGAAAAGTCAGCAAACTCCAAAGATCCAAGCAAAAATGAGATTAAAACGAAGTTTTTTGTAAAAAAAAAACTATCGAGAATTTTTTCAGTAATCGTGTTTTCGTCTTGAGCATTAAATCTTCATAAATTGAAGTTACTTGTGTAAAAAAATCAGTTTCCTAGACCTTATAGATTTTGAGATCTAGGTCATTGTAAGTAGTCAAGTTAGGGTCAGGTGGATTCTTAAACTATTGTAATATGCAAAATTGAGAGAGATAGTAAACATGATAATGGCGCCAATATCTTGATATAGTTGTGCTATAAAGACAGTGATGACGATCTCCCATTACCTAAACCTGACTCTAAAGTGTCTCTTTTCCCATGAACGTAAGTCATTAAAATTATGCTAACATATACCCTCACATATTTTATGGATCCTAAACTTGAAATTATGCAGACGTTTAAGTATTATATAAAACTAGCCACCACGCGCGGTTTTACCCGCGTAACTTTTGATCCCGTGGGAATTTCGGGATAAAATATAGCCTATAACCTTCCTCAAGAGTTGGGCTATCAAATGCAAAAAGAATTTTTCAGATCCCACTTGTAGTTTCTGAGATTAGCGCGTTCAAACAAAAAAACAAACTCTTCAGCTTTATATATTAGTATAGATGATGTTTGACTAAAACCGTGTTAGACCTCAATTCGACTTAAGTCCAGAGTATTTTGAAGTAAAACTTCTGCTGCAAACAATCTTGCATATTTATTTTGCGATAGTTGTACTAAAGATCTCATTATTCAGAGATTTTACAGGCCCATGAATGTGCACTTTTTAAGTCCTAAATAAATAATGTGTCTATCAGACTTTGTGTATTTTAGACATTTTCGTGGCCTTGAAGTCGTATTGTATTAGTGTTTAGCCGCCCGATAAGCGAAAGGTTATAGGTATTTTTGCTGCCTGAAAATAATAATAATAATAATAAATACTCTTTATTGCCAAATAAAATACAATAATAAATAAATTAGTATCTGCATTAAGTAATGTAGTTGTTACACGGTGCATCCGTAGTAAGTTTACTTATTTTGAAGATATGTGTGAAAATAAGGCCCTGTATAAACATTTCTATTAACTTTTGGGTAGGCCTTTATATAACAGTGCCCATAAGTAATTTTCAGAAATAGAACAGGCTCTTCTTTACAATTAAATAAAACCTGCACGTTTCTTAATAAGATATCTTAAGACTGGCACAAAAGAATGCAGATCGTGCAAAACCGAATGAAGTAAAAAGTAAAAGACATTTTAGTTATTTTTTTTCTTCTACAGTAAGTTTTAACTGGATTTAACCAAATTTAGTGGAGCGAGTCGTGCTAGGTACGTTATTATGAACTGTCACCACAAATAGACCTTGATTTTATGACGTAAGGTTTGAAAATGATTAACAAAAGCAACCCGAATAATACGTAAAAACGCCTATATTGATTTATTTTATAAGTAAGTGCTAAACTTGGCGACTTTTGGTAGATATCACTGGATTTCAGCGTGATACTATTGTTAATTCGAGATCTGTCAATTGGAAGATGTTAATGAATTATCTGTATAGGAATCTGTCACGCTGGACTGAGGCTAGGAATAACAAAGAATGTGCCAGCTGCTACTTTTCCCGGGCATACTGTAAAAGTTATTTTAGGGAAGGAGGTTTTATTGGATGTTTCTTTTTGGGCGATGGGCTGACCCCCACTGCAATAATCTCATAATGCCTCTAAATTTGTCAAACGTGACATCAGATGGTTTTATAACCTCTGGTATTCTGCCAATCCCATAAGGGATACAGGCGTGAAGTTATGTATGTATGTATGAACCCGGTGTCAAATAATGTTGCTTAATATGTTGTTTTTTGTGATTTTTTTGGCCTCTGTGCAGAATAACTTACTATGGTGGATTATGGCCTAAACTTCCTCGTCACTCAAGTGAGAGACACATAGAATATTGTCTTAAGTTTTCGCGATTCATACTATTAAATAAAACACTTTTTAACCGGATTTATCGCGTATATTTTACATTCCTAGAAGGATCAGAGAAGCGATTGAAATTAAAAAAACACCCTAATTTCAATAGAGAAGATAGTTGGAAACTATCACCGACATGGGACCCTATCCTGAAAAACATTAAATCTAACATCCAGCAAGCTGCACGACCTACAACTCAAGATACTGTCAGCTCGTTTTGTATCAATCCAGAACGCTACGTTCGAAGACTGAAAAACAGATGGAGATGATGATGTATAACTTTTTCCATCTATCAATCCGACGCTTGACACCTCAGTCGCTCGTGACCACGGGGTCTGCAAAGACACCGAAACGTCGAGTTAAAATTTAAAATGTTAATATACGCGATAAATCCGCTTAAAAAGTCTTATATTTAAGAGAGACTCATAGCCCTGAAGTGGGCTCATTTTAAAGAGCTGTTGTGGTGATGATGGTATTGAGGGTCGAACGAGTCTTTATCGGGCGAACTGTCTAAGGTATGGTAGGGAGGTATACTAGGATACCCTTAGCCAGATAACCCTTATCCCTACTATATGACTTGTGTAGAATATATTTAATAAGTTACCGTAAAAACACGTACCATGTAAAAAGGTCCTAGATAATGGAAGGGTCAATTTAAGTACAGCTTTGGTACATTTCTTGAATTTTAAATTAAATTCGGCATTGTGATAAAAGAATGAAAAAAGAGACTAAAATATGTTAAGTTAACATGAGTTTTCACAATTCCTTACAAACATTTTAATCTCAACTGTTAATTATAATTTCATATCTATAGTTTGATTTTAATATCAGTTTCATTCCGTAAATATAAATATAATGCCAAAATCTTTACTAAATATGAGTAATCCTTGAAATACACACCTCGTGATTTAAATTAAATATTGTTATTTTTGTTTTTAAGTAATAAACTATAAATTATTAATGTAAAATTTAAATCAGCCAGCGCCTACAGTTTCGGCCTTATTTTCTTGCGTGGTACGCTCAGGTCATGGCTGCAGTCGCGGTCATAAATACTGGTACAGAGTTGATTGACTGCGTTATGTAATGAACTAGTAACGTAATTTGTAGGTTGAATGCGTATACTGGCTTCGCCGGTAATATTTATGAGTTTATAGTGTAACTAACAGTTTCATAATTAAAAAATGTTAAAGTATAGCGTTTGTTAATCCTGAAGTTAAATTGATTTTAATGGTAGAAGTGATTTTTAAGTTTACGTAATACAAATAATAATAAAAAATATTTCTGTTTGGGCATATTAGTATAGATGTGGTACAACATGGTTTAAAATATATTTTTCTGGTATCTTAATTTCGTTGTTATATTTTGTGTTTTATATTTCAAATCGTGCAAGAAGCACGTCAAGTTTTGCAATTTAAACAGGACACAATTAACTTTAGGTATCGAAGGATATTTGGCAATGTAAACGCAATTTCAATGGTACATTTTGTAAGCAATTCGATAATAATAAACTGTAAATTGTGTATTCTATAATAGTGTGTTTTTACTATGATAAATAAATATAGGGCAGACTATCTTACTAAAAGAAAAAAATCTTATGTAGACTTATACGTTATCAAAAGTAATTCAATCTTAAACTTCTAAGCTTAAGGGTCAAAATTTCAGTTCGTTAAATGTACCGTCTGTTTTTTTCTGTGTTATGTTAGGAAAGTGTTTTTTTTTTTGATAATTATATTTTATTAAAACCTCACATGTTGCCATGGAAATCGCGACTTCATTCGTTTAACAGTAAGGCTCTAATCTATATAAAAATAGAATAATCTTGCAATGTAGGTAGGTAATGTAATATTGACTTGCTAATTCCATACTCGTTATAACCAGTTTAATGAGTAAAACAAATTTACTTCACGCTATTTTACCGTGATAAAAGTTATACTGCATGTGCTATGAGTAAAGTAGTTGTATGTATGTGCGTATATCTTTTTTAATATTTTAAATTTAGAATTTCAAAACTGGGGGAAACGGACTGGCCACTTCGAGTGCATCGCTAAGGCTTTATGTTCGATTTATTTTTGAAACGAATTAAGAAAAGAAATTGTAAGTAGAGGCAAGGCTCTAACTGTATAATGACCAGTGGTGCCTATTGATAGGCGGTCAATTTAAAAAAACGAACCTTTTTATACAGGGGTTTGGGTTTCTACTAGAGACCGTCACAATTGACATCAATAGAAATAACGGCGGATCATAGTCATACATAAAAGCAATGATTTATGAAAAAAAACTGTCCCAACGAGAGTATATTGAGTTAATAATACTATAAACTTCAATAAAATTTACTTTACAGAAAATTTTCTAAGAAAACAAACAGATTTTCAAAAATCCGAGTAAAAAAGCAAGCAGATCGTAGTATATTTACATTTATCCTGCTTTTATGATACCGGCACGTTTCAGTTTTATTAAGTACACTCAAGTACCTGATAGAACAAACTCCTTGTGTACTTAGTTCAGTACAATGTACTTGATTTATTTAATTCTATTGTATGTACATTATCAGATTGCAGACATGATTATTATTATCAGAATTGAAGTGGTTCAGTAAACTATTAATTGTAGTTAGTTATTACGTTTTGTTCAATTGAAATGATAAGGAAGGTAATATATAAGAAAGGATTTAATTTTAAATTGATTGTTGTCGATTATAGGTATTAGAAACATTTGCATTTCAATATCTATTTATTGCACGAGTTACCTAGTCACAGACGTTCAGATAATCATAAGTTTGTTCAAATATCAATAAAATAAATAATATTACTCATATGGTAATAATATTTTCCTATTTAAAAACAAACGGTGATTTATAGACGCATATTAACGATTGCAATTTAATTGACCATTTACATAACAAATTCATTAACTATTTACATAAACAGAATCATCTTAATAACAAGTCAATAGATTATTTAAACAAAATAAACTTACTGATTTGTTTAACAAAGTCAACTTGGATTCTCTACGTAAATTCCGGAAGCTGTTTCTAGATATCCTTTGGGTCCACTCATCGTCACCACAAGATGGCGCCTTATTTAAAAACAAATTTTTCCTCATTATTAAAAAGTTAAATCCAAAAAAGTTTCGACCAAAAAGTTCCAAGATTACAAACTCTTTTCTAACAATTGAAAATGAATTAAAAAAAGAACTGGTAAGACCGATCAATATCAATGACAACTAACAACTGACAAAATTGTAACAGGTGCCTTAGTTGACATTAAAAAAAACTGACTGTGTATTGTATGCGGAAAAGTGATTGCGTTTGTTCGTGCTCTTGTTGGTTTTATTAGTCGCTTGAATAAAGAGTAAAAGGTAACACAAAAAGTATACAAATTGTATTACGTCCATACGATAACCAAGGGAGTTTATATGGTAACTCTGACAAGACTTTTTTAGAATTTCTTATGTAAAATTCTCTTTGTTTTATGTTCTATTTTTAAAAGTATGACAAAGAAAATGAAAAACAGTTACTGCCGCTTAACTTAAATTACGTTAAAGTAAAAAAAAGGAAATTTGTTACTATGAATATATCAGGAAAAGCCGAGTGAATACGTAGTTTAATATCTAGAGTAAACAGCCTTCTATTGTGGTATAAAGACAATAGCTTCCTACTGGTGACTTCCGAATACTAACGATTTCGTGAGTACACACTTACAATGTAAAGAACGTAGTTATTTAATCGGTCAATTTGATAATGCATATTGCAACCTATTTATTAATAACCTCGTTTGAAAATATTTATTTTCAAATAAAAAATTAAAATACGTTTTGTATGCATTTTTTATCGCATTTGATTGCAAATCTAAATTTCGAGTTTTTATATGTAATGTCTCCTTAGTAACTTGTTTCGGTTAATGAGAAAAATTAAAACTCTACTAGTTTATTATTATTTTAAACTCACTTGATATTTATACAGGGTGTCCCGCCTATCCTATATAATACCCTAGGTATATAAAGAAAATGACAAAATTTATTGCTTTCATACAAAAAAATTAAAACAAATTTCGATTTTTTCTGTAATCCTTATGGGTACTAGAATACCTCCATTTAGGTATTATATGAAGTAGGAGGGACATCCTGTATAATTTGCTTGCTTAACACACTAATTGGCTAGTATAAGTTTGGATTGTCAAGAATGCTATGTGGCATTTCCCCAAGTTTAAATAAAATAAAATAAATTAAATAAAATAACTTTCATTCAATAAGGCTCGACTTCAATTTATTAAGGTTGAAAACATATCCAATTTCTTTGAATGCCGAGTCATTTAACTAAGTATTTAATAATATTGAAACGCAATAACTCGTAAAATCGCAACTACGTTTATGAGGTATGTTAGATTATAAAACTTCTAGACTTTTCTATTGTACTAGATAAACTTTCTTTATCAATGATAAAGACTGTTGTTACAGGTTCAACATGCTAAAGTGTCATTTATTCGAGTGGTATAGTGTTGTTTGAGATTATCTAATGCTGATAAAGAGATTATTTTCAACTAAGCATTTTCTTTTTCGAAGACTAGCAGTTTTGCGCGGTTTCACCACGTGACTCAGATCGCCTTTATAAAAAATTATTAATTTCAAAGCCAATTTCATTAAGTACCAACGCTGCTTCATACAAAACTACGTGCCATACGCACGTTCGATACGGACGTTCGGAATGCGACAAGCGCCGCGTATGATACGCGCTTTCAGTACGGAAAATGTTTTTATATTTGAAACTCTCTTAGAAGGTGTTTTATAAATCTATGGGTAGGTGTGCCTATTTGAAGATACGGACGTACGGTACGCGCGTTTGAACCCGTAACGCAGCGTTGGCACTAAGAATCAGATTGAATCAATACATCGACAAAATATCCGTTCAATATTGATTTAGATAATAAAACGACATTGAGGTTGTACATTTTGGAAAGTAAATTGAACAGATCTTGTATAATATTAAGTTCATTAGTCACAAAATTTTAAGGGATTATCAATATTTAACAACTTTATCAGAAATATTGCTTTTCAAGCTTATGGATTGTTTATTCAAATTGAAAGAGCTGTTTTCGAGGCACAACCTGCTTATCAATATTCCGTGGGAACCTTAGGATCAAATGCATGAGAAATTTCATCACAATCAACAGAGGCATTTCAGCGAAAACAAACAGCAAACATGTGTTCATATTCGGAAATATTGACCTTTATTTGCAAGATTATTTTTCAATACAAAAAAATCTGATCATTATTAAGTTAAAAAAAGTATTCATTGAATTGACAATCTAGGAATTACATTTAGGTAGAGTTTAGTAGTCAAAATGAGGTAAGTATTACAATGGGCTAGAGATAAAGATACTAAAATATAAATAGAGAACGGGATCAAGTCTTATCATTGACCAAACTCCCTAATCGCTATCGTTTGTATGCGCGTACGCACACTATGATGAAACAAAGCAATGCCAACTTCAGTGCAGTTAGTAAATATCTAAGAACGCAATGAAAGCGTTTGACCTCAACCTCATGGTAAGTGAGGTTGACGATGACAGCACTTCAGTTAAGAAAAGGAAACGGCTCGTGATATTTCTTTACAGATTTTACATTGAGGGATGAACCAGCCAGGTGTCACTCGGATTAGTCGCCTTTTTCGATACGCTTACGTAACTGGCACTACTAAGGCACGTACTAAGGCGACAGAATGCGGCTGAAATTTCGACCTTATTTCTTCTGTTTAGTTTCATGGTTATGGCAAGCAGCCGTTGCTACCATAAAACAGACTATAACTGCCAGTATTTATTACCATCCAGCAAACTGGACGATGATGCGACTGGACAATGACAGCGTGAGCAACAGCGCTCGAGCTCCCGCTGGCGTCGAAAACGGCCCAGATTCCCCGCTACCGTCCAGTTTGCAGCCTATCAAATGTAGTGGACAAAAAACTTTGATTAAAAGCATTGATAGGTTAAAGATGAAGCACTTTAACGTGCATCTATAACTAAGTTAGCTTAAATTTGCGCGAACAATGTAGATAATATCTACAATTATGACAGCAAATTGCAAGTCTATAAATTATAAATAGTCTATAGTAGATTCAACAATCATTTGAAGTTACTGGCACCGCTGAGTCTAGACACCTTTCATAACAATTTAATTTATTTATTTAAATTTGATTGTTAAAAAACTAATATTTTGAGGCCAGGGCCTTCATATTTTTATGTATCTTTGTTTTCAATTTGTATAGCAATATCGTCATCAACTCTACTATACTATGACAATACAGGCATAATATTTAACTATACTATTATATTTATTAGATATCACTTACTTTGTTTAAAATGTTTATAAAGTTTCAACTTTGACGCACTGCACTTGACGCCGTGCGTCACATTGCTTATATAACTGATATCCGTACTAAGGAAAATTGTTTTAATTCACAATATGCAAGATGTAATAGTAAATCGTTTATGCTCAATTAGTTTCATATCAAATGATTATCGCACTGGCTCTAAACATATTCGTTCCATAACTCTTTAAAGTTTTTTTTTTCGTTAGAGTAATTTGATTAAATAAAACCTCATTGAAGTTTATTCCAAAAAAGAAACAAAATGTTCAATTAAAAACATAACTGCCGACACCAGTTTGCAGTTTTAGAATTCTGTATCAATTTGAATTTAAACAAACGTTCTCCCGGGATGACACATCCGGGATGAGTCAGCGCGGGTCGATCCTAAAATACCCGTCTGTTGGTACGTCTGCATTTTATGGCGGGAACCCCACAGAGATAGCGCGGGAAATAGACTTATGTTGTTTACACATTTTCCAAGTACTGAGTCGTGGGAGGAAGTCATGTAATGCATATTTTATAGTTTTAAAACTATTGACTATCTATACAATGTTTGACTAACCTTAGAATTCCGCTATAGGTAAGTGTATGCAATTCCGGCATACTACTACGTGGTTCAATAAATACCATATATAAATGTATTTATTCATTAGTAGATACAAAGTAAGTAAGATACTTATTTACTTTAAGATACTTTAATACAAAATTTTTACAAAACACTGTTTGGGCTAATTTATTGAAATAACGTGAGTCAAATATCACTTTTATTTCCAAAACAAATAACAAAGTTATCTCTTATCTACAACATGTTTTTTAACGTAAGAAAATTTGGAAACGCAACGCGTGTCAAACGTCAGTTTTATAATTTGAATAAAGAACATAAAATCGATACTTAATAAAATGTAAACAAAGAGTATCTCGTTTGCATCGATCTCTTCCGCAAGCGTAACCTTCAATAAAATCTATTGTCTAAGCAAATTGTTGCATGAATCATTACTATTAAAACTATCATTCTTACGAGTAGGAGTAATGACCTGATAAATTATGTTTTTTTTGATGAATTAATAAAGTTTATCAATAAGAGAGCTTGAAATATTATTATCATAACAGTTTGTGAGGATATTTTGTTGGATGTTTGTTACTTTTAACGCATAAACGGATAAATGGATTGAACTGATTTTTTAACGTACAGACAGAAGATACGCAGGAGTATTTTTTTATTCTGATATTTCAAAAGACTCGGATTAAAATACGACTGGTCTGAGGCTCTACCTGCGTAAAATTTCCAAAAGCTGCCTCTGTACCCAATTTTATACAAAATAGTTCAGTAATATAGCTAAATAATATAAAATTTCTAAACAAAATTCACATTAATAATAAAGATTTTTCACAGCAATTAAACTAGTAAGTCTTAGGTTGTATCACCTCAAAATAACCTCATCTTTGGTTATTTTTTTAAGACACTAAGCTGCAACTTGAGCTTTATTTGTTGATACATACGATTGCTTACTAAGCATAAAGATCACTTACTAAGTATTTAAGCAGGTATAAATCTTAACCAGGCGTTTTATACTTTTCTTCTTAATACTGCTATGTATTTCTTTCGCTTCCGTGCTGGACTTGAAGCGAAAGAAAAACACAGATGTGCCAGCTGCTTCTCTTCCGGGGCCTAACGTAAAAGTCAGTTAAGGGACAGAGGTTTTAAAGACGTTTTTGTTTGAAATAGGCTGACGCCCTGTCACTACAATAGGCTGTATCCATCTTTATACCTCCAAATTTGTCAAAAGTAACATTAGATGGTCTTATAACCTCTGGTGTTCTGCCTACCCCATAAGAAATACAGGTTTCTACCAGTTGATATAACAGGTTTATAAAAACGTTTTAATATCGATAAAATTCTCATACAAAAATGATTTTACGATAAAAACATCAAAATGTAGGCGATTTGAATCGTTTATTAAATAACACTTTGCGTGACTTTAACCTCGTGAGAACTTTTTTATTAAAAACCCCTATTTTATTTGTGGATAGTTTCAAATGCTTTATGATTTTTATAATATGGGCAAAAAGTCTTTGAGTTAATTGTATACAAATGAAAAGTTTATTTATATTTAGTCAAAAGATAACTTAATAATCTTTTTCTACATTGATGTTACTGTGCTGTAGTTTGAAATTTTAAGAAATGTTCTGCTATTGTGTTTCTCAGGTAAATTCAATTTCTTAGAGACTTAAAAGTGTAAGTTTCTTTGGACAATGCTCTTGTATTTCTAACAATGTTATTTGGATTCAGCTTCTAACATTACACTAAATAAAACCATGTTTTTTTAAGGACAGAACGTACTAAGCGTATTGTTTTGAAGAAGCATTTCTGAAATATTTAAGTATTTTCTTTGTTTCTATATGTTTGTTTTAAAACTATTCATAAAAATTATTGAAATTCTGCACAAGGTTTTAAATTTTCAAGGTTGAAAATGTCTTAAGAAGAATCGATTTTGAGTTTATTTTGCAATCTTTTTTAAGCAGTTCTAAAAGAAATACCGTTTTCAACCAACTTAAAAAAAGGAGGAGGTTCTCAATTCGTCTGTATGTTTTTTTTTGTGTCTTTGTTACACGATATTTCGGAAAATTATGAATCGATTCTTGTTTCATATGATAGAGGATACTTTATAGTCCCATATAAATTTCATCGAAATCAGTTGAGTACTTCATTGAAAATTTCAAAGTTTTGAAACAATATGTATGATTTCGGAGAATGTTTACGTGGATGTCATTATAATTCGGCCAAAGTTTTGACGTAAAGTCGGTTTTTTTAATGCTCTGCATTCGTTGATTATTAAGTTATTGACTATAGCGTCATTTGACAGATTAAAAAAAGCCATTGTCATAATTTTACAATTGCTTATTAAGCTAATGTATACTTTGAAAATCAAATTGCAGTTAAAGCTAGTGCATTATATCATACAGCCTCTGTATCGAGAACAAGGACGTTCACTTTTCTTTGGAAACGATGATGTTGTAACAGTTATTCAATTCTATACTTTACCAGTAAATATTGAAAACACATATTATTAAAAAACATTAACTTACGAAATTTCGAATTTTAACTTCAAAGGAATCACACGCTTCAAATACACAGAAGATCTCAGGCACGTTTATCTATAAACAATACATCCAAACCAGTTTCTTTTAAAAAAAAAACTTTGTAACTGGCCAGATGGTGCGACAAGCCAGGCCACTCTCTTGTTATAATTGTCGCATCCTGTGAGGCAGGTGGCCCGCAGATCATTGCCTTCAAAATGGTTAACACTTGTCACTAACTAAAGATAATTTTTACTCATTTACCGAAGGAAAGAGGTTCTGTTTTGCTAGTGTTGCATATTATGAATATGTGTCTATTTCTTTGGCACGGGTTGGAGCTTAAACGGTTTGATGGATTCCGACATATGAGAAGTCGATTGAAATAGAGAGAGACGTTTAATAGGTTATAAAATTTTGCCAACGTCGGAATGGTAGGATAGATTTAGATTGATTTTTAGGCCCGCTTGCCCTGATAAATAAATTCTATAATTAATTACTTCTGTATTTAAAACAAATACATATTAAACCTGCATAGATAACTAAACGTTTTTGAATATATTAAACATCAGCACGCTAACTTCCTACCATCAATACATGACTCGGCAGATGCGATAAAATGTATCTACTTATATTATTACGCCATTAAATACGTTGAAGTGCAATAAATCGATACAATGTAGACTTGAGAGGGCTACTTGTTCAACTTTGTTGATAAAACAAAATGTCCTGAAAAATCCCCGTATTAGTGGCCAATTTGAGGTACCGAGGTACACTCCGCGGTTTATAATACCTTTGATTCCTAAAGAAAACTGTAGTAAAAGTTTAGGTATAAGCTGAACTTTAAAAAAAAACTTACTCGTGGTTTTGTATACAAGCCAAATTGCTGTAATATGCAGTAAAAAGACTGCTATAACGAAATAATTAACAAAATTGTCATTTTTTTGTTTCGTTTTTTATTTAGTTTGTTAAGTTTTCTATTTTTTATTTGTGCGATTTTTAGTTTAAGTTTTTTTTTTGTCTCTTCCACAAACATGGTTGTCTGGTAGAAATCGCTCCTCAGCGATAAGACCGCCAAGTTTTTATGTTTAGTGTAAGTGTTCTTTTTTCTTTTACTTTACCTGTAAAAACTGAAGTGTAAATAAATAAAATAAATATTTTACAGCATTTAATCATGACTAAGTAAATTTATTCTATTATTTTACAGTTGCTTGATTTATGCCCTACAATTTGGTGTCCATGTACCTCGCGGTACACATATGGGCCAAAATGTATGAAGATAAAACCTTGTCCTTTCCACATCATTTTATAGCCATGACCTTAATAATTTAGTAATTGAGGTTCTCGCGAAAGTTATAAAAGAAAATTTAGTCAACTTGAACTACTTTTTAAAGGCATTAGATTTTGACGGCTCTGAAGCTTACCTATGCTATGTTGTCTAGTTACCTACTAGTGATCACAAATATATTTCTACAGAGTACAAACATTTGTAAGCATTATTAATATGATAAAGCTGAAGGGTTTATTTAGTTTGTTTATTTATTATGTAATTCCTACAACAATCCACATCTGATTCATGCTAGTATGTTAACGTGAAGAGCATGAATGAGGAAATCTATCTATTTAACCTAAAAACGAGTCTTTTCCTCTTTTTGTTAAGAACGGGTATGTGTTTAAGTATTTCATTTTGTAATTTTATTGCTTTCAGTAACATATTGAACACCATTTGTGGTTAGATTAAAATACATTAAGTACGGACTGTAACGAATAGTATGAAAATGTTTGTAGAGTTGGACCATATTCCTTTCATTAGGCCAAAACTTCGAGGAAGAATAATATTTTCTTATAGCAAAGTTCTATTTTATGATGTGTACTTATTAAACGTACAAAAAAAGTAGTATGTATTTTCGATGCACCTAGTTCAACTCCTAACATTTGCGTGAGATGTTGATGTGTCAAATTTAGGTTAAAACGTCCTTTATTTAACAACAGTATTACCATATCCTTATTTTGATTATTAAGAAGATGCCTATTGTTTTTTGATAACAACAGTTATAACCAGGTCAACTGTGTCACACTTATGTCCACAACAAAGCCTTCACTTTCGAAATTAGATTGAGCACACAGTTTTATCATCTCTTGGAAATAATAGAGTTGTTGGAAAAAAAGTTAATGACTAATTTTAAATGCATACATCCTTTAAGTTTACAGGAAACCTTTTTTACCCGGGAATATCTATTTAACAGGATAATTTATTGAACGATGGATGTGGTTACACGCATCCTCGGTATTGATTTCAGGGTAACGTCATATAACAATAGTATTATATTAATGATAAGCATGATTAGAAAAGTATTTTTAAAATGAACGAAGGATACTTCGCACCGGATAATCTAGCTAATTGTAAATTTCATTTAAACTTGTGTTATGGAAAAACAATAAGAAAAAAAAGTTGTTTAAAATATGAACCTGTCCCTAGTTCTAAAGAAGGAAATATGTCTTAATTATAATTTTGTTTTTTTTAATGATATATCGCATAGCATATCAGTCATAGATAGCGATTTATGCTTTAAAAAGTATGATTACGTCCTTGAATGGATATACAAAACAAGTCTAGACACCTTATGTTTAATCTGGTATAAATTCAAATTTTGTTTGTGATCTAGACGAGAAAAATATTCCAGATATCATATCAACGTAATTCTCGTTCTTACAGATAAAGATACAAGTTAAATCAACAGGTCTAAAGGACAAACAAAACCACAGAATGCACTTATAGTTTTAATTGTTTGTGATGGCAATTTATGTGCAGGGACCGGTTTAGTAGTCCAACGTTAACTTCATTTATATAAAAATTAAAAATATTTGCAATGACTTACAACAAATTACTTCCCATTTGTTTAATACTTCATTGGGCATCTACAATGCCATTATTAGGAATTCACGCTAGTTAGCAAATTGTTTTTAATGGACATTTTAACAAAGAAATAATTTACTTCATTGTCATGACATAAAGGAGTATTTGCGATAATTACACTTCACTTAATTATCATTACTTATATGTCTATTGTTAATTATTTAATACAAATGGCAACTTCATGAACTATTTTGCAACTGTATATCTTGATATGATCTCTTTGTCGTGTTATTATTTAAAATACGTATTTCTTCCCTCGATGTATTTCACAATAACGATAGAAGTGTGTTAGACGATTTAATTAACTCTATTGTCTAAAGCTCTGTAGGTCTTTGTTGCTTCAGATGAGTGCTAAAGAGATATATTCCACTCTAACTGGATTTCCCATTATCTAGATAGAAAATCTCTAGAGCCTTTTTATATCCTATATAGACTGTATATGGGACCTAGAATATATGCTCGTATATATGTAGTTACTGCGAAATTATTGTTTCTGAGATGCTAACTGCATCTAATTTACAAGCTAATCATTTATTTAATGTCATTATTATATCAGCCTGCGCTTTCTCACTGCTAGCAAAGATCTTCCTACACTTCTTCCATTCCTCTATTCTATTCTATTTCTTCTCTTCTATTCTTCTATAGGCTATTTCTATTCACGAAGATTCTTAGTCTTATCTCGTTATTAAGTATTGTTATCTTTTTAAAACTTTGAAGGTAATTAAAGCCTTATTTTCAATTGACAAAATTAAAAATACAGATAAAAGAGTAACAAATAAGCCGGGCTTAAATCTAAGTTCCGAGAAGTTAATTCTAAATTTAAAAAAATATATTGAATTAAGGTTTTGTAATACTTCCTCGTATTTAGTCAGCACTAAAGAATAATAGAATGACGGTGTCATCAAACAAGGGGGTAATGTTTGGGGTACATTGACTCAGCCCCGTTACCAAAAATTAATCAATTGTTTACTTTCATACAATGACGTGGATTTTTGCTGAAAACAATTAACGAGTCTTTAGCTTAATCTTCGTTAAAAGGCATCTTTTGTTTCTTTATAAGTAGATTAAGTTAAATAGGGTCACTAAAGATAGTTAACAATTTAAATGAATTAATAATTTAGGAAACAATTAGGTTTTAAGTGTGTTAATGACGATCATTAACTCAATAATAATAAAATATTTGTAAAGGCGTTTAATCAAGTTTTGTAGAGCCGAATTGTTTAAATAACTTTCAAAATTAGATAAAATTGTTGGAAATTGAAATGCTGTTATGCGATTACACGGGAAATTGTTTTTAATATAACTTATTCATACTTATGTTATACCAACATCAAGTTACAACACAGTAATTAGAATTTCTCATAGGTATATCAGGTAGGTATATCAATAAATTGAAATGAACATTAAGTAAATACTGCAATAAGCTGAAATAAACTTAAAGAACACGTTAAGTATCGATTCATTATTAATTGCTTTTTTACCCCCTGTTGTCCCTTAGCGTTAAAATGGTAAATGGAAAACTAAAACCACTTAATATTATTGCAATTTATTATGAGTCACTCTGTATATTAATGCCAAAGAATTTAAACTACGCGAACGAGATCGAAACTGTGATCGATGGTGTGTACGTGATCGCATTAATATTATCAATATTTACGATGTGATTTCTATCGGATGCATTAGAAATTAGGCTGACTAAAATCGATAATTGGAATCTGTGATTCACCGTATCGAAATAGGTATAGTGGATACGTGTTCTAGGATAAAGAAAGTTTTGATAACTGATTAGATTTCATTATAAATAGAATCAAATTTTTAAGATTGTTTTTACATTTTTTTTACTTTAATAATGTATATTAAATTATTAACAACACGTAATAAAAAAATATGAAACAATATTGAGTATACAACAAAAAAAGAAAACTCTTACCAATCCTTGAATCCTCGGAAACATATTCATATTTCACTAAAGTGTACACAGCATAACAAATAAACACTAAACTTATATAGGACGACGAACTTTTATCAACAACACACCCACTTCCATACACGATACATCGAAACTTTGCCGGAGTGCCACAAGGCGGTATCCTAGACACAACTGCGCGTGCGCACAGATCAACGCATGAGCAACTTATGAAATACTACGCTCGTCAACGATCGCATGCTTGCTACGAAATGAAATGAATCATTCAAGTGGGGAGTCTTGCCCCTTATTTTATTGTTTAGATAGTGGGCGTATTAGTCAACTTTTTTAGTAAGTAGGCCGTTTCAGAAACAGGTAGTTTTCTTTGTGTTTTTGTAAAGGTATCCTTTCTAGGATGTAACTGTTTTGATGAAGTCGTGGGAATAATGGATCCTTAAGTGCTTCTTTGAAGCTTATTTTTGTGTCAATGTTGATTTTGTTGAGTTTTATTTTTTCATCATTGCTGAATGATTATAAATTTGTTTTTATCAGCTAAATATTTGAGGATGTTGACATAATTAATTTTATCGTTTTACTATAAGCCAAAATATATCATTATTTACAGTTCTGTAACAGTTTATTTTTGTTATTAAATACTATAAGTCAAAGAAACAACTAATCTGTCTTAATGTGCAAAATAAAATAAGCTGATGCGTAGTCAAATATTTTACAAATAATACGGATAAAATTCCCTTTTACTTTGTAAAATGAATTACGAAATATCAGTTTATGATGCTTGTACTCGAGTACTCAAAGTATCTGGGATGTCATAAACATTATTTAAGCTAGCTTTATTTCTACTCGTGATTTTTCATCTCTAATGTTAAAATCAGATTTTTGACAACTCATGAAGTGTATTAAAACAACATTAGTGCAAATAATAGCTCTTGTTCGGTTAATTCCAAATCATTTACTTATAGCAAGGATTTTAATATTTTACCCTCTCAAGTTAATCAATAGACTACTAGTATCATCCACTTGAAATGAAAATCCCGATATCGTTTCTAAGGAATTCAATCAAGTCTGCACCAATAGTTTAGATATAAACAGGCAATATTTTAATGGCAACATCATCTTTATACATTCATATACCTATCAAAAAGTAGTTTGACAGGTCAGAGGCTGTATGGCCCGTGAACATTACTCTTTGTAAGTGAAGGTACACTTTTCAAGCCATGTGATGGTCATGCAGAAACACTTTAAATAATACTCGCAGCTTAACAAAGGCTGGCAAAACGTACATTTAAGTACTAATTTTTACCTTTAGTTAGAAGTGCATTGAAAACTTTTGGCTTACTCAAACTCGAACTCAAATATTATTTATTTCGTAAGTATTTAAATACATTTGAAATAAGTCAAACAATGTACAAATTGAACTGAATCTACCACCACTTCGGAACGTCGATCTGTTGAGAAGAAGTGAAAAGAAACTCAACAGCAATCATCTTTTAAAAATACACAATAACAATTAACAACCAGGGAATTCCATCTTCTTGCATCCGGATATCTTATAGTAAACCTATTTTATCTAAAGCTTTAATTGGACAATCACTTTTTCTGTACTCTTTTATTCTTTTATTTTACCTTTTTTCTTCTTTCATCTGTAAAACAGCCGTTGTTGCCAATTTTATTGATATACAAAGGGGTATATGTATATTACCGCGTTGATATCTTGATTACTCTTGATTAAGGTTTGTTGATTCCTATTTATATCTATAAGAGCTTAGATAAACGTTAAATTGTCATGTTAATCAATAATTTATCGACTGTGTATAGTTTATTAACTTGTTTTGTAACGTTAATAACAGGTTGTTTTACGCAGTTACCATGATATGGAAGTAAATATAAATTTTGTTTTGTTAAATACGTTTTTGTTTAATTTACAGATTCAAATTCATTGTACGTACCTCTTCAGAATTATTATAAAAAAATACTGTTTTGTAATTTCAATTATCCTTCTCAGTAGATCCAATATTGTACAGAATGCTTATGAATAGCATATTTACTCAACAGGTTGTTTTGTGCTATTTTCCTTTTCAATTTTCTTAATAATATCTGTTTGATTAAGTGAACTATAGATTTTCTAACCGCTAATGATTTATTTGTAACGACGCGTCGACGCCTTCCGTGCTTCAGGGGTCACGTTGAGCAAGTCGATCTCGTGTACTGTATACTTGTATATAGTCTTTATAGTTTGTCATTGCGGCCAGAAAATTCTGATATTCACTAAACAGTACTGGACTAGATTGGTGGTTTATATTGTAAACACCCTCGTCACCCAGGGGAGAAGGTCATGTTACCTTGTATTGGTAAAGGGTTGTATTGTAATGATTACCGTAGACTATTTCGCAATAATAGTTTAATGGATGTTTAAATTAATCATTTTATGGTCATTCATGTTTTTTTACTAATTTATAATATTGTTCAAAGTTCCACACAGTAAACAATTTCGAAAATCCTTTAAAATTTCGGTCAAGTCACTTTGTTATTTATATTTTTTATCATTTTTATCTAAGTAGGTTTGCACTTCAACTAAATTTAGAACACATAGTTCCTTATCTCTGATAATGTGATTTATGATATACAATGTAATGCCCCAATTTGATATATCTTTAGTTAGGTACAGTAACTTTTTTCGAATGTTTTGACTTGAGAAGAGGATTTTTCAAATTGATTTGTCAATTATTAAATGTCTTTATAAAAGTTTTAAAAACAATTTGTCTCACGTTATTATTGCTTTATACTTCATTTATTAATCTCAAAAAAGGAGTTTGGATGAATTATCAAATAACCTCAGTAAAAAGCTTAAATAAAATATAGTTTTGGCGGATATTTGTCGAACTTTTCCAAGCCAAGCTACGTCTGCATCTGCACAGCACTGAAATGTCGGGTTAATTATAATAATAATAATAATAAATACACTTTATTGTCAATCAGAACACAACACACAAACATTAGGTATACATGAAACAAGTATGGACAATATGGGCGGCCTTATCGCTCCAAGCGATTTCTACCAGGCAACCCGTTTACAGGATAACATTTTTATTACAATTAAAACAGGGAAGAGCTTAAAATATAACAGTTGGTTTCTTATCTTAAAATGTGAGAATATAAATATGTGTGGCCAAATCGTAAAATTGACCGAACATAGTTTATATCATAAAATTGTTATCGTGTTTAGATTATTTATTCAATCATTTTTATTTACCAAATAATTATCATCCGTATATTTGGAATTTTTTTTTGACCACCACTTTGGCGATTGGGTTAATCTATCAGCCTCAGACACTAGTAGTTGCGGGCTCAATTCCCGCACGGTACAAGAAAAAAAAATGTTTCGGGTCTGGGCGTTTATCTATCTATATATGTATTTTATATTCTAGGTTCCCCCTTAGTTCGCTACATGGTATGTCATAAGACAAGCTTTGCTCACTTTGCGGCCATGTAGTTGGTGTTATTGACTGTATTTTTTTTGTAATTCCCAGAAAATATGCATTAATTTTTAATCGCACTCATAAAATCAAATACGAAACGATCAGCGGTAAAAATGTTTTATTTGACTTATATGACGATAAAGCTCGAAATGCTAATTTACTAATAAATTTTATTATTTATATGACAATAACACTTGCAGAGAAGGGGATTTTTTTCATAACATAAATTCAAAAGGCTCTAAGGCAGTTTTAAGCCCCAGCAAATAATGCAATAATAAAAGAGGAATTGCAAAGGTAAATTAGATAACATAACGTGAAGGTTCAGTTTGATTTTGTATAGTTACGTTTTGGAATGGCAACCACATATTTCAGACAGTGCGTAGACATCCCCACCGCAAGATGAACCTTCGTCGATCTGGTCAAGGTCGCTTCTGGCGTAGTGGCTTTAAAATCATTGTGGAAAGTCTATTTCAGCAATGGGCATATTTGGACAAATGTATCTACTCATAATTTATTTATTTTTATTTATTTATTCATTCACAAAATCCACAGCTCTTAATATTAATTGATACATAAAATATAGAGAATAATTCTTTTAGCCAATTACGGATTTACATTATTTTTGTGTTTCGTTTTCTAGACGAGTAGGTAACAAATTATTATATTCAAATCATTAAAATTATTAAATACTGATAAAAAATTATATGTAATAAAAAAAAGGCTTGAAAAATAATTGATTAATAAAAAAATAAATAACTGACAGATACATTAATAAAAATTAAAATAGAAAAGATTACATACAGTGTTCGGTGAATGTTAATTATATAAAGAAAAATGAAATTGTCAAATTTCAAAAGAGGTAGTCATTATTAATACAATATTAGTCATAATTGGGTGGGCTCAAACTTTTAGCTTCCAGTTACCAATTAGTTATAGCTTGAATTTATGTAGGGACAGAAAGTAGTGAATTGACGGTGGGAATATACAAATAGAAATGATTCCAAAAAAAAGCTATTTATGAGACAAAATGGAGTCATTGAGATTGGTAGAGACGCCGCATCTTCAAATATGGCTGAAGAGTTTGATGACAGCCCGAACCTTTTGGCATATCTGTACCACTAATGTTACTCGTCTAACGAAGCAAAAGTGATGTTCACTTAAGTCCATAAAAACACCTAATAAATTACTTCAATGAAAAAACTATTACAGCATCTTTTGTTTTCAAACAAAGACATTTTTTTTCCGATGAAAAAGTAATCATCTTAAGATTGTTTTATTGACAAAGTACACTTTAACGTGAGAAATCCCGTAATATTGTCGTTCTTATTATGAGAGTACAAAGTTATACAATAACATTAAGTTTATTACATGTGGTCCAGATTTATTGGATTTTCCCAAAAAGAAACTTGGAGGAAATTGTTTTTATCGAGCTGGGAAAACTGTTCTCATAACTGGATTTATTTATTGTCATAACCTACTTGAAGGCCTTTGTCTTAGTATCTACTAGCTTTGCTAACATAGTCCCGTTAGTCAAATATTTCGCTATTAGTTGTTTGGTTTTGGTTGCTTTTTCATTATTTTTAAATTTAAAAATGTATTGTGAGTGATGTTAACTATAGTTTATTATGCGCCTTTTACTCATACTTATTGTCTAACTCTTATGGGGTCTCAAAGGCAACCCTGATGAATTATTCCAGAAGAGTTCGAAGCTTGTTAGACACCTCCGATAATAAATGTGAGTAAAGGCCGCATAATAGGTAAAATATAGTTATTTTGTTTTTATTTAAATTAGACCAGTTAAGTTGTTTAAAAACATTCTAACAAAAACAAACTTCATTAAGCTCTGAGTTTGTTACAGAGGCAGAATCGGAGATTTCTTGCTTTTCAAATTGAAATGAATAAAAAATTTATTTCAACGAGTCTGACCTTTAAAATTCAAATCATTTATTTAAACCAAGATCATACAGAAATAATTTACAAAGATAAATAACAACATTATAATTAGTAACTAAATTAGAAAATTAGTAAAAAAAATACAAATTAAATAAATTTCAATGTCTGTGAATTGCATTTAAATTGAAAATTAGCATTGACGTAGTACTTAAAAAAAAGCCACTATACAACAATTTATTAATAGGCATAAACTGCCGAACCAAATTGATCATTGCTCTTGCATACATTTTTTACGCTCATTTTTATCAAACCCGTTGAGCAAACCAGTTAAGCTTCAAAATAGTCTACAAGTTTAGGGTTCATCATAAAGTTATCTTTAGAATACAATGCACGTCACCCAGTTTTACCTGTTTCAATATTTATTGTAGATAATTGTCTACAGACTCACCTTTGTGCACACTAATCTTACTTCTTACTTATATTATAAACTTGAAAGTTTAGATGGATGCACAGATGTATGGATGTTTGTTTGGCAGAGCGGCTTAACGGATTTTGAAGAAATTTGGCATATTCATATGGTATAGTCTGGAATAGCACATGCGATACTTTTTATCGGGGATACGAAATTGCGCGGGTAAAACCATGCGAAATAGCTGGTCAGGTAAATTTGTAAAAAAAGAAAGTTTCTAAATATCTTACCGTCAAATGGGACACTCAACTTAGTCACCTTCCTAAAACGTAGCCTATAACTTCTTCAAAAGTTTCGGTATCAAATGCAAAAAGATTTTTCCAATAAATTAATCAATTCGGAGCTTAGTCTGCTCAAACAAACAAACTCATTACCTTTTTTATATCAGTATATATGCCACTGAATCAAGCTATAAGCTTTCATTATTTACATCCTCCATATGGTAGGAAGATAGTTAATGAGTAGGTGGGTAGTTATGCCGGATCCAGCTGCTTCATTAAGGCTGTTCTGTTAATATTGTATTTTAAAACACCTGGAAACTTCGTCAGCTTTTGCATTCTAAAGTGTATTGAATATTATTGAACTAAGCGCTATAGGCGTGGTGCACGGCGCACTGCTCAGCGCCTCATATTAGCTCTTTAAATGATCTCCATTATGGTTCATTATAGAAAAGTATGCCCTAAAACGCCATGCCATACGGTGCAAATCAATGCTTTTCTATAATGAACCATGATGCAGATAAGTTTAATAGCAATTATGAAGCGCTGAGCGCAAGTTTTTAAGCATGCTTTTTTACAGGGTGACTGGTGGGTCACTTTCAAAATTCGAGGACGTGATAGTTTGAGATCATACATGAAGAGAAAAAATAAAATAAAAATGAATAATCATTATTTACTGAGAACAGTTTACCGAAATTTGAAGAATTCATTACGCAACGCATGGTTACATAGGCGTAATACAATAGATACATAGCGTCTGGTGGTGTTCGTGTGGCGGGAACACTTATCACCCATGTGATATAAAATATACAGTCACCCTGTATATTTTATATGACTCAACGTTCCGACGTAGTCTACATAACCCTTGTACAATTTAAAGTTTCAAATGATTAAAATTTGATAAAACAACGGGACCACTAAAGCTATTTACATCGTTCCTATACAGGATGATTGGTGACAAATTTTAGATACTGAAGGAGAGCACTCTGTATTAGATTCTGTTCATAATTATGTAACAATGTAGGTACTTAATTTTTCACTAGATTTCCCTATAAATAAATACTACGAGTACTATGTTACTATTTACTTTACATACAACTAAGTCGATCGCGGCACGTGACCTGGCACGCGGATCGCTGCCAACGCTAGCGTAACCATGCGTAGCGTAATCAATTCTTTAAATTTCGCTTATGTTTTCTCATTAAATAATTAAAATTTGTTTTTTTATTATATTTTTTCTCTTCATGTATGATCTCAAACTTTCACGTCCTTGCATTTCAAAAGTGACCCACCAGTCACCCTGTATAATTAATACTTATTCCATTCACATTGACGTGACTGAAGTTTTATTGGAAGTTTTGATATCATACATAGATATGTTATTATCTTTGAGTGCTCATCAAGTAGTCAATAATAGTTTTTATAGAGTACGCATCAATAAAAATAAAACTTTACTAAGAATAAGAATAAATTTTATTCTACTTTTTCTGTCGGATAAATTACGAGCAGTTTAATATTCTGTAGAAATTTCTTTGTCGGTGGTGACCCATCTTTGTAACGACAATACATGTTACCATTATGCGCCTGAAAGGTACATAATTTTATAATTTTAATTATATTATTATAATTTTAATTTTTTGAGCTTTGCGAAGAAAAGAGCAATTTTGATTCAGACATGAACTTTTTAGATCAATAATAAATCCTGATTGAAATTCACCAAATTATCTAGTCCAAATTTAGCTTTACTAACACAAGTAAGGGGAAACGAGATCATGAATTTGTGACCTTAGGATCTGCCTGACTAGCGATCTAGCGCCTAATATAAGACTACCTATAGATTCTAACACTTAGGGGGTCATTCGGATTTTACTCGCCTCTTACTCTGGGGCGCTAGGGAAATTCTTAGCTGGATGTAGACTAAAAAGTCTGAAAGATTTCCTAGAAGTTTCCCAAAACTGTTATTTCACCACATGAAGTGACATACATACAATAGCACGTAAAATTAACCAAAATCGCGTACATGCCTTCATATTTAGTCATCACATCCTGTTAAGCTCTGACTCTCACTAATTCTAAAGATATTCGAATACGTCATAGTACCAAATACGAGCGTAGGTTTGTAACGTTTCCTAAGAGACCATTTAGGTACTCTAAGGCATTCCTTTTTAGCACAGCCTTGATTTAGCAGCGTATACATTCATCCACTGTGTTTTGCTTATGAGGAAAACTAATAAAAATATGTTTGAATTATAGGAAATGCAAGTTTTGTAACAAATTAGCTTGATGCCATTTTAATCTTGTTTACATTGAAGATACGAATGTTACACACGTTTTGAATTCTAGGTTATCATTTAAGAAACGTTACGCTATGTATTCTAATAAAAAAAAAGAAAAAATCGCCAGACAATCGCACTTACTACATGGCCTAAAAATAAGCAGAGCTTGTGATATGAGATTTGATATTAAGAGGTGATTAAGTAAAATTATATGTTAGTATTTATAACCAAATAGAAAAAAAATCTAAAATCTTTGAGCTAATATAAAAGTGTATATTGAAATATAAATAATTCGCATCATCAACCCGTCCCAGGTTTTGTTTCATGATTATTGTGTTAAGACCAATTAACTTAATACCTAAATTATTTCCTTTAATACATACACACATAACTTCACACCTGTATCCCTTATAGGGTAGGTAGAACACCAGCATCGAATGTCACGTTTGACAAATTTGGAAGTATTATAATGTTGCATAGAGACTATAGCAGTGACAGGGGGTCAGCCTATCGGCCGCAAAACGCCAATTAAACCATTAATTGACTTTTACAGTATGCCTAGGAAGAGATGCAGCTGGCACATTCTTTGTTTTTCTTTTGCTCCCAGTCCAGCATGGAAGACTTTAATATCACACAATTGATAACCGTATTACATTTCCAGTTTCCATAAAATTGTTAATTGTGAATAAACTAAAAATACAATTCAATCTTTCCTTTTGTAATCACTATAAGTAGGACGTAAAAAAACCGGCTAACTTTTCTAAACTCTGTAAGCATATCCTATTTGTTTTACTAACCCTACCAAAAAAAACAATAGTTGCCACTTTTATGTGCTTGTGACTTTTTATCCCGTAGGCATTTCCTTATAGAATATAGCTTTTCTCTAGATTTATTCTATTTACTACAATTTCAAAGAGTTTTATATGAAAACTAGCTGACCGGGCAAACGTTGTTTTGCAATATAAATAAAAAAAAAAATAGATGTTGGCCGATTCTCATAGATACCGGATAAGCACAAAAAATTTCATCAAAATCGGTCAAGCCGTTTCTGAGGAGTATGGCAACGAAAACTGTGACACGAGAATTTTATATATTAGATGAACTTTTTTAAGTTTCGAAACTCCAGGTCGAATATAAAACGTTTCTAAATATGAATTAATCACACCTAACAGGAAATAAGAGGCATTGTCCGGACATAAATTTGAAAAATAATACTTATGGATATGCGATAGGCTCCAGTTTTAGCCTCATTTTCATAACTTTAGAAAGAGATTTTTTTTAAATCGTAACTTAAGATTAAAATTGAACTGTTCATTTAAAATCTATACCAACCGACTAGAAAATTAAAGTTGAGGTATTTTGTTCTCATCGAAATAATTGCTTCCAAACAAACTATCACTTAGGACTCAAACTGGACGGCAGCGACAGCGAATGCGAGAGCGACAGCGGCGCGGGCAGCGATTTCCGAGTTTGTATGAAACCGCGAAAAATCGCTCGAGCGCCCGCTGGCGTCATGCTGGCGTCGAGAACGGCCCAGATTCCCCGCGTCGTCGCTGCCCGCGCCGCTGTCGCTCTCGCTGTCACTGCCGTCCAGTTTGCAGCCTAAAGGTATATTGTATGAGTACAGATTTGTTAAAAATCTAAAATACTCAGAAATGACCGTTATTCTAATAATTTTAATAAAGTTCAATGCCACTATACTAATGAATGGTCGATTAATTCAATAATCTTTAAACACAAACAACATTAGGCTTCTAATGTACATCGTACGTGATATCTGTCTGGTTTTACTGATTTTGTAGGTCAATGTGAAAACACGACAGTTGTGACTTGAAACACTTCATATTTAGTTACGTAACAAATTCTAAATTTATGTTTCAAATATTTAGTTGTATAAAATACGGAAATATTTGTAAGATTTTGAAAAATGCATTTCTACATATGTACCCTTTCTTTAAGCTAGTGTTGTAAAGTAAATTATATTAAGAATTAGTTATTAAAAATTAGAATAACGAAAAAGATATTTGATGTTTCAAATATCCCAATAAATTGGGTAAGGAATATACAGATAAAAAAGTTGTATGTTTTAAAAGAAGTACAAGTTTGGACGCCTACTAAAATAAAGTTTTTAAAATGTTTAAAAAACATTTGCTCTGCATATTTGTGCAGGCGTATGTTATTTTTATTTAACTAATGGAAAAACAATAATATTGTTAAAGAATAAAGTACTTGTTATTTTCTTTTCATTAATTAGTAAAGTGATTGTCATGGTTGTTAATGAAAATAAATATAATAGGAACCGGCCTATTGATAACTATGAGTTAACCGTATTATTTACACTGAAGTACTTAATTACTTAAACTTAATTAGGTACTGCAAAGTAAATGAAAAAGACATAAGACAGTTTATCTGTCCTTCATTCAATACATTCCTATTTTCATAATTAAAACCTTCTTTTCAATCGACTTTCAAAAAAGGAGGAGGTTCTCAATTCGTCTGTATGTTATTTTTTTTTGTATCGTTGTGACACGATATTTCGGACAATTACCACTAGATTATGAAGGTACTTCATAGTTGGTCCCATATAAATTTCATCGAAATCGATTGAGTACTTCATTGAAAATTTTAAATTAAAAAAAAAATATATGTACGATTTAGGAGAATGTTTCCGTTGATGACATTTTAACTCAGCCAAAGTTTCGACGTGAAGTCGGTTTTTTTCCGTTGATTATTAAAGTTTTATATTAGAACAGATATTATCGTGTGATAAATTATTATTATAATATTTTTTATTAGAACATGTTTAGTTTTCTCAATATTAATAATCTTACTTCTTACTAACATTATAAATGTGAAAGTTTGTATGGATGAATGGATGTTAGTTCCTCAATCACGGCAGAACATCTTAACGGATTTAGAAGAAATTTGACATAGTGATAATTTCTAGTCTGGAATAGCACATAAACAACTTTTTCCGATATTCTCGCGGAAATTATTATATTGAAATGGCTCCGGTACGCGGAATAGCTAGTTTTCTATAAAATGGAACAGGTACCTATTAACAAACCCTACCCTCGTAGAACATTAGCTTATTAAATTTGCAACGAAATTGATCCGATCCGCATTACATTTAGATTCTATACTGATCCTTTAAATACATTAACCTGTCTATGCCTGAATATAAATTATTCATACATTATCCTTTTCCAGAGACCTTTTCTATAATGTGAGTAATTCTATACTTTAATCTGATCTATTAGTATGTAAAAAGAATTTTGTCGTACGGCCTAAGCTTTATTTAAATATCATGCAAGACTGCTGTTTATTTAACTAATTCCTAATACCTGTAATATAGTTTGTTTCCGTTTTGTCTCCTTGTCATAAATAAATAAATAAGATGATGTATTTGTAACTCTGGAAGCGTTTGAACCTAACTCAAACATGACATACATGCTGAGCGGATTTCGTAAGTATATCAAAATTAACTCATTATAATCTCGGAAGTTTATCTAATTTCGAATTGAACTCTGAAATCCAAATATTTAACCTGCAAGAAATAATAATGGTCGCAACATAAAAAAAGATTGGCTCCCCCCATACATGATTTTTGTTGGCACTTAGGGGAAGAGTCCCTTAATGAAAAAAAATCAAACAAGCACAGAACCTAGCCTTAAACCTGCCACTCAAAGAATTATGGTTTAAAATGGCCAAGATTTAAAGTTATTCCAATTTGAATTCTTAAAGATTTTGTCAATTTAAATTTTTTTAGTATACCAGACCTAATACACGACTGTTCCGCCATTCGCTCTTTTGACTTGACACCTGACATTAGCAGAATTTTCGCAAGATACGAGTCATTCAGTGATTTCAGTGCTGCCACTTTATTTTTTCAATATTCAAAAAACAAAAAAAAATCTACAGATCGCAGGATATATTCACCATTCCTTATTAAAAAAAAAACTCTGTTGCGTACTTAAATAATAAATACATTAGACAGTAATTTCCATTTCTTTATTGATTGATCATAAGTCTTAACAACAACGTCGTATAGTAGAATATAAACTGACTGGGGATACACTTTATCGTAGTCACGGTGGTAGCCTTGGTAAAGTTGTCATGGTAGTATGATGGTAGTAGCAACATAATTCCTTATAAAATATGTTTATTTTGCTTGGCCTCAAAGAAATGCGAACATAGTTTGAAAAAATGTTGTATATTATTTAACTCCAAATGGTTATTTTGAAGTTTAGGGACTCTCATAATTTTGAACTAATATTTAGCCTTTCTTCTTTGTAGCTCCAAACTGATATGCTATTTTATAACTAATAAAACATCTGTCCACCATCTAAGCCATTACATACCATTACCGATCATGTATATTAAAGAAACACTATAGGCCACAATACTAACATTCCCAAAAGAAGTACCTATACATAACTAATGAATGAGATTTAATATACAAACTGCACTTTCTGGAAAGTGCGCGGTAGCAAACTGCAAAAATACTTCACAATTATATTGGTGTCCCTAACTGTCTAAGTAACACAATTCATTAGATCCAGCCTCATGACAGACAGACAGAGGAGTCTCAGTGATAGGGTCCCGTTTTACCCTTTGGGTACGGAACACAATAAAACGCACATACATCTATGCAGGCTAAAATTATAACCAACCTTTTTACATAGCCTAAAAAGTATATACCTATACATCTTGTTTCAGGTCAAACGCTCGATCATGCTCAAAATGGCAGACGCGTGCGCTGACAGCTCCAAACAAACGCGCTTCCACGAGATGCACGTCCAACGTCACAACAACGTCAGCATACTTTATGCTGACATTGTCAACTTCACGCCACTGTCAGAAAGACTCAGTGCTTCGGACTTAGTGAAGACATTGAACGAACTTTTTGGGAGATTCGATCAGATTGCTCAGGTAAGTGAGAGGATAAAATATCATGTGTAGAGCAAAACATAACTATTATTCACACAACCGAAAACAGAAATACTTAAACTAAACAATTGAAATCATGACATGTTTTAAGTAAAATTAAGTATATAGCAAAGTAATTTGTTTGACACTTGTTGCAAAATAAAAATTAAGGAAAGTAAAAAAAAGACGTGTGGCACTCGGAGACTGCCGCGGTAAAGCTATTGCATAGCATTTTTTATCAACTTATGCAATTATAATTATTTATTTATTTTATTAATGCAGTAATGTTTGATCTAATATGAAGTTCCACAAGCTCCTAGTAGATGGCGCTGATTGTTTATTAAAGCCCGCATGTAAAGTTATGAAATCAAAGTATCACCGCTGTGTCGTTACGGAATTTCTGGATTCGGTCCCCACGCTCAAGGCCCGAGATAGAAACTATGCGATAGCAATATGCAATAGCTTAAAAATAAACGCAAGTTAGTAATGTAGAGTTGAAACTTTTTTTAATGAATATTGTTGTTGATACCTACTAGGCGACTTATTGCAGTTTTTGATAAGTCGCGCTTAAATCAAAAAAGTTATAATCAGCAGTTGTAAAATGCGCTAGCAGCCTTTTCGAGTATTTTAATGGTTGACCCTTAATACACCAAGCTGCATCTACCCGCTACCCACTTACCCACTTAAAATTTTCAGTACACTGAAATGACTTGGTCTAAATTTTTATTGTCAAGAGTTTCACATACCTACGACAGTTTTAATAAAACTACTGCGCATAAGGGCAACTACAAAACAATTTACAGTTATAATATCAAATAAAATAAATTGTATTGTGGCTTGGGATTTGTTAGCTCACTAACTTTATGACTATGAACACCTGGGATGAGCAAAACGTGTAGTTAAGGGTTAAATTGCAAGTTACTGCCGTCATAATGAGCACTGCGGGAGTAGTTTCAGCCTGCTATTTGCTCGAAATTGTATATCTACATTAATGACTAAACTTTTACTGACGAGAGAATTGTTATTGTTTTGAATTTAATTTTGGAATACACCGTTAAAGTTGCTCAGGTGTCGGTTTGACCTAAATTTGTCATAGATTGAGCTGTAACATGAATCACCTTTAAACTATTAACAGACGATCAAACTTGGTACGGGCCGGACAGCGGATTCGGTACGCTCCATACCATATCCGTTCGTCTGGAGAGTTGTCTGCCGAACATTTGTCTGCTATTTCAGGTCTATAGTTAGCAGTGGACTGTTTAAGCAAAAAAATACTTGGGTCTGTTGATTGATGACAAATTAACTTGGAAGCCACACATTGAACACGTGATATCTAAACTTGGTTGCAGTTCGGAAAGTAGCTTACTGTATTCCTAAAAACGTGTAATACTTATAAACCATTCTTTAGTTAAGTCTCATTTAGAATATTTAATAGAAATAGGGGTCAGCAGCCAAAACTCATGTAAACCTGTTGCAAAACACAGAATAAAATTATTAGAATTCTATTTAACTATCCATTTAAAACCCCAACAAAGCAACTGACAAGTTTATTTAATTTATTACAAGTGTTCCAGTTTTCTTTAAGCATGATAATAAAAAAATCTCCTTAAAACTAATAAAGACCAATATTAAAATTGCTAAAAATTTAGGAACACAATGATTAAGAAACAAACACGACCTTGAAGTTATATTACCAAGAACAAACTATGGGAAAAACAATATTGTTTGAGGGAGCACGGCTGTACAACAAATTGCCAAATGATATAAAGTGTTATGAAAATATTAATACCTTCAGAAGTAAACTAAAAATATACATCAAGCAGAGCACCAGCAGTTAAATTAACATTTTATTATTATTGTTTTTATGATATCTCATTATTGGTGAAATGGTATTTCTTTCTTATGAGAATAAAGTTTTTTGAACCTAAGCAAACTAAAAACCTTTCAAATAACTTTTACTGAAATATTTGAGTAAGATAAATTTTAATTGTATTTTTACGCGAATAATTTACTTGCATTTTAAGTCGACATTTACGTGTCCGTAAAGATTTCATAGTAACAAGTGGCTGACTGTTAAAAACCTTTTCAAACTAGCGACCTCTATCGCAAAATTCAAATAGTGTAAGATAAAATTTTGCATGCATTTTAACGAAACTAAAGTCGTTAAGGTTTTGCTTTCAAGAATCTTATGACTTTCAAGTGATTTGCTTTATTGTATTGCAGTTCGATGTTTCCAAAATTTAGAGGAATGATTATTCATATCTTTTTCTTTTTGTTGTATTAAAGCAAATTGTACTTTTCAAATTTTTGTTCGATACTTTTTTTATTTGAAAAAGAGGTGTTTTTTAGAGATTTCTCGATATATCTCTTAAACTGCCGGAGCAAACTACATGAAATTTTTCTGAGTGTAAGATATTATATCGTTTTAAAAAGCTGTCAAAAAATATTTTCAATAAAATGTACACAATCGTTACAAGAAGCAAAAACAGGTTTTGAGACTTACGTCCTCTAGTTCCGAGCTAAAAGTGTTAAAACAGAACAGGCAATTCTAACCTTTACGTCCACTGGAAAAGACCTTATATTGATCGTTCATGGGATCGACAGCTCAGTGCCGCTCGGTTCGTCGAAGGGGGAACACATATCACTTTGTCGTCGGCAGTGCTAATCTTACGTACGATAAAGGATTAAAATACATAGTACAAATTTATAATTGACTATAATGGGAAATAAAAACATTATATCTAAGCGGCAGGGATAGCGCGCTAGTCCATTTATCGGTTCAAAAACCAATAGTGGGTTTTGAAACTATTTATATTAAAACATGATAACTAAATTTACGTTGCAAGATGAGGTATTGACTGACGGAGGTCTACTTATAATGGACGGCATGTGAATTTGTATGAAACTGTCGATCTCTACCAGATTAGCCTGACCTATGCCTCTGACGAAAAGAAAGCGATGTGAGTAGGATGCTAATATAAAAATGCGATGTAGACATACATCGCCGTTTTTTATGCAATTCGTGACGATTTAGTCTAGTACGAGATTCAATGTATTTAAATATTATGTATCAATATTACGATATGAAAAAAATAGTTTTTATTGCCTTATCAACAATATTTTTCAGAAATAAAAAGTCTTTGGCACAGAGCTTCTTTGGCACAGTGGAGTCGTCATCTGAACTAACTAATTTACTTACGGTTAAAAGGTTAATCTATTTACTTATTTTATACTTTTACTGATATCACTAAATAATATTGTTTTTTTTTTAAATTCGCCGTACCGGTTAGTAAAGATACAATTAATTTTTTTTAAAATATATTCTTATATCAAATTAATTTTTACACAAAGATTGTAAACATACCAACAAATAGTTTTATAATGCCTAATAATACCACAGCTCCAATGAGTGAACAAGAAGTACGTGACATAATGATTTTCTCTGTAGTTTTTACTTTTTATATTGGCTCGTTTTTCTAGTTTTAGCTAGTTTTTCTCTGTAGCTTTGATTTAGTTTAGATTGTATACGTACCTACTCTATTTGGCAGTGTAAATAAAAGTTTTTTTTTAATATTTATAATTTTGGTCATTACTATACAGGGTTAATTTAATTAAAATTTTATAAAAAAAATGTAAAAATTAACCCTGTAGATTATTTATTTAGAAATTTTATTTAGTGTTATTTAGTAACTTAAGTCGAAAATAATCTTTCATTAAATAATATTTTATAGCTTTTTTAGTTATACAGGGTGGATTTTTTTATTCCACCTAGAGGGAAAGTAGGTACTCTAAATAATAGAGATAACAAATTTTACTCAAACGAAATATTCCTTTATTTCGGAAAAGAAATAAAGCCGCATTCAAAGATTTTCGAAAGTTCGCTCGCCTCACCCGAGAATCAAATCGACTAAAATCCGTAAAAATTTTTTTTATTGCGTCGATCGTTAGGGTCAATTGCAAGGATGAAATCTCTCTAGCATACTTGGTTAATTGAATGAAAGGAATACCATGAAATCTTCAATTATTTTAATTACTAACAAAATTTACAAAAAATGGCAATCGAAAATTTGTTATCTCTATTATTTAGGGTGTTACCAGACCAATCGATCTATAGTCGATCGAAGTCGAGAACTGATATGGTAATTTAAATTGATAGAAGGATACCGTTCCGATATGTCAAGTATTAATTCCTAATGTATTACTATATGTCAAGCCACACACTGCATAGTAAAAGTCTATCATCGTCAGTGAAAAATATTTGTGTTCTCATATAATAAGTTGTTTTTTAGGAGATCGCACATTTGGATACAATAGATAACGATAATTTGCTTCCCGAAATCTCATTTCAAAACAGTGGCAAAGATAATATTTGTAATACAAACATAGGCGAAAATTTACAAGAACTACTCTCTTTGACTAATTCGGTATGTAAAATTCATACGTTATTGAAGTTGTTTTTTTCCCTAAAAAATGATCATACCTATTTTTTTTAATCTGTAGTTTTAGCTATCTTTGAAACCTTTCATAGGTTGCGTAAAAGTTAATTTTTTTCAGGAAGTCAAACTCCTTATTCCTTATATAATCAACATACAATATTTTTTAGATCAGTTAAAAGTTACGTTTTTGACATTTAAAAAGAATAATTTTTCAGAAATTACTTTCCAAAAACTCAATTAAATTCAAGAACATAAGGAAATTTCACTCTTTTTCTAAACATAGTGTTCTCGTTATCAGATAGTCCTAAGGTCCATCTATCTCCAGTGTCATCCAAACGAGTCGTTTTTTGGACACCCTGTATATATAAAGTATGTCATCATTAATATTAATAATTTTTGCTGATTTTTCACTCTTTGTTTATTTTAAGAATCTGTAGTTTGATAAAAAATATACAATTATTTGCGTTAGATGTAAATATGACTGAGTTCTGATAAAAGTTACTACGTATAATGCATACGGAAGGTTGAATTCATGCAAAAAATTCATGTTCGTCAAAACTCTCCTTTCTTGTAGGGATACAAATTATAAATCCGACAAGACTCATCATAATCTCTTATCTTAGTCGATCGAAGTCGAGAACTGATCGTTTTTGGACACCCTGTATATACAAAGTATGTCATCATTATATAAATAATTTTTGCTGATTTTTCACTCTTTGTTTATTTTAGGAATCTGTAGTTTTATAAAAAACGAGCGTTTGCCCGCGACTTCGTACACGCATAAACTCAAACGTCCTATTTTCCGTTCCCGTGGGAATTCTGGGAATTCCTTCCATTATACAAACAGACACTTATTGAGGAACCTTTATACCAAGTATCACATCCGTGCACTCAAAGAATAACATTTTATCATACAAACTAAAACATCATATATTTCCCGTTCCCATGGAAATTTCGGGAATTCCTTTCATAACACAACCAGTCTCTTTTTGAAGAACTCTTATGCCAAGTATCATATCCGTGCACTCAAGGAATAAGATTTTTCATACAAACTAAAAAGTCCAATAATTCCCGTTCCCGTGGGAATTTCGGTAATTCCCTCCTTAGTGCACCTCTACATCCCCTAAAAAATGTATGTTACGAATTCAGCTCTCTACGCCCAGTAGTTAAGGCTGTACGTTGTCTGTTAGTCACTCAGTAACTCAGTCAGTAACGGAACAGTTTTATATATATAATTAATATACAATATATATATAATTAATATACAATAATATACAATTATATTTGCGTTAGATGTAAATATGACTGAGTTCTGATAAAAGTTACTATATACAATGCATACGGAAGGTTGAATTCATGCAAAAAATTCATGTTCGTCAAAACTCTCCTTTCTTGTACAAATTATAAATCCGACAAGACTCATCATAATCTCTTATCTTGTCCTAGAATCTATAATTCGATTTTTTATTATAATAAAATAGTTTTTTTTTCAATATTTTTTAATCTAGATTAGGTAAATACTGAGCGTTCCAGATATTGCTTAAATATTTAAATACACTTCTTAAATAGACATAAAAATTTTGGTATTAACACCTACACACTTACAGGCAAACACTTATTAATTATCATAAAAATGTTTGCTTACAGTTTTTTTGAGTTTCAAATATTTTGATTCAATTCTTATTCCAGGTAAAAATAAACAAAAATTCTGATTGGTATTTCCAAGTCCAAGGTCAAATGCATATCGCAAAGAAAACTAAATGTCTCTTAGCTATATGGGGACAATACCATATAGCTAAGAGACTACCATATAGGACGACCAGTTTTGGAAGAAAGAAATGGAACCCAAACTTGTCTCATTTTATATGGAGTGTTTGTTGCCTGAATTGGTGGATCCTCGCTACCCAACAACAAAAAATATTCGAGACCCATCAATAGTAAATGTGTCTACACCTACCTTGTCGACGATCAATATTCAACCATTTGAAGTAAATAATAGTACTGATGACGTTTTATTTCTTCATAGTCAACCAGTTCGACAACGAAGATTGGATTTTTCGGAATTGTAAAAGATTGTTTTTTTTTTCTTTTGTAAAATAAATATATATAAATAATAAATATAAATATATACATTACATTATTACTACATTATTAAGTTCAAACTCTGTTTTTTTAATATGTTAGTAACTATGTATAAGTAATGCCATTGAATTCAACATAAATATCAGACGTAAATATAACAAATTATTAAAGTCGATCAAATTATAATAAGGGAACAACAATTACAATTAATCACTTTAAAAAAAATACAAAAATATAACACGTTAGGTACTTATAATTAATGAAACACTGACATTCAAACATTTAACATTTTTTCACTAAACAATATTAAGCGATTATAAAAATACTTTTAATAACAGTTGTTGCGACTCCGTAGATTTCTTGTTCCTTAGGTTTGAACGCTGTTGACCTGCGATGGCGCCATTGGCGCGAAATTCAAATCTTAAATGTTTAATGACGAGTGTAGCGTGAGGGGCGCGTCAGGGGCGCGCGGAAAAGGGCAGTGCGTTATGAAGTTATATTTTTTGACAGTGCGCTCTTAAGGAAACATATAAACATTATTAAACATCAAAAGTGTTTGCAACTGCATTCACGGCAGTTGAAGTGTTAAGTCAATGTTTGAATGTTGCATCCAAATGCAATTCCACTGTCAAGTGTACTTCGTTGAAAATCCCTGTTTATACTCGTAAATACGTGTTTTCGACAATCTGTATTCTCGAAACGTTGTATTATGTTATTTAAAACAGGAACAGTATAGTCCTTTTTGTAAGACTTGTTTTATTTTCAGCTACTGTTTTGTATGTCCTTACTTTGTGCAATAGTTGTTGGGTTCCGCTTGACTGGATCTATTTGAGTTACTGCAATAATATGATTGTATAATAATATAATAATAATATGCAATAATATTAACGTAATCCTTGGATACATAACCGTGTCGTTAACTTTCACAACGTAGGTTTGGAAAATTCTTCAATAAGCGGTATGGTATTGCGTGGTTGTGATTTTGCTACAATCAGATGAAATTCGGTTCTGAAAATTATTTTATTTATTTAATTGTGTATATAACTTTCAACGTTCCATAAAGAAAGGAATCTTAAATGGCGGCCTTTACTTACGTTGAAAAATAGTACAGTTAGCAAAAAAATCATTATTTTTCAATTTAAAAATAATCATAAAAAAGATTTACTTAACTAAAAAAAACGACTGCAGAATATAGTAAATTTCAACTAAAATGAAAATGAACATAGGACTATAAGACCTTTAAATAATATTTTTAATAAAAAATGAAGGTTGATCGGTAACCAGTCGGACCCCGACGGTATCCTGCCACCAAACGGGGTCACTGGGATCATTCGCCTTTTACAGCACGCTTTTATCAAGGGGTGAAAGGGTATTCTGAGCCAACCCTACGTGGAGTTGTGACTTTAAATTTTTGTATTTAAAATAAAGTAAATAAATACAGGGAAGTCCTGGTAAGGGGACAATCTAACAGAATATAAAGTATTTTAAACTGTATGTTTAGTGATTCTTTGCTAACATATTGCTTACATACGTAGATCACACTAAAAGTTTTAAACTTAAAAAAACAATATGTTATATAAAATATGATAATTGCTTTTCAAAATGCTTTCTCTTACAATTTAAAAATATTTTTTTCATGCGATCGAACCATTTTTTAAAACAAGAGGTCAACCGATCTGAATCCATGTTTTCTACGTTCTGATGGATCGCTATCACTGCCTCTTGGGATTTGGAAAAAGTGAAACCTCTCATCAAATCTTTGGTGTTGGGTAAAATACAGATATCACAGGTTGCTAGGTACGGGCTATGTGCAGGATGGGCGAAAAGTTCTACATTTTCGGAAGCTAAAAATAACTGTTTCATTGGACGTGTATCAAGGAGCGTTGTCATGATGTATGAGAACGCAGCTTTTTGGTCGTCTTTGGTGAACATTTTCTATCACCCTGGATAAATAAATGATAGTTCAGCATTAACACTTTTGATCGTCAGGTAGGAAAATTGTATTCATCGGAAACAGTGCTGCCTTGGTATAAAAGTATAAAAGGTATAAAAGGATTTGTATAAAAAGACCTTATGTTCGTTTCTGTGCACCTGACAAAGTAAATAACAAAATTTCAGGAGAATCCTGGGAATCAAAGGGTAAGGACTTCCCGACATTCCTTCAACCCAGGAGTCTTCGATTTTACTATCGTCAGATAACTACTCGATATCTGTTTCAAATCACTGCTTTCTGGTACTAAATTCATATTAAAATTCTCTATTTCTTATTATCTGTTTTGTCCAGTATTTTGCATAAAATTTAAATTTTGATTTGAATTTCTGTCTTAAATATTATAATTAAATGTATCTATTGAGTTATTTACAGTTTTGGTAAAAATAATTAATACAGTCATTAATTTATTGAGAGTTTATCAAACTTAAATAAAAAGTACGAGGTTTTTATAGTAATTTTTGTATGCATTAACTAATCATAGGGCAATAAAATGAATCTCTTCCAGTTGCATGTATGCCATTAAGTCGATGTGCAACGACTTCATTTCATGCATCGATGTAACACATTGTTTTTACAAAAGCTTACCGTTTGAAACATGGCGAAAAACAGATGTCAACAACGGATGTTGAGTGAGAAACAACGATGTACATCAATACCGATGACTATATTCAATCAAATATTTATAAAAAAAATATAAATATACAATTAAATATAATATAACAATTTGTTAAACTGAAATATTTTTTTACTAACCGTACGCGCGAGAGTGAGTATATACGGCACTAATGTGCGAGCGAGAGAACATGATAAGCGCCGCGATTTTAATACCTTTCTTTAATGAACCATGTTATAACAATATTACGTTGGGTTGGTGAAGGATAACCATACCAAGTCTGAATAAACTTTTTAAAAGAAATGGCAGATTACTAGTGATAGTGTTCCTAAGTTTTGTAATACATAATTGCTTAGTCACTTTTTGGTTTAGTTATTCTGAAATAATAATACAACGGCAAATGAAGAACAATAATTTCCTTTTCATTTTCCTGTACATATACGCCAAATACCAAAAATAGCTTAATTTCCAATGTTTTCTTGTACTTATATGAATAAAGTTTTATATTGTTTCTTTGAAACAAACATCCAAACAATGTTATTCAATAGAAAAGCTTTCAAAATATTTAACAAAGCAAAAACGATTCGATACAAAACTCAATAGTTGCTGCAGACTCAACGCGGGGATTTAATTTATCGCTAACAACTGTCCGAGTAAGGCTAGTTAAGACTGGATAGGACCGTTTTCTAAAATAATATGAAATTTCTATTTCTTTATAAGTGAAGATAAATATATTGTCGGATCCCATCAACGCTACGGTAGCATTTGGTGGCAGATTTTATATGAAGGTTGATCGGTAACCAGTCGGACCCCGACGGTATCCTGCCACCAAACGGGGTCACTGGGATCATTCGCCTTTTACAACACGCTTTTATCAAGGGGTGAAAGGGTATTCTGAGCGAACCCTACGTGGAGTTGTGACTTTAAATTTTTGTATATAAAATAAAGTAAATAAATACAGGGAAGTCCTGAAAAAGTATTTGTCCATGAAAAAAACTTTATTAACATTTAATATTAAATATTGAAGAAATTGATACGGGTTCAGAATTTACGTAATTAGGTGCAAAACTATGAGCCTTTTTTTGTTTGACTGGAGGAAAACGTGCTATCAGGTCCCTGACCGCCCAAGGGGGAACGGCGGGGTATGTGGGGATGATCCGTCTGAAGGCACGAAACTATGAGCCTACTATCAGTATTATTGTTTTTTTTTTTTTAACAAATTGAACACATTGGCCTACTACAGGCACGCAGAACTCCATCTGTATATAGCGGATATTCCAAAAAAGTGAAACTAAGCGCTTTGATGGTTCCTTTTTAATTTTTTTGGACATCTATTTTTCATGACCAGTGCAATGTGGAAAGGTTGGACGACCGGGAGCTCAATAAAATACGTGCGCTTCCTTGTTGAAAAAGCTTATTATGCACTCAATGATTTTTTGACAGACAGTGATTTTAAATATAAATAAATGATGTTTCAATTTCTTTATTTTTATTATGTCATTTTAAATTTCTATATATTTGTATAATTATTATAAAAAAAAATGTTTCATTTTTTTTGTTTTATAATATGTATTTTTGACATACTTATTTATGTATTTATATTCTAGGTTCCCCCCTAGTTCGCTACATGGTATCTCATAACACAAGCTAAGCTTACTTTGGGGCCATGTAGTTGATGTGAATTTCTGGGGATTTTATTATTTTTATTATTTATTTGACAAAAATGTTCATATTATTATGCCGAATGGCGATAATCATGGCGAAATCATTTCACTTATTATTATAAATGTTATTATGATGGTTTTTTATCATCATCAGCCAGTAGAAGTCCACTGGTGGACATAGGCCTCCCCCAAGGTATTTTTTAAATAAGTCGAAACTTAATCATGTGAAATCATAAGTTTATTAGTTTACCTCGACGACGTGTTCGAATTTCGAAAGTTTAAAACAAATACCGCTTAGCTACTGTCTCAGACAACATTTTATATAACACTAAGGATGAAATGAATCCCTTCGAGCGAGCAACGGCAATGTCGTTTTATTTATTCAAACACAAACCAACAAATTCCAGCCAATAAGGTTTTATGGGACCTTCCATTTGCCGTTGATTTCAGTTTTATTTGACCGGTGATCTTTTGTGTGTACCGCTTTTATAAGTACAGTTACATAGTGAAATAAAAAATAATAATATGATATTTGCGTCGTAGCCTGATCCGGGAGACAGCTGTTGCCTGAATGACGTATAATCTGTCATACCTCTTAGATTTTATCTGGTTGGTTTTTATTTAATTTAACGCAGGTATTATTGCTTAGTAGACGTACGTAGAGAATTCTGCGTAGTTCCCATGTGCTGTTTCTGACACAGTGGTTTTTGGAATATTTTTTTGTCCAAAACATTTTTTCTTACAATTTATAAATGAAAAAAAATAGATTACAAAGGAAGTAGGTACAGAGAATCCTTTTTATGTTGTATAATAACTATTTAGGTTAGTTTTTCAATAGTTTACCAAAACTCAAAACAATAAAACATTTTAATAATGCGCGAAACCTATTCAAACTGTGCTAAGCAAATAGTCGCCCCTCTTGAAAACTTCCTTCAAATGATTGTCATTTTGTAAGACCCTATCGATAACTCAAATTCGAACCATTCATAAATGAAAGTCTAAATTCAACTCCATGTCGATTTCAATAGTGTTCCAAATAGCATGATAGTACAGTTAGGTAACTTATTACGTGTGGTATCGTCACTTATCAGTCAAACAATAGAGTCTTTGTTGCAGTCGGTCGAGGCATTCAACACAGGCTGCCCAGGCTTTTGTTCAGCGAGAGACGGAAAATGGAGGATCCTGGTTACGTAGACCTTTGCACAGTTGAGTAGGAAGCAGTTTTCTTTAATTTTCCTGTTTTAAAGTGCACTTTTGACTTCGGTTTCGGATGGTGTGTACTTATAGTATAATAATTACACATACGTACACAACTGAGGTAGGCAGAACACCAGAGGCTAAAAAACCATCTGATGTCACGTTTGACAAATTTGGAGGTATTATTATAATGGAGAGAGACTATTGCAGTGACAAGGGGTCAGCCTATCGCCCGCAAAATCGCCAATAAAACCTCCGTCCCTTAAATGACTTTTACAGTATGCCCGGGAAGAGAAGCAGCTGGCACATTCTATGTTTTTCTTTCGCTCTCAGTCCAGCATGGAAGAATTCTTACAGTTTATAAAGAGGCTTTTTCTCATACGATTAATGTTGGATATGTCCGACTAGTTCGGGTTCGTACGGAGTCCTTCTTTTGGGGTTAAGTGCAGTCGTGGTCGGAGTGAGTAGCTCAATCCGATGGTATTCCTATTCATGTGACCCTTCAGTCTTCAGATTATATCCCAATCGTGAAGAAGCGATGCCACGACCAGTTATTTTAATGACATCTTCACTGAAAAAGGTATTTGGTACAAAACCCTTTCAGCTGAGCCTCCACAAGTTCCTTGGTTCGGTAATAATAAAATGACATGAAACGAACTAGTTAATTGTTTAAGACTACGTTCGTTCCCTTAAACAATTTTGGTTACCTAATAGGCAAAACTGAAAGTCCCAATTGTGTTTTTTGTCATACAAAAGAGGATCTTTTCCATGTTTTAATAGAATGTAAAAATAATGAGTCATTACGAAATAAATTGTTGGTAGATACACAATGTAATAAACAAGATATTATGTTTATGTTTCACTGCGTATTTAGTTCCAAATTCACGAATGAGAATAACCAACGCGTTATTGATTTTTATATACAATCTCTAGAGTTAAGGGAACAAATGATGTCTACCTAAGTTTTTTCTATTGTCCAATTATTATTTTTTAAAATAGCTGTCTTAACCATATAGGTGTATAGCTTTTTAAAAAAAAATAATGTCGGATGTGTCGGATGGTTGAGTGCAGTCGTGGCGTGGCTACGCCTCGACTGGCACTGAGGCGAGACTGTAATCATGTGAGTAACTGTGACTCACCTAACATTTTTAAATTTATTGAGAATTCTTGGATAGAATAGTCGAAAATTTTGACAAATTAGAGCCAATTATGGTAATTTGGTGGTTTATGGCCCTAAAACCTGCTCATTGACCAGTGGCAGAGTCCACGGAAGAGATTCATTTATCACTGGACACGTTTGAACGTGCTCAAACTTACCTAAAATTGACGAGTATCAATTGTCGTAGGTCAATTGCTATGGGACCTTTAAATAATGTTACAAGGCAAGGGTCTTTCGTATTAATTGCGTTCTACAACACGTTTAACCCGAGGAATTAGGCTTATCTAAGCCGAACCCGCACAGGCACGTCAATAAAATGCTCCCATTCTCTAGGACGTTTATTTAGCAGTAGAATTATTAATGCAGATTTAGGATTTGGTAACAATAAAAATAAATTACACATAATGATGAGTGATACATTACAAAAATTGGAATTTAGTGGATACGTTGTTGTTAGAAAACGCTAGAATTATCATTTCGCTGTTTCTGATTACCGAGCCTGTGAGCTTGTGTATACCAGAGCTATAACAAATAAATCTTTTTAAATAATAAATAAATAATTTTACTCATAAGTATTTTATAATTTACCTTACAATCACAATATCAAATCAATGAATATCTTTCCTAGTTCCATAGTCTTCCGTACGCCTAGAATTACAAACCGAATCTACGAGTATTTCACTTTTCAAATTTTTGACGACCACTTTGGCGCTGGGGTAAACATGTCTGCCGCAGGTTGCGGGTTCGATTACCGCACGGAAAAAGAATAAAAAAATGTTCCGTGTCTGAGTGTTTATCTATTTTTGTATTTATATTCTAGATACCCCCTAGTTCGCTACATGGTATCCCATAACACAAGCTATGCTTACTTTGGGGTCATGTAGTTGGTGTGATTGTCTGGGGATTTTATTTTATTTCATTTTATTTATTTAAATTACTATCTAGTTGTCATAACCGAATGTCATTAAATCAAACTTTGCATTTAACACCTTCTTTAATTGCGCAACTTACGTCACCATCAAATCAAATGAACTGATATTGCTCACTTATAGAACGCTATTAAGTAACAAAATTATTTTTTGTTTATTTAACAATTCAAACTTTTAATCTTTTGTATTTAAATCGTCTAAATTCTAAGTAATGTTTAACTCGAAATCGTATAAAACTCAGTGTTTTTCATTTATGTAGCCTGCGTAAATTCTAATTCTGCTGGTTCCGTGTTCTCCTGAATATTTCAGGGATTAACGCTTGCCATTGTTTTAATATCTTGTCACACAATATCCCAGTAGATTCATAATCATATATAGACTCCCTCCGTCTCAACGTTTCCTGTATAATATTAGTTCTGAGAACTATATTCGCAAATCTTGTTCCCGAAATTGTGTTTACCCTGAAGCAGATTATTATAATCGTGCCTAAGACAGGGATATTTTCGACTCTGCAAGATACTCGATTAATCTACGTCATGCTAGTAATATAAAGTGTTTTTCTTGGAACTACACCGACTGATCTTTTCACTGTATGATGAAACTATGCTTGTACGTGTTGAGGATATTTAATGTATCACAATATTTTATCCAGATTTTTTTCGTTTGCTTTATTCGTCCTGCATGTCACTTGATAGAGACTTGTTCCAGAGTTCGTTTGCCTGCGTTTATAACACACTGCAAACTCAACTCGTTTTTCGTCTGAAACCAGTTGTATAAGAATTAGTATTTTTGCATTTGATAGCCTATGTATAAGGAAGGCTTATCAAGGTTAGGTTATCAAGCAATTCTTATGGAATGAAAACTTAAGCGGGTAAAAAAGCACGCAACAAAAAAAATGGAGTATTATTAGATCTTGAAAGGTTGTCAAATAATTGATCTAAATGTGGGGAAAAAATATATCGTACCTATCAAATTCATTACAAGTATTACCGAACCTTCCAGGATGGATTTCTAAATAAAATAATTTTGTCAGTCGCGTATAAGAATCCCATGTTTTAACTAATTATTGTACAAAAATATAATTATTGTACAAATATAATAGATTTACAAAACTATATTTTTCACAGGAAAACCAATGTATGCGAATCAAAATCCTTGGTGACTGTTATTACTGTGTATCCGGTTTGCCTGTGTCGCGGCCGAACCATGCCTATAACTGTGTTAACATGGGGCTTCAAATGATCGATGCTATACGGTAAGATTTTCTACTCTATCTTTATAAATTTTTTTTGGATAAATTTTAACACAGCGCTCTTGTCACAGCTTGTGTTACTTAGTTACATACCAAATTTTTCTTACCTTTTTTGTAAATACATTCATAATATCATATACAGGGTTCATTTTAATTAGCGCATCAACTTTTGCAGGCAGCCTCTCCAAATTAATCCCAACAACATTAGTTCTACGACTTTTTACAAATCTTGATAAATAACACAAAAAAAAGCATTTTCCCCTTACTACATTTTGTAAGAAGTGCTCGTTATTATTTTGAAGCGATATTTTTTTCGCGTCAATTAAATTTAATTTAAGTTACACTTATTTAATTTAAATTTTACTTAATACAATTCTTAATTTTATTTCTGACTTCTCGATTTAAGTTTAGTTTTTATTGTAATTATAGTTTTGATATTGGGAATTGTTTTAAATTTGAATGTGACTACTACAGGCACTATTATTTGTTTTAATTATTATTTTAAGTTTGAATTTCATTAATTAATAATTTTATAAAATACTTTTATTAAGAATTAAACTGTTCAGGTACCTAACTGTTTTACTCACATAGTTAATAGGTAATTGTTACTTACAATAATGTATCTCTGTTACCTAATAAACAATTTTATTATTATATTTTATTACTAAAGGTGCCTGACATACCTAAGCTCAGATTAAATAAAGCTATTAAATATGCTACTAAACCGAGGCTAGAATTTTTATTTGTTCGGGAAAACAGTTTTTTTTAAACTATTTATTTTGAATAGTGGTGAGAACAAATGGTGTTGCGATTGATGGGGAGACGCTGCGTGCAAGAGGTAATGCGCTAATTAAAATTAAACCTGTATACATAATTACGCGGGGGATCGAACCCTCAACCATTGGCATCCAAAACAGACACTGTTATCTCATGGCAAGCGTTTTGTTCTTTGAATATTTAAATTTATTTGTGGTGCAGTAAAGGGCTGTGTCGTTTAAATTTTGCTTTGAATTTATAAGTCTAAAACCACTTCTTGTCTTCCACCAGGGTAGTCCGTGAAGCCACCGGCTTCAACGTGGACATGCGCATAGGCATACACACAGGCAACGTGCTGTGTGGTGTACTGGGGCTTCGGAAATGGCAGTTTGATGTTTGGAGTGATGACGTCACGCTTGCCAATCATATGGAGTCTGGAGGTATTGCTGGGTAAGTAGCAATTGTGGTAGAGAATGATGAGAGGATGAGGTAGAGTTTGATGATAAACGATACATATTGAAGAGTACGCAAATGTTCATTTTGAAACTAAACACACACCATTTGTACCATTAGATGACTAGATCTAAATAGAACGTCCAGCCCAATACAGTGGACATTCAAAAATAGTTTATAAAAGCGCTTTGATTGTTAATTTTAGGTATGAGTCACCAAGGTGTCGGAAAATCTTTATGTTTGATTTTCCAGTCATTTTTTCCATTTAATTTTTCATTATATTACAGTCATCCATTTTAATTACGTCTTTGTTCAGCTGTTGATTCATTTTGAAACACAGACTGTACTCTGAATAAACAGAGGCTTTTCTTATCATCCCATGGACTGATTCGGATTTCATGAAAGCGGGTATACTTTGACGCTTACTCAAAGACTGCCTCATTAACGAGGTATGGTTCATTAACTAGATTAAGGTTAGTGTTTGAAAGCTTACTTGGACAGATGTATCTAGGTTTTTGACAGTGCGCTATAGAATGGACCGACTATCTATACTTCAGTCGTAATCAGTGATTGAGCAAGATTTAAGATACGAGATCGGTTTTAAAGAACAAATTACTACTATTGTCAATAAACCATATATTTCTCAGGCAGTTTTTAGTATGGCTTTGGGGTAATTAAAGTCGATACTTTTATTGTGCTTAGTGTGGAATAGTCCAGAAATATCTAGGTATATACTCGTAATAGGTAAATTGTATAACAGAGACTATAGAGAACGTGTATAACGGCGGTGCTGCCAATTAGCGTCGCAAATCCGCAACTTGTACTCTGTAATAAGCTGTGTATTGAGATTTGCGAAATATTGTTTCTAGCGATACTCCTTTGTAAAACAAAGGCTTTTTAATTTCAATGTCTTGTATAATAAGAAAAACAAAATAAACCGTCTAGATGCCCTAAAAAACTGATAATAACAAATTTTGTTCCTTAGGAAATTACATAAAAAAGCAGCTATTTTCCAGCTTTTTGCTGTCAGTTACTTTATTATTTTGTCTTTAAAATAACACTTGTATTGAGCTCTTATAAGACGTTGAGCTTAAACAACCGTAGGTTTACAAATTTAGGTAAATTTTGTCATCGCAAGGAAAGGGTTCTTTTTGAGCAACAATAGTTCTTAAACTGTAAGACCGCGAGCAATGTATTGTTTGCAATTATTACACCTATTTGTTAAACAACTCAAATCTTTTAATAACATAATGAAAAATATTTCGGGTTTACGGTGTAGTTGAAGCAAAATTTTAGAATATAGGGAACGTGCACAACGACGGTGCTGCTGACTGGTGTCTCAAATCTGAAACTAGTACTCTTGCTCTAGAATAAAAAAATGCGAAATATAATTACTAGTGATATATTGCAGCATAAATACAGACTTGAACCAAATGAATTATAATTCAAAACTTTCCGCCGCCATAATTTATTTTACATCTTTTTCTTCTAACTGTAGGGTTCTATAAAAAGGGGTGTCAGCCAATCATTCTCCTAAAGTAGCTGTGGAAATATACTGTGATTCTATCAATTTCATTAAATCATGTTTTTAACTGGCGATGAAAATAACTTGGACATTTTCAGTCCCTAATAACCCAATAATTGCAGATGCGAAGGCGGATCCCATCTCACTGTTGGGCATCGTTAGATTATGATTTGGCGCTTTCAGGAGAATTTATGCATACCTACAACTTAGGCACAGACGTGCTTAAATTTCCCTGAAACTCTACGCTGGAATTTATAAATTACATCTAAATTATTCTATTGCAATCAATCTAATAAGTTTAAAACAAATAAAATTTCTGAAATAGTAAATGAACGAGTTTTTCATTTCAAAAATTATATAGTGCTATAAAACTTCGAGAATTTGTGCGAAAGTTTTGCCAATCATCACAGCCTCATTTTTTCATTTATTTAGGTTTAGGTACCTTTTCAACTGGCCTCGATGAACTTTTAACCTTTTAACATATTTTGGCCATACTGACGATCATTATTGAAAGATCGGAACCTTCATTTTATTCCTTTTATCATATTAAAAAATAATGCGATTGAAGATGTTAATATGTTTAAATATTTGAAAGCACGATGACGGGTCTGATAAGTTTCGCATGGTGTCTCTTTTGGCAATTTAGTGCTGCCGCCTATAGTTCCTGCACGGTCCTTATAGAAGAAAGTAGCTCTATAAATGACATCACTTTATTACATTGTCAGTAACACAGTGAGATATGTCTGCAAAATCTATAAACCAGTCAATATATACATTTGATCTAGGAAAAAAGACATTAAACATACTATTTTAAATTTAAAAATTATTGAAGGTTACAAGTAAGGTGTAAGTTTTCGTTCTTTTTTCTCTCAAATATTTTTACTTTTATTTTGTCATAGGAAATTGTTTTTACATTTGTTTCACGAGTATACAGGGTGACGGTCACTTTGAAATTTGAGGACCTTATAATTTGAGATCATACATGAGGAGAAAAAAATATAATAAATATTCATTATTTACTGCGCAAACTTAATCGAAAGTTAAAGAATTGGTAACGCAACGCATGGTTTTACTAGCGTTGGTAGGGTTTCGCGAGCCGAGTCACGTGCCGCGATTGACTCAGGCTCTATAGGGAATTCTAGTGAAAAATTAAGTACTTACTTTTATTACATAATTATGACCAGAATCGAGTACAGAGTGCTCTCCTTCAAAATCTAAAATTCGTCACCAGTCACCCTGTATTCATATACTTTCTGATCGATTCACAAAGTTTGTAGCCTACCTTGTAAGTTTCGGTTCTTATTTCATATCTAACGATAAAAACAAAATTTGTTTGAATCTGCAAACTTGTTTTTCTAATGGGATAAAGGTATACCGAGAGACTTGAAATCATGAACATGTGCTTTTTGTATCTAGATTAATGGATTAATATTCTTATTTGGAATATATTTAAAATATGGACGACAATAACAAAAACAACTATTGGCTTGTACGTTTAGCTGCTACAGTTTCGATAATACCCATCCCTTTATCAATTACACAGTGTGCCTATGGCAGAACTAAACAGAAATGTACAGAAGGTCTGAACAAGAATTTCTCTTGTTTCCTTTGAACGACATCATGGTATTACTTATGTATTACCTTTTCTTGATGTCACATCGTTACAGTCCACTCAACCCTTAACAAAGTGTTTTAATTCAAGCTAGGCGTCCCAGTAAAGGAACCTGGTGCTTAGCTCAGCATACCTATCTTGATTACATAATTTGATTTATAAACGTGTATACAAGCTACTTTTGATGCTGTTTGGGATAAAACAGTTTTTAAAATACATTTGCTATGAAGATATACTCGTACTTATAAAGGCCGTTAATCGTTAAAGCCATTGTGCGACGATCTCCGTGGTGCAATTGGCTAAGGAGCTACTTCGTAAATCGTGTGGTCGTGGATTCGATTCTCGCACGGAACATGAAATAATTTTCCGGATCTGGGTGTCTATCTTTATCGGGGGATTTTTTCATCGTGATAACTAATTTAAGTAAGATAAATAAATAATTAAATTAAAGTAAGATAAGGAGCGCACTGCAATGATTGTTGTTGTTTTCTTGTTCTTTATTCTTTGTTTATATGTTACTACATCCGAATTCACTGTAACTTTTAGTATTTTATAAATTTCAAATTATTCTTCCCCCGTATTTTTATAACGTTGACATTGTTAATTTTACTTTTATTATTAATTTTACCTATTTGTTTTTTATTTTAAGTACTTTGATTATTTTGGGAAACCAATGTTTTAAAAAATTTGTGCTTATGTTTTAAAATCAATTTTTAATTTTATTATTTTTTGTCTGTTCTATTATTTAATTGTTACTATTCGCAAAACTATACTGCATGCTGTCTTCACCTATAAGTGTGGTGGCGCTAGAATTGTATCACAATGACATTTTTTTTTGTATATGTTCTACTAGCTGCTGCCCGCGACGTCGTCTGCGTGAACGCTATGCAGCACCAAACGCACCTACGATTATAACACTGCTAGCGTGATAATATGTAGCCTATATGTTGACCCGACTTCTTAACTATCTTCATGCCAAATTTGAAGTAAATCCATGCAGTACTTTTTGAGTTTATCCCGGAAAGACAAACAGACAAACAGACAAAAATTCTAAAAACTATATTTTTTGTTTCTGTTTCGATTGTAGATCATACATACCCCAAGTATTCTTTTAAAAAAATATTCAATGTACAGTTTTGACTTTCCTACCATTTTATTATATGTATAGATGTTAAAACCTTGTTTTGGTGACCACTGCGTTGGTGAACTATATGTATATAAATAAATAAATAAATCACGTCATGTTTCGTGTTATGGAGAGCTCTTTAAGATGTGGATCTCGATACTTGTATACAGATTACGAGAGGGTTCATCATTTCGGCGTCCTAAAGATTCTGACAGCAATTACTCATTCATGCGGTTTTTTTCTTAATTGGCTAGTTTCTTTTCTAGTTTTAAAAAAACTTAACATAATACTTAGTCGAATCACTGGCCTGCTTGCATTTTATCTCAACCCAGTCTTCTATTATTTTTCGTTCATGTGTGTTCATAATACTAGTATAGTAAAGTGAACAGTAAAAGAGCCGCTCCGTCTATACGGTAAATAATTATCGACCATGGCTTTTACCAATAAAGCCTCTAAAAGCTTGTCAATACCGTGAACTCTTTGATTTTTATATAGCAGCGTAAAAGCCTTGACATCGACGTAACTACACTGTTGCAAATAGCTGTTATGGTAGTAAGGGTATGTCTAAAAGAATTCGTTTTGGTTTATACGGTGTGCAGTCAGAAAATGATCCTTATTAGGAAATATTTCAATAAAATATTAGTACTTACATCTAAAAGAGTTGAGTGGCCTTATGTAGTATTATCAAAACCAATAGAATCGCTAAAAAATCACGCATTCGAATTAAACCAGCACTTCTGAGTCTAATTACGCCACGATTGTATAATAAAAAAGCAAATGCGAGTTCTAATAAGTTTTAATCCCACCAAAAATATAAATGTAAAAAAGGAGAGCCAAGTTCAATACAAATATTATGCTTGGCTGTAGGCTTCGCCGCAAAAACAATGGAGATCTTAATGAGTGCCAAGTTCTATGCGAAATCGAAATATGTATTTATAAAAAAAAAAAAACATTATAAGCAAGTATTAAACTCTATTTATTTGCTTTATTGAATACCTATAACAATTGCATATTATTTGAAAATGTGATCATAAAGGTTAGATTCGACTTCACCAGTTTTTATCAGAATAAATATGTTGAACAACTTTATAAAATGACTGTACTATTTTAATATTTGAAATATGTAGGTGAGTGGGGGGAAGATGGAAAACGGGGTAAGATAGAAAGTCAACAATAACGCCACATCTAGCAGATTTTTTGAAGTGTTTGTAGCACTGTTTAAGCCTCCATTTAATTTTCTACTATGTCATAGTCAATGTTTGAAGGTTATGGCACAGAAACATGTTTTTTTTTACAAAATTTTCTTGGTGGTAGGATCCCTTCTGGGTCCGCCTGGCTAGCGACCACCCTTTATATAAAGTCTGCCGCCAAATGTTACCGCTCCGGCGGTAATGTGTTCCGGCAATATTGTATAAAGAGCCAGTTCCTTCCTAAACCCGTGTGCTTTCATCTTCGACCTCATCGTCACTTACCATCAGGTGAGATTGAGGTCAAACGCGGGTTTAGTCACTTATAAAAAAAAAAAAAAAAAAAAAATTATACAATCTGACTTTTTGCGTGTTTCTTCAAGTATTTTTATCTTACCCCACATCCTGTAACAATCATTAAAAGCTAGGTACAACTGATTCTTTTGGATACTTAATAATTACTTTTTATTTACCTTTGAGTTATTAAATAGATTTTTTGCCATTACTCGTATTTTAGGAATTGAAACAATTTTCTATCTTTACCCATTACATTTTGATGGGGTAAGATGAACATATCAATTTTCGAGTAAGATATTTGGAATAACATTATGCTACCAAATATGACAAATGTAACATAATCAGATTTTTTGTTTGTTTCTGATTTTGCCTTTAAGTTTTATTATCAATTTTACTTTAAACAATCGCTCAGCAATGTTTGAGAACATCCACTTCGATCTTTCTCCGGTGGGGTAAGATTGAAATACAAAAATCAAAATATTTGTCTTGTCTTTGTTTCCTTAGGCGTTTTGATGCTTGAGTCTGTTATTTTGTTTTCATGGCATTAAATTCCATAGACTAGTATTGACCAAGAATGTATGTCATTCTCGTAAACGATTTTAGAAAATAGTTTGATCTTTCCCCGTCACCTTTCCGTCTTTCCCATGTTTTATTTTTGTCCATTGCAAATGATGCTTGGTGTGGCACTCATTTCTTTATAGATTTAAATGAAATTTAACAAACTAGTTTAAAAATATACTCTCTGGTCGTCATCCACAATACATCAAGTTTAAATTTTGATTAATATGTAGTGTTTCACAAGGATTCAAAAACAACACTACTCATCTCATTGAAAACCCGTTCGATCTTGCCCCCACTCACCTTACCTACTTTTTTATACCTGTTTAATATTTCTGTGTCTTCTTATTTAAATAACATTTGAATCTTACTCTTACCTTAAAAACAATTGAAAAATTGGCTAAAAAGACCTACAAATAAATGCGGTTTTGAAAGGAACATTTTATCTAAGTCATCATCATCACATCTCCGTGTAATGAGCCCACTGCAGGGCTATGAGTCTCTCCTCTGGGTGACGAGGAGGTATAGGCCGTAATCCACCAAGCTGTTCTGGTTCTGGTTGGTGGATGTTAGATATTTCAGGGTGCTGAAATGGCTTCTGACAAACCCTAACGACTACTGTATACAAGTATACAGATTTTTTTACTTTAGGTACTATAAGTCAGTCAGTCAATACTAAAATTAACGACTTTTTGACCTTCATATCTTTATAACCGTTTGAGCTAGCTTCATGAAATTTGGGCTTCTACATGTACTTATGACTATAATTAAACACACGTGGTTTTATGTGTTTGCGGTAAAGAGGTTTTGAGTTATAGAAGGGTCAAAAGTGGCACCAAGTGGTTCGTGTAATATTACACTTGGCGCTGGCTAGCCAGTTTCTTTGCTTGAACTTGGCTTGACACGCTGCCGCATGTCTAGATTATGAATCTATACACGGTAAAAATGTTTGACAACAAAAATGAACTTAAATCTATTGATTGCGTGCAATGCCTTAAAAGTTTAAGGGCCTCTTGTAGCTCAGTGTGTAGGTATATGTTTTATTGGTTTATTTTTCAAAAACTATATTTATTTAAAGGTTTTTCTTCAATGATCGGTTAGGAGAAGTATGCGACGACCACTTTGGCGATGTGGTAAACCTGTCTGCCTCAGACGCCAGTGGTTGCGGGTTCGATTCCCGCACGGAACAAGAAAAAAAAATGTTCCGTGTGTGGGTGTTTATCTATTTATATATTTATATTCTAGGTTCCCCCCTTATTTCGCTACATGGTATCCCATAACACAAGCTATGCTTACTTTGGGGTCATGTTGTGAATGTCTGGGGATTTTTTTATTTCATTTTATTTATGCTTCATGTTTCTATGTTTCATTTTTACATGAATCCATTATGGCGTTTTGTAGTAATATCCGTTTGAAACTCTAAGTTAGTGTTATGTTTGTGATTTTTTTATCGATCCAATATTCATAAATCATATTGCTATCTCTACACCTCGTATGGTTACATGTTTAATATCGTTAAAAAAAATTAAAAACGCTGCGTTCTCACCTTAAATTTTGAAATCGTTATCATAGGGTTGACTTGACCATGACATGATTTCAGCAATTACTGAGAAAAAGAGTCTTGAAAGATGGACAGAAGAACCCATTCAATACGGCTTCCGTTTTTATTTTTTTCAGAGAACACTAAATCTGAAATCATTTCAGTGCTCCATTACTGTCGGTTGATTAAACTTACCTATTAGTCTTGTTCGCAGAATTTGTGATTAGATTCTCAAATAGGTACTAAGACTGAAATAATATTCATAGACAAAAAAAACTCTAATTGTACTATATCAAGATGTTTTTTTTTTAAATTAAAATCCTCAACAAATATACGCTTCAATCTAAACTTGAATATTTATTAAAACTCGAAATTGAGTTTTAAATTCGGACGCCATGTTTGAATAACAAAGGTTCCAATCTCGATTCAAATGAACTAGCTCTCTTTCAACCAATGAGATCACTTAGGTACTGGGAAGGTATTGATATTCAAAAAATGAATTTTATCGGATATTATATTAATATACTTTAGTCGGACGAATGGAAATTTTCACAGCTTTTAGACCGTGGAATTTAATAAAGGTTGGTAAATAAAGACGATGTTCAATTTTAACGTGATTTTTGATGCTTTTTCCATTACTTTCAACTAGCTTTGGGAAATTTAAAGCTTTTTTAAAAGGAATCCTATCTCTCAATAATTTGATTATGTTAAAAGTTCAAGAGACTGCAACATTCGTCGTACGCAACATTCATCGATTTTACGAATTTTATATACATTATACAATAACTTCTGCAATCTTCATGTACAAAATGAAAGTCTTTACAAACGCTTGGATGCCATTTATTTATGCTTGCGAGTGCGTTAGTGTGTTCCATACAAGCAAGAATGACGTGGACGTTGACGTTGTGTCGGCTATTGCTCTAAGTTTGAGTTGTGAGCGACAATTAACATGCGCCAACGTATAATGCGTCGCAAGTAGTGATGGGTCGGGGGCATAAACAAATATGGACACAATGGGCATAAACTAGGCATATTGGGCATAAATGAGTTTACGTCCAAATAAATGCCCGATCACTAGGCACAAAAACAAACAACTTAATTTTGTAAAAAATTAAGCAGGAACTTGAATAAAAATGAAACTTTAAGTATTTTGTAAATCAAAACTTAATCAAATAATCAGTCATTAAATAATCACAGTGTTACTGTCCCGCTTCAACAGTAACCCCCATTGTTCTTTCAAAACAAGTTATAATTTTAACCAATCGATTTTGGTAAAATGTTAAGGTTTATTGCAGTATATTAGTTAAAATAAAATATGTTTTTAATGAATTATTTTTTTTGTATACTTAGATATAAGATACGATAATAAATAAATAAAAAAATCTGTTTTGCCCAGACAAAAGACATTTACTCGGCATTTACGGGCATTTATCAGGCATTTACTCAATGCGCCAAAAACGCCAGGGCATAGACCCATCTCTAGCGCTTGCCGAAAGGCCCTTTTGATCGGTGCAGCAGGCAGGCTCACGCAAGCCAAGCCAAACCACCTCGTACACATGCTTGTACTTGTGGAAGCTTAGTGATAGAACTAGGCTGTAGTAGCTACCGGCTTTGCTGATGACAATATGACTGTTTTATTCCATTCTTGTTTAAACATTCTAGTCCCAGTTCGTCGTGTTCGTGTTATGCATCCATAGCTCAAGGCACCTACTATGTAAGCAAGTTGGTTGTGTTATGACATTGGCTCTCACAATTAGCTGTCTTGTGTTTGGTTTTTTTCATGCAATGGTCAATGTTTACGGTACCTATTTGTATTAATCCATATAATTAAACTACTCTTGGTCTACTGTAATATTTTATTCAATAACTATCAACACCTTGTTAAAGTCGAAGTACAAAATTGTGACGTCATTAAGCGGTCATTCGATGGCCGTATGCTAGATAAAACTTTTTGAATTTTGATGTTTGAGTTGTGGTAGCATGCTGGCTTGCAGTGGAAATGTTTTTAAATTAATATGCTTAGCTTTATTGACAAATATCAACTTGTGGGTAATGTGTCGGATGTAAGAATCAATATTTTAAGTAAAGTCATCTGGTTATTTATTATCGCAGTTTGTTTAGGGCCAACTCTGCGTCACGCATGAAATACGACCGTATTGTACGCGCGTTCGGTTGGCACGCGTGATGAAACGTCGCTACAAAAATTTCATAAGTGTGCGTGTACAGTCGTGTTAATGGAATACTTAGCCTCTTACTATTTGGCTAAACTTCGATTAAAATCGAAAAACTATGTACGGACGTGTAGGACACGCGGGAAAACAGTGAAACACAATTCTTTCACATGTCATATAATATTCACAAACTTTGAAATAATTTAAATTCACAATTATAAGCAATAGTCTAAGAGTAGTTGCTCTCACAACGATAGATTGCAAACTAAAGTCTAAAATCAATAACCAATCCACATTAAAAATCAGCCCGTGCAGCTGCAGCAATAATCTATTACAAACTCATTACAATAACAATAGGAAGGGACTTAACTAATTACCTATGTAATCACAAATTAAGTTATAAATTAAAGAATAGAAAAGGTTCAAAACAAACTACAGAAGTTTATCATTATCATAATAGGATAATTGAAGTTTAGACATAAATAAAAAAATCCCCATACAATCACACCAACTACATGGTCCCAAAGTAAGCATAGCTTGTGTTATGGGATACCATGTAACGAACTAGGGGGGAACCTAGAATATAAATACATAAATAGATAGACAAACCAGACATGGAACATTTTTTTTCTTGTTCCGGGCGGGAATTGAACCCGCAACCACTGGCGTCTGAGGCAGACAGGTTTACCCCATCGCCAAAGTGGTCGTCGACATAAACAAGTTATGTAACAGCAAATGGAAAGTTATTGGATTTGTAAAACAAGTCATCTCATCAGTATAGAGTATTTTTTAATTTTAAACTTATAAAGTATAATTAAAATTAAATGGCTGCCATAAATACGTGCGTAGACACGCGTGACGCAGCGTTGGCACTTAATTATTATAATTAATTTTAAATCTTTTCCCACAGTCGAGTTCACATCACAAAGGCAACCTTACTACAGCTGGGCGATCGCTTCGAGGTGGAACCTGGAGATGGCGCTTCAAGAGAAGGATATCTAGCGGATCATAAAGTGGAGACTTATCTTATAATCCCGCCAAAGGTAAGTGAAATTGTAGTTGTACTTACATCATCACCACAACTCTTTGTAACTCACTCACTGCAGGGGTGAGTCTACAGTCTCATCCCTGGGTGACGAGGAGGTGTAATCCATAATCCACCAAGCCCAGTGCTGGGTGGTAGATGTCAGAATTTTGAGGACGCCGAAATGGTTTCTGACAAACCCTAACGACTACTGTATACAAGTATACAGCACCCGAGACCGACTGCTTAACGTGCCCTCCGAAGCACGGAAGTCGTCGTGAGAAATGAATGTTCGGCGGTCACCCATCCAAGTACCGACCGCGCCGAACGTTGCTTTACCTGTGATATGGTATGATACACACAGTAAACCACGGCGCCACGACGACTTCAATGATGTACTTACGCGGACGTCAAATTTATGTCATAGAATAGGATTTACCTGAATCACAAGGGATTAAATATGTCCAAGTGGAATACTTTTGATGGCAAAGATTTACGTCGACTTTATATGAGAAGGATATTTTTAGTAAACTGACGTAATAGCTGACGAATATTGATATGGACGTTTACATGATTCAAGTTTATTTCACATTGTTTACATAGGGTTGTTTTTAACCCCCGACGCAAAACGAGAGGGGTGTTATAAGTTTAACGTGTCTGTGTATCTGTGTATCTGTCTGTGGTATCGTAGCGCCCAAACGGATGAACCGATTTTCGTTTAGTTTTTTTTGTGTTATAGATAATTTTATCCCGAGTGTTCTTAGCCATGTTTCATGAAAATCTGTTTAGCCGTTTGAAGATGATCAGCTCTTTTCTAGTTGATGAGGGGATCTGACTACCTTCCATATGTCCTTTCGATGCGAAATTTGGTACCGTATTGCTTCAATTATATTGAAAGTATATGGTAAGGTAACCATGACCTGATCAGCCGTTTGAAGGTCATCAGCTCTCTAATAGTTGATGAGGGGATCTGACTAACTTCCATATGTCGTATCGATTCGAAATTTGGTGCCGTATTACAACAATGATATTAAAAGTATATGGTAAGGTAACCATGACCTGATCAGCCAATTGAAGATCATCAGCTCTCTAATAGTTGATGAGGGGATCTGAATAGCTTCCATATGTCGTATTGATTCGAAATTTAGTGCCGTATTACTACAATTATATTGAAAGTATATGGTAAGGGAACCATGACCTGATCAGCCGTTTGAAGGTCATCAGCTCTCTAATAGTTGATGAGGAGATCTGACTAACTTCCATATGTCGTATCGATTCGAAATTTGGTGCCGTATTACAACAATGATATTAAAAGTATATGGTAAGGTAACCATGACCTGATCAGCCAATTGAAGATCATCAGCTCTCTAATAGTTGATGAGGGGATCTGAATAGCTTCCGTATAACGTGTTGATTCGAAATTTGGTGCCGTATTACTACAATTACATTGAAAGTATATGGTAAGGGAACCATGACCTGATCAGCCGTTTGAAGATCATCAGCTCTTTGATAGTTGATGAGAGGATCTGACTACCTTCCATATATCCTATCTATTCGAAATTTGCTACCGTATTACTTCAATGAAATTGAAAGTGTATGGTAAGATTACAATGACCTGATCAGCCGTTTGAAGATCATCAGCTCTCTTATTGTTGATGAGGGGATCTGACTACCATCTTCCTAATATTAAAACCTACTTTAAAAAGTACAAAATAAAAGTAAAATTAAAAATTTTAAAAACCCCCCGACACAAAAAAGACCTTAAAAACTAACAAATAATATTTTAAACCTATTCTAATTATTATCGTCCCATATTTGACCGCTATGTGAGAAAATCAGTTGTCAGTTGCAGATTGCATCAAGAGAATTCACTCCGAAAAATTCGTAAAATCGACACAACCGTCAACGTCGTCTGCCCTCACGTGTCTGCCCGTTCGGGTCGCCGCACTTGGTGACGCCCACCCCCGCGCCGCAATCCGCACACCGAGCTCGCCGCGCGCGGCATTACGTAGAGCGTAGACTATGCATGAAACTTAAGATCGCTCATACCTTAATGTAATAATAAATTAGCTGTTGTTGGCTTAATACTTGATATACTTGAGCGGTCCCCGACGCGGCGACGAAACTCGGAAAATAAAAATATTTTAAAGTACAAGTCTTACAGTCAAATATGGGACGATAATAATTAGAATAGGTTTAAAATATTATTTGTTAGTTTTTAAGGTCTTTTTTGTGTCGGGGGGTTTTTAAAATTTTTAATTTTACTTTTATCTAGTCACCAGATTAATTAAAATTTTGTTTTCTTTGATACTGTAGTGTTTGTGTATCTGCCACAACTTCCAGGAGACCACTACCACAACCATCCAGGAGAGGCACTACAGATACAATATACGCGTATCAGCATATTAGTTTCGCTCAGTACAAAAAATATAAATATGGCACCACAAACTTTTTTACAAATAGTCGCTGTTGATGAACATAGCTACTACGACGCGACATTTGATTAGGTAATAATACTACAACGCAGTACTACAAGATGTTTTGTAGTAGTAGGGCCATTCTACTTTTTAGTGCCCAAAATTTGGTCTCCGGTAAACTTCACTGTCTCATAAACAAAAATGATTGATTTATAGAAAAGCTACGTAATGTTGCTATTCTACATTTGTTAAAGTATCCGTACACAAGTTTGGTTTTAATTCAATCTCGCCAATTATCATCAAATTTAAAGTAACTCAGTTGTATACTTCAGTAACGCAGTTGCTTTGCATACAAATTAAAGATGTCCCAGTATGATGTCTTCTTTTTCATTATCATTTAAGAACAGAAAGTCCCATGACGACATAATATTTAATAAAGTTAGGTAAAGCTATAGAAATATAAGGTACTTATTATGAAACGTACATACAATTCGGCACGATAGGTATTTTATAAGAATTTCCGAAAGTTTTGTCCTCGGCGTCGAGTAAAATGTTTACTACCCAATGTTACCATAGGAAAATTAACTTTAAATCAAACATGTGAATAGTCTGTTTTCGTTGGGCGGTTTGTTGTATTGTGAATCGAAAGTGTCACTTGGAACCCGCGCGGAGGGAAGCGCTGTGATCGCTTCAATTGGCCGCAAGGCGTGGTAAGGTGAGCGTGTGTTTATTCTGTGTCCACTGAGTTACTGTCGGGAGCCGGTGAGTATTACGATTTATTTAGATTCTGATGTATTCCATCACTTATTATTGTTTTTGTTTCTTGAAAGTCATACTATTCTGAAGTAATCATGTAAATTCTATCGTAAATTATTAAAAACGTCTTTGATTTACCTCCGCGTTACCGCTATACTGCGTTACTATGAAAAGGTAACGCAGTTGTTATGTTGGTAACGCAGCAGTAATTTGTAAGGATTTATTGATATTAAAAGTATTCCTATAATAATACGACCTCTTTATGGCTACATAAAACGGCTAAAGGCATTTGCCAATAAACGACCGAGTGAGAAATATTTTTTGTGATTTTTTAAGTACTGTTAAAACGCGTAAAATTTAATTGTACAATTTTGTTTGCTTTAAGGTATTTGTTGCACAAGATGGCTTTAACACCAGCTGAAAAACAACGACGTTATCGACGAAAATTAAGGCTTAAACCTGAAAAATATGCAGAGGCTAAAAAAAACATCGAGATAGATATCATGCTAGTAAGAAATTAGTTAAAGACATCAATGAAAGAGAACACAGATCCGCTAAACGTAAGTGGAAAACTGCTAATAAGAAGGGCAGAGAACGTCAACAAGCTGTCCGTAATGCACTTGAAAATGTTGAAACGCCACCTTCAACGCAACGATCAGAGACACCAATTTCTACCGCATCCAGAGGGCGAAGGCACGTAAGACGTGACAGGTCTGCGTTATATAGACAAAACATGAAATTACAAGGAGAACTAGAAGAACTGAAGAAAACATGTAATAAGTATAAGAAGAGATACCAAAGAATAAAGAAATCTCCTTTTAAAGGAGATAAAAATGATGAATACAATATATTAATGCTATCAAAGACCATTACAAAAAAATATATATATCAAAGAAAAAGGAGTCGTAAAAGAGATATTCCAAGGACAGCATATTCTTAATTCTCGAATGAAAACTGCCATTGTTCAGGACTCACTGGGTATTGATCGAATTAAGGTGAGACAAACCACTACTAAACTACCCGTGTTAAAACCGACTATTCAATCTGTTTTAATCGTGACGATGTGTCCAGAGCTACAGCTGGGAAACAGAAGACAGTTACTTATAAAACTATTAAAAAGCAAAAGAGGTACTTGCTTGATTCAATGAGAAACCTGTATCGAGCATTTCAAAATGAGAATCCCAACATGCACTGCGCATATTCCTATTTTGTAAAACATAGACCATTTTATGTGAGGACTCCTTCTGTTGATGGCAGAGATACGTGTCTATGTAAGACACATGCTAACGCCCAATACCTTATCAAAGCACTTTTCAGACATAAGATCATTGCAACGTCTAACATGAACAACTTTATTGACGGCACAGTGTGTTCTACAGACAGCCGCGCGTGCATGACGACCAAATGCCAGCCATTATATGTATGTCGTTGAATAATGTCCATTTATCAATTAAGTACATTTAGCTAGGATTTCTTATGGGCTACCGAATCTATTTTTACACTTCATAAATACTAATGTTTACGTTGAAGTTGAAGACATAAATATTAATAATTTAAAGGTTTATTCTAGTTGTTAGATAAATGTCACTTCATAGAAGGACATAACATGTGATACTAAGACAACTGTGTTACTGCAGTTACAACTGCGTTACTTTGTCGTCCCCATGTTTCAGTGGATGTTTTGTTTGATAACTGAGCTATTTTTTCTAGAAAAATACTATAAATGGTTGGAATCTAAAAAAAAATTTGAAATCTTAAGTAATTCTATAAATACAAAGTTCTCATAACTTTACTTTTGATTTTATTATAAATTTTATTGTTCTTAAGCTCAGCTTCGGTAACGCAGGGACTACTCTCATTAAAAAAGTACAATTTTTTGTGATATTTTTTATGATTTGACTTAAGAAAGTAATATTTAACATAAAGTCAGACTGTTATTACGAGAATTGATCACATTTTGATTTTTCTTTGAATAAAAAAATATGTTTCGAATTCAGTAACGCAATGGTTTTGTTTCCCCGTCTTTTCCTCTTATAAATTGAAATACAAACTCAAATGACGATAAAACTTCGCTGCTAACATTAGTACCCATTATGGGAATACATTTCCCACATCTTCAACCAATAAAATCACCAAAATTATTAATTTTATATTTTTACTTTTAATCTGATTCTATGCCTGGTTTTGGGCATCGAAAAGTAGAATGGCCCAGTACGCGTAGTCGTCTTCATTTTAATGGTATTCATTTATAATTTAGAGTGACCATGCTTTGCTGAATATATCAGCGAATATACTAATTTCCTTGTGAAAAATATACATACCTTGTTTTTGCAAGAATGATTTCTATAAATAATACTTATTGTGTAAGAAAATTTGGCCGAAAACTAAAAAAACAACCCTGTTTGTTTGAATATTACTTTCTTAAGTTATTTTATCCATTATCTAATATACAAAAGATTCAATAACTTAAATTGGGCTAGATTATGTGAATCTTTTGCTTCAAAGCTTTTTATTACTTTTAGCTGTGAAACATTTTTTTCTTTTTGCCCTTTATGCTCATGTAGGGAAATATACCTTCTAAGCATATTTCTATAATCCCTTTTCTAACTTGGTTTTGGAAATCCAATAAGTACATACATACATAACTTAACGCCTTTCTCCCTTTGGGGTAGGTAAAGACAATAGAACACCAATGGCTACGATCCAGACATACCTCTTTCGCATAGGGCGGCCCCTTGTGACAACACCATCCATTCGTGCTATGTACACCTCTTTCGTAAATCTACTTTCACTCATCTTTTCCAAATGTCCAAACTACCGTAGCATACCCTTTTCAATCTTAGTTAATACATCTTCTTTCAATCCGCATCTTTTTCTTATTTCACTGTTGCGCACCCTATCACTTAATTTCACTCCACACATGCTCAAAGCTCTCATCTCCACAGCATTAATCCTGCTTTCATGTCTCTTTTGCCACAAGATTCACTACCATACATAAGTGTTGGCCTCAAAACTCCTTCAAGTACGGCAAGACGAGCCTTATTCGGTATAATTTTGCTTGCCATAATCAAGTACAAGGCACTATTAACACAATTTCCTGCTTTCATATCATATTTTCATATGTAATATCTTCATTTCTTTCCATAACCATGGCTTTCGTCTTTCCAACATTCACTCACAAACCTTTCCTTTATATGACTCATACATCACAGTGACCATTTGTTGCAATTCCAACGCCGACGATGCAAGTACTCTGGTCGTCGACGTATAGCAGAGTATGATCACTGTTTCATTCGCTTTTACTCCCCATTCAGATTCTTTCAGGTCTGTCAAACAAGTATGCATGAATAGGTAGAACAGCCATGGAGATGCAACACAGCCTTTCGAATACTAAATCATTCCGTATAGTTCATCCTGACACAGGCACTCGAGTCCTTCATAAATATTCGAGTGCCCGTATCAAGTCACTGCCCACCCCATACTCCGATAGAGTTGACCACAGTTAATTTCTCACCACACTCCAATAAGTAACTCGTGTAACATTTTTGACATATACCTATAAAAGAATAAATTGGATTTATGTCCTTCACATATCGTAATAAGTTATCAAACTGTCAAAGTCAAACTTCATAGTTCAATCAAGTTAGATTCAGCTTAACTTCAGCCAATTTCTTAGGAGACGGGAGCGAAGTTTTTCTTGTATTTGAAGGGAAAATTGATTTACTGCAAAGTTTAGTCTTTTTTCAAGATTGTTTGGTAGGGGCCTGTTTTTTTGATATCTTAATTACGTATTTATGGAAAAGTTTTTTTTTCGTAAGAAAACGTACAATTAATAGACGGACAGACATGCAGACGGATAAAAAGTTAACCTTCTTTTTTTTTTTTGGCTAGTGAGCTTTGACTATCTGTGTTCATCATCACTAAAATATTTGTCTTTATCAGGATTCAAACTCGAAACTTCTAGGATAGAAGTAACCGCAATGGTACAGAAGGCAGCACAATGCGTTACAAACCTATCAAAATTTTTTAATTGAAACTGCATTCTATACTCTCGACATTAAGTTGAAATTGGTTGGGAAAATTCGACAGGTAATGTAACGCTTGATTTGCTGCCTTCTGTACAATGTAAATAATAATATGAAGAATCTGAACTGTGGACGAAGGGTTGCTTGATCGGAGAGTGCGCAAATGCTCTTTTTGAACATATTGAACCAAACACCATTTTACCAGTGGACTACTGGACGTTTAAATTTCATCACAATTTATTGATAAATTTAGAGAATATTAATAAAATCGGAGGAAACGCTTTTTTGGCAAATGCGAGGAAAAAGTGCTTCTTGAATTAGTTTTTCCTGACCGCTATAGTCCTGGTTTTTAGGGTTCCGTAGCCAAATGGGGAAAAACGGAACCCTTAAGGTCATGTCACAACCACTTTTTTTGAAAATGTTAAGAGCTATACTGTTGAAACTTTGTAAGTAGATGACTTTTGTGAACCGCATTAAGATTTTACACAAAAATTAAAAAAACAACGAGATATTTAAAGGGTTCTTCATATTGAGAACTGCAACTCAAAAATGTTTTTTTCATCTAACCTTTTAAATATGATGTATGGATAGGTATTCAAAACTCATATTAAGGTTTCAAATTTTTTTTTTCCTAAAGTGAATTGTAAGCGCGAGATATACTTTCAAAGAGGTAAAATGTATGTGACCCTGTAACTTCTAAAATAAGACAATGATAAAACAAAAAATAGGTATATAAGATGTACATTACCGTGTAAACTTCCATCGAAAATTAGTTTGAACGAGATCTAGTAAGTAGTGTTTTCTATAAGTCATAAATCATAATATTGGAACACTAGTTTGCCCTAAACTGAATACTTTGCAAGAGAGAGACTTCCAAAGTGTCGTTGCATGTTGACAACGTGTTGCTGGCAATAACGGAACCCTCTCTGGGCGAGTCAGACTCGCACCTGGCCGCTTTTTTCAAGTGTCGAGTGATTAGGTTTCTCGTAAATATACCTACGTACAACTTACTGGTGTATAAAATTGCTGGTTGCCAAAGTCTAAACGCTTATGGAGATTTTATAACCTCAATTCGTCTTCCTGAAATACAACTATGAACTTTAAATAGAAAATTTAATATAAATATAAATATAAAATCATTTATTTCAGGCAACACAAAGTTTACAAGATGGTAAATATAAACAAAGGGCCCATAGATATATACCTTAAACTAACATATATAAAATATACTTAAAACTACACTAAGTTTGACACTATTTCACACGTAAAGTCGGCGACGTGTGACGCGAGTCATGAGACAGTCGCCCTCGAAATTTCCGGAAGACGACTCCCTGCGGCCAGAACTCCTCCTTCATGAAGGTCGGCAGATGTTGGGTCGGTACTCTCACCACAAATGAGCTGAAACTAACTTTATGGCGAGGTTCCAACCGCTCAACCCTCAGAGTAAAGGTGGTTTTCTTTCGAATGTACTCTATGACTTCCTCGACCTTTGTAGACCAGTGTACTCTGGATACGTACAGCTGCGTTGACGGTACTTCACTGCGCATCAGCTGACCTACTACGAGCGGTGCAGTGCCGCGATGGTTGCGGACGGTAGGATTCTTTTTCTTTCTCTCCACTTTGACGAAGCCTTCCTCATCACACTTCTTGTCCTGCCGAGGACGTGGAGGTTCATGTAGCGGCAGCGGCGGCGGTGGCATACGCGCGCGAAGTCGGTGCGCGTTGCGTCATCGGCTCCGTCACAGAGAGGGAGCGAGCGGAGGGGCGCGGGGCGCTGCAAGCGGGGGAACCAGCGGCGGCGGAGCGCGGGGTGTCACACGCAGTGACCTGCGTCATCGGCAACGCCGATTCCGGACTGCTGACAGATGCAACTTGCGCTCCACGAAGGCTCGTGTTCGCTTTAGACGCATTGAACTCTGGTGACCCACATACTAAGTTATTACTTTTTATAAGTAATATTTCTGTACGAAGTTCACTTATTGTAGTGTTTGATGCATCTAGCTTCCTCTGGACATCAGCGAGGCTTGATTTCAGGAACGAGATGTCCTTCAGCAACCTGCTTACGTCGACGTGGTCGAACCCGATGCTTGGCAATTTGTGAAGTTCTTTTGCCACAAATGCGGGAACATCGTCCGGGTCGGTCTCCTTCAGTAGGGTGACGATGTCCTGGAGACTTTTTTCACCACCATCCCCCCTGCGGGAAGGCATCTGCGCGGTCTTCCCGAGCGTCTGGTACAGTAACGCCTTTCCGCTACTTATCTCTTCCTGGGTGAAGCCAGACTTGCAGATTTTCAAGATGCTGACTTCATCCATCGTGTCGATGGCGTGTTGGATGAACGCCGACAACTCATTGGCTATGAGTTTTTCGGAACCCATAGCCATAGTGACGTGCAGCAGCAAGCGCCGCGCGGATCGCGAATTAAATTTAATTCAATACGGTAATGCGAGATACGTCCGTTTCCGAGCGCGCTTCATTACGTCATGAATCTCGCATTGTGTAAAATAGCAACTTAGTTTGCTCCGTGGGCCAAGTGTGGTTATAATTATTTTTCATGGGCCGATATTATGAAACATAAAAATCTCATCCTTTAATATAAAAATTTCGCGATTTTATTTTTTTAATTGTATTTTTTTTTTAGAAAAAAATGCCACAAATAAAAATGTATCTTAGTTACAAAGAAAAGTTAAATCAAAAAGTTTGTAACAAAAAGACCTACACTGAAAATAAGAATGTCTTTTTGTATCATATCACATTCGTAACCTTGATTGGATATTCCGTCGTGGGGAATCGAATTGTCAATCGAGTACACAGTATTGCCAATTTCCGATCGAATCGTATCGAATAACGATACAATTTCATGTATTACGTGTTGTAATGGCTACTGATCGGACTGTATTGAATTTATCAATTTATCTTTATCGGGTTGTTCCGTCTTCATCCCACGACTTCTCATCCTAATCCTCACACATACTAAACCTACAACATTTTTTTATATTTTTTTCTTTATTCATCCTAAATGTATGCCTTGTTCATCCTAAAGCAAATTTTACCAAAAAAGTACGAACTGCAAAACAATTTATGTTTACGGTAGAAATACTTCAAGATTATAAATAATTAAATGGACATATAAATGAGTTAGGTACATGAACTTCGTGCATATTCGGACCTTCGGAAGTGACGTCATCAATTAAAAGTAGAAGTGCGAGAGAAAACATGAAGCGTGTCTCATTCGCACTTTTTATTGCACCGTCTACCGCGAAAATCTTTGAAATTACTATGCCGTCCTGGCAGCTCCTTATGTCCATTGAATAAAGTTATAGAATAGAAAAGCTATGATTTTGAAAGCTGTCAGGAACTCATTATCTCTACAGACACACGTATTTTTTTAAAGCTTATATGGTATTAGAGAGAAAGAAATGCCTGCCTCTATATCTATCTTCACCCTAAAACCAGTTTCAGTTGTTTTAACGACTTCGCAAATCATTATACAGTGTGTCCGGTCACGACCTAGCGATAATTTAAGGTTACAAAATATACCTAATTTCATCGACAAAAACACCCATATATGGGGGTCTACCTCCCCTCCTGTCGGAATAGCCGCCATTTAATTTTTTTTTCATTCTTGTAGATACCTCTGCTGAAAGATGCCGATTTCTCTGGACAGAAAGATCCTAAATATGTAAAAAAAATGTTATTTTAAAGGTAGAAATAGCAACTATCAAATAAAAATAAACATTATGGAAAATTTTCCCTACAAAATATCTTAAAACCTTTACAATGCTAATTTAAGTGAAAAAAATTGACTGTTTTTTATATTTTTCTTAACATATTTCAAAAACTAGCACATTGATACTAATTTTTTTACTACTGTCCTAATACTCAAGGATATTACTTACAAATTGACGTTAAAATTATTGTTTTTAATTGCATAACTCGAGAGTTAGGGCTGTTTGAACATGACCCTTTTGCGAGGGTCATGAATGTAGTGCGCTATTAATTTATCTAACAAACATTTATCTTCGATACCTGAGCCTGATCAAACGTAATTTTTTGTCCTACTTATTCACTGCTCTAAAATAATACAAATAATTTTCCGTCCTTGTCACATAAACCCTATTCAATGTAGCAGCTAGCTCTACATGGGTTTGGGACCCTCACAAAAGGGTCATATTCAAACAGCCCTAACTCTCGAGTTATGCAATTAAAAACAATAATGTTAACGTCAATTTGTAAGTAATATCCTTGAGTATTAGGAAAGTACTAAAAAAATTAGTATCAATGTGCTAGTTTTTGAAATATGTTAGGAAAAATATACAAATATTTTTACATATGTAGGATCTTTCTGTCCAGAGAAATCGGCATCTTTCAGCAGAGGTATCTACAAGAATGAAAAAAAAATTAAATGGCGACCATTCCGACAGGAGGGGAGGTAGACCCCCATATATGGGTGTTTTTGTCGATGAAATTAGGTATATTTTGTAACCTTAAATTATCGCTAGGTCATGACCAGACACACTGTATAAGTTATATGATCTGTATTTTTATATTGATATGATTCTTTATAATTTTAAAGTTTATAATGTAATATTCTATTAAAAATATTATGGGCATTGTTTGTACCTTATAAAAATATGTTATCTTTAATCAAGCAAAAGTAAAAAATATATATGATTAGGTACTTAGTTCGTCTTAAAAATTAATATTGTGATAAAAGATTTTGCATGATTTTATTCTTAGTTTAAATATATAATATCATCAAATTTTGTTCCATTTTATTAAATAGAACCATATCAAATAAAAAATTACTCTGCTTCGAAATTTTCTTATAATCGTATTTTTGTTCAGACCGTACACAAATTTTAAACTTTTTTAGTTTTTTTTTTTAAATAGTATGAGCAAGGCATATCGATAGGTATTAAAAATGAGATTTTTGCTGTAGGATGAATACGGCACATTAATAGGATTAGCGAAGAAAAAATAATGAGTAGGATGAGACGTCATAGGATGAACACGGAACAACCCAATTTATCTTCTTCTAAATAAACAACTCGTAGTTATGTTATTCCATATTAATATAGATTACCGAATAATCATCATCACACCTCCGTGTAGTGAGCTCTCCTCTGGGTGACGAGGAAGTTTACGCCGTAAGCCCTCAAGCTGGCCCAGTGCTGGTTGGTGGATGCTAGAATTTTCAGGGTGCCAAAATGATTTCTGACAAATAAAACAAGTTAACAAGCATACGGGACCGACTGCTTAACGTGCGCTCCGAAGCACGAAAGTCGCCGTGAGAAATAAATGATCGGCGGCGCGGTCACCCATCCTAATATCGAATAAAACTGCGTATAATGAGAATGAAATGTCATAAAACTTATAGTAAATGCCTCTCAGAACGATTACCAATAAAAATGAACAGTCGTATAGTGCCTATCTTCAACAAAATAAAAACTATTAATGTTAAAAATACTTTTTTAGTGTTTCTTTGAATATGGTTAATTTAAAGCAGTATATTGTATTATATATTTAGAATAAACTGACCATTAGCTTTCATTTCATACCTTTATTATTGAAATCAGAAATTATTTGTTTTAATGTTTATTTTAAGACGCCATCTTGACACATGAATCCAATATTACTCGCGCAGTTAATGCGAATCTTTTGATACCTCATTTGTTTAAATCCGACCTGCAGTTCAACAGAAATCAGGGAACAAGAAACAGACATATCTGCATACATACATAGCGCTGAAAACATAACCCTCCTATGCGTGCCGTAGCCGGGTAAAAATAAAAATTTGCTCTTTATTAAAAAAATATTATATCATCAGTAACAGGATATATCTAAAAGTTACATTTGAAGAGTATATAACGATTCTACTTAGAACATTTTATATGTATAAAGGCTATATTTTGACGACCGGCTGGTGTAGCGGTAACATACATTGCCTTCTATGCCAGAGGTCGTGGGTTCGAATCCCGGAGGCGGCGGATATTTGTGTGATGAACACAGATATTAGTCGTCAAGTCATGGATGTTTATATGTTTATTTAAGTTTATTCTAATAAAAAATATGTATTTATTCAATATGTATGTGTATATATTTCTTAAGTATATCAGTTATCTAGTATCCATAACACAAGTTCTTTAAGAAACTTAATTTGGGCTAGATAATGTTGCGTGAGTGTCAGAAATATTTATTTAATATTTATTTTATTTATATTGGAATTCATATAAAATGGTGAAATCATTCTTGAAAAAGATGTCTAAGAAGCTTGTAAAACCATAACGTAGCGTTTTATATTTTGACTTTTGAACAAAAAATCATACTTAGATTATTTAAAATTTAAAAGAAAAACTGTTCTATAAGAACTTGAAACTGTAAATAACACTTTTCATTTTAGTATGGACGTCTGGCCAGCACCTGTGCCACACAAAATAGTTGTATAATACCATTATAAAAACAGCTAAAATAACTGTTGATTAAATTGTTAGTCACTTTTCGTGTACAACTTCTTTAATCGACAATAACCACAGGTGACTGACGACAACGCCATATTTAAGTCAAATTTTCACTGAAATGCCTATATTTTTGATTTCTGCCAGGACGTAAAAAAATAATTTCTTTAAAAAAAAAACTAGAAAAAGAAACTGAATTCATAAAATATTGTATATTTTTGATAGATTAGTGCAGTAGTGGTGAAGCAGTAGTGGTGAAATTTCACTTGCGTACATTATGTTGACCTTTCAGGATCATCTCTCATTAACCGTTTATAACTTTTTGTTTAAAAACTCGTATGCTTCGAAGTAATTATATATTTTTTAAGCTTATGTTATTTTTATACATTGTAAGAACAACAAAAAAACTTCTATAGGTTTGGAACACAGTTTATTGATAGATAGTATGTACAAGCAGAAAGTACTTACGACCATTTTGTATAACTCTGGAGATTTATGGCAATAACGTCATTTTGTTTTTTCATTTGTACACCTAAATTACTGATTCAACTTTAATTGTGGTATTTTTGTTTGATTCGTGGATAATTTCCACAATCCTAAAACTTGGCACAGGTTGCGGCCAGGAATGTAACGGAACCTTTTGATTTACTTTTCCGCTCATGGTTAAAATGAATTAATCTAAAGTATCTTCCATGCTGGACTGGGAGCGAATGAAAAACATAGAATGTGCCTGCTTCTCTTCCTGGTCAAACTGTAAAAGTTAGTTCAGGGACAGAGGTTTTATTGGCATTTTTGCGGGCGACTCTCTCTATCATAATAATACTCTGCTGTTCTGCCTACCCCATTAGGGATACAGGCGTGAAGTTATGTATGTGTGTAATTTAAAGTGATTACCAAAAGTTATATAATCTCAAAAACCTCAACATATCCTATGAACATTGCCTCCACAGCACCATTAAATCTCTGCGTTGTAATCCTCCAGTTTGCCACCTGTCCCTTGGCACTAATTGAAGGCAGGGCTCAATTACCGGTAGATACTGGTCGGCAATCCCTTAAGGTCAGGCTTTGATGTTGAGATCGAATTACAGTCTTGGAAAACACGACTATTTGCGTAGTACCTACTTCTGTACATTCGCTCACATATTCTGTATTTTTCGTTTTTGTTTAAAATTTAGGATAATTTTTTTGAAAAAGATGGCAAAAATAAATAAAAATACCCTTAGTAACCTTCTTGACACAGACTTTATGAACGTCAGAATGAGCTTGGAACTTTAGAAAAAAACTAGTCTTGAATGTTAATGTTTTGATCATCCGCTCCAAATGCAGCCTTGATGCTGACCACGATCCTCAGACATGAGGTACCGACCCAAGAGAGAGAGAATGTTAATGTCAGGTCATACATAGTCAAACTCATTCACATGGTGATTTACAATCGATGTTAGTAAATAAGTTTGATTTGAGCTTTTAATTATATAAAGTATTTCTTTCTCTTTACTACATAACTTACGTATTAAACAAAAAGTGGAGAACAATTTAAGTACAATTTTGCCTTCCTATTGAAAACAATTAGTGTATAAACGCGCAAGACGCGTTGCTATTGTATTTAGCAAGGCACTACAAAACCAGACTAAATCAAATATATTACATACAACACAGTTAGTGTGTTTGGGAAAGTATTAAGTTCAATTAGTGTTAAATATGTTTTAAGAGTACACACTATAAGATTATAACTACATTTTTTATTAATAAGGCAGTGGTTTCATTTCTTTGATCCCTTGTTATTTATCCTTTAATGGTGACATAACTAAATCACAGAAAGAAACTTATGAAATCTATATTAATTTACTGTTTGCCGAAAGATTCATGACGGAAATTACCTATAAATAACAATGACATTACAAGCGGGAACTATTTATATAAAAAGATACATAATCTCGAACATATTTTTCATAATTTCCTCGACACAAAAGATATAAGGTAAACTTTTTAAGTATAATAAAGATTGAGTTTTATGTGTATTTGTATTGATTGAATTACACTTAAAATTTTGAGTAGCAACTTAAAAAATATATTTTAACACGAAAACAGTAAAAGTGATCAGTAGATAATTGGGCGAATCCAGGAAAAAATAAAACTTTTGATTCAATTCATAAAAAGAAAACCCTTTCGGCAATGATTGTACCTTTAAATCAGTTCCTCGGCTATAACTCCTCAAGCTCGTTATGTTGCTAAGACAAAGCTCAGTTCCACAGTAAACCTACAGTTTTATCGTCACTAAAACTTCTGATTTTCGGTTTAGTAAGGGTTGGCTTTAGGTGGAAATAAGAGACAGGAATGACCAAGAAAGTTTGAGCGATGGAACAAGTTGCGTGGTAAATTATAGCTTTGGTTCTGAATATTGTGCTTTCGGATTATGTTGCCTATTATATAATAATTGAGTTTTTTATTGTTTTTTTTTACCCAGATTTCTATGAAGAATTTACCAATATACGATTTGGAAGCACCAAAAACATTATGTTCAAATCGTATATCAATTTTGCAGTTTATTTATCGGTTTCGTACAAACAGACGTGGCAGTGGTTTTGATTTATACTGCGTGTAGGTATGTATATAAATAGGTCCGGATTAATTGGTTTGAGTTTGGGTAGCGACCTTTTCTGAGTTGGCTCAAGTTTAACACCACCTGTTACTGTTTTGAGGTTTGATAAGTCTCGTGGTTTGACACATATTTGAGGTCACATGGTTTAGTGTTGGTAATCTTTAAAACAGATAAGTCTTCAAAGGTTAACCGCATTTTCAAACCTAAGCAGTAATAAATCTGGAAGTAAATAAAAAGTAGAAGAATCATTTGTTTAAAAGTGCCTAAGAATTAGCCAAAGCGCCTACAATTCAAAGCGCCTACAACCACTAACAACTTTGCCTGAGGCAGTTAAATTAGAAGAACAGCAGACTTTTCTACCTTTATGCTTTGGGAAGCAATAATTTATTCTACTTTCTTTATCTTAATGTATAAAACTCTTCCGTTACTCACTGAGTGACTGACAGACAACGTACAGCCAAAACTTTTAGCCGTAGACAGCTGAAATTTGAAACATACAATCCTTAGAGGTTGTGCGGAGCACTAAGGAAGGAATTTTCGACATTCCCACGGGAACGGGAGTTATTGTACTTTTTATAGTGTATGAAAAATCTTATTCCTTGAGTGTACGGATATGATACTTGGCATAAAGGTTCATCAAAGAGTGACTGGTTGTGTCATGAAAGGAATTCCCGAAATTCCCACGGAAACGGGAAATATATGATGTTTTAGTTTGTATGAATTTTATTCATTGATTGCATGGATATATTTGGTATAAAGGTTCTTCAATAAGTGTCTGTTTGTATTATGTAAGGAATTTCCGAAATTCCCACGGGAAGGGGTTGGACTCTTAAGTTTGTATGAAAAATCTTATTCCTTTAGTGCACGGATGTGATACTTGGCATAAAGGTTTTTCAAAGAGTGGCTTGTAGTGTTATGAAAAGAATTCCCAAAATTCCCACGGCATAAAGGTTTTTTGATGAGTGACTGGTTGTGTTAATTATAAACAATGTTTATACGCGTACGAAGTCGCGGGCAAAAGCTAGTTTTATATAAACCAAGATAACATTTAGCAACAATTAATGATCCGAACTTTGTTTTCCGGCTTCAATATGCAGGCATTTAAAATGCGACTTAAAATTTTCAGAAACCAACAGTATCAGACAACGGTCGCCTTTCCGTATGCACAGGGGATCGGAAAGCCAGCATCGTGTCTTCCATCTACCAAGACATTTCTCCAACCAGACAGAGAGACAACATCAGCCCTGCTCCATCACAAAACAGCTTTGTAGAAGAGACGAATAAAGTGATGCGAGCTGAGTCCATGAGAGTTGGTGGAGGTTGGTCGAAAAAATACAAATAATTATCCCAACTAGTAACTAAAAATGTAGTCCCAAAATAAACTTTCTAAAGCATGAAGACTAAACATGAGGTAGTACTTAATCACTAACCGTCTTACTACAAAAAATTAGGCGCCTGTTCAACCCAGGTTTAATTTTTTTTTACTAGGACTTTTTTTCTAAACTAGGGTTGAACAGGCTTAATAAACCCGGAGTAAGGTTGGATTAAAGTAACGTTCATTTTTAATTTTTCACTGAGGCTTATGCCCTTTGCATAATCCTGTTTGGCCTAATATAAAATAATAAAATATTTTAGCAGGGTAATACTTACCAAATGAAAGCTCGATACAAAAATTGGAACAGATTTTCACAATGCATTGTGTCATCGAGGCCCATGATAGACATCAGTACCTAAATAAATATCATCATCATCATCATCACAACTCTTTGTAATGAGCCCACTGCAGGGCATGAGTCTCTCCCCTGGGTGAAGAGGAGGTATAGGCCGTAATCCACCAAGCTGGCCCAGTGCTGGGTGGTGGATGCCAGAATTTTTAGGGCGCCTAGATGGCTTCTGACAAACCCTAACGACTACTATATACAAGTATACAGCACCCGGGACCGACTGCTTAACGTGCCCTCCGAAGCACGGAAGTGGTCGTGAGATATGAATGGTCGGCGGTCACCCATCCAAGTACCGACCGCGCCGAACGTTGCTTAACCTGTGATATCGTATGATTCACACAGTAACCACGGCGCCACGACGACTTCTATCTTAAAATTTAAAATAAAAAAATATAATAAATAAATATAAAAATCTGAAAAAATATATGCAATGTGGTTTTTTAGGACAAAAATGAAAAAGATGTAATTTATTTGCTTTAGCAGATATTATTTGACAAAATATGGCCAATATATAACTCATGACATCATAGGGTATTCCGGACAAGCAAGCATGGCGAACGTATCATAGGCGTTCCAGTTGTGTCGGCTATGGCTCTTTAGTTTGACATATTTTTATTTCAAATATAATCAAAAACAAAGGAAACGAAAAGTTCGCTAGAGAAGATGGTGTATGTTATTTTTTTTTCTTTGTGGTTTACATCCTTCGGATAAAAAGATATCTCTCGAGGCATGTCCCATCGTGTAAATAAGTCGCAAGCCCTTGCCGCAAGCTCCCAAGCCAAGCGAAACCACAAATAAATGGGGTATAGCAACAAGGAAGAGTTGTGATGTTTAGGATAAAAAATAATCTAACCCAATAAATGAGCAAAAGAAGCATACGTAAAGTTTTCAATATCTTGATGCTTAAGTGAATCATGATCTATATGTATGTGCCATATTATATCGACTTATTCTGTCTGAATATTTTAATTGTTTCCCTTCTTATTTATTTTCATTTTTTATATTACATTATTATTGTTATTTATTATATCTTAAATTAAGTATCGGTTCGGCTACGCCTCCTGTGCTTTCCGTCTATCCTACTCCTACTAATATTATAATTGTGGAAGTGAGGATGAATAGAACTAGTCTACTAATTAAATATGGCTACGTCATTTATAACTCTTCTTGCGCGATTTAATCGACGTACAGCGACATCTATCGAATAAAAGCAAACTAAAATTTTATTTTGTATATTATAAATGTAAAAGTTAGGATGTATGCATGTCTGGATGTTTGTTCCTCAATCACGGCAAAACGGCTTAATGGATTTGGATGAAATTTGGCATAGTGGTAGTTTACAGTCAGGAATAACAAATAGGCTACTTTTATCTCGATATTCTTGCTAAATGGCGCGGGTAAAACCGCGCGAAACGGCTAGTTATAAACAATTTCAATGGGCTGGTGTTAGTTTTAGTGCTCGTTTTCAGCCTTTATTAATAAGAAAAAAACTTTTACTTACAAAACTAACATGTTTCAGTCAAAACATTTTCAGACCTAAGTCGAAGAGCTTCAGTAAGAGTGGAAGGTCCAAAGTCCGTCGCTTTTGAAGGAGCTACCAGTCCCGGTGATGTTATCGGGAATGGCTCAGTAGTCTTCCCTAAACCAAAGAGCAGAAGTGGAAGCATTATTGGAGCCATTAGTCCAATTATGGGGACGGGTAATAAAAATAACCTGTTATTCTATTTTTTTTTTCTTTTTGACGTTAACTGAACCCGCCTCTGACCTCAATCTTACCTGATGGTAAGTAAGGATGAGGTCGAAGACGGGTTTTGTACGGAACTGGCTTCATAACCGTTTCCGGAATAAGTTTTTATATGTATAAAGGGTGGTCGCTGGGCATGCGAACCTTGAAGGGTTTCATCTTTCAAGCGAAGGTCATTCGGATTAGTCACTTTTACCTACGATAGCTTATCTAGGTGGTAAAGGTACAATATTTTTAAGCTTTTGCATTTAATTACATATGCTCAATTATTCTTAAATTACTGAAAAAATATGCTTAAGAAAATCACGTGACCAAGACTCGAACCTGGGACCTCCCGTTTGCCGGACGAGTGCTCTTCCACTGAGCTACTAGTCATCGAAATTACTTAGCATATTCAATTTTACGTTATATTGCCAACGCAGCTCCATCTAATGGTATGGCTTTGCAGCTAAACCGACTTAAGTCAGGTGATTTTTAAGTGGTAAGGCTAAGCGGAAACATTTTTACATATTTTGTTACATCTAAAAATATTTAGCGAATTCAACCGTTTATTTTATCGTGTATGAAATATTCAGTACTAAGAAGATCAAGAAACTTGTTAACAAGTGGCGCTAGATTTTGAATATTGATATTGTAAAACTTTTTTAAATCTTTTCTCCCAACAGAAAGTTGTCTAGACTTGTCAAACAGTTTGGAAGCAAGATCTACTCTGTTTTCTAGGATGATAAGTACAATATCCTCTGAATCCCTGGGTTAGTTAGTTAGTTCAATGCACTTGAGTGATTGATTTTGTGAACTTGCATTTGATTTGAAATATATTAACTTTTGTTCACCTGCGTCAAATTCAATCCTTATAATATTCAATGTTTTAACTGTTTGTCTAGGACTCAGCCCAATCTAATATATAAAATTCTCGTGTCACAGTTTTCGTTGCCATACTCCTCCGAAACGGCTTGACCGATTTTGATGACATTTTTTGTGCTTATCCGGTATCTATGAGAATCGGCCATCAACTATTTTTTTTTAAATTTCTATGGCAAAACAACGTTTGCCGGGTCAGCTAGTTTTTTTATTAAATATATATAACGTGAAAGATTTCATTTATAATTGGGATTACATACGTGTATTGGAAACGTTAGTAGAATAGCTTGTGATTTCTGTTTATGATTGTTTGTGAGTTTTGTTTGAATTGAATTATTTTGTTATAGATTTTACTAGATATAGAATCATGACCACCATGCCATACATGGTATGCGTACACAGTCTTCATTATACCATGTGGTTTTATTGGTTCCTTATCTTATGTGAATAATCGAACATTATTAATTTTAGTATTGCATCACAGTGTAACGAAAAGTTCCATAGGTCATCACAAGAACTTGACTGATAAAGATCATTAAAGAACCCTGCTAATTAAAAACACAAGTAATTTTAAATTCTTTCTGGTATTTTTAGCAACACCAGGAGTACCTTCCAGATCTCGGCCATCAAGTAAAATGACAAAGTATGTAGAATGCTGGGGAGCCGATAAACCTTTTGCGAATATAACAGATTCTACGTTAGCGAAAAATATTGGTATTTCTGTAAGTATTAGTTTTATTGTTGTTTTTACAATCTTAGGTCTATGAGAAGATTTTCAAGTTTTTCTGTCTGTCACCAAAGGACGATGCATAATTTTGGTACCCATCTCTAATAGCCATATCGGATACGTCGTTGGATAGGTCTTAGTAACCTGAATCAAAGTTACTATTACACCAAGTTCTAAATGTCAGATTATACAAATAACACGCATTTGCATGTACACTGTAATGTTTTAATTAATTTTATCTTTCGTTGCACCTTTGTACTATTAAAATGCTAGTGGGTCAGCAGTGGACTCCGAATAGTTTTTTACGTTGACCGGCCGGCTTTCTCTTGGACTATTGGTGATATTTATATTGATGACACTATAATAAGCCAGGAGACAAAAATAGCAGGTCACCTATAGCATAGATTGTAAGCGACACCGACGCCCTGATATCCTGTTTCACACCAGAATTCTTTTAATTTTGCCTTTGGAGAATCAATATAATGTGATTTGATTGTGATTAATTATATTAGGTTGGCTTGGACTCAAAATCAAGACAGGCTCCATACCAATTCTTGTTCTAGAAGATGAACTCTTTTCAACGATATATCACACGTCATATCAATTGAAGCACCCGCTTCCGATATAAGTACATTTCTGGTATTCACATTCCTCGAAATGAATACCAAAAATCGATACTTTTATCGGACTTTAATTGGGATACTTTTATCGGAATGATTTACTATCGCCACACAAATAAAAAATGTGAATTGGGCCCCAGGTCTCATACAAAGTTATGCATCGTCCTTTAGGTTTGTTTAGGAATAGGATTTCTGTTTTGATCCCACACAGCAACTGTATAGTTATCGCCGTTACTCTCTAAGTGACATTGACCTTTCATATAAGTCCCACAGTTGTCTTAGTATGGTAATGTAAATGAAGTTGTGGAATTTGCAAGATTGGTTCAAGAATTGGCAACATTTGAAAAATTAATGCAATTTTAAATGCACTGTTTTTAAAGTTTAATTATTTTCTATTTTATTTTCAGAGTTTGGCTATGATTGAACAAAATCTTTTACCTCAAAGGACAACTTGTTGTGATTGCTGGTAAGTAAAGTTTTTTGAAGGTAGGCAAAGTTTTGGAATTTTTAAATACGTTGAAGCGGCGCAAACTTCTATACCTGGGTCAAATCATGAGACAGGAGAAGTATGAACTTTTGCAGCTTATAATACAGGGGAAAATACAAGGACGCCGCAGACCAGGCAGACGCAAAACATCTTGGCTCAAAAACCTGCGTGAATGGTTCGGGATGAGCACTCGGTCATTGTTTAGAGCGGCCGTCGATAAAGTTAAAATCGCCATGATGATCGCTGACCTCCGATAGGAGATGGCACCTAAAGAAGAAAGTTTTTTGATTTTTGTGGCCTTAGACAAAGACCCTTTCTGAATTGAAGGGTCAGAAAATCATAAGAGAAACCTCTAGTGTAGTTTGGTGTACAACACAAAGTCGTTTATGACAATTTACCTTAGTTAGACAATAAATACAAAGATGCAGCCCAAAACAGGTTTTAATAAAAAGATAGGCCGTTTTTTTATAAAATTATCATGACTTTAGTTGCGATTTAAGGGGAAAATCATATAAGGCTGGTTTATATGCAAAAAAATCACTCCGATGAGTTCATTTTAACTTTGCGGCAGGCGATTCTGGATTTACCATGTGTAAAATATTTAAAGATAAATTGAACTATTAATCAATTTATATTTTGCTCATGTTCTGTACTTTCTACCTTCTTATCAGAACAATAAAGTGTAATTCTATTATTTCCCAGCTCAAGCACTAACAGCTCAGAAGGAATGAACCGCCTCACCCTCTGGTTCAAGCGCAGTACTCAGGAACATCAGTTCCGCAACCAGCGCGACGACCAGTTCAAGTACAACGTGGGATGTGCCGCGTTGTTACTGGCTTTGCTGGCGTTTATACAGCTGTTGACGGTTTCTAAGTAAGTATTTTATAAAGAAATTTTCCCAAAAAACCCAATTTAAGCCTTCCTAAAACTAGCCCTATAAAACTCTGTTTAAAATAAAATTTGGCTTCGTAAGTGACTTTCGGGCACATAAGCGAAGACACAGTTAGGGCAACTGAAAGGGTTTCATCGTCAACGGATACGTCTTGAAGGACATCATTATCATTGTAGAAAATAATAAATAAGGGACCCAAACTAACAGTTTGTAGCCCCAAAGGCCACCAGTAAATTGAGTACAATACGTACTCAATTTCTAAATTTTAAAACTCATAGCCGTAAAGTTAATATTCCTAGAGCAAAGTATAACCTGAAGCACGCGTGCTTTGATACGATGTGTGCGTCACCGTGACAAGTTACACCAATGGATCAGAACTGAGCCTGATAATATAGGCTTGCATAAGCGATACCGTAGCTTCCTGAGCAATCCTCGGAAGGAATGAACCGCCTCACCCTCTGGTTCAGGCGTAGTACTCAGGAACATCAGTTCCGCAACCAGCGCGACGACCAGTTCTAGAACAACGTGGGATGTGCCGCGTTGTTACTGGCGTTACTTGCGTTTATACAGCTGTTGACGGTTTCCAAGTAAGTATTGAGGAAAGAAGTCGTTGTGGCACCGTGGTTACTGTGCATATCAGCGCGGCCGGTATTTGGATGGGGGACCGCCAATCATTTATTTCTCACGACTACTTTCGTTTGTTGTAGTTAGGGTTTGGCAGAAGTTACTTCGGCACCATTAAAGTTCTGACATGCACCAACCAGCATTGGGCCAGCTTAGTGGATTATGGCTTAAATCTCCTCGTCACCCAGAGGAGAGATTCAAAGCCTTGCAGTGGGCTCATTACATGGAGTTGCGATGCTGATAATTGAGGATTAATTAATAAACGACCCAAAGTACACCAATTATGTGGCCCTCAGTAAGCTTTTACATCCTCTCAATGCAAACCAGACCTGAGCCAGCTTAGAAAGCATGTTTCCTAAACTCACCTCGTTGAAATTTGAACTCAGAATCTCTCACGTCGCAGTTCTCATTTGACCACTGCGACAAGAGGGCCGCCGTGTCCATAAGTTAATGTTTTATGTTACAGTGCCTAATAGAAAATAATATACAAATGTCTTTAAAAAATATTGTTATATCCTTCCTAAACCCGTGTGCTTTCATCTTCGACCTCAACGTCACTTGCCATCAGGTGAGATTGAGGTCAAACGCGGGTTTAGTCACTTATAAAAAAAAAAACAATTCGAGTCCAAATCATCAATTCACCAATAAAATAGTGACTTGAAATATTCTTATCTAAGCATATTGTTATACTCCAATTTGCCTCTACTTGATGGTGACATCGGGTTCATCTGGCTAGCGATAATCTGCATATAAAATCTGCCGTCAAACGTCATCACATTCGTCAGTGATGTGTTTCGGCAAAATTAAAATAAGAGCTGGTTCCTTCCTATCTGTGCTATCTTCGATCTTATGTTCTCTTACCATCAGGTGAGATTGAAGTCAAACACTATCTTATTTTTTTATAAGAAAAGGATGACCGCAATAATAATAATTTAGCTGTACGAGGCTAAGTATACGAGTCGAAATCGTACTTATCCATTTTACCAAAGAAATCTTCCTATCCTTTACAGAGGCCTCATAGTGTACGTGTCATTCGGGCCGAGCCTTCTGGCGATGGCAGTCTTCGTACATCTATCATGGAGCTCCACACACTGCGAGCACTCTCCACTTCCCACCGCTGGCGACTGCGCCGCGCACTGCGGGAAGCCTGGACAGGTCAGGGGACACTTTAACTATAATGTAATATTACACTATACTGTAATGTTACGTACATACTACATGGGCGGCTTGCCCCGCCCCGACATAGTGTACCACAGTTCATATAAAATGTATTCGAGTGTCTCAACATAGGGTGCACATACCTTAATAGTCCGTCCAGAGCCTGTCTCGCGCACATCACGCGCCTCATAACTAATTTTGCAAAGTTTCTACATCATGGTTTCGAATAAAACAGAAAAAACTGTCTCGCGACATTATTGGTGTTGCCAGTAATTTAAATGAGTTTACCCTAAAGAATGGGTAATTATTGTTGTCATTAGAGTAGAAATAAACCACGATCGCTAATAAAATGTTTCACTAATCATGATTTAAAATTTAACTTAACGAGTTTTGAAAGTGATTATTTAACTTAGAGGTTTATGTTAGAGTAATAGAAGAACTTAGAGGTTTATGTTAGAGTAATAAAATAACTTAGAGGTTGATGTTAGTGTAATAAAATAACATAGCTAATTATGGTAATAGTTTAATAGTAAAATAAATTGTATTAATTAATGATTAAAAATGTAAGTAAGGGAGCATACAAAATTGTTAATTAACATAACTTTCCTTAATATCTAAATCAGAAAAACCTAAAAACGAATGTCATATTCCTTACACTCTAATATCTTCAGATTCTTCCATCAGTGTTGACTCATTATCAGTCTCATCTTCTGCTGCTAGAAATTCAACTGGATCCTGATTCAATAATGCCCCATAAAATTGCAAAAACTCAAGGTCTTGCCACTTCTCACCAAAATGCTTCGTGAGAAGAGCCCGCACGTCTTTCAGTTTAGCAGGGTTAACTGGATGACCAATACCAATTCTAAGTGGGTTCATGTGGATCAAGGTTTTGTTTTTCTTTAATATACTTCCATAATTAACATTTTGTGATACATACTGACTCTCTCCTTTCACAACGATACGACCGTTGCCGTCTTTCATAATTGTAAATAGTTTTGTCTCTTTGAAACCGAAGTGCCAGGATCCAGGTGGTTTTAGAGTTAGTTTCACTGATTGTTTCCAATCATAACATTGAAATTCGTGACCCAAACGCAGAACAGTTCCATAGACTGCGAAGTGCTTTAAATATTCGTCCGGTACTAATATAATCTCATCTTTTCTTATTTGCCGTTCAATATTCCCAAAAATCCTATCAGGAGGAAGAAAACTATGCCCGACTATAGGAAATATCACAGAAATTTTTTGTATGTGATTAGGGGCCTTTACTTTGAGCCAGTAAGACAACATACCAAAAAGGATTGAATTTTTGTTTTGGCCCCCACAGCCATCACACATGAGACGTACGTGATCCACGTTTTCTGGATACTCTGTATTTATGAGTCTATGATACACTGCAGACGCTATTTGATTGGCTCCTTTTGGAGCTTCTGACTCAAGCCAAGTATACATAAATGTATTGCTTGGACTTTGTTTAGCACGTGACGAGCCTTGACAAATTGTGAAGTTGTACACATACAACTGTCTGCTGTAGTAGGTAGCTTGGTCTGGTAGCTTCGGTACAGGCAAATTTTTTTGACAGTCAAATGTAAAGGTTATCTCATTGTCGTTTTGCACGCCAAGATTTTTGTAAAACCATTTTGCTCGAAGCTTATGCACCCGGAGCTGGGCCATCAAAATAATTTTACGGCTTTGGACCTTTTCATTTTTTATAAGCTCTTTCATTTCGGCACACTTTGAACAGGCATCTGTGGCTGGCGTTTTGAAACTCAAGTTAAACTTGGTAGTAAAAATGCGTCGAAAAAACTCGTATTTTACTGAATTTTCATGTGTATTATTGTAAGTTCTCCACAGCTTGCGAATACTGAGGTCACTGCTCAGATATTGAACTTTAGATCTTCCTCGTGTGTAATGAGATTCCACTGATTTCAATTCTTTTATGAACTTCTTAACTGATTCCGTGCGACCAGCATATTTGCTAGACCTTCTATCTCCACCACGGTTTTCTTTTGGCAGTGACATTGATGTTAAATTTTGTTTACATATTCTTTGAATGCGATCTTTGGATATACCAAGAACTGACGTCATAAATTTTTGACACACCTTGATTAGTTTTACTTTTCGTCCTTGCTCTGTATTTTCTGTTTTAGGTATTAAATATGTAATAGTTTGTTTCCTTTTGGTATTGCTACTTTTTTTATTTGGAGTCTTAGCAGAGCAATATTTTAACAAGAAAGTATCTTGTTTGATTTTATCAGAATTTTCATAAAAATGTCTATGAAATCGACTTACATCTTGAATCACTAACTCGTCACATCGATATCGCTGCTTTTTATTACCATGTTCACACTTAGGTAGCCTGGGTAACCTTTTTGACTTGTGTCTGAAACAAAAAAAACCTTATTATTATCATTCTCGTCCGACAAACTGGACTTACAAAATGTTGTACTATAACCCATGTTAATGGGTAGCTAACAAGAACGTCAAGTCAATTTAAGATATTAAATAAAAAATATCCGGGAAATCTAAAATTAAATGTTGGGAACACTGCTGCAATAATAAATAACATTTGAACGAAAAGTTTTAAGGTTATGTATTGTTTATTCTTACCTTTCAATTTTTGCCTTCTCTCGTTTCCACGATGATTTGTCTTTTATCTTTTTACGACCCTTCCCGGGAGCTGCGAAATTTACAACTTGTTCTTGGTGGTCTCCCATTTTAATATTTAAATCAAAAAAATTGTAACAACAACTTCACACCACAGCGTAGCTGACAGAACTGAACACTAACAAGATGGCGGTCTTTGTTGGTGGACACAAGTAACATAGAGACTTTTGCAAGTGACATTTGAGTAAGCGGTTTTTGCAACTGTAACTTGTTTTAACTTAGAGAGTTTTGAAACAGGATCCACTTTTTATTTAAATTTTGTACAAAACTTAGCGGTGTTTGCTGTATTATCGAAATATGAGTGTGTTCGTTGGTTCAAGTACTAATTCAAAAAACCCGCCAGTCAATAAAAAAATAAAAGTAAGTTAGAGGTGTTTGCAAGTGTACTACTCAAATTGTTGTATACAGTTTGACTGGTGACAAATTTTAGATATTGAAGGACAGCACTCTGCACTCGATTCTGATCGTTATTGTGTATTGAAAGTAGGTACTTAATTTTTCACCAGAATTCCCTATAAATAAATAAAGAGTCATTACTACACTTTTCTCGACGCGCCGCCTCCGTCAACACGCCTCAGTAGTGTTCCCGCCACACGCACACCACCACCCGCTACGTATCTATTATATTACTCTTATGTAACTATACGTCCATCGTGCAGGGGGCCAGACGCAGCTTAGGCAGGCCCCCCGCAAGATGGACCGACGACCTGGTCAATGTCGCCGGTAAACGCTGGATGAGGGCGGCGCGGGACCGAGCGACGTGGAAGACCTTGGGGGAGGCCTATGTCCAGCAGTGGACGTCTACAGGCTGTGAATGATAGATGATCAACTATGCGTTGCGTAATAAATAATTTAACTTTCGGTTAAGTTTACTCAGTAAATAATTAATATTTATTTTTTATTTTATTTTTTCTCTTCGTGTATGTTCTCAAACTATGACGCCCACGAATTTCGAAAGTGACCCACCAGTCACCCTGCATAATTTAAGTTCTATTTTACATACCCATACATCTCAAATTGCAATAGTCGAAGTCCAACCGAGCCCGCTTAACACCCACTCTACGCCTGCCCAGCGCCCACCCAGCACACACGATTTGAGATCTATTGATGTGCTATGATGACTCATTCCTAGAATGAATGCAATTCTCTTGGACCTACTCTTCTTTTACTATTCTTTTTTTATTCTGTTTCAGATTGTTGCCAACAACCGCTACATTCGATTGTCAATATTTTTTGTGAGCGTCGTTTTAATAGGATCTTGCGCCGTCATTAATTTAGTAAGTATTGCATGTTTCTTTTAATATAATATTTTAGTATGCATACTTATTTTAAGAAACAGCTTATCAATTACATGTTACAAGTCATATCATTAGAATTGGGGGAAAATCGTCCCACAGGACTGATATGCATTCAGTGCGATATTATTGTGTGACAGTCAAGTTTGTAAATGTATTATTCCTATTATATTTTTATAAGGTAACATCTACTTTATTTACACAATAAGGACGTTGTCATAAAATATACTAACTTTAGAAATGAATACATCGCTCATTTAGGAAAATAATATAATAAATTCATAAAAATATGTAGGCAACTTGTTTATAGAAATGGATTATTTTAAACTGTTTAAAAAAGGCTTCATATGTATTTTGCAATACAATGATTATTTTTAATTTAAATAAATTTAAGGAAGCCACAGACGAAAGATAACCTGCTTTTCAATGGGGAGTATCCTGACAGCTAATAAAGATTAGTTGAAAAAACCTCTATAGATGGCACTTTTAAAAAGCCGAAGGCGATAAGTCTGTATACTATAATGTACGTAAGTGGTATCTACCATCTATGGTTATTTCAAAGTTCCATTTCTGATACAGACGTCAATTAAATTATTTTACTTTTAAAAACGCAATGTAGAATAAATGGCTATATGACAGACAAGACTTCGCCTTTTATAAAGCGCCATCTATAGAAGCCTTTTGTACCATTTTCGTACCGTTTTGTTTTTTGTTTTTGAAAACCTCTCATTGGTTTAAGTCGAAGTCTTGTTTTAATTCGTTTTCTTGAAAAATAAAGATCTTTAAGCTTGTTATTGTAATGTTATTTATCTCAAACATGCTTGGAAATTTGAGCATTATTTTGGCAAATTTCTTCGAGATAAATCGAACTTGCTATTCTGAACTTGCTATTCTGAACTTGTGTTTGCTGGCCAAATAAATTACTATGTAAAATCATATTTATCGTGTAATTAAAAAATGGAACGATCTTCTACTCCGTATCATGGCGACCAAAGAGGTAGCTTATCAAAGGTTTAATATAAATGTCAAACTGGCTTGCACATAGAAAAAAATGAAAAAATAAATACTTTGGTTCGTAAAAAACTATTGTTATTAACTTTACAAGCCTTGGCCGCTACTAGGCATTGATGGACTTACGTATGTGTGGCTCGGCTTCGCCTCGGCCCACATTCACACGTTCGTCCATCAATGCCTCTCTTGCCGGCCGCTGAAGTAATGTACTATACCTAAAATTATTTTTATCAGTTCCAGGCGTACATAGTGCAGGAGCCGTTCGACGTCAACTACACGATATACATGCAGAACGCTACTTTCATGCCGTTCAATATTGACGTGGATTCAGCTCCAGTGAGTAATTTTATTGTGTTGTATTTTTGTCGACTTCTTTTGATCTTAATCTCACTAGAGTTTCGACACAGTACAGATATGTACAGTAATTCAACTTCATACAAACGGTCGAAACGCGAGCTTATCCTACGCGGCTCGATCTCAGCATGCGGCTAGTCGCGAGTGTCTGCATGCCGAAACAATTGTTGATTGAGCTTTACGTTAATATGCGGATTGTTTATACTTTAAAATGTAACAATATATCTTTTCGTACGTCTTAGTCGAGGCGCAAATATTTATCGGTTGCTAATTTATATGACCGATTTGTTATTCAAACGTAAACATGGTTTTTTGACACAAAATGTATTTTTGTTGAACACTTCCTATTCAATTCACAAAGTATTTTATTTGTTTATATAAACAAAGTATATTTGCAGTCACAAAACTTAATGGAAGTCAAAACAAAGTAGGCAAATGTAATTTAAATGCTGAAGGCTGGCAGCCCTATCGCATGTGAACGGACCGCGGCGCCGTAGGCATTTATTTCAAAGATGCGGCCGAGTTGAATTACTGTAGATATCTGTACTGTGACTTGGATAAAGGGACGGTACTGATTCTTCATCAAATGTTACTAGAGGTACGAGTATCTATGATATTCAACGCTGAGTTTATTTAAAGGTTGATCGCTGGTTAGGCAGGACCCAAAAAGGTTCCTCCGCACTTAGCTTCCTTTACATTCAAAAATCTTTTCATACATGATCGCTGGTTAGGCGTTCTTTTACCTTTGCTGGGGTACTTTTAATTTAGGCTATATTATATACAGGGTGACAAATTTTAGATATTGAAGGAGAGCACTATGAACTTGATTCTAATCATAATTGTGTAATAAAAGTAGGTAGGTACTTAATTTTTCGCCGAAATTCCCTATAAATAAATTCAAGAATGCTTCACGGCTCGACGAGCGTTCGTGAAATCGTCTAAACCTACCTACCAGTGTAACCATGCGTTGCGTATTGAATTCTTTAACTTTCGTTAAGTTTAATCAGTAAATATTTAATATTAATTTTATTTTTTCTCTTCGTGTATGAGTTTAAACTATGACGTCCTTGAACTTCGAAAGTGACCCACCAGTCACCCTGTATAAAAAGTCTTAATAATTTGAATGAAAAAAGAAAAGTGATCTTATTTTTAAAATTTAATTTATTATTATCAATTTCAGAGTTACCTCTACAGCTCGGTACTGACCCTGGCGTCCATCTCCGTGTTCCTGCACGTGGGGTTCGTGCTGAAGTTGGCACTGATGATAGTGACGCTGGTGTGCCATATCGCATTGTTCGCTTCTGCAGAACTGTTCATACAGTACCAGTATAAGGATACAGATACCGAGTAAGTATAAACTTTATAAGGTTACTTTTACTTGATTTGCTGAACTTAGAATATGGGTTCATTGCCCAAAAATGAAAACACAAAAGTTATAATAGCCTTAAAGTTTCTTCAGCATTGATGACAATAAAAAAATGTTTTAAAAAATGCTGTTAGCGCCTTAAAGTGCCTTAGAACGTACCCAGTTACAACAATTCGTTATTAAATAAATAAATAATATAAAACCCCGAACAAACACACCAACTACATGGCCCCAAACTAAGCTAAGCCTGAATATGGGATACCGTGTAGTGAACTAGGGGTGAACCTAGAATATAAATAAACACCCAGCCCCGGTTTTTTTTTGTTGTTCCGTGCGGGAATCGAGTCCGCAACCACTGACATCTGAGGTTTTACCCCATCGCCAGAGTGGTCGTCAATTATAATTTTATTTATTTATTTAATTTTAATTATTTAATTTAAAGTAACAAGGCCATTTTTTTAAAGTATTGATATAAAAAACTCTATCTATGAGAAAGAAAGAGATGAGCATGATCAAATCTAGTTTTAACTTAGCAATATTTTTTGATATAAGCTAATTGAAGTAAAATATGTATCCCCGCTTAAAATCTAGTATTATGAAATACATTTATTGGAACCTGAGAGTATTCTAAAATTTAACTAGACAGTAAATATATTTACGATTTTTAGACACCGGCCAATTTTTCTTAACACAAAAAGTATAATTTATCTAATATATAAAATTCTCGTGTCACAGTTTTCGTTGCCATACTCCTCCGAAACGGCTTGACCGATTTTGATGAAATTTTTTGTGCTTATCCGGTATCTATGAGAATCGGCCAACATCTATTTTTTTTTTATTTATATCGCAAAACAACGTTTGCCGGGTCAGCTAGTAATATATATATAGATTAATCTATTCACTAACATATTAAACAAAGCTCACTCTAAATTATGAATGAATGAATACCATTAAAATAAAGACGACTACGCGCTACTACAAAACATCTTGTAGTACTGCGTCGTAGTATTAATAATAAAATGCTGTGTAGCTGTATTCATCAACAACGACTATAAGTAAAAAAGTTTGCGGCCATATGTTTAATTTTTTTCTACTAAGTGTTACTAAAATAAATATGCAGGTACGTTTATGTGTTATCAAAGAAAATAATATTTTATGGTTGGTGAATAAAAAACAACCCTTATGGCACTATAAAGATCAAGTATTAGAGGCGATGTGTATGAAACAGGTGACAATGCGGAGGCTTATGATAAATTTAATGGTTATTACAAAAATAAGAACATTCTTCATGATAAAAGGCAAAAACTCAGCATAACTTAATAACTCATTTCCCGACGGAGGCCTCCCCCAGGATTCGTGATGTCGTCCGGACCGCGCCGCCCTCATCGAGCGTTTGACGTTCGTAAAGTGTATAAAAATACCTACTACGAACAAAAAAGTTTTAATTTTAATTTTTTTTTTCATTTAAAGATACCGCGGAAATTACTTCTTCAGCAGCGCTGGTTTTCACCAAAAACCTTTTTTAAACTTCACGTAAATTTTAATATTGAATAGTCTTTTTTTTACTGGAGGAAAACGTGTAATCACGTCCCCGACCGCCGGGGTATGTGGGGATGATCCAGCAGAAGACCGGACCTACCCACTAAAAACCTCCAGGTGTACGTCACCCGCCATAGATGGAGCTCACGGTACCGCTATTGACATTACCCGCGAGCCCCGGCGGAAATATTGAAATAGCCTACAATTATGCAACTTCGTACACATATTTGGCCTTTTCATAAAACCTTATTTTAGATTCACCTATTTTCAGATTCGCCATGCTCCCCTACGCAACGAAAGCCGGCATGGTGCTGATCTTCCTCGCGGCTCTCCTCCACATCCTGGACCGACAGATAGAGTTTACCTCCAGAACAGACTTCTTGTGGAAGGACAAGCTCAAGTTTGAGCAGGAAGAGGTGGAGACTATGAGAGGGATCAACAAGGTATATTTTTAAATAACCGAAAAAATATAAATTATAAATGCAAAAACTTAAAAACATTATTAAGGTATATTTTTTTTTAAAGTATTTATTAAAAGAAAGTTGTGCTCTGGCTTATCCTGGCCTATAACGTAAATAAATTAGAAAAAAAAGTATTTTATTATTTTGGGTAAGGCACATAATATTATGTTTTGTCTTATCAAAAGGCATGTTCAGTTCAATCCAAACAGCCATTTCAGCGTAAAAATGAAAAATGAATGAACTTTTTATCTCATTCTCATAAACTTATTAATATTAGTCAAATTTTTAAGGGATTTAAAATTTCTTCTTGTTTTGATGTCCTTACAGACACAATAATCGTAAATTAATCCTGAAAGTCAAGATAGAACGCTAGACATGAATTTGTACATTAACTTATAGCTCACATTATAATAATATGACATCCAACTTGATGGACTATTGAAAATCACATTACAAAATTCGTCTTACTTAATTTATCAATAACTAGCCGGTCCCCGCAGTTCCACCTGCATTACTCCCCTTCCGGTGAGAACTCTGGGATAAAATATAACCTATAGCCTTCCTCAATAAATGGACTATTAAACGCAAAAAGAATTTTTCAATTCAGACCAGTATTTCCTGAGATAAGCGGGTTCAACCAAACAAATAAACTCTTGAGCTTTATATATTAGTTTAGAAATTAGTATAGATTTAGGAAGTTGATGTAGTTTGCTTTGATTTTTCAGATCCTGTTGGAAAATATTCTGCCAGCTCACGTGGCACAACATTTTCTGACTTCTGTGGCTTCAGAGGTAAGCATAACTTTTAGCTAAACGCTACAGGTATGTGACATTTTGCCCTGAAATATAGAACTACTACAGGGTGACTGGTGACAAATTTTAGATATTAAAGGAGAGTACTCCCCTACCGATTTTGATCATAATTATGAAATAAAAGTAGGTACTTCATTTTTCACCAGCGACGCGTCGCCTCATTTAACACGCACGCAGTAGTGTTCCCGCCATACGCACACCACCACCCGCTAAGTATTTTATGTTATACGCTTATGTAACCATGCGTTGCGTAATGAATTCTTTAACTTTCGGTAAAGTTTACTCAGTAATTAATTAAAATTTATTTTATTTTATCTCTTCATGTATGAACTCAAACTATCACGTCCTCGAATTTCTAAAGTGACCTACCACTCACCCTGAATAACTACTTTATGATTGTGATGTAATTTCGCCTGATTCAAACAACCAATAGAGTTCGAGTAATTTTTAATTAATTGTAAAAATGTATCTGCCTACTCATTTTAAGTTCGTCTGTATTATTTTTGATTCTTTATAGTATTATGTTATATGAAATAATATCAATATGAATTTCATTTAATAATATTCAGAAAATACGATTTAAGTAGTAAAAATGTGATAAAATTGAAACAATGAGGCAACAAAATTAGTTTTTAATGAACTACAATAGTTAGTATATAATTATGTCAGATTATCCTTACACACTTTTTTAAATAATTGAATTTTACATGTCTTCCATACTGGACTGGGAGCAAAGGAAAAACATAGAATGTGGCAGCTGCTTCTCTTCTCGGGCATACTGTAAAAGTCAGTTAAGGGACAGAGGTTCTATAAGAGGTTTTTTGTGAGCGATTGACTGAACCTCTGTCACTGCAATAATCATTATAACTCCAATTCAAACGTGAAATCAGTTGGTTTTATAACCTCTGGTGTTCTGCCTACCCCGTAAGAGATACAGGCGTGATATGTATGTATGTACTTTTACATAAAATTAACAGTTTTATAATGTTATTATCAGGAAGATTTATACCACGAGCGCTACTCCAGTATCGCTGTCATGTTTGCTTCTATACCGAATTATAAAGAGTTCTACGATGAGACCGACGTCAACAAACAAGGATTGGAGTGCCTCAGACTTTTGAATGAAATCATCTGTGACTTTGACAAGGTGAGGTTCTTTCATTATTGCAAACATTTTTTCATGAGATCACTGCAGGGCTATGGGTCTATCCAATGAGTGACGAGCAGGGTTACCTCCTAAACCACCGTCCATTATGGCCTGGAGCCTAGACACGGTACAAATATCTACAGTAATACAACTCGGCCGAATCTTTGAAATAAATGTCTACAGTTACAGTAAACATGCAATAGGGCTGCCCGCCTCCAGCATTTTAGTTATATTTGACAATTTTTTTTTGTTTCAATTTAGTTTTGTGATTGTAAATAAACTTTTTTTATATACAAATAAAATACTTTGTGATTGGAATAGGAAGTGTTCAATACAAATGTGTGTTTTTTTATTGATAGATTTACCTAATTATCTTCAAAGAAAACAAACGCTCGGTTATTGTTAAAAAACAACACACAGTACGTTCGTCACAGCAGCGGCAATCGCGACTGTCGGCATGCCGAGCGCATGCTCAGCTCGCGTTGCGTCCCTTTCTATGAAGTTGAATTACTGATAGCTAGTTGTACCGTGGCCTTTTTGGTAAATTTCAGAAGGACTGCTGTAAACAAGCCTGTGTGCCTATTCATCTTTGTCCTTATCTTGTATGAAGTTGAATTACTGATAGCTAGTTGTACCGTGGCCTAGAGCTTTTTGGTAAATTTCAAAATGACTGCTGTAAACAAACCTGTGTGCTTTTTCATCTTTGACCTCACTTACCATCTGGTGATATTGAAAATAAAATAAAATAAACAAGTGTAAAACATCTTTGAAGGACATGTTAAGTAAGAACTTTACCATGAATAAATGAAAGTTTTTCACCTTTCTTTTTTCTTAATTTTTCTACCTTCGAGAAAGATGCATTGGGCTCAGTAACTTGTTAATATTTTATTTCATATACTTTTAATGTGAATTTTAAAATTTCAAATGGTTGAAATAACATACTTATACCAATTGATTATATATTATATATTTACATGTAAACATTGTTCCAGTTATTACTAAAACCAAAGTTTAGCTGTATTGAGAAGATTAAGACCATAGGAAGCACGTATATGATTGCATCAGGGCTGCGGCCAGGGAAGGAAGACCAATTCGTAAGTAATTTGTATCTTATTCATCATAATTATCTTTAAATTAATGTGTTAAAGTAGAATTTTCGAGCGAATTTTTACAGTCAGACTTCTTTGATATTTTTTGATACCTATTGAAAAACGAATGACATTATGGTTTTAAAAATTACCCTTAAATTACAATTAGTACCTATGTCAGTTGGTCAGTTAATCGTTTTATCCTGTAAATTTTTATAATTACATAGTATATCACACAGTTTGATAAAAATCTACTACAATCGTAAATTATGTTAATATAATAATAATAATATAATAATAATAACTCAGCGAAGACTTTTTATAAGTAACACTTCTGTACGAAGTTCACTTATTGTTCACGTATTGATGCATCTAGCTTCCTCTGGACATCACGTCCTTCAGCCACCTGCTTACGTCGACTTGGTCAAACTCGATGCTTGGCAACTTGTGAAATTCCTTTGCCCCAAATCCAGGAACATCGTCCGGGTCAGTTTTCTTCAGTAGGGTGACGATGTCCTGGAGACTTCTTTCACCACCATCCCTCCTGCGGAAAGGCATCTGCGCGGTCTTCCCGAGCGTCTGCTACAGCAGCGCCTTTCCGCTACTTATCTCTTCCTGGGTGAAGCCTGACTTGCAGATTTGTCATTTGAAAGTCATTGGCAATGAGTTTTTCGGAACCCATAGCCATAGTGACGTGCAGAGGCTAATGCCGCGCGAATCGCGAATTAAATTTAATTCAATACGGTAATGCGAGACTGTCCGTATCCGAGCGCGCTTTATTGCGTAATCTCTTCTCGTCAACATAGACGTACAGTCAGATCCAAAAATTGCTTTTGTGTTCAAATTTTCAAAATATCTTGACATTTGAACTATTTATTAGTTGTAATAAGATACAAAAATCAACTTAACATTACTTCATCCCATAAAACGATGACAGAAGTTATTCATTTGTCACTTAACATAATATATGTCTTAAGTCGCTGATAGTGTTTTAACACAAAATTAGACCAACAAATTATATTTGTTTTTTTTGGTTGATTTGTTGATTATCAAAAAAACTTGAATATTTAAATTCCCAATCCCTTCCGTGCAGTATTACAATACAAAAGTCCAGTACAAGTCACAATCGCCTAAAGTAAAAGCACAGGTAAGAACTCGGCAAATAAGATTTGTTAATCTAATTTTGTACTAAAACACTATCAGCGACTTTAGACATATAGGTAACATCCTGATGAAAAACTTCTGTCACTGATTTATAGGATTTTAATGTTAAGTTGATTTTGATATATTGTTACGACCACTACTTATGATAGTTCGGATGTCATTATATATTTGAAAATTTGAACACGTTAAGCAACCTTTGGAGCTGACTGTACCTATACCTGCCGGTACTGGATTGATAATTTCATAATTAACTTATACAAAAGAGGCAGGTCTAATTTTCTCAAACTTTGTTGTTAATTTCAGGATGCAAAACGAAGAGAAGAGCACACAGTAGGGATCCTCGTCGAGTTTGCAATCGCGCTCATGACTATACTGGATCAAATAAACAGGGAGTCCTTCCAGAGATTCAAGTTAAGGATAGGTAAGATATACAGGGTTGTATTTTGGTCACCAGCTAAATTTCAATATTATTTTCTTTGATACGATATAAACGTACCTGCATATTTATTTTAACAACACTCAGTAGAAAAAAATAAAGATATGGCACCACAAACTGTTTTATAAATAGTCAATGTGTTTATTTAATTGTTAATATTTCGTCGAAGTACTACAAGATGCTTTGTAGTAGCGCGTAGTCGTCTTTATTTTATTGATAGTAATTCATAATTTAGAGTGACCATGCTTTGCTTAATATGTTAGCGAACATATTAATTTCCTTGTAAAAAAATTAACACAACTTTTTTTGCATATATCGTTTTTATAAATGATACTTATTGTGTAAAAAAAGTTCTCATCATCATCATCATCACAACTCCGTGTAATGAGCCCACTGCAGGGCATGAGTCTCTCCTCTGGGTGACGAGGAGGTTTAGGCCATTATCCACCGAGCTGGCCCAGTGCTGCTGGGTGGTGGATGTCAGAATTTTCAGGGTGCCGATATGGCTTCTGACAAACCCTAACGACTACTGTATACAAGTATACAGCACCCGGGACCGACAGCTTAACGTGCCCTCCGAAGCACGGAAGTCGCCGTGAGAAACGAATGGTCGGCGGTCACCCATCCAAGTACCGACCGCGCCGAACGTTGCTTAACCTGTGATATCGTAAGATACACACAGTAACCACGGCGCCACGACGACTTCTGTAACCACGGCGCCACGACGAAAAAAAGTTCTGCTGGTTATTAAAAAACAACCCTCTAATAGATGGTCTCCGTGGGTTTTTTTAATATGCTTACGAAAAATGATTCTTATTTATGTATATTAATATATTATGTTACGAATTTGTTAAAAAGAATGATACCCTTCAAATTTTTTGAAATGATTTGCTGACTTTCCTAACACCAGTTCGAAGACGATTAGTACTTACGCAAATGAATCGTTTTAGGTTATAATTCCAAAAAGAAAGTAAGCTATTAAATATAAGTAAGCATTACTTACAAAGTCATCTTGTTATTTAGGTAGTCCTCTTTGTTATACCTAAATCATAATTTATATTTTTTGTATTTAAGTATTTGTTTGTAAGTGTATGTAATGACTGATTGCATAATCATTAGCATGTTTTTTCTTATTTCCCTGTCATAGGTCTTTTATTCTTTTATTTTACTTTTTATATTTTACTTTTTGTTTCTTAAATATTTTTAAATAATTAATGAATTAATAATACTAGTACTAAGTTATGGAGGAGCCGGGTCTCCTGGCACAGGCAATATGCCTAAAAGGAGATTCCCAATCTATTTGTGTTATTTATAAGTTTATCTACTCTCATATCATAATATTCAAAATATAAATTCAGAACGAATTTATATTGACATACTTTTTAAAATAGTATAACGAAATGAAATTAAAAAATTAAATTATAACACACTACCTCGAACAATACAATGTTATAATAAATTTTTTTTTCATTTCGATACAGATAACAGACCATAGATTTCATTTTTTTATCTGTGTCCTGCGAGCGCCGCGCTACGTTACATTCTGTGGCCGCGCGGCGCGTTTTGGCGCATGCGCGATAATGGCGGGAATAAATATCTTCAGTGTATGAGATTAGATAAAGTAGTGTATGAAACTGCACATAACTAGGTATTAATACCCCTAATTATGTGACAGTTGCATAAACTACTGTTTTGTTACCGAAATAATATTCATTTTTTTTTTAGGTCTACTAACAAAAAAAAAACTGTTATAGCATTACTTATGTACAATTATTACATATAAATGAAAAATGTGATAACTGTGATTCACAATTTCTGTAAAGAAATTAGTCTCGGGTGGTCATAGCTGCAATGTTATACTTACCATAAGATGGAGCTACGTTAGCAATATAACGTAAAAACAAAAATGTGGCAAATAATTTCGAGGCGTACCGCCAGGCCCCGGTAGCACAGTGGAAGAGCACTCGTTCGGCAAACGAGAGGTCCCAGGTTCGAATCCTGGTCGGGTAATTTTTATTTATCACATTTTTCATTTATTTAAGAATAATTGAGCATTTTAAATGCAAAAACTTAAAAACATAATTATCACATAATATGTTTCCATTTTTTAGCGTGTGCGTTATTAAATAAATAAACGCCTCATCCATATAAATTCTGTTATTTGTTTCAAGGTCTAAACCATGGGTCGGTAATAGCTGGTGTGGTGGGAGCACAGAAGCCTCAGTATGATATTTGGGGGAACACAGTGAATGTGGCTTCCAGAATGGACTCCACTGGCATCATGGGGAAGATTCAGGTTACTGAGGATACTGCCAAGTAAGACAACCACTGTACATAGTCCTCTCCCACTCCCCTCCTAACGATTACGAAAAAGAAACGACCATATTATCTAGCCCATATTAAGTTTCTTAATGAAGTTTTGAAGAAACTGTCAAATTTGTAAGGTCTATCGCGTATAATGCACTTATGACTTTTTAGATAGGTACTGTACGAATTCAGTCAGTGTCAAATGAAATGATAACAAGTTCGTCACAAAGGAAACCCATCTACAAGCAAATTTCGACCTATTAGAATGTAAATAATTTACCAAAATGAGTTTGTTGTGGGTCATGATTCAGGTGGTTCGATAGTACTTATACTAGATAACAGATACATAAATGTAAGAAACATACGTACAACTGTAACTTTTTACATTATGTCACATGCTAACATAATGCACCTTTTAGGCACACCTTTTTGTTAACATGTGCTAATTACAGAATAAGGGCCCTGAATGTATGTAAAAATATAAGAAGTAAACATATACCTAAACATCCATAATTTGACGACTAATATCTGTGTTCATCACAGAAATATACAACCCCACCAGGATTCGAACCCACGACGTTCTGGCTTAGAAGGTAATGTTTTTTTACTACTACAAAAGCCGGGCACTCATTTTCAAAAAGTATTAATAAACGGTACGTTTGACGATACACTAAACTGGGAGCAAAAGAAAAACTAAGAATATACCAGCTGGTTCTCTTGCCAGGCATGCTGTAAAAGACAGTTAAGGGACAGAGGTTTTATTGGCGTTTTTGTGGGCAATAGGCTGACCCTCTGTCACTGCAATAATCATTATAACTCCAATTCAAACGTGAAATCAGTTGGTTTTATAACCTCTGGTGTTCTGCCTACCTCATAAGGGATACAGGCGTGAAGTTATGAATGTATGTAACGAAAATAAGTTTCGGAGGAGAAGCATGATTCAAATTATGAAACTATGGTTTTGGCAGCCAGGAAGCATTTTTATTAGTTTTTAACTGTGTAAATTCAAGGATAGTTTAGGATAAACCGTGTTTGATAAAAAAAAACATTCAGAGTTTTAAGTTTACAGTCTAGCTAAAGTAGATACATAGTTATAGAACTAATATAGAGAAAGCTTTAGTAAATACTCAAGCAATTCAACGTATAGCAAATTTTGCTTGAACTTTGTTATAAGGGGCTGTAGAAAACATTGAAGAGGGTGTACAATGACGATTGAACGTCTTTAAAGTCCCTCATAAAAATAGCTTAGCATAAGTTACTATCCTGATATGAAATATAAGTCTTGATTGTTAATATTTTGAATATTTTTTTTTTCCTTTTTCAGAATTCTTATGAACTCAGGATACACTTGTGAGTGCCGAGGCCCTACGTACGTGAAGGGAAAAGGAACCTTGATCACTTATTTCGTGAAGACACCGAACATTGGAGGGAATTAAAGTACCTATATGAAAAAATATTTGAAATATGTGGAAAACATATTTTTATGAGAATATTTGATAATTTTACGGAATTAAGAGTTAAAAAACGGAATTAAAATCCAGACCCGATAATTACATCTTGAAAACATGTATACACTAAAAGTAAGTGTAAGTAGTATGATTTTATAGCAATTTAATTGGTATAAAAAACCTGTCTATAGCATAAATAATATAACATTTCATAAATGTTTAATAAATGCAGGTACTCATAAAAATACTGCAATTTAAAATCGTATTTTGAAGTAAAATCTAAGGCCTCTCATCAAAGCTTACTCAAGTGTAATTCTCTTTTATTACGCAACCAAATAATAAATGCCAAACCGAAACTTAAGTTCACATTGAAATGAAATGAATGAAATATAAGATCATTCATATCCATAGTAAACATAAGTATGTAAGCTTTTAATATGCCCAATCTTTTATTTGTTACAAAATATTTACTTTGTTAAAAAATAAAACATAACAATATGGCATCCAGCCAGCCCCCAAAGTATAGTTTATATCACAAGCCATCTTCCCCAGAATATATTTTATTTAAAATAAAATATAATTCGTTCTTGGCCTAAAATGGGCCTTAAACCATAAAATATAACTTCGTTTTAAGTAAAAGTATTTTTCTATTATTAAGTCAAAATTGTAAATAATTAATTGTAATAAACGATAATACTCAAAGTTATTATAAATGTGTTTTTGAATTTATAAGGTTTTATGCATTTACAATAGAAATTAAATCATAATATTCATTTTGCTTGATAGATTTTAGATTTGAAATTACTTATTAAAAGTAGTTTTATTGTCCTAGTTATTTCTTAGTAATAAAATCACTCTTTACAATGTTTTTAAAGAAGTTAGTAATTAAAAACTGGACAAGTGTGTGTCGGTCGCGCATACTGAGGGTTCCATTCGTAAATTATCAATTTTGAAACTATTTCCTTTATTTGAACTGTAAGCTCTCAATTCTTCTTTCAGGTCAATTTGTAAAAGTTCTGTAGATGTTGATTATCTTACCCGCTGTCCTAGATAAATAACAAAACTAACAATGCGACGCGAAGCGAAACGAAATATAAAATCAATGTTGTATTTAGCAAGTGTCCTACGTTGTCACGTTGACATAAATCACCTTCTGATAGTGAGTGAAGATGAAAGCACTCGGGCTTAGGTAAGAACTGGCTCTTCATAAAATATTGCCGGAACACATCACCTCAGGAGCGGTAATATTTGGCGGCACATTATATGTATGAAAGATGGTCGCTAGCCAGTTGGACCGTGACGGGATCCTACCACCAAGCAGAGGTCACTCGGATTAGTCGCCTTTGCCGAACCTACACGGTACTTGAAGTTACCTATTGGTCGCGTTATCTCATATCGCGTCGCATCACATCCGGTCGCTAACCTAGGACAACAGCCTCACGGTCATCAAAATATGTGACAGAAACGTTTACTAAGGGCACGTTTAAGGACAAGCGGGAGCGAGTCACGTGGGGATTCGCGTGTTTTCGTTACATCGCCAGCTTTATTCTAAACCAGCGGATAGTTCCATAGTAAAGCCGGCGATGTAGTAGGGGAGAACAGGGTAATACCAGTCACTTAAGGCAAAATGATCATACATCCAATAGTAAGCAACATTTATTCACCAAAATAATTTAAAACACAAATATAATTAATTCTATTCAAATGGTAATTTTCTTGACATCACTAGTTTAATTATTTTTGGTATGAATAAATAATAAAAATAATCAGTATTTGACCGGTATTTCACGCCGCGATGGGTAATTCCGGTCGGGCTTCGGCTAATGCCGGTCTAGCCTAATATTACGCCCACTGCTGGACATAGGCTTCCCCCAATACTAGAAAAAGGCTTCCTTCCCTTCTTCTTTTTTACTTCTTTATTTTGTTCTGTTCCTTTTGGAATATATTTTTTTGGAGACTTGCACTGATATAGTTGTTGCAGAAACAATGCAAGATTCTGAAAAGCTGATTTTGGGGTTAGTATTGACCGGATATAGTCTCTATCATTCGACCGGTATAACCCAACATCGTATTTTTCTCAATAATATTTTTTTACAGAAAAACGCATGTTCTGTTATGATAATGAATATGCAAGCTACTTATTCAAATTACCCAATCATAAAAATACAGTGAAAATATCAACTCACCTCTTAATTACGAAGATAGAAAAAGTAGAATGATGGAAACTATGGAAACTCAGCTGCGGTTGACGCCGGCTTGCTAGGTACGGCTAGCGCTTCATATGGCTATGTATGCGCGCAAATATCTACTTGATTTTATGAGTTAGAGTGCTGACTGGTATTACCCCATTTTACCCTAAACACTAACGACGCCTCGCTCGACGCGCCGCCGCCTGTCCTTAAACGTGACTTAAGAAATTTTTTGAAATACCTAGGAAAAGTAAGTAAAACTGACTATATTAAAAACCAAACAGTAGTACTAATTTTAATGTAGTTTAAGTATCACGTAAGTATGATAATATTAAAAATGCGTCAGTCAAGTGTGCATACATGATCGTAGAAATATAAACATTGGGTTGCCCGTACTAATTTTAAATTATGTTTTTAAATAAATTAGGTAAAAATAAAACATTGAAACTCTGTTTGAAGTAGGTTGATGATCATTTATAAATATTTGTTCAGAACTTAAGTCGATTCATTTTAATTTCAAATATCAGGTTATTAAAGGTATGGTCCCAGATGTTATAGATTTTCAATTTGCTTATAAATATTTGTGATTAATTGTTCTGTAAAGACATTGTTTAAAATATTTGGTGCTAGAAACGTGCGAATGAAATTAATTTTAGTGCGTAACAAAGCTTTATAATTTCAGAAAAAAACTAATTAAGTATTTGAACATCGCATATGCTTCAATACAGAGGGACAGATAAATTATAATTTATTTACTTTTAGATATACTACCGCTCTCGAGAAAAATTATTACGAATTTTCAATTTCTTTGTTTAATTAAATCTTTTAAACAATTCGTTATTAAACACAATATCATCATTGCTAAAAGCAAAGTATAAATGGTCAAAATGTTTGAACTATAGTTATATGTATTTATAACTTATATAGTTTGTCCAGAATACTAAAACCCCAGTTAAGTTACGAGTATGCCTGGTAATATCATTGAGTAATTAAAAATATTGTTATTTTTATTAATTTATTGTTGTGATTGATACCGATCAAAGATAATAAGTTTGGTTTGTGTGTTTAAAAGTTTTATTAGCTGAAACTATCGAAAAAAACAATTTTGTATCAAAAAGTCGTATTGTATGTTTTTAACATGTGAAGCAAAAGGCTAAATGGTTTCATTTAAGTTATTTATTATTAATGTAATCATAATATACCAGTAGATGATTGTGAAGATAATTGAAAACATATTTTAATAATCATAGCTTTTTGTTGTAACTCATACATAAATGTAAGTTGAAGACTAAGGTATGTACAGTCACGTGTAATAAGATGTACAAACTTCACAACTTATTCGGCTGTGATAAGCAGGGACTGCATATCGGTATAAATTTTTTAAATAGTACTAGTAAAATTTCAGTACCCTTATTAGTGTACTGCTTCACCAAACACGATACCTGTACAAGTTATTAAAATCTAACTTAATCATATCAGTACCCAAATAATGTATACCGGATTAATTTCTGTAGATGTTTTTAGTAGAGAAATATTTTAATCTATTTGATTTCTGTACCAAAATGTATAGGTCAGCATATGTACCTACGCTTCATAGGTTTCAACTAAACTATCGAACATTCTACAGTTATTTAAAAACAATAATTTTAATATCAATATTGATATTAATACAGGATAATTTCAGTTAACTGAAAAAAAAAACAGTTATGCTACAATAATTTACAATAATTTTTAAATACAGCTAATTTAACGGTATGACGTCATACAAAAAAAATGTACAGAAATTCACACTGGTATGCAGTCCTAGGTGATAAGGTTTTAATTCCAATGACAATGTATACATCTTATTAGACGTGACTGTACAGCAAAAGATATATTTTTATGTTAATACTCTTCGCAAATAATTGATTGATTGACATTGTAAATACCTACCATTGAAAGTATTATTGAATCTCAATACCTACTGTTGTAACTATCTTGTATATTAAATATATTGTTTAAAGAAATCAATAAAGTTGTAACTGTAAAATACTTTAGTTTTTTAGATATTTTTAATCCACTTATAAAAGAAGACACCTTTAATGTTTTGGATGATTTAGTAAAAAAGAGTTTCTATGAAATAAAATATAATGTACGTTGGAAAATGGTTTTGTTTAATTTCGCCCCTATCCTTATTTTCATTCTGCAGATCAATTCTGCTTTTAGTTTTAATTTTATTTTGATATACTGTAAATACTTAAATATTTCATCATCATCATCATCATCACAACTCTTTGTAATCAGCCCACTGCAGGACATGAGTCTCTCCCCTGGGTGAAGAGGAGGTATAGTCCATAATCCACCAAGCTGGCTCAGTGCTGGGTGGTGGATGCCAGAATTTTCAGGGCGCCAAGATGACTTCTGACAAACCCTAACGACTACTGTATACAATTATACAGCACTTGGGACCGACTGCTTAACGTGCCCTCCGAAGCACAGAAGTCATCGTGAGAAATAAATGTTCGGCAGTCACCCATCCAAGTACCGACCCCGCCGAACGTTGCTTAACCTGTGATATCGTATGATACACACAGTAACCACGGCGCCACGACGACTTTCGACTACTTAAATATTTATAAAATTCAAATCGTATTTTTCAAATGAAATACTGTATATCTTATAATGTCTCGTGCGTGACCATGAGGCCTGTAAAGACACTGCAACTTCGAGTTATAATGTAAAAGGGTTAATTTGAATTAGAACACAACCTCTTGAAAGCTGCCTCTTTAAATCAATCCCAACAACATTTGTTCTACAACTTAATAAGATTAATAGTTTTTAAAATTTTAGTTTTCCCATATGAAAAATATTTATAGCCTCTGTTTAGAGGCGTAACTTTATTTACTCTGAACGTAGGTATGCCACGCACCTTGCGCAGTAAAATATTGCTTCATAATAATAATAGGCACTTCTTACAAAATGTAGTGTAAGGAGCAAACACTGACGACCACTTCGGCGTTGGGGTAAACCTATCTGCCTCAGACGCCAGTGGTTGCGGGTTCAATCCCCGCACGGAACAAGAAAAAAAAATGTTCCGTGTCTGGGTGTTTATCTATTTATGTATTTATATTCTAGGTTCCCCCCTAGTTCGCTACATGGTATCCCATAACACAAGCTATGCTTACTTTGGGGCCATGTAGTTGGTGTGATTGTCTGGGGATTTTATTTTATTTATTTATTATTTGTTTTTACTTTTTGTGTTATTTAACAAGATTGTAAAAGTGTCTTCCATGCTGGACTGGGAGTGAAAGAAAAACGTAGAATGTGCCAGCTGCTTCTCTTCCCGGGCATAATGTAAAAGTCAGTTAAGGGACAGAGGTTTTAAAGACGTTTTTGTGGGCGACAGGCTGACCCTCTGTCACTACAATAGTCTCTCTCCATCTTTACAATACCTCCAAATTTGTCAAAGGTGACAGCAGATGGTCTTGTAACCTCTGGTGTTCTGCCTACCCCATAAGGGATACAGGCGTGACGTTTTGTATGTATGTAAAAAGTCGTAGAACAAATGTTGTTGGGATTGACGTGGAGAGGTTGCCCGCCAAAGATGATACGTTAATTTAATTTAACCCTGTACAACCCGGTGAAAAAGTTGGAAAATATTTTTAAGACGAGCGTTTGCCCGCGACTTCATACACGCATAAACTCAAAAGTCCTATTTTCCGTTCCCGTGGGAACTCCGGGAATTCCTTCCATTATACAAACAGACACTTATTGAGGAACCTTTATACCAAGTATCACATCCGTGCACTCAAAGAATAAGATTTTATCATACAAATTAAAACATAATATATTTCCCGTTCCCGTGGGAATTTTGGGAATTCCTTTCATAACACAACCAGTCTCTTTTTGAAGAACTTTTATGCCAAGTATCATATCCGTGCACTCAAAGAATAAGATTTTTCATACAAACTAAAAAGTCCAATAATTCCCGTTCCCGTGGGAATTTCGGGAATTCCTTCCTTAGTGCACCCCTACATTCCCTAAAAAATGTATGTTCCAAATTTCAGCTCTCTACGCCTAGTAGTTACGGCTGTACGTTGTCTGTCAGTCACTCAGTAACTCAGTCAGTAACGGAACAGTTTTATATATATTCATTATGAATCCTTAAAGCTTTAGACAATATTATCTTGCTCACGTAAAGTAATCCTGTGCAGAGACAAAATGTATTACGGGGCTAAAGCTGAGAAAGTGGGAATGTAAGATCTCTCTCTTTGATGACCACTTTGGCGATGTTTTACACCTATCTGCCTCAGACGCCAGTGGTTGCGAGTTCGATAACCGCACGGAACACATAATTACTATTGATATAGATTTCTAGGAGCCAGGATGAATTTGAACATTGACATTTGATTACTCGATTCAAAACTAGTCTATAATAATGTAAGAAGATTGAAATAGGTACTCATTATGCATTAATAGTATATTTCATTACGAGTGCGGAAAGCCTGTCATTGCAAAGAGTTCCGACAAATGTCTACACGAGCCGAGGCGCAGCCGAAGGCGAGGGTTGACAGTCGGAACAAGTTGCAATGACGGTTCCGCACGTGTACTGAACGACTATTTTTAATACAGTTGCGAAAAAATTAAGCAATTTAATAAAATAATAAAAACACAACAAACTCAACAATAAAAAAAATGGCGCCAACCGTAAAAGAATATAAGCAAAGATTTTTTTTGTTTTCTTCACACATCCTGTCTGGGTAGGCAAGGGAACTATGCCCATACAGCCAAGTCTTTAGTAGATTTTTTTTTATTAATATGTAATGAAAATTAAATGTAATGTGATGAAACCTAACCTAACACATTGAATCAAATCATTAAATCTGATATTGAAACAAATTAGTAGCTTCTTTTCAGAAATATTTGCATGAATCTTTAAAACTTCTATGAATTTTTTTTAGTAAAAACTTCGTGGTTGGTTTTTTTCTTTTTAATAGACATTATTTTGACACTTGGGAAAGAAAAAGCACGAGTGCGTAAAAGCCCACTTTCCGAACGCTATACGTCCCTGCAATACGCCACTTTTTGAGCAAGTGTATTAAAAATATTTTTCCTTTCTTTAAGTAGGTAACTATAACCGGAAGTTTATTTTTTAACTTTAGACAAACTTCTTTGCAGAAAAATTTAAAGCTATGTAGTAAGAGGAAAAAAATATAAAACTAAATAAATGAAAAAATATGTTAAATAAAAATCACTCGACCAGGACTCGAACCTGGGACCTGTCGTTTGCCGGACGAGAGCTCTCCCACTGAGCTACCGGAGCCTGGTTGTACGCCTCGAAATTACTTAACACATTTTTGTTTTCACGTTATATTGCTATCGATATAACGTAATTATTGCTTTCAAGGCGTACCGCCAGGCCCCGGTAGCTCAGTGGGAGAGCACTCGTCCAGCAAAAGAAAGGTACCAGGTTCGAGTCCTAATCGGGTGATTTTTATTTAATATATTTTTTCATTTATTTAAGAGTAATTAAGCATTTTAAATGCAAAAACTTTAAAATATAATTAATATAAACTATTTTGCAAGAACATCAGATGATACAAAAATATTTTTAAAATTATAAAAGGAAGAAATCTATTTATGATCCCGTAACATTAACTTTACATCTCACTAAGAAAACGAAATCAGAAAATAATTTTACAACCAAAAATAATTGCACCTTAACAACTTTTTTTAATATTACCCACAAAAATGCACTATCTGACGAATTAATTTCTTATCTTAATTTCACGGTCACCAATGCAGACGTGTGACCAGTTCGACGGGTGGTGTCCAAATAATTTGAATTTCGAATTTTACTTGAATATAAAGCGAAGCTAATTGATAATGTTAAGGTTGCTGGGGCCACCTACACAGACTGCCTTAATTTACTACCTTTAAGTTTTACGTTTCGGCTTTTTTTGTGATTCTTGGCGAAATTTGGGTACTGTTAGAGTGTTATCACACTAAACGATCGACGGTCGATCGAATAGTGTGAGACTTTAGAACACCAGACTTTAGAACACCTATAAAATAGTAACAGAAACTACTTTTTAAAACACGTTAATGGCACTTCCTGTTTTTTCTTACTTTTCCTTTTAAGTAAATTTGATAATTGAATTGAAAAAGTAACAAAAATGGTCTAAATCTTTTGCTTTTTTTCAATCTGGTTCTGAAATTTTAGTATAAGAACGGAATCCTTCATAATCCGATAGGTTAGCCTAGACTATTACCTACCTTAAATAAGAAAATAAAATATGGTCAGTTAGTTGAACTATGACGGGACCAAGAAATTCTTGATAAAAATTATAAGCGTACTAATTTTTTTACAATCTCATTATTGGAATGTTGGTGGGAACGTTTCATTGTCTAGATAAAACTTTAGAAAAATTTAAGTACTTTACTTTCATTCTATGGTTTAAAAAGCTTTATTTTTACATACAAAGCTTTTGCTTAAACTATTATTTATGAAAGCTTCGATAACGCATTGGCTTGAGGACTATAAATAAATAAATAAAATCCCCAGTCAATCACATCAACTACATGGCCTCAAAGTAAGCAAAGCTTGTGTTACGAGATAACATTTAGCGAACTAGGTGGGAATCTTGAATATAAAATACACATATAGATAAACGCTCAGACAGGAACATTTTTTTTTCTTGTTCCGTGCGGGAATCGAACCCGCAACCACTGGCGTCTGAGGCAGATAGATTTACGCCAGCGCGCCAAAGTGATCGTCAAACTAAGACCGTGAAATGGTGGTTTCAATTAATTCTTGAGAAACTTTCGTACGGTCTATCTATGGTTCCATCTTGAGTTTTTGTGCAGAACCTTCAGCTCAGCATCATTGATGACCACTTTGGCGATGGGGTTAACCTATCTGCCTCGGACGCCGCTTGAGGGTTCGATTCCCGCACGGAACAAGATTTTTTTTTTCCGGGTAAGGGCGTTTATCTACACAGTACTTTCTATTCTAGGTTCCTCCCTCGTTCGTTACATGGTATATCATACATAACACTTCCATGCTGGACTAGGAGCGACAGAAAAACATAGAATGTGCCAGCTGCTTCTCTTCCAGAGCATACTGTGAAAGTCAGTTACGGGACAGACGTTTTATTGGATATTTGTTTTGTGGGCGATAGGCTAACCCCCTGTCACTGCAAGAGTCTTTCTCCATCATTATAATGCCTCCAAATCTGTCAAACTTGACATTAGATAGTTCTATTACGTCTGGTGTGCTTCCTACCCCATGAGGGATACATGCGTGAAGTTATGTATGTATGTATGTCATACACAACACAAACTTTGCTTACTTTGAGGTCATGTAGTTGGTGTGATTGTCTGGGGATTTTTATTTATTTATTATTTATCTATCATTTGAAATTATTAAGGACTAAATCACCAATAATAATCAACGAATGCAGAGCATTAAAAAAACCGACATCACGCCAAAACTTTGGCTGAGTTATGATGTCATCCACGTAAACATACTCCGAACTCATACATATTTTTTCAAAACTTTAAAATTTTCAATGAAGTGCTCAACAGATTCCAATGAAATTTATATGGGAGCAACTATGAAGTATCCTCTATTATATGAAATAAGAATTTTTAAAATCGATTTATATGTGTCCGAAATATCATGTAACAAAGACACACAAAAAAAACATTTTGAAGAATCTTTAAAGAAACATTGAGAATCTCCTCCTTTTTTGGAAGTAGGTTGAAAAAGTAAATTATATTTCTTGCCATGTCAAATCAAATCATCATATTTATTTCCATCAGATAATATCAATTACCTATACAACCAGCGGTAGCTAAACTGGTCTACCGTCAAGGCTTTGCCGGCGAGCACTTTATTCAACAATACAAAAAGCTGCTATGAATTATTTACTGTAGCACATTATTCGGTTTAGATGAATCGCCTCATATTTTATTAATGTAACAATAGACATAGAATAGTTTGTGTAGATGTGACTATTGTAGTTTTTGGTCCTGAAATAAGTATAACAGATTTTTTTATCGGTCAATAAGTATCGGTCACTTAGTGATATTTGGAAGCAGATTTTATATCAAGGGTGGTATTTAGCTCCGTGAATCCAGATGGGGTCCTACCAGCAAGCGAGGATTGCTGGAATAAGTTATCCAGGGGCATTAGGGCTCTTCTTAGCTGATCCTACATAGCCTATAAATGGTTGTACCCCGTTTTTGGCATATGGAAGCAAAAGTGACTATCTGATATAACAGCACCATCGCAAATGTCGCAAAGCTATCGATCTGTCAAATTCTGACTTTTAAATAGTGATTGAAACAAAATTTTCTATGTCCATTGGAGATTGTCACTTATTGACTTATACAGGGTTTTCACGTGTTTCTCAAAATTTCTAAGAGTGGAGATTGCCAACTCCATGTCTTTGCCCCTCTAGTCTTATGGCTATCGTTAGTGAAAATTAAGGAACTTTACAATACTGGTCCTAATCTCTTCAGAGATTTCATGTGATCAGAAGAATTACCAGGGAAATGTTACCAACACCGCCATTGTAAATAATAATTGCTAACGATGTAATAGGACGCAAGCTCTTGGATCGACAACGCATTATTAATCTTACATTAATGATGTACTACAGAATATCCTTCTAACAATCATATAGTGCTTCTAACGGTGCTTGTTTGCCTGATTTCATAAAATAAAAAATAGAAAAAGAACAGCATATTGATGGAAATATAACGGTTTTACCACTTAACTAAGTTTAACGTCGAAAAAATGCAATTAAAATTCAGGAATATTTAACAAAGAGTCGTTTTTTCAAAACTCGCACGTTTTGCGTCAATTTTATCATCGGCCATCATGTTTCAATTAAAACATCGTAATTAACCTCAAATTCAAATTATTTATAGCATTTTTACTATTAATTCATTTCTACACATATCTAGTCTTTGACTGCATCCTTGTACTCCACAACAAAGAGATATGCTATCTAAGATATAATATTAATCCGTGATTAATTGGCAACGCGCCGCACGCTACTGGTGTTGCTATATAGCTTTATTAACTCAGTTCAGCTGCCAGCTATATTATAAAGCTATGTGATGCACTTAAAAAACATAATTCTCTTCAAGTTATTGACCTTAATGTGGCTGTTTGTGTAAAGCAGTGGATGAAAAGTCAGTAGATGCGAAAAGTTGCGGGTTCATTCTGTTCTGCATCCTACTAATCTAAGTAATATTATGAATGCGAAAGTTTGGATGTATGTTTGTTTCTAAATCACATCAGAACGGCTGAACGGATCTTTATTAAATTTTGTATAGAAATGTTGTATAGTCTGGAATAGTAACTTTTTATATTATATAATAATAATATTAATAAACAAACAAACAAAAGCCCGTGAAACTCATGAAAACCGAGAACGAAAAGAACTCGAGAGTGTATGTTCAAAACACAAATCTATACTAATATATAAAGCTGAAGTTTGTTTTTTTTTTGTTTGTTTGTTTGTTTGGACGCGCTAATCTCAGAAACTACAAGTGGGATTTTGAATTTGATAGCCCAACTCTTGAGGAAGGTTATAGGCTATATTTTATCCCGAAATTCCCACGGGATCAAAAGTTACGCGGGTAAAACCGCGCGCGGTGGCTAGTATTAATAATAAACTCTTTAAACCAACATGGTTATAGAGAAAAAATTACATTAAATTATGATATTAAAATACATTTGTACAAAGGCGAACTTATCGCTCAAGATCGATTTCTGCCAGGTAACCTAGGAATTAAAGGAAATTGAGGTGGATTGGTGCATGGCTTGTAAAAATAAATAAATAAACTATATACTAATAATTACATAAATAAATAATGAAATAGGTACCTTATATATTTATAAGGTACACCAACAGCATTACAAATAATATAATTTACAAGTAAAATTGTTCAAGTAAGTATATTACATTACTTATATGTATGCCTATTATAGGCGCACACAGCTTTGATAGAAAATAAAAAGAAGTAATTGTAATGTGTTCTCAAATACAATAAGATCAAAATAAATAACAATCATAATTAAAATTAAAAATAAAAATTTAAGTGTGATGCAAAGTGATACAGCAAGATTCTGAGATAAAATAAATTGTTAAATATTTACAAATTATTAACTTTTATTGCAGATTCAGGATTTGAATTTAACAAATAGTTTATTTTTGAAAGTTTCCCAATTATCATTAAAAATATCCAGCTCAGGTAGTTCAGCAGAAATGTAATTGTATTGGGATAGTATCGTGGAGATTGGGTGATGAAAGCCCTTATTTGTTCGACACTTAGGAATACGAAAGACTTTGGTAATACGGTGTCTCGGGTAATTATATGTCATCGATAAATTTATTTTATTGAGAAAATACAGCACAGGAATTTCTGCAGTTGAGTGCTTGATACAGAAAAGCTAAATCAGCAACAGAACGACGATTTAGCAACGAGTACATGTTGAAGTGTTTCATTCTTTACTCATATGGACGTCGATGCGATATGTTTGGAGAAAAAAACACGTCTTTTAGAGACACTCTGAATGCTCTCGCGACGTTGAGAATTGGTATTGTTTTTAGGTTTCTATGCAACACAAGCAAATTCAAGATGTGAACGAAAGAGGTTATTGTATAAAATTAGTTTACTAGAAGCTTTAAAGTTACGAGTGTTTCTTTTTTAAGATTATTAAAAAAATCTTTTGTTTAGCAACAGAAAATAAATACAAAGGCACAGTTTATTATCACCAAAGAAATTCCATCCGCTAGACACAAGAATAAAGAGTTTGGTTAAAATGCAATAATAGGGTGTCCTTCTCGATAAATTTTAAATTAAATATATCATCTCTATACAAGAATAAAAAAAAACATTTTATTCTATAATATTTTGTTTAAGTTTTCATGATTCATAATTTAAAATAAAACACGTTTGTACTTTCAGTGTCTTTGCCCCGTGGTGAGTTTACTATTTCCCTGCTTATTTTATTCTATGTTAAGATACATAAACCGATTTTTTGTCCAAAAAACTTAACTATTGTTCATATGGTTTATCTTCAATAAATCTAGTATTGATAGGCTGAAGAACCCTTTCGATAGTTTTAAGTAAAAAGTGTCTTCAAATGAATGGACTAAGAAACTCTCCGGTTTTACTATATCCTACTAAAATGATGAACACAAAAGTTTGTATGTTTGTTATTTGTATGTCTTTCACGTGCAAACTGGTCGATCGATATAGAATGTGCCAGCTGCTTCTCTTCCCGGGCAAACTGTAAAAGTCAGTTAAGAGACGGAGGATTTATTGGCGATTTTGCGGGCTGTCGCGACCCTGTCACTGCTATAGTCTCTCTCCACCATAATAATACCTCCAAATTTGTCAAACGTGACATCAGATGGTTTTTATAGCCTCCAGCGTTCTGCCTACCCCATTAGGGATACAGGCGTGAAGTTATGTATGTATAAAAAAAGAAAAAATCGAAATTATTTTGTATGAAAGCAATAAATTTCGACATTTTTTTCATACAAAACATTCTTTTTTTATAGTTTTACTGTAATCCTCATGGGTAAATCATGGGAATACAACCATGAAGGTATTATATAGGGTTTGTGGGACGTATGAAGTCGTCGCGGCGCCATGGTTACTGTGTGTATCAAACGATATCACAGGTCAAGCAACGTTCGGCGCGGCCGGTACTTGGATGGGTGACCACCGACCATTCATTTCTCACGGCGACTTCCGTGCTTCGGAGGCTACGTTAAGCAGTCGGTCCCGGGTGCTGTATACTTGTATCAGTAGTCGTGAGGGTTTGTCAAAAGCTATTTTCGGCGCCCTGAAAATTCTGACATCCACCATCCAGCACTGGGCCAGCTTGGTGGATTATGGCCCATACCTCCTCGTCACCCAGAGGAGAGACTCATAGCCCTGCAGCCCTTTACAAAGAGTCGTGATGATGACGTGGCACACCCTGTATAGAATACTTTTTATTCCGATATTCCTGCCGGGTTAGACAAAGCGCGAGTAAAACAGTATTAAATAGCTAGCGTGTAGGGTCAGCATAGAATAGCTCTACGGCTCCTGGATAAGCGTGTCGTAAAAGGCGACTAATCCGAGTGACCACGCTTCGTGGTAGGATCCCGTCATGGTCCGACTGGCTATCGACCTCCCTAAAGATAAAAATATAAAAGTTGCCGCCAAATATACCGTTCGGTGATGTGTTCCGGCAATATTTTAGAAAGAGCCAGTTCTCTTCTAAGCCCGTGTGCTGTCATCTTAGACCTCATCATAACTTACCATCAGGTGAGATTGAGGTTAACCGCGGACTTAATGTTTAATAAAATAAAAATACAGTTTTTTTTTTCAAAATTAAGCTTACCAAAATGTTTGCTGCTACTGTGATTATGTTTTTTTTTTAAAAAAGAACTTGTACCACCAAATTTAATTTAGATCAGAATCTGTACAGTTGAAGCCACTGCTATAATTACCTTATCATAATTATTGATTTTTGACATTGCTAAGTTATGGCTGTCTTACGAGTTTAGCGCTAAAACATATTTATGACCGCTTATGTCATAAATAAGAATACTCTATAAATTGTTATTAACAAGGCACGTATGATTTCGCAACGCTTATTACACAGACTTCACACTTGGTAACCGATAATTTTACAATTAAAGTTAAATTGGGATCACGCTGTGAAGAACGACGAAGGTTTTTAAGGTTTTTAGGTTCCGTATATCGGTCTCTAACGAGCTGTTTGATGCAGCTGCTATTACAAAATCTACTCGAGACCGACAATATTTAAACAAAGGGTGTTAAAACTTTGTTATAAAATAAATTGTTCGTTATATTGGCACAGATAGTTTTGAATAATCAAACAAAAACAAAATAAACCAAGAACATTCATTGAAATCTGGTCGTATATTTCAAGATAGTAAAATAAGGTAAGCATAACTTTTCTTTGAATAATATCTAACTCTTCATCCATAACACTGTTATAAGAAAAAACAGTAAATTTTGCTGAATTCATCTGATAGTTTGAACTATTGACATCATTTATTTATTACACAGGGTTTTACGGTGGTAGTTTTTTGGCCTAATTATATAATATTAAGCCCTAAAGTTATGGACTTAGTCACAGGGATGTAGGAGGTGGTTTAGCAATTTTAGGCTCATGCTTGAAAAACTGTATTTTCTCGTAGTTTTACCCGCTGATGTTCTCCATTGTACCCAATATATTTATACTAAGCGAATAATTGATTCGCATTAGTACCTAAACTGCTCGGCTGCAGTTTGACTTTAATTTATCGACTTTTTTGGCAAAAACCCGTTATTAAATTATAAGTATGTTCAATGATGTTCAATAGCCTACATATAGTGAGCTTCGAAGGGCACGTTAAGCAGTCGGTCCCGGGTGCTGTATACTTGTATGCAGTAGTCGTTAGGGTTTGTCAGAAGCCATTTCAGCGCCTTGAGAATTCTGACATAAATCGCCCAGCATGGGCCAGCTTGGTGGATTATGGCCTATAGGTACAGGTACATTCCTCGTCACCCAGGGGAGTGACTCATACTCATGCTCTCATAACAGAGAGTTGTGATGATGATGATGATTATATAGAGACCCGAAAACTACTATTACACAGGTGCGAACCATATCAAAATGTATTCAGAAGTTCCGAAAATTATCTCACACACTCACAGACATTTCCTTGTACAAGATATAGATATCGTAGTGATCAAAATACAAAGATCTGTTGTACAGTCACGTCTAATAATATGTTTACATTTTCATTGAACTTTGAACCTTTTTACAACCGAATTAGTAGCTTAAGGATAATCTTCCTCAAGAATTAGGCAATGCCATGCAATAATAAGCTAAAAGTCACAGAAATTATTACATTCAACCTAACAAATAAAATCTTACGCTTTATAATATGAGTATATAGAAAAGAAAGTAATGGATAATGGCCCCTAAAAACCCGATAATATCGACAATGTCAAATTATCGAACAAAGGTGTAATTTTAACAGCCGATTCTGAAAAGTCAATTACGCACCAACATTACTTGTATGTAACATAAATTCAATTGCCAGAGAATTCCATGGAAATTCATTAGCAGTTTATGCAAAATTGTTTTAAGTATAAATATTAAATTATTGGTTGTCATGGCCCATTTTGTGAAGAAGATATCGGAAGCGGTTTAATAAGTCGCTTTATCAAAGAATTTATAAGCTCACTGAAATCCATATTAAGTGATATACTCGATAAAAATTACTTATGTATACTCCTTTAAAATTGGTTATAATCTCGTAAATTAAACATTTAACTCGACGTTACGGTTTTTTTAAAAGAATTCTTTTCGATTTTTTACAAATCTGTTTGAATCAGTGAAAATTGGAGTTGAAATTATTATTATTACCAATAATAAACAGCCAACATGTTTTAAAAACCATTTGCAATTTCTTTTCAACCTACTGAAAAAAAGAAGATTATTATTTTGATCGGATCCGTGTAAAATACCTCCGTAGTTTTTTCAAGAGCAAATTGATCGGATTGTACAATAGTTATATAGTCATTTTATTTACTATTATAAGAAAAACTTTAATTTGTAATACGTTGCGATTAAATAAAGACAATTGTTTGCTCTTCAATCATCATCACAACTCTTTGTAAAAAGCCCACTGCAGTGATATGAGTCTCTCTCTTAGGAGAAGTAGGTAATCTTAAATAATTAATAGCAAATGACTCACGATTATACTGCAATTGTATATTTATGTATTTTTCAACACACTTGCTCGTAAAGTGAGCTTTATTCTATTGAATTTAGAACTATAAACTGGGCTATAAGTCACGCGTGCATAATATATTATACCCTAGTGCATAATAAAATGAATCCTACAAAGTTGAATTGTACCTTTGTGCAAATTACATGCGAGTAAACAGAGCATATTTTATTGATCCGGGTTATACATTAAATATTTTCAGAAACAACAAAGAGGTTTTATACCACATCAAATCCATATACATTTTTGAAATGTTTGCGCCTTATATTAGTAAAACAGATATGTATATCAAACAAATTGTTCACAATTTACAATAATTTGTTATAAAATATTAAAATATTTGCATTTACCACTCCAAATTGAACATTTTCACGTAAAATAGGCTGTATATGCTATACAGACATTGACACATTTGGCAGAAAAAAAAACCTACGCGCATGCGCGAGGTTCGGCGCCATTTTTCAATCACAATTCACAGCTTTGTTATGAAGTGTGTTTGTTATTTTATGACCACGTATGTCTGTCTTTTACTCACAAGTGTGTTGAAAAACGTCGTATGTAACTCGTGAGCGTTGCTACTACATTGGTTGAAAAGTTCGCGGCCTGGCCATTAAAAAAAAACTTTTGTTATTTTTTCTGCCGTCATTTTGAACTGTCATTATTCAATTGTCAGCCCGCGAATTTTCAATTTGATATCTTGTTTAAATAAAATTTTACGAACAATATAAATACGTGTGTAGAACAAATTTTCACTAATGGAGAAATTTGAACAACGTGCTGTGATTAAATATTTTTTTTTTAAAATATTAACACCAAAGGAGATCCATGATGACATGCAAACAACATTAGGGGAATCTGCCCCGTCTTATACCACTGTGAAAAAATGGGTTGCAGAATTTAAACGTGGACGAGAGAACATCGAAGATGACCCTCGCTCCGGCAGGCCAATGACGTCTACGACTGAAGAAAACATCAATAAAGTGTGAGATCTCATATTGAAAGACCGTAGATTGACTATCAGAGAAATTGCAGACACTATAGGCATCTCATATGAACGAACGCAAAACATCATTGTCCATGAACTCGGCTTTTCTAAGGTTTCGGCTAGGTGGGTCCCCAGATTGCTTTCAGTAGAGCAAAAGCGAATTCGACTCACGATTTCTCGCGACTGTTTGGAGATGTTCGAGGCTGATCCACAAGGTTTTCTTGACAGATTTGTGACAATGAATGAAACCTGGGTTCACCACTATACCCCAGAATCAAAACAACAATCCAAACAATGGAAAAAATCAGGTGAACCAACTCCGAAAAAAGCAAAGGCAATTCTGTCGGCTGGCAAGGTGATGGCATCGGTTTTTTGGGATGCTAAGGATGTCATTATGGTGGACTACCTTCCAAAAGGCGAAACAATAAACTCTGCGTACTATAGCACCCTTCTGCGCCGTTTACGTGAAGAAATTAAACAGAAACGCCCAGGATTACTGAGAAAGAAAGTGTTGTTTCACCAGGACAACGCCCGAGTCCACACGTCTGTCGAGTCTATGGCTCAAATTCGTGATTGTGGTTTCGAATTGTTGCCACATCCAGCTTATTCTCCTGATTTGGCACCTTCGGACTTTCATCTGTTTCCAAACCTGAAAAAACACCTCGGTAGGCAGAAATTTTTAACGAATGAAGAGGTCGAAGCCGCTGTTAACCTGTATTTTGAAGACCTTGAGGAATCTTTTTTTAAAACAAGTATGGAAGCTCTGGAAAGCAGATGGAAGAAGTGCATAGAGCTAAATGGAGATTACGTCGAAAAATAAAAATATTTTTGTATGTACTTTATTCTGTTTTCTTGACTAGGCCGCGAACTTTTCAATCCATCATTACAGTCTCGGCTCATTATTAAGCCCTCGCCTGCGGCTCGGGCTCAAATCACAGCCTCGACTGTAATTAGCAATTTCGCTCACTTGTTACATAATATACTATTTTCAACCATTTCATTAACGTCACAGCTGTAAGCACGAAGGCGCAGATATAAAGGATAAAATGATTTCGTCAGAAGATAAATGTTTTCAAAAAATTGTTATAGATATGATTAAGTGTGCAGCTCGTATTTCGAGGGTTCATGGAGTAATATCGTCTATAATGTAAAGCTTCATAAGAAAATGCCGAAACACATCACCGCAGGATTTTATGGATGTCCTAAGAGTTTCCGTATAAACACTTAAATTAAAATATTTAAAAAAAATTCAGCTCCAACTAGTGTCCAATTAGTAGTCCAATTAGTGTCCAGACAAAAAAAATGTTTTTTTTTTTTATTTATTTATTTTAGGAAGACCAACAGCCATTATAACAATAATAATAATCAACTAATGCAGAGCATTAAAAGACCGACTTCACGACAAAACTTTGGCTGAGTTGAGAATGTCATAAACGTAAACATTCTCCGAAATCATATATGGTTTGTCAATAGTTTGAAATTTTCAATGTAGTACTCAACCGATTTCGATGAAATTTCAATGGAAACAACTATGAAGTATCCTCTATCATATGAAACAATAATTTTCAAAATCAATTCATAATTGTCTGAAATGTCGTGTAACTAAGACACAAAAATAAACTTGCAGACGAATTGAGAACTTCCTCCTTTTTTGGAAGTCGGTTGAAAATACACTAGTGATAGTGGGCCAATTAAAGGTCCTCACCGATACGATATGATATTGCAAATGACATGTACTATAACTTGTACTATAAACCCTTAAAGGATTGTGCTCTAATAAAGTAACACCCTGTGAATTCAATTCGTATCCATAATTTTTTTTATACATTATCTAGTATCCATAGGACAAATTATTGATGAAACTTTATTTAGTATAGATACTTTGGTGTAAATGATGTTCCAGTTACAACACTACTAAATGCGGTGCCAGTTCGTTTTGCTGATGATACTATGACTAGCAAGAACGTCATGCGCCCTCAGGCGGCAAGGCTAGTGGTAGCGTCGGGTATCGGGTCACCCTCTTCCCTAAAATATGGTTGAGGAAGTTGATGGCTGGTGCTTGCGTTATACTCGTGAACGGGTGCTGCTAGCGGTGCCAGGTCGTTTTGCTGATGATGCAATGACTATTTTATTCCATTCTTGTTTAAATACTCTGGTCCCAGTTTGTCATGTTCGTGTTGTGCATCCATAGCTCAATGCTAATAATGTTAGCAATTTGGTTGTGGCATGACATTGGCTCTCACAATTAGCTGTCTTGTGTTTGTTTTTTTTCATGTCATGATCAATTTGTACTGTATGTACCTATTTGTATTAATTCTTATAATCTTGACTGAAAAAGAGTGATAAGAATTTTTTTCCGCCGGCTTTTTATGTCTCTTGGTCTACTGTAATATCTTATTCAATAACTATCAACACCTTGTTAAAGCCGAAGTACAAAATTGCAACGTCATTAAGCTGCTATTCGATGGTCTTATGATGAATAGAAATTTTCATTTCATTTCATTCCAACTATCCTGGCCTTCTTTCGGGTATAACAGAACACAGCACTTTTGGAGAAGGAATTCACATGACTGTAATGACAATGCGACGTGCACGCCTCGTGGAGGAAAGGTATTGCCGCCTCACCTACCAGAAGCTAATGACTTTTTAATTTTCATAAAAAAAAACTTTCATGTAGTTTTTGACGAATTAGAGTCACTTTTGATTCCTTTTAGAGGTAGGCTATTAAAAGTTTTATAATAATAGATCAGGTTAAGATTAATTGAATTGTATCGTTCAAAATAAAACACAGTTTTTATTATTTTTAACGGAAACTGCTTGACCACAAATTTATAAATAAAAATAACTTTTTAACCGGATTAATCGCGTATGATTTATATTTTAAATTTTAACTCGACGATTCGGTGTCTTTGTAGCCTAAAATGAAAATTTAAATTATACGCGATTAATACGGTTAAAAAGTAGTTTTATTTAAATTATGAATCGTGAAAACTTAAGATAATATCACAGATTTATACTCAAAAAATGAATTTAAGATTCAAAAACAATCGAGACTACTTAACATTCATAAGCATTTAGCTTGCGTCAGATGTATAACACAATAAGATAAGTGTGCCTTTACCTTTTACACCTCAATTAACTTAACTGTACGATTCACGAAGAAAATTACACGATATCAAATCAAGCAATTACGATTCACAATCATAGCAACACAAATAAAGTTATAAACAAAAATCGAAACCCATATAAAGACACTTTTACCATTTTGCAACCACAAAGGTTTTGATTTCCATATAATTTTGGAATCGCGAAACGGCGCTTAATTTTAAAGTTCAGACGGTAAAAACTGATTCAAAGAAGTGTTTAATACAGAGCAAGCGCTTAAAATTTTATGACATGCACTAATTTTTTATGTTCTCCGCGGATACCATTATGATATCCCTTACTTATCAAGAAAAAGGCGAGTTGTATGAAATTGCATTTATGAGTTGATTTTGTTGAAAAATTGCTTTAGGAAAAATTTGGTAACTGAGAAATCTTCGTCGAAACTAAAAAGACTTGTGACGTATTTTTTGTAACGTTTTGAAAGATAAGAAAAATATAAGTATAATACATACATACATAACTTCACGCCTGTATCCCTAATGGGTAGGCAGAACACCAGAGGCTATAAAACCAGTGATGTCACGTTTGACAAATTTGGAGGTATTATTATGTTGGAGAGACTATTGCAGTGACAGGGGGTCAGCCTATCGCCCGCAAAAACGCCAATAAAACCTCCGTCCCTTAACTGATTTTTACAGTTTGCCCGGGAAGAGAAGCAGCTGGTACATTCTATGTTTTTCTTTCGCTCCCCGTCCAGCATGGAAGAAAGTATAAGTATATATAAAAAGTGATTTTAATTCAAACAAGCACTTATCTTACAACTAGTAGTAGGTATTATAAATGTGAGAGTTTGTATGAATGGATGTATGGATGTTTATTCCTCAATCACGGCACAAATGCTCAACAGATTTGGATTAAATTTAGCCCAATGATAGTGTACAGTCTGGAATATCATTATTTTTATCCCTATTTTCCCGCAGGATTTGAAATCGCACGGATAAAACCACGAGAAACAGGTAATTAATTGACATTCCCTGTCAAAGTTGTTTTATAAGACTTTAGTGTCGTACGATGGTCGCTGAAGTTTTTTCCTATTTATAATGTAAAGAGGTTCTAAAGGCGTTTTTGTGGGCGATTTGTGTGGCTGACCCCCTGTACAATAGTCTCAATAGTCTCTCTCCATCTTTATAATACCTCTAAATTTGTCAAACGTGACATCAGATGGTCTTGTAACCTCTGGTGTTCTGCTTACCCCATAAGGGATACGGACGTGACGTTATGTATGTGTGTATGTATAATGTTAATTATGTATAATCATTTTTTTAAACTTAATTTAAGTCGAACAATGTGCTGTAAATATAACTTTGTTTTTACATACATACATACATTAACATCACGCCTGTCTCCCTTTGAGGTAGGCAGAGACTAAGGAACGCCAACTGCTCTGATCCAGACATACCTCTTTCGCTTCCTCCACGTTCATTAATCGTTTCATACATGATCGCTGGTTACGGGTACTTTTTCAACTTTATTTTTATTATAGACATAGCCCGCGATTGACCCCAGTCTCACTGTTAGGGTATTATATTCTTTATTGCACTTCAAAAAAAAAACAAAACACTTAAATAAAATATAGTTTCCAGCAAACCCATGACTGTGTGATATTTTGTGATATGATAAAAACAATTATGTTTGTGAGAGAAGGTGTGCTTTTAATTTTCTTTTGAAAGTTGATATCGATGGACTATCTCTTATAGTTTTTGGCAGCTTATTCCACAAAGCAGTTGCACGAACCGTAAATGATTTATGTTTGAAGATGGTGTTGCTATACGGATAAACTAATGTCTTAATAAATGACGACCACTATGGCGTTGGGGTAAACCTATCTGCCTCAGACGCCAATGGTTGCGGGTTCGATCCCCGCACGGAACCAGAAAAAAAAAATCCGTGTCTGGGTGTTTATCTATTTATGTATTTATATTAATAATTATTTATTTAAGAGCATTTTAAATATTACATTTCATGCTTAATATTACATTTCATGCTTAAACAATTTAGGCTTAAATCGTTATGATTACAAGTTGTTTTACTGTTGCCCTAACTAGATTATGAGATAATCTGTATTTAGGGCCGCAGTGCATTCGACATTAGATGGTTAGATAACAGGTTTTAGTGGGGTATTTAGTGGATATTTACAGTTGTTGAATAAGCATTTTAGATTCAATTTTCTAATTATAATAAGTATCAAAAATTTTCAAAAAAAATAAAATAATAATAATAATATTTATAACAATAGGATTTAAAGTAATAAAAATTTATCATTTGCTTCATTCCATTAGAATCTAGTTCAGTCTGTGTTTAATAAATTAACTTACCCCTATGTTAGAAGAATTGCATTGAGAAAATAAAGAATATATAGAACAAGTTTTAAATAAAAATTAATAAAGTTAAATTAACATAAGCAAAAACATCAGAATGAAAATCCAAAACAGAATTTAGATCGAAATGTACAATAATATCACAATTAAGGTAGATAATAATTCATTAAAATGATTATTAAATAATGATAAATAGTATAGTTTGACTGCATTTATAAATTAATAAGCCTTAATAATAATTAATAAAAGCCTTAATAAAAAATAATAATAACATAAGTATCAAAGTATCAGGTTCTTGATGTTATCAGGTTTTCTGTATCTTTATAACACTTGCCCACAAGCCAGGAACACACAGCTTTTTTGCACAGAGTAAAGGGAAGGGAGTTTATTTTAATCTGTTTATTGATTGCGTTATATAGTCTTGGTCCAAGAAAGTAGTTATAGTGTTTCGTAAATTCTAGTTTAGGTGAAGGAATCTCGCAGACATTGTGGTTTCTTCTTTTGTCATTATTATGTGATAATGGTGTGTTGACGTGCACCGACAGTACTGTGTAAAGTATATATAGCTGTCGGACAGTTAGGACTTTGGTCTCTATATTCTAGGTTCAAGCTATGCTTACTTTGGGGCCATGTAGTTGGTGTGATTTTCTGGGGCTTTTATTATTTATTTATTAATATGACATAACCTACTCGGTTGCGTGAAGGGTAGTAATGTTTGGAACCGCAAACTGAGATAGTTTGGAGAATTGGTTCATTCAGGATTTTGTAAAGTGTTGTTAAAATATGTAGGTCGTGGCGACGAGGGATTGGCAGCCACTGTAACTTAGACGTGAAAATGAGTTTGAAGATGAAAGCACACGGACTTAGGGAAGAACTGGCACTTCATACAGTATTGCCACACACATCACCATGGTGAAATTTGGCGGCAGATTTTGTACGTTGGGTGGACACTAGCCACTCGGACCCTGATGGAATCCTACCATAATGTGCGGGAGTCACTCGGATTAGTCGCTTTTTACGTCACGCTTATTCAGGGACGGTAAGGCTATTCTAAGCCGACCCTAGAGGTTTTTTAATTATAGGGTTTGACGAATATTAGTCCTTAGTCCAATATGCAAGAGTTTCATTTTCAAAACTCATTACCTACCTACATTTTTATATGACAATCTTATCTGTGCACAACAAAAATGATACAACCTTCTTAAAAATCTTTAAATAAAAGTAGCCTATATAAATCAGCATCCAGTTCATTTCGGAATACCGACCAAAGATTTCGTTCCAGTATACAGGGTGACTTTGATAAATCCGAAACTAGGTTTATTTATTAAAAATTAACGAATGCTGTTTAGGTTCAAATTAAACTTGAGAGAGAAATATACTAGTGGATTTATAAAATAAAGATCAACTGCCATGATATACTATAGCTTTGTGTATAAAATACAATTTTAAGACAAGATTTAATATTTCATTTAAAACCATTTTAGACTTGAAATTTAAACGATACAAAAATAATGGTTCATAATTTCAAAATGAATAGATTATTCCCAAATTAAAACACTACCTACTCCAGCTCAATTCTTGAACAAAAATACATGTCAGTATTCAAATATGTATGTATGTACATATATTCCCACAGCGCCAGTCAGTCCTAACTTAAGAACTTAGCTTGTGCTTTAGATACAAGGCTATAGATAAACATACTTTTCTTTTTTTTGTTAAATAGATACTTATCATATATTATCATTATACATACATTTTAAATATATGTTCAAAAATATAATCCTGATATATAATCCTGTAAAATAAAGGTAAGCTTACAATTTTTGATTCTCCTAGATTTTATTTCGCTCAATCTCATAGAGTCAAGCTCAGTAGAGTGCGGCCGTTGCGGGAATGCGTTCCTGACAGTTCCTTATGTCCACTGAATAAAGTTTATTTCCGATTCGAAAGTTAAAAAAGCTATGATTTTGACAGCTGTCAGGAACGCACACTCCCACCGGTTGCACTATAACACAATTAATACGCCCTGTATAAAGAAGCAATTGTTTTTGTATCGCCTTCGCATTATTTCGTACGCCGACCGCGTTTTTTATTTAAATAGGTTATTATCCTCGCTGGGCTGGCTTTAACGAAATTTATTTGTCCATTCAGTAATAAAATAACATACATTTTATCTTGTTCCGATTCTTAAAATATTACTCGTGTTTTGTAAGTGTAGCGATCGTGAGGTAAGTAAACTGGAAGTGAATTTTATTTTTCTGAATGTTGTCTGAAGTGGGTAATAAATTAAGTAATGTACTCTGCATTTTATAATATGAAACCATATTTTAATCTAATAAATGTTGTTGATTTGTAAAACACATATAATTAAAGCAGGAAAAAAATATTTTTTTAAAGACAAATTTTTTTGACGTAGTCATGATTCGTTATAATAGCTTCTGTTAACGATATTATTTTTAATAATTATTTAAAAAAAACAGTTACCTGGTCTAATCTTTGAGAAACTGAACCAGTTTAATTACGCTTCTCGTATACCAGAGTTCAATATTAATACCTTTAAAAGAATCTTACTATGCTCACCCTGTAATATATTGCTATCACTATCCTTGTTTATCTGAGAAACAGAGACAGAGGATGTTTGAAACACAGACATAGAGTCGATGGAAACACCCCGATAAGAAATACGAGAAAGAGTTCCGGTTTTTTGTTTTTATACGATTGAATCTTATATTTACCTTAGATTTGTTTCTTTTCTGTAAGTACGCAGGCGCAACAAAAAAAAAGAAGTTTGCAAGACATCAACCAAATTAAGAAGATTATACGTTTAAAATTTTGATATAGTGTCAATATTTGTTTTGCATAAAAAAAATTAAAGTTTTTTTAATTAAACACTGCCGAAATGCACTATACAAGGCGGCTGTCCAATATCAAAACCTAGTAAGAGTAAAAAAGTTAAAATTGTTTTTTTGGCTTCTAAGGTAAATCCCTACATAATTCAAAAACATATTTGTCGCTAAGACGTTTAGTTTTTAAGATATAAGACGACCAAAACCTAGTAAGAGTAAAAAAAATCGAGATTGCAACTTCATAACCTAGCAAACAAAAAACCAATTTCAAAAACCAAGTAAGTCACGCTTCTTACTAGGTTTTTGAACTTGTGATTTGATTTGCTGGGTTTTGAAATGGTAAATCGATGATTTTATAGTAATTCAAATTTAGCAAGGCATTCATTTTAACGCCTTACTGGGTTACCTTAGAAAAGCTTGTTCTGTTTATACTGGTCCGTGTTTTCCGCGTAAATCACTCGTGTTTTGATTGGTCCACAGAATAAGTAATAGTTGGTACAGAAGAATTACTCCGCAAGAAGATCTAAATAAATTCGAGTCTTGCTACGACGCGATACGGTGGAATTCAGCTCGCACAGCATTACGTACCTGCAAATTTATATACCTAGAAGTTTTGTCTCTTTCTATCGCATGCCTCTTATCTTTTCTTACGCTGTTAGGGTTGCTGCCTAGTGAAGAATAATTAATCTCTTTATTTGTAATTAAGTATCTACCGATGTAGGTATTACTGTTATTCTACCTTTGTAAAAAATATTGTTTAAACTTACCTACAGTACAAAATGAAAAAAAAAATGACGACGAATAATTAGTAATACTACATATGTTTTGTTTGCTAAATTGAACATAATCAAATCCAAACATAATCTAATTGAATATTTGTTTCTTTTTATGTCCATTTTTAAAAACTATTTGCGACCTCGATCATAGAATTACTGTGAGTGCTATTAGGTAGGTAGGTATCTACAACGTCCCGATGGGCGCGCGCGCGATACACGACCCATTCGAGTAGCGCCGGCGGTGCGCTTCGCTGTAGGTAAATAACGGATGTACCGCGTGGAGTGAGCCAGGCTTGATTGGTCGAGGCGTTTTTGTAAAGGTGCCGCTGTGTGCGCGTGAGACATGACAGAACTCGCGCAGACGCTTACGCGGCATCACTTTGGTGTGTAATATATTCGTGTTCCGTAAGTTTATTTCGTTAAAACAAGATTTTTGCAAAATGAAGAGGTGTTTTAGTAATAGGACAGAATTAATAATGAGTGCCGTATCTGGAAAAAAGGAAGCCAGTCAGAAGTAAGTATTACCTACTTAACCTATAAGGTTACCTACTTTATTTAATTCCCTGGGAATGTAAATTGATTATTGTTTAATGTGTGTTCGCAAAGTTACTTTATGATTTAATAATGTAGTGTTTTGATATTGTAATATAGTTAATGGAATGTTTTGATATTGTAATGTTTTGATAATTTTCTCTCATTTTGGGAAACTTGATACTAATTTATTTCTTGGTAATAGTAGATCCATTCAGCACGGTGGGGTGGCGGTTTTTTAGTTGCTTTATATGTTGTGACACTGGCACTGCTACCGGGCTATATGGATCTTAATTCTGGGTGTTTTTTAAATGCTGCTTAAATTATTTTATTTCAGTGAAAATAATGCATCTGCTTCTAACAATTGCCAGACTTCTTTGCTAACTGAACCTGCACCTATTTCTATCACAAGCACTCAAGTTCATTCTACTAACATTTCTGAATTTGACCAAAACACTGATTGCCTTATTGAACTACAGCCATCCACGTCAAAATCGAACGAAATTTTCTATGAAGAAGCCAATAATTCATTTGATTTAATTAACTTAAGTGATTTAGATGATTCTGTGGCTGATGAGGACTATTTTTCTTCTGATCCAGACGACAATAGCTCGAGCTCCGATGACAATCAACAAACATCACTTTCTTTGAGACATTATCAGCTCTTCTCACAAAGAACTCAATTCGAAACCCATGTGATTGATTACCATGATAATACCAATACAGGCCCAAAACCCACAGCCAACATTCCAGGTCCAAAACCCACAAGCAACAATCCAACACCAATACTTACCGACGAGTTAATTTCCGAAACAGCAAATTTACGACCAAATGATGAAAAGGACAGTCATTACAACATTTTTGTTGCCAATTACCCCGGGCCAGTTTTTATTAACGAAGACGAGGCACAAAAAAGTTTTTCAAAGCACAGTAAACGGTCCTTAAAGCAAAGATCTAAGCACCCAATCATAATAAATAGTTGCAAAGGCAAATGTGGCCGTAAATGCATGTCGTTTACACTTGGTGAGAGAATCGAAATTTGGATGCGTTTTTGGGACCTTGATTTTCCATCACGACGAAGCTTGCTTAATAAATTCAAATAACCGGTGTTAAGAAGCGCAAAACGGAGGTAAATACTGACCGAAAGGGTATCAAAAAAGAGTCAAGATTTTACTATTTTCCTGAAATAGGTCGCAATACCGATGCAAACGTTCCAGTTTGTCGTAAGTTCTTTCTTGATACTTTAGGATATGCTACTGACGCTGTTATAACCGAACTTAGTAAAGCCCTGAAAAATGATCAGTTATTAGGAAAGGTTACGAGAGATTTTAGAGGAGGAAAAAGAAAACAGGCTCCTACATTGATAATGGAGCAGCATATTAACAGTTATCAACCGGTTGTGAGTCACTACCGAAGAAAAAATGCCCCAAATATTAAATATCTGCCACGAACGCTTACACTCACTGCAATGTATGTCGATTTTAAAAACAAACATCCGGATATTCGTTGTAGTGTAGAAGTTTACCGGCAAACAATAAAAAAAAAATAACATTTTATTTCATATGCCAAAAGGCGATAAATGTGGAGATTGTGCTTATTACGAAGAAGAAGAAAAAAAATATTTAAATGAAAATATTGAAGTTCCTGAAGATTTTAAAATGAAGCGAAATGCGCACAGGGAAAAAGCTAATCAGGCTATTGAAAGATATAGGATTGATGCATTAAAAGGTAATGAAACACACATAAAATACTACGCTATGGACTTGCAAAAGGTTATATTACTTCCTGACATGCCTCAGCATAAAGACGCATTTTTTTTGAGCCGTTTAATTGTATTTAATCTGACCTTTGCACCCCTTGAGAAAAAATCAAATGATCCTTCATTGTGTGTGCTGTGGCATGAAGCAATTGCTGGTCGTGATGCAAGCAATATAGTGAATGCTATTAAAGCCGTTTTTGATGATCAGAGAGATGTGCGTCACTTTCATCTATGGGCCGATAATTGCACAGCACAAAATAAGAACTGGACGTTATTTACTGCTCTGGTCATGATAGTCAACTCACGAGAAAACGAAATCGATTTAGTCACAATAAGCTATTTAACTAAAGGGCACACTCATATGGCTGCCGTCCATGCTAACATTGAGCAAAAAATGAAGCGCCAAAGAGGCATATACGACTTCTCTGATTTCAAAGACTGTGTATTGAGATCAAGAAAACACATCAAAATCATTGATGTTGATGTAGGTAATTGTAAAAATTGGCCAAAAAAAAAAAAGTTGGTCGTGCCGGCCAACCACTTATCTTTTCAGCTCAAGACAGTTGTTCAGGTCAAATTTGTAAAAGGATCAAGAATTTTTTTTTGCAAGAATAGGCACGTATATAAATTTATTACGAAATAATAAATTAGTAACTACATAAGTAATATTATTATAGTTAATAGCATTTCATAGGTTTAATAAAAAGGTTTATTTTCAATACATATAAATTATGAATGTAAAATATATAATTACAATTAATTAAAAACTAAAAAACACTAAATTAGCTTGACAAGTTAAAATTACCTAGTTAAAATTGTCAAGTTTACTAAACCATTTTTTTCAGATTTGATGATGATTGGGAAGAAGTCGATTTCTTACTAAATAAATTCGACATTTATTGTCCACCTTCTTCTATGGAGGGACCTATAGGAGTTAAAGAAGTAAAGAAACGTGATATTATCAGCAAATTAGTTCCCCTCATGCCCGAATCTCGAAGATCGTTTTGGAATAACTTGCCAACGAATGATGAATCTGTAGACCTTTCGTTTGTGCCTTCTCAAATAGAAGAACAATAATTGATTAAGTATTCGTTTTAATGTATCTAATTGAAATTAAAGTTTTGATCTCAATAAACAAAATTTTCATTTAAAACCACTTTTTTAAGGGTAATAAAATTAATGTTTGTAATTAATAATGTTTTTGCTAGGTTTGGGTCTTGAAATATGATAATAATAATTATAGTTAAAACCATATCAAAACCTAGCGATAGCTCTTACTAGGTTTTGATTTTGAAAATTTGTTTGTTTTTTGTTAGGTATCCTATATCAAAACAATGTATGTCTTTTAGAACATGCACCGTAGCTTTGAGAAAAATGCAATAAAGATAAAATAATGCTTACAAAATAATAGATTTCCTAAGTATAAGTTTGTAGAGAAAATGTTTCAAATTTAAAAGGGCTGACATCAAACATGTTTTTTTCCGTCCTGTAAAGTTAAGCCAAATCCTCTTACTAGGTTTTGATATTGGACAGCCGAAGGTTTTCCGCTTGATTGCCCATATCTCCAGGGTATTAATGGGACCATGTGATAGAATCAAATAACATGTGAATAATTTTAGAATTTTCATTTAATTTTCTTATTTTTCATACAAAATAATTCAATTTAGTCAAAACATATTATGTAAAACACCTTTATGCGAAGTATGACAACGAGGCATTTTCTATCCCCTTTTTACCGTTATGCACAGGTACAACTCGCAACGTTTAGTGTTGTACATTGTATGCAACGTTCCTCAACGTTTCAAATGTTTTTGTTGTTTATTGTATAGCTTCAGTCACACGCGTCTATTGAATAAATGTTAAAAGGGCGATAATTTATGAACTCATTATATTAAGATTCATGATATCTTGGAAAGTATGCACTTTTGAACCACATATTCTTTGGTAAAAAGTATTATTTTTAAGTAAGGAATAAATCCTCAAAACCATAACGGGTTAAATATAAAAAAAAACACTATGTAGATAAAACGGTGAAAAGTGATAGATTTGCATCAAGGGTGACAATTAATCAGGTAAAGCCTAACAGATTCTAAATATCCGGATTGAATAAACATGCAGAAAATTTGCATGAGCTTTTTCTCATTTTGCTGACGCTACATGGACAAACTGCATGCTTAATATTTTGTGCTCTGACTGTACTGTGCTAAGATCTCGATCTTGTTACGATAAGGAAGCTGCGGATTGTTTTTGGGTGCACTATGTATAACGAAATATTGGGTGTAGGTTTGAATTTTCTGTTAATGGATATCGTATTGTTTTATTGAATTTGAAGTTTTGGATAAAATAATTGAACTTTACCTATCATACAAGCATTGTAAAAATCTGTTATACTTTATATCATTTGAATTGTAAGGTAAATCATATTAACCTCATTAAATCATAGTGATTCCTGAGTGAGTGGACAATCCGCACAAATTGTATTGGTATGAATCGTGAGGATTGTCCCCTTTTATAAAAGTATTATTGTTTGCCGTCAATTTGCACAAATTTGTTCGCATTTTATAGGGAACAAGAAATAATAAAAGAAAACGTGAAAAATGAGCAGCAAAAACAATGCGAAGTTTAAACGTAAAATGTTGTAGTTTAAATTATCATTGCAATGCATTAGATAAGTAATAAGCACTTAAATCAAAGATATAATGAACAGGTGATACACAACAAAATATGATAGAGACAGTAATCGCTACTGAAAAAAAAAGCGAAAGCCTTAACACTATCCCACTTATTCGCATAGTTCATGAATCTTCATTAGCTTCAGTTTTATGACCCACAGTTGTCATGAACCCTTGTGCCTTACAGTTTATTTAAGATTTTATAATAAAATACCAATATATTATTTCGATTAAAAGTCATTCTTGCCAGTAAGATTCGCGCAGATCGTCCACTAACTTAATCTTTTACGAACGTTTGTGAGCTCCATAAATTAGCACTATAAATTAAAACGAAATTAAGACATCGTAACCACACCCAGTTACATTATGCAAATCAAAAATACCTGAACAAATATTTTTATTTTTACTTTTATTTTTCCATTCTTGGTTCAATCTTGTTCAATACCATCCAATATTGCGAAACGGTTGTACTTGCCAAATAAATATACACATTTTAAATGGATCTGTGTTGCAAATGAATTATTGTTTATGAGATAAAAATACAACTCAATCCTTAAATACTGTAAAGTAATTTATAAGCAATGCATACTGTTGATTCGATGCATAATTTAATTTTCGAATCAGTTCTGTGTTTAAGACTTTTTTTTAATTAGCCTGCGAAGTTGTGTGAAATATTTTTGGAATAAGCAAGACTTGTCTATAGTTATTATACTAGTTTACATTTTTACTGTAGAAGAAACATTTTTTTTTGTTTCCTTGCAATGAATAAACCTTAGAACTAATTTAGCTATTTTACATTTTTTTGGCATAAGGAAAAAAAATTAAAAGATTACATCTAGAGAAATCACCTAGATGTACAGAATACAGTAGATCAAGCGTTACATTACTTGTCAAAACCCACCCAATTTTAACTCAATGTCAAGGGCATTGAATTCAGATTCAAGTAACAATTTTTGACAGATTTGAAACGCTTAATGTGCTGCCTTCTGTTCATAAAGTGGTATAACTTTACTATTATAACTTCATATTTAATGGAACAGAAACACTCACAGAAATTAAAGCTAAAATCGAAGTATGGGAACAGCTCCCTGTTAGATTAGGAAATTTAGAACCTACATGGCTAAAATGGTTTTATTTTGAACATTATACTATAATATACATACATATTTCTGACACTCACACAACATTATCTAGCCCAAATTAAGTTTCTTAAAGAACTTGTATTATGGATACTAGATAACTGATATACCTACTTAAGAAATATATAAACATACATATTGAATAAATACATATTTTTTATTAGAATAAACTTAAATAAACATATAAACATCCATTACTTGACGACTAATATCTGTTTTTATCACACAAATATCCGCCGCCGCCGGGATTCGAACCCAGGACCTCTGGCATAGAAGGCAATGTATGTTACCGCTACACCAGCCGGTCGTCAAGTATATTGATGTGCCGCAACCAACTTGTATTTAATAATACTTATGTGGTATTTAGTTTTCATAGTATGAGCTTCATTTAATTGGAGATAGCATTAGAATAATATCCAAGAGTAAGTGTTTTTTGTCAGAGTTAATGAACGTTTTATCTCAATTTCATCTGATGATAGTTAACGACAAAATATCAAAAAATATACGAGTTTTAAAAAAGATACCTACATTTTCAACCGACTTCTAAAAGAAGGAGGTTCTCAATTCGTGTGTATGTTTTTTTTTGTGTCTTTGTTACACGATTTCTTGGACAGTTATGAAATTGTTTTTGGGCTGAAGTATAAGGTCGTCAATGTAAATATTCTCCAAATATATAGGGTCAATAATATTTTAATGGCAGATTAAGACTGATGAGTGGGTACATAATTAGGATTTTTTTTTTGCATAATTTAAAATTTCAAAATTATTCCAAGTCATCAAAATTTAAGTTAGAAGTCAAAAAATATTTTAAACTAATTGTATGTAGTCATAAATGTCGATTAATCTTAAATTTTATTCACAGAGAAGAATTTTGAAATTTTAACTAATGAAAAATATTTGAAATAAAAATTTTTTTTTTTCGAAATTAAGATCCAGTCATCATTCTTAATCTGTTATTAAAATATAATTGACTATTATAAGCGGACCCTGTATACATATTTTTTTCAAAAAAATAAGATTTCAATTATTCAGTCTTTATCATGTCCTCACGACTGTCTATAAGGGTGGTCCGTGTGCTTTAACCCCTATACCATACAAGGATGCAAATATTGCAAATGAATGATAAATCATCTTCCAAAAGTACCTCGCCTTTTTATAAAATTGTAAGTAATTCGTTATTTTGTAAAACCACGCCATAACACTTGACCTTAGTGTTATGATACGGTTATGACTCGATGTGCGATTATATCGCATCAATTATAGTGATGAACTCGATTATATTCATTACAGCATCGATTATTTGGACAGGTTAATCGATATTTGTAATAAAATCTCTCAAGTATGATAATCAAGAGACATTTCTGGTGTAAAACTTTCGCGGGTGTTTTGCGCAATTTCGTAAATTAAGTTTCGTTGTGTATAGGTTCGTTGAAAAGATTGGGCTATATTTAATAATCTACGCCAATATATTAAAGAGGAAAAAAATTAAGTTTGATGTAATTATTGAATGAACTCAAAATCTAATGACCATTGCAGACGTTATAGCGTAGCAATCCCTATACATAATTATTTTTGATACGTTCTGTTCGGACGGTAAAAGTTGACCATCTACAATAATTAATCACCGATTATTTCTCACGCGACTTTTGTGCTTTGGAATGCTCGTAAGGCAATCTTTGTTTTGGCGGCCTCAAAATTGTGACTTCCACAAACCAGAACTGGGCTTGCTTGGATATTTATGACCTAAACCTCTTCGACATCTAGGTGATAAGCTCAAAATCTTCTGAACCGATAAAATTACTTCGTATTCAGAAGTAGCATTCGCTATATACATACATACATAACCTCACGCCTGTCTCCCTTTGGGGTAGGTTAGGTTAGGTTAGTTAGGTAGAGACAAGGGAACACTAATTGCTTCGATCCAGACATGCCTCTTTAGCTTCCTTCACGTTCATCAATCTTTTCATACATGACCTCCGGTTACGGGTACTTTTAACCAGGCCCTTTTTAAGAACGTTGCCAATTTGATCGGCATACGTTCGCCTAGGCCAGCCCCTTCCGACAGCACCATCCATTCCTGCTCTGTACACCTCTTTCGTAAATCTACTTTCATTCATCCTTTCCAAATGTCCAAACCACCACCGTGGCATACCCTTTTCAATCTTAGTCACTACATCTTCTTTCAATCCGCATATCTTTCTTATTTCACTGTTGCGCACCCTATCACTCAATTTCATTCCACACATACTCCTCAAAGCTCTCATCTCTACAGCATTAATCCTGCTTTCATGTCTCTTCTGCCACACCCACGATTCACTACCATACATAAGCGTTGGTGCCAAAACTCCCTCAAGTACGGCAAGGCGAGCCTTATTCGGTATGATTTTGCTTGCCATAATCGAGTATAAGGCGCCATTAACACAATTTCCTGCTATTACCCTCTTTTCTATATCATTGTCATACTTTCCATCTCTTGTAAATCGCTATATTGTGATAAGAAATTCTTAAGAGATCTGGATTTTTGTCGGTGAAGTTCAAAACTGCTAGGTTCCAATTTACTCAACTGCTTATGTGAAAAAGGAAATAAGTTTCACAGCACGGTACCTACGTAATTACGGTAAAGTGGCCATGACAGCTAAAATCCAGACTTCTTTTTGTATGAAAAAATACAAATTATAAATTCGAATTGATATAGAAATCCACCATAACTATATTTACTACGGCTAGTTGCTTATGCTTGAAGACATCTTTCTTTTTTTAACTCATTTACTGACTAATATGCAAAACAAATAAAAACAACTTTTTTTTCATTCAAAAACAACGCTCCCATAACCATTAAAAAATGGCGAACGGCATTTTGCTTCGAACGGAACGCAAACATGTATCTAATTCAAATTCTAATTCATGTGAGAGCCAAGACAAGATCTCATCAATCTCCATTGATATCGGTTGATCTGTCATCAGGTTGATCTGTCAGTCAGATCCAGCTGCGTTGACATCGTTTGTCTTGCAATATGTCAATCTGTCAACCGATGAGGGAGTTTGGTCGTCTGCGGTAGGTTAAGCTATGCGGAGCTTCTTTTAGTTTAAATTATATTTTGCTATATAGAATTATGTGATGTGACATTTAGAGATAGTAAAAGAAATACGAGTATGTTTGGTTTTGAAAGTTCTTATTTTATGTATTTGTGAGTTGTCATGGTAACTGATAAGTTAATTTTTAACAGTTTATTGCGGTTTTTTTATATCAAGTAGAGATTATATAGGTCGGTTTAGCGTGTTAAATTACTTATAATTTATTTTTTTGGGTATCAAATGAGAGAGAATACGTAAGTTCATACCTAATGAATAAATTTACATCCTTTTCGAGTTCTTTAGGAATAAATTTTATTAATGCACAATTTAGGCTACTAGGATAACGTTGTGTGACTTAAAATTAAGTAGTTATTATTATTATCCAGTCATTTTTACATTTTCATTGATCGATTAATTTAATTAAGTCTTTGATGGTCTTTAAAATAAAGTAAAATTAGACACAATACAAGAAAATACCAAATACTAGAGGCATCTTATCTTACAATTCAATCATAGTGACTTTCATTTCTATTCCTACTTCACAATATGAATAATATTTCATTTGTTTATCCTAAAGGTTCAAACACATGAACTATGCCAGCGTCATCGGTTCACCTGCGTAAACATATTCAAGATTTCACCAACAACACAACATTGAAAACTACTATGTTTACAATACCATAAGGTTATAAGTTCAAAGCTTATATTTCAGTGCACATCACAACATATGACTTCCTACATTAGCATACACAGAGTGAATAAATCGAATTTATTAAAGTAGCAGCGTATTCGATTCTACAATCGATTCTCACGGTGAGCTGTCAAACTAATGTAATTTATGTCAGACAGAATCGATTCCTTCATTCGAATAGTGTCGCAGGCGCAGGGCCGGTGGTTTTTACATAGATCTAGGGAATGTAGAGTAGTAATTTATAAAAATGAGTATGAAACCATAACATATATAAAGATTGTTGAAAGTGTACTGAAAAGTTATAAGAACAATGAATGGATTGTTCTTGTTTTAAATGAAGATTTTAAATAATATGATTGTTGGACATCATTTGAAAAACGTATTTTTATTTGAAATATTCTATTCAAAATTGAAAACTTCGATACCGGCATTAATACCGAGATCTCGGTATTGAAGTCCAATATCGAAAACCCATACCGGTATTGAAACCCCCGGTACGGCATGTAATGTCGGTATTATTTTCTAAACAATGCTCGGAGCTGGGTGGCGTATTTATGAAACTTATCAAAACACTAAATGGACGTAATTCATTGTAATTTATATGAAAGGTTAAAAATCTAGGGTTAAGAATTGAGCGTTTCTATTTATCACTCTACTGCTTTCTTATTCTGCTTGTGCAACATAATTTTAAAGTGTCTCAGTGAAATGAGGCCCAGAAAAACGAAGCATCCGAGAATGGTAAACCAGGCTTCTGAGCATCAAGTATACAAATAAATATTGAAATAACGAGTGGTCGTTATGTCAATATTAGGCCTACACAATATTATGCTCTAATTAATATAATTTATAAGGTGCCATTTGATATGAAAAGGTAGTAATAAAAAAATATATAAAAAAGCCTTTTTTAAATTCAATTTCTTTGTATTATGAAGGCCGTACAGCGGTACAATAAATAAATAATTCACACAGCGTTACCTTTCTAAGCAAATATGATACTATTATATTGGGTTGGGGAAAAAGTTTCTTCGCATTTTTTAAGAAAATTCAAAACATTTTTAAAAAAAGTTTATTGACATTTAACTAAAGTATGTATATACCATTTTGTTCGATAACCTTTTGCCATCTTGAAGGTAGGGACATGATCCCATTGCTATAAAAATTTTGGGACCTCTCATCAAAATACCGCGACAAGTGGATTTGGCAGTCCTCTCGTGATGTTAACCTAACACTGCCTAAAGAATTCTGAAGAGACCGAAACAGGTGGAAATCTGAAGGTGCAAGGTCAGGACTATACGGTGGATGCATTAACACCTACCAGCCAAACTCTCTTAATTTTTGCTGGATGGCTATAGATGAGACCTAAAATATTGTCAAAGCCTATTAACGTGGTATAAAATTCGAATTATTTTAAATACCTTATCTTCAGTGGTAGGTTTTAGGTGCTGGGCCACCTGGAGTACATCCACCACCTTAAAAGCTGTGGTGAAATAATATTTTTTTATAAATGAAGTGTGAATGTGCAACCTCAGTTCTTTATTAAATTAACAATAAATAATCGCTCAAAATGAAAATATCAAGGATATTTTGTTCATAAGTAATGTTAATTCCAGCGGCCGTCATAAACAATCATGTAATAAAAATAACTTACTTGTTTACTTAAAATATCGTTTTAATTTTAACTCGGGACATGAATTTTATATTTACGATTATTGGAATTTGTAGGAAGATTTTATAAATATAGTTTAAAGACATTGAGTTATTATTATTACGTTTAGAGAAGCTATCTCAAAGAAAATATGTGTTGCAAGATTTGATGACAAGAGTATAATAATAATATAATAAATATTTCTGACACTCACACAACATTATCTAGCCCAAATTAAATTTCTTAAAGAACTTGTGTTATGGATACTAGATAACTGATATACTTAAGAAATATATAAACATACATATTGAATAAATACATATTTTTTATTAGAATAAACTTAAATAAACATATCAACGTCCATGACTTGACGACTAATTTCTGTGTTCATCACACAAATATCCGCCGCCACCGGGATTCGAACCCAGGACCTCTGGCGTAGAAGGCAATGTATGTTACCACTACACCAGCCGGTCGTCTAATGACAAAGTATGCGCTGACAAAGCATTTCCTCCGTGGGACTGACACTTGTAACAACCCCTCCTTCTTAGCCTTGGTCTCGTTAATGGTTTTTTTTTCGCAAAAAATAATGCTTAATAAGCAAACGAAATTCACTTTTTTCCATTTTTTCCTCATATTACTGGGTAGTCTGATAAACATAGCCGTCAAACACAAACTAACTGACGCAGCAAGTTGAACAGATGCTTCTTGACCAGAGTAGAGTTGCTTTTTCAGTAAAAAGGTCAGACATTCAAAAAGTCACGGACTAATTGACCCGCCCTAATTTCGAGTGATTTTTAATATTTTTCAACACACTTGCTCGTAAAGTAAGCCTTATTCTATTGAATTTAGAACTATAAACTGGGCTATAAGTCACGCGTGCATAATATATTATGCCCTAGTGCATAATATAATGAATCCTACAAAGTTGAATTGTACCTTTGTGCAAATTAAATGCGAGTAAACAGAGCATATTTTATTGATCCGGGTTATACATTAATTTTTTCCAGAAACAACAAAGAGGTTTTATACCACTTCAAATCCATATACATTTTTAAATGTTTACGCCTTATATTAGTTAAACAAAATTGTATATCAAACAAATTATTCACAATTTACAATAATTTGTTACAAAATATTAAAATATTTGGATTTACCACTCCAAATTAAATATTTTCATGTAAAATAGGCTGTATATGCTATCAAGTGTGTTTGTTATTTTATGACCACGTATGTCTGTCTTTTACTCACAAGTGTGTTGAAAAACGTCGTATATAACTCGTGAGCGTTGCTAATTACAGTCTCGGCTCATTATTAAGCGACTGTAATTAGCAACTTCGCTCACTTGTTACATAATATACTATTACATATTTATCATAACATTTTTTCCACGTAAATTAAATTTTTTCGTCTGCCCTTTGAATAAACACCCTGAAACACATTTAGAGTAAAATAATCATAAAATTACGAAAAGATTTTTCTACGCGTAGATAATGTGAGGTAAATTATTTTACCACTTTTGCCATCTATTTAGTCTTTGATGAATAATTGAACATGGCGACAATAACAAAATTATTCATATTTGATTTTAAAATAATGAAATATTATTTCTTAAACTATGAAAAATTATTCCTTGGAAGTATTATTGGCGATATTATTGCATTATCTTAATACACAGCAGGCAATTAAGGCATTATTTAAGTTTTTCAATCTTTATTTACAAAAATACAATGTGTGACCTATAACATAAATTGATAGCTGATTTATTTATTTATAGCAAACGTCTGAGTGAAGAGCGGCTCAGTTTGATGTAACTAAGCAAAGATAGGCGTTGTCTTCTCTAGTACGTTAGTACAAAGTTCAAATTCAATCATATCTATCAAAATAGTCTTCGCGTGCGCTTTGGAGGATCTAATGTCGCGTTCCGAAAACAAACAAAAGTGAATCGCGAACGCGACAAAAAATGTAATAAACCATTAGTAGTACTGATTTTCAATTAATTTGGTCGGCTTCGCGAAACTTAATTTTAGCTAGCTTCAGTTGTAAACTGTATCAGATTATTTATTTAAGTTTGATAAATCTTAAGTTTTGTCACAAATGAAGTTTCTGAACGCAACCATAGTATTTGATATTAGATTTGAAAACCAACTAATACGTCAATCATTCTGTCGCACTTCAGAACACAGAGATTTATGGCTTCAATAAATAAACAATCAGAACACGGAAAAAAGTATTACGATTGACGAAATTGTGTTACGATTAATGTCTGAGGATGTTTTGCATCGTGTGCGCCGTGAAACTTTGAATCCTACACTACAAAATGACTGAAGAAATTTACAATGAGACATTGATCATGATAGAAGATATGAGTTTATTGATAGCAAATAAAGTATTGTCGTGTTTGGGAATGACAGCACCCAATCGTCATATGCACGATGCATTAAACCACGAGTTGCAAAGGGAACAACAGTACGATATTGAAGCATTGGCCGAAACAGTTCGTACAAATGTTCCACAATTAAATCAACAACAAAGAATTGCGTACGACACTTTGATAGTAACTGTGAACAGTGGATCTGGTGGAATTTATTTCCTTGACGCTCCCGGAGGAACCGGAAAACGTTCTTAATTTCATTGATTTTGGCGAAGATCAGATCGCGAAATGATCTTGTTCTAGCGTTGGCTTCATCTGGAATAGCTGCGACTCTGCCAGAAGGCGGAAGAACTGCGCATTCTGCCTTGGGGCCATGATTCTGTTGTCAGGTGATTTTTGTTAGACTCTTCCAGTTATTCCCCGATCAACTGTTGCTGATGAACTAAATGCATGCCTAAAATCATCGAATTTGTGGCAGTACGTAAAGACACTCCAATAAACAACTAACATGCGAGTATTCTTGCAACATGATGAAACTGCAATTGTGTTTGCGAAGCAGTTGATAGATATTGGAAATAATAAAATTGCAATGGACACCTAGATCGGATTCATCACATTACCCACAGATTTCTGGCAGATCACAGATTCAAAAGAAGAGCTTATTCAGCGTGTTTTCCCAGACATAGCGCAAAACCATATCAATAACCATAATTGACTGGGTGAACATGCAATATTGGCAGCGAAAAATAAAGATGTCGAGGATCTCAATGCAACCATTCAGAATTTTCTTCCAGGACAGTTGGTTTCCTTCAAATCAGTCGACACCGTTATGAACCAGGATGACGTAGTCAACTGTTCCATGGAGTTTTTAAATTCACTGGAATTGCTTGGATTACCACTTCACAATTTGCAGTTAAAAGTAGGATCAGTTGTCATCATGCTGCATACCATTAATCAACCTCGACTATGCAATGGAACAAGTCTGGCTATGAAAAGCTGATGAATAACGTCATTGAGGCAACAATGATAAAATAAAAATATAAAGGAGAGGATGTAAACTTTTGAATGTAATATAAATTGTCATGTTGACGGCTCGGGAACCGTCGCTCGCAGTTCGAAGAGGGTGCTGAAGAGAAAGAAACTATTTAATAACACTTAAAACTTTTATATTTATTTACAATGGAAAAGAAGCACTTAGAGTTCACTATAACATTGTGAATAAAAGTTTAGTTTTAGAGGTTCGGAGTTAGCGGCCCTCGGCCGCAGTAGACGCCGTCGGAGAGCGCCGGGCTTTGGCGAGCGCCGGGCAGAGCGGGGCGCCTCAGGTGGAGGCAGGACGTCGCCGGGGAGGGCCGGCCGCTTTTCCCAGACCGGTCAGCCGACCTGCAGCGTTCTCACGCAGATTTCACTTTATCAGAACCCTCACATGTCCACTCTCCAGACTTTTATATATTTACCAACATATTTATTTATTTATTTATTCTTTATTGTACATAAATATTTACAGAATAAGTTTGTAACAATACGATAGAGTACAATTGGCGGCCTTATCATCAAAAGATGATCTCTTACAGGCAACCTTTTTACAAGATAAGGACAATTACCTTAGTGATAACAAAAAAAGTTAACTTATAACTACATAGATATAACTACCTATATATATTTATATATATATATAATGTATAGATATATAGGACTTTTACGAGACATACTTCGAACGTCATTATTTTCCTTACATGACACATAGGCCAGTGTTTGATTAAAAAGTTCCGGGTTTAGATTTATTACCTTCATACGAAAATTAATAATAAATTATTTACAAAATTTAGAAAATGCAAACTAATTATAGCATATAAGGATTTATAAAAATATAAAACGAATCTGCTAAAAAGTAAGTTAGTATAACATTATAATGTTTGTGTACGATAGCCCAATAAATAAATATTGTATTCTACCACATAAATGAGAGTACTTTTATGCTGATAATTAAAGCAATTCGTGCAAAATTATTCCCCAATCATTCCAAAATATCAAAAATGTACAACGTTAATATTCAAGTTTTCACTTCTGCCGGCACTCCCAGAGTGCAACCCGTCGTTTTTTTATAATTAACACATCGTTTAATATAAATGAGTTAACTGTATCATGACAATCAAATAATGTACACAAACATTCAATACCACGATGGGGAAGGACGAACCATAAGGGATTACTTTGAATAAATAAAACTGAAATGATCGCGCTTTTACATATTTTAAAAAGTACATTATATCCTTAGATTTTGGGTTATCTGAAAAAGATACAAAATAGAAAATAAAAAACATGACAGTCAACATTTTAATCTGACGCTAAGATCAAGAGTCACTCAACCAAACAGATAAACGTCTTTAACTAAAGCTTAATGTCTCATAGCAAGGAATACAAAAATGATAAATCATCTAGTAAAGTGTAAGAAATGATAAACTAAGTAAATTGAGACTTACATTATACTTCCATACTCAATATTTAATTGCAATAATAATTTTACAGGTGAAAAAATGTAAAAACAATAGTAAAACCGTAGTACCTAATAAGTAAAATTATGCACCATTTTCACCGAATATTTAATATCCTAAATGTATTTTTTTAAGAGTTGTTTTTTTATTTATTTATTAATTCTTGCACTTGTATAAGGCCTTGATCTCAACGGAGAATGAGGCCGAAATAAGTTAAATGATTTATTAAATTCGTAGTATCCAGTGTGTTTGAAAAAGACCATGGGGTGTCTAAAAACATTCCGAAATGTCGATGTAATATTTAATAGATACAATATAGTAATTTATCTTTAAAAAAGAGTAGCTGTGATACTTCACAAAAATTTACCTCGTTCCTCAATCAACGCATCATGTAAAATAGTTTGTATGCGTTTAGCTTCAGCGTTTAGCATGCCGGCGGCTATGGCCGGGGCACATATCTGCGCAGCGGTACACACCATGTAGTTTGCTGTACAAAACGCCATTACTGGGTCCTGAAAAAAATTGAAACAACATAATACTTTACACAACATAATAAGTTGTACGATTCGAAATATTACATACATAACTTTAGGCCTGTATCCCTATGGGGTAGGCAGAACACCCGAGGCTATAAGACCATCTGATGTAACCTTTGACAAATTCGGAGGTCTTATAATGATAGAAGAGATTATTGCAGTGACAAAGCCAGCCTATTGCCCACAAAAACGCCTATAAAACCTCTCATATATCAATATATTGGTTTTTAAAAAAGTGGGACATATGTGCCACTTTTACAGAGACTTCCAGCCCTAAAGTTAGCTCATGAGCTGGTGTGGTATGTTGGTACTATAAAACAGATACCTCCATATTTTTTCCTGCATCATTATAAATCATACATAATACACCCAAACCAATGCAAACAAACATGTGTTTATGTTATGCGCACAAATACTTGTATTGTGTTAGGATCGAACGTACGAGCACTGGTGTCTTTTATAAGCGTATATAATACAGGGTTAATTTTAATTAGCACATCACCTCTTGCAGGCAGCTTCTCCACAGCAATCCCAACAACATTTGTTCTACTTACAACATTTTAAAATTAATAGTTTTTAAAATGTTAGTTTTCCAATACAAAAAATATTTATATTTTATAGCCGTAGATATGCCACGCACCTTTCGCAGTAAATTATTGCTTCATAATAATAATATTTTTGTTGTATTTTTGTTTTTATTTCTTGTGTTATTTATCAATATTTGTTAAAATTCGTACAACAAATGTTGTTGGAATTGATGTGGAGAGGCTGCCTGCAAGAGATGATGCGTTCATTAAAATAAACCCTGTATATTTTAAATAGACCTTTCAGTCCACAGGGTGACTGGTGACAAAAGAGATTTCCCAAGGTCGTATAGGGCCTTGGCTAGGACTATGTACACCAATCGATATTATAGCCATAAACGTGAACAGTTTTTAACACACAAACTAATCCAGAATTACTTTTTATTTTGGTTAAAACAAAAAACTAAACAGTATTATTGCAACATAAAAAAACATGACAGATAATAATATGAAAATAACGTAAACTAATATGGATTTGTTTTTATTTTTGAACCACAGAACTATTTGGTGTATCGCATTATAAGTATTTTTCGAAGAAAGAGTAATATTTTCTCAATTTTTTGAGATGATGTTCCTAGCCGAGGCTGGGACATCTCTTTTTAGATACGAAAGACTCTATACTCGATTCTGGTCATAATTATGTAATAAAATTAGGTACTTAATTTTTCACTAGAATTGCCTATAAATAAATAAAGTTTTGTTACTATATACTTTACTTACGCCTGAGTCAATCGCGGCACGTGACCTGGTACGCGGATCGCTGCCATTGCAGATCGATGTGACCATTCGTTGCGTAATAAATTATTTAAGTTTTAGTTCACTTTACTCATTAAATGTTTAATATTCATTTTTTTGTTATTTTTTTCTCTTCATGTATGATCTCAAACTATCACATCCTTGAATTTCAAAAGTGACCTACCATTCACCCTGTATTTACAGATCCTATCCTCACGAGTTACTAGTATTAAAATATCACGAGTTATTTAATTTTCGGTTCACTTTACTCATTAAATATTTAATATTAATTTTTTTGTTATTTTTTCTCTTCATGTATGATCTCAAACTATCACATCCTTGAATTTCAAAAGTGACCCGCCAGTCACCCTGTATTTACAGATCCTATCCTCACGAGTTACTAGTATTAAAATATCACGAGTATACACGATAAAATTAAGTTTAAAAGTCAAAGCTTTTATCGCTACACTAGGATTTTAGAACAAAGAAATAAATTAAAACTAATATAAATTATTATAACTTACAGTTGGAAAGCGGGTTGCTATTGTTAAAAAGTATAGTAATAACAAAACTTTAGGAATATTGCACATAATCGAAACCCAGAGCTGAAACAGAAAAAAAGAGGTTGGTTTATAATGGTTTTGTCTAGTCAATTTTTGGATTTCATAAATAATCAACTAAATTATCTAAACTGAACCACCAAATTTGTAAACCTATGCTATTTAGTAATTTTATGTTCTGAAACAATGCTACATAATGTAGTAGTCTCCATCATTTTCAGTTTAAAATTTGTGGTCATCTACACTCGGGCTTAGGTCAGTATAGAAAAGTATTCCCTTCTGAAACTTTATCGGCTAAGACTTGAACCCCTGACACAAACAACGCACTGTAAATCACTTGAGTCAGTAACTGGATATAGATTTCATCAGCTTTAGGACATCAGCTAAAAGGTAGATCTTACTACTGATCTAAAAGTCTTGAAAGTAATACTAGGAGAACGTAACAAATTTTATCATAAAGATTCTTACAAAGATGAGGATTGTAAAGAAGCAGAAATGACACGAAACACAATAAATATTGAAAATAATAAGATCAAAAAGGCTTATAAATGTCGTCCTAAAATAAAAGACAACAAGAAGAGAGATGTTTTAAGCTTACCTAGTAGAAAATAATCACATTCCATATTTTTTATAAAAAAAAAACTCACAATTGTAATTCTGATTAAGTAAAGCGATATAGCTTTCTAGAATGTTTATATAGAATGTTTTTTTGAATATTTTTGTGTGATAATATCAAGGTTTCTCATAATATAATCCCCAAAGATATTGTGTAATTTAGAAATAATTTAACTGTGTCTTTATGTTTTAGAAGAGTTTACAATATTTTAACCACTCAAACGTCCAGGCGACTAGAGCAGCCCAAAAAAATTTCCGGTTGAACGTCCGGGCGACTAGAGCAGCCCAGCGTCATTCCCGACTTTGAAACGAACTTTTACCTATGATACGTTTAGAAAAAGGTTCCTTGTTATTTTTGTAGATGACTCTGTATGAAAAAATGCGTCTACGGCAATTAAAAACCTTAGGCCTTGCAATAGAAAAAAATTAAATGCCAAGCGTCCGAATTTCAGGTGTCGCAAAATTGACTCGGTAATGGACCTTGCTGCGACGAGTTGAATATTTAAAATCAAAATAATACTGTTTTTATTATATTTCAGTGCAAGTATTATATATCAAAAGAATCCTTAAGATGTCATCTTTTCGTATTTTTATAAGTGATTTTAATCTAAAGTCTGTAAAAATGATTTTTTATGTGATTAATTCGACTCGCGAAAACTTCGCCTATGTATGTCAGTCTTAAGTTAGTCCCTAAATTAATCAACTTTTAAACCCATTACACATTAATTTAAAAAGTTGAAATTAATTTAATAAGATTCTGAATTTCATTGGCTTTCTGCAGGCAGTTTTGATTCTAATATAGGCAAAGTAATCTTTCCGTATTAAGCGTTTTAGTCAAACTAGTCGCGGCCGAAACATAAAAAAAATCTCGCTCGCGGGGTCGGGACGTTCAACGCTATTATGGCCGCGTCAGCTGGACGTTTGAGTGGTTAAGTTATGTACACCTAATGTCAAAAAGTGTCGCATTATGGGACACATTTGACATTTTCAATTTTTCAATAAATAAATAAATATCTATTTCATGCACTCTTTAAACAATTTTATCAAATTATACATCAGATAAAAAATCAAAATGTTTACAATCAGCAATAATAAGAGAGCAGTAAAACTAATAGATTAAATATATAAAATCCGAAATATAAATATCGTATATAAATAACGAAAATATAAAATCCTTTTATCTTAAAACTAGTATTTTTGTGTTGTGATAGTTTTTCAGAGAATGTGCGACTTGTTATGTCATTAATGAACACATTGAAGAACAGAGGGCCCAGATTAGAGCATTGAGGTAAACCTGAGGTCAAGAAAAAAAAAAAGTTCAATAACTACCACAAACCTAGATAGATGAGATACTACAAAAATTTGAGTTAAGACAGACTAAGTTAAGAGCCATACCAGCAGAGAACATTTTCAGATGTTTCTCTAAAAGACTATTGCGGTTAACCTAGTTAAATGCCTATAAAAAATCTATCTTACATACACAATAGCCACATGCAGCTATTTTGTGTCTTATAGGACATAGTTATCTTGTGTTATTTCTTGTAATAACGGAAATATTCGTCAACAGAGAGTTTTAATTTTAAGATAAAAAAGGAAAAAAATATTTATATTATTAATAACAGATGGTAGAGTTTAATGGTAGAGTTTAATTATACTTACTAAATATTTGTAGGTTCCGTAGACTGATTCTGCAGAATCCACTAAACGTTTATAGATTTTTTGAAAATGAAACATAGACCCCGAAGGCGCAGAAGAAATAATAGCAGACAGCTTTCTCACTCGACAGTACACTATGTAATACATAATAAACAATACACTTGACGGCATCAATGCACGAATATGGGGTATAACATTTATGCAAAATAAAACATGAAATGTATGTCCAGTGTACCAATTATTCAAGACACCATTTAGAAACATCATGATGTTAAATAGGTATACACAGAGAAGCATATTTTTTATTTTATAATTATTAACACGAGAAAGTAAATCAGCATCAATTCTCAACATTTCTTTGTGCAAATTATATATGTTGAATTGATTACTAACGAAATTGACAACAATAACGTGTATTACATGTTCTGATATAAATATTATTCTGAGACAAAAGTCTACAAAGAGCTTAGATGGATAATTGTATTGAAAAAATACTACCGTACTGAATAAAAAGGATATTGCAACAGTTAAAAGTAGAGATAAGAAACGTTGTTTGGGAGATTTATATTTTATGAACCCGAAGTCAAGAAAACATGTATAAAATATAACTTTGAAGTTTATTGTAACAAAATCAGATCTGGGTTCAAATAAGTTATTGACTTTATTGATTGCCATTGTGAAAAATTTAATGAAATTTATACTTAGATAAGATTTTTTTTGAAAATACGTTTTTGATTATACAACCTGAGTCGAAGAGAGTAGAAATTCAATTACTAGTCTTGTCGAGATGTCAATGTTAATTAATTTTAACTAAATTAACATTGAATACACATCGAAGGAGTATTTACCTTGTTACTTACTACAAGAGTTTAGTTGCAAGGACATTATTGCTTTTGTTCTATTCAAAACCAAGGCCGCTGGTAATGTTATATAGTCACACACAACATTATCTACCGGTAATTTGTAAAATAAATAGATCTTGGTCCATATTTATACAGGACACTCAGAGTTCTATAGAAAATATAATGTTAACTTCTATAATATACTATACAGGGAGTCCCGTAAATAGTGGACCAACGGAAATACAAGGCGTTGTCTGAAACCCGAAACACCAATTTTTTTTTCCTAGGCTAAGGTAAGGGCTAGGTAAGTAGTTTTTGGGATATGCCGATTTTAAATATTTTGTAAATTTCCACTCTTATTCTTTACTTCTTAAATTTATTAAGGAGAGATCATTCTTTTTATCACATGTATTTATAACGAATATTTATCTGTTAAAAAAAATAACAGCGAAAACGTGTAGATGTTTTTTTAATTCAAGAATTTCAAACTTAATTTTCAAACTAAGCTGGTGTAAAAGAAATGTATGACAACTTAATGGAACTTTATTTTGAAAACATCTACAATTCATTTAGATTTCAAAAGTATAACAATCTACAAAAAATATTTAAATGTATTTTTATCATTACACAGATATGGATCAGAGATTGATTATGTAGGTAAAATAAAATGAAAGAAGTAAAGTAATCGAACTTTTAACATTTATTAAGCCTTATTTTATTACATTAAATGCTCGAAGTTAGACACTTAGAAGTTAGTTCTCTTGCTCGTACACATAGCCAGCATCTCCTCAAAAAGCTTCTTTTCAGTTTTCTAAGAGTCATTCCGTTATTTTTTACAAATTTAGCTACATGGTTAAATTTTTCACGTCACGCTCTCTCATTGTCATTTACTGTTTCATACACGGCTTCTTTAATATAGCCCCACAAAAAATATTCAAGTGGATTTAAATCCAGCGAGCGTGGTGGCCATACAATGGAACCACCGCGTCTCATACATTGGTTTAGGTACGACTCGTTTAAGTAATTTCTTACTTGCCGTGAATAGTGAGCGGGTGCACCATCATGCTGTAGCCACATCCTATTGCGAACTTCTTCTGGTACATTGTTTAACAAATTGCCAAGCTCTACTCTTAAACAATTTAAATAATGAGCTCTATTCAGTCGTGGTGGGAGTTCAAATGGACTGATGATTTGTCCGTTTAGTATCCCAGCCCATAAATTAACTCTAAACTGGTGCTGAAACCTGTCTTCCCTTACTGCATGGGGGTTTTCGACGGCCCATTCATGGAGGTTTTGCACGATAAAGACACCGATTCTCTTAAAAAAAGATTCATTACTCCACAAAATTGAATCGAAAACCGTGGATATTACCTGCACGGCGCAATACAGTAATGTAAGCGACTTTGATAATCCGCTGGCAGCAATGATTGCACCCGTTGGATATGATACGTACCGTAAGATTCTATGTACCATACTTGTAGCGATACCCGTACATCTAGAAACAAGTCTCAACATCCACCTGTCTAGGTCTTCTATCACGTCTAGTAACGCCAGGGATGGACCACCAAATACGCGTTACTGACGCGAAGAAAAACGTTTTCAGCAACTAGTTGCTAGTAAAGATTTTTTCTTTATACGCAGCTAGTTGCTGACAAAGAAAACTTTATCGGCCATGCCAACTGAGTTTCTCAACCAGTTGTGAAGAAAGATTTTATATTCTTTTTTTGGCAACTAGTTGCGACAGAAGTAATAGGAAACTTTTATTCGTTTGTTGAAAATCTTTGCGGTCAATATCACTACCTATGTCAGTTCGTTTTCAGGATCAGAATTCGAAGCCTATCCAATTGCAGCGGGGCGTCAGGCAAGGCGATGTAATATCGCCTAAGCCGTTCAATGCAGCGTTGGAAGATGTCTTCAAGCTTCTGGACTGGGCGACATCAACGGCGAGTACATCACTCACCTTCCATTTGTGGATGACTTTGTATTCATGGCTGCGACCCTGCAGGACCTCAGTAAAATGCTCGATAACCTCAGTGAAGCGCTCGTTGCGAGTGGATCATTAACATGGATAAGACGAAGATCATGGCCAACGTCCATGTTGCGCCTGCTCCTGGGAAGCGTTGAAGTTTTTGTACAAAAACGCCACTATGTTAGTCCGTCTTCAGGATCAGAATTCGAAGCCTTAACAACTGCAGCGGGGCGTCAGGCAAGGCGACGTTATATCGCCTAAGCTGTTCACCGCAGCGTTGGAAGATGTCATCAAGCTTCTGGACTGGGATGGGCTGGGCATCACCATCAACGGCGAGTACATCACTCACCTTCGATTCGCGGATGACATTGTAGTCATGGCTGAGACCCTGCAGGACCTGAGTAAAATGCTGGATGACCTCAGTGGAGCCTCGCAGCGAGTGGGCCTTAAAATGAACATGGATAAGACGAAGATCATGTCGAACGTCCATGTTGCACCTGCTCCTGTGGTAGTTGGAGGCACCACACTCGAAGTTGTCGACAATTATCTATACCTACCTAGGACATAAAATCTAGTAAGGTAGGTCCAACTTTGAGAAAGGGTCAATCGTCGAATCCCAAATACCGCAGTGTCTGAAGACCAAGGTTATTGACCAGTGTGTGTTGCCAGTGATGGCATACGGAACTGAGACGTTGTCACTATCTATGGGCCTTATCGACGCTCAAAGTCGCTCGGCAGGCAATGGAAAGGGCTATGCTCGGACTTTCCCTACGGGATTGAATCAGGAATCACAATGTCACCTACATAGGCAGAAGGATTGCAAAACTGGATTGGCAATGGGCAGGGCACATAGCTCGTATTATAATCGAGTAGTATTATAATTTTACTAGTGAGCTTATAGTTACACAGATTATTGTAAATAACGACTGGTTACTATAATTTCACGGTTACTTTTCAATAATATTGTAATTTTACGGGGCCGCAACAGTGATATCATAGAACACATATACTCAAAAGAAGAAGTACAACTTCATACATTAAAAGTTAAGACTAGACGCCATCTGAAAACGGTCCACATAGCTAATATGGTGGGAATTTCAAACAGTTCAAACGACTTCGAGATTTCAACTTGCTCTGGTCTGAATAAAAATAAGCAAATACTTACAAACTTGTTAGGTGAAATACCATAACATCAGTTCTGTAAGGTTTGCTTATTTTTATTGCGACTGGCTAAATATAAGGTTAACTTGATGAACAATAAGTAAAACAATAAATAAGTTTTTGATACTTTTATTTTGTTTAAAGTAATACAACAAAAAGTGTGGATAAATTGACACTCTTTCTTAATAATACAAATTCACACTGACGCGAGTTTCTTCAAGCAATCAGGGGGAGAAAAGTCGATTAAATCACAAGAAAACTTAAAACACAAACACAATTTAAAAATATCGCAAAACCGCAATCGCGAAAAAATATTTTCACATTGTGAAGTAGACGTTAATTTTTGACATTTCTTTTTATGTCTGTGTTGCTATATTCAAATAACATCGATTCGCTAATTCATTCGATTATGTAATACGGTCCCTTTAAATATTTGTTAAATTATTTAAAAATTATGAAGAAGTCATGTAAAGTTTTCGTTTAATGTTATTTCTAATAAAAGCGAAGATTTCTTGAAGAAAAATATGAATGAGTGTAAACTCAAAAAATAATACTGCGATGTATTCGAACAATCGATTGAATAATTTTTTTCATGGGCTACACTGATATCATTCTTGCTCTTTTCCTCTTATTGTGTTCTGTCTTTTTCACTCTGTCTCCAGTATGTAGTCTGCACCATCTCCATGCAATGTCGACGCCCTCTGAGTGATATTTTAATAACCCTATGCGTGTTATGATTTTTACCTGTGGTGGGGGTTCCGCGCGTTCTGATTGGTTAGTCAGGCAAATCAGACTCCATTTGCAAACAATAGATGTAAACATTGGAGCTTACTAACTTTTAATCTTTTTTAACCCAAAAATTTTAATGATTTATGTGATATTTTCTTGATTATTTTTAAAGAATATCTTGAAAATTAGTGATTGTAAGCAACTGGAAGTGTTTTAATTTCCAGATACATTAAAACCAATTAAAAACAATTGTTAAATTGTAGTACGGGAAGATTTCGACACAGAGCTATGAGAACACTACAGTGACCAATCTAATAAAAAAAGCTGGAAAATGTTATGCTGTCTTTAGCGCATACGCGAGCCAAGCGAGTGAAGCGAGCGTGGTGCGGCAGACCAATCAGTGATATGTGTTATAATCAAACGACCTTCTATAACTAGTGTTATTCTTAAAATACCAATTAAACTTCATATATTCATAGCTTCATATAGCGGTGTAGGCCGCTTTATCGTAAGAAATTTAACGCTTTGACAAAAAACCGTGTTATTGTCATGTCACTAGTGAGATGATACCACGGAGTTTATAATATCCTTGCGACATATATACTGATTTATTTGTATTTGAATGTTGCAAGTGCCTTAAAACAAAGCTTAACAAAAAGCAGGTTACTGTTTGGTGTTATTTTCTTAACCTTTCTCAAGTCTAGTAAAGTAATAGAAAGAGTAATGGGTTCTTGATCCACTGCAAAAGTGAAACGACATTAAATAGATGAATATGAGCGGCAATTTTATAGTTTCTTGTAAATCTTTTCGTAATCTTGTAATGGTAGGGGTAGCGTTGAGCTATAGACTACTACCGGGGCCCATTCTTCCCTCCAGACACTAAAGTGCAGTAACAGCAAATGAAATGAAATGAAAATCATAAGGCCATTGAATGGCCGCCTAATGACGTCACAATTTTGTACTTCGGCTTTAACAAAGTGTTGATAGTTATTGAATAATATATTACAGTAGACCAAGAGACAAAAAAAGCCGGCGGAAAAAAAGTCTTGGCACTCTTTTTCAGTCAGGATTATACGAATTAATACAAATAGGTACATACAGTACAAATTGATCATGACATGAAAAAAAAACAAACAAAAGACAGCTAACTGTGAGAGCCAATGTCATGCCACAACCAAATTGCTTACATAGTAGGTGCATTGAGCTATGGATGCGCAACACGAGCATGACAAACTGGTACCAGAGTATTTAAACAAGACTGGGGTAAAATAGTCATAGTATCATCAGCAAAACGACTTGGCACCGCTAGCAACACCCTTTCACGCGTATAACGCAAGCCCCAGCCATCACCCTCCTCAACCATATTTTAGGGAAGAGGGTGACCCGATATCCAACGCTACCACTAGCCATGCCGCCTGAGGGAGCATGATGTTCTTGCTGTTGTCTTGACTAGAAAGTAAGTGAGTGGAACAGTCACCAGTATGTCATAATATGTATACTGCACAGCCAAGACGTAAACCAAATAAATAAGTAATTAGAAACTTTTAGAAATATCCTGTTGTGCTTAATCCCATGGCCTTTTATCGTCTAAATAAATCTTTAGTTTTATAATAAGCTTTTCGAGATAGAACGTTTTTAATGATTGATTTAAATTTATTGAATGGCAGGGATTGAATTGACTTCAGAATTTTGTTATATATACGTATTGACATTCCAATAAATGATTTGCTGCTTTTAGCCAGCCTTAATTCAGGAAACGCTAACTTAAGCTCGTTCCTAGTCCTTACAGAGTAATTCGTGTCATGATTATCTTTCCTAGTTTTAAATTTATTACTATTCTTATAAATATACAGAATGTTTTCATAAATACATTGTGATACAATATTCAAGATACCAATCGCTTTAAACTTTTCTCAAAGAGATACTCTATATACAAGTTTATACTTTTTACGAATAGCCCTTTTCTGCAGTGTAAATATCGTGTAAATATCTGCGGCATTGCCCCAAAGTAGGATGCCGTAGGACATTATACTATTAAAATAACTAAAATAAACCAGCTTCTTCGTATTAAAATCAGTCAATGAGCGAATTTTTTTACCGCAAACGCCTTCTCGCTAGTTGTGAGATATGGGCGCCCCATTGCAATTTAGAATCCAAGAAAAACAGTGTTATCTACTAGATTCAACCTGTTCCCATTAAGACGCAGATCAGACTCAACTTGTACATATGGTCTAGAGAATTTTATACTTCTAGTTTTTTATCATTGAAAGCTAGATTATTTATATTGAACCACTGCACAACATTTGAGAGAGCATTGTTTAAATCGTCATAGTTGATTTTCTGTCTAATCATTTTATAAGTCAGAAAACAATACAATCTAGTGATTATTGCCTGCCGTATAGGGTAGATCATTTATATAGACTAGACGCAACAGTGGGGCCAGAATTGATCCTTGTGGCACTCTTACTCTCATAACCAACCCAGCCGACCTTTTCCAGTTTACCTTAACCGTCTGAATCCTATTACTTAGATATGAATTCAAAAGTTTGAGGTCAGTGCTTTTGATGCCGTAGTGGTAGAGTTTCCTGATGAGAGTGTCACGCTGAACACAGTCAAATGCCTTAGATAGGTCACAAAATACACCTAGAGCAATTTTCGACCTCTCCCAGGCACCAGTGATTACTTCAAATAGTTCAACACCAGCTTCAGTTGTTGAACGGCCCTTGGTAAATCCAAATTGTTTATTATGAAGTAGATCGTTATAGGCAAAATCGAGCGAATCGAAACAACTAACTAACATGCAGTAATTGTTGCTGTTACTACATGAAACTAGTTAACGAATAAAGATTTATGTATTCAAAACCAAATAAAATGTAGAATCAACAACTTGATACTACGTTTTAGGTGGGTAGACCTACTATAGTTTGGCAAACTTGATCCCAATTAAAACGCAGTAAATGAAACATTTTTGCAATTTAGCTGGGAATAACCATATATGTATTATTATGTTAACCAAATTAGTCTGCAGTAATTCTGTATTTTACTGCATTTTAGTCGGTTTATAATGGTTAAGGTATGTTAAGTAGTCACAACTAAAGAGTGGCTAGCTTCGATTTTGCTGCATTTTAGTTGGCAGTTCGTGACAATCAATAGAGTTTTTCTGATTTGCTGTAAAAATAGCTTCTATGGAGGTAAATTTTACTGTATTTAAGTTAGTTTTTTTACTTTTATTTCAAAAATGTAAAACGACCTAAAGGGCCGTAAATTTTGATTGTTTACCTACTGCGTTTTATTCAAGAAACCTTAAAATTTCGCCTGCAGTATAATTTTTACTGCAATTTAGTTGAGAAATCATGCTGAATGCTAACCTAACCACTACTGCACCAATCATGAGGTCGCGGATTCGATTTCCACACGTAACAAAAAAATATTTCGTGTCTGGGTGTCAAGCTTTATATGTATTTTAATTTTTTAGCTTCCCCTAGTTCGCTCATAACACAAGTTTTCCTCTTTTTGGGGCAAAGTAGTTCTTGTGATTTGTCTGGGGGTTTTATTTTATTCATTTATTATAAATATAGCGACGTAGCATATGTTCAAAGTACCTTTGTATTTATCTTTTTATCAACTGATTCGATATTTCTAAACAATCGATTTGAATAATTTCACAAGGGCAACATCAATACGATCGTAAATTTTGAACTCTTCCATAACGTCTTAAAAAGTCTCCACTATAGTAGGCATAAAATATTTTAGGAAGTTTCAATATAATTTACTTGAATGCTAATGATGATATGACTTTGGGTAAATTTAAAGAAAACTATAACACTGCATTTTCAAAATAGTTTAGTAAGAATTAAAATAATGAGTAACGCATAATGACCACATGGTTTAATAAACATGAGTTAATTGTAACATGACAATCAGATAGTTAACACAAACATTTATAACCACCATCGGGAAGGACAAATCAAAAGGGATTACTTTAAACACGTAGAACTGCAATGACCGAGCTTTCACATACTTTATGAAGTATATAATATTCTTAGATTTCGGGTTATCTGAAAACGAAAAGAAAATGATTAATAAACGTCGTCATAATCTACATTTTAACCTGACTTGAAAATTATTTGCCTGAGATAACGAATTACGTAGTAGAATTAGAATTAAAAAGTACTTTATCTAGCACCCAGTAGTCATAGAAACAACATACTTTAAAAATAAAAGAATTTAGATTTAGATTTTGCTCGAAGCTTTCAAAACCTAAATTATGGTAATAAAGAGTTCTTCATCTTATTAATAAAACATTTGCTTTGATGCTTATTTTCAACTTACAATTTGGCTGAAAATAGTTTAATGATTGTCCTATAGTTAGCGTACGATTTGTGATATCCAGGCTTATACAAAAACAGCATGTAAGCCAATTTTATACATTGGGACTGGTATTTTCCTATACTGGACTGGGAACCACCCATGCTGGACTAGAAACCTCCCTTGCTGGACTGGGAGCAAAACAAAAACATAGAATGTACCAGCCGCTTCTCTTCCCGGGCATACTGTAAGACTCAGTTGATGGACGGTGGTTTTATTTGCGTTTTTGTGGACGATACGCTGACCCTGTCATTTCCTGTCATTGCAATAGTCCAAATTTGTCAAACGTGATATCAGATGGGCTTACAGCCTCTCGTGTTCTGCCTGCCCCATAAGGGATACAGGCGTGAAGTTATGTAGGTATTCCACACCAAAATTTACCTCGTTCCTCAATCAACGCATCGTGTAATACAGTTCGTATGCGTTTAGCTTCAGCTGCCAGCATGCCGGCGATGATGGCCGGTGCGCACAGTTTCACTGCAGTGCTCACCATGTCCGTTGTGGTGCAAACTGCAAGTACCGGGTCCTGTAAAGAAAAAAATATATATATCAACACAATTGACATTTACTTTTGACGATTGAAAATCCACTGTCTAGTTACAATGTCTACTTCAAAACTTTAGTGGTCACGTTTTCGATCTCCACTCAATTCAAATATTGAGTACGCATGAACATGTTTGTTAGTTTTGGTCTGGTTGTAGGGTTTATTGATCCATTAGGATTATCCTTATTTTTCGACTTTGGAATTATGCCCGGGACACTTTTTAATTTGATTATATACCCATAAATATAAAACATTTTTACAAAAAGCTTTTAGGACAGATTGAATTATGGTTTCATTAATGTTTAATTTGATGTTTATTCACATTTGACGTGTAAGTAAAACTTGCACAGACAATCGCTCCTTATCTCTCCTCCCCTCGGCCTTTCTCCTGTACCGTTGTTGGTAAAAGAATGTAGTAAAAAATACCCTAATACTAACAAGTCAATCCTTGTATCTTAACGATAAATTACTTAAATACCTACATAATATCTTAATTCATAACATAAACAATAATTTTGTAATATTTCTTATGTCATTTCTGTAAAAAAAAAGAATCTAACAAATACAGATTTTGAGTTTTTATTGAAATTTCAAATCTTGGTAGCTACCCCTAATTTATTCAAAAAAATCAAAAAAAGATACTGAAGTAGTTTCTTATGGTATATAATCAAATTACAGGGCGCTCCGAAACATTAAAGAACATTTTTCATCTTCTTAGGAATAAGGACCACCCTAGTATGCATGCATGTATTTATGAACAAAAATAGCAAAAGTATGTAATTCGTAACACAAGCATATAACCTATAAAACACTTTTGGACCAGATTTATCGCGTATATTAATATTTTAGCGACTGGTCGAATCGCTCGTGACCACGGGGTCTGAAAAGTTAAAAATTGTTTTATTTGATAGTATGAATCGCGAAAACTTAAGACAATATTATATGACCTTACTTTCTTTTAAATTTTAAGGGTCACTTGTGTTCTTTGTTGATGTTACTGGCACAAATGATCTTTGGAATGAAAATTGTATCACTATCTAATAATTACTATCTAATACCGGGAAGTATTATCACTAAACAAGTGACACTTAAACAAATGATTGTTTAATAAGGTTATCCAGGTCTGTTTTCTTATTAGTCACTAAGCAGATTTCTTTCTAATTATAGGCTCGAGGGCATTGTGAGGATTAAATATGCAGGATGACTTGTTGAAATTTGACACTTTTGAAATTTGAGGACGTGATAGTTTGAGATCATGCATGAAGAAAAAAAACATATCTAATAAAAAAAGTATGACTTTCAGTATTTTAGTTTTTTTTTACCAGTCACCCTGTATAAATAAATTTAAATATTTCTTACATTCAGAATTAATTTTTTAGCCCAAATTTAGTTTTTGTGTATGAATTAGTTCATCGTCCGGGAAATGTCTTATCATTAATAATTATTATAAACTTACAGTTGAGAAGCGGGTAGTTATTGTCAAAAAGTACAATACCAACAATAATTTAGGCATGTTGCATAAAATTGAAGCACAGAGCTGAAAGAAAACCTTTAATTAGACCGCTTATTCTAGTTCAATTAATTCCAACTTATAATAATAATCTCCAGTAAAAGCTGAGATGGCATAAATGATCAAATAAATTAACCAATCTGAGATAACAACTATGCAAATACCAACTAGTGTTTTGTGTACGAGCACACATCTTACAATACGATATAGTTATAGATGTAGATTATAGATAATTTTGGTGAACGGTTATCTACATGTGAGACCATTCAGAAAAGTATACTATTCCCAAACCACCAAAATTATCCGTTGTATCTTAAGACGAACAAGTACTTTTTGTTTATTAAATTACTAGCTACCGCGCGCGGTTTTACCCGCGTAACTTTTGATCCCGTGGGAGTTTCGGGATAAAATATAACCTATAACCTTCATCAAGAGTTGGGCTATCAAATGCAAAAAGAATTTTTCAAATCCCACTTGTAGTTTCTGAGATTAGCGCGTTCAAACAAACAAACTCTTCAGCTTTATATGTATATTAGTATAGATTATGGTATATTCATAACTTACTAAATATCGATAGGTTCCGTTCACTGATTCTGCGTAATCCACTAAACGTTTATATATTTTTTGATAATGTAACATAGAATCTGGGGACGTACAAGTAATAACAGTAGATAACCTACGAACTCGGCAGTACAATAAGTAATACATGAGAAAAAATACACCTGATGGCATCAATGAACGAATGTGCGGTATAACATTTAAATAAAATAAAAAAGGAAATCTATATTCATGGCGCGAATTAAGCACGAAATTATTTAAAAACACAATAAAGTTAAACAAGTAAACACATAAGAGAATTCTTTTTATTTTATAATTGTTAACTCGAGATAATAAATCTGCATCAATTTTCAACATTTCTTTGTGTAAGTTGAATATATTGAATTTATTACTGACGATATTAGCCAAAATTACATATATTAAAGGTTCAAATACAAATATTACTCTAAAAATTATTTGGATCAAGGGCTTATCTGCAAAAATGTATTTATAAGAAATTAAAATACTTAATGCAAAAGAACTTGCAACTGTTGATAGGAGAACTACGAAACGTAGTTTGGGAGATTTATATTTTATAAACCCGTAATCGAGAAAACATAAGTAAAATATAATTTTAAAGTTTAAAGTAATAAAATCGTATCTGGATTCTATAAATTTATTAATTTTTTTGACGGCCATTACGAAGAACTGAATGAGGTTTAAACTTTAAAACCTTTTTAGAAACAGTTTTTTTTTAAATAAGTTTTTAAGTTTACAACGTAAATGATGACGACTATAAGCCAATGACTAAATTCTTGTCAAGGTGTTGTGTTATTTGAGCTCAAGTTGTACGCATATCGAAAGAGTATTTACTTTATTACTTACTGGGAGGACCATTAACAGTTGACATTTCGATATGTCTAATTATGTCAAGAAGACAAATAGGCAAAATGTACAGTCACCTGCAATAATTTGTATACATTTTCATTGGACTTTGAGCCTTATTACAAAGGAATAAGCTGCGGAGTGTATATATTAGTAGACGTGACTTTACGCTGTAATAGCCAGCCTTCCTTTGGGAACCTATCTTAGGGTTTATCTTCATGTTATTCCATTGTTACATTTCGCACTTATAACTAATATGAAATTCTTTCGATTTTTATATCCTACTAGGTGTTTCGCGCGGTTTTACCCTCGCAATTTCGAATCCCGCGGGAATATCGGGACAAAAAGTAGGTCTATGTGCTACTTAAGCCGGTACACTATCACTATGCCAAATTTCATCCAAATCTGTTGAGCCGTTCAGCCGTGATTAAGGAACAAACATCCATACATCTAAGCTTTCACATTTATAATATTAAGTAACATAAGATTAGCATGAGCCGTTGTGACCTGTATCGTCTGATATAGCTGGTTTGTTTGTATTGAGTTCGTATAATAGGAAACTTGTAATCGCGCCCAGTTTTAACCTTATAAATTTTGATCCAGTACACATCTCTTTAAAATATAACCTACATATTAGCCTCCCCGAAGAGCTGGCCTATCAAATGCAAACTGTTTTATTGCAAATCCGATGTTTAGTGTCTAAGATTAGTGCGTTCAAACAAAGAAACACTTCAACTTTATTATATGCATAAACGCTAGCTATCCCTACACCCAAACATCCTTCCAAACTTTCACATTTATAATATTAGTAAGATACTTGGGGATTAATCCAATTAATTGTAAGAATGTTATTGCTTTTGTTTCATACTCAAACAAAAGACACTGGCAGTTGTGTATAGTCACAAACTGAAATTTTAGATACACAGAAGGTGGAATAGTTCTGAGGAAACTTGTACTTTATGAGTTGCTGGTACAATCAATATAAATAAAGCACCATCTAGACCAGTCTTTCCCAAAGTGGGCGATAACGCCCCCTTGTGGGCGCTGCAGGTCTCAAGGGGGGCGGTAAGAGTGTAAAGCTCTTACCCTTAACCCTGCAACGACTGCAAGAGCTCTCGACTCTCAACAACAACTTGTGAACATCAACTAATATGAATTAAAAGATTGCTCAAACTCAGTTCTATATTTCTCTCCGCGTAGTTCATATATCTGTCCTATTTTATTGAATATAGAACATCAAAGAATGATATAGCTAGCATGAAAGACCTGCATAAATTGTTTAACGACATGAATCTCCAACTGCAAGGCGATAAACTAAATTTAATTAAAACAAAAAACGTCGTTGCTGCTTTCGCAGCCAAGCTGCTTCTACACAAAAAGAATCTGGGCAGACGTGAGTTTCACAATTTTCCAAATTTATCAGTATCATGCAGTAACGACGAATTGTTTGCCTACTGGCAACATTTGGAAAACCTCCACATGGACTTCACCGAACGATACCAGGACATTTTGAACTTGGAAATACTAGACTGGGTGTTGGATCCATTTTCAAATGTCAACACAGCAATGTCACTGGAAGCTGGAAGAAGAACTTGTAGAATTGACAACAAACGAGGAAATAAAAATCAAGTTCTAAAATGGTTACCAAGAATTTTGGCTACAAAAACCGATCCCGCAATTGTACCCCGGATTGTGGTCAATCGTTCAACGATTCTTGATAGCATTCCCATCGTCATATTTGTGTAAACGTGGATTTAGTGCTGTGACAACACTGCTTACTAAGAGAAATCGTTTGCTTGTCGTTAGTTTGTAAATTGGAACCTGATCCTGATATCAGCAAACTTATAAAACAGCATCAGATTCATCCTTCACATTATTTTTTGTATAAGGATTGATTATTTTAGTTACATTTTTAATAAAAGATACTCTGTTTTAATACTATAAAGTTGCGTTTCAATAATCATTCTTATTGGCAGGTGGAGCCCGTAAGAGTTAACTTGAGACCTAAGCGCCGTTGTATGTTACCTACTGCGCTCAGGTTTCAAGTTGCGGGTTATAGTAAAAGTTTCGTTTAGAATTCTCCGTTAATATACATATATAGGTCACAATAATTAATTAATTTAATTTGAAGTTATAGTGGTTTTTAAATAGGTGAAAAAGTGGGGGCGTTAAAAAAATATTTATTCTCAAAGTGGGCAGTAGACAAAATAAGTTTGGGAACCACTGAATCTAGACTGTTTAAAACAAAGCATCAAACCGAGGTGACTTTGATAGTTTACAACAGTGAAAACGGCTGTTTATAACCAAATTTCACATGGCCTTGGCGGGTTGTAAGCGGTGGTGTTTAGAAACATAGACATACATAGAGTACATACACATAGACTACATAGAAAACGCAAGTGTCACGATTTGTATTGAAACCCATCGTGCCGATTTTTTAAGACCTAACATGCATTCACAACTGGGAAAGGTACTTCGGTACTTAGTGATTTCGTACTTAGTGATTTCGTCATAGATATCTCATGTATAGACGAGTGCCATTGTAGTCCTCACGTTCACGTTTCAAAAGGTGGTGTAGAGAACATTTGTATTATCTTTATTTTGTAAAAAAATATACAGAGTGACTGGTGACCAATTTTAGTAATTAAAAGAAACTATGCGTAATGAATTCGTAATGAATTTCTGTTAAGTTTAATCAGTAAATAATTAATATTTATTTTATAGTTTATTTAATTTCTTCATGTATGATCTCAAACTATCACGACCTCGATTTTCGAAAGTGATCCATCAATCACGCTGTATAACAAAGAAAATCTGTTTTATCAAAGTAACCCAGCTTTTTTAATTATAGTTCTGATACCACAATCAAATAGTTCTACCCTACATACACAGGGGTTGCTGCCACCAGTTCAATGCTTATATCTGTGACGTATACACAGTGGTTGATACTTTTTAAATATTAAATCTTAAATAGTTTGTTTCTTATTAAAGATAGATTAATCCCGCGTTGGACCTCATTTTCACCCGATGGTAAGTAAAATTGCGGTCGAAGATGAAAGCACACGGGCCTAGGAAAGAAGTCACATGAACGATCATAAAGTCAAGAATAAATCAACAAATGCAGAGCATTAAAAAAACGACTTCACAAACGCTGAAGGAATTTTTAGAATTAAATAGTAGTCATTGTTCAATGAGGAGTTTTCTGACAGCTCATAAAGATTAGTTCAAAAGATCTCTCTATAGATGGCACTTTTAAAAAGCCGAAGGCGTTAAGTCTGTATACTATAATGTAGGTAAGTGGTATCTACCATTTAAGGTTATTTATAAGTTATATTTCTGATACAGACGTCAATTAATTTATTTTACTTTTAAAAACGCAGCGTGGAATAAATGGCTATATGACAGACAAGACCTCGTATTTATTTATTTATTTGCACCAATCGTGAGGTCGTGGGTTCGATTCCCGAACGGTACAGAAAAAAACATGTTCCGGGTCTGGGTGTTTATCTGTACAAGGTGTTCTTTTTGATATACTATAACTTTGAGGTTTTATTCCGTACTAAAAAATAATACTTTTTGCCAAAAAATAAATTGTGGTTCAATACTTTCCAAGATATCATCAATTTTAATGTAATAAGTTCATAAAGTATCACCCTTGTAAAATCTCTTTAACATTCATTCAATAGACGCGTGTCGCGTGTCACTGAAGCAATACAATAAACAACAAACACATTTCAAATGTTGAGGAACGTACATAGCCATAAAAAGGAAAAGAAAATGCCACGTTGTCATAATTCGCATAAAGGTGTTTTACATAAGATGTTTTGACCTAATTGAATTATTTTGTAAGAAAAATAAAAGCAAAAAAAAAATTGAAAAATGTTATTTGATTCTATTACATGGTCGCATTAATACCCTAGAGTTGTTGGAAATCAAGCGGAACACTTTGTATATGTATGTTTTCTGGAACTGATGTGTTACAGCCAAGTATGTTGAAAAGCCAGTTACTTCTTAAGCCCATGCTCTGTCATCATTCATCTCTCACTAACCGTCAGGTGCGATTGAAGTTTTTTTATTGGTTGCTTAGCGCGTGTGGGATCAAAAAAGAAAATGTGTTCTAATCGTAATCTCATAGAACAAAAATTTCTTAGTTTGACAGTTTTAGGACTGGAATATTTTATTTATGTCTGAGAGTATTCTAGTCCTAAAACAAGCTAAGTTATCGATTGAAACATTTATTTGTAAACATTTATTTAATAAGATACATTAATTTGTGTCTTAATAAGGTTATAGGTAATGAATCACATACAAATAAGCAAAATGGAATATTAAAAAAAAATACGCAAGTGCTTAAAATCAAAAGTTGTTTGTTGAAATACATTTTAATATTGTCATTGGGAATCATATGAAAAAATCTCCGCTACTAGAAGGGTTTATCCCTTGTACATTGATGGGTACATTTATATTTATAAAAATAATCATAATTTCCCAAAAGTTAGTATAAATAATTTAACATGAATGTACGCATACTATATTATAAACAAATTTTATATTAAATCATCGCTTTTTATTTTAATGTGTTATTATATATCAAACAAATACTTATAGTACTATATAATTCAATTTATTATAAATATCATATTAATTTCTTAAAATATTGCATTTTGTTCGTTACTTAATCTAAATTTCGACTCGGCTACTCGAAATTTTGGAAAAATAACGAGATGTGCGATATATGTATATGCGATTGGACATGTTTGCCGGTCTAAAATTATATCAAAAGACGAGTATTATTTTACAGATTAAAAAAATTAATAAACCTGTCTACGTCAAAGTCAAAGTCACTTCGGAAAGACGATCTGTTGAGAAGAAGTGGCAAGAAAGTCAACAGCAATCATCTTTTAAAAATAAGAAAAAAAAAATACACAATAAAAATTTACAGCCAATCCCATTTTCTTGCATCCGGATATCTTTTAGTTAACCTTTTCACATAACACTTATCCTTAAATCTATCGAAGGGTTAATCTTAAATATTTTAGAATTTTATTATAAAAGCATACACGTTGACCTATGAACGAGTTGGTAATCAGGTACTAGGCAGAAACGTAGACACACATATAGAGGTAAAGATGTATGAGAGTGAATACAGATAATGTGGATGGAGATGAATGTTAATACTAGCAATAAGTATAAGCTAGCTGGCTATGATAGTACACTTCATAAAGTCACTAACTCATTATGGGTCAATGCATACGTTTTTTATAATAATTTTCCCGCAAATATTCTAGACTTACCACTTGTTAAATTTAAAAAGACTATTAAACGAAAATTGTGTAGTAATAGTATATACGACGTTTTTCAACACACTTGTGAGTAAAAGACAGACATACTTGGTCATAAAATAACAAACGCACTTGATAACAAAGCTGTGAATTGTGATTGAATAATGGCGCCGAACTTCGCGCATGCGCGTAGGTTTTTTTTTCCGCCAAATGTGTCAATGGCTGTATAGCATATACAGCCTATTTTACATGAAAATATTTAATTTGGAGTGGTAAATCCAAATATTTTAATATTTTGTAACAAATTATTGTAAATTGTGAATAATTTGTTTGATATACAATTTTGTTTAACTAATATAAGGCGTAAACATTTAAAAATGTATATGGATTTGAAGTGGTATAAAACCTCTTTGTTGTTTCTGAAAAAAATTAATGTATAACCCGGATCAATAAAATATGCTCTGTTTACTCGCATTTAATTTGCACAAAGGTACAATTCAACTTTGTAGGATTCATTATATTATGCACTAGGGTATAATATATTATGCACGCGTGACTTATAGCCCAGTTTATAGTTCTAAATTCAATAGAATAACGCTCACTTTACGAGCAAGTGTGTTGAAAAGGCTTTTATACAATATCTGAATATATGGACGATAAAAGTCCTTGGTTGTAAATTGTTTTTAAAAAGTTCTCAATCTCCAATTCCATCTTCTTCTTATCCAATGCCATCTCCATCTCTTTCTTGTCCATAAAACATCAAGAACGTCATGCTCCCTCAGGTGGCATGCCTAGAGGTAGCGTCGGGTGTCGGGTAAACCTCTTCCCTAAAATATGGTTGAGGAGGGTGATGGCTGGTGCTTGCGTTATACTCGTGAACGGGTTCTGCTAGCGGTGCCAGGTCATTTTCCTGATGACTTTATGACTATGTTACTTTTTGAATTTGACTCTGACTTCCCCATCTCCATGTCCACGTCCGTGTCTGTGTCCCATCTGTGTCTTTATTCACTATCTTATGTAGAGATCTATTCCCAGCGATAAGACCGCCAATTGTAAATCAGTTTTTTAATGTGTTTAAATTTTTTGTGTTTTTTGTAAGGCATACAATAAAGTGTTAATAAATAAATATGTAAGTCACATTTTCTATGGAACATGTTTAAGTTCTTTTTTTAGAAACATTAGATTTTCAAAGATATATTGTGACGCAAACGTAAGAATATTTATTTCTTTAATGTTTATAACTTTGGGAAAATTTCGAATAATTAATGATCGATGTTTGGTTGGCTTTTGTTAAATATGAATGTACCTTAAGGTAATATTTGTCATCACTCGTGCGGATATAAGTTCAGAGTTTGATTATTCTAATAGTTTTAGTAATTAATCTAAAACGAATTTCAAATTAATGAAAACTGTTTTTGACAGCCTCAATTTACATAGATCCTTAAATTAATTATCGTTAGTTTAATACAAATGAGTGAATTGCACAATAACAATAACATAGGTAACACAAATATTTAGAACGAGAATTGGAAACGACCATCCAAAGGAAATTACTTTGAATACGTAGAATTTAAATGGTCGAGCTTTTATGTATTTGATGAAAAATAAAATATCTTCATGCTGAGGTTTACCTGAAAAGAGAAAGGATTTTTTTATAAAATTTTGTGATTTAACAAAATATAAAATTTTCGTAAATTTCGTCTAAAGGGAATCCGACACTATCAGGGCTACCACCTCCAAACTAGAAGTTACTAAAAACTTTTTTTTTCCGTTTCAAAAATACTGATACACCCAGACTCAACACGTTATCGAATTTGCGGTAAATGGCGTCTTAAGTAGGCAGATAGAACCCTTCAACACAAGTACACCTTGTGAATATTCCTTAAATTCGTAAAGATTAAAAAAACACTTAGCAAAGCTTGCATGCTTTCATGCAGAGCGAAAAGTGGGCGCATGGAATGTGCCAGTTGCTTCTCTTTCCGGACATACTGTGAAATTCAATAAAGGAACAGAGGTTTTATTGGCGTATTTTTAGACCATAGGCTGAATGCCTGTCACTGATATAGTCTGTATCCGTCATTTTAATAAAAAAATAAAATCCCCAGCCAATCACACCAACTACATGGACTCAAAGTAAGCAAATCTTATGTTATCAGATACCATGTAGTGAGCTAGGGGGAATATAAAATACAAATACAGGGTTAATTTTTACTCACCAGCCAAATTTAAATGTATGTTTCTTTGATACGATATAAACTTACCTGCATATTTATTTTAGCATCGCTCAGTACAAAAAAGTAGAAATATGGAACCACAAACTTTTTTAAAAATAGTCACGGTTGATGAACATAGCTTAAAGATGTAAGTACCTACTACAAGATGTTTTGAAGTAGCGCGCAGTCATCTTTATTTTATTGGTTATTAAGACTGACCATGCTATGTTAGCGGATATATTAAATTCCTTGTAAAATAACCCTTTTTTTTGTCCAAAAATTAATTCTATAAATGATACTTATTACGTAAATGAAATTTAGCCGGTGACTACAAATCAACCCTGTATAGATGAACACCTAAACCCGGAACATTTTTTCAAATCGGACTCAACCCCTGGCATCTGAGACATATAGGCTACAAAATTTTGTCAAACGTGACATCAGATGATTTTATAGCCTTTAGTTTCCTGCCTACCCCATAAAGGATACAGTTGTATGTGTGTATGTACTATGAAAGAATTTTGTGTTGTACTATATTCTCATTTTTATTTACCTCTGTATTTAATTAGTTTATTGTGTAAAATAATTTGGAGGTTTTCGGCTTCCGCAGTCACCATGCCGGCGGCGATGGCGGGAGCGAACAACTGCATGCAGGTGGTTAGCATAAGAGTAGTCGTTACAATTAGTGCCATGAGACCCTGAAAATGAAATTCTTGAAGTTAAATATATAAAAAAAATATTTTAAGTATAAATAAACAAACAAAATTACAATTTCATTCGCATTTTATCCGAAATTGAATAAACAATATACCAACAAAACAATAAAACAAAAATGTCATAATAATATAATTTAATAAAATATACAACACAGGTTGGCACTCTGAAAATTCACACTAACGCTCTCAAAATACTTATTATGATGATTAAATACAAAAGTCTTACCACTTCGTATCGAAACAAAAATATAAGAATGAACAGCATCAGCAACAATTTCGGAATATTGCACAAAATCAATGTCAGTAGCTGGAAAAGAAACAAAAAATAAGTCGCTGTACATTGCGTAAAGCTCGTAGAACAGCCATCATACATTCATGCATAGCTTCACGCTTGTATTCCTTATGGGGTAGGTAGAACACCAGAGGCTATAAAATAATCTGTTGTCACATTTGGCAAATTTGGAGGTATTATAATATGATAGGGGGTCAGTCAAGCGCCCGTAAAAACGCCAGTAAAACCTCTGTACCTTAGCTGACTTTTACAGTATGCATGGGAAGAGAAGCATATTCTGTGTTTTTGTGTGCGGCCCATGGGTGACGGGGATGCAATTACTATGCCCAAATCGCCCCGACCGCCGACTTTCAGAATAAGGAAATAAATAAATTATTATTATTATTTATATTTAAAGCCACACGCCTTTCGGCGGAAAGACCCGACAATTTGACCAGTCGGTCGGTTATTATTAATAATCTACCATGTGTCGGAGCTCCTCTACATGCTGGCGTCAAGATTGAGGCCTGGCGCGGCAAGACTTGCCCGGCATAATATCACCGTTGTCAGAAGTTCCAGCACTCGTCGCACCATTGCCACAGGCCCTTGGCTTGCGTGCGGTGCGGCGGCGAGCTGCGACCGGGACCTGCTGCGACCGCGTGAAGAACCCGCCACGTGCGCTAACTGCGGGGAGTCTCACCCCGCACCGTTGCCCAGACCCATCGTGTCCCCGCAACCCTGGGGTGCGCCAGCCTCATAGCTCCCGCCAACCCAGCGGCGGCCCACCGAGGTACACCGACGACATAGTGAGGTGACATATACTATATTTATACTCTAACTATTAAGTATTAATAAAATAAAAACTTTAGATTCCTATCATCTCTCTCTCGGGTGTGCGGAAATGAAAAGACTCTGTATGATGACATGTAAGTCACCATGTACAATGATGCACCTTAGTGTAAGCATTAGTTCATTCATAGTGTTCAAGGCTCTTATTCAGTCTTTATTTTAAATAATAATTTTACTTACTATTTTATCGTAGGCACAGTTGCAACATTCCGTATAGTCAATTATGAACTTGTACATCTTTTGAAAATCAATAATGTCTTCCACATTCTTATCATTTTTGATGATTAATGACAACTGTCTCACGCGACAGAATACCAAGACATACATCAAACCATATGTACTGGAAGGTACTATCATGCGACAAAGTGGTCCAAAGGCGATAAAGTACTCAAAATAAGTATCAAATAAAGAATATTGTGTAAAAGGAAGTATTATGAAAGTAAATGACAAACAAATAATATTTATAAAATGCATAAATATAATCAGGTACTTAACATTTTTGTAAGTATCACTTTTAACTTTCAACTGCGTATCTATTTCTAACATTTTTTCATGAAAATCATGTAACGTGAATTTATCATTCACTGTAGTTAAGAAAACATATAGAAAACATTCTAATAGAAATAAAAGTCCAAGAGCTTTCGTTAGAAAATGTTCTATCGAAATATAATATTGCACACCCAAAACCGTTACTGCTATAGTGAATATTAAAAAAAAAGCCTTAACTAAAACATATAGTGCAAATGATTTATATTTCACAAAACCGTAATCTAGAAAAAAGGTGTAAAATAATATTTTGAAATGTAATTCCACAGAATTAGTTTTGGGCCGGAAGTAATTACTATATGTCCTTTTCACTTCTTTTGGAGTTAAGTAATTGTTATATGAATATTTCTTTTTCATTTCCATTGTATTTGGAATAATTAATGGCATTTTGTGAAACAGCGTTTCAAAGGACCGATAGAAAGGAAATGCGGCTAGAAAAACAAAATTTCTTTATTTCAACATTAATTTGGTTGTTGCGACATGTTCAGAGTCATTATTGACAACGTTTTAACTTAATTATAATTAACATAATTGCAAGGGTGTTTGAAGATATTTAAATTAATTATTTGTGGTGATTATATCGACTGCTAACACAATTTTCATTTAACATAATTATAATTCTTTAATAATAATTCAAAGATGCATTAAGGAAACATAAGTCTAAATTTACTTTTTATTTTTCAATAAAACACTTTATATTATATTATATAATTATTTAAAAACATTAGGACAACAATATGATTCAGTTCAAAAGAATAAATTAACATGTCTTATCAGTGAACATATCATAGGTTTTTAAGAAACAATATAATGCTGAATTTAATCATTCATTAAAATAATCATTGACATTGCTATTTATTTCCTAACTTACAAGACTTTTTCAAATTTTATGTAATTCATGGTTTATACAAAACGAGTTGTTTCCCGTAACTTCGTACGTTCTAAATACCCTTCCTGTGAAACTTCTTATAAAATACAATCGACACCCATTGAAAGAGAACCTTTATACCAAGTTTCACATCCTTGCACTAAAGGAATAAGATTTTCATACAAACTAAAAAGTCCATTATTTCCGTTCCTGTGGGAATTTCGGAATATCCTTCTATACCAGACACTCATCAGAGAACCTTTGTACGAAGTATCCCATCCATGCACTCGAGGAATAAGAATTTTCATACATACTAAAAAGTTCAATCTTTCCCGTTCCCGTGGGAGTTTCGAGAATACTTTTCTTAGTGCTCCTTTTTTATTTATTTATTTAATAGGTTTTTCAACAATGAGTACAATTAAAAAATTAACAAAAAAAAACGTAATACAACATAATTGTCTCACCAGTTACTGTAAAACACAGCGTGCACTAGTAGGCTTAACATCGGAATATTAAATTTCAATTATAAAAATAAAATTACAAAAACAATTTAGAAATAAACACAAGAAAAATAAATTTATTTAAAATTATAAATAAATTTTAAATAATAAATCACAAATTATAAATTACAAATTATACACCTATTTAAAATAATTATATGACGCTGTTGGTTTTCGAAATAACAACAATTCAGATAAACCACATTAAGAGCTGAAAATGATTATGATTATAAATATTAATTATTTTTTCGATAATAGCTTTTTTAAGCAGCAAATTGAAGAGTGTGCCAAATCTGCCTCATGTAGTTGTGAATATGTTGTATACATGCGTGTCAAAGGGCACTGAGATCTTAGATTGGTTCAACACTTTGGCTTGCTAAATAATTTATTGTTACTGGCTCTTTGAGGTTTGCTGGGGGCATGAATTAGACTTCGGCGGCCACGTACTGGGAGACGCAGCGTATGCAGGCCCCCCGCACGATGGACCGACGACCTGGTCAAAGTCGCCGGTAAACGCTGGACGAGGGCGGCGCAGGACCGAGCGACGTGGAAGACCTTGGGGGAGGCCTATGTCCAGCAGTGGACGTCTACAGGCTGTGGATGATGATGATGATGAATTAGACTTCGTTGAGTAACTTTGAAGTATCAAAACAACCGTTACTATGTTTTTAAGGAAAACCATATCGTGCTTGGCTCTACGTTTTTCTAAAGCATCAAATTTAAAGTTATTCAAGCGAGTTCTATAGGATCTATGTTTTTTAGCTAAGTTGCAGCTGTAGGCTAAATGATATAAAACTTTTTTTGGACATTTTCAATGCTTTTGATGTGAACTTTGTAACTCGGTGACCAAACCATACTACAATATTGTATATTCAGATATAATAGTTTGTGTAATCTATAATTGATATAAAAATTCTCTTATTTAAAAGCTTTTATTTGTAACTTCAGTAGCGATTTCAGTGACGAGCTAACTTGCATTTTTCGATTATATTTTTAATCGAAAAATGCAAGTTATCTTTGAGTAGATGCTGCATTTTGGTATGCTACTATACATAAGACGACTTCTTATATGCTACTATAAGAAGTCGTCGTGGCGCCGTGGTTACTGTGCATATCAAACGATATCGCAGGTTAAGCGCGCTCGATGCGACCGGTATTAGGATGGGTGACCGCCGACCATTCATTTCTCACGACGACTTCCGTGCTTCAGAAGGCACGTTAAGCAGTCGGTCCCGGGTGCTGTATACTTGTATACAGTAATCATTAGGGTTTGTCAGAAGCTATTTCGGCACCCTGAAATATCTGACATCCACCAACCAGCACTGGGCCAGCTTTGTGGATTACGGCCTAAACCTCCTCGTCACCCAGAGGAGAGACTCATAGCCCTGCAGTGGGCTCATTACACGGAGTTGTGATGATGATGACTATACTTACGGGTTAGGCAGAATACCAGAGGCTATGAAACCATCTGAGGTCTCGTTTGACAAATTTAGATGATAGAGAGAGATTATTGCTACTATCAATTAAGATGTTTAGTGTATATTTTAGCATAAGTATGAATGAAAATAAATACTCTAAATGGCTTCTCACTAGGGAATTAAATTTGACAGGTTTAATAATCGGCTCTCTAAATTGTTTGCATTCATGCAGAACAAATCCCATAATTTTGAGAGCTTTATTAGTGATTCTATCGACAAATTGTTTAATTGACAAGTGTTTAACAAATTTAAGCTTACTATCAAAAAACATATTTCCCAAATCACATACTCCATTTAGCTATTCAAGAATCTTATCTGATATATTGTACTGCGTGGGCACTACTCTTAAATTTCTAGTGAATTTTACGTGATTAAATTTCTTCACATTTAGGCTCATTTTATTACATCTATACCAATCTGAGAGTCTGTCCAGATCATCTTGCAACATCAGAATCGGAAACGTCACGTATAGACCTTATGGCCTTTAGGTCATCAGCAAATAAATATATTTTTGAGTTGGGAAAGCATTTGTAGATGTCATATATGAAAACTATGAAGAAATAAGGACCCAGATGCATTCTTGATGAATACCAGATGTGGCTATGTAGGGATCGGAACTTTAACCATTGACGACAACTCTAAGTTTGAGGCCAGTTAGATATGAAGCAAACCAGCCAAGCAAGGGTTCTTCCACACAGTGCTTCAATTTACTCAATAGAGTACCATGATGCACAGTATCAAAGGCCTTATTCAAATCAGTGTACACTGCATCAACCTGAGTTCCAGCGTCAACCGCTTCGACAATCTCTTCTACGTATGAAGTTAAATTGGTAGATGTCGATCTGTGCTTCACGAACCCATGTTGGCTATCTAAAAGAAAGGTTTTTATATGCCAGGAAAGGATAGGACAAATTAACGCCTTTAAAACTATAGCTAGACCAGATAGGACAGCTATGGGCCTGAAACAGGCTACAATTGTTTTGTCCCAACTTTTGTAAACCGGGACAATTTTGGTGTGCTTCCATTGAGAAGGAAAAACATCGCTGCTGAAAGATTCATTAAAAATCTTAGTCACTGGAAGGCCAAAATTGTGAGACCACCGTTACAAAAAAAATGGTAGTATGTCATCAGGACCAGATCCTTTATTTTGATTTACGGATTTCAGAGCCTCGAACATTTGGTCAACTGTGAAGGAGAGCACGCTCTTTGTTACAAACAGGTTACATATAATACCACCCTCGCATGAACTGTGGGTGCCGTTGGACATCGTTTCCGGATAATTACTAGTTTTTTAAGTAGGACCAGAAAGTCCTTGGATTCAATGTAATTGTGTCTTCGAGCATTGCGGTGTATAAATTGTAGCACGACGTCACTGCAGCTTCGCATCGCCTTTTGAGGATGTTAAATGAGATTTCATCTAGCGGATTGCCGTACCTCTTTAATCTCAGTCTCAAATTGTTCTTTTCTTTCAACATTTTGATCAGTGGTTTTGAAAATCAGTATGGATATTTTGTGTTATGTTTCTGTTTTAATGGAACATGCTCTTTTATAATTATATTCAATATTAAGTTTAATACTTTAACCATGTTGTTAACTGTAGAACAAGAATCCAATGTATGAAACATCTACCTAAAAGTCTACTGAATCCAACGAATTTGCTATAGCCTATAATAAAATATGTGTTGTATGGTAAACTTAACTGTTTCATAATCTACTCTAGTTAAGATATTCAAAGATGGAGCCACTTTAATATTTTCATTATTAGATAAAACAAGATCGAGAATTCTGTACTTACCATTTCTAACAAAATTGTATTGTTTTAAGTAGTTTAACGGTAGAAAATTCAATAAAAGTCTCTGTAGGTTACTATTAGCAGACAAAGATAACACACGAGCCAAATCAGCACTGTTAAGGTTCTATAAGATTGAGCCCAAATTAAAATCACCCAGAAAGATATGACTACATTGTTCCTTTTCTATTACATTGTTAGCATTATTCAAAAAACTTTCTAATACTATTGAATTTACAGGTGAAGGTGAACATAGACATAAATCCTCAGTGCGTTTATCTACAGCTAAGGAAACTTTTACAAAAAGGTCTTCGAATGAACTTTCATAATGGTTGATAATCTACGAGATTGATATTTTTTTGATACAGCTATTAAAACTCCACCATTCTCGGATTTATTATTCAAAATATTGATCGTCCTATCACGTCTGTAGACATTATATTGGCTGTTAAAAATTTCTGAATCTAAAACGTTATCATTTAGCCATGTTTCTGTGAACACATATATGTCAAAATCAAAAAGAGCAGATTTACAGTAAATGTCTTTGAGCTTTAAACCCCTGACATTTTCGTAATATATACTCTGTGAATTTTGGTCACTTTACACTGATTCGAAACACGAATGGTTATGTGGCTTAGTCAAGTTTACGTTAAGCCTCTAGATCTTTGATGTAGTTGGAATCGAAGCTTTCTGTCCTTCTCATGAACACTTTGCTGCTACGAATCCATACGAATTTGTAGCCTTTTTCCTTTTATTTAATACTAGCTTCAGCTTGAATCTGCTTATTCATACAAGACAAGTGTTCAATAACAAACACGTTTTCTTTTTTACCTACAAGTCCGAGTAATTGGCTATTCAGTTTATTCTTGAGGTTGGCTTTTTGTATTTAATACATGCCGCCAAAAAAGTATCTCGAACTCTAGGACTATTGAGTTGGACAAAAATAGATTTGGGTCGTGTTGTAGTTGGGTCTTTCTTAGCAATGCGAGTAACAGCCCGTTCACAAATTGTCCGTTTTACTGGATACGTTTTATGGGACACGTTTGTTTTTCATCAATGGCGCATGGAGTTGTATGAGCGACTTCACATATAGCACAGTATTCAGTATACGTATTTACGATACAAAAAAGTTATCCAGTAAAACGTATCCTGTAAAACGGATAATGTGTGAACGGGATGTAACGTGGTGTTCCTATTTTACATTGTGAGTTAGCGCGTACGAAGTTGCGGGAAAAAGCTCGTTTAAGTATATGTTTATTAGAACTCGAAAATTTGGTGCCTATGCAGACTGTACCTATAGTACCTATGACTGACATGTTATTAAATCAGTTTAAAATGTGCTTTATTTATATATTTCACAATTTATACATACACTTATAAAAAATAACATTAAATAAACTTAGAAACAAAGGTACAACTTATTTCTATAGAAACATCTTCCAGGAGACCTGACAAACGGAGACCTCATTTGATAAAAAATACAATGGTTAATTTTAATAAGCGCATCACCTCTTGCAGGCATTTTCTCCACATCAATTCCAACAATATTTGTTCTACGACTTTTTACAAATCTTGATAAGTAACACCAAAAATAAAAACAACAAAATTTTGCTCCGTAGTCTACATTTTGTAAGAAGTACCTATTATTATTTTGACGCGATAATTTATCAACCAAGGTGCGTGGCATACTTACGCTCAGAGTAAATAGAGTTAAACATAGGCTATAAATATTTTTTGTATTGGAAAACTAAATTTTTTTAAAGTATTTTGAAGGAGAGGTTGCCTTCGAGACGTGATGCGCTACTAATTTAACTCGCTAGTAAAATTAACTCTGTATATACACAATATATATAAACGCATGAAAATGAATCTTGTGTGGTAATCAATTACTTAATATAAATTATTTTATACCTAAGGATAAAACTTTATTTTATTTTAAATGCGTCATCTGAACTAATACAATCAAGTGTGTTGCACATATATTTATGATGACGATTGGAAGCGACATACCAAAAGGTATTACTTTCAAAACGTAGATCTTAAAAGGCCTTGCTTTGATGTATTTTAAGAAAAACAGCATATCTTCAGATAAGGCCTCATTTTCTGAAAAAAAAAATACTGTTAGATATGTGATAAGATTATAGATCGACGGTCAGTTTCAGAGATAAATAGAAATCGTTAAAATTTAAAATGTTTATTTTTATACTTGCTCTATCTAGCGGCTTCACCCACAAACATTCAAATGAAAATTATAGTTAGTTTAGTTTAACTTGCACTAGTTAAACTAAACACTCGACGATGATTGCAACGGAAGACCAGCGCTAGTTTGTTAACTAGCAATATGCTGAGTTGCGGCCTGTTTGTGGCATTCGTTCTATTTTCCTTTCATTTTTTTTCAACTAATTTATGTTTCAATTTTAATTTGGGATTTTTATTTTATATTTTGTTCATAATTTTTGCTTCTGTCACAAATAAAACTTTTTTCATTTCATTTCAGTTTCAGGTTAAAAATTATTTTATACCTTTGTCTTATTTAGTTTTAGCTCAGCCTATCTATTCTCACAATACTTCTTAGTGTACAGGGTGTAATAAGGAACAGAGCCGTTTAGGGATGAGAGTGTAGGGTAGTTCCAGTCGAAATCATTAAATCACCTACTGTCCTAAAGTAAACCCTTTTCTAAGGGTTTACCTACTTACAGATGTTATCGTTATTTTTGCATAAGATCACGATAATTACGAAGATTTGATCAATATCATGTCTATTGAATATTTCTATAGCAAACCAAAAAAAAAGGGTCAGAAAAACAACGGTTATAATTTATTGATCTTTAAACTTTGGGAAAAATACCGTATAATTTTGCTCAAAACCAATTGTTTTGACAAACCTAATGAGTACATTAATTTTCAATAACTGATAATACGCTAGCCGGCGCGGCCGGTACTTGGATGGGTGACCGTCGAACATTCATTTCTCACGGCAACTTCCGTGCTTCGGAGGGCACGTTAAGCAGTCGGTCCCGGGTGCTGTATACTTGTATACAGTAGTCGTTAGGGTTTATCAGAAGCCATTTTCGGCACCCTGAAAATTCTGACATCCACCACCCAGCACTGGGCCAGCTTGGAGGATTATGGCCTATACCTCCTCGTCACTCAGGGGAGAGACTCATAGCCCTGCAGTGGGCTCTTTACAAAGAGTCGTGATGAAATGAATGATTTGGAATATCTAATACTTCTCGCTTTTTCGGCGGAAAGGACTTGAACCCGCGCCGCGTTTAACTTCAAGCTCACGTGAATGATCAGGTATGAAATTACAGCCCAAGGGTTAAGAGTGAAACGGGCTCTTCGTAAAATATTTCCAGAATACATCAGTCTCGTAGCAATGACGTTTAATGGCAGATTTTTTTTAAGGTAAATGGTTTAGTTGTTTTTACGACACCTTTGACTAAGGGCATAAAGGCCAACTCCAACTAAGTCAACTCCACCCGACTATAATGGGCATTTTTCATTTTTTTTTTACCCATTTTTTTTATTGTGTTATATTAATCTTTAATCTATTTTGATACACTTATTTGAACAGTTTTAGTTTTAAGTGTGTCTATAAATTTATATTGATTTTACTAAATGAGTACGTAATGGCGTCATCAGTGTGTCATGTGTCAGTCAGTAAATGTTTGCTAAAGTCATGTAATGTCACCAAGTGCATTGTAATCAAAAGCATTTCAAAATTAATTCAAATCAAGATCTTAGTCGATTGGATGCCATCAAGGTTAAATAAAGGTCAAATGTAGTTTGTTGAAAATCTATAAACCCCATTTTTTTAATGTTTTAAAACGACTGAATTAATCAGAAACCTTATTCCTCGAAACGGTTTCCTTGTAAAGTAAATAAAAAGAAATGAACAATGCCCATTGCGACTATTATTGCTCACTATTACAGTATATGTACCTCTTTTAATAATCATTTTATTATGTAAAAGTACTCTCATATTTTCAGCAGTTTCTGCTAGTCGACCCGCGGCAAATGCTGGAGTTAACATGAGCACCCCCACCGAAAATATAGAGTATACACTTATGTAAAACAGCCTGAACGAAGGGCCCTGAAAAATATTAAATAATTAATGAATATTTAAAAAAAAATCCCCAGACAATCATGCCAAATACATGGCACCAAAGTAAGCATCTCGGGAATCGAACCCGCGACCACTGGCGTCTGAGGCAGACAGTGTTACCCCAGTGCCAAAGTGGTCGCCACATCGAATATTGTTGAATCGAATATAGTTTTCTAGGTGGCTTTTATTCGCACGATTGGAGTTGAATATGTCCATTTAGTTTCGGGCCCGTATGGAGTCCTACTTCAGGAGTAATTTCAAGCCGTAGCTACTAATCGTGAGATGAAAAGCTATTTAGTATATCAACGTTTTTAGCACAAACTTTTTGCAGCAAGGTCTCTCCGGGAATAAATCTAACTAGCGACCACCTTTCACATCGATTTAAGCGCCAAATATACTCTAAAAATGTATTTTGGTAATACTTTTCGGAACTTTTTCTAAAACATGCTTGGCAATTTGAGCATTATTTTGACAACCTTCTACGAGATAAATCGAGCTTGCTGTACAGGTCAAGCAGCGGCCGGCAATAAATGTATGAAAATCCATTTCTGTCGTGTTTAGCGGCCAAATAAATGACCATGTAAAATCATATTTGTCGTGATTTAAAAATGGAACGATGTTCTACTCCGCAACATGGCGATAGAATAGGTAACTTATCAAAGGTTTAATTTAAATTTCAAACTGGCTTGCACATAGAAAAAAAATAGTACTATTTAGTTTAATTTCCGCGCATTATTTGAGAAAAGTACTATACAAGCCTTGGCCGCAACTAGGCATTGATGGACTTACGTATACGAGAAGCTTAATGTGCTTCACCCTAATCATCTGTTGGAAAAAACACATGTAGCAATTTGATTTGTAAGCTCTTTGAGTTAAGCTTAAACAAGCGGATAAACTTTGATTAGTTTATTAAGTACCTACAGGTTTATACAGGGTGTAAAATCCAAATGGGTCAGTATGGAGAAGTATAAACTATGAGAGATAGCGAAATCTGTTCTTTGGAACCATGAAATCGATTTTAGATTTAATAATAATCACATTCAAACTTTTTTCTTAACTCTCATACATAACCGGGAATTGAACTTGATCAATACTCTTGTAACCACGTCAAGTATTCGTCCGTAAGTATAAGAACCTTGGCTATGAAATCTTATATAAATTAGACTGGCACTAAATTAGACTAAAATGGCCACAATTTAATTAATTTACAAAACGTAGTGAATGATATGAATTGATCATCAATTATCTGAAGAAACACACTTATAAGCATTACTAATAGCATTTACTTTTTTGAACGCATTTGTTCAGGGGCGTGTCTCATTCCAAAACACTTCTTTTGGAATGAATGTCATATTTTGAATAAAAGGAGCTTTACATACATACATACATAACTTCACGCCTGTATCCCTTATGGGGTAGGCAGAACACTAGAGGTTATAAAATCATGTGATGTCACTTTTGACGAAATTTGAGGTATTTTATTGGTGGAGAAAGACTATTGCAGTGACAGGGGATCAGCCTATCGCCCACGAAAAATCTCCAATCACAACTCTGTCCCTTAACTGATTTTTACAGTATGCCTGGGAAGAGAAGCAGCTGGCACATTCTATGTTTTTTCTCTGCTCTTAGTCCAGCATGGAAGTGAAGTGTAAAACGAGCCTTTTCATAACCTATTCGTTTTGATTCAGGAAAAAGTTTAAATGTGATTAATATTAAATCTAAAATCGACGCCATGGTTCCTAAGAACATATTTCGCTATAGTTTCTCATAGTTTCTGACTTCTCCACACTGACCCATTTGGATTGTACACGCTGTATAATACGTTTCTTTTACTTAAGAAGTCACCGTGGCGCCATGTGGTTACTGTGTTTATCATGCAATATCACAGGTAAAGCAACTTTTGGTGCGGTCGGTACTTGGATGAGTGACCGCCGACCATAAATTTCTCACGACGACTTCTGTGTTTCGGAAGGCACGTTGAGCAGTCGGTCCCGGGTGCTGTACTCTTGTATACAGTAGTCGTTAGAGTTTTTTAGAAGCAATTTCAGCCCCTGAAAATTCTGACATCCACCACCCAGCACTGAGCCAGCTTGGTGGGTTATGGCCTATAACTCCTTGTCACCCAGGGGAGAGACTCATGCCCTGCAGTGGGCTCATTACATAGAGTAGTTATGATGATGATGAGGTTTATATAATTGGTGGATTAACTCATACTAATTTAATGAAATCGATTAAAGATATCAAGAGCTTAGCATGAAAGCCTTATGTGATATACATATATTAAATGATTACCTGTCCACAAAAAAAGAGCTGCAGAAAAAAAAAGATTTAATGAGCACAGTAAAAATTCATCTATAGTAATATTATAAAGAGGAAACCTTTGTATTTTTGTATTGAATAGGCTCAAAAACTACTGGACCGATTTAAAAATTTCTTTTATCATTACTTAGAGGGATTCTTCCGAATCCGTATAGGCTACTTTCTATCCCGAAAATCCCGCGGGAATCGAAATTGCGCGGGTAAAACCGCGCGCAACAGCTAGTTCATAATATAAAGGGTTGTTTTATGATAATAATATTAATATAAATAGGGTAGATATGGTCACAGATAATATGAATTTCAATAAAACCATCCCCACTTGATTGTAAGAGGGAACAGAAGGGGAATATCAAACTTTCCAAATCTGTCAAAAAATTATAATTGAATCTGAACTCCATGCCCTAGACATTAAGTTAAAAATTGGTTTTGGGATATTTGGATCTTTGTAACGCTTTATCTGGGGCCTGTGCCTTCAGGGTTTACCTAGCTAGCGACTAGTCTTTATACCCTCTGTCGTCAAATATCACAGCTGAAGCGATGATGTGTTTAATAAACAGACAGAACTTCCATCCGTATGTGGTAGATATTTCAAAAAGTCGAACTAAGCGCTTTGACTAGTTTCTTTTTGATACGGGTCGCCAAGGTTTGGGATGAACTGCCCGCGTCTATTTTCCCTGACCATTATAGTCCTGGTGCTTAAGAGACGAGTGAATAGGTTTCTCGGAAATAGACGTATACCACCTTAGTCTTCATGTTGAGTTACCATCAGGTGTCATGGAAGACAAACGTCCCATCCTTATTTAATAAAAGAAACTCTTCTAAAAATCCAGTTCCTACCAGACTCGTTTTTTGTCATCTTCACATACCATAAGGTGAAATAACCTTTAACCTTTTTATTTTACGGGTCAAATTTTAAGCGTAGTTGCTGGACCTTAAAGTGGTAGAAATAATATGGCAACTTTCAAATAAATTTAATACTTACGGACTCATTGAGAGTCATTCCAGCCATTATATACAGTATGAGCAACATCTTCGGTATGTTACAAAACAGCATAATTACGGGCTGAAATTTTAAATCGAACATTAGAAACAAAATAACCTTGAATTAGAGCTTTAGTTTGAGAGTGAGACTATTGTATGTTTATTTTAATAAAATTTACATAATAGTCTCTCTCCATCACTATAATACCTCAAGTCAAACTTGACACCAGATGGTTTATAGCCTCTGGTGTTTTGCCTTTCCCATAAGGGATACAGGCGTAAAGTTATCTATGTATGTAAAAAAATTATAAGCACTAGCAAAACGCTGCACTTTAAGAATAATATTACTTTTTTATTCCTAATAATACATACATAACTTCACGCCTCTATCATGTATGGGGTAGGCAGAACACTAAAGACTGTAAAACCATCTGATGAAATATTTGACAAATTTGGAGGTATTATAATGATGGTAAGAGACTATTGCAGTGACAGGGAGTCAGCCTATCGCCCGCAGAAACGCCAATAAAACCTCTGTCCTTCAACTGACTTTGAGAGTACGGGAAGAGATGCAGCTGGCACATTTTAAGTTTTTCTTTCGCTTCCAGTCCAGCATGGAAGCAATTCCTAATATTCCTAAAAAATAATAATTTATAAACAAAAATAAAACAAACTTATTAGACCTAGCCCACCTATTGTAATATATCCTAGGATAAGTCATTTGTGGTTTCTAGAACTCATGCTCATTAAAAAACCTGCTGAAAAAAGGTGATTTTTGTTCTACTACTTTTTACAAATCTTGATAAATCACACAAAACAAAGAAAAACAAACAAATGTTTGCTCCCTCTGTTATGTATTACTCTGTAACATGAGCGTCACCCCGAAACCCCGCAACCTGCTGCACCTTGCGTCACGCCACGTGATCAGCATCAGTGTAAATAGAGTAACGCCAGTTTAGAGACTATAAAAATTTTTTTGTACGAGAAAACTTCAATTTTTAACATTATTAATTTTGAAAAGTCGTAGAATAAAATATGTGGTTGGGATTGATGTGTTAAATAAAGGACTTGACTTACCAGTTTTTCATAGCTTCTATGGATAAGCTCAGTATGGTCTATCAAATATTTGTACAAGCTTTGATATTGCCGAACATTCTCCGGGTGGCAATTCAATAAGGCACTTAATTTCTCAAGCCGATGAAAAACCAAATTAAACATTAACACTAACGTGTTTGATGGCAAAAAATTCATAACATAATGGAAGAGACTTCCAAAAAAAACAAGATAATTTAAAATGTTGACATTGCCGTGTGAAGGAGTAAACGATACAAACAAAAGTATATTTCCTAGTTGATACATCAGAATTAAAATGATTGTTTTATTGATTTCAAAACGATTTTCTAAAAATTTCAATTCGGTATCAACTTCTGATAATTTTTTGTAATAATTGAAAAGTGTAAACTTGGGTACTATGAAATTCAAACTCAGTATGTATAAAAGGCCCTCAGATATTAATATAAACCTCCAAATCAATCCGAAAATACAAAAACGTTCCTTGAGTTGAAATATCACTGAAAAAATACTGACCAAAATAGTGAGAACCACGAAATAAATCTTAAAAAGATTTTTGAGCCTGCACTTCACATATCCAAAATCTAAACCAAAAAAGTAATAAAGGATCGTAAAATAAATTTTAATATACGTATCCTCACTTTTACTTAGCTTACACAAAAAATTAAACATTGTTATAGTAGGTATGTAGGAAACTTATATAGTTGAAATTAAATTTGGCTAGGTCTAGGAAATATACCGCGTCCAGTACACTTCCGAAACAATCTATAAATGAAATATCTTTAATTTTAAAGGAAAAAAATTTCTCCCTAAAAGTACAAAATATAGTAATTACAACTTTGGACAATTTTAGTGACAAGTATTGACAGGTGAAAGTTCAATAATTACACTTTGAAAATAAGGAATCAAATTTACAAAATTAAATTATAAGTAAAAGCCTTTCATTAATTTGTTGTCAAGGTTATGACATACGTCACTGGTCAAGCTTAATTAAATTTAAAATAATCAAATTCAAATATAACACTTAAATTACATCACATTTTATCTAAGTCCGTTTAGGGTGTTACCAGGCCAATCGGTTTTTTCTGATTGGATTGGTCTACTAAAAACTATTGACTACTTCCAACGTACCAAAACAATCTATTTCAAAAGCAAATGCTGGTAATAACTCATTTTATAATAATCATTACAATTGTGTTGAAAATGTATAAACTATCATTAAGTATTCTAAAATCATCAATATATATAAAACTGTTCCGTTACTGACTGAGTGACTGACAGACAACGTACAGCCGTAACTACTGAGCGCAGAGAGCTGAAATTTTAAACATACATTCTTTAGGGGATGTAGGGGTGTACTAAGGAAGGAATTCTCGAAATTCCCACGGGAACGGGAAATATATGACTTTTTAGTTTGTATGAAAATTTTTATTCCTTGAGTGCACGGATACGATACTTGTCATAAAGGTTTTTCAAAAAGTGACTGGTTGTTTTATGAAAGGAATTCCCGAAATTCTCACGGGAACGGGAAAAATATGATGTTTTAGTTTGTATGAAAAAACCTTATTCCTGGAGTGCACGGATGTGATACTTAGTATAAAGGTTCCTTAATAAGTGTCTGTTTGTATTATGGAAGGAATTTCCGAAATTCCCACGGGAATGGAAAATATAGGTATTTTGAGTTTATGCGTGTACGAAGTCGCGGGCAAACGCTCGTATTCTATACAAGGTGACTGGTGGGTCACTTTCGAAATTCGAGGACGTGATAGTTTGAGATCATACATGAAGTACTGAGTAAACTTAACCGAAAGTTAAAGAATTAATTACACAACACATGGTTACAAAAGCGTAATACAATAGATACTTAGCGGGTGGTGCGGTGTGCGTGTGGCGTAAACAGTACTGTGTGTGTGTTGTCTGAGGCGGCGCGTAGGGCAAAGTGTAGTAATGTCTCTTTTATTTATTTATAGGGAATTCTGGTGAAAATGAAATATCTACTTTCATTACATATTTATGATCAGAATCGAGTACAGCGCCCTCCCTCAATATCAAAAATTTGTCACAGTCACCCTGTATATATAAAGATGTATTATAATCAACGAATGCAGAGCATTAAAAAAACCGACTTCACGTCAAAACTTTGGCTGAGTCATAATGTCATCAACGTAAACATTCTCCGAAATCATACACAAATTCGAAATTTTCAATGAAGTACAAGTACCAATTTCAGTGAAATTTATATGGGACCAACGATGAAGTACTTTCTATCATAAGAATTTTCAAAATCGATTCATGATTGTCCCAAATATCGTGTAACAAAGACATAAAAAAAAAACATACAGACGAATTGAAAACCTTCTCCTTTTTTGGAAGTCGGTTGAAAATTACCTGAATTTAATTAGGTAACTAAAATATAACATTCAGCAAAACCTAACCTAAACATATAAAATAATATTAAATAAACACATCGAAAAAAGTTTGAGATCACTACCAAAAGATGGAATATTTTTTTAATTTTACTTTTTTAAAGAATGTAGCTTACGTAACATTATTTAATAAAAAAAAAATACTTTTTGAAATAAAACATAAATAAATTTATTTTAGTTTTTATTAGCCAAAATTGAATTTAAAAGTCTTAATAAAATTTCGGATAGTGAATTATTGAAACAAAATGAGGGTTTAACTAAATATTGTCAACATTTGTTATGAAATTATTACTCATCGTTTTCTTTATTTTGGCGGAGTCTAGCCCACTGCAGTCTGTGGCGCTGTCTTTGCTGTGAGTTCAGGGGTGCTCGCCAGGATTTTCTCGTTCGTAATCCAACCTGGTGTAAGCAATTTCTGATGGTCTGAGTGCTAATTTGTGGTCCAGTAGCAGCCCGCAACTCAGCTTTTATTTTAGTGGCATTGATTGTTGGGTCTCGGACATTCTGCAATCTGATGTAACGCTTCTCAACAGCAGTAAGAACAGTTGGCCGACCACTGCGAGGTCGATCAGCAAAGTTATCTACGCCGCGATAACTCCGTATCGTTTTCACGACACAGAATCGGGATACAGCCACTCTGCGTGCTATTGCTCGCGTAGAATGTCCTTCTTCCCTCACTGTAACAATTCTTGCTCGTAAAACTTCTGATAATTTCCTCGGCATCTTTTTGAATGAACTCCTTCTTCGAAAAGTCAGAAAAAACGCTTGAATTAAGTTGGTCAGATTTCTGAATGAGTGTAAACAAGGATTTAATCTCTTTTTATACGGAAAAGCAATTGATATTTTAAATTATTTTCTTATTAAAAGATTTGATTTTTAAATGAAGAGTCTTAGAACATAAAGAAAAAGCGTTTTATGCTAACGTGACAAAAACGAGGTCGTATTATCAAAGTGATCTCAAACTTTTTTTGATGTTTGTATTCATAGAATACATAATACATAACGTCACGCCTGTATCCCTTATGGGGTAGGCAGGACACCAGAGGTTACAAGACCATCTGATGTCACGTTTGACAAATTTGGAGGTATTATAAAGATGGAGAGAGACTATTGCAGTGATAGGGGGTCAGCCTATCGCCCACAAAAACGTCTTTAAAACCTCTGTCCCTTAACTGACTTTTACAGTATGCCTGGGAAGAGGAGCAGCTGGCACATTCTATGTTTTTCTTTCGCTCCCAGTCCAGCATGGAAGTTCATAGAATAGTCCATAAAAAATAGTACAAATTATTATTTTGTCAAATAATTTAAGAAAAAACCTAAAACATAAAAAAAATCACAAACCTAACGTAAGGACATTAATAGTATATTATGTAACAAGTGAGCGAAGTTGCTAATTACAGTCGAGGCTGTGATTTGAGCCCGAGCCGCAGGCGAGGGCTTAATAATGAGCCGAGACTGTAATTAGCAACGCTCACGAGTTACATACGACGTTTTTCAACACACTTGTGAGTAAAAGACAGACATACGTGGTCATAAAATAACAAACACACTTCATAACAAAGCTGTGAATTGTGATTGAAAAATGGCGCCGAACCTCGCGCATGCGCGTATGTTTTTTTTTCTGCCAAATGTGTCAATGTCTGTATAGCATATACAGCCTATTTTACGTGAAAATGTTTAATTTGGAGTGGTAAATAAAAATATTTTAATATTTTATAACAAATTATTGTAAATTGTGAACAATTTGTTTGATAAACATATTTGTCTTACTAATATAAGACGCAAACATTTCAAAAATGTATATGGATTTGAAGTGGTATAAAACCTCTTTGTTGTTTCTGAAAATATTTAATGTATAACCCGGATCAATAAAATATGCTCTGTTTACTCGCATGTAATTTGCACAAAGGTACAATTCAACTTTGTAGGATTCATTATATTATGCACTAGGGTATAATATATTATGCACGCGTGACTTATAGCCCAGTTTATAGTACTAAATTCAATAGAATAAGGATCACTTTACGAGCAAGTGTGTTGAAAATAATATTAAACTAACAAATGTATTTATATTTATACTATGTAGTCAATTTAAAATAAGAATTTATTATTATGTCAAAAATTGTAACGTTCGATTTTACATTCAAGTATTGATCTACAAAGTAGTTAGACTTTTCCAATAAAAACTAGTTTAGTGGCTTTTGCACTCATTTCCATTGAAAATTTATCAACTGAATAGTTGAAACACACTTCCTTAATGCTAGTTCCTTAATTATATTAATGACAAAACGTTTTTGAAACCTCCCCATCAGTTACACTTCTCAGTAAAACAATATTCTTGACGTACAGCCACTTTAAATAAAACTTTCTGAATATCATACATATGCACAAAAATCGCCTTTTCACCTGAGTCCATGATGAACTGTTCTATATTAGCATCAGATGTTGGATACACTGAGATCAAAGCGGAGCGGGAGAGCTATAAATAAATAAATATTTCTGACACTCACACAACATTATCTAGCCCAAATTAAAGAACTTGTGTTATAGATACTAGTTAACTGATATACTTAAGAAATATATACACATACATATAATTGAATAAATACATATTAGAAAATAAACGTAAATAAACATCCATGACTTGACGACTAATATCTTTGTTCATCACACAAATATCCGTCGCCGCCTAGCTATAAGAATTCTCTCAAGACATGAAAATTTCTCTTGGATTTCTTGAAATCTTCTCTGGTTTTCTGAAATATAACAAAATAATTTACATGCTCACTAGTTAGCCTTACGGTTTGGTTTCCCGGCATGGTGCCAACTAAAATCTGAATTTAAATTTAATTTCAATGGGACCTAAATGTTCAATAATCATAATCGTAAGTTTCAGTTTCATGAGTAAATTATATGTTTTAAAAAATATAGAGTTGAAGATCGGTGTGGCACGGAGTTACACTGTCTGCCTCTGGTAGATCATGGGTTCGATCACAGACATACATCTATATAGAAGACTCAAGTGTCATGCTTTGTATTGAAGCCAAGAGTGCCGACTTTTTAACACCTACTGTGACGTCACAGCTGATATTTTGTTATATAAAATACAAACGATTCAAAGACATTAATGCCGCCGATGAAATCGATTATTAAGAACGATCTTTTTACAGACATACATATATCTTGACATACATACAGATCTTGTGATATCGATTTTCTTACAGACATACATACGCGCGACTGACTCTAGCGGCGAACTACCTTGACGCTTGGTCGGGGTTCGGACACGCGAAGTACATGCAATTTGCGTTGTCTATGTAGATGTATGTCTGTGGGTTCTATTATGTGGGTAATTATTAGTGTACATACAAATAAAACGGGGGTATTTATGATTTTTGTATATTAAAAAAATATATAAGCATGTACCTACATCCGTTGTTTATTAAAAGTGCTGTTTGAATATAAGTACAGAGTCGCAATCATACAATATCTTTTAATATATTAAAAATTCTTTGTGCCACAATTTTGGAGTACAAAAATTACATGAGTGTTTGACTTGACATGAGAGCATTAAAAACCGACTTCATGTCAAAACATTGGATGCGTTATAATGTAATCCACGTAAACATTCTCCGAACCGATACATATTTTTTCAAAAATTTAAAATTTTCCATGAAGTGCTCAATCGATTTTGATAAAATTTACATGGGACCAACTATGAAGTATCTTCTTTCATCTGAAACAAGAATTTTCAAAATCGATACATAATTATCTGAATTGCCATGTAACAAAGACAAAAAAAACATACAGACGAACAGAGAACCTCCTCCTTTTTTGTAAGTTTGAACATTTTGTACGTCATTGACCCGCTCAGCCATGATCTATGTGTATTACAATTCGGAATGAATTTTGATAACTGCAAACTTCAAAATGCACGGGAACGCTAACGAGGCTGACCATAGTATTAGTAACAAGCAAAGTTTCACCATTTAGTGTAATGATTAAATTATAGAGGGCGGTATCTTCGGATGCATTTTTTATTTCAAATGGGAGATACTTAAGAAATAAACAGCTATGTGTCTTAATTAAAACGTTTTTGTAATTTGTAAAATTCTGGTTATTGCTTTCCCTTATTATGGACTTTATACATATTGGCTTGGGTTAGTAAATGTATGAGTACCATTTTCCTCTGGAGAAAACTTAAACATTAAAATGTATGACCTAACAACTGCTCATCGAAAACTCATCATTATCACAACTATTTGTGATGACGGCAATTCAGAGTTATGAGTGACGAGCAGGCTTAGACCGGCTCGCCTGTCAATAACTATTTATACCATCACCTAGCCAAGCCTATGTTTCAAGAGTTCATTTGGATTACTCAAATAACCATTTTATTGTCCCAATTTACCTGTATCATAGAAAGTATATTTTTCCTCTAAAGTTAAGTAAAGGCTCTAAGGCTGCGTTTGCCGTGACGCACAGCTTGGTAGAGAGGAGCTTAGCGGTGCATGAATAGACCAAGCACTATGCTCGAAATGTCCACTCCGCTTGAATGGAAACAGCACAACCGGAGTGGAGCAGAGCTGAACGGATATTCATAAAAATACAGTGAGGTGACGCGGAGTACAAAAAATTGGCGGTCCCCGCAGTTCCACCTGCATTACTGCCGTTCCTGTGGGAATTCTGGGATAAAATATAACCTTCAGCCTTCCTCGATAAATGGATTATTCAACGCAAAAAGACTTTTTTCAAATCGGATCAGTAAGTTCTGAGATTAGCGTGATCAAGCACACAAACAAACTGTTGAGCGTTGCGAAATGAATTCTGTAACTTTCGGTCACGGTTGCTCAGTAAATAATCTATATTAGTTTTTTTTTTCTTCATGTATGATCTCAACTATCACGTCTTTGAATCTCGAAAGTGACCCACCAGTCAAAAGATTTAATGAAATATTTTAGCATTTGCTCCAAAAAACTTGCGGTTTGGCTGTTTCAAAAAATATGATGATAGCTCTAGTCCAAGTTTAACATATTCCAAGTCCAACATATTATTGCACTCATCATTTCTAGTAGAAGCATGACATACAGAAATAAATAATTTAATAGCAAATTTATAACTCGAACTAAGAATGAAATCAAATGGACACGAATGCAATTAATGAGCACAATTGTTGTCAGCCAAGGTATAAAACATTAAATCATTTGGAGTTCTCTCATGGTAATTGAATTTTGTTGTATTTGTTATAATGATGTAAATTGTGTTTGGATTCAATTACTTTTCTTAAGAAACTGATTAAATTCTTACTTTTAATAGCTCTAATATTGAATATAAATCATTCGATTATATTTTATAGTTGGCATTTATTTTCTAGCACGATTTACTTGAGGATGTCTTTTGAATATTTCTTATCTTAGTATATTAATGCGTAGTACCTTGGCTGGTTCTTATATAAATGCATGAGCAATGAATCTAAAAGTACGCGTGTCTATCTTAATTATGCAAACGTCTTTAGTGTCCATATTGTTCATGTTTTTTGTTAGCATTTTTTTCTGACCTATTTGAATGTACTTTGTATTTATTTTTGATTCACAGGAAAACTTACAGCTAGGACTAAGGATTATAAAAAGACATTTTTAACAAGCGAAAGCCAAAAAAAGTTTTCACATATAGATACTGCATATTACACTAAAAAAACAAAGGAGAAATAGTCGCAAAAAGACATCAAATAATAGTATATTATGTAACAAGTGAGCGAAGCTTAATAATGAGCCGAGACTGTAATTAGCAACGCTCACGAGTTACATACGACGTTTTTCAACACACTTGTGAGTAAAAGACAGACATACGTGATCATAAAATAACAAACACACTTAATAACAAAGCTGTGCATTGTGATTGAAAAATGGCGCCGAACCTCGCGCATGCGCGTACGTTTTTTTTTTCCGTCAAATGTGTCAATGTCTGTATAGCATATACAGCCTATTTTAAGTGAAAATGTTTAATTTGGAGTGGTAAATGCAAATATTTTAATATTTTATGACAAATGATTGTAAATTGTGAATAATTTGTTTAATATACAAATTTATTTTACTAATATAAGGCGCAAACATTTAAAAATGTATATGGATTTGAAGTGGTATAAAACCTCTTTGTTGTTTCTGAAAATATTTAGTGTATAACCCGGACCAATAAAATATGCTCTGTTTTCTCTCATGTTATTTGCACAAAGGTACAATTCAACTTTGTAGGATTCATTATATTATGCACTAGGGTATAATATATTATGCACGCGTGACTTATAGCCCAGTTTATAGTTCTAAACTCAATAGAATAACGCTCACTTTACGAGCAAGTGTGTTGAAAATAACATTACCTTTAAAATTTGTTTTTTACTTACTTATTACATACATACATACATAGCTTCACGCCTGTATCCCTTATGGGGTAGGCAGAACACCAGAGGCTAGAAAACCATCTGATGTTACATTTAACAAATTTGGAGGTATTATAATGATGCAGTATTGCAGTGACAGGGAGTCAGCCTGTCGCCTGCAAAAACGCCAATAAAACCTCGGTCCCTTAACTGATTTTTACAGTTTGCACGGGAAAAGAAGCAGCTGGCACATTCTATGTTTTTCTTTCACACCCAGTCCAGCATGGAAGTAAACATAATGGTATTCTTTATATTTGTCACTTATTACATGGTATTAATTAATAAAAGAAACATTTTATATAAGTTAACATACTAAAATAACAGCTCACGTGCCTAAGAAAGAATTAGCACTTCATAAAATATTGCCGCCGGAGCGAAAATTTTATATGAAGTGTGGTTGCTAGCTAGACGGACCCTGACGGGATCCTACTATCAAGTAGGGATCATTTGAATTAGTTACCTTTTACGGCACGCTTTTCCAAGCTATTCCATTGCCACCTCTGTAAAAGCTGTCCTTCAAACAAACCATTTTCGCAAATAAAGGATGGAATAAAAGTCATTTCTGATCGGATTTTATCATCATCATCACAACTTTTTGTAACGAGCCCACTGCAGGGCATGAGTCTCTCCCCTGGGTGACGAGGAGTTAAAGGCAATAATAATACACCAAGCTGGCTCAGTGCTAGGTGGTGTATGCCAGAATTTTCAGGGCGCCAGAATAGCTTCTGAAAAACCCTAACGAATACTTAACGTGCCCTCCGAAGGATTTCATCTTATTACTTTTAAATAATACTCCAGTAAAAATTCAAAAACCGTTAGTCTCGTAAAACTTTAAAAAATCACTCATAAACCAAGCAGATTCCCCTACACTCCTCAAAACTGTCGACGCAGCCTGAACAGGTTATGGTGATTGATGACGTGGTCCAGCAAACTGTATCAGTCATTAGTGCGAAAGTAATTTCCAGGGCTGATTCAATTTGTAATGTTTTTGTGTGAATCCGCTTGCCGAGGCGGGTAATCAGCGTCGTGTGGAGCTGCTATCTGTTGGCTTTTTGTAAGTGATGTAAGTTCAGGTTGAAAGAAATTGTGGTATTAACTGCTTTGAGGTAGTTTGAGAATGACGAAATTTTTTAAAAAATATGAAATTTTAGGCAGAAGGCAGCAGACCTGTCAAATTTTCCCAACCAATCTCTACTTTATATCGAGGGCATAGAGTTCAGATAAAAGTTTTTTTTTTTTGACAAATTTGTAACGCTTGATCTGCTGCTTTCTGTACTTAAAAGTGTTTATGAACTGGACTTATTTAAAAATATAGTTCAAAAACTAAAACCCGACTACTAAAAACACGCTCCGAAAATATAATCAACGAATGCAGAGCGTTTAAAAAACCGACTTCGCGTCAAAACTTTGGCTGAGTCATCAACGTAAACATTCTCAGAAATCATACATATAAAAAAAAATTGAAATTTACTATATGGGACAAACTATGAAGTATCCTTTATCATATAAAATAAGAGTTTTCAAAAACAATTCATACTTATCCGAAATATCGTGTAACAAAGACACAAAAACAGAAAACGTTCAACAACGACGAATTGAGAACCTTCTCATTTTTTGGAAGTCGGTTGAAAAGTACGAAACAAGAAAATAGCCTCCGCTGAAATATTTGTGTATTTAGGTCATATTGATAGAGATGTGTTCGAAGGGTAGACGTGATCGTATGCGACTTAAAATGAATCTGTAGCTATAAAAGGTGGCATACGACCACGGCTATCCGTTGAACATATCTCTATCAATATGACCTAAATACATAAATATTTCAGCGGAGAGTATTTTCTTGTTTCGTACTTTTTAAAGCGTTTTTTTAGCAGTCGGGTTTTAGTTTTTAAACTGTGTTTTTTTACTTACTTTAGATTAATAGGGTTTTGAAATTAATGTGCGAATGAAGTTATTTTAATTGATACTTCACACGAAACATTCAAGATTTTTAAGCTATTGCATAGCTTCTATCGCAGGCCTTGAGCGTGGGACCGAATCCAGAAATTCCGTAACAAAAAAAACCTAACACCCCCCACTCCGACCGGCAAAGCGGTGATACCCTTTGATTTCATAACTTTACATGCGGGCTTTAATAAACAATCAGCGCCATCTACTAGGAACTTGTGGAACTTCATATTAGATCAAAAATTACTGCATTAATAAAATAAATAAATACTTATAATTGCATAAGTTGATAAAAAATGCTATGCAATAGTTTCACCGCGGCAGTCTCCGAGTGACACACGTCTTTTTTTTAGTTCTTTACTATAATTATTATTTCACTTATTTTGGAGTAATAATGTTTACATATTTGAACTGTGCTAATAAAGCTCTTTCATTTCATACCCCATACGATACCGTAAAGATTTTTTTTAATTTCTTCACTGTAAGTCCACTAAGGGCGCTGTTGCTAATTTTACGTAACTTTATGAAACCTATAACCAGCGGACAGTGAAGAGGCTTCCAACGATAATCATAATTAAACAAAATCATTTGTTCAATTATGATTACTAGTTTAGTAGTTCTGAAGGAACGGATGAACACCCATACCCACATACATACAAACATAAACACATACAGTTCAAAATCATAACCCTCCTTTATCTACTCTCATATCATAATATTCAAAATATAAAACTCAGAACGAATTTATATTGACATACTTTTTAAAATAGTATAACGAAATGAAATTAAAAAATTTAATTATAACACACTACCTCGAACACTACAATGTTATAATAATTTTTTTTTTCATTTCGATACAGATAACAGACCATAGATTTCATTTTTTTATCTGTGTCCTGCGAGCGCCGCGCTACGTTACATTCTGTGGCCGCGCGGCGCGTTTTGGCGCATGCGCGATAATGGCGGGAATAAATTTAGGCGCCATAACAAATTTCCTTGCAATTCGTTGTTTCACTGGATAATTTATTGTTTTTTTATTAAAATGTCTAGTGCGTATAGTGAAAGTGAAGAAAATTTGAGACCACCCGACATTTTAGAGACTGCGGCAGCAGTCAGGCTTAATTTACTACCTGTAAAATCTAGAAAATTATATGACAAATGCTTTCAAGACTTTTTAGAATGGAAAATGAATAAAAATGCCACTTCATCCTCAGAAAATGTTCTTTTGGCATATTTTCAAGAATTGACTGAAACTTTTAAATGTTCGACGCTATGGTCTAAGTATTCAATGCTAAACAGTACTTTAAACATATATAACAAAGTTGATATATCGAAATTTTCAAAACTAATTGCATTTTTGATAAGAAAATCTCAAGGATTTAAAGGGAAGAAATCGAAGACGTTTACATCTGAACAGTTAAATACATTCATAAATAAAGCTCCTGGACGCGAATATCTTTTTACGAAGGTAACTATTTATAAATATTTATGTTTTAGTTTTATAAAAGTAAATACTATTAGTGTTTCTTGTTCGTGGGTGGATTTTCCATTCTACCTATTCTAAATTTTCATTTTCATTTGTTCCAGACTGTAGTTATTATCGGTATTATGGGCGCCTGTCGAAGACAAGAACTCTACAATTTGCAGTTTCAGGACGTGGAAGTTTACGAAAATACAATATTAGTTACAATTCGTAATACAAAAAATAAACAAGACCGCTCCTTTAGTATTACAGGAAAATACTATGACATATGTAAAGAATACATGGATCTGCGGCCTATCTCTTATAAAATTGCCTGTTTCTTTTTAAATTACCAAGGTGGAAAATGCAAACAACAGAGAGTTGGCATCAACAAATTTGGAAATTTAGGTAAAACTGTAGCTGATTATTTACAACCTCCAAATTCAGAACAGTATACTGGACATTGCTTCAGACGGACGTCGGCGACCCTACTTATTGATGCCGGTGGGGATATCACTACGCTAAAGCGCCACGGCGGATGGAAATCGACGGCCGTGGCAGAAGGTTATATAGATGAGTCCATAACAAACAAGATATTGGTATCTAACTCGATTCTTAACTCCATAGAAAATAATAGAAATGAAATCAATATTAATGTACCAGTTGCATCTACATCAAGTACGAGTACATCTAACGCCAACGCAACACAATTTCATATTCAATTTCATAATTGTAATATTCAGAATGTCAATACTTATAATAACCAATAAATAACAGTCTCAATCTCAATCTTTTATTTAATATCTTCAGTGTATGAGATTAGATAAAGTAGTGTATAAAACTGCACATAACTAGGTATTATGTGACAGTTTCATAAACTACTATTATGCATGCCCATAGTCGGGTGAAAATAAAGATGTTTTAGACTGTCAAAACCATAGATGAATATAAGTTGGTCAAAACAGAACGGAATCGGTTTCTGAACGGATACGATGAAATAAGTAAGCACCATTATCTTTCGTACCTACATAACGCAGCACTTTTGTTATTTCTTAATTTCAAATTCGTTTAGCTTTATATCACATGAACTGCTTCTATGCTGGCGGTCCTGGGTTCTAATCTCGGTAGGAGTGTATTTATATGTTATGAACACAGATATTAGTAAACATACCTACATACATAACTTCACGCCTGTATGTATCCCTTACGGGGTAGGCAGAACACCAGAGGCTATGAAAGCATCTGATCTCTGTCACGTTTGATAAATTTGGAGGTATTATAATGATGGAGAGAGATAATTGCAGTGATAGGGGGTCAGCCTATCGCCCGCAAAAATGTCAATAAAACATCTGTCCCTTTACTGACTTTTACAGTATGCCCGGGAAGAGAAGCAGCTGGCACATTCTATGTTTTCTTTCACTCCCAGACCAGCATGGAAGTAAACATAATGGTATTTAATTTCTTTACATTTGATCTTTAGTCAAAAGAGTTTATTCAAAAGTAGTTTTTATTTTGTAAACTATTTTCGGCAGAATTGAAACTTGGTTTTTTATATCGCTGACAAGACCACCTTACGATTCCATAATTTTAATATTTTTTTCAACCCGCCATTTACTTAATTTAATTTAAGAAAGATTAAACCTGCGTTCATAATGGCCAGCACACACATAGATTTCTGTTTCCGTTCAGTTTAATGAGAATAGCAACGTGATGGAATGTTATTTATATACCTATCGAGAAAACAAAGTATACGTTACTCTTTTGTAGTAAATTGCAATTTTTCTTCTATCATCGATTAATGAAATATCATTGTCGAAATGACATTTTATCGACATTGACACTGATATTATAGCAATTTGACAAGTTACGTCAACTGTCACTAAAACGTCAAAACGAAATTGTGATATTTGAGAATGGCGTTGGGATGCCAGATCATTTTTTATTTATTTTCACCATGGAAAATAAAATAATTTATATCCGAAAAACGGCGGGACTAAAAATTATACTCTTTAGGCGGATAGAATCTTAAAAATATACTCTCAACTAACATAGCACGTTTATCTGCCGGAGTCATAAAAAATTAAAACCGCTTTGTATGAAATAATTGAATTATTCCTATGAATGTAAATATCTATATTATCCAATATCTAAAATCCATAACAGTACTCTTAGAGAACCTAAATTTTGTTCTGAATAATTTGGTGTAAACTTTAGAAATATTTATTATTATTCATTCTGTACGTACTACTTAGTTTCTTTGCCTTAGATATTCACCTTTCACCTCTTACTAATAATTTAAGTTATAAGAGTATCGGTCTGATTTTTAAGCACAATGTTCTGGAAAACAATCCAACGCTTAAACAGTAAGTTCCCAACTCAACATTTTCATAAATTGTGGTCGAGATTAAAACTAGACGTTTAAATTGCAGGCCTGCTGTATTTAAATTTGAAATAAACGATGTAGCTTAAAGAAAAACTTACTTTATGTTATAAACATAAGGTTTCAATTGTTACAGAATTGAATACAGGGTGTTCTACTTAAAGGTAATGTAATTGACGAGGCATCATTCTTATATTTATTATGTTCGGTGGTAGTGTGAGCGTTTTTGTAAGAACTTTTGTAAACTAACATTACACAGTGCCATATAACTCCAAACTAAGTTAAACTTTTATATGCAAACTCGATAACGAGTGGAAACCTTAAAATATATGTATAATTGAAATAAAAGTACATATACTTTTCAGTACACAGGCAAATAATTATTTATTCTGTAAAACAGTTATGAATATTTCACAGATCAGCTGGGTATTTGTTAAATGCACGACGGAGGCAATCAAGGGGATGGTTTTGGTAGCATACGATATGTAAATTACAGTCATGTGGTATAGATGCGGTAAAATATATCCAAATAAACTCAGTGAAGATTGTGCTGAGCCATCATACAGATATTTGCTTGTATGTCACAAGGATTGAACGATTAATTACGGTACGAGTACGTAGTTTGAGCTGCACCTGTTATGGATTTATATTTTGTTAACTATACAGGGTTGATTTGTAGTCACCAGCCAAACTTAAATATTAGTGTCTTTGATACGATATAAACGTACCTGCATATTTATTTTAGCGTCGCTTGGTACAAAAAAGTAGAAATATGGAACCGCAAACTTTTAAAAAATTAATCGTTGTTGATGAACATACCTACTACGAAGCGGCATTTCATTGCTAATACTAGTACGTAGTACTACAAGATGTATACGCGTTTGGGGTGAGAGGGTGTTTGTGCAAACCAATGTTACCATTTATCTCCAGAACCACTGGTCCGATTTTAATGCGGTTTTCAGTAATCGCTTTGGATTTGATTGGTGCATGTTCTTAGATAGGTGTAGCGGTAACAACACACCAGGGGGCGCTGCAGTAAACATTTGTTTGTAAAAGCCAATGTTACCGTTTATCTGCAAAACCATTGGTCCAATTTAAATGCTGTTTTCAGTGATCGCTTTGGATTTGATAAGCGCATGTTCTGAGATATGTGTTACGGTAACAACTCACGAGGGGGCGCTGCATGTTACCTATGTATTTAAATAAACTACATAGGTTTTCCAGCGGTGGTGAGGACATTAGAGGGTTGATGAGGAACGAGGTGTTGTGTAATGTAATGTGTGGTACCTATATTATGCTCTTTAAAAAGTTTGAAATAAAAAACAAAATGAAAATTTTGAAAATCCCACGACGCGACGGTTAAAAAGTAATTGAAAAAGAATAAAATAATTTAAAATCCCCCGACTGAAATGATTTATGTGACGAGAGATAATTTAAGTGAAAAGCTTTTTTAAAAGTTCACTTGATCTCACACAGAGTCGGTCATATTATGAACAACATACTATTCGTTTTCATAGCACTTCCCTACGCTTACCTATTCGGTTCTCGAAGATGTAGATGTCGTAATAATATAGATATTTAACTCCCTATGAACTTTATAAGAAGAGCAAGAAAATCCGTCGAGGGCTGCAAAACTACAAAACGAATTCATTCAATGGCAGCCCCAGACGGATTTTCTTGCTCTTCTTATAAAGTTCATAGGGAGTTGAATACCTATGTTATTGCGACATCTACATCTTCGAGAACCGAATAGGTAAGCGTAGGGAAGTGCTATGAAAACGAATAGTATGTTGTTCATAATATGACCGACTCTGTGTGAGATCAAGTGAACTTTTAAAAAAGCTTTTCACGTTAATTATCTCTCGTCACATAAATCATTTCAGTCGGGGGATTTTAAATTATTTTATTCTTTTTCAATTACTTTTTAACCGTCGCGTCGTGGGTTTTTCAAAATTTTCATTTTGTTTTTTATGCTAGTTTAGAGTGACCATGGTTTGCTTAATATGTATGCGGATATATTTATTTCTTTGTAAAAAAATTAATTCTTATTTTTAGCAAAAATGGTTTCCATAAATGATACCTATTGTGTAAAAAATATTTGGCCGGTGACCACAAATGAACCCTGTATTATACAGGGTGACAGTCGATAAATTTTAGATACTGAAGGAGAGCACTCTGTACTCGATTCTGATCATAATTATGTAATAAAAGTAGGTGCTTAACTTTCCACCAGAATTCCACACACATAAATACAGAGACCTTACTACACTTTTCCGGACGCGCCGCTTCAACACGCACACAGTAGTGTTCTTGCCACAATTTCCACCAATCACTAAGTATATATTGTATTACGCTTATGAAATCATGCGTTGCGTAATGATTTTTTTAACTTTAGGTTAAGATTACTCATAATAATTAATATTTATTTTTTATTAAATTTTTTCCCTTCATGTACGATCTCAAACTATCACGTCCTCGAATTTCGAAAGTGACCATCCAGTCACCCTGTATATAGGATTAATTTTCCGAGTTTTATTATAAGGCCGTGAATAAGTACTTCTGAAGAGATATCATTTATTTATTAACAATCTAGAAGCTAAAGATTGCGCTTGCGTCATTATACAAAATGTTGTACATAACATACATACATAACTGCTCGCCAATATCTCTTATGGGGTAGGCAGAACACCAGAGATTACAAGAATATTTGATGTCACGTTTGGCACATAAAGAGGCATTATAATAGTGGAGAGAGACTATTGCAGTGACAGGGAGTCAGCCTATCGCCCACAAAAAACCTACAATAAACCTCTGTCTCTTAACTGACTTTTTCAGTATGCCCAGGAAGAGGAGCATAAATAAAAAATGGAGTAACCTGATTTTACCATGATAAAATAATATTTTGAAACGAGTGTTGGATGGGTGAGTTTTTAATTAAACATCTTATAAATCTTGAAACCCTGAAAACTTCAGACAATATTATTAAATAATTATCGCTACATAAATAATAGATATTCTAACAAACCCTAACCTATTCAAAGTTTCTAAAAAGAAATGAAGTGGCACACCAAACAAGTATTTAATTACAATTTAAACTTTTACAAAATTAACAATCCAAATGATAACTAATTCGTTTTAAGCACACAACCGTCGCGCAGACGAAAAAAAAAATAAGCGAGCAAGAGGCCCAGATGAGGTTTGCACTTCCTTTCATGTCACTGTCAGTGTCAATAGTCGCATTGGAGGGGATAGTTGGTAAGAAAGAATATTGATTAATAAGCTCCAGATCATTGAGATAGAGATATCAGCTAAAACGGGGAACTAGCGCCATCTAGAACTTAGTGACGGAAACTTTTACTAGAACCAGTCGGGAACTTTCCCTGTATTTTTCTTTAAGAATATTTAAGATTCCTCTAATATGTATATTATCATGATTATATGAAATATGTATATATCAGAAAACCGTTATCACTATCGAAATTCCAATAAACATGCAAAGGTCGAATTGCAGCGTTGTTTCCGAAATCGGAATCGAAAACGGGTGCGCAGTAACGAACACAGGTAACGAATGAAAGATAGATTTAATGAGTCGGTTAGGTGATTGATTGAATGAACCGAAGAATGAAGAGTAGGATGAAAGAGACATTGTCTATGGCATTTTTCTAATTTTATAAATTATAAACAGCGCCATCTGTATCTTAGTGATACTAACGAAATTTAGTAAAAACACCGTGATCATAAGTAGCATCTACGGACATCGCTAATTACAGACGCAAAATCAAAATCCGCTAACACTCAGACCAAATTCAACACGCACCCAGGTTGTATTGAAAATAATTGTATCAGTCGATCGTTCGTCCGTTTGTTTGATTTATAATCAATATTGTAACGTTTCAATATAGAGCGGTGGTATGAATGGATCTTGCTTTCTTATACAATGTGTTAGGGTTCCGACTTTTGATACTTTACCTACGTGATATACATCAAATTTCATCGACAAAAGTCACCTTAGGGGGGGGCGCACCCCTCACCCCTCGTGATGGGGGTGATTTAAAAATTTCGTTTCTCTGGTTTGCTTTAAGTTCGTAAAACCATTTTTTTTTCATATTTATTGTGTGTATCTTGTTGAATTACATCTCATTTTAAAGCTTATTAAATTTACCAACTTTTGATACCACATTCACTAAAAAGTCATAAGAAGAAAAGAATTAATTTTAATGACTTAGAAAAAAAATCTTACTTTTTTGTAGTATTTTTTTAGTTTTTTGTCATTAAAAAAAAACGAAGCCCTTAACAATGCATTTTTTTCTTCTTAACTAGTACTATTTGAGTTTATCTTTCTAACGATACAGAATATGACAGTTTAACTTCAAAGAAACAGTCCTAACTGCTAAGCTAAAATGACATCAAAATAAAAGACACGAAATTTACAATCTCTTTTTTATTTAGTTTTGCCGATTTTAAGTCAATTTAACAATTGTTCAAAGTGACCACCATTGTTTAATAAACAAGAAGTAGCCCTTAATGCTACTTGTTGTGTAGCTCTTTTAATCATAGCTCTGTCGGCTTTTAATTCATCAGCTGCGGTCATAATTTTTTGCAGCAGCTCTTCTCTTGTTGTAGGCACCTCTAGGTAAACCCGCTGTTTCATGGTCCCCCACAGGAAGAAATCTAGAGGTGTCAAATCAGGGCTACGAGCCGGCCAGGCAATTGTTCCTCCTCTTCCAATCCAGGGGGTGTAGTGTTCATCCACATATGCTCGTACATTCCGGGCAAAATGGGCAGGAGCTCCATCCATTTGCAAATAAAAAGACCGGCGTTCACGTCTGTACTCCAATGGTAGCTCATGTAGGAAATCCCCTCTTAGAAATTCCAAGAATCTCTCACCATTAAGATTGTCTGGTAAGACGATGGGACCTAGCAGCTCATCATCAATAATGCCTGCCCACACGTTGATTGAGAATTCGTGTTGGAACGAGGCGGGCCTCACAGCATGGGGATTTTCATTAAGCCACAAATGATGGTTTCGGTGGTTGGTTATCCCTGCTCTTGTGAATTTGGCTTCATCAGTCCATAATATTCGCCGTACGAAGTTTGCATCATGTCTCACTTTCCTATTAAGCCACGCACAGAACACAAAGCGAGCAGCATAATCTGGTTCAATTAAATTCTGAACTCGACGAAAATGAAACGGCCGTAATCCTTCCCGACGTAGAACTTGCCACACCGACCAATGCGAAATCCCAAGTCTTCTGGCAATATTTCTAGTGCTAAGTCGCGGGTCACTGGCAATCATTTCAATGATTTCTTCTTCCATGTCTGGTCTCCCCACAACAGCACGTTCATTAGGCGGCTGTCGGATTCCATGAGTGCGCAATCTTGCAAAAACGCTTGCAAAAGTTGGAGCAGAAGGTATGCGCCTTGTAGGGAATCTAATTCGATATTCCCGAACAGCAGCCGCAGCGTTTCCATTGGCGTATCCATAAATAAATACAATGTCGGCCACTTCACTTGGTGAATAATTAACTGCCATAGTATCGAGTAAGTAGTACTTAGCTAAATTCGAAAGTAAAACTTTGTAGCAATCGCAACGAGAAACGAAGGACAACTGATTAGCAAGTAGAAATCCTAACCAGTACCTTAGTATTGTTATCTCATTCACTATTAGACTGAAAGAGATTCATGTTTCGACTCGTACGATGCGCGGGGCGACGTGATTGGTGCGCTCTAGCCTTTCGGCACGGGCCTCGCCCTGATCATCCCTCGCCAACGCAGCGAGCGCAGAGGCAGTCAGGCGAAAACCTGAAGCAACCTGCTACCGCATTGCGCACGCGCTCTAACTCGCGAGTCTTGATAGTACTTAAATTTTGTAACTAGGACGTATTACCTTAGTAAAATAAACTTTTGATATTTTAATTTCGTGTTTCCTTTTAACTAATTACTGAACCGGGCCTAAATTTTGGCATCGTTAGAAAGATAAACTCAAATAGTACTAGTTAAGAAGAAAAAAATGCATTGTTAAGGGCTTCGTTTTTTTTTTAATGACAAAAAACTAAAAAAATACTACAAAAAAGTAAGATTTTTGTTCTAAGTCATTAAAATTAATTCTTTTCTTCTTATGACTTTTTAGTGAATGTGGTATCAAAAGTTGGTAAATTTAATAAGCTTTAAAATGAGATGTAATTCAACAAGATACACACAATAAATATGAAAAAAAAATGGTTTTACGAACTTAAAGCAAACCAGAGAAACGAAATTTTTAAATCACCCCCATCACGAGGGGTGAGGGGTGCGCCCCCCCCTAAGGTGACTTTTGTCGATGAAATTTGATGTATATCACGTAGGTAAAGTATCAAAAGTCGGAACCCTAACACATTGTATAATGAAAATTGTTATTACCTAAGCGATACTAGTAACAAGAATAACGGTATTGGACAGGTTAATAAAGTATTGGTCTGAAGTGTTGGTAATTTTTTTGAATGAACTTTGAGTTTTTGTTTCTTTACTTTTGTAGTGTATTTGTAGGCAACATTGCATTTGTAACTGCTTAAGGCTTTTAATAAGTAGTGCTTTGTCAATATGAAATTAATTTAACTTAATCCCAAACCAAAAGTTTGTTAGTATCGACGCAATAATCTTTAAATCGGATTTAGAAAATAAGTTTTAAGTACTCCGCAGAATTTCCGTTTAACCCTTTTAAAAATATTTACTGAATTCTGTTCAAAAATTTAAATTTGTAATTATACTGTTAAGCATAAATCCTTTGACTTTATAGTATAAGGCTATATTTGAATACCCAATGCTAAACAAGAAAGCAGTCTCAATGTTACCAAAATAATAACGAACAATAACATAAACTTCAAATTAAATATACTCAAAAATTATTGTAACGGTGTTTATTTATTTATCGCCCATCGTGAAATCGATTTCTGATTTTGGTATCGATTCGATTCGGTTCGATTTATGATCAGAAATCGTGAATTAATACACATATGTAACCAAATTGCAATTTACGTGTACTTTTGATGTGACTTCTCAAGTAATTTCATGATTTATTGCCGATAATAAAATTTTACGGACGTTAAAATGGCAAGATAATCAATGAGAGTAGTTGAAATTGTTTTATTTACTGCTCGGTTTAATTTTGCATGTTTTGTAATTAATAAGTCTTTCTTATTTAGTATCTCAGCGTCAGTAAAACCGAACTTCTCTTTATACTTTTGCAAAAATCAAGTGTCAAAAGGCAGGGCACATAGTGAAAGGGACGTCTTCTGGGCAGTAAAGTTCTCGAGTGATGATCTGGAAGACACAGCATGGCAGGCCCTTCGCAAGGTGGACGGACGATCAGCAGACCTATTATGGATCTTAAAACCATGCGATGATATGAAATAGTTTTGACGTAAAGGCCGCTCCACATTCTCGCAAGAGAGTAATGCAATGCCCATAACATAAGAAAGAAGAAGATGCCATAAGGAATGTAAGATCATTATTCTTCATGGTAACAATTAAGAAATAAAACATCTCCGGCGCTGCGGGAAGTGCAGCCCCAACGCCCTTGCGTAACTAAGCGCAAACAGTCGTGCTCACCTCCACAGCCTCTCCCTCCGCGCCTCCAGCTTTATAAAAAACACTCTAGGGTCGATCCAATAAGACTACGTGGTAAAGGGGTCAGGGAATCCCATTTTCAGTCATCAATATTTTATTGATTGATTCGGTCATTCAATTCATATCAATCATAAATCTTTAGTTCGTTTATATATTTCTTAATTTTCTTAAAATCCATAGTTGATGACTTTAGTTTAGTAGTGACTAATTAATGCTGTCCTTAAATATAATGGAAAATGTTCAGCTAAGATGAAGATTAATTCAAAAAAGTCCCCGATGTGAATTTTAAGCGCTGTCTGACATAACCTCAAATTTTGATTATGAATATCATTTAAAATGGAAAATATTCATTTCCTAAGGTGAGAAAAAAATTGGGGGGCGTCCCCGTAGCCCCCGGCACGCTCCCCTTTAGCCAAAAGTCCGAATTTAATGCCGCGTGTTTGCAAAGCCAACGCATCTTGTTTATCATGTCATGTCATGCAAGAACCGTAATAGGTTAAAGTCACCGGTAAGCGCTGGATGAGGGCAGCGCAGGACTGAGCGAAATCTTGGGTTATTCCTTAGTCCAGCAGTGAGCCTCTCCCGGCTGAAGTTAATAATGATACTTGGTTTTGTGTTAGTCCAGTATTTCGTGTAGTGTCCACTTTGATTAGTCCTACCACAGCTGAATAATCGTATCGTTAAAGGCGACTAATCCGAGTGAACGCTGCTCGTTGTTAGGGTGCCGTCAAAGTCCGCCTGGCTAGCGACCTCCCTTCATACGAAAACTACAAAGTATGTTTACGTTCCATACAGTCAAACTTTTTATTAGGTATCTGACTGTATAAAGATGATATTGAAATTGAAATGCTGCCTGTTTATCTCTAACCTATTGGTGCAGACTTTATTTAATTTCTTAGAAATGATATCGGGATTTTCATTTCAAGTGGATTATACTAGTAGTCTATTGAGTAACTCGAGAGGGTAAAATATTAAAATCCTTGCTGCGGTTTCTAATATAAGTAAATAATTTGGAATTAACCGAACATGAGCTATTATTTGCACTATATGTTGTTTTATTACATTTCATGAGTTGTCAAAAATCTGACAGGTCAGCTATGATCATTACTCTTTTACTGCTCCGAATGCTTATATGATCTGCAATATTTTAAAATCAGCATCATTTATCATCAGGTGAAATTGAGATCAAACGTGGGTTTAGTTAATCACCGATAAAAAAGCTTCCATGCTGGACTGGGAGCGAAAGAAAAACATAGAATGTGCCAGCTGCTTCTCTTTCCGGGCATACTGTAAAAGTCAGTTAAGGGACAGAGGTTTTAAAAGCGTTTTTGTGGGCAATAGGCTGACCCCCAGTTAGTGACAGTATTCTCTTTTCATCCTTATAATACCTCCAAATTTGTCAAACGTGACATCAGATGGTCTTGTAACCTCTGGTGTTCTGCCTTCCCCATAAAGGATACGGGCGTGACGTTATGTATGTATGTACCAATAAAAAAGCTAAGAAAATATTCACCGGTCTAGAATTCTAGAAATTTTAGGAATTTACTCTGAACTAAATAGTGATGTTTATAGTTTAACTGTTACCTTATAACCAGGTGTAAAAGCTTTAATGTTATCTTTTTATTATGGTGATGTAGTTTCGATTTAACTTGTGTCATGAAAATAAACACGAGCAGAATTAGTTTATTTCTAAATTGACATAAAACCAGGAATTACGTTACGAACTACTTTTTACGGCATCATAATGAAATGAAATCGTTTCACACGAGAACTCATTAGTAACGCTATAGTCGTTCAGATTACTGATTTATATCGGCCCGTAGAGAGGGTTTCATTAATCTTTCACTAAATTTCCCTGAGTATGTCTAAATGTCTCTGCCTAAATAAAATAATTGTGACGCCGCGCCGCCGCCGTGCTAACTGAGCATAACATACGATATCGCAGGTTAAGCGTCGTTCGGCGATTTCGGCAAAATGATGGGTGACCACCGATCATTTATTTCTCACGACAACTTCCGTACTTCGAAGGGCACGTTAAGCTATCAGTCCCGGATGCTGTAGACTTTTACATAGTAGTCGTTAAGGTTTGTCAGAATCCATTTTTGCGCTCTGAAAATTCTGACATCCACCATCGAGTACTGGGCCAGCTTGGTGAATTACGGCCTAAATTTGTCAACACTAGTCCTGCTTGGTGGTCCGTGACTTAAACCTTCTTCATTGCATATTAAGCTATTACGTAAATCTATTGGTAAATATATTTTGCTATGGCAATGATGTGACCTGAACCCACTTAAGAAGATTATACTTTACGAAGAACCAGTTTCATTCTAAACATTAGGTACATTCTATCAGGCGAGATAGAAATCAAACTTTAATTTGTATGTACCTACTGCTATTTTTAATAAAGCCACTGTTAGCCTTGTCACTGTAAGTTATATCCTCTGGATGACGAGGAGGCCGTTAAACGCATATTTCCTGTACCCGTGGGATTTTGCGAATTCCTTCTTTAGTGCTCCCTTACATCCCATAAGGAATGTATGTTGGATATTCTCTACGCCCAGTAGTTATGGCTCTGCGTTGCCTGTTAGTCACTCAGTCAGTAACGGAACAGATTCATGTATATTCATGATACATACATGAGCCAGTGCGCCATGACAACTTCAACAGACTATTGGTATGATACACAAACTAACACAATAACTGTAGCCGCAAAGTATTCAAAGAGACCACATTCTTGACGGATGTGCTAGTATACCAAATAGCCAGTTTGGAGTGTGGCTTGAACTCAGAACCTTTCAAAACATAATTACAACACCCTTTATAGACCTTCGAAGTAGCTATAATCACAACACTCTTTATAGGCCTTCGAAGTAGCCATAATCACAACACTCTTTATAGGCCTTCGAAGTAGCCATAATCACAACACTCTTTATAGGCCTTCGAAGTAGCCATAATCACAACACTCTTTATAGGCCTTCAAAGTAGCCATAATCACAACACTCTTTATAGGCCTTCGAAGTAGCCATAATCACAACACTCTTTATAGGCCTTCGAAGTAGCCATAATCACAACACTCTTTATAGGCCTTCGAAGTAGCCATAATCATTTGACGGTGAACTCTCAGATCCTGTCTTATACAACTAAAAAGTCCTATATTTCCAGTACCCGTGAGAACTACGTGAATTCCTTTCTTAGTTTTCTACTAAGGAATGTATGTTCCAAATTTCAGATCTCTACGCCTAGAAGTTATGGATGTACATTGTCTGTATGTAAGTCACTCAGTTGATAACAGAACAGCTTTAGATATATTGATAATCGGTGGAGTAGGTACTTTGTTTTTCCTGACCACTACAGTGCTGGAACTTTTAAGTGTCGAGTGAATAGGTTTCTCGTGGATGGACGCGTAACACCATAGTCTTCATGCGCACTTTCTATCAGGTGGCATGGAAGACAAACGTCCTAATGAGAACAAAATTATAATTATTTTTGCAAATTTAGAATTTCTTGGTGTAAAGATGAGAATCTCATACTTAAGAATCAATGTATGAATTTTATTATTTTTATGAAAAAAACAAAAGAGTTCTTTGAGATTGAGCCCCTGACTTGCAATGGACTCTCTATTCTTTTATTTTAGACTTTTATTACATCAGCTCTTAAAATAAACGTTCATCAGATTTCACACTTAACTTTTAATTCCCATTAGTCATATTTGTAAAATTTCATTTTTATTACCGCAAGCAAATACGGTTGACTTTTTACCATTCACCAAATAAAGATATAAATAATCTATTCAGTTAAAATGTACATAAAATACGAAGAGAAATCTTTTACAAGCATATTCAAAATCTTCGAAATAATATAACAAATCAATGCACAAGCCACAATTATTTCTTTATGACTACTCTCATAATGTGTTTATTTCACAGGCTCAGTATTTTTAGTATAAAATTATCACAATATAGTAATATTTTTAAACTTCATGATTGCGAACGGTAACTTCAAAGAAACCATCAAATTTGTTTAAAAGTAGTAATATTTTCAGAAATATACTTAAAAAGTATGTGATTAAATCTACAGAAAGGAACATTCCCGATCTCACACTCCCGAAAGTATTATTTTAAGTCGATCTATATGGAGTAAATGCTATAAGAGCCACATAAAAAATATCAAAAAAACTGATATGATAATGCCAAAATTAAGCAATAACACTTAGTCTTGCGATTCGATCTCAATACAACACATAAAATTTAATATTTTTGTGGTTTGGCACAAGTTTATAAAAAGTTAAAACGCTAATGAAAATATTATTAAAAATATTTTTTATATCCATCATCATTATAGCCCCTATATGTGAGGAAATTCGCAGGCAAAACAAAGTCGCTGACATAGTCAGAAGGATTGCTAAGCTGAAGTGGCAATGGGCAGGGCACATAGCTCGCAGAACAGATGGTAGTTGGGGCAGGAAATTCTCGAGTGGCGGCCACGTACTGGGAGTTGCAGCGTAGGCAGGCCCCCACAAGATGGACCGACGACCTTGTCAAAGTTGACGGTAAACGCTGGATGAGGGCGGCACGGGGCCGAGCGACGTGAAAAACCTTGGAGGAGGTCTAGGTCCAGCTGCGAAATTCTCCTGGCTGAATTATGATGATGATATAGCCCCAAAAATACACTGCTTTATAAATGCTCAATGTCATAGGATAAAGGACAAGTTTAAGACTTCAGCTAAAAATAGCCACAGAACAATTCTTCAGTCCCTGGATACTAAAGTGATGTATGGTGACCAAATTCGTCTTTCCGACAAAGAAATGTTCCGTCAATACTGTACCTTTATCCATGTTCGCTACTTTATAACCTTTTATCATTCCCTTTTGGTCAAATTAAGGTCGACTGCAAGTGAGTCTCTATTAGGGTCTTACCACACTAACTGATCGACGGCGTTGATTGGTTTTTCTGATCAGATTGGCCTAGTAAAAACTATCGATTGACGTCAACTAATCCATCCTACCATTGATCGATTGGTCAGGTCACAGGCCCTTATGGAAAAAAAATATAAAGATTTAATTAAGCAAGCATCCACATTCTCCTTACCTCCTTAGTCTTGTCCTTCTAGCTATCACTTAGCCGTTTCTCAGAATTAAAACTCTTTCCACCTTCATCTTGGACCCGACCACAAAGCAGCCAAATCGCATATCGTTACCCACCTTACGATCATGCTACCACCGAATCGAGCATTACTCGACCAAATTAAGTGTCATAACTGTTAACTCAGCTCATAATACTTACCATGACCATTTTGAATGGTCAAAATTACCACTTTGTCAAGATATGAGTTTTGGGTAAGCGGAAGTTTTACACGTACCCTCTCATTGGAGATAAAATGCTATCAGTGTAGAATATGTTTGTGTTGGTATTAAGATTTAGAGTTAAATGAATTCTAATGAGTCTTGTTTTAGAGGTAAATTTATTTATTTTATTTATATATAATTCATTGCACACTTATGAAATAACATACCTAAAGAAAATATAAATTTAAACAAAAGCAGTTTGAAAGGCACAACAGGCGTACTTATCGATATGAAGCGATTTCTACCAGACAACCTTACAATAGTATGAAAAAATTTATGGAGACATCAGCAAGTCAATACTTCTGTATTGACTTGCTGATGTCTCCATAAATTTTTGTAATTTTACATGTGTAAAAAAATATGGATACATGATAATAGAATACATTTAAGAATACTTCATTAATAATCTTTATTCACACAAAAAGTATGAAGCAACTATAAAGAACACAGTTTAACTAGGTAGTATGCTATAAGTAGTAAGTTTTATACATAACTAGCTACATTCAAACATACATTTCACGCGGTTTTACCCAAAAACTTTTTAACGCTGGAATATCAAGTAGCCTGTATGCCTTATTTTCAGAATGCACACTATCACTATACCAAATTTCATCCAAATCCATTGAAACGTTTTGCCGTTATTGAGGAACAAGGACATAATTCCATACATCCATCCAAACTTCCACATTTATAATATAAGTAAGAAGTAATATTAGTAAGATGAAAAAATCAAGTGATTTTTACTGGTTTAAAAATACAGTAACATAACAAATAGAGAATAAAATTTTTGAATTGAATAGTCTGTGCGTTTTATAAATTAAATCGAAGAATACTCACTTTCAAACATAAAAAAACATACCAACCTACAGGGATTTAAGACAAAGTCGGTAAAAATATCAATTTGGCCACTGCAAAGCCAGGATCTACTTAAATCCAAGGGGCAGCTACAGCAACATAACAAAAATAAAGAATCTCCTATCTTGCTTACCCATTTCGTCTGTACTTCTATTTGCGATAAGTACAAAAATTACTGAACAGATTTTTACACCCTGTGAACCAATCGACGTAATAATTCATTAAAAAACTGTTATTTATTGATAGTCTTCCATGCTGGTCTGGGAGCAGAGGAAAAGCATAGTATGACAGCTTCTCTTCCCGGACATACTGTAAAATTCAGTTATTCATTTCATTTCATCATTTGTTTGTGATGGGCATGGTCGGGTACAGCAGGCTGGAGGTGCGA